>CM060987.1:1265000-2515000 GCA_030765065.1 Deroplatys truncata | reverse complement strand
GGACATTTCCAGAAAGAAGCGGATAGATAATAAGATAGCACCAAGGGAAGTAAATTATGTGAATAGAGTTGACAAAGAGGTAGAATATGAGATAAACTGAAACAGAAGAAGGCTACAGGGGTTAACAGTATTTTAGGGGAATTTTGGAAAACATTTGTGGAAATAGGAGGGACATGAAGCTATTCTAGGTTTAAAGAGAAGAAAGCAGTACCTGAGGGTTGGAAAATGAGTGTTATTTTACCATTATATAAAAGGAAAGGAGATGCAAATAACCCAAGCAACTATAGAGGAATTGCTTTATTATCCATATTGTATAAAGTATACACCGGGTATTAGCAAAGAGTATATGAGTGGGCAGAGTTATCAGAATACCAAGCAGGTTTTAGGAAAGGAAGGAAGAACAATAGATAATACAATATAATCATAATTCATACTATAGTCAACGAGTAGCTTAGAAATAAAAGGGGTAGAGTATATATATTTGCAGAGAAGGCTTTTGACACTATAAACAGGGATGCTTTGGCATACAAATTGAGGAAGTAATTTATTTACTGATGGTATTAAAAAATTGTACGAAGGAAATAAATTTTGTGATAGATGTGAAGGAAGCAAAACTACTGGTTATATGCAGCAAAATTTAGGTCTGAAGCAAGGATGTAAACTAAGTCCTATTTTATTAAATTTATTTTGTAGAAGATATTTTAGTTAGAATAATGAAAAGAAATAAGCATTATCCAGTTATAGGGAAGAAAAAGATACCAGGACTACTATTTGCGGATGATCTTATAGTAGTGATAGGGTTACAGCATGCTATGAATGAAATTGACACATTTTGTATGGAGTGGGATTTAAAGCTGAATGTTATTATGTCAAAGATGTATTTAAGAAAGGATCAAAATTAAAGAGAGATGAAAGATGGTTTATAATTGGAGAGCCAATAGAGGTTAGTGAAAGTATTTGATTACTTGGGGATCAGATTCTCAAGCAATGGGAAATGTGATGTGCAGTCTAGATATGCACAATTGAAAGAAAAATTGGCCATGAAAGCTGTTAGTCTGCTTGTACAATATACCCATGCTGACAAGGAATTGGCTGGAAAGACTTTATGAAGCAGTGGTCGAGTCAAAAAAATGGTATATGGGGAGTGACAAAGGGATGGCTATTGTGTGTCCAAGAGCTCACCAAGGGTTGTAGCACTGGCAGAGATAGGAAAGGTATAATAGTGGAGAAAAGTATTGGTACAGATATATAAATTTAGATGACAGTGGAATGCATAAAGTTCCAAAAGTGGGTTTAGAGAGATGGGAAATGTGTTAGAAGAAATTGGCATGAGGAATATTTGGCTATCAGATAAAAACATTGGAAAGAATTGAGAATGAGGGTGGAAGACATAGAGAAACAAGAAATATGGGCTAGTTTTGAGGATAACATTTTACTGACTTTGTATAAAACAAAAGAAATTGGGGGATGAAAAAGTATGTGATCCATCTGAAAGAAAAAGTCTTGCTTGGATGCGTTCAGAAGTACTGTTTTAAAAAAGAATAGAGAATGATTGCTCTGGGAGAAAAATTTGGTTGTATTTTCCATTATCTAATAGAATTTGAAAAGGTTAAAAGATGGAGAGATGATAAATGGAACAAAGAAATAGCAGTTAAAGTGCTGGCAAGCCCAAGGGCAGGGACAAGGGTCCTCAAAATGGTTACAGCCCTGAAAATGCAGAGCTTTATCACATACATACAACCTAGGGATTCAAGTATGGGAGAGCCAGTTTATAGACGCATTAGATTTAAAAATTTTAAGTGCATGCTATAATTGTAACATTGTATTAAATAAGGTGAAAATAAATCATTTTCAAGATTTTCTTTCCTCCCATTTCATTTGAATTTTGCAGTATTTTAAGCAATACACGTGCAAGCGCGCACAGAATATGTGACATCATGTGTACTGATAGCATTTCTGCCAAGAAGTAGTTATGTGATTATTAAAGGTTTACATTTGAGGCTTTTCTGTGATGAATGTGTACTTTAATCTGAGTGATTAAAACTTCCCAAACCAGTTTTAACTGTGAGATTAAATTCTGTTTCCTGTTACTTGTGCATGTTGGTTTTAACATTTGGATAACTTGACATGTGTGAGGTGTTGTTCTAACAGCCAAACACAATACAGTCAGCAGATTGGGAGTCTTATTCTTGTTGTTTTGATTGGTATTTGTTTGTTTCCTTGTTTCTCGCCATATGCGTTTGGATCAGATTACACCTTTAATAATTTGCTAGCTTTTTCCGCAATGACAAATTGATGGAAGTCCCAGAAATACAGTGGGACTGTCAGGTATTTGCAAGTGCATTAAAGTTATACTCCATGAATTCTGAAGTTAATGGAGAATCAAACTGAGACATGTGTGTTCAATAAAATTATACTTAAGACTGTGCTGAGGGTTAAGTGAGACTTCCAGCAAGAGCAGGAGGATTAAATTATCCAATTTTCAAACAAGTGTGTGTTTCCCTTTCTGTAGCTCTCCAACATTTTTAATCCATTTCTGAATGTTTGTTTATAATTTCCATTTAGCATAACCAAGGCTTGTTTCTTTTGTAAACTTTTGAGCACAATTTTTGTGTTTCAGGACGAAGAAGTAAACATGGAAAACATGGAAAGAAATCGAGATTAAAATTTTTGGGTGATGACTATGTACCAAGGGATGGTGAAATAGTTTACGGCAGTTGGGCAAGAAGTGAATGTTTCAAGATTGAAAGAGGACTGTTAACATTTGGGTGAGTTTCTTGTTATATGATGCTGTCATTGTGAGATTGTGAAGATGATACCTTATCCTTGAGAAATTTAAAATCATCATAGCTATAGTAGCTTTAAAATATGAATTATTAACTGAAGTTAAAGCCGTATGTGAGAGCCTATACACATCCTTCTAACAAGTCACAGCCCAAGCATTGCTTTGGAAGTTATGTTTTCTTTTATGTACCCCAAAAGATGACACAGGAGCACATCTCCAGAACCACCACAGACAATATTGGTTTTCTCTGGAAGCATTATTGTACACAAATGGGTACAACCTAATATTTTTACCACCTATAGTAATTGGAGGAAGCATTACATTCCCTGTTTGATGCCAGGATTTCACCAGAAACACCTTCCTGAATGAGTGAATAAATTAATTTAAAAAAAGTATTTTTATAACAAGGCCAGACTGTTTGTGAACAGCATAACTGTAAAATAAAAAGTTAGTTCTATACCAGACTTGGTACTCAAGTTCAGCATCTTCCCCAAGGATACAATACAGATTTTCAAGAAAATGTAGGTATGTATGAGGGCGGATTGATAAGTCAGTGAATTTTTTAAAAAATAACAATTTTTTCCAAAAAATCAATTTTATTTCTCAACATAGTCTCCTTTCAATTTAATACACGTCCAACATTTCTGTAATTTTTTTTAACCCTTCCAAAAAATATGATTTTTCGAAGTCTGCAAAATATGAGGTTGTTTCTGCCATGATGTGTTCACTGGACGTGAATTTCTTCTCAGCGAGCCAATTTTTCAGGTTTGCAAAGAGAAAGAAGCCGCTTGGAGCCAAATCTGGAGAATATGCTGGGTGAGATAGCAGTTGGTAGCCCAATTCCACAAATTTTGCGATGACAATGGCTGACTTGTGTGCAGGTGTATTATCCTGGTGAAAGAGAACCTTTTTCTTCACCAAATGGGGTTGTTTCGTTTCCTTATGAAACTGATCCAGCATTGAGGCATAATATGAACCTGTAATCTTTTTACCCTTTTCCAGGTAGTGGATGTCTATCACCCCTTGTGAATCCCAAAAGACAGCTGCCATGATTTTTCCTGCCGACAGAATGGTTTTCGATTTCTTTGGAGCAGGTTTGCCGAAGGAAATCCACTGCTTTGATGTTTGGTTTGAGGTTGATAGTAATGGATACAAGTTTCATCAACTGTGATATAACACCGCAAAAATTCATTTGGGTTGTGCTGGAACATGTTCAAACATCCCTGTGAAATGGTCACATGATTCTGCTTGTTCTCAACTGTGAGCAGTCGTGGCACCCATCTTGCCGACAGCTTTCTCATACCCAAAAATTTGTGCAGAATGTTGTTCACCCGTTCACTCGAGATGTTTAAGACCTTGGCTATCTCACAGATTTTCACTCAGCAGTCTTCCAACACAATAGTCACCATTTCTTCTGTTGTAACCTCAACCGGCCATTCTGTGCGCACGGCATCTCTTGTGCACGAACGGCCACATCAAAATTCTGTGAACCGTGCCATGTGATGGAGCAGAGTCCCCATGATACTTGTTCAGCTTTTGTTTCGTTTTCTTCACCGTTTTACCATGCAAAAAGTAGTGCTTTATCAGAACACGAAATTCACTTTTCTCCATTTTCTACAAAGCAACACAGATCTGCGTATTTTAGACACACTCAACAATGTTCTAAGAAACAAATGAATTTCTGTGATTATATCCAGAATAGATGTAAGACTTGGTTGCAAACCTGTGATTAGAATGCTATCTCTCGTCCAAGTCATGGACTTATCAGTCCGCCCTCGTATGTAACTAATGAAGTCACTCTGCATCTTGCTTCCCAATATTTGGGTGTCAAGAGCTCTGCATATTGATAGATGTGTCATGTCCATTTCTATATTTTGGCAGCAGAGGGAGTTGGTAACATGCCAATTTTGTGGAGATGTTTAGCCAGACAGTCATGTCCGGTAATAAGCCTAAAAATAGCAATTGCAGTTTTGGGTACTAATTAAAAGTTGATAGAGGAATCATCCAAATTCCCCCACCACAAACTACCCTATGCGTAGAAAAATGTTCATTTGATTTTCTCAGAAATGGCTTTAATTTATTAAAATACCACACTTTAAGATAGTTGCAAATAAAGTGTATATCTTGAATTTTCTCCAAATAACCTATCAAGTCCTCTCCATTGTGAGTGACTTGTACAATTGGTAAACCCTAAGAGATACACAAAATCTGAAAACTCAAAAAATGTATATCTCTTTAAAGCGCACAATTATATCATAATTTTTTTTTGTGACATAAATCATTTCTGAGATATTTCTGGTTATAGAGCAATTCCACGCATAACACATTGACATTCATAATACAATTTTCATAAACATTTCCTAACGACTGACATTTTTGACAACTCCTTTTATAGTTAAGTGGGAGAATTATAAATTTCTCTGAGAGTTTAATCCAAAAATGGTTTTCAAAGGTAGGGAGGGATTTAAGCTTTATAAGGTTTTAAAAATAAAAAATTCCAGTTATTGAAAAAGTTAGGATCCAAAATGTCCTTCATAACAGACTCGGCTCTCTTCGTTACAGACAATGTACAATTACTAAAATAAACAGACATGATGCATAAAGGAAATAAAATGTATTATTATATATTTATTTTATTCATTGTTGTTTAAGTTTCTGTAGGTCTGTATACAATTAATATTAATTTTAGTACTTTGGGATTTCAATCAATAGTAGTTTGCGGTAAATATTTATTTGTAATAAGGAGTATTCATTAAAGCTTCTTTAAATAACACTTTTACATCAGAGAGAGAGTGAGAGTGAGAGTGAGTGTGAGAGAGTGTGAGTGAGAGTGAGAATATGAAATGCTAGTTTTTCTTTTTAATGAACATACAATGTTTTGATTACATACTATTAAATTAATTTGCCAAGTATAAAGGAAAACTTAGTTTCATCTCCCACTCGCACTAAAAACAAGTCTTGAGATCATGCAAATGCATGGTACTCTGAATGAGGGCTTCAGATAACTACGGATGAACATATTGCTTGTTGAAACATGTGGTTTAATGTGTCACAGATCTAGCTTATACTGCAGAAGTTGTGTGTCAGTCTGACTGACTGTTGAACATACTCGATGACTGAGTGACTGGAATAGGCAAAAGATGTAACCTTTTCTCAAGATATCTTTTCACTTCTTCATCACTCTGGGATATATCCTGAACACTAATATGTTGTTTTATTACACACAGCGTTGTTGAACTCTAGTTCCATATTTAACAGCCATCCTTTTTACTTGCCCTCCAATTGCATCCACAGTTCCTTTCCCGTGATAACTCAATTTCAATCCCAAATATGGCAGAAAACAGTGTGTTACATTGCTCAAAGTGGCCTGCAGCTCCATCACAAAAGTTTTTGATGACTTTGAGGTAGGGCAGAATCTCCAGTAGTTGAGAAAATACACTTCTTGGGCAAATGTTGGTGGCATATTTATCATGTGCAAGGTAATTGGACACCAAAGCAGATGATTTCTTCTGAATCTCTCCGCCATACTCTTTTCTAAACCAAGCAAGATGTATGTTGTTCCAATGGGCAGGGTGAATGTAATCTTGTTGTCCTCCATAGTCTAGTGGTACCATGCTAGCCTCTAGTTCCCGAGGTCACGGCTTCAAACCCGGCAGAGGATGTAAAAATCCTTGGCATGGCTTCTTTTGGAAGAGAAGTGAAGCTGATGGTCCTGTCTTAGATTTATGACACATAAAAGAATGTCAAGCCCTGATAAAGAGGCCTCTGAGTAAAATTTCTGGTCTTCACACCCAATATAGAATGGTACGCTAAGGACCATAGTTGAGGAGCGTCCATAAATAAAACTCAACTTATTTTATTTTTGAATCTCATTTTGTGCTTGCATGTGTAGTTTATCTGTAACATTTAATTGAGATAGGTTCTCGAGCACGCTTGATGACCTCTGCCTTTTAACATAAAAGTGCTTCTTCTATCTGGGCTCTTCCATTCCATTGATTGCAATGACATAGTGAATTGGCCTGGTCATTGGTTACTCAGAAGCAGACATTTTTCACAGTCTGGTCACAAAATTCAGTTTTAACAGGTACCTCTGAGTTTTTCCTCTCTTAGCAACATTGCGATCTGTTGCTGTTGTTTTAACCATCTTCTCATGATACTTGCCAAGGTCTCTCTTTCGACTGAGAACAGGATGAAGAAGCAAGATCCTGGGATGTCAGAAAATCCACAAACTGCTAAGATATGTTTTTTTTGTTGGTAATGTGATACTAATGCAGGATTTGGAAGGAAATTTTATTTTCCTGTCTATGATACTTTATCCATGTTCAACATAACAGACTGACACTGATATTCACTATGATGTTTAAAAGAAGCCAGAAAACCTGTTTGAAGTATTCCTAATGTTTGATGTGAAGAAAAGATCTGATGTAAATTCCACATTTACGTTGTACAATTTGTGCATAGAGAATAGAAACTTTGATGCATTTTTTGTTGTGTTTTGCATTTACGAAGTTGTTTAGCATTAAATTACCTTATTCTTTGCTATTTGTGAGCAGTTTATTATAGAATAAGGCACCTCAGAGTATGAGGAAGGGTAAAGTATTTAAATGCTGAATTAAAACAAAATTTAAATATTGAATTAAAATTTTACCCCTTGTGGAATTGCTCTATATTCCTGGTTTGAATTTTCAAGTACTTGCATTATTTTCAAGTGTGTTGCCGTTTGTTTTTTCTGGAGTCTTACAAAGAGTATGGAATTTCAACCATCACATAGCGACATACTTTTAAAAATCTGACTTGCTTTACCTACTGTATGTTTGTTATACCTACAGCAAAATGTGTAGAAATGTAATGAAAGTTTATCTCGATTAACAAGAAGTAGACAGAAAAATATTGAGCGATGCTGTTACTTTTCTCAATGCGTTGGCAAACATCAACATTCTGCTATGATTGTCCCCTCCTTGGCACAGCTGCTGCTATCACTTATTCCATAACAATTTGGCTATGTTACCTTGCGCCACTTTGGTGATGGATTTCAACATTCTTCATGGGTCCTTCATGCATGATTTTTGTAGGAATTACCCCAATTCTAGTGGTAAATGTGTGTGTCAGTTACTTCAAATACATCATTATTTAATTATATGTTAATTTTGGTCGCTAGTTTCCATTTGAAAACAAAGATTTGAGAAAGGTTTTTGTTATGTGTGCAATTTTTGAGCATGTGATACTTCAAGGAGCTGTCAATGTGGGTTTCACTTATCCCACTTAAACATAAAAAGAAAATGGAGGGGTTTTAAAACTCCTATTCTATTTAATGAATAGTTACAGATGAACTCCAATGTTAAGTATCTGGGCAGTAAACTTTTAACTTACATGGAACTTGCATCTGCAAAGAATAATAAACAAAGGGAAAATGGCTCTTATAATAGCCAAAATTAAATTGGCTTTTATTTATGGATGCCCTTTACTATAGTTCTTAGCGTCCCATTCTATATTGGGCATGAAATACCGGAAATTTTACTCAAGTCCTCTTTACAGGTTTGAGATTCTTTTACTAGTTCCCGAGGTCACAGGTTCAAACCTGGTGGAGTGCGATGGAATTTTTCGGTTGTAAAAATCCTTAGCATGGTTTCCTTCAGAAGGAAGTAATGCCGGTGGTCCTGTATCATAGATTTACAGAATGTTAAAGACCCTCAAACCTGATACAGAGGCCTCTGAGCAAAATTTCTAATCTTTCACGTCCAATATAGAACGGGACGCTAAGAACCATAATAATTAAGGAGAATCCATAAGTAAAACTCAGTTTAATGTAATTTAGAGTTTCTTTTATGTGCTGTAACTCTATGACATGGGATCACAGCTTTACTTCCCTTCTGAAGGAAGCCATGCTAAGGATTTTTATTCCCAAAAAATAATCCATCGCCTTCCGCCATGTTTGAATCAGAAGAACCTTTGGTAAAACATGGGGACTCAAACCAAAGATGATTCTTTGGCTGCATAAAGCAGTTGTGAGACACATAATCACCTAAGGGTCACTTGTATGGTGGCCCAAAGTTAGTCAAAAAAACAAGCTGCCAACAACTTTGCTGTGTTCAAAGGCTGGCTTGCCTTTGTATAACAGGGGCAATGGAAGTTCTCCTTGTATTGATTTATAAGGGAGTGCTAGGCAGCATGCTTATCAGTTAAGCTTAAACTTAGAGTAGTACAACCCTAATACCCTAGGACATACAAGAATTGCAAGTGCAATCAATAATCCTAGTGATTAAACGTTACCAGAATCGTTTTGACAAGCCATTCAACAACAAGATGCAATGTCCTAATCTGGTACACAGATGGCTCCAAAATGGACAATGGACCTGGAATTCATGGGGAGGCACCAAAGTATAATATTTGTTTCTCTTGGTTGCAATTGTATTTCAAGCTGAAGTTAATGCAATGGAAACCTATGTCATGGAGAATCTGAAAAGGGGCTATAAAGGAAGCAACATTTGGATTATCTGATGACTAGGCTGTGCTAAAAGCAATTGCAAGTTGTCGGATAACATCTAAGTTAGTATGGAACTGCCTAATAAACCTTATGCAATTGTCAAAATACGACAAGGTTAATCTTGGGTGGATGTCTGGACATAAGGAGATTTTAGGCAATGAAAAAGCAGATATCCTGGCAAGAAAGGGATCTGCTCAAACATTTACTGGACCTGAACTCTGTTTGAGGAACCATTGCTGAGTGGTTTAATCATAGCCACTATTGCGATGGGCTCAAGCACGGGAGGAGTATATCCTCCTCATTCACTGAAGATGTACTTGACCTTAATAGGTCAGCTGGGACATTGTAGTTTATGGAAACACCTACATACAATGGGAATGTTTAGAGAGGAACCAGTATGCATATTATCTTCAGATATGAAGCACTGGGTAGGAAAACATTGAGGTTATTTAATAAACTACTGTCCATAATTAAAGGGCCAGGACTATTTAACTAAAACAACAGCCGTGTTAATGGCAATGACTCCATCACTATGACAGTCAAGTCAATGTGGGTTTTATCAGCAGGACATCGTTACAGATAGTGGTAGCTGGCACTCTCGCCCTGTGTAAATCCACAAGTGTTATTGAGATAGAATGAGATTTTTCTGGATGTTTCTTTCCCACTGCGTTGTTACCCCTGCATATTGTTTCGACGACTGCGCCGTTGGTGGAAGTCCCGGGTTCGATGCTCGCTCGGGTTGGAGTTGATCACGGTATAGTGGTAGAGATTGAATTAATGTTAAAATTCACTGTACTTTTTCTCTATCCGACGTGGCTTCGTCGTGTTGTCCTTCTTGCTGTTACCCTGGCTAGTTGGTTCTCGGCGGTGAGTTTAGCATGGACTCTGCCTATCACGATATTTGATAAGCTCGTCGATCTCAGTTGTGGTACAGGAGCTTAGACAAGAATTGACTACACACTGTAATGTTTGGTTTATGGCTATTTATTATTACTTCCTCACTCTAACACTACATAAATGTTCCTGTTCACCTATCACCATTTTGCGCGTTCAACTGTTGACTGTGAACTGCCTAACAACTTCAACTGTATGTATTGTAATGAAAAGAAGCTAGAAACAGTGATGTGTATTGAATTTATTTAAAGGTGAGTCGAAATTGTAACACTAACATCACTTAAGTTTACTCACTTAACATGTTTCGGGAAACCGTTGTTCCCATCCTCAGAAGGTTAACTCGACTGGCCCGTGTTGTTGGTGTTTCCGTTTTTTGGACTGGATCCTGTGGTGGCATCTTGTGGTGGAGAAATGTACTTCCAGAGAGGATTTGGTGGCGGCAAATCAAAATTCATTAGATGTGTGTTGTGTTTTAGAATGGTGATCTTCTCCCATGCATCTAATTCGGCTGCAAATTTGGCTGGTTTGACTAATGTAATATTGGGTTTGATGTTGTGATTAGTGATCCAAAAATGGTGTGAAACTGCAGATTTGTCCATTTGTTTGTATTTAATACATCTCATGTGCTCCTTTAGCCTAGTTTCTAAGTTTCTTTTTGTCTTATCAATGTATACTTTATTGCAATCTGAACAATTGATTTTATAGATTCCAGCTTTTTTGTCTTGTGGAATGGGGTCTTTTAACTTGTTACAAAGTAATTTCTCTATGTTAAATTTGTTCTGTGGAGCTAGGCTGATGTTATGTTTCATGAAAATCTTCTTAAATTTGTGAAATGTTCCTGGGTGGTATGTGAATTTCTTGAACTTTAGTTCTTTATCTTGCTGGATGAGATTAGTTGTGTTTCTGATGTGCATCTGTCGTTTGAATTTTGCAATTTTTTTGTCAATAGTTGCTTTGTTGTGCCCATTATGTATTGCTGTGTCTACTATATGCTGGTATTCTAACTGGTATTCTAAACCTACAGAACCAATCAATAAAATTCACCATAGAAATAGAAAAAGAAGGCATGCTACCATTTTTAGACCTAAAAATCATCAGAGAACAAAAGAACCTAACCTTTGGCATATACAGGAAGCCAACACACTCTACTAATTACATAAAAAATAAGAGTTTCAATCCAACCACACACAAACATGCAGTACTAAATAGCCTAACACATAGACTGGTATATACCCCCTTAAATAAAAAAGAATACCAGTTAGAATACCAGCATATTGTAGACACAGCAATACATAATGGGTACAACAAAGCAACTATTGACAAAAAAATTGCAAAATTCAAACGACAGATGCACATCAGAAACACAACTAATCTCAGCCAGCAAGATAAAGAACTAAAGTTCAAGAAATTCACATACCACCCAGGAACATTTCACAAATTTAAGAAGATTTTCATGAAACATAACATCAGCCTAGCTCCACAGAACAAATTTAACATAGAGAAATTACTTTGTAACAAGTTAAAAGACCCCATTCCACAAGACAAAAAAGCTGGAATCTATAAAATCAATTGTTCAGATTGCAATAAAGTATACATTGGTAAGACAAAAAGAAACTTAGAAACTAGGCTAAAGGAGCACATGAGATGTATTAAATACAAACAAATGGACAAATCTGCAGTTTCACACCATTTTTGGATCACTAATCACAACATCAAACCCAATATTACATTAGTCAAACCAGCCAAATTTGCAGCCGAATTAGATGCATGGGAGAAGATCACCATTCTAAAACACAACACACATCTAATGAATTTTGATTTGCCGCCACCAAATCCTCTCTGGAAGTACATTTCTCCACCACAAGATGCCACCACAGGATCCAGTCCAAAAAACGGAAACACCAACAACACGGGCCAGTCGAGTTAACCTTCTGAGGATGGGAACAACGGTTTCCCGAAACATGTTAAGTGAGTAAACTTAAGTGATGTTAGTGTTACAATTTCGACTCACCTTTAAATAAACTTCAACTGTCTTCCACTGTGTACTGTCTACTACTGTACTCTTTTACTTTTTAACTGTGTACTTCAAACTCTTCAACTGTCTCCCACTGTGTACTGTCTTCTACTGAATGTCAATTATGCACTGCTTAACCTAAAGGTCAATGGTAAAACTGCCGTTATATTATAGTTGCCTCGCTCCATACATCCGGAGCGGAAACGAACAGAATCATAAAACTTTACCCTTCTATTCATACACAAAAGATCCCGTTTTTGCTGACCATGTGAACATCACGTTTCTACCCTAACTGCAGAGTTCAAGACGTTCTAAACCTAGTTAAACAGGAACATTATGTACACGACAAATATTACATTATACAGAAATTGCTATTTACATTGTTTTCACATTGTACACATATATCATTTATAGATTAAATTAAACACTGAATAAATTAGCACATAATAAATTTAATTCCGGCACATTCTGTCTCACCACTGGTATGGACTTTCCAGAAAGGTCTGGAGTTATATACAGTTGTAGACAAAAGCATTTGAACAGAGACTGTTTGAATTGCATAATGCTTATATTCGCCATAGATTGAGAGGTATTGGTTCTTTTGATTGTATTCTCCCTTTCCTACCCTGCAGTTATCTAGAAGGATATTCTAAAACTTCTTTCTATAGGAAAGAATATTCAATTGTTCCTGCTAGGATATAAGTATTGGAACGCTCTTAATTAGTAGAGAAAGTGATTGGTTTTCTTGTTCCCCACTCATTCTCCTTTCTATCAAGAGAGAGTGAGTGTTGCGTTTATTCTGCGGGGAGTAGCTGCAGTCAAAATGGGAGCTAAACGAGCGGAGACAACCCTGGAGGTTTGAAACATTGTTGTACAGCTACTCTACACAATAGACGTTGAACAACACTGTTTAAGATTATTCAGTGTTATAAAAAAGGCTGAATAAACCCAGAACTGGAAGACCATCGAAGCTGAGGCAACACTGAGACACATGAACAATCCAATGGTTTCTGCACAGATCACTGCTCGGGTGAAGGAAGTTGATGTTAGGAGGATCTTGAATAGGGTTGGGTACAATCCCAGAAGAAAGTCATTTATGAGTAAGGTTAACCGGATGTAACTAAAGGTATTGATGATTTCTGCGATAAAGTACCGTGGTCAGATGAGAGTAAATTTAATATTTATCGGAGATGGGCAGTTAAGAGCGTGGGGAAAGACTAATACCGAATGGGAATCAGCACTGTGAAACATAGTGGTAGAGGAGTAATGGTGTGGGCTTCTAGGGGTGTTGGAAACCTTGTATTTATAGATGTCAATTTGGATAAGTTTCAGTATAAGAGCATATTGCAGAATAATCTCAAGATTGGGCTTAGGAAACAACTACTACTTCCAACAGGACAATGATCCTAAGCATGCATATGAACTTGTTCAATAATGTACAATACAGTCCAAACCTTAAAAAGATCACCACAATTCCCAGTCTTCAATTCAATTAAACACATTTGGAAAATCTATTTGAGAAAATACCATATAAGATCCAAAGTACATCTGAAGGAAGGTCTCTTTCAAGAACGGGAAAATATCAGCTCGGAATTAACAAATACGTATGACCACATGATGCCCAAAATACTATCTTCAGTTATTGCAAGAATAGGAGAGATAACAAAATGTTGAAAATTTCTTGAAATACTCATGTTCCACAATATTTTTGTCAAGTTGAAATAAGTTATTTTTATTTGTAACAATTTGTGAATAAGGGTTATTTTAAATTTTTATTAAATAATTAAAACATGTTTTAGCATAATAAATGAAGGTATCTCTCAATTTTCAATTCTTTCAGCTTGTCATTTACAAATGCACACCAACATGCCCTGTTAAAATTACCCCGTTCAAGTAAACATGCCTGTAACTGCGTAATTTAGTGTGCTTGTGAGTCAGTAAGGTGGTGGTTGTACAGTGCTGATTATTCAGCGAGAGAGAAGAGAATCTGTGTTCAACACTTCAATGAATCAAGAAGAGGAAGTTGCTTTGGCTGCTACATGAAAAGAAAATTGAAGTGACAGTGAAAATTGAACAGTACATCCCAGAAATGGATCAGTAGATTGAAGTTGTGCTGGACACACATCAATCTGAATGTCTTGAAATAAAGACATTTGTATTTTCAGGGTTAGGAAAAACACTGGAAAAGACCTTATTCAGGCAACTTTATATGGTCAAGATTCAAACTTTGGTTCTCTAGGATTGAAACTTTTAAATATGAACCCCTCTTTCATTGAAAACACAAGAATTATTAACTCATTCTAGAATCTAATAATTGTATTCATCTTTTAAATATGTTACTCGCATGCAAGTTGCTTGTAAATGTGCTTTTACCAAATTGTAAACATAAAGAGTATATTTTTGATTTGAGAAAATAATCCTACTCTGCTGCAATACCAGATATGTTTGGATTGTTTTCTTAGAAGTGGATCCACTTTTCACCAGAGGAGTACTCGCAGAAATGCTCTGATAAATAAGAACCCAAACCTAAGCCATGTTCCTAGCTACCCTCTGGGAATTTTTGGAAATATAATTTATGTGACTTGTTAAAATGGTAATGTTGATAGAAATGACTATTCATCATTTTTATTTGTGAAATATCAGTAGAAAGTTTCATTTACAATATTAAACATAGCTCATTATAATGTTTTTACACTGATGTTATCAAGTTTCCACGATGCGAGTATGTTTGGAGGTGGGCACCACTGTTTTTTGACAGCATGTAACGTGGTCAAGACTTGCGACCAGAGGGGAATTAGGCACAAGGCAATAATGGGAATGTGCAGTTGCACTAACCTGTTAACGTCTTCAAATTAGTTCTTGGAAACAGCATCTCCGGAAATGTCTCCATAATGAAACTATTCACCAGTTTGACACTTATTCTCAAATGATATAACAACACTTTGCAATTGGCTGACAGTTTTTTTAGTGTTTAAGATCAGACATTTGCACAGCTTCAGACTAAACATGTTCAACTTATGTAGCCCTTCATATTAACTGAAATGGTTGTTATGAATATGTCTTAGATGCTTCAAGCTCTTTTCTGTCCAAGATTGAATGAAGATGAGTAGTTTTGACAGTGTTCATTTTGTTTTCATCCACTACAAAGCTAGAAATAAAGATTCTAACAGTAACCATAGCCTCTAATGACTACAAAGTTTGGTATAGATACCACTTCTTCCCCATCTTGATCAGTTTCTTTTTCTCCCAATTTCCTTCGTATGCAATTCCAAAATATCTGTGATTGTCACAGTCTGGCAAATGGCAGTATTGTTGTCACTCTAAAATATAACTGTCGAAGTTATCAAGCTCATTAGTGTCTCCAAAATTTTCATCCTCAATATCTGGAGTTTATTTTCCACAACAAATCTTACATTGTGGAAGCAGATGCCAATTGCGGTTTGATTCAGAGTCCAAAGAACATTTAAAAAAATCCATTGTGTCGAGGATGATAAGCCTCTTTGTACCACTGATGTTGACAAAATGATTTTGCAACAATAATTTCTTGTTTTCTTTACACAACAAATGATCCCTGATTGAGATGTTGAAGTTGATTCATACAGTTTGCAGGAAGGAAAACTGCCTTCATAATTCTCATGGGAGTATTCAGTGGATGTGCAGCATACTGGTTTGTAGCAATGAATCTCTTGCTATCTGCAGAGCTTGGTCATCAGAAGATGTGTTGTGTGTGGTAAATATTGCTGGTTTGTAGTGATGATTCTCTTGTTATCTGCAGAGTTTGGTCATCAGAAGATGTGTTGTGTGTGGTAAATATTGCTGGTTTGTAGTGATGATTCTCTTGTTATCTGCAGAGTTTGGTCATCAGAAGGCATTGTGTTGTGTGTGGTAAATATTGCTGGTTTGTAGTGATGATTCTCTTGTTATCTGCAGAGTTTGGTCATCAGAAGATGTGTTGTATGTGGTAAATATTGCTGGTTTGTAGTGATGATTCTCTTGTTATCTGCAGAGTTTGGTCATCAGAAGATGTGTTGTGTGTGGTAAATATTGCTGGTTTGTAGTGATGATTCTCTTGTTATCAGCAGAGTTTGGTCATCAGAAGATGTGTTCTGTGTGGTAAATATTGCTGGTTTGTAGCAATGAATCTCTTGCTATCTGCAGAGTTTGGTCATCAGAAGATGTGTTGTGTGTGGTAAATATTGCTGGTTTGTAGTGATGATTCTCTTGTTATCTGCAGAGTTTGGTCATCAGAAGATGTGTTGTGTGTGGTAAATATTGCTGGTTTGTAGTGATGATTCTCTTGTTATCTGCAGAGTTTGGTCATCAGAAGATGTGTTGTGTGTGGTAAATATTGCTGGTTTGTAGTGATGATTCTCTTGTTATCTGCAGAGTTTGGTCATCAGAAGATGTGTTGTGTGTGGTAAATATTGCTGGTTTGTAGCAATGAATCTCTTGCTATCTGCAGAGTTTGGTCATCAGAAGATGTGTTGTGTGTGGTAAATATTGCTGGTTTGTAGTGATGATTCTCTTGTTATCTGCAGAGTTTGGTCATCAGAAGATGTGTTGTGTGTGGTAAATATTGCTGGTTTGTAGTGATGATTCTCTTGCTATCTGCAGAGTTTGGTCATCAGAAGATGTGTTGTGTGTGGTAAATATTGCTGGTTTGTAGTGATGATTCTCTTGTTATCAGCAGAATGTAGTCATCAGAAGATGTGTTGTGTGTGGTAAATATTGCTGGTTTGTAGCAATGAATCTCTTGCTATCTGCAGAGTTTGGTCATCAGAAGATGTGTTGTGTGTGGTAAATATTGCTGGTTTGTAGTGATGAATCTCTTGCTATCTGCAGAGCTTGGTCATCAGAAGATGTGTTGTGTGTGGTAAATATTGCTGGCTTGTAGTGATGAATCTCTTGCTATCTGCAGAGCTTGGTCATCAGAAGATGTGTTGTGTGTGGTAAATATTGCTGGCTTGTAGTGATGAATCTCTTGCTATCTGCAGAGCTTGGTCATCAGAAGATGTGTTGTGTGTGGTAAATATTGCTGGCTTGTAGTGATGAATCTCTTGCTATCTGCAGAGTTTGGTCATCAGAAGATGTGTTGTGTGTGGTAAATATTGCTGGCTTGTAGTGATGAATCTCTTGCTATCTGCAGAGTTTGGTCATCAGAAGATGTGTTGTGTGTGGTAAATATTGCTGGTTTGTAGCAATGAATCTCTTGCTATCTGCAGAGTTTGGTCATCAGAAGATGTGTTGTGTGTGGTAAATATTGCTGGTTTGTAGTGATGATTCTCTTGTTATCAGCAGAATGTAGTCATCAGAAGATATGTTGTGTGTGGTAAATATTGTTATCAGCAGAGTGTAGTCATCAGAAGATGTGTTGTATGTGGTAAATATTGCTGGTTTGTAGTGATGATTCTCTTGTTATCAGCAGAATGTAGTCATCAGAAGATGTGTTGTATGTGGTAAATATTGCTGGTTTGTAGTGATGATTCTCTTGTTATCAGCAGAATGTAGTCATCAGAAGATGTGTTGTGTGTGGTAAATATTGCTGGTTTGTAGTGATGATTCTCTTGTTATCAGCAGAATGTAGTCATCAGAAGATGTGTTGTATGTGGTAAATATTGCTGGTTTGTAGTGATGATTCTCTTGTTATCAGCAGAATGTAGTCATCAGAAGATGTGTTGTATGTGGTAAATATTGCTGGTTTGTAGTGATGATTCTCTTGTTATCAGCAGAATGTAGTCATCAGAAGATGTGTTGTGTGTGGTAAATATTGCTGGCTTGTAGCAATGAATCTCTTGCTATCTGCAGAGCTTGGTCATCAGAAGACGTGTTGTGTGTGGTAAATATTGCTGGTTTGTAGCAATGAATCTCTTGCTATCTGCAGAGCTTGGTCATCAGAAGACGTGTTGTGTGTGGTAAATATTGCTGGTTTGTAGTGATGATTCTCTTGTTATCAGCAGAATGTAGTCATCAGAAGATGTGTTGTATGTGGTAAATATTGCTGGTTTGTAGTGATGATTCTCTTGTTATCAGCAGAATGTAGTCATCAGAAGATGTGTTGTATGTGGTAAATATTGCTGGTTTGTAGTGATGATTCTCTTGTTATTTGCAGAGCTTGGTCATCAGAAGGCATTGTGTTGTGTGTGGTAAATATTGCTGGCTTGTAGTGATGATTCTCTTGTTATCAGCAGAGTGTAGTCATCAGAAGATGTGTTGTGTGTGGTAAATATTGCTGGCTTGTAGTGATGATTCTCTTGTTATCAGCAGAGTGTAGTCATCAGAAGCATTGTGTTGTGTGTGGTAAATACTGCTGGCTTGTAGTGATGATTCTCTTGTTATCAGCAGAGTGTAGTCATCAGAAGATGTGTTGTGTGTGGTAAATATTGCTGGTTTGTAGTGATGATTCTCTTGTTATCTGCAGAGCTTGGTCATCAGAAGGCATTGTGTTGTGTGTGGTAAATATTGCTGGTTTGTAGTGATGATTCTCTTGTTATCAGCAGAGTATAGTCATCAGAAGATGTGTTGTGTGTGGTAAATATTGCTGGTTTGTAGTGATGATTCTCTTGTTATCTGCAGAGCTTGGTCATCAGAAGGCATTGTGTTGTGTGTGGTAAATATTGCTGGTTTGTAGTGATGAATCTCTTGTTATCAGCAGAGTGTAGTCATCAGAAGATGTGTTGTGTGTGGTAAATATTGCTGGTTTGTAGCAATGAATCTCTTGCTATCTGCAGAATGTAGTCATCAGAAGATGTGTTGTGTGTGGTAAATATTGCTGGTTTGTAGTGATGAATCTCTTGTTATCTGCAGAGCTTGGTCATCAGAAGGCATTGTGTTGTGTGTGGTAAATATTGCTGGTTTGTAGTGATGATTCTCTTGTTATCTGCAGAGCTTGGTCATCAGAAGGCATTGTGTTGTGTG
This sequence comes from Deroplatys truncata, assembly GCA_030765065.1. NCBI lineage: Eukaryota > Metazoa > Arthropoda > Insecta > Mantodea > Mantidae > Deroplatys > Deroplatys truncata. The sequence continues at coordinate 2,495,908 of CM060987.1, read as the reverse complement.
TGGTAAATATTGCTGGTTTGTAGTGATGAATCTCTTGTTATCAGCAGAATGTAGTCATCAGAAGATGTGTTGTGTGTGGTAAATATTGCTGGTTTGTAGCAATGAATCTCTTACTATCTGCAGAATGTAGTCATCAGAAGATGTGTTGTGTGTGGTAAATATTGCTGGTTTGTAGTGATGATTCTCTTGCTTTCTGCAGAGCTTGGTCATCAGAAGGCATTGTGTTGTGTGTGGTAAATATTGCTGGTTTGTAGTGATGATTCTCTTGTTATCTGCAGAGCTTGGTCATCAGAAGGCATTGTGTTGTGTGTGGTAAATATTGCTGGTTTGTAGTGATGATTCTCTTGTTATCAGCAGAGTGTAGTCATCAGAAGATGTGTTGTATGTGGTAAATATTGCTGGTTTGTAGTGATGAATCTCTTGTTATCAGCAGAGTGTAGTCATCAGAAGATGTGTTGTATGTGGTAAATATTGCTGGTTTGTAGCAATGAATCTCTTGCTATCTGCAGAGCTTGGTCATCAGAAGATGTGTTGTGTGTGGTAAATATTGCTGGTTTGTAGTGATGATTCTCTTATCAGCAGAATGTAGTCATCAGAAGATGTGTTGTATGTGGTAAATATTGCTGGTTTGTAGTGATGATTCTCTTGTTATCTGCAGAGCTTGGTCATCAGAAGGCATTGTGTTGTGTGTGGTAAATATTGCTGGTTTGTAGTGATGATTCTCTTGTTATCAGCAGAGTGTGGTCATCAGAAGATGTGTTGTGTGTGGTAAATATTGCTGGTTTGTAGTGATGATTCTCTTGTTATCAGCAGAGTGTAGTCATCAGAAGATGCGTTGTGTGTGGTAAATATTGCTGGTTTGTAGTGATGATTCCCTTGTTATCAGCAGAGTGTAGTCATCAGAAGATGTGTTGTGTGTGGTAAATATTGCTGGTTTGTAGTGATCATTCTCTTGTTATCTGCAGAGTTTGGTCATCAGAAGGCATTGTGTTGTGTGTGGTAAATATTGCTGGTTTGTAGTGATAATTCTCTTGTTATCTGCAGATTTTGGTCATCAGAAGATGTGTTGTGTGTGGTAAATATTGCTGGTTTGTAGTGATGATTCTCTTGTTATCTGCAGAGCTTGATCATCAGAAGGCATTGTGTTGTGTGTGGTAAATACTGGTGGTTTGTAGTGATGATTCTCTTGTTATCTGCAGAGTTTGGTCATCAGAAGATGTGTTGTGTGTGGTAAATATTGCTGGTTTGTAGTGATGATTCTCTTGTTATCTGCACAGCTTGGTCATCAGAAGGCATTGTGTTGTGTGTGGTAAATATTGCTGGTTTGTAGTGATGATTCTCTTGTTATCTGCAGAGCTTGGTCATCAGAAGGCATTGTGTTATGTGTGGTAAATATTGGTGGTTTGTAGTGATGATTCTCTTGTTATCTGCAGAGTTTGGTCATCAGAAGGCATTGTGTTGTGTGTGGTAAATATTGTTGGCTTATAGTGATGTTTCTCTTGTTATCTGCAGAGTTTGGTCATCAGAAGCCATTGTGTTGTGTGTGGTAAATATTGTTGGCTTATAGTGATGTTTCTCTTGTTATCTACAGAGTTTGGTCATCAGAAGGCATTGTGTTGTGTGTGGTAAATATTGTTGGCTTATAGTGATGTTTCTCTTGTTATCTGCAGAGTTTGGTCATCAGAAGCCATTGTGTTGTGTGTGGTAAATATTGTTGGCTTATAGTGATGTTTCTCTTGTTATCTACAGAGTTTGGTCATCAGAAGGCATTGTGTTGTGTGTGGTAAATATTGTTGGCTTATAGTGATGTTTCTCTTGTTATCTACAGAGTTTGGTCATCAGAAGCCATTGTGTTGTGTGTGGTAAATATTGTTGGCTTATAGTGATGTTTCTCTTGTTATCTACAGAGTTTGGTCATCAGAAGGCATTGTGTTGTGTGTGGTAAATATTGTTGGCTTATAGTGATGTTTCTCTTGTTATCTACAGAGCTTGGTCATCAGAAGGCATTGTGTTGTGTGTGGTAAATATTGTTGGCTTATAGTGATGTTTCTCTTGTTATCTGCAGAGCTTGGTCATCAGAAGGCATTGTGTTGTGTGTGGTAAATATTGCTGGTTTGTAGTGATGATTCTCTTGTTATCTGCAGAGCTTGGTCATCAGAAGGCATTGTGTTATGTGTGGTAAATATTGGTGGTTTGTAGTGATGATTCTCTTGTTATCTGCAGAGTTTGGTCATCAGAAGGCATTGTGTTGTGTGTGGTAAATATTGTTGGCTTATAGTGATGTTTCTCTTGTTATCTGCAGAGTTTGGTCATCAGAAGCCATTGTGTTGTGTGTGGTAAATATTGTTGGCTTATAGTGATGTTTCTCTTGTTATCTGCAGAGCTTGGTCACCAGAAGGCATTGTGTTGTGTGTGGTAAATATTGTTGGCTTATAGTGATGTTTCTCTTGTTATCTGCAGAGCTTGGTCATCAGAAGGCATTGTGTTGTGTGTGGTAAATATTGCTGGTTTGTAGTGATGATTCTCTTGTTATCTGCAGAGCTTGGTCATCAGAAGGCATTGTGTTATGTGTGGTAAATATTGGTGGTTTGTAGTGCTGATTCTCTTGTTATCTGCAGAGTTTGGTCATCAGAAGGCATTGTGTTGTGTGAGGTAAATATTGTTGGCTTATAGTGATGTTTCTCTTGTTATCTGCAGAGTTTGGTCATCAGAAGCCATTGTGTTGTGTGTGGTAAATATTGTTGGCTTATAGTGATGTTTCTCTTGTTATCTGCAGAGCTTGGTCATCAGAAGGCATTGTGTTGTGTGTGGTAAATATTGTTGGCTTATAGTGATGTTTCTCTTTTTATCTGCAGAGTTTGGTCATCAGAAGCCATTGTGTTGTGTGTGGTAAATATTGCTGGTTTGTAGTGATGATTCTCTTGTTATCTGCAGAGCTTGGTCATCAGAAGGCATTGTGTTGTGTGTGGTAAATATTGTTGGCTTATAGTGATGATTCTCTTGTTAACTGCAGAGCTTGGTCATCAGAAGGCATTGTGTTGTGTGTGGTAAATATTGCTGGTTTGTAGTGATGATTCTCTTGTTATCTGCAGAGCTTGGTCATCAGAAGATGTGTTGTGTGTGGTAAATATTGGTGGTTTGTAGTGATGATTCTCTTGTTATCAGCAGAATGTAGTCATCAGAAGATGTGTTGTGTGTGGTAAATATTGCTGGTTTGTAGTGATGATTCTCTTGTTATCTGCAGAGCTTGGTCATCAGAAGATGTGTTGTGTGTGGTAAATATTGCTGGTTTGTAGTGATGATTCTCTTGTTATCAGCAGAATGTAGTCATCAGAAGATGTGTTGTGTGTGGTAAATATTGCTGGTTTGTAGTGATGATTCTCTTGTTATCTGCAGAGCTTGGTCATCAGAAGATGTGTTGTGTGTGGTAAATATTGTTGGCTTATAGTGATGATTCTCTTGTTATCGCAGAGCTTGGTCATCAGAAGATGTGTTGTGTGTGGTAAATATTGTTGGCTTATAGTGATGATTCTCTTGTTATCTGCAGAGCTTGGTCATCACAAGGCATTGTGTTGTGTGTGGTAAATATTGTTGGCTTATAGTGATGATTCTCTTGTTATCTAAAGAGCTTGGTCATCAGAAGGCATTGTGTTGTGTGTGGTAAATATTGTTGGCTTATAGTGATGATTCTCTTGTTATTTGCAGAGCTTGGTCATCAGAAGGCATTGTGTTGTGTGTGGTAAATATTGTTGGCTTATAGTAATGATTCTCTTGTTATCTGCAGAGCTTGGTCATCAGAAGGCATTGTGTTGTGTGTGGTAAATATTGTTGGCTTATAGTGATGATTCTCTTGTTATCTGCAGAGCTTGGTCATCAGAAGGCATTGTGTTGTGTGTGGTAAATATTGTTGGCTTATAGTGATGATTCTCTTGTTATCTGCAGATTTTGGTCATCAGAAGGCATTGTGTTGTGTGTGGTAAATATTGTTGGCTTATAGTGATGATTCTCTTGTTATCTGCAGAGCTTGGTCATCAGAAGGCATTGTGTTGTGTGTGGTAAATATTGTTGGCTTATAGTGATGATTCTCTTGTTATCTAAAGAGCTTGGTCATCAGAAGGCATTGTGTTGTGTGTGGTAAATATTGTTGGCTTATATAATGATTCTCTTGTTATCTGCAGAGCTTGGTCATCAGAAGGCATTGTGTTGTGTGTGGTAAATATTGTTGGCTTATAGTGATGATTCTCTTGTTATCTGCAGAGCTTGGTCATCAGAAGGCATTGTGTTGTGTGTGGTAAATATTGTTGGCTTATAGTGATGATTCTCTTGCTATCTGCAGAGCTTGGTCATCAGAAGGCATTGTGTTGTGTGTGGTAAATATTGTTGGCTTGTAGTGATGATTCTCTTGTTATCTGCAGATTTTGGTCATCAGAAGGCATTGTGTTGTGTGTGGTAAATATTGTTGGCTTATAGTGATGATTCTCTTGTTATCTGCAGAGCTTGGTCATCAGAAGGCATTGTGTTGTGTGTGGTAAATATTGTTGGCTTATAGTGATGATTCTCTTGTTATCTGCAGAGCTTGGTCATCAGAAGGCATTGTGTTGTGTGTGGTAAATATTGTTGGCTTATAGTGATGATTCTCTTGTTATCTGCAGAGCTTGGTCATCAGAAGGCATTGTGTTGTGTGTGGTAAATATTGTTATCAGCAGAGTGTAGTCATCAGAAGATGTGTTGTGTGTGGTAAATATTGCTGGCTTATAGTGATGATTCTCTTGTTATCTGCAGAGTGTAGTCATCAGAAGATGTGTTGTGTGTGTGGTAAATATTGTTATCAGCAGAGTGTAGTCATCAGAAGATGTGTTGTGTGTGGTAAATATTGCTGGCTTATAGTGATGATTCTCTTGTTATCTGCAGAGTGTAGTCATCAGAAGATGTGTTGTGTGTGGTAAATATTGTTATCAGCAGAGTGTAGTCATCAGAAGATGTGTTGTGTGTGGTAAATATTGTTATCAGCAGAGTGTAGTCATCAGAAGATGTGTTGTGTGTGGTTAATATTGTTATCTGCAGAGTGTAGTCATCAGAAGATGTGTTGTGTGTGGTAAATATTGTTATCAGCAGAGTGTAGTCATCAGAAGATGTGTTGTGTGTGGTAAATATTGTTATCTGCAGAGTGTAGTCATCAGAAGATGTGTTGTATGTGGTAAATATTGCTGGCTTATAGTGATGATATTCTTGTTATCTGCAGAGTTTGGTCATCAGAAGATAATGTGTTGTGTTTGGGAAATATTGCTGGCTTATAGTAATGATTCTCTTGTTACCTGCAGAGTGTAGTCATCAGAAGATGTGTTGTATGTGGTAAATATTGCTGGCTTATAGTGATAATTCTCTTGTTATCTACAGAGTTTGGTCATCAGAAGATAATGTGTTGTGTGTGGTAAATATTGCTGGCTTATAGTGATGATTCTCTTGTTATCTGCAGATTTTGGTCATCAGAAGATAGTGTGTTGTGTGTGGTAAATATTGCTGGCTTATAGTGATGATTCTCTTGTTATCTACAGAGTTTGGTCATCAGAAGATAATGTATTGAGTGTGGTAAATATTGTTATCAGCAGAGTGTAGTCATCAGAAGATGTGTTGTGTGTGGTAAATATTGTTATCAGCAGAGTGAAGTCATCAGAAGATGTGTTGTGTGTATTAAATATTGCTGGCTTATAGTGATGATATTCTTGTTATCTGCAGAGTTTGGTCATCAGAAGATAATGTGTTGTGTTTGGGAAATATTGCTGGCTTATAGTAATGATTCTCTTGTTACCTGCAGAGTGTAGTCATCAGAAGATGTGTTGTGTGTGGTAAATATTGCTGGCTTATAGTGACGATACTCTTGTTATCTGCAGAGTTTGGTCATCAGAAGATAATGTGTTGTGTTTGGTAAATATTGCTGGCTTATAATGATGATTCTCTTGTTATCTGCAGTGTTTGGTCATCAGCAGATAATGTATTGTGTGGTAAATATTGTTGGTTTCTAGTCCTGAGTCTCTTGTTATCTGCAGAGTGTGGTCGTCAGCAGATAATGTATTGTGTGGTAAATATTGTTGTTTTCTAGTCCTGAGTCTCTTGTTATCTGCAGAGTGTGGTCGTCAGCAGATAATGTATTGTGTGGTAAATATTGTTGTTTTCTAGTCCTGAGTCTCTTGTTATCTGCAGAGTTTGGTCGTCAGCAGATAATGTATTGTGTGGTAAATATTGTTGTTTTCTAGTGCTGAGTCTCTTGTTATCTGCAGAGTGTGGTTGTCAGCAGATAATGTATTGTGTGGTAAATATTGTTGTTTTCTAGTCCTGAGTCTCTTGTTATCTGCAGAGTGTGGTCGTCAGCAGATAATGTATTGTGTGTTAAATATTGTTGGTTTCTAGTCCTGAGTCTCTTGTTATCTGCAGAGTGTGGTCGTCAGCAGATAATGTATTGTGTGTTAAATATTGTTGGTGTCTAGTCTTGAGTCTCTTGTTAGCAGCAGAGTGTGGTCGTCAGCAGATAATGTATTGTGTGGTAAATGTTGTTGGTTTCTAGTCCTGAGTCTCTTGTTATCAGCAGAGTGTGGGCATCAGAAGATAATGCGTTGTGTGTTGTAAATATTGTTGGTTTCTAGTCCTGAGTCTCTTGTTATCTGCAGAGTGTGGTCGTCAGCAGATAATGTATTGTGTGTTAAATATTGTTGGTTTCTAGTCCTGAGTCTCTTGTTATCAGCAGAGTGTGGTCGTCAGCAGATAATGTATTGTGTGGTAAATGTTGTTGGTTTCTAGTCCTGAGTCTCTTGTTATCAGCAGAGTGTGGTCGTCAGCAGATAATGTATTGTGTGGTAAATATTGTTGGTTTCTAGTCCTGCGTCTCTTGTTATCAGCAGAGTGTGGTCGTCAGCAGATAATGTATTGTGTGGTAAATGTTGTTGGTTTCTAGTCCTGAGTCTCTTGTTATCAGCAGAGTGTGGGCATCAGAAGATGATGCGTTGTGTGTTGTAAATATTGTTGGTTTCTGGTCCTGAGTCTCTTGTTATCAGCAGAGTGTGGTCGTCAGCAGATAATGTATTGTGTGGTAAATATTGTTGGTTTCTAGTCCTGAGTCTCTTGTTATCAGCAGTGTGGTTGTCAGCAGATAATGTATTGTGTGGTAAATGTTGTTGGTTTCTAGTCCTGAGTCTCTTGTTATCAGCAGAGTGTGGTTGTCAGCAGATACAATATTGTGTGGTAAATATTGTTGGTTTCTAGTCCTGAGTCTCTTGTTATCAGCAGAGTGTGGTCGTCAGCAGATAATGTATTGTGTGGTAAATGTTGTTGGTTTCTAGTCCTGAGTCTCTTGTTATCAGCAGAGTGTGGTCGTCAGCAGATAATGTATTGTGTGGTAAATGTTGTTGGTTTCTAGTCCTGAGTCTCTTGTTATCAGCAGAGTGTGGGCATCAGAAGATAATGCGTTGTGTGTTGTAAATATTGTTGGTTTCTAGTCCTGAGTCTCTTATTATCAGCAGAGTGTGGTCGTCAGCAGATAATGTATTGTGTGTTAAATATTGTTGGTTTCTAGTCCTGAGTCTCTTGTTATCTGCAGAGTGTGGTCGTCAGCAGATAATGTATTGTGTGTTAAATATTGTTGGTGTCTAGTCTTGAGTCTCTTGTTATCAGCAGAGTGTGGGCATCAGAAGATAATGCGTTGTGTGTTTTAAATATTGTTATCAGCAGAGTGTGGTCGTCAGCATATAATGTGTTGTGTGGTAAATATTGTTGTTTTGTAGTCCTGATTCTCTTCTTGTTATCTGCAGTGTGTAGTCATCAGAAGATGTGTTGTGTGCGGTAAATATTGTTGTTTTGTAGTCCTGATTCTCCTCTTGTTATCTGCAGAGTGTAGTCATCAGAAGATGTGTTGTATGTGGTAAATATTGCTGGTTTGTAGTGATGATTCTCTTGTTATCTGCAGAGTTTGGTCATCAGAAGATGTGTTGTGTGTGGTAAATATTGCTGGTTTGTAGTGATGATTCTCTTGTTATCAGCAGAGTTTGGTCATCAGAAGATGTGTTGTGTGTGGTAAATATTGCTGGTTTGTAGTGATGATTCTCTTGTTATCTGCAGAGTGTAGTCATAAGAAGATGTGTTGTGTGTGGTAAATATTGCTGGTTTGTAGTGATGATTCTCTTGTTATCAGCAGAGTTTGGTCATCAGAAGATGTGTTGTGTGTGGTAAATATTGCTGGCTTATAGTGATGATTCTCTTGTTATCTGCAGAGTGTAGTCATCAGAAGAGGTGTGTGTGTGAGTGTCTGTGTGTGTGTCAGAGTCAGAGAGAGAGAGAGAGAGAGAGAGAGAGAGAGAGAGAGAGAGAGAGAGAGAGAGAGGGAGATGATTATTGCTGGTTTGTAGTGCTGATTCTCTTGTTATCTGCAAAGTTTGGTCAACAGAAGAGGGAGGGGTGTGTGTGTGTGGGTGGGTGGGTGGGTGCGTGCGTGCGTGCGTGCGTGCGTGTGTGTGTGTTTTTTTTTTTCTCTTGTTATTTGCAGTGTTTGGTCATCAGAAGATGTGTGGGTAAATAACAGCTAGGATTTTGGTATTATTGTCAACCTTTCATTGTAAATCAGATTATATGAAAACGTTTTTTAAGTTGATTTTGTTTGTATTGCTGAGCTATAATCGTATGTTATCTTTTCTTATGTTTAATACGTCGCTAATAATATTTGTATTTGTGATTCTTTTGCATTCAAAAAGTTTGCAGTGACGTTTTTGTTACTTCCTGACGCAGTAAAATGAGTAATATGAATGTAATGAATACCATTTCATTTAACACTAGTTATTTACGTGGACCTATTGGTATCTAAGGAGGGTCTTTTGTTTTTCTCCTTCTTAGATTTTATACGTAATGGTCCAGCATTTTGCTCAGATGTCCAGGATAAATTTCACATTATTTTGAAGCAAAATCACGATGCTGCAATGATGGTTCAACATTTTGAAGCAGGCATGTAATACCACGTTTTCTTGCATCTGCTGCTGGCCGCTCCAGTTGTACAGCTATGAGTACTTTCTGTCATGCATGTATGTATGGTAAAGGACGTCAGTTTAAATTAACAGAGAAATTTATTGTGAACTAATATTTGTTTTATTCAATTGAGTTCTGACCGTATGAAATAAAAAGATTGACTAATTCTGAATTGTAGCATTCGAAACTATAACACTGGATATTATACCTGCTTACTTCTGTAGGATCAATTATACATTTTGAAATAACTGTTACCAAACAAAAGAAACTGGATCCATAGCTAACATGTTGACTGGCAAGCTCCTTCACAATAGCCGCCACACATGAGCCAGTACTGCTGGTTGTACCAGAGAGGGAGAGAGAACTCTCTGATTTAGATGCCCAACATTTATTTCCGCCTGCATGTTATTCCATCATCAATGTGATTTTTCACGTGCAGGTAATCTTCAATTCTTACATGTTCCTACATCTTTGACTTTGTTAGTAACTGAGGCTGGCTAGATTCTTAGAAATAGAAAACCCTTTCTCTTTTCCAGAATTCACCTACGTGACTGCAAACGTACTGAGCTTATAATGTAATTGTTTTCCCATAAATCCTTAAGATATTGGGTGATATAAATAAAAACAAGCAAAAGCTTGTGAGCTGCAGCTCCAAGCAAGTTGAGATTCGAGCATCAGGTCGTGGTTTGGTATAAATAAAAATTTCCCCTCTTCGTAGAGTTATTGCTATCACCTACCAAGCTTTTGCTCAGTGATCTTCACCACGACACATCAGCTGAGTAAAAAAACACGCCTATTCTTCCGTCATGAGGCGATTTAAATCTTTACTGCACTTAAATATCCATATACTCATTCATGCTAATCATACTCTCATTTATGAAACCTAATAGAGGTACAGATTTTAAATAACACAATTGTAATCAAAGATTTTGCAAATTAAATAGACATTGAGATTTACCCAACTTTCAACAACAGATAATGTTCATCCCCTTTCAAAGTCCAATCCCCCATTTCCTTATTTGATAGTATTACAAAGGTGTCGCCAACTGATACATTGAAAGTAGATTATTTGTATTTCTGCTTTTGCACCTTTATATTGATATCCTCTGCATCTATATAAAATATCACTATGTAATTCCAAGAATTTATAAGATGTTATCATGAATTAAAGTTAAACTGGATGAAAGAGTTTCATTTTGTTGAAAGTTAAATTTAATTTTGTTTTATATGAAATTTTTTAGTTATAATCCGGTTTTGATTTGTACGAACATTCTGCTCTACGTAAGTGTTCATTTGTGTATCGCTTTGATCATATTACCAGGCTTCCGGTAATGAGCAGATCGCTATGACCTCACTCACATTTTGTTTAGCGTTAATAGTACCCAGATGATAACACGTCAGGATCTTTTCAGTATTGTTAGAAGGTCCACCTTGTGTTTCATTTGCCTCTGGAAGAAAATATTGCGCAACCTTATAAATTTTCTGTTTTAAATAACTGTTTATATCTGCACACATCCGAGTCCTTGCATCTTGAAACAATTTTTAATTTCTCTATCAGTTGGGTATATGAAGTGGAGGAAGTATTGCATTCTACGCAAAAATTTGATACGAGATTCATCAGATATACATTTTGAGAGTGCCTGAATTTAAAAAAAGATCATCTTGTGTGAACAGCATAAGTAAAAAAATTAGTTCAAGCTTAGCATCCTCCAAGGATGTGATAAGATTTTCAACAAAATTCCTCTACACCAAAACTATCTCTTTTTTGAAAAAATGGCTCCAACAATTTTGATTACATTGTGGTGTTTTGCATGACAAATATAATTATGTATATCTCAAATTTTCTAGGAATAGCCTGTGAAGTGCTCTCCATTCTGAATGACTTTTATGTAACTGCTAAACTGTAAGAGATCCTACTACAATAGATCCTCAAAATCGTACTATGCACCTGTGTCTGAAGAGCAAACTCAGAAAGGAAAAGTTATTAAATAACAAGTTCGGAATTTAAGCTCAGCACCTTCCAAACATGTGTCAAGAAGATTTTTCAAGGAAGTCCTTCCATCCCAAACTACCCTTTACTTGGAAACTTACAGAAGATTTAATTTTACAATCCGATTCTATTTCCTGTTGGTTGATGTCTCTTAAGTCTTCTTTTGTCACCTTTTCATATGTTTTTGTCATTTGTTTCAGCTCTTTACCATACTGACCCCATGTCTATTCTCCTCAAACCCCTTTCCAAATCTGTTGCCCAAAACTTTGACAGATTTTCTCGCTGGTATTTATAACATTTGGATCGTAGTGTGGAGTTATCCCCCTGCATCAGCCTTAGCTAGTACTTCACTGCTCTTATTTTACAGTGTATTGTGTCTTCATAACATCCCACCTCCCTCAATACCCCCGAATTTGATGTGGCTTGTGGAACTCCAAGAACTCTTTTCCAAAATGCTACCTGCGTTTTATTTACATGCTCTGCTCTTTCCCATCCCCAGGTTTCACTTCCATATAACAAAATCGGCCTTATCATTGAGTTATACATCTTTTCTAAAGTATTTACTGGTACATCCGGTATCCGCAAGAGGGTATGTAATAATTCATTTAACTGCCCTCGTGCTTTATAACTGATAGATGTTTGTTCCATTTTCCTCTCATATTAAACATTACTCCTAAATAGGAGAAATGTTTAACGGTTTGTAGTGCTAACCCCTTGTAAAGCTATTTTTCATCCCTGCCATACACATAGACATTTTTGAAAGCCATTGTTTTTGTTTTATTAATGTTTACCACCAAACCCCATTGTTTACAATATTCTTCCAACCTATTAATACCTTTCTGTAAGCCTTCTATCGTCACTGACAAAATTGTCATGTCATCCGCGTATAAAAGTACAGGAATGCAGACATTGTGTACTTTTGGGCCATTCAGTTCCTCTCCTATTAACATGTCTGCTATATTGTCTATGAATAAATTGAACAACAGGGGAGATAAAATTCCTTGATGAACTTTTTCCAAAAGCTTTATTTTCTCAAAAATGACTCTTAGCGATCTTGTTTAAATGTTTAAAATATTTTCATGTCAAATGCATATATTGAATTTCATGGGAATATCCTCTGAAGTTCTACTGTGAAAAAGGAAGGAAAGGAAAGGGGGGGGGGAAACTTTTTTTTTTTTAAGGTTAACCATTCCCAAGATATTCCTTGTTATTGGTTCGAATTTTCAAATACCTACATATCATTTTCTGAAATGGGAAGTCAGTTTTCGATATTCTCTCTCATGGCCGTGCAAAGAGCAATAAATTTCAAAGCCCTCATATACCCATACGCTCTTTCAAAAGCGACTCACTTTGCCTATTGCATCATATAACTAAATTGTAAATGTAAGTTGAAGGTTTATGTGGATTAACAGGAGAAAGTTGGAATAATAAGCTTTTGTAAACATAGTTTGTAGAAGAACGATTACAGAAAGCCATCTGAATGTAGAACATCTAAATTCTTTTCTTTCTTTCTTCTGCGATCATCTGAAAAGAACGTAATTTGTAATCCATCAAATAGCGACCCATATTTAAAAGATTGGACTATCGCTTTAATTTATGCATTCTTCTTATCCCTACAATGAAATTTGTAATGAAAGTTTGTCTCAATTAACAAGAAGTAGATACCAAGAATAAGGTTTTGTAAGAATTGTTTGTAAAAGAGTGATTATTTAAATAATTGTTTTATTATAATGGGGGACTTCAATGCAAGGGTAGGGGTAAGTAAAATAAATGTAATAGATGTTGAGTATGAGTTAAGAGGGGATGAGAATGAGATAATACGAAGAAGAAGCAAAGACAAAGTTTTGAATTGTGAAGGTAAGAAGTTAATAGAATTTTGTGAGGAGTTCAACTTGATGATGTGTAATGGGGTGAAGGAGAAAGATGACATGGGGGAATTTACCTTTGTGAATGAGAATGGTCAGAGTGTGGTAGATTATATGATATGTTCAGTAGAGTTGGATCCATATATCATGGATTTTGAAGTGTTGAATTTAAGTAATCATTTTCCAATAAGGGTAAAATTCCTAAGTATGTATAAGGGAAGCTTCAAAGCAAGGCAACAAGAGGGAACTAGGATTGAAAGATATAAATGGAGGGAGGAGGAAGCAGAAGTATTTTTGAAGAAACTGGGGACAGATATAGGGAGAACAAGGGAAGCAGGTGTAGATGAGATGCTGAAAGAAAACAGAATTGAAGAAGCTGTATTAAAACTAGAAATGATATTGAAATATGCAGGTTCAAGAATGAAAATGAAAGAGGATTGGGTCAATAAGAAGAAGGGATGGTATGATGAGGAATGTAGGGTGGCAAAACAAAGAGTTTTAAGGGAGCTGAGAAAATGGAGGCAAATGGGTGATGAAAAGGAAAGAGCGGATTACATGGTTGAAAGGTGGGGGTATAAAAGTTTGTTGGAAGTAAAGAGGAGGGTATGGGTGGAGAAAATGAGTAAAAAATTGCATGAGGCAGCAGCAGCAGCTAATGATTGTAAAACAATTTGGTCCTTAGTGAAGAGTATGTATAAGACAAGAGCAAGAGAGAATAGTATAGGTGTAAATGAATGGCTTAATTATTTTAAAAATCTTTTGGGAGCAGAGCAACAAATGAAGCAAACTATACGGATAGTGGCAAATTGTGACTATATTGAGAAATTAGACAGTAGGGGAAGTAAGAGATCAAATTATAAGACTAAAAACAAACAAAGCAAGTGGTATTGATGGTATACCAGGTGACTTCTGGAAAGCATGGTGTCTAGATGAGAATAGATTGGAGATGCTAGTTAGGGTACTAAATTCAATTTTTGAAGAGGATATTGTACCCAGGAGTTGGAAAACTACAATTGTGGTGCCAATTTTTAAGAACAAAGGAGATGTGAATAACCCAGCAAACTATAGGGGGATTAGTTTGTTAGCAGTGTTAGGAAAAATTTACACTGGGGTTCTGGCAGAAAGGGTGCAATTTTGGGCAGAGGAGCAGGGTAAGTTATCAGATTTCCAAGCCGGGTTTAAAAGAAATAAGAGAGTAATAGACAACATTTTTGTGATATCCACAATGGTCAGTAAATATTTAGCTAACAAAAGGGGAAGGTTGTATATGTTATTTGTGGACTTTGAAAAAGCGTTTGATACAGTTAATAGGGAAGCCTTATGGGCTAAATTGAGCAAGATAGGAATAAGTATCAGGTTCATAGAAACATTACAAAGAATGACTTTTGTATAAGGGTCTCAAATAATATAATGACAAATGTTATTTCAAATAATACAGGGTTACGGCAAGGATGTAAGTGAAGTCCTATTTTATTTAACTTATTCATTGACGATATTTAGAGGCAATTAAGATAGAAAATGGGCATCTGCCAGTAATTGGAAATAAAGAAATACCGAGTTTGTTATTTGCGGATGATTTAGTTGTAGGAGCAATAATCAATATTGGGTTAACTAAAGCAATTGGAGCAATAGAAAAGTTTTGTTATAAGGAGTCTCAGAATAAACACAAGGAAAACAAAAATAATGGTGTTTAAAAAGGGGAATAAGTTGCGGAAGAATGAAATATGGTGGTGGCAAGGAAATGAAATCGAGGTGGTTAGGAAATTTGACTATCTAGGAGTACGTCTAAATAGTAATGGGAGTTGGAATGAGCAAAAGAAAATAATACTAACAAACGGAAAACTGGCAATAAAGCTATTAGAGCTTACCTAGATAAAATACCAGAGATACAAATAAAATGGTTGGAGAGAATATATGGAGCAGTAGTAGGGGCTAAAATGCTTTATGGAACTGAGATTTGGGGTTTAGAGAGAGGGTGGGAAAATGTAAACAAGGTGCACAGCAATTTCTGTAAAATAATTTTAGGTCTACCAAGGGCTTCACCCAATGGTGTTGCCAAATAGAGCTAGGGAGGTTTGGTAGCAAAGCAAAAATTGTGGAAAGGGTATTAAAATATTGGTATAGAATTAAGGAACTGGAAAATAATAATATGTTAAAGCTGTGCCTAGAAGTGCAGTTAAAACTCGACAAAGAGGATACTTGGTGTAAGTATATAGAAGGAACCCTGAATGAATTAGGTTATGGAGATATTTGGAGAGAGGGGCAGGTACTGGAGAAAGGGTTCTGGAGAAGGGTAAAATTGAGAATTGAAGATATTGAAAGACAAGAAACTTTAGGTAGTTTTAATTTTAAATCTTCTTTATGTATATATGCAGATTTAAAAAGGGTGTGGGAAAGAGAAAAACATGTCGATATATGTGACAGATCAGCACGAGAAGGTTTTGCTTGGGCGAGGACAGGAGTGATGATGTTAAAAGGCTTAGGGGTAAGAGAGAACCAAGGAAAGTGTCCGCTATGTAATAGAAAGTATAATAACTATTGGCATTTAATTCTAGAATGTGAAGGAACTAAGGAAACGAGAGAAAGACGGCAGAAAAAAAAATGGGACAATTTACCAATTGAGATTATAGTTAGAAAGATGATGGGTGTTAAATGCAAGGGGAACATATTAGAAGTAGGAAAATATTTAGGTTTAATTAGAAAGAGATGGCTGAAGAAATATAGGAATAAGGAGTAAGAAGAAAAGTAGTTATTGAAAAGTGGATTAGTAAAAAGGTCTCAATAGCTCGATAACCACGGTGTTTGAGCTATGATCCCTTGGAAGCATGGCAATTTAGGGAAGAATAGAAAAGGATATGATAGGAGTAGATGTAGGTTACGTATTCAAGCAACTATTGAATTGTAATAAATCTACAAAGATTAATACATATTTATTTATTCAGTCAAATAGGGCCCATTGACTCGGTAACCACAGTGTTGGAGGATAGGGGCCCTAGGAAACCAGCAGCTCGGTGAAGTCTGTAAAATGAAATATGTATGCACTATGTATTTAAAGTAAATAAATATCTATCTAAAAGAGTGTTAAAGAAAGTCGTGTGATTTTTATTCTCCTATCTGGAACTCATGAACTCTGCCATGGTACTAAAATGCAGTTGAGCAAGCTGAGGTACCTCAAGAAATAGCAACCAAAAGCTTACTAAAGGCGAGAAGGACTTGTTTTTTTTATACGAAACCAAGCAATTGCTTGGAATTAGTGAGAAATGAGCTAATGCTTGCTTTTATTTATACCACCGAATGTGCTCACTACTTTGGCCCATCTGACTCCTAATTGCCCTCTTCTCTTGGGAAATCTGTTCAACTGAAACTTGTTGCATTATACATGATTTACTATATGGAAATTGTTTATTGCAATTATTTCTTTATCTATATATTCCCACTCATAATTATGGTATCAATTTCCAATGCCTGTTTCATGATGTTTATTTTGGCTTATGCCTGGGGATAAACATGAAATTGTTGCTGTTGTTTACTAACCAGATTGGGTCGAATGGTTGACGTTAATCTATGTTATATTGCACCTTTCTAGGCAACATATATGTTTTGCATATAAATGGATGTTACATATAGCACATGAACATAAAACAGAAATATTTATTAAGTTAAATAAAATTAAATACAAAGAATGAGCGTAATTCAATGCTATTACTTTGAAATCATCTATGCCTTCGTTTATCAGATAATTAATTCAAGCACTCAATTCAATCATTAAATTGATGCAGTAATTTGTATCACAAATTACTTAAATGTAAATAATGATTGTAGTATGAATATGGATTATTATGTGACAATTGATTTGAAGTGTTTATTGATTGTAATTATTGTTGAGAAGTAAGTTTATACTGCCTTACTCAAACTGACAATAATAGCGTGCAATAATGCAGCGAGGGGGTGAGCTGTTTATCATTATTGGGAACGAGGAAGTTACGTAATGTTGGCGCGTTTTTTCCTTGAGTATCTTCTGGAACGTTTCCCTAGAGCATATGTATTCATAATTTTCATTGGATATAAAAATAGACGCTAATGTTGGCGCGTTTTATTAGCCAATTGCAGTTCAGTTATAATCTTTAGGCATATCGGAGTGTATGAGTATAAAAAGAGTAGGTTAGAGGTAGACCCCGTCAGTTCATCAAAATTCTTTGTACACTACACGTCGCATTCCCATCAGTTTGTCGAAAGTATTTGTACGGCACACTTCGGATATCAATTTGCAGGTTACGCGTAACAGAGTTATGAAAATTCTCAAGTATGGTAAAGTTAATTATACAAAAGGTTGAAGTACGTGGATTAAAAGTGATTAGTAAGAAGTTGTTATAACAGTTTCAGTTTGGCGAGTGTCAAGATCAATGTGTAAATGTGATAGTAAATGTGTTCGACAATAAAAGTGTAAAACAAATTTCTTCATCAGTGTTATTGTTTGGATAAAAGATTCCTTTCCGTTTACACAACCTGTATAAAGAGAAGTGCTCGACCCAAGAAAAAGATAATAGCTAGCCGGAGGACAGAGAACCAAATTTAAATAAAATAACCGTAGCATTCTTTCAAACGAACATTAATATTGCTGCAAATTGCTAACACCAGATGGAGCTAACAAGCCTAACAAATGAATCACGTCACAAGATGGCTTCAACGCGTGAAGTAAACACAAATACACAAACATTATAGAAATAATACAAGAATACACTCGCAAATTGGCTCCCAAACGTGGGGCTCGACAAACAAATACAAACAACAAATAATACACTCGCAAATTGGTGCCCAGAACGTGGGGCAGAGTGACCAGGAAAGGAGTGAAATAACCAGGAAGGGGCGAAGGAACCAGGACGTGAAGCGAATGGAGTAGTAAACTGAACTATAAGACGCAGATTCCAGAAACAACTAGAGGAACGACAGACGATGCGGATGAGTGGACACAAAAACATCGAGACAACGCAGATTCATCATAATACAACGCAGAGGCGACATATACATCTAGGAGAGAGGGGCAGGAAGCTGGACATCAAAGCAACATCAACAGACAGCATCACAAAGGTTAGAATATTGTAAAATTTTTATCCTAAAAAAAAAATTGTGAGAAATTAAATGTTGCTGAGAAGTGGTAGGATTAAGAAAACAATGTCTACTAATAATACTGAAGAAACAATTATGGAGGTAGATAATGTAACAATTAGCTGTAATTCAATACAGGTTACAGAAAATAGCTCAAACAATGTAGGATTTGAGGGAGAAAATGTTAGTGCAGAAAGTCAGAATAGAATAGCAGGAAATGTTAATTTTGATGCTAGTATGATGATGGAAATGCTGAGAAATATGAATGATAATATAAAAAAGAATAATGAGAATATGGAAAAGAATATAGAGAAATTAAGGGAAGATATTATTAAGAGTGTAGAACAAAAAATAGATCAGAGTTATGAGAAATTAGAACAAAAACTAACTCAGAGTGTGGAAAAGAGTCATAGGAAATTAATTGAGGATATTGGTAGGAGTAATGAGATATTAGAGCAAAAAGTAGATCAAAGCAGGGAAGAAATTGAAAAGAAAGTTATGAAGCTAGATAGTAGTATGCCAAAAATGGGAGATGAAAATCAGGAAGTAATAGCAAGTGAGATAGGAAAAGTTTCAAAGAAAATGTCAGATATGAGCAGGGAAATATGTAACAAAAAAAGTGAGGTTAATAATAAAAGTGAACATGTTGATGTAGAATGTACAGAGTCAGGTAGTAGAATGAGTAACATTTCAAGTGAGATAAGAGAGATGAAAGAGGTTATGAATGTAGATGTTAATCAGGCGCAAGTTAATTTCAGAGGGGAGATATCAGAAATACATAAGGAGTCAGTAATGCAAAGAAATAAATTGTCCGAAGAAGTTAAAGTTTTGCCTGTAAATAATCAAAAGCTAACTTCTGAAATTAACAAGTACCAAGATGTTCAAAATGAAAAATCCAATCCAGTACAGTTTAGTACAGATTTGTCAGAGTACTCTCAGATTAAAGAGATAGTAGAAGAATTGGAAATGACAGTTGTTAAAAGATGTGTTGTTCAAGAAACTTTAGATTGTTTTCAAATGGTATCATGGGATGAAATTTCATATCAATACAAGAGGTTATTCATGAACAAACTTTTGAAGGTTAGGATACGGCTACGAGTAATGTTTAGCCACAGACAATTTGATCCAGGAGGGTAAATAGCAATGAGATGTAAAGTAAATGCTGGATAGTTAAAGATGACTTGCAGAGCAATGTATTGGATTGTAAGAGGGTTAACTATTTATATATGTCATGTGAAAAGAGAAATAAATTCTGGACAAAAATTAAATGTTAAAAAAAAAAGGGAAAATTAACATTTTATTAGTAACTGTAACAGTATTTGAAATTAAGAATGTAAAAATTGAAACTTAATATGATATTAAAGTAAAAGTACGTAACTATAATTCCAAGAGTATTGTGAATATAATGTACAAAACAACAAAAATGGGGTAAAAATAATTAAAAACAAATACTTATGTAGCAAACAGAAAATGTGAAACAGTGTCTAGATTTAAGAGATGTAAATATATTTGTGTAGAGGGTAAATATTTTTGGTAAATATGTTTAATAATTACAAAAATTTTTGAATGCATAAATGTTGTCAATATAAGAAAGTAAGCAATTTTGTAACAGTAATTAAATAATTCAGGGTACAGTATTTGCTATAAAAAAAAATTTGTAATGTCAGATTAAAGTCTAAACACATTAAACCAGAGCCAGTAAGTAGTGGCAAGATAAAGGAAAAACATGTCGTGTGTTAAATACGTGTGGAGTGTTAAGTGAAAGTGATAGCGTGTGTTCCAAGATTTAGGAGACTAAAAACCCAATTATAAAATTTCCAAACAAGTTGTAAATATTTATAATTATGTTTCTAGTGGAGCATATGATGCAGTAATTTGTATCACAAATTACTTAAATGTAAATAATGATTGTAGTATGAATATGCATTATTATGTGACATTGATTTGAAATGTTTATTGATTGTAATTATTGTTGAGAAGTAAGTTTATACTGCCTTACTGAAACTGACAATAATAGCGTGCAATAATGCAGCGAGGGGGTGAGCTGTTTATCATTATTGGGAACGAGGAAGTTACGTAATGTTGGCGTGTTTTTTCCTTGAGAATCTTCTGGAACGTTTCCCTAGAGCATATGTATTCATAATTTTCATTGGATATAAAAATAGACGCTAATGTTGGCGCGTTTTATTAGCCAATTGCAGTTCAGTTATAATCTTTAGGCATATCGGAGTGTATGAGTATAAAAAGAGTAGGTTAGAGGTAGACCCCGTCATTTCATCAAAATTCTTTGTACACTACACGTCGCATTCCCATCAGTTTGTCGAAAGTATTTGTACGGCACACTTCGGATATCAATTTGCAGGTTACGCGTAACAGAGTTATGAAAATTCTCAAGTATGGTAAAGTTAATTATACAAAAGGTTGAAGTACGTGGATTAAAAGTGATTAGTAAGAAGTTGTTATAACAGTTTCAGTTTGGCAAGTGTCAAGATCAATGTGTAAATGTGATAGTAAATGTGTTCGACAATAAAAGTGTAAAACAAATTTCTTCATCAGTGTTATTGTTTGGATAAAAGATTCCTTTCCGTTTACACAACCTGTATAAAGAGAAGTGCTCGACCCAAGAAAAAGATAATAGCTAGCCGGAGGACAGAGAACCAAATTTAAATAAAATAACCGTAGCATTCTTTCAAACGAACATTAATATTGCCGCAAATTGCTAACACCAGATGGAGCTAACAAGCCTAACAAATGAATCACGTCACAAGATGGCTTCAACGCGTGAAGTAAACACAAATACACAAACATTATAGAAATAATACCACTACAAAATTTAGAAATATAAAAAAGGATGTATAGGGCTTCAGAATTTAAATGACAGCATCTCATAATAAACTGAAAACCTTTAAAGATTGGGAAGTTGAATCACATTTATAAGATGTATAGCATTTGAATAATGGATTTTGACCTTTGTGTGCTGACACTAATGCTGAACTGCTGTGAGCAGATGTTTGAATGTGCATTGGACTTCACCACATTTTTATTTCTACCACTGAAGTGATCTCAAATACTCAAATATCTTGGCTTAAACTTCAGTGTTGCAAGTGGGTTATGAATATGTGAAAACCAAAATAACACCATTTGAAACGTTTTTCTGGATTTAATAGTTTTCCAAATATCTGAAATTGGTCTTAATTCTTGCGAGTTTGATTCCGAGCTGGATATTAGGAGTTTCTCTTTTTTTTTTCCCAGATTATTGCCTACCGGGATGGATATGTGTGTGTGTCTTCTGGTGAAAGTTTATCATAAGAAACAACAAAATTGAAAAATAAATTGTATAAAGCAGCTATAAAAGTAAATAATTAATAGATAAATTCCAGTGGCTGTTATACCTAAGTTGTTATAGCTTTTTACTTTGCTGATATAAAGCAGAGAATTTGCTGTATAATGAAACACCGAAAACTGAAACTACAATTTTTTTTTCTCTTAAAGCAAATGTTCAGATTATTTTAATCTTGTATAGGTATTAATATGCATGCCCTTTGGACAACATGAAATTGTGTGTTTTAAATACTTGGGTTTCTTCATCCACATACTACAAATTTTGTTGCTGATATAAGGGTCACAGTAATGCAGGTTATACTATATTTTTGCCATTTATTATGCATTTCCAGAAAATGGCCTAAAAATGGAATTTCTAACATATGCAGTGTTACTAGACACAAATGGGGGGAATATTTAATGGTTGCCTTTAAGAAATATTTTCTTATAATTTGCATTTCATTTCCTGAAACTTGTGTCCTTTGAATTATGAAGTACGTATAGAGACGGAGAATGCAGTCAGTGATGACCAGCCATGCTAATACTGAGGAAGTTTCTAGCTTTCATTGAGTTGAACTAATTTATCTGAGATTGCAGTATCAAGGCTGTAGATACAACAGTAAGCTAAAGGTGCCGTACTAATGACTTTGGTGTGTTTTCAGGTGGGGAAGATGGCCAGAAATCCTTGCACATAGTCATTTTCGTAGGGGATGGAGAGAGAGTGATGTGGAAGATTGTGCCCGAGTTATAGTAAGTATCACAATCTGGGATAAAGTAATTGAGATACTGTGTGTGGTAAAGAGAGACTGTTATGACTTTCATACACTAGAAGATCTTTCCTTTACATGTTTAAACAATCACAGAGATTTCTATATAGCTTCTACTAACTGTTCTTTAGATTTCCATCTTTATTTCATCCTTTGTAAACAGTATAGATTGTTATTGGACACATCAAATAAAATATTTGCAATATAAGATACAGATTCACAGGTGTCAAATCAACAATTACAATATAAACAAAACAATTACATTAAAAGCAGACTAGATACAAAATATTGTTCATGTAGAATGTTTAGAGTGTTTGACAATGTTTACAACATCCAGTCACCAGTTATTGAGTCAAAATCTAAAGGATATAGTGTTGAAATTAATGTTTATAACATATTGCAGTTTTCCACAAATTCTTCCACTGTATAAAACAATGCTGTAGCAGGAACTGTTCAGTTGAATCTTAAAGCTTTGGACTTCACTGTTTCTGAAGGCTAGGGGTAACTTACTATCAATTATTAATCCAGTGTGTATAAAGCTGTCTTCAAAAAGTTTGGATCCATGTGTATATCTATGTAAATTATTACTTTCTCTACAACGTATAGTAAGTAGGGGAAGTATTGTATTCCACACAAAAATTCGATACCAAGATTTCACCAGAAATACATGTTTTGAGACATGGGAAACAAACTGTTAACAGAAACAAGAATGGGACACACAACCAAATGCAACATCAATGTGGAGGCACAACTGCAAATACACATCACATTGAAACTCAGAGGAATCTACATAACTCAAACAAGGTGAGAGACGCATGCCACCCAATATTCTCAGGTCATAACAATGAAAGACAACAAAACATAAGAGAAAGATACTACAGTACAATACCAGGGAATGAATCAAACCATAGCAATCATAAATCAAGAATTCATAACAGACAACTGAACAAGAACAACCATATGTCACAAATTTCTGCAGGGAATATTTAAATAATCAGAGGATAACTAACACAAGGGGCACGTATTCAAGAGACAAAGAGTTGCTGGAATATAGGTGAACGCAGACAGAAATGAACAAACAAAACAACACTATCAACCTGTAGGAAAACTAAATCTAGATCAATTTCATACCTCCTGGCTTAATAAGTCAATAACACAGTAGAGATAATAAACAATTCCATAAATCCTTCTGTCGAACTAATGCTGAACACAAAGCCAAAGCAGCTAACCACTGATATCCCCACAGTCTAAACAGAATTATCTGAAAAGGAAAAGTGTCAGCTACAGAAAAAATCTGATGTGTTACACTCACATGACTTTCTCTGCTCTTGCACAAACTATTTTTACAAATGCTTATTCTCCATATGCTTTATGTTAATCCTATTGCTAATTTTCTTGTAGATGCAAGTTGAATATGGTAGGCTTTAAGCAATAGTCAAATGTTTTAAGAGCTGGTTGCTATGTGGAGTATTCCATTCTCTTTGCATTACCACGACAAAAAAAATGAATAACGAATTTCCATTTGAGATAAAGTAATACAGAATATAAGGGAATAACAAGCAATATCTCGAAAATGGTTCACTCAACAAAAAAAATGTATATGACTTAAATTGTGTATTTTAACGAGATCTACATTTTTTGTGCAATAAAATTTTGTCCATCTCTTATGGTTTACCAGTTATGCAAAAGTCGTTCACAATGAAGAATACTTTTGGAGACATTCCCAGAAAATTCAAGATATACATTTCATTTGTCATGAAAATATCTTAAACATATGATATTTTAATCAAAATCGTTAGAGCCGTTTTTGAGAAAATTAAAATTTTCCATGTAAAGGGTAATCTGGGGTGGGAGATTTTCTTGAAAACTTTGTGTCTCATCTCTGGAAGATACTGAACCTAAATACCAAGTTTGGTGTTTATCCAACTGTTCGTTTCTGATTTATGCTGTTCACAGACACACACACGGACATGTTTCCAAAAATGCTTTTTTTGGATTCAGGGTGCCTCAAAACATGTATTTCCAGTGAAATCTCAGTATCAAATTTTTGGTGGAATACAATACTTCCCCTACTTACTATACCTAGTAGAGAAAGTAAAAATGTGTAGTTCTGGAAAGAAATTTTAAATAAAGAAACAAACTGATGGGTACGTATAGGCAGTCATAAACTTCAACGTGTTGATAGAATTTCATTTTAATGGATGTAGTGCCTATCCCAAGAATTGTACCCATCAGATTTTCAAATGAGAAGTTTTATCTGATCAGACTTTGCAACACTATTTACAAAACTTGTCTTTCTCAAGGTAGGTCTCCAATTAAAATTGACATAAGCTGAATCGTCATCTCCACATAAAACTGCCTCACACTGAAGCAATCTAGGAAACTATGTAAATATCTTTCAACAAGAGTGTCCTATCTTTGAACTTAAATAAAACATGTTCTATAAATGATAGAGGTTTATTTCTTTTTTATTTTGGAACATAATTAATGTCATTGCGTGTGGAAGAGGACATCAGTTAAGTGACCGCTGCGACTTCGTTGGGTTGCGCGTATGCGGTTAACCCAATTTTCAATGACAGAAGAACGTAAATTAGGTCCAACTTCATGAATAACACATTATGATGTTATTCATAAGATCATTTACTATTTCTGGCTTGTTGACATAAACTCGAGATTTAACATAACCCCACAAGAAGTAATCCAATGGCGTTAAATCACATGACCTCGGGAGCCAGTTAACATCACCACCATGGGAAATGATGAAACCTCTGAACTTCTCCTTCAAAAGATTGATTGTTTCGAGAGTAGTATGACATGTGGCACCATCTTGCTGGAATCAGATGTTTCTGAGATCTATACCATCCAATTCAGGCCAAAAATAGTCTCTTATAATAGCCCGGTATCTTTCTCCATTGACAGTTAAAGCTTCTCCATCTTGGAAAAAATATGGACCAATGATTCCACCATACTAAAATCCACACCACACAGTAACCTTTTGGGGATGAAGTGGTCGTTCTTGAATCTGCATTGGATTGTGATTACTCCAATAGCGGCAATTTTGTTTGTTAACACAACCACCCATCCAAAAGTGAGCTTCGTTGCCGAAGATGATTTTTCGACAAAAATCCGGGTCAGCTTCCAATTGCTCCATAGCCCAGTCAGCGAGTATACGCGCAACCTATGGTCATTGGGCTTTAGTTCTTGAGTTAACACCATTTTGTAAGCCCCAATTCTTGTGCTCGACGAGCAATTGATTTGTTTCTGTTCTCGCGTACACACTCATGAATGGCACCTGTTTTCGTTGGAGCGCTTACGTCAATTATGTACAGGTGTTCTTTGATCGCTGACAGAACCACTTCTTTCAAATTTATCGATCAAACGCCGAATCGTTCTCTCGTAGGGACGATTATGCACACCGTAATCTTCACACAATACACGGAAGGTTTGGTGAACTGATGATCCATTTTGATAATAAATTTTCACAATTTCTACGCGTTGCTGAATGCAGTAACGTTCCATCGCTATTTGTCAATAACAGCTGTAACCACATGAAAAAAATGACTGCTGTAACTGACTAACAACGGCAGCTATCACATGTTAAAGATAGGACACTCTTGTTGAAAGGGTATTGATTAGATGGTTCAACGGCTGCTCTCTGAGAGTATACTGCATGGCAGGCAATGATCGCATGCTCTAGAAGCTGATTAAGGTTCCTTTAGAGAAGGCGTGAGCAACAGGTCCTCTGCCAGTTGATTAGCGTGCCACTCATCACTTTGGTGCCAGAGGTGGCATTAAAGCTGATAACATTTAATGCCGTGGGGATTGGTTACAGTGTTGACGTTGAAAATAACCCGCAGAGGCTTCTAAGTCTCGCAGGCCAGGGACACAGAACTACCGGACGGAATTAGCCTCACGGATCAACTCCCTCGAGGAGTGTCCACCACATTTATGTCTCCCCTTGCTTTCCAAGTATTGAGTTTAAGTATTACAGAAAATAAGTTGGGAAAAGCGTTAAGATTATAACAACAAATACTTTTTTTAAAATCTAATTATTATTTTTGTACTTTCTCTACTATTTATGTGTAATATGTAGAGGAAGTACCTACTATGTTCCATATCAAGATCTCACTAGAAATACGGTTTAGACATCCATTTATTAAAAAAACGTATGTGAGAAACGGTACGAATGCGCATTTATGTGAACAACATAATTAAACGTTTGATGTGTTACTATCTCTAACCACCACCGTTTATTTTTATATAGCGTCTATAAAACTGTTCTTGCAAATGTTTGTTTTTCCATCTCCTTCATGTTCATCAAAATAGAAATACTTTCATTAGCACACGTAGTGTTAGTTACAAGAGCAGTCCGAAGTGATAGCCAAATGTTTAAAAGCGGGTCGCTAGATGTTGTCATGAGGAACAACTTAATGAAGAGAGCGAGACTGCACTTCAAAAAATCTGATGTGTTACACTCACATGACTTTCTCTACTCTTGTACAAACTATTTTTACAAACGCTTATTCTCCATATGCTTCATGTTAATCAAGATGTTAATCTTATAGCTAATTTTCTTGTAGGTGCAAGGGGAATATGGTAGGCTTTAAGTGATAGTCAAATCTTTTAAGAACTGGTTGCTATGTGGAGTATTCCATTCTCTTTGCATTACCAGGACAAAAAAAAATAAATAACGAATTTGAGAAAAAGTATAAGTATTGGAAAATTTAAGGGAATAACAAGCAATATCACGAAAATGGTTCACCCAACAAAAAAAAAAATGTATATGACATAAATTGTGTATTTTAATGCGATCTGCATTTTTTGTGTAGTAAAATTTTGTCTCTTTATGGTTTACCAGTTATGCAAAAGTCGTACACAATGAAGAAACTTTTGGAGACATTCCCAGAAAATTCGAGTTATACATTTCATTTTCATAACAATATCTATTTTAATCAAAATCGTTAGAGCCATTTTTGATAAAATTAAAATTTTCAAAAAATGTTCCAAGTAAAGGGTAATCTGGGGCGGGGGATTTTGTTGAAAACCTTCGTGTCTCATCCTTAGAAGATACTGAAGCTAAATACCAACTTTGGTGTTTATCTGACTGTTTGTTTCTGAGTTGTGATGTTCACAGACACACACACACGGACATGTTTCCAAAAATGGGTGGAGTACAATGCTTCCCCTACTTACTATACGTAGTAGAGAAAGTAAAAAACAAAGCAAAATGGTCTCATAAAAATTAGCTTCCAGCAATGGGAGAGAAAGAACTTCTAAAGAAACATAACATATCTAAAACTTCTATGAAGACAATAGCAAAATGGAACTAAGGTACACTGGACCTTTAATTGTAACAAAACAATTGGGGGATCATACATATGAATTACAAAGTTTAAATAGAAAAGTAATAGGAAGATATAATAAAAGCAAATTAAAACCATATAAGGAAGCAGATAGAGATATAACCAAATGGGGGGGGGGGATTCTATGTAACTCAATAAGAAAGAAAGAGAGGAATTGTTTTTTGGAGAATTAAAATGATGTACTTCATTTTTCCAAAAACACACAATGGATGCACCGAACGTGTAGGTGCGATAAAATAAATCAATAAATAAATAAATAAGCCACAGGCTGAAAAATAGTATAAATAAACTTGAGTAATAATCTCTAAAGAATAAACAAGAACAAGTTTATGTATTCCTAACAGAGTAGCTGAGAAAGAGAAGGTTAAAAATTTGGCTAACTGAACTCATTTAAATGGCATCACTAAGAGACATTCAAAAAGTTTTAATCATTATTGTACCAAGGTAACAAAAATGCTAAATGTGATATATGTGAGAAAAATTTCTATGATGACATATGAATATGTTTTTGACATATAAAGATGACAAAAATAAGATTGGGATATAGAATTTGTCTTCAATGAAATAAATAAAAGTGAGAATTCGTTGCTTTAATGAGATATGCAGAAAGTGGTATTTAAAATAAATAAAAAAAAAAAGAAAGAAAGCTTCAATGAGGTAATAGAAATGTTAAGGAAGGAATAATTATAAAATATTAATTTCCTCCCGAAGATATTATACAAATATAAAAATATCTAAGGACAATGACGAATAAAAAATAAGAGAAAAATAACACAGTAGAGAAGTGATGCTAGAAGTAAAATAAAAATTAGCCAATAACATGTCAAGGAATAGAATTAGTAAATAGAATGCAGGGAATAGAAATAATAAAACATATTGGTTGGGATTAATAGAAATGCACATGAAATGAATGCATGTATATTAATTAACATTAAAAAATGGATAACTTATATTTAATAAAACAAATATTTCAGACTTATATGGCTTAAACCATAAATGAAAATCTGTACCTAAAGATGTAGAGCAGAAGAAAATAAATGCAATATAACTGCATAGCATATGTACACTTCATTATCAAATTAACTTCACGCTACAAGGGAAATATACACTATACAGCAATGGTTAAAACAAAATACACAAACAAATACCAACACAAAAAAGGGCAAAAATATCCAATTATATATGAAAGCTTAACAAAGCAAATGAGTTAGGAATTAATTTAAAAACACAAGAGAAATTATTGTTTATATTTAAATTTCTGTTAGAATAACAAAATGAGGTAACAGAAGCAATATTAATGCAAATTTAAAACATAAACAATAAGAGGCAAATGTAACAGTTTATATAAGACCTCAAAGAAATGTTTATCATATATTTTTTTTTATATAAAATTGAAATATTGTTTTAATATGTTGATTGGAAATTGCTTTATTTAAATGCATATGTAACTAAGCAAGTTACTCAATTTATATGAAAACTGTGATCATTACTTACCAGTGAAAATATTTGTATGTTAAAATGCATATGTGTGAGAAAAATAAAATAACCAGGAGAAACATTTAGGAAACATAACCAAAGAAATGCTATAACCTACTATAATAGTTACTGTCAGTGTGAAGAACTGAATTCATTTGTTACTATACAAAGGAGAAAATAAAAGACAAATGAAAATATCTCATAACATCTCTATAGGAACAGTTATGTACAAGGAGAAAAATTTTAACAATATATAACTTGTTTTTTCTCTGACTAAGGATAAAAAATATGTATATTTTGGACATACTTATGGAAGAGAAGAGTATATTTTCTCAGACATGTATTAAGCATAATTTAAAAAGGAATACTACATAAGATGGCATGTTTTATTTGTTAAAAGAAAAAATATAATACAATAAAATACAACAAGAAATTAAAACTGGCACAATAATTTAATTTTTGTCTATCCGTACCATGCAAACCCTGCAGATAAAGACTCAGTGCACTACCATCAATAAACGAGAAAAACTGCCACAAAGGTTTGTGTAATATAATGTTGTAAAGGAGCAAGTAGAAATGTTTGCTGACGATGTGGTAATATGGACTTCAGATCTGGGAAACAGTACAAACAACAATGGAGAATACAATCATAACCCTAGAACACTGGACTAATAATAACAATATGGAAGTAAATACAGGAAAAACTCAATATCTACTATTCACAATGCAGCATAAAACAGAAAATATATGCCTGCAAATCAACAACAA
Organism: Deroplatys truncata; assembly: GCA_030765065.1. Classification (NCBI taxonomy): domain Eukaryota; kingdom Metazoa; phylum Arthropoda; class Insecta; order Mantodea; family Mantidae; genus Deroplatys; species Deroplatys truncata. The sequence continues at coordinate 2,466,246 of CM060987.1, read as the reverse complement.
AAAAACTACAAGAAGCAACTACAACAACGTATCTAGGGATAGAATTAGATCAAAAACTATCAATGAAAGAACATGTATGTAACGAATAAAATCAACAAAAAGAACATTTTTAAAACATTTAGCAGGAATAAAATGGGGCAGAAACATGGACCTCCTTAATAATACATATAAAACCTAACCTATTGTATGGAGGAGAACTACTAGCAACAGTAAACAAGAGACTTAAAAGTAAACTAGAAATTTCACAAAATAATTCACTAAGAATAATAACAGGAGCTGTAAAAACAAACCAATTACAGTACTACAAAGCTTCACAAAAAACATGGCTATAGAATGGAACATGAGTTGAAAGCAATTACTCTAGCACAAAAAACTGCAAGTCAATAGAAACAGATACAAATGGTACCACACAGCAAATACTATAAGTAATTTAAAAACTCAAATAAGTTTCAGAACTTAAATACAAGAATATAATTACAACAGAGGTAACGAGTCCTATAGAATATATTGATATACAATAGGTTTGTTCCAACACACGGTTCTGAACGGGTTCGGAACTAATCCCAACACATGCTAATGCACATGCGCCAGTCCGGTATGCTCACAGAACTAATTCGGAATTTTGTGTGGTTGGAACATACTTGAACCGTTCGCGTTCTGTCACGGCCTTCTTCGTTGCACGGTCAATCAGAAGACGATCAAATATCTACGTTTACAGCGTTGATGAATGAAATCAAACTCAGTGTTTCTTTCATACTGATTCCAGTCCTAATATTCGAGCAAAAATAAATCGCGTTAGTTTATCGGCTTAAAGCCATTGATACTGAGTTATTGCGAATAACAATTGTAATTTATAGATATTATATTTAAACCAGAACCCAGAAAAAGTAATTTAACAGAATTCCAATTTAACATTAGGTTTCCTGCTACAGAAGCTTCTAAACACAATGTTTAATTTAAAACTCCAATACTCTGAGACAATGACACCCCACATAAATTCTATTCCGAATGTAATGCAAATAATACAAAACTACATGGTACCAATGTATGCTTATGATCAGGGTTAGGATTTTTAGTTGCAAATTTCATGAAAAAAGGAAGGGAAAAGGTGCTCAAATGAGGTGAAAAAGGCACAATAAGCTGCTGGTTTATTTAAGGGGATGCACAACTGAAATTGCTATTTTCTAAACTATCCATTCAATTGGGCTGAAATTTTTATTTCTTTATATATACTTGTTTTGTGAATTATAGCCCAGTCTTAATAATTCTTGGAACTGCGCGGTTGAGGTTATTGTCGTCTCTGCCTGCCCAGGCTTCGTCTCCACGTAAACAGATGACGTCTCTCACAGCAACAAACTCACATTCACGAACAGCAGGCTACTGATTCTGGTGGGATAGAATCACTCATTGTCAATTGCATTATTGCGGGCTACTTTATAGCAGTAAAGTGAGAGAAAGAGGTTTTCGTCGAACACACAATTATTTTCCATTGTTGCGGGTGTGCTTTCCATTCCCGCGCGGCGTTTACTGAAACAGGTAGACTTACTATTCGCACGTACACAGCAAGCTGAGGAGACGTTAATTGAAAGTTAAAGAATAAATTGAAATGAAACTTAAAAGAAAAAAGGGGATTATGGGCATGGTTGGGGGGAAATGGTATAAAGGTGCCAAAAAGGGGTAAAGGTCCCAAATTAACGGAATAATGTTTAAATGGAAATAATCCTCTTCTTCGGAAGTCGATGCATCATTAAAAAGATCACTGTCACCTTCTAAATCACTCATTCTTGTTATCTTTGAACGCTGTTTTGCTCCCTGGCTTTGTTAGACGTTTGTTCTTTTCCTCAAGTATGTCGTCATACTACTCAACAGCGAGCAACTGCTTACCAAACACCTTTGCTATTCCGTATTGAGAAATAAACATGAATGGAGGAATGAATTACATATTCAAACTTATTTTCTACTGAATACAGAGAGTATGTTGCTTTTTCAATACTCTCTGTCAGGTTTGTTCCAAGCGATTAGAATCGATTCTGAATTGACTGAGTATGCGCTGTAGACCATACAATTTGCGCATGTCTGGAATTTTCAGTTCCTATTCTTAATCACGAACCGATTTCACTCGTTCCGAACTAGTTCCCAAATACGTTGGAACAGCAAACTGGAAATTCAGAATTGGTTCTGAACTGATTCTCTGTCGTGTTGGAACGCCACTTAGCTACTGCGCACACTCGGATAATTCGGAATCGATTCTGAATCGTGTTGGAACAAACCTAATATCAGAATGATCTGATATATACAATACACAAACAAAAAAAATATACCATATGAAATGAGAGCCATAGCAATAGCTACGGAAAATGAAAGAGACCCAGAAAAAGAATGGCTCCGAATATATACAGATGGATCCCTCATCAATAAAAAAATGCTGGTGCAGGAGTATACTGTAAACATTTTGCACAGTATCTAACATTAGATGAAACGTAACAATTAATGGGAAACACAGTGAAGTAACTTCACTCTTTCAAGATAAATTACCTTGAGCACGTTTCAAAGACACCTTGTCTCCATCATCAGCTAAGAGCCACTGGAGCCAGGTAATTATCTTGAAAGATTGAAGTTAAGCTGCTTGTACACGATCAAACTCAATACTTCACAAGAGTTGTCACAACTTTTCTTGTCAAATTGCTTCCAATACTTTAAACTCTTTAAAAGTCTTGAAAACAAATAAGAACATACTCTAAGTGATCAAAGATTTGAGTCGAGTATTTACAGTGCATCACGAAATCTGCAACATGGTGGAAAGTGAAAAGTAAACAAAAATGGCTATGTTGAATGCAAATTGATTGTTATACATAGCTGGTCATGTTCGTATGTCTAGGACTGTGGTTTACCACAAGATGAAGGCAGATGAAGAAACAATTGCCAGGCAGATCTCCGAACTAAGTATACATTAATGCAATGTTATATAGTGTGGTTAACCTATCAGTTGGTGTTATTTCCATTGTATTCTATAATCGTAATGTGATTTCATTGGATATAATACATGAAAGTGCTACATAATATTGGTATAGAACAGTATTTCATTGCAAACTGTTAATCTGTGACACAAGTAGTAAATTGCTTTGTGCGTGATAAATTATTTATTAATGTGTTCTGAAGGGTTTCAGTTTGAAAGACAACAACTTGTAAATACACATTTATGACGTTGTGAAGTCTTGTCCAATCTTGGCACGTATTGAAAAAATGTTTGACAATTTTCTTGTAAACTCCTGAATTGAAAAAAAAGTTTGATCGTGTAGAAGGGGCGTAAGAGTGTGTTGGCACTAGAATTTTATTAATGTTAGGTGAAATGTCAAACCACTATAATGGAGAATTAACAGCTATAAAAGCAGCATTACAGAACATTTTATATAGACCATACATCAAACAAAAAATAGTCATCTTATCAGACTCAAAATCAGCATAGATGGAATAGTAAATTACAATAATAAAGCAAGAAATATTAAAAAAAATAAGAAGCCTAATTAAAGCAGTTGAAACTAGAAATCATGTCACTCTACAATGGATTCCAGCTCATGTCAGACTTTTGGGCAATGAACATGTGGATCAATTAGCAAAGAAAGGTGCAATACTACAAATAAAACCTGTAGGATAAATGGAAATAAATAAACAATTAAATAACATTAAACTACATCTCAAAAGACAGCAGAGACTTGATGAAGATAAATTAAAATATAAAGATTATAAGAAAATTAAATATAGAGTTGATATACAAAAAATGTCAAGGAAGACTGCAGTGGCCTTATTTAGGATGGCAACTGGCCACAATTGCCTCGCAGAACATCTCTACAAGATAGGATGCCTACCTACACCCAAGTGCATTCTCTGTGAAGATGTCATCCTGAACAAACAACATCTCGCAAAATGCAAAGGTCTCAAAAGTGATAACATATTGGGAAGCCACAGGGAAAATTATGCAGATCAATTAATCGCCAGTGCCATTGGTGAACAACAACATATAAAGTCCATAATGCCTCTTTAATATGCCTTAAGGCAAAGCATATTTTGCTAAGTTTCATTGCTAAGGGTTCAATATGATGAATCCATTTTAGATTTTGATTTGTAGTTATGGCCAAGGATTTCACCTCTGAAGTTAAATTAATATTATTTCCATCAAATTTGATTTTTGGAACATTTTCTGATTTGTTTTGACAATGCTGAAGGAATAATGAGATGGTTTTGTCTTTGTTTATTACAAGATGATGATTATTATTATTATTATTATTATTATTATTATTATTATTATTATTATTATTATTATTATTATTATTATTATTATTTTGAAGTCAATTTGTGTTCTGTGTTCTAAAGTTTCAATATTTGTATTTAGCTCTTGTATATCTTTCCCTTTTACTAGCATGCTAGCATTATCTGCATATAATGTGATATGCACTGCGTACACAGTAGTGGCCAGATCATTTATGTATAATAGGAACAAAAGTGGGCCAGGAATTGAACCTTATGGTACACCATAGTCATCTGGTTTCTTTTGTGAGAAAACTGCTTCCAAGATATTTTTAGTTTTGTTTAAATGGATAATTTGTTGTCCGTTTGCCAAATAGAAGTGAAACCAATCTATATAAAGTCGAAGGTCTTAGTTAAATCAAGAAACAGTCCAGTGCATGGTTCCCAGCTGTCTATTGCATCATATACTTCTTTTAGAAAATTATTTATCACTGTGATTGCTCTTTATAAAACTCATGTTGGTTTTCTGTGCTTATTCAAAAAGATGGTAAATGCGAGTGCATTAGTTTCTCCAGTATTTTGGAGAATACCGAGAGTAGTGGTCTTTTTTATAAATGAGATAAACCATAGTAGGAAGAGTTTCTCGCACATTTTCTTGCAGGTACAAAGGAATAATCAAATGTTTAAAAGCCAAGCCTCCACACATTCTAAAACGTTGCGAGAAACAAATGAATGGTGACCGCACTTCAAAAAATCTGATGTGTTACACTCACATGACTTTCTCTACTCTTGTATAATCTAATTTTACAAACGCCTATTCTCCATATGCTTCATGTTAATCAAGATATCGAGATGTCAATCTTATTGGTAATTTTCTTGTAGATGCAAGGGGAATATGGTAGCTTTTAAGCGATAGTCAAATATTTTAACGCTGGTTACTATGTGGCACATTCCATTCTCTTTGCATGTCAGGACATAAAAAAATAATACCATTGGTCCTGAGGTTTTCTGTTTCTTCTTTCCACTACAAATCTTTGAACCAAACCCAAGATTGTGATCTGACTGTAAACCCGAAAACAACTTAAATTGAGTATTTTCAAAAGATCTACATTCTAGGTGTAGTACATTTTCGTCTATCATTTAATGCTTACCAATTATACAAGATTATATACAATTCCTTCCGAATGAACAGGATTTTACAGGCTATTGCCAGAAAATTCAAGATATATATTTTATTTATCATACAAATATCTTTAATATAGCTATTTTAATAAAATCGTAGAGCCATTTTTTTAGAAAATAAATTTTTTACTTTCTCTACTACTTATAGTAAGTAGGGGAAGTATTGTATTCCACCCAAAATTTCGATACGGAGATTTCACCGGAAATATACGTTTTGAGACTCACTGAATCCAAAAAAAGCATTTTTGGAAACATGTCCGTGTGTGTGTCTGTCTGTGTGTCTGTGAACAGCATAACTCAAAAACGAAGAGTCGGATAAACACCAAACTTGGTATTTAGTTTCAGTATCTTTCAGAGATGCTGCACGAAGGTTTCCAAGAAAATCCCCCCACCCCAGACTACCCTTTACATGGAACATTTTTCGAAAATTTTAATTTTCTCAAAAACGGCTCTAACGATTTTGATTAAAATATCATATGTTTAAGATATTGTCATGACAAATAAAATGTATATCTCGAATTTTCTGGGGATGTCTCCAAAAGTATTCTTCATTATGAACGACTTTTTCATAACTGGTAAACCATAAGAGATAGACAAAATTTTACTACACAAAAAATGTAGATCGCGTTAAAATACACAATTTATGTTATATACATTTCTTTTGTTGAATGAACCGTTTGCGAGATATTGCTTGTTATTCCCTTAAATTTTCCAATACTTATACTTTTTCTCAAATTCGTTATTCATTTTTACTTTCTCTACTACGTATAGTAAGTAGGGGAAGTATTGCATTCCACCCAAAAATTCGATACCGAGATTTCACCGGAAATACATGTTTTGAGACCTCCTGAATCCAAAAAAAGCATTTTTGGAAACATGTCCGTGTGTGTGTGTCTGTGAACAGCATAACTCAGAAACGAACAGTGGATAAACACCAAACTTGATATTTAGGTTCAGTATCTTCCAGAGATGCGACACGAAGGTTTTCAAGAAAATCCCCCCACCCCAGACTACCCTTTACATGGAAGATTTTTCGAAAATTTTAATTTTCTCAAAAATGGCTCTAACGATTTTGATGAAAATATCATATGTTTAAGATAATGTCATGAGAAATAAAATGTATATCTCGAATTTTCTGGGAATGTCTCCAAAAGTATTCTTCATTGTGAACGACTTTTGCATAACTGTTAAACCATAAGAGATAGACAAAATTTTACTACACAAAAAATGTAGATCGCGTTAAAATACACAACTTATGTCATATACATTTTTTTAGTTGAGTGAACCATTTTCGAGATATTGCTTGTTATTTCCTTAAATTTTCCAATACTTATACTTTTTCTCAAATACGTTATTCATTTTTACTTTCTCTACTACGTATAGTAAGTAGGGGAAGTATTGTATTCCACTCAAAATTTTGATACCGAGATTTCACCGGAAATACATGTTTTGAGACTCACTGAATCCAAAAAAAGCATTTTTGGAAACATGTCCGTGTGTGTGTCTGTCTGTCTGTGTGTCTGTGAACAGCATAACTCAAAAACGAAGAGTCTGATAAACACCAAACTTAGTATTTAGGTTCAGTATCTTTCAGAGATGCGACACGAAGGTTTTCAAGAAAATCCCCCCACCCCAGACTGTCCTTTACATGGAACATTTTTCGAAAAGTTTAATTTTCTCAAAAACGGCTCTAACGATTTTGATTAAAATATCATATGTTTAAGATATTGTCATGACAAATAAAATGTATATCTCGAATTTTCTGGAAATGTCTCCAAAAGTATTCTTCATTATGAACGACTTTTTCATAACTGGTGAACCATAAGAGATAGACAAAATTTTACTACACGAAAAATGTAGATCGCGTTAAAATACACAATTTATGTCATATACATTTCTTTTGTTGAGTGAACCGTTTGCGAGATATTGCTTGTTATTCCCTTAAATTTTCCAATACTTATACTTTTTCTCAAATGCGTTATTCATTTTTTTTTATGTCCTGGACATGCAAAGAGAATGGAATGCGCCACATAGCAACCAGCGTTAAAATATTTGACTATCGCTTAAAAGCTACCATATTCCCCTTGCATCTACAAGAAAATTCCCAATAAGATTGACATCTCGATATCTCGATTAACATGAAGCATATGGAGAATAGGCGTTTGTAAAAATAGATTGTACAAGAGTAGAGAAAGTCATGTGAGTGTAAAACATCAGATTTTTTTTAAAAATGTTCCGTGTAAAGAGTAGCTTAGGCTGAGGGGATTTTGTGAAAACATACAACACCGAAAATGTATCTTTTGAGGTGCCCTGAATCCAAATAAAGCATTTTTGGAAACATGCCCGTGTGTATGTCTTGTGTGTCTGTCTGTGAACAGCATAACTCAAAAACGAAAAGTCGGATAAACACCAAACTTGGTATTTAGATTCAATGTTCCAGGGATGCGACATGAAATATTTCAAGAAAAAAAAACCCACCCCAAACCACCCTTACATGGAGCATTTTTCAAAAAAAATTTATTTTATCAAATACGGCTCCAACGATTTTGATTAAAGTATCATATGTTTAAGACATTTCTATGGCAAATAAAATGTGTATCTTGAATTTTCTGGGGATGTCCCCAAAAGACCTCTTCATTCTGTACGACTTTTGCATAATTGGTAAACCGCAGGAAATAGACAAAAGTTTACTACATAAAAATGTAGATCTCGTTAAAACACACAATATATGTCATAAACATTGTTTTTGTAAAGTGAACCATTTTCGAGACATTCCTTGTTATTTCTTTGAATTTTCCAATAATTACACTTTCGTTGTTCTTTTTTTTATGTTCTTGACATGCAAAGGGAATTACATTTTACACATAGCGACCTGTTTTAAAAGTATTTGACTATCGCTTAAGGCGTACTATGTTCCCCTTGTTTTGTATTTGCAAGGGCAATATAGAATTACAGTAGCCTTTAAGAATTTACATATCTCTTAATAGCTGGTTGTTATATAGAGCACCATTCTCTTTGCCAAAGATTAATACTCTTTGCATATCCAAGACAAAAAAGTGAATAACGAATTCCCATTTGAGAAAATAAGTATTGAAAAATTTAAGGGAATAACAAGCAATATCTCGAAAATAGTTCACTCAACAAAAAAAATGTATATGACATAAATTGTGTATTTTAACGCCATCTACATTTTTTGTGTAGTAAACTTTTGTCTATCTCTTATGGTTTACCAGTTATGCAAAAGTCGTTCACAATAAAGAATACTTTTGGAGACATTCCCAGAAAATTCAAGATATACATTTTATTTGTCATAAAAATATCTTAAACATATGATATTTTAATCAAAATCGTTAGAGCCATTTTTGAGAAAATTAAAATTTTCGAAAAATCTTCCATGTAAAGGGTACTCTGGGGCGGGGGGATTTTCCTGAAAACCTTCGTGTCGCATCCTTGGAAGATACTGAACCCAAATACCAAGTTTGGTGTTTATCCGACTGTTCGTTTCTGAGTTATGCTGTTCACAGACACACACACGGACATGTTTCCAAAAATGCTTTTTTTGGATTCAGGGGGTCTCAAAACATATGTTTCCGGTGAAATCTCGGTATCGAATTTTTGGGTGGAATACAATACTTCCCCTACTTACTATACGTAGTAGAGAAAGTAAAAATTACAAAATATTCATTTCATGAGTCAACAGTGTTTCCCTTTCAGTTTATGTATAGTCTGACATCTACTATAGCATTTCTTCAGCATTTCATAAACGTCAGTCACAGTACACTCTTGGTACGCACGTGAATGCAAGTCATTTTCTAAACTCGTGTATTGCTGCTATCTGTTGACTTAGACAGCTGTTACTGCAGTGGACTGAATTAAGGAATTGCACCAAATTCAAATGTTGCATATTACTAACAAACCATTACTGACATCGCCTTGTATTTGTAAATTTCAAATTGCCAAATGAATACAAGTATGTGGAGAGCTTTCTTTTAAATTTGCACCTGAATTCTGAAGTCCATTCACTTTGTTTAAGCTGGACTGAATTCATTCATTCACTCACTAAAAATAATATATAAGTATACTTTCACACAATGTGTAAGTTCTATTTCCAGCTATTACGTATAAAATGCTACTGGAACCAGTACTTTGTTTTAGTGAAAGGTTGTTGAATTGAAGTAGGACGGAGTGTTGTATGATACACTACCAGCAGTGTGAACTTGTACACAGGCATCCTGCCGTGCTTACCTATATTAAGTAGAGGAAGTATTGCATTCTACCCAATCATACCAAGAATTTACTGCAAATGCACGTTTTGAGACTCTAAATCCATAAGAATCACTTTTAGGATGTGTGTCTATGAACAATACAAAAAGTCAGTTAAATACCAAACATGTTATTTAAATTCAACACCTTTAAGGTAATTCCCCCCCCCCCACAAACTACCCTATATGTGGAAAAAGTTTTGTTACTTTTGATTTTCTAAAAAATGGTACTATTGGGTTTATTTGCATGACAAAATGTATACCTTCAATATTCTGCAATTAGCCTGTCGACACCTCTTCATGGTCAACTGTAAGAGAGAGAAAATCTTGCTACACAAAAAATGTAGATCTCACTAAAACACAGCTTGTGACCAATAAAATTTTGGTTTCAATTTTCAAACACTTATACAGTAAAACATCGTTAATGCAGTACAGTTAGGGCTGTGTGTTGTCCAGATTAAGAGAATTTTTTGTAAATAAAATTATATTTTATTATGACATAAAATACAGTAGGCCTACCTGATTTTAATTAACCATCTTGGTTATTATCCTTTGTGGCATATCTCGCATCTCTTTCACAATTAGGTCATGATTGTAATAGGCAGAAATCTCTTCTCAAATTTGTCTTTGAGGTCTATTAAACAATTCAGATGCTGTTTAACCTCATTTAATTTCACATTAGCCATTAACCCTCCGTCAGTCGCTAGGGGCCTGAGAGACCCCTGGCATTATATAAATGTTATAATTTTCGAACGAACGCACCTATGCAATTGCTTGACTAGGACATCTAACATTACACCTTGCGCGATTATTTGCTGCAGCGATAACCTTATCTGTTTATTTGTTTGGCTGGAGGAATGAATAATCAGCAGTTACGTGTTGCACAGGTCAACCAGGCCCCGCGCGCCTGCTCTCGTTACATATTGTTGACAGATTTGTTTCTCATTAGCTTTCATGCAATGTTGCTTTACTATTGCAAGGAGCTGTTACTGCTTCGTCATGAATACGAGTAAAAGGTACGATCTACAAAATCCGAAAGATTTGGAAGAAGTACATCGCTTACTTTGCCCGTGGATGACAACTTATATGAATAAGATGACTCTGATTCAGAAGATAAACTCGAAACGAGATCTTTAGATTCAGAAACTGACCATGATGAAGAGGAAGACGATGCTTGTGTAATAACATGTATTTTATAGGTAACATCATATGCGTATCATAGTAATTCTTCTTATTATTATTATTGACAATACATTCACAGGAAGAGACGGAACAAAATGAAAATAACACAGACAAGGGCTCACAATATATTGACCAAACTTCCTGGTGTGGTAGGAGCTGCCAAAAATGCGAAAACGGTAATTGATTGTTGGAACATTTTTGTTACAGAATATATACCTAGTTGATTTGATTGTTGAAAGCTCAAATACTTACATTAGCAGTGTGCAGCACAAATTTGATTGTGAAAGAGACAGCAGACCTACAGATGTAGTAGAAATAAAAGCTTTCCTAGGCTTATTGTACCTGGCAGGAATTTTTCATGGTGGACGTCAGAATATTCACGAGTTTTGGAGAACCGATCTTGGAATTCCTCTATTCCGAATGGCTATGTCTGAAAAACGATTCAGTTTTCTAATACGCTGTATTCGCTTTGATGACAAAAGCTCAAGACTGCAGCGATGAAGATTGGATAAATTCGCTGTTGTTAGAGAAATGTTTACATTGTTTCTGAACAACTGTCAGAACCATTATTCTCTTGGACAAAATGTCACTGTCGACGAACAATTGCCGGCATTTCGTCGTCGATGTGCTTTTAGACAATATATACCATCCAAGCCAAACAAGTATGGCATAAAGATATTCTGTTTGCGTGATGCAAAACTGTTTTATACAACTAACATGGAGATTTATTGTGGACAGCAGCCGGACGGACCATATTTGCAAACTAACTCGGCAGAGGCTGTAATGCTGAGACTAACTGAACCAATCTCTGGCACTGGACGACACGTTACTGTTTACCACTGTATCGCTGGTGAATGAATTGCGCAAACGACAACTTTCTTTCGTCGGTACACTGCGAAAGAACAAAAAAGAGTTACCCACTAATTTCACTTCTCCAAAAGCATATTTGGCTTCACAAAAAATGAAACGCTTGTTTCATATGTTCCAAAATAGGGTAAAACAGTAGTTTTGCTCTCAAGTCTACATGTTTCATCCACACATTTATCATAAGGTGCTGAGAAAAAGCCTGAAATAATCCTGCATTACGACACTAAATGTGGAGTTGATGCAGTGGATAAATTGTGTGCTACATACAATGTAGCCAGAACAACGAGAAAGTGGCCCGTGGTAATTTTTGACCATATCTTGAACATTGCAGGTATTAATTCTAGGGATATCTTCCTTGGAAACTAAAATAAATATTCCACAAGGCAGGAATATTTGAAATCACTATTTTTAGCTTTACTGTTGCAACAGCTACAAAGGAGAGCAACAGCACCAAATCTATCCGATGATTTGAAAAGACTTTTGACAAAATATAAACCTGAAGAATCCGGCGTAGATGAATTGTCAAATACACCACTATGCACATTGAAAAGGAAACGATGTGAACCCAGCAACAAAGACAAAATGAACTGCAAAACTAAATATGCATGTGGAAAATGCAACACCCCCTGTGTTTGAGCAAACATGCTACAATTATTTGCGATAGTTGCTTAGTCGGGGAAAACACGGGTGAAATAGTAGATGATTCTGAGTAACTGAACATTTGAAATTACAATTTGTATGTATACCTGGAAATGGCAATGTATTTCTTTATACTTAATGTAATACAATTTATAACGTATATGTACTCATGTTTTAGCTTGTATTTTTATGTTGTAAGATAATACTATTAATGGAAGCCTTGTACGCTTAATCTAAATAAAGGTAAAAACAGGAAAAAAAGAAAATAAACGAAAGAAAACAAAAATATAGCGCGGGTCTACTAGGCCCCGCGCGACTGATGGCGTTCTACCAAAGCGTGCGCCTGACGGAGGGTTAAAAAATCCATATCCTCAGCCTCAGATTCACCCCTCTTTCAATGGAGTCCCTGACATTGTTTACACTGAAGGTTATTATACTTATGATTTTATGTACCTACTAAGTATTGTATATCATTGACTGTGTTTATCATGATTTTTGTTAATTAATTAATTTCTTATGCTTTCTTGCTCATTATGAATGATGTGTTCTGCAATGTACATATTTGTTGAGTTGGAAATGAGATAGGTTAAGGTAATGAAGAATTAACTTGATGTTATTTGAAAAAAACTGTAACATGTACATAGAATTTTTAAAGCAGGAACCAATCTTTTGTTTTTAGTCATAGAGACTAACAATCATGTTTACTCCCAATTAACTGTGGGGACAATAAAAAAAAAAAATTACATAGTTGAGAAAAGTTTTCATCTTTGTGACTACTCGTCTCAGAAACTGTATAAAGGGTACATTCTAAATTCTGGAATTTGGAAGTAAATCTGTGTATTGTAAATAAAGTGTAGAAGAATGTAGTTTGGAAACATATTACATTAAAATAAAACAGTGATAAAAAGAATTAGTTTTCTTTTTATATAAAAAAAGAAATTATTTAAAAATCAAAAAGCCTTTACCCGTACCACAACGTGAGGAAGGAATATCACATAGCTCATGTATTGAAACTCACACAATAAAGAATAATTAAAAGAAAGAACCAACACTTTGCACAATTTCTTCAGTGATAATGTGATAGCCTGGGTCACCATCTTTGTCAAGGTCTTCAATATCCCGTACTGTGAGGGCTTTCTCACCACCCATAACCAGTGTTTCGTGATAGGTCATAGCTGTCTAATTCAACATTATCATAACACAAAATTATCTTCCACACGTTAGCCAGTGTGGAGGTAGAAATGCTGTTCACTGAAAATCATGTGATTTATATTCTGGAATGTTTTCTTTGCCATCCAGAGGCTCCTCAACTTGGAAAAACTTTGGACAGAAATTTCTTCTTGTACAGCTGTTTTTGCAGTATAGATAATGTCTTGGTCCGTTGACTGTGCACAGTTTCTTTGCATCCAGATCAATAGAATTATGGCTTTCACATCACTTTGATTTATTTTCTTGGTGCCTTCTTATTGCAGGTACAGTGTGGTTGTAAAACAAATCATGGGTGATGTCTGCCATAAACCACAAATCTTTGGAACTGTAGTAATGCACAGGCAATGTGGAGCTCGTGTTGTTGACTTTAACATATGGCTTCCATCTGCATTAGCATACAGAAACATGTTCTTGGCTAAGCTTGAATATTATGCATCAAAATAGGCATTATACACTGGAGACAAATATAAACCTTCTCTTTGAATGATGGATTATAATTTTTTCTCTAAATGGTTTAATGCAGACATATCAGCACTTACACTCTCTAGACGTTTTTGTTCACAGTGTTATTACGCTTGCAATAACCAGGCCAAAGTAGCTGAAAATCCATTGATATCAGCTTGAGTTTCAAACCCCCCCACTGCAATTGTTTGTTTCACTTGTACACCACATCTTGTAACTTTTGTTCAGCCGGCTGCCTCTTTCACGTGACCTGAGAACTTTCCTTGTTTACATCACATTTAATTACAAATTTCAAGAGTTCAGCCTTTTTCTTTTTTATATCGAAAACTTTGTTTTGCAATTGCATATTCTACATGTACACATGCAACAGTGGCACCATTTTCAATTTCTCGTGTACTGCAAGACTTTGCATTCGATGTGTTTCTTAAACTTATGAATGAGCTGAAGAAAGGCAAGCCTTGTAGCAGGTAGCAAACAGTATTCGTGTATAGTCTGCGCAAAAGTAAAATGGGCAATTTCAATAACTGTCTTAGTACTGTATTTTATTAAAATTTAACAATTTATTGAATTTTATTTATTTATTTTTTTAGGATGCTTGTCCAAATTAAGTAAAATCTGCTTCAACGGAGCCTGGATTAACAAGGTGATATTGTAGAGCTAGTGTAAAACGTTGTGACAGTCCCCCACTCCTTAAGCATAGCACTGACTTGCATAATAAGAGAGGAGGGGGTCAGTGACTGATATACTTCTGGTCCCTTGCGCATATGGAGTGTCACGAGCTGTACTTTTATTTCAGTGGTGACCCACTTTTTAAAAATCAGGTATTCCTTCCTATACATGCAATGAAATGTTTATCTTAGTTAGCGAGAGACAGATACAAGAACAAGCTTCTCTTTTGTTTTAGCGCCTTTACATATGAAGATAGCCCTTAAAATTATTAACCCTACTAATGACATAAAATTACTTGATAATAATGGGTGTTAAAGTGTGGAATGTGACCTACAATGTTTCTGTTCTTGCAGTTGCTGTACTGTTTACGTTTTTACCGTGGAGATGACAAAATCCGCAGCTTCATATGGGATCTCATTACTCCTTCTGAAAATGGAGAGTCAAGATTCCCAAGAAATCATTTGGGTAAGTAAATAGGAGCGTAAAATTCTCTTGAATTACTTTTGATCCGATTTAATTATCATTTGCGCTTACAATTTTTTTTGTCTCGATCTCTCATTTTATCTGAAACAATGAGCTTAACCACCCAAGCAAAAATGCTATGTATGGTTAGGTACATGCATAAAACAGATATAACTTCAACAAGTATGTCTGGAACTTTGATGTAAAACTTGACCACTTGCATGGTGTTGTGCACCAGAGCTAATGTCTGCTGGCTTTCTGTCCTTCATTTACCATGTCATTAGCATCAGTATCCACTTTCATTTGCGAAGATGGGAAGACAGTTTCTTTAGAACAATGTATATTTGTGTGTAAATTATATTTTAAATATGAATCAGCTCGTCACATTTGTGAAGAGTTCATCCTGAAGTTTCCTGCACAATTGCTTCCTTCCAGAGCTTCTAATTCATGATCTTGCAAATAAATTTGAGCTTGCTGGTTCAGTGCAAAACAAAAAATACATGCGAAGACATGCAGTGTCAACAGAAGAAACATTAGACAAAGTAGGTGAAAATCATGAATGTTTGACACGAAAATCACTATCAAAGCTAGCACGACAAGTTGGTGTTTCAGTGACAGCATTAGCTATGATGTAAGGGTATATTTTATGTACTAGTTTACAGAAATACAGATTTAAGAAGTGAAGACGGAGTGCTGGCTGTGGCATGTCATGGTACCTAGATGCAAGAGGTCAGGTTTTATACTAAAGACCCTGTATGAAGAAAGCTTCCTCCATTAAACGATTGCCTAATTTGACAAAGTGTAGTAATTAAGTATTGTAAAACATTCATGTATGCATGGTCATATCATTATGTTTTGTAAATATTATACACATTTTCTTAATGTAGCTTTGTTAAAGTGCAGCTCCTAAGTGTTATAGTCTGTTATTTTCCATCTAAGAATTCAGTTTTAATTTGTAATTTATGGCTTGTATTACGGTGTCTAGGGGCCTGTTTCACAATGAAGTTTGTGAAGTTGAACTACAAACAAGCTTAAATGTTTTAAAAGGAAATTTTATAGAATTTACAAGTGTTTTGTTTCACAGTGAAACAGTAATTTCACACATTTGTAAAGTAAGCAGCTCTACAAATGGTTTAAGGTTTTTAAAGGAACCTGCATTTAATAATATATTAGTCCAAAACAAAACAGATAAAAGGTTATAACATTTTTTATTTATAACACAGCAAACTATCACAAACTACATAAAATGCTGTTAAGCAGCAATTGCAGTGATTCAAATAATGATGATGTTCATGCAAGGAAAAGTAGAGGACATAAACAAAGTCTCAGAATTAATGATGACTTCACAAATCTGTTTTTGAATGCAATGAGAATGCGTCCTTCAGCAATGAATTTGCTATTGCACGATATTAGACATTGCATTCAGCATGCAACAGGCAAAAGTGGAGTCCTATCCTCAAAACAACAGCATTGCTTTGCACTGGCAAAGGAGACATACAAAAATGTAGTTGTTAGTTCATGCATCCATAATAGCAATTTTATATTCGTTTATGACCTTAAATGCAGTCATGTTGAACCTAAAGTGAGAATCCTGCATTCACAATCAAGGCAATGTACAAAGCTATTGAAGGTCGTTAACATAGCCAAGCCAATACACTACAATGTGAGAATTTGTAATTGCGTGTTCTCAGTATTTGACTTCTTCTAATCTTCAGATACAATCAAATAGCTTTATATCATATATTACAGATTAAGGAAACACACAGTAGTTATCGAATATGCTAGAAGTATGGAGACTTAATGTAGATCCTTAGTGGTATTTGTAATTCGTGGTTGGTGTGCATGTGTGAATTGTTTACCTGCACTTGTTAACTTCCTCTAACTTGAGAAGTTAACAAACTTTTATGTGAAACAGAGTTTACTAGCATTTATAATCTTTTTCTTGTTATTTGTAAGTTGTTAATATGTAAATTATAAATATAGTGAAAGAAGGTCCATTTAACAGCCAGAGTTTGCTAACCTGGTTATTGGTAACTGCTTGTTAAATAGAGTACACTGTAATACAAATGCGGGGTAACTGTAGGTTAATTGACATAAAGATAATTAATAATTTAGTATGACAGCTTAAAAGTGAACATTCTCATTGTAAATCTTCTGGAGCCTGTTAGTTTATTAGATTGTGTAGGTTAATGTGGAAATTATTATAAAGCTGTACGTTCAGAGCTAATAGTATAGTAAAGTACGAACAACATAGCAAATGTACCACTGCTGTACCAAGCCTTTTTCTCACAACTATGTATGCTCCTATTCTCATCCACTTATCCATTACTTTTCCGAGCTTGCCAACATTAAGTTGTGAGCACAAGCTTCCTGTTTAAATGTAATGATCTAGTTGCCTTATCTATGTAATTTATCTGGCATATTCCTGATCTGTTTTTTCTAATGTAATTTCATCTTTTTAAATACGTGCTAGGATGATATTAATGTAATTTCATCTTTTTAAATACGTGCTAGGATGATAGTTGAAAATCTTCTGGAATTTGCTAAATGACAAAGGATGGTTTGTGAAGGTTCCTTCTTTGTGGGTGTAGGTATTGTATACTTCTATTTCCATAACAGTGTGAGTTCAGTTTTCTTTTTCACTTTTCTTTTCTTTGCATGTAACTTTGGGTAAAACCACAAATGAAGTGGCCTCTTCTCAAATCTCATCACTCACTGGTGTCAAACACAGGACTCTTCTGAATGGCTCTTTTCAGTGCTTTAATGCAGGACTCCTCTCTGTTCCAGTTAAACACAGGACTTCTCTTTTCACAATGTATCGGTCACTCCTAAAACTTGCTAACTAGCACTTAACATCAAGAACAACAACAACCACCAGCTACTGCAGCAAATGCACTTCCGTTTTACCTGCACACAGCCAAGGGGAGCTCGAATCTACACCATCTTATTCCGTTCTATGGCTGTGTGACATGTTTCCCAGTTTATATTATGAAGTGCAAGTTATGGACTAGAAATTTATGTATAGCCTAGGAAGGGGTGTTCTTTGCTTTAATACATGTGACAGAAAGAAGCAGTATTACTAGTTGTGTAAGGATCTTTAGTATCTGGAGCATTGAACACACTCTAAATTAAGGTGATTACAAAATAATTATTATGATGTGATGAGGGGAAGTATGTACCAGGACAACCTTCCCTCACACAAGCCCACTCTATGTGCTGAAATGCCATTCATGTGACAGGCTGATGGATGTTGCTCCATCTTCCAGAAATGCCCTTTTAAGCCAGAATTATTCACATCGCAATAATGAAGGGGCAGAATCTGGAAATGCTCCTTCTTAATCCATTTTTATAACTGTAAAAGGATCATTGACCAAAACCGCTCACCAGTTAGCTATATTTTAAAATTTGTATTTTATTCCAGCTGCAACGATCAGAATTGTGCGTTCACAGCTATTTGCCAATCAGGAAATGTGCTTCTCGCTACTGCCAGCATATAACTGTGTCTTCTCCCGTTAATTAAAATTTTCAAGTGGGGGTGGGAAAGTAAACAAAAACAATACATTAAAGAGTCAAACATTTTCAGGTATACTTTGATCAGAAAAAACCAAAAGATAATTAAAAGATGTTTGCTTTATTTGCAGGACTAAATACGCCTGTTCCCAGAGGAAGGAAGAACAAGAACAAGTTAAAAAGGGATTTTGGTGACTTCCGCCGTAACGATATAATGAGTATCAGTGATTGGAGCAGGCATGAGAAATATGACGGTGACATATTTTTGGAAAATAACTACAAAAAGCACCTCAGCAGGCATGCCAACAAGTTAGTATTTTCACGTTATTCTTACTGATGGATTGTTTCATGGGAAGTGAAGTTGAAGCAGCACAGATCATGTCAGTATTGGCAATATTATTAGTAGAAATTAATTAAATGTTTTAAGATCTGGTTACTATGTGGAGCATTCCACCCATTTGAGAAGAAGTAGTGGAAAATTCAAACAAATAACAAATGGCTCACTCCACAAAAAAAGTGTACATGACATAAATTGATCTACATTTTTTGTGTAGAAAAATGTTGTCCATCTCACAATGAAGAGGACTTTTGGAGACTTCCCCAGAGAATTCAAGATACGCATTTCATTTGTCATGTAAACATCTTCAGCATATGAAAATGTTAGAGCCATTTCTGAGAAAATAAAAAATTTCGAAGAATGTTCTATGTAAAGGGTAGTCTGGTGTGCAGGAATTTTCTTGAAAATCTTTCTGTCTCATCTTTGAAAGATACTGAACCCAAATACCAGTTTGGTATTTATCTGACTTTTAGTTTTTGAGTTATGCTGTTCGCGCGTGCGCGGACCTTTTTCTAAAAATGCTTTTTTTTTATTTGGGGGGCCTCAAAACATGTATTTCCAGTGAAACCTCAGTATAGAATTTTTGGGTGGAATGCAATACTTGCTGTACTTACTATACGTAGCAGAGAAAGTAAAAATGAACACCCAGTATTCCAGTAGGTATTGAGAGTTTAGCTATTGCAAGATAATGAGTTTGTACACCTGGCTCCAAAGTGTAAACATCAGCATGTTTAAAATAATCTACTAGTTAGCTTTGACATCAGTGGTTCCAATTAATGAGGCAATTGCACAGTTAAAATAAATGTTTTACCTTTCTCCCAACATGTTCTGACCATGACAATTTTAAGTGAAGCGAGTTTTATGAATAATTTGATAGCAGCATCTCTTTCCTGTCACTGCCAAAGTTTACATGCAGGTCCAACACCTGAAGTAAAGGACTTTCTCTTCCACGGGAAGGACAAAGCACTCTCGACACAGTAGCTGCTATTATGTAATGATACTAAAAAAATCAGACCAACAAAAATATCACAGATTGCATTGAAAAGTGACAGCTATTTTACCCTTAGTAGGTTCTCGTGCATTTGTTGCACAAGAGAGCATTGCAAGAACATCTGCTGACAAAACCACTGAAGGAGGAATCTCAGTCTTGTGAACCAAATTGTCGCGGTCTTCGTGTTAGTGTTATTGCTGAGCGCCTGTTATTGTTTTATTATTTTGCATTTTGGGTTCATTGTGCTCCGACTAGCTATTATTACTACTCAGTCGAGCATATCTCTTAAACAGGATGTGTAAACGGAAAGGAGTTGTTACTGAAAGATAACACTGATAAAAGAATTTGTTTTTACACTTTTATTGCCGTCACACTTTATTCATTTCACATAATTATTCTTGATACACGCCAAACTGAAACTGTTATATTTTCTAATGTTACTATAATCACTTATTTGCTGCACATTATTAATTCGCGTATTTCACATTTATAACTAACTTTACGACACGAGAGATTCTTTAAAATTGTGCGACGTATAACCTGTGAATGATTCTCTTAACTGTAAGATGTTTAACCCGCGAATACGTCTGTTGAACTGAGCGACGTATAACCTTTGTATGATTCTGTTGGACTGAACGACGTATTACCCGCGAGTGCTTCTGTTGGACTGAACATTACCCGTCTCTTGGCTTCATAATTTATACTCCCTCACCCAATATGCCTAAAGATTATAATCGAGCTTCTATTGGTTAATAAAACGCGCCAACATTATCGTCTATTTTTTTATCCAATCAAAATTACAAACACATATACTCTAGGGAAGAAATTCCCTCCATTTCTAAAGAAACGCGCGCTACTCTGATGTCATTTGCTTGCCTCTTCTAATTAATAAACAACTCACCCCCTCGCTCATTGTTACCTGCTCCTATTGTCAGTTTCAGTGAGGCCGTGTAAACTTATTTCCTAACAATGCTTATAATAACAAACATCTCAAATCAATGTCATACAATAATGCTTATTTACACTATAATCACTCTGGCATTTACATTGTTGTGATATAAAATACTGCCACAAAATAACTTTTGTTTAATTAAAGAAATTGAGATATGCAATTGCATACTTATTTTCTGAGGTGAAACAAGACAAAAATGTGGTCTGTAGGTTACCTCCATAACACTGCAATAACAAAGGCATACATGAAAATGTCCCATTTTAATAACTTAGTGTATATAACAAATAAGCCCTCACAACCAAGCATATGAAAATCCATATATTACTCTCTGAATTCTTTTCTTTTGGGAAAACACTTTGGCATTTTACATCTACACTTGGAATGTTTATTAAAAAGAAACCTAAGCTTTTAAAAGCCATTAGAAAACCTGCATGACACTCTCATTTAGGGAAAATTATTCATACATAAAAATAAGCACAATTTATTTAATTTTGACAACTCATATGAAAATGCTGTCATTGTACAGTTCTTCCAGCTTGGAAATGCCATCTACAAGTCGCAGGAGGAAGTCTAGGCTAATGATGGCGACAAGAGTGTTCGAAACATGTCCCAGTAGGTTCTGGTGTATAAAGTGAAGTTGGAGTAATTAAAATTTCAGTTTGTGCTGTAAATAATTTGTTTATTTTTAGTACTAAGTTACAGAATTTGTTATTATTGAGACCAACACTTATTCTATGCCACAAGTAAAACATTCAGTTTAATTTGTGTCAACAGTTTTTGATGATTCCTAACTTTATATAAACGTTCCCCCTAGGTTTTAATTTGAGATCCACATACAAAAAATAAGTCATTCCTGCTCCATTCATTTGTTTCTGAGCAGTCAAAAATAAAATGTGCCTTAAAATACTCTTCCTTTTCTGATAAGAAACATTGTTTATGTAAGTTGTTTCTGGATTCCTAGTAATTCTCTTCTAAGATGGTGAACAAATTTGTGACTTTCATTTGCAGTGTAGCCCAACAGCAACAAACACATGATTGATGGTGAATTAAAGCAAATTGTGTCATTCTTACATACAATTTTGTTTTTGTGAATATTCCTTTATAAATAACCGCAATTAAATACAATAGCATTCAATGCACGCCCGACATTCATGAAGCATATGCTTTTATCCATACTTTCAAACCCTAACACATTAACCCATTGGCACGTATTTAAATACCTCATGGCCACCTTGCAAATCTGGTTAAATTTCTGTACAGTTGTGCTAATGCATTTTAAAGTTTAAAAATTCATATAAAATCAACTAATATAATTTTTTTCCCCCAAATTATGCATGCATGATACTGGAAGCATTGACTCTAGTTTAGATGACCTAATATGATTATTGGTTGTCGTAGATTTCAAAACAATTCTCTAAATAAAGGGCGACACAACATCTTCTGTTTGCCAAGCACTTTTGCTTCTTTTCCCCCCAAGTGCAGCATAAAGCCCAGCTGAAGGCCTACCTCGGGTAGAAGTAGCTGATGAATGACATTGATTGTAAAGTCTTCATGTTGTGAAACAATACACATATGTGTAGCAGATAGCCATCAGCTGACAGGAAACAAACCTGACACCTCCATTCGCTTCTGGTGCCTGGAGATGCCACCTGCATGTAGTTTTATTGGCCAGAGCATAGAGAGGCGAGCATCGCTACAAAGAATCAAAAGCAAATACAGAGGGTTGTTTCCAATCTCTAATAACAAGTTGGACTATGTTCTTAGCTTACAAAAAGCCATGCCTCCACCTCTATCTGAGCAGTCGCTCTGCACCTCAGATTGAATCATCAGTAAATTATTTAGAAAGTACGAGGACTCAGTAGCAGAACATTTAGAAATTATGAGGGTGATTCAAATATAAATAGTAATTGAGCCAGTACACTGAGCAAGCAGTTCCGAGCAGGATCGTGGAGTGGGGGCTGAAAGAGTGTTAGTGGTTAACTGTTTCACTCCGTTATGGCATCGCACAGCCATGATTGAGCAAGAGGTTCCTTTGCCTGTTGTGCAGTGCATTATTATAAAATTTTTAATCAATGAAGAGGTCAATCCGTCTGAGATTTTAACTGATTTAAAGACAGTTTGGGAATGCTACACTCTCCCAGAACTGAATGTTTACTTGGGCCAGAATTTAAGGACGGCCAAGAAATTGTAGAAATGAAAGTCATGCTTGATGCCCAAGGTCAGGTCTCGCAGATGACAACTTCCATGCTGTTCAAGGGCTTCTTGAGGGTGATTGCCGATGCACTGTTGAAGAAATTGCATCAGAAGTCGGTATCATCATTGGGAGTGCTCATACCATTATCAGTTAACATCTTGGCTTTAGAAAAATTAATGCTCGATGGGTTCTGAAGTTGTTTGTTAATTGAACAGCAAAAACAGGTCAGGTTGCAGATCTGTGAAAGTCCTCTGAATCACTTCCAGCAAGAAGGGGAGCATTTTTTGAGGCACATTGTCGCATATGATGAGACATTGCTCCATCATTACACTCTGGAATCCAAAATGGCAAGTAAGGAGTGGCGAGGAAAGGATGAAGCCTGCCCAGTGAAGGCCAAAACCAGCCTCTCAGCTGGAAAAGTTTTTGTGGTGGTGTGTTTTGACTAAAGAGGAATTTTTCTCCTTGATTTTCTTCACAATCGACTTACTGTTGCCAGTTGTTAAAAACAGCAGAAGCTGACTAATTTTGAAGATTTAGAAGTTAGTAACAGTGATGTGTCATAATTTAAAATAGAGAGTTGAGGGTTGTTACACTACATCACTATAATATTCTTACTTGAACGCGTTTCGGGAGACGGCTTGTTCCCATCGTCAGCATTTTCTCTCAACTGATTTTTGCCGGTTATCGTCTGGGGGATGTGTGTGGTTTGTGGTGTTCTCTGGTGCTGGGCTGATGAACCTCCAAAGGCTGTTGGGTGGCGGCAGTTCGAAATTCATTACACAGGAATCACCTAATGAATTTCGAACTGCCGCCACCCAACAGCCTTTGGAGGTTCATCAGCCCAGCACCAGAGAACACCACAAACCACACACATCCCCCAGACGATAACCGGCAAAAATCAGTTGAGAGAAAATGCTGACGATGGGAACAAGCCGTCTCCCGAAACGCATTCAAGTAAGAATATTATAGTGATGTAGTGTAACAACCCTCAACTCTCTATTTTAAACAGCAGAAGCTGCCTACCAAAGCAAAAGATGTCATCGTTCTGCTTGACAATGCTAAGCCTCATACCGATGGGGCAGGTTCTTTTGTTTTTTAATCATTATTATTCTTATATATGCTTTTGCGGTGAGCGTTGTAGAGACTCTTTTCTTGTATCTCAGGGTCGTGTTAACAGGTAGATCTCTGCTACTGCTAAGATATCGTGGAAATAATAAATTCCAGCTTTTGCAGTAGAAACTTGTTGAATTTATTTATTTTTTGGTTTACAAACTCATTCCGTCACACTTCCAATCAATTATACGTATACATAGCACATAATATTCATGAATAAAACAAAACTTTTACATCAGCCACCACTATGGCTTGGCGTCACACTCCTACACTCTCACACAGACAACTGCTAACCACCCTCCAGGCAGTAATTGCTCTGTTTGCCTAAATTTTCCATAGGTTTCCATAGTAACCTCCCTTCCATTCACTTAAATATTTTCTCTCTTATGGTCAACAATGATCACTTCCATGGCCTTATATAACACCTTCTATGTTTTTATTATTTAATTTAATCTTTTCCTTATATGTTCCAAATTTACAGTAATTAATTTAATTCTCCGCATTACAATGTTAGGCTATGCTACTATGAAATTAATTCCAAAACATACATATTCCAACAATATCAATCACATGAAATTAAAATAAACATCACAACAATTACAATAAATATGAACACATTTTAAGATTCCAATTAACATATAAATATTTGCATGCTCATAAGTAAGCCTGTGAGGTTATGTAGCTCTGAGTTCCGCTTCACCGCGAATTTGATAAGGGACATTGAAAGACAACCATTGGAAAACCCTCCACCACTCCCCCTACAGTCCATATTTGACCCTCCCCCCAACTAATTTTGCGTGCACCCATGAAAGAATCACATGGAGGGCAGCGATTTGAAAGCAATGAAGACGTTAAGGAGCATTTGCGCAACTGGTTGACAACACACCCTCAAACTTTTTTTGAACAAGGAATGTTCAAGCTTCCAAATCATTGACAAAAGTGGGTAGGTATGAAGGAGGCTATGTAGAGAAAAACTGAAGCTGTCACTTGTGTATATGATTTAACAATAAATGTATTATATTTGAATCACCCTCATAAAGAACAGCATTTCAACATTGGTTTTGCAACCTCTGTGCAGGTTATTCAGGATGCTTTATTAAAGGAGTTTATCTGCGCAATCTCAGCTTCTTCCATAGAAAAGACTTGAGGAGACATTGCAACTTGTCAGGAAGCTAGCTAGTGTTTTTGTATTTGTTAAAAATGGCCCAGCAGAAATAAAAGGAAAGTAAGATTATTCAAGATTTAATCTAATTACTGGGCTACCAAGTTGGGTGCCCAAACCTGTGTTTAACCTTGTCATCTTGTTCACGCGTCCCTTCAAGATATCAGACTTGCAATGTTGCCTTGAAGATTCAGCGGAAATTCGCTTTTGGACATTGGCATGGAAAACTGTACTCTCCACGTGTAAGAATAATTTGCAAAGTTGGTTTAATGAACAGTTATAAACTTATGGTTTATTGCAAGTAAACATCAGAAATATTTAGTATTAAAATAAGAGATCAAAATTAATCATACCTTCAGCACTATTGGCTGATCTTTATTTTGTGAACCTTGCCTTTTAACTTAATATGGATTTGTTGCTCTTTCACTGTACATCCTTTTCTGCTGTCATTTCTTATCTTGCCAAAAGACATGCAGATTAAGGGTGGTGTTTACATGTTAGATTGGAAGTAATATTTACTAAAGAAGTCCTTACTATGGGAGTAATGTTGGAGAGCTCAGTTACAATTTACTCTTTTAGTTGCTACTATGGAAGCAGAGTTCTTACTCATCGAGTATTTTGTTTGTATAGTTTAATAAAGTAATAATTGATAGGATTATGTGCAGTATGAAATGGGGGAATGTCAGTGAAAGAGAGAAATATTTGTTGCTAGAGGTAATGAAAAACAGCGCAAAACATTTTTTTAAAAAAATGCGATGTAAAGATGTTGAATAGAAATGCATGAAAAGTTATTACATACAAGTTTTAAAAACTTTTGAACAACAAGAAACCTACCAAAGAACAGTTTAAAATTGTTTGGAAAGACTTGAAAACAAAGCCTAAGAAACAGAAAGCCACAGAAACAAGGGAATAATTTAAACCTGACATATAACATACGTGGATGTTGTTTGGAAAATTATAACTGAAATAATGCCCCAAGTGTTTGAAGTAATAGATTGAGTTTGTCACATTGATGCAGCAGTTCATGAAAAATAATGGGAATTACATAAATATTGAAGGGTCTTATGCTGCTACTGCTCCTGGTGAGTTGGGCCCAAGTTTGGACGTTTTGGTGGTAGTAACCTCGATGTCTGCACTTGGAGGTTCAAAACATGCTAAGCAAAAAATTAGCTCTTATTGGGAAAAGAAAGATTGGATCAGAAATAAAGAATTATAAGTATATTGGGTTAATAAAAAGCACTCAAGTCCAATAGAAGAGGTATTGCCATTATCGTTTCCTAAGGCAATAAAATATACCATATTATGGGAATGTTATAAAAAAATAACTAAATACTTGTATCCTTTGGGCTTCTATGATTCACTAGTGGCCATTGGTAATATGCAGCAGCCGTAAATAATTCATGAATACCTCAAAAGATCTTCCACATTACAGGTAAGTTACTCCATTCAGGTCACAGGAGTAAATACTAGTCTGTATTTTGCTTTATTTACTAACGTAGTTACATGTCAGTGCTCTTCACTTTTACTTGTGTAATAATTTACTCTGGGAGTATTTGAAAGGAGTAAAATATATCAGATGTGTTTAATTCTCATAAGGAATTCCCCCAAGTATTGACTTTAATAGTAGCTTGCTACAGACGTCGAGGTTGTAGTCATATTGCTTTGAATAGGAACCAGAGGCAACTAATACTGCCAATCAAAAGTGTTAACAAAAAAATAGCTTGTAACTTTTCCTCAAAGAAGTAACATGTATTTTTGTTGTTTGTTAACAGAGTGTTGTTGAGGGTGCGGATGTTGTACTACATTAAACATGAAATCATAGGCGACTTGGTACAACACATAGCAGACGGAGTTCATGTTAGGTAAGAAGAGAACAACAAGGGCTGGTAAAACGTGCATTAGCTTTATAATCTGCTGCATGAGGAGGTGGTACATTGCTTTCCTGTACATTTCCAAAAATTACTTTAAACTTTTGTTGTGTTGCATAGCTCATTGAAGTTTGATGATTCTAAAATTTGCTTCAATTAAATATAATTGATTATATTGTATCTACTTTCTCTCAGGCTGTGGCAACAAGCGTGCATTAACAAAATATTACATTTAATTTTTAATGTGCTGAACATCAGATGTTTTATTACTAATTATCTTTTTAATTGGCATAACATTCTTCTCAATTCAGTTGTACTATTATGAATAAAATTATGCAAATGACTATTTGATATATAATAGTGTATATTTTTTTATATGCATTTTCTCTTAGTACGATTTCACGTACAATTTTTTTTGTAAACAAGGTTTCTTCAGCTGACTTCCTGTGTACATCTCCTTACATTTGCTAACAAGGCTTCAGGGTCATTCCATGCCATAATGGGGTTTTCAACCTTACACCTTTAGGTTTTCATGAAATTCGTAGAACATCTCAGAACACATGGAAATGAGCCTATGTCAAATTTTATTCCTCTGTGATACATGGTTTTTATATTGCAGGGTTGCAAGCATGATGAAAATGTTAAACTTTATGCTCGCAAGGCGTACAAAAACTCTGCTTCTAGTTATGCCATAACTGTAATCTTGGACTTGTTTTGAAGCTAAAGGAACTGAGATGTCATTATTCTAAAATACACAAGTTTAAATTCAAAGTAAGGATCCATGAACTTGGACGTTGAATATAAAAAATCGTATGTTCAATATTTTTGGAAATAAAGTATGTTATACAGGTAAATATAATCTTTCTTTGGTATAGGTTTAATGTTGGGAAGGCTTTGGGAACACGAGTAAATGGATGCTACTTGGGCTACTCTTGCATTAAGCAATCCTCTGAGCAGGTTGCCCCGGTGTGTTATTGCATTTATGACGATGGGGAAGAACTACACAGTGTTGACTGAAGTGATCTGTTTCTCCCTAAGCACATCAGTAGAGGACAACACTGAATCAGCTTTACTGTTTAAGTAGTTTTGGAGCATCGCCTATAAAGAAGTACAGTATTGTAAAAGGAAAGCTGATAAAATTGCAGAAGTTATTAAAAAGAACATTTTGCATGCTCCGGATGAAGAACCTGTATCTGATGATAAACAGTGTTGTGAAGGCGATTATTGTGACACTTCTTCCTAAAGATTACAGTGTCCGGGAGTTTATCACCACCAAATCCTAAACTAGGAAGGAGCTTGGACCCTGGTATTGGCTTCTATTCCAGTGATGATGTCAGCAGAATAATGCCTGGCAAAAGGGATTTTATGCTCGACCATGCCAAATTGTAGTATTTATACGGGCCTCATTAAAGTATTGGTATTCGACCAATCAGAAGTGGTCACGTAACATTGTGAAAGTGCAAGTATCAGTTATTCTGTGTAGTATGTCTCACAATGCTAGCAACTTTGTTTGACACAGGTGCTACAAGGTCATTGTATTGTAACCGTAGATAAAGGAATAATGATTGTAACACATCACTCAAACCAGAAACGAATACTTATGAAATCTTTAATTTAGATACATGGTCGAGCACAAACAGTCATATGAAACTTGACTATAATGGTGATTAAAATGCTCATATGATAATACTCACATTTTAATTACTACCATTATAGTCTCGTTGCATAATATACTATTATTATACTGCAAAGTGTTGATACAAAAGAACATGTACAAAAGTGATTTCTTTTAAATAATCTTTCAGAAGTGTATGCTCACCTCAAACAGTCACACTCAATGTAAAGGTAGGATTCTCAAAATTTGCGTCCCTGTTCTAGTGGGAGCAAGTGGTGCACAAATGGTATGTGTTACCAGGGATCTGCAATACACCATCTTTGGAAGAAATAATAGGGTTTGTGACATATTGTGAATGTAGCAACTGGACCAACATATACATTAAATACTATAGTATTAAGGAGAAGCCACTGACTTGTTGGTTTATGTACTTTTATAGTCAAGGTCAAAGGTCACGATGCTTGACCTTGAACTTAAAAATTATACATTTTAGAATTAAACCCTTTTTAATGATGTATCAGTCCCTTTAGCCCAAGATTACAGTTGTAGCATAATTAGAAGCAGAGTTATTCACAGTTTTTGTGGGTCTTGCAAGCATAAATTTTAACATTTTCATCATGTATGCAACCCTGCTGTATGAGCACGGTCCACTACTGAAGTATATTCTTTCACATACATCATTTATTGGTGGTCTCTAGAATCCAACCAACTTGAGTGAAGATCTGAGATGATCGGGTTCTGAGCTGTGATGATTTGGCATGGAAGGACCCTCATACCTTATGCAATAGATATGTTATGTCAGTTAGAAAATAAATAAATATTGGCTTTGACTTGAGCGATCCCAACTTAATACCATATTCCAAATTCTATAAATGTTTTATAGCTTTATCTTTTAGTGGTAGTAGAATTACCAAACAACTTGTCTGGTTGAAGTTGTGCAACTCTCAGTTAGCATTTACTTTTTTGACAACACCTACAAACCTTGAATAATGCTTAGGCAAGCACAGTAAATGAAGTTTTAGCATTTTGGTGTCATCGTTATTTAATAATGTAAAGATTTTGAGTTTTCACATTAACAAAACAAAATCTCCTGATATCAGTATTCAAAAACTGGGAGATACGAAAATTCCATTCCTCCTCATACCCCTTCAAAGCCAGAAATGTAAACATTTTCAACTTGGTACATAATCTATAAACCTCTGTTGATTGCAATATATATTGGTTGAGTAAGTGTGGATATTATGCCAAACTCTACTTCCTCTTTTTATATATTTAGGTTGACTACAACACACACAGCAAAACTTGCTTACACATGTTCTTAAAATTAGAATAAAAGTTGCTCTGAGGTTTTAATATTGACTTCACAGCACAATGAATCTGAGATCATTAAAAAATGTTATAGTTTTGCTCATAATATTTCCCCTAGCTATTCAAGTATTTCAGGGTGACATATATACATAAATTTTTCGGGTCTCTCCACTTGCATATCATTTTACCTCAAAAATAACCTTCATTTGAACAGTTTCCAATCCTGGTACAATCCTTTTAAAAGGATATAAAATAGAACAAAGTACAAATAATCATAGGTGTGAAGCATTAGTGGAGGAGCTGATTATTTTTTCTTTCCCAATAATGGAAAAAAAAATCCATTTTAGGTAGTATGTGCACATGTTTCTCAGTTAAGGATTGGAAAGGAAACATTTGCAAAGAATAACTCCAAACAATCCTTTAGAGGATAAAAATATTTTTTTATTAAAATACTCTTAAGTTTGAGATGGTAACATGAATGGTAACAGCCCATAGAAGATAGTAACAGATGAAAGCATAATTGTCAATTGGGCAGATGAAATATTCATTTCAGTTTTGTCAGATTTTAAGCAGTACTGTTAAGTGGCTCATGTTAGTTTCCTGGAAGCTTGTGGAAATGCTTTGTGAGCAGTTGGCTCTTGTCTCAGCCTCCTGCAACATACCATAGTGGTACATAATAAGTAATTTAAGGGAGTTGAATATCTCTGAAAATAGTTTTTCTTCTTGAATTTGTGATTAAAAATACCTGTGCATTTATGTACCTCTATTTGAATGTCGTCAACAGCTTGCTGTTTTGATTTTTAAATAATTTAGATTAAAGAAGAACTTTTGTCAGTTTTTGGAAAATAAATCTAAGGAAAGCAATGGACCAAAACATTTGACAGCTGCTTGGTGTATTCACTCAACAGTGTTAACATATACAGCTTGAATACAATTCTGATACCATTTATTATATGTAATTGTAATAAATGATATCTGAAAGAAAGTTTAGCCAGTTGGAAACCATTGTTGCATGCTATTCTGTTAGTTCTGAGCAAGGTTTAAGCACATTTTGCAATAAAAGACATGAATCTTCATTAATTGTAAAAGGAATTTCATAGATGTTGTTTTCTATAGCAACTTTGATTTGAGTGTAAAGCTTGTTTTTGTACAAAGCGATCATCTATATAATTGTTCCGTTTTTGCCAAGTTTAAGTTTTATATTTGTTTTTAAAGCAGCCTCAAACTTATTCATGGTTACCAGGTTTTGAAAATGAAAATGCATAACATTTTTAATAAGCAACATTGTTGTTACAATCTTAAGGTCCTCCCTCCCTGCATTTTTTTAAATATATTTCCATCTTGCATCAGTGAATTAAAGAACACAGATCTTTGAACAACATTAAAAACTTTTTTAACTTTACGTCAAAGCAATGCATACATAATTAGAGATTGATCACTGAGAGAAATTTGCAATATTTACTAATGAGTGTCTGTTTCTCACAAACTATAGACTGTATGCATGTGACCTATCTAAGAGAAAGAAGTTGTTCTATAAAATATGTTTCAATTTACCATGCAAAGTAATATTTTGAATGTATTGTTCAGCTAAGATGAATAAAAAAAATTCCAAAGTAGTGAAATATAGCATTGAAAACTACAACTGTTTACATTTCAACCTTCACATACTGTTTCAATTCAGTTCCTCCAGACAAGATTTAAAAGGAAATCATCAGTGCTTTATCGTTTGATGGTCTTCAGTTAGTTTGGATTAGATGTGTCAGGCTCTGGTACTGATGAAGTTCATGCTGGAATTTCAGCCATCAGTCAACCACCAGAGGACAACACCATGTCTAATTGAAACTCATTGAAGACCACCAGCCAACAAAGTGCAAGCGTAAACAGTCGCAGTTAATAAAAGCTTCCGAATTTTAATGACTTAATAATTTTTAACATAATGGGAGAAATATTTCCAAAATGCAGGAGCCAGCAGAGCAAATAAGATTCATGTTGAAAACCTGACAACTTTAGGCATTGTTTACTGAAATATGAAGCTTCATGTCTGCTGTACCACTGTCTGCAGTTAAGGTAACCATCACTGCAGAAATGATTTCATTTGTGCAGTGAGATGATCTTGGGTTGAAACTTTAAATGTGTGCATGTATATCTCAATTTACAAATTGCTCCAAAAAAAAAAAAAAGCTAAGACCAACAGTAACATCTACCCATTGCTGCTTTACTAAGCTCTTGCCTGAAATCTTTTTGTGTGTTTCATTTCCAAACATATTTTGTAGATACACCATCCCCCACCAAGTATTTCTTTGCACTGTATGACAGTATGTGTAAATGATGTGGCAACAAATCCAATTGTGACCTTGTTTTATTGACTATTTAAAAAACTTTGGGTAATAGTGAATTGAAGTGGGGAATATTGCTGTAGCAAAATACACAATTAAGCTGGTCCATGGTGGTTTAAAAACAAAGAAATGTATTATTTCTGAACTTGACATCAGAGTAGGGCTTTTTATACCTGATAAAAGAACATGAATATAGTGGGACCAAACAAACTTAACTTCTCTCATGGTGCTAGTGTTGGCTTAATATCTCTCTATTCGATACAAAACTATTTTAACTGTTACATGTGCAATTAAGAGAAGCAGTAATATTTTAAGTATGACTTGTTAGCCCATTGATGCCATATTTAAATACCCTCATGGCTACTTCAGAAATATTCACCCTTTGTTACAATAAAGTACTGTCAAACTATAAGAAAGATGCGCAGTCAGTCAGTCAATATTTTACTTTCCTTTTATTCTATACAGTAATGGCACTTGCACCAAAGCTATGCTTGGTTGAATTCACCCTTGCAAAAGGTACAGTCAAGTTTTTTACACCTCTGATATTGTAATCACATGTCGTGTCTTCTACTAACTGAACAATTCTTTAAAGTACAATTATATGCCGTTAATATACATTCTTTAGTAAACAATGGCTTGCAAGGAGACTTGGTCAGCAATCTAACTTCTTTTTTCTGTAATAAGACACTGTTATTAAAATGTGTACAGCCACCATAAAATACAAGCCTATAAATAAAAACACACTAAAAGAAGGCGAAATACGCTTGCCTTAAATAAAACTTGAGAATGTAATTACGAGGGCTGATCAATAAAGACTGAGACTGATTTTTTCCTGAAGCTTTCTTGATAGTTTCCTGTCTCTACTATAAATATTTGAAAAGATTGGGGTTTCATGGATAATTTCCATAGGCGGCAGCACTCTCGTATTGGTAGGTTTGTAGTATTGCTGTACATTGTTGACCCTACTTGAATTTCGCATACCACAAAATGGTGGTGACACGAGAGGAGTAATACAGCGCAATAAAATTTTGTTTTCGTTTAAATCATATGGCCTCTGAAACTTTCAAAAAGCTGAAGCAAGCATACAGTGAAGATGCACTACCTTGTGCAACAGTGTTTAGGTGGTTCAAGGACTTCAAAGAAGGCGAGTCCTCTGTGCTAAGCAAGGTGGGCCTGGTGTTTCGGCTTCTGCTATGACTGAAGTCAACATC
Source organism: Deroplatys truncata (assembly GCA_030765065.1). NCBI lineage: Eukaryota > Metazoa > Arthropoda > Insecta > Mantodea > Mantidae > Deroplatys > Deroplatys truncata. Next base: position 2,432,470 of record CM060987.1, on the reverse strand, counting down.
AACACAGCTGCTGAGATTGTTGTTCCCCCTCACTCTAATGATACAGCAGTGTACTACAGGTCAGTATTGGCTACACTGAGGAAGCACATTGCAAGGAAACGTCCAGAACTTCATCGGAATGAGTGGCGACTTCATCACGACAACACGCAGCCTCACGTCGCCAATCAAGTATAGGCATTTTTGGCTAAATTCAACATTACCTGTGTGCGCATCCGCCTCATAGCCCAGATCTTGCCACCTGTGATTTCCTTTTATTTCCATCACTAAAGGCAAAGCTCTGGGGCATTCGATTTGAGAGCACTGAAGCAGTGCTGAAGAAAAGTAAGGCGATTCTCAAAGACCTGACAAAGAATGGCCTGCACCATGTGTTTGAGGACTGGCAGAGATGCTATAAAAAGTGCACTGAAGTAAGAGGGAACTACTTTGAAAAATAGGGTGACAACATTGAAATGGGGTAATAAATATCTGTGAAAAAAAAATCAGTCTTGGTCTTCATTAATCAGCCCTCGTACTAAACATCTAAATTGATATATTATTCTGGATAATCTTTTACAAATGAAATTAATATGAGCCTTCCTGTTCAATTTAGTATCAATGTACATCCCTAATTTTTTGACTGCTTAATTTTAATACCATTTACACATGCTAAAAAAGAAAAACAAACAAATGGTTAAACAAATGTGCAGTTTGCATAGGATTGTTATTTGAAATTATAAAAGTTGAATCATCAGCATACGGTATAGTTGTAGCACACACATTAGAAGTCAGATCATTAAGCATAATTAAAAATAAAAACAGGAATAGGAACACCAAAACTGTTCTTTCTCCATTTAGTTCAACAATGTAGCTTTGGTCTTTCAAATATGACTTAGAGGCTCTGTCCAGTGCCATCGTGTAGGATGCTTAGAGCTGTATATAGAATGTTTAAAGGACTATGGATGCTTTTCCCAGAATTAAAACTAAATTGAGTTGGACTGATTTTCAAAATATTCTTTCAGTCATAGCAATACAAGAGGCACAATGGAGTAGGATCCTTTTATATATACTGGGACTTTTGTGCCACAAACGTTAAAGTGCGAAGCATTACACTGTTTATCAGAGAGTTGCTTATGCTCGCCCTGTACAGCTGCCTGAAGTTGGGAGCATAAACTTGCCTAATATGATTGTTGCATGTTGTAGCTTGCATTTGACCTCTGGCAATGTTACACTCAGCAACATTGGCTCTAAAGTCCATGTAATTGGTCTTTTCTTAGCAGTCTGAACAATTGAATATGCACATGTTCATTAAATACCTGTGAGTCACATTATAGGAAATAAAATTTGCCTCTACACCTTTGGTGCTCAAGAGCACACTTTGGTTTCACTACCTCCTCAGCTTCGGTTTCATCAGTATGAAATAAACGTCTTTGTTATCCTTCCATGTCACATTCATTACAGGCCACTTTATTATGAGATATATCCTTCCTATTTTCTCTTATAGTACCTAAAGAGATCCTTTGAGTTAAAGATGCAGATACATGTAGTTTTATTGACATTGTATGACAAGAATGAATTAAGGGCCTTTTGTTAATAGCAGTGACTTTGCACTTGTTTAGTTGAGAGGTAATATAAATGTGCAAGATGTAGCAGGTATCCTGTTAGAAGTAATAATATTCTTGCAAAAATGTATGGCTTTCTTTTTTATATAATGAATGCATTACCACTGATTTTAATTATGCTTGATGATGACACACTAAGTAGCTCCACATTGTGAAGCCAAGTGCTGCAATTTTTAAATAAGTTGTTTTGTAATTTAAGATGATTCGTGATTAAGCAATGAGATGTTATTTCTTTCTCAGGCGTGGTGATGGAATACATTACATCATTATTATTAATATTTAATAATAAAAAACTCACTGGCTTATTAAACAAATATATTATATAAGATTAGAATCGATCAAATATGTCTGGAATACTCATGTGTAGGGCCTGGATTTTTAGGTTTTTCTTGATTAAAATAGTTGTTTTTTTTAGGTTTTGCTTTGTTGATCAATACAGATATAAATAATTTTGCTTTTCTGGTACTTAGTTGTAAGATTTATATTTGGGCATTGCAGTAGGTACATACATTCTCAAATTTTCTGGCGTAAACGATTTCCTGTTACCACGTAAAACATTCTTGTATGAAGAAAAGGTTCTTTCAACGGAACATGACATCATTGGAGCGTAGAACATAGATGCCAGTGCAGCAGGTTCTAGGGGTAGTTCTCATGCATACTTTTCTCCCTGCAATACTGAATTGATGATTTTCATATCTTCAAAAGCAGGATTTCGTCGAAGAATCTTCTGCAACTTCGAAGAACATGCAACTCCCACTGGTCCAGGTATTTCTTTACTGGAAATATTGTCAATGATATCTAGAGCATCTTTCAGTGGCAAAGTTGTACTTTCCAAACGGAGAATAGCTTCTGTATAAAACAAAAATATGTCTTAATGTATGCAAGGGAAGCGGCAAGAGTGGGGCACTCGAGTGATTTCTTAGCCTTGGCAATGCAGGAAGTTTCTGTTTCATTCAATTTATTGACAACATTTTTAACGTCTTTTAAGTGATCAGCATAGTAAATGGCAGCAGACAGCCAAGTATGCTGCTCCTGACATTCTATCAGGTGCATCCAGGTGTCAACACGTCACATGTGCTGCGTTTAACTGTAGTAACTTGAACTGTCTACTGGCTATAAGTGCTGGAAATAATTTTACAATGAGTTTCAATCTGAAAATAACATTCTTCATTTCGAAAAAGGAAAAACAGCTATTTAGGTTATTTTAAATGTTAACCCCTCATTTAAGTTTTTTAGCTGCAATGAAATTCCATATTCTGCTCCAGGAAATGTGAAACGAGTATATATATATATATATATATATATATATATGTTGAAATTTGTTGATTAAATAGCGAGGAAAAATATAGGTTAAAACCTAAAAATCCGGGTCCTACTCATGTCTTAGGTGATGGGCACTATGGATGAATGTGAGACAATCAATCAGTCAATGACTTCCTTCTTTCAAATTAAGTTATATATGACTTATCATCTTCTTGGCAATCCATCAATAAGTATTCTTGGTTGTTGTTTTTCTATGGTTATTGACAATAGCTACAAATTACGCTTGACAATTTTTGTTATGTTCGGCCATGAAGTCTTGAGTTTCTGTTATTTTGATATTTGCCTCAGTGTAGTTGAGCTGCTATGTTCTTCACATTCAAATGTAAAGGAAGAGTCCAGAAAGATATCGCTCTAACATAATTTGCATCAATTTGATTTCATTATTTACTCTCATCACAGACCTCATGTTTTTATATTCTTATTTTCTTAACCACTTTGTACTAATCTTGCTGCAGCATACTTACTAGAAGACCTGTCAGTAATCTTGGTGAAGTATTGCATTTGATATGAATATTACCCTGGAAATATATTTTGAGCTCCCCTGAATAAAAACAGTTTCAGGAAAAGGTGTGTGGCCATGCACATAACATTTTTGTGGCATCAGCCATTTTTGAAATATTCATAATTGCTTTGACCCTTGAATTGCTATCATCATTTACTTGTTTCTATAATGCTGTGGAATTTTAAAGCCAGCATATAGGAACCAGCTTTCTAAGCATTTGACTGTTGCTTCTATCTCCTTTGTAACTGCAACAAAACATAAAACTACAAGGAATATAAGTTTTTGTAAGAATAAATTACACAAAGTGTATAAAAATAAATCATAGTACGTATAGAAAATTGTGAATGTAACAGATCATATTTTTAGATATCTGTGAATTCCTAACTTTGAAGCATAACTGAAAACCTGGATTACAATAGTTATGTAAAACATAAAAGAATGACTTCAATAATAGCTGGAGCATTTGGTAATAATGTAGCAAGGAAAATAAGTAATATAGCATAAATATGTACAATACCAAAGATATGTCCTTCAGCACATTACACATGCTTGAGATTGAGAGCCATGATTCATTGTCACTTTGCTTCTGTGGCTGTTGCTAGTTATTGAAGAATTAATTCTCAGTTATTAATTTGTACAATCATTGTTTCATTTTATATTTTTGAATTGTTCAGAAATAATACAAACTATTTGGCACCATATGGGCATTTCTGAGTCCTGAGTGGCACGCAGCATGCTACTTCATTTGCATATTCTGTCACGTAGCTTACTACTTTTCAAGCTAACCCTATAATTGCCTGAGTCCTTTTAATAATGCGAGAAATTGTTGGAGACTTGGAAGGAAGTTGAGAGAAGATTGGCATAGACGGCTGAAGGCATGGCAAGGTTAGAAACTCATTCTTACAGGCACCTCGTGTGCGTCCCCCTCGGGTCTTGATGTTCACAGTGCCTTGCCGATTTACCCACCCTATTGCGATCAGCCCCCTGCCCCTTGGTGGGATACCGATGCCGATAAGTCACTCCTGGTGGGTACCTACAAACACGGTTATGAATGCTACCCTGCTATGAGAAACGATCCAGCACTTGGTTTCCTCGCACGCTGTGGTCCTGATGTTGGTTCTGCTATGCTGATGCTTGGCAATGCTGATAATAACGCAGTTACAGTGTAAGTATGGCATGCATGGCACATAACTAGTTTGCTTTTATTGTTTTATAATGCTACAAATACTGTGTTGTATATTTTAAGTGTTTGATATGGTATGCAAAGTACCCAAACATACGCAGTATCTTATTATATTTATTTTTAGAAATATTTTGTTAGTGAGTTTTGGCATTATTTTGTCTCAGGTTACAACCCACAGTATGAATCCTTGTTAAGTTAAGTTGGTTGCAAAGGATTTAATTTGAATAAAGGACATTAATCATGGAGAAACAAACAAGGGAAAAGTGTTGCTTAAACATAATCATACTTTCATACTTGCCAACTTTTATATAAAATGAATGGTTGCAGAGGCCTTTTACGACTTCATGGCAAAGGAGGTGTTTTACAGCTTTGTGAGCAGACTCAAAATGTTACAGATTTTCACCACTGCTGTCACAAAGCATTAAATTGTATTCCATTATATAGTAAATTAAGGTTACAGACTGAATGGTTAACAGTGCTATGATAGACCAGTGCTTATCTATGTGTCTACCCTTCATCACGATCATGGTCCCCCTTCACTGGGCTGCAACAAAATGTATACCACCACTAGTGATCTCTAGTAAATGGTATACAGTCCTATGATAGACCAGAACTTATCTGTGTGTCTATCCTTTATCATGATCATGGTCCTCCTCACTGGGCTACAACAAAATGTATAGCACCACTAGTGACCTCTAGTAAATGGTATACAGTGCTTTGATAGACCAGAGCTTATCTGTGTGTCTATCCTTCATCATGATCATGGTCCCCCTTCACTGGGCTACAACAAAATGTATAGCACCACTAGTGACCTCTAGTAAATGGTATACAGTCCTATGATAGACCAGAACTTATCTGTGTGTCTATCCTTTATCATGATCATGGTCCCCCTTCACTGGGCTGTAACAAAATGTATACCACCACTAGTAACCTCTAGTAAATGGTATACAGTCCTATGATAGACCAGAACTTATCTGTGTGTCTATCCTTTATCATGATCATGGTCCCCCTTCACTAGGCTGTAACAAAATGTATACCACCACTAGTGATCTCTAGTAAATGGTATACAGTGCTTTGATAGATCAGAACTTATCTGTGTGTCTATCCTTCATCATGATCATGATCCCTCTTCACTGGGCAGAAACAAAATGTATACCACCACTAGTGATCTCTAGTAAATGGTATACAGTCCTATGATAGACCAGAACTTATCTGTGTGTCTATCCTTTATCATGATCATGGTCCCCCTCACTGGGCTACAACAAAATGTATAGCACCACTAGTGACCTCTAGTAAATGGTATACAGTCCTATGATAGACCAGAGCTTATCTGTGTGTCTATCCTTCATCATGATCATGGTCCCTCTCACTGGGCTACAGCAAAATGTATAACACCACTAGTGACACCTAGTAAATGGTATACAGTCCTATGATAGACCAGAGCTTATCTGTGTGTCCATCCTTCATCATGATCATGGTCCCTCTCACTGGGCTACAGCAAAATGTATAACACCACTAGTGACACCTAGTAAATGGTATACAGTCCTATGATAGACCAGAGCTTATCTGTGTGTCCATCCTTCATCATGATCATGGTCCCTCTCACTGGGCTACAGCAAAATGTATAACACCACTAGTGACACCTAGTAAATGGTATACAGTCCTATGATAGACCAGAGCTTATCTGTGTGTCCATCCTTCATCATGATCATGGTCCCTCTCACTGGGCTACAGCAAAATGTATAACACCACTAGTGACACCTAGTAAATGGTATACAGTCCTATGATAGACCAGAGCTTATCTGTGTGTCCATCCTTCATCATGATCATGGTCCCTCTCACTGGGCTACAGCAAAATGTATAACACCACTAGTGACACCTAGTAAATGGTATACAGTCCTATGATAGACCAGAGCTTATCTGTGTGACTATCCATCATGATCATGGTCCCCCTCACTGGGCTACAGCAAAATGTATAGCACCACTAGTAACCTCGAGTAAATGGCACACAGTGCTATGATAGATCAGAGCTTATCTGTGTGACTATCCATCATGATCATGGTCCCTCTCACTGGGCTACAGCAAAATGTATAGCACCACTAGTGACACCTAGTAAATGGTATACAGTCCTATGATAGACCAGAGCTTATCTGTGTGTCCATCCTTCATCATGATCATGGTCCCTCTCACTGGGCTACAGCAAAATGTATAGCACCACTAGTGACACCTAGTAAATGGCACACAGTGCTATGATAGATCAGAGCTTATCTGTGTGACTATCCATCATGATCATGGTCCCTCTCACTGGGCTACAGCAAAATGTATAACACCACTAGTGACACCTAGTAAATGGTATACAGTCCTATGATAGACCAGAGCTTATCTGTGTGTCCATCCTTCATCATGATCATGGTCCCTCTCACTGGGCTACAGCAAAATGTATAACACCACTAGTGACACCTAGTAAATGGTATACAGTCCTATGATAGACCAGAGCTTATCTGTGTGACTATCCATCATGATCATGGTCCCCCTCACTGGACTGCAACAAAATGTATAGCACCACTAGTAACCTCGAGTAAATGGCACACAGTGCTATGATAGATCAGAGCTTATCTGTGTGACTATCCATCATGATCATGGTCCCCCTCACTGGGCTACAGCAAAATGTATAGCACCACTAGTAACCTCGAGTAAATGGCACACAGTGCTATGATAGATCAGAGCTTATCTGTGTGACTATCCATCATGATCATGGTCCCTCTCACTGGGCTACAGCAAAATGTATAGCACCACTAGTGACACCTAGTAAATGGTTCTAGTTCTAGTTTGCAACCTTAAGATCTATTGCCCATCCCCCCTTTCATCAGCTAAGTAGTCTGTTGCTCGATATGAACTTAACCAGACTGCTAACTGAGGCTTTCGATAGTTCATCTATCTTTGGAAAGTGACTGCCAAAAATACTTGCTCTTTGATTCGCAAGAGCAGGGCAATCACATCTCCTTCTAGACATCTACTACAGATAGGGTTGTTAAACAATCCCATTCTGTATAGATTAAACTTTAGGGCACAGTGTCCTGTAATGAATCCTGTTGCCCATGCAAGTCTTCTTCTACTAAGACCTCGCAAGTATTTTGCCCGGCTGTTATCCAGGTCTGTGATAAGCAACTTGGAATGTCTGCAGCCCTCAATGGAGTTCCAGTAGTTCTTGTGTTCTGCTTGAGCCCAGCACTTTATAGCCTGTTTCACTGGTCTGTAGGACACTCCCAGTACAGGCTCCGGACCAAAAAATGGGATTTCACTGCCAATCTTAGCTGCTTCATCTGCTTTCTCATTGTCTGGTATACCTATGGTCCTGGCACCCACATAAGTTGAACCTTATTGTGTTCAGCTAGTGTCATTAAGGATTCCCGGCATTCTGAGATGAGCTTTGATTTTATTGATGGTGATTCAAGTGCTTTAAGAGCAGCTTGACTGTCTGAGAGGATAAGAACACTTCTATTCTTATATCTCCTTTTAATGCTTTCCACGACACTGGCTAGGATTGCATAAACCTCAGCCTGGAAAACTGTAGCTAAGGTACCAAGACTAAGAAATCTTGGTGCCATTACTGTAACGCCCAGCCCCCGTTCCTGATTTGGTTCTAGAACCATCAGTATACCAGATTGGGCCTTTGTTATTATGTTTTACCAGTCTTTCCCATTCACTCCGCTGTGGATAGGAGACCGTACATTTCAAATCAAACTTGAATCTTTTTTCAAGAATGTCAGTCCCCATGTTGAGTATCTACTGTACATTCTTATCCCAAGGAAGCTTGAGATGATTAATATGTCCAGTATTAAACACTTTGGTTTGGCGACAAATGCGGTGATACGCGATCATGGCTTCTGCCTTCATCCATATGTGGAGAGGTGTGAGCCCAATCAGCATCTCCATTGCCGCAGTTAGAGTAGTTTTGAAGGCTCCCATAATTGAAATGCAGAAGGTCCTCTGTAATTTACAGATTTCCTTTCTGCACACCTTTAAATTAACTCTAGGCCACCACATCAGTGCGGCATAAGAGAATATTGGTCTCACTATGACAGTGTATATCCAATACACTGTGCTAGGTTTCAAACCCCATGTCCTACCAAGCATACCTCTACATGTCCAAAAGACTCTGTAGGCTTTGGTAATACATAATTCCATGTGATGTTTCCAAGTTAATTTCTTGTCTAAAACAAGGCCAAGATATTTAACTTGTGTTGAATAGAGCGCTACTTCACCAAAGAGAGAGAGTCGGGTTAAATCAGGCCCCCTTCTCCTGGTAAAGGGTACCACTACTCGTTTGCTTGGATTAAAAGTTAGATTATTCATCTTGCACCAACCTTCCACTTTCTTAAGCGCCATTTGTAGCACATGAGAAACTATGTGAGGAAAATTCCCTCTTATGATTATTGCAATAGACCAGAGCTTATCTGTGTGTCTAACCTCCATCATAATCATGGTCCCCTCACTGGGCTAAAACAAAATGTATAGCACCACCAGTGACCTCGAGTAAATGGTACACAGTACTATGATAGTCCAGTGCTTATCTGTGTGACAATCCTTCATCATGACCACGGTCCCCCTCACTGGGCTAAAACAAAATGTGTAGCACCACTAGTGACCTCTAGTAAATGGTATACAGTACTGTGATAGATCAGAGCTTGTCTGTGTGTCTATCCTTCATCATGACCATGGTCCCCCTCACTGGGCTACAACAAAATGTTTAGCACCACTAGTGACACCTAGTAAACGGTATACAGTGCCATGATAGACCAGAGCTTATCTGTGTGCCAACTCTTATCATGATCATGGTCCCCCTCACTGGGCTGCAACAAAATGTATAGCACCACTGGTGACCTCGAGTAAATGGTATAGAGTGCTACGATAGACCAGAGCTTATCTGTGTGTCTATCCTTCATCATGATCATGGTACCCCTTACTGGGCTGCAAAAAAATGTATAGCACCACTAGTGACCTCGAGTCAATGGTATACAGTGCTACGATAGACCAGAGGTTATGTGTGTGTCTATCCACCATGATTATGGTCCCCCTTCATTGGACTGCAACAAAATGTATAACACCACTAGTGACCTCTAGTAAATGGTATACAGTGCTGTGATAGACCAGAGCTTATCTGTGTGTCTATCCTTCATCATGATCATGGTCCCCCTCACTGGGCTGCAAAAAATGTATAGCACCACTGGTGACCTTGAGTAAATGGTGCACACTGCTACGATAGACCAGAGGTTATCTGTGTGACTATCCATCATGATCATGGTCCCCCTTCATTGGACTGCAACAAAATGTATAGCACCACTAGTGACCTCCAGTAAATGGTATACAGTGCTATGATAGACCAGAGCTTATCTGTGTGTCTATCCTTCATCATGATCATGGTCCCCCTCACTGGACTGCAACAAAATGTATAGCACCACTAGTGACCTCTAGTAAATGGTATACAGTTTTATAATAGACCAGAGATTATCTGTGTGTCTATCCTTCATCATGATCATGGTCCCCCTCACTGGACTGCAACAAAATGTATAGCACCACTAGTGACACCCAGTAAACGGTACACAGTATTATAATAGACCAGAGCTTGTCTGTGTGTCTATCCTTCATCATGATCATGATCCCCCTCACTGGGCTGTAACAAAATGTATAGCACCACTAGTGATCTCTAGTAAATGGTATACAGTGCTATGATAGACCAGAGCTTATCTGAGTGTCTATCCTTCATCATGACCATGGTCCCCCTCACTGGGCTACAACAAAATGTGTAGTACCACTAGTGACACCTAGTAAAAGGTATACAGTGCCATGATAGACCAGAGCTTTTCTGTGTGTCTATCCTTCATCATGATCATGGTCCCTTTAACAGGGCTGCAATAAAATGTTTGGCACCACTGGTGACCTTGAGTAAATGGTATACAGTGGTATGATAGACCAGAGCTTATCTGTGTGGCTATCCTTCCATCATGATCATGGTCCTTCTCACTGGGCTATAACATAATGTATAGCACCACTCGTGACCTCTAGTATATGGTATACAGTGCTATGATAGACCAGAGATTATCTGTGTGTCTATCCTTCATCATGACCATGGTCCCCCACACTGGGCTGCAACAAAATGTATATCATCACTAGTGGTGTGTAGTAAATGGTATCCAGTATTATTATAGACCAGATCTTATCTGTGTGTCTATCCTTCATTATGATCATGGTCCCCCTCACTGGGCTGCAACGAAATGTATAGCACCACTAGTGACCTCTAGTAAATGGTATACAGTGCTATGATGGACCAGAGCTTATGTGTGTGTCTATCCTTCATCATGATCATGGTCCCCCTCACTGGGCTGCAACGAAATGTATAGCACCACTAGTGACCTCTAGTAAATGGTATACAGTGCTATGATAGACCAGAGCTTATCTGTGTGTCTATCCTTCATCATGATCATGGTCCCTCTTCACTGGGCTGTAACAAAATGTATAGCACCACTAGCGACCTCTAGTAAATTGTATACAGTATTATGATAGACCAGAGCTTATCTGTGTGTCTATCCTTCATCATGATCATTGTCCCTCTTCACTGGGCTATAACAAATTGTATAGCACCACTAGTCACTTCTAGTAAACGATATAGCGTGCCATGATAGACCAGAGCTTATCTGTGTGTCTATCCCTTATTATGATCATGGTCTCTCTTCACTGGGCTGCAACAAAATGTATAGCACCACTAGTGACCTCCAGTAAATGGTATACAGTACTATGATAGACCACAGCGTATCTGTGTGTCTATCCTTCATCATGACCAGGGTCCCCCCTCACTGGGCTGCAACTAAATGTAGAGCAGCACTAGTGACCTCTAGTAAATGGTATACAGTACTATGATAGACCAGAGCTTATCTGTCTGACTATCCTTTATCATGACCATGGTCCTCCTCACTGGGCTATAACAAAATGTATAGCACCACTAGTCACTTCTAGTAAACGGTATACAGTGTCATTATGGACCAGAGCTTATCTGTGTGTCTATCCTTCATCATGATCATTGTCCCTCTTCACTGGGCTATAACAAATTGTATAGCACCACTAGTCACTTCTAGTAAACGATATAGCATGCCATGATAGACCAGAGCTTATTTGTGTGTCTATCCTTCATCATGATAATGGCCCCCCTTCACTGGGCTGCAACAAAATGTATACAACCACAGGTGATCTCTAGTAAATGGAATACATTACTATGATAGACCAGAGCTTATCTGTGTGTCTATCCATCATGATCATGATCATGGTCCCCCTCACTGGGCTTTAACAAAATGAATAGCACCACTAGTGACCTCTAGTAAATGTTATACAGTCCTATGATAGACCAGAGCTTATCTGTGTGTGTATCTTTGATCATGATTATGGTCCCCCTTCATTGGACTGCAACAAAATGTATAACACCACTAGTGACCTCTAGTAAATGGTATACAGTGCTGTGATAGACCAGAGCTTATCTGTGTGTCTATCCTTCATCATGATCATGGTCCCCCTCACTGGGCTGCAAAAAATGTATAGCACCACTGGTGACCTTGAGTAAATGGTGCACACTGCTACGATAGACCAGAGGTTATCTGTGTGACTATCCATCATGATCATGGTCCCCCTTCATTGGACTGCAACAAAATGTATAGCACCACTAGTGACCTCCAGTAAATGGTATACAGTGCTATGATAGACCAGAGCTTATCTGTGTGTCTATCCTTCATCATGATCATGGTCCCCCTCACTGGACTGCAACAAAATGTATAGCACCACTAGTGACCTCTAGTAAATGGTATACAGTTTTATAATAGACCAGAGATTATCTGTGTGTCTATCCTTCATCATGATCATGGTCCCCCTCACTGGACTGCAACAAAATGTATAGCACCACTAGTGACACCCAGTAAACGGTACACAGTATTATAATAGACCAGAGCTTGTCTGTGTGTCTATCCTTCATCATGATCATGATCCCCCTCACTGGGCTGTAACAAAATGTATAGCACCACTAGTGATCTCTAGTAAATGGTATACAGTGCTATGATAGACCAGAGCTTATCTGAGTGTCTATCCTTCATCATGACCATGGTCCCCCTCACTGGGCTACAACAAAATGTGTAGTACCACTAGTGACACCTAGTAAAAGGTATACAGTGCCATGATAGACCAGAGCTTTTCTGTGTGTCTATCCTTCATCATGATCATGGTCCCTTTAACAGGGCTGCAATAAAATGTTTGGCACCACTGGTGACCTTGAGTAAATGGTATACAGTGGTATGATAGACCAGAGCTTATCTGTGTGGCTATCCTTCCATCATGATCATGGTCCTTCTCACTGGGCTATAACATAATGTATAGCACCACTCGTGACCTCTAGTATATGGTATACAGTGCTATGATAGACCAGAGATTATCTGTGTGTCTATCCTTCATCATGACCATGGTCCCCCACACTGGGCTGCAACAAAATGTATATCATCACTAGTGGTGTGTAGTAAATGGTATCCAGTATTATTATAGACCAGATCTTATCTGTGTGTCTATCCTTCATTATGATCATGGTCCCCCTCACTGGGCTGCAACGAAATGTATAGCACCACTAGTGACCTCTAGTAAATGGTATACAGTGCTATGATGGACCAGAGCTTATGTGTGTGTCTATCCTTCATCATGATCATGGTCCCCCTCACTGGGCTGCAACGAAATGTATAGCACCACTAGTGACCTCTAGTAAATGGTATACAGTGCTATGATAGACCAGAGCTTATCTGTGTGTCTATCCTTCATCATGATCATGGTCCCTCTTCACTGGGCTGTAACAAAATGTATAGCACCACTAGCGACCTCTAGTAAATTGTATACAGTATTATGATAGACCAGAGCTTATCTGTGTGTCTATCCTTCATCATGATCATTGTCCCTCTTCACTGGGCTATAACAAATTGTATAGCACCACTAGTCACTTCTAGTAAACGATATAGCGTGCCATGATAGACCAGAGCTTATCTGTGTGTCTATCCCTTATTATGATCATGGTCTCTCTTCACTGGGCTGCAACAAAATGTATAGCACCACTAGTGACCTCCAGTAAATGGTATACAGTACTATGATAGACCACAGCGTATCTGTGTGTCTATCCTTCATCATGACCAGGGTCCCCCCTCACTGGGCTGCAACTAAATGTAGAGCAGCACTAGTGACCTCTAGTAAATGGTATACAGTACTATGATAGACCAGAGCTTATCTGTCTGACTATCCTTTATCATGACCATGGTCCTCCTCACTGGGCTATAACAAAATGTATAGCACCACTAGTCACTTCTAGTAAACGGTATACAGTGTCATTATGGACCAGAGCTTATCTGTGTGTCTATCCTTCATCATGATCATTGTCCCTCTTCACTGGGCTATAACAAATTGTATAGCACCACTAGTCACTTCTAGTAAACGATATAGCATGCCATGATAGACCAGAGCTTATTTGTGTGTCTATCCTTCATCATGATAATGGCCCCCCTTCACTGGGCTGCAACAAAATGTATACAACCACAGGTGATCTCTAGTAAATGGAATACATTACTATGATAGACCAGAGCTTATCTGTGTGTCTATCCATCATGATCATGATCATGGTCCCCCTCACTGGGCTTTAACAAAATGAATAGCACCACTAGTGACCTCTAGTAAATGTTATACAGTCCTATGATAGACCAGAGCTTATCTGTGTGTGTATCTTTGATCATGATCATGGTCCCCCTCACTGGGCTGCATCAAAATGTATAGCACCACTAGTGACCTCAAGTAAATGGTATACAGTGCTACAATAGACCAGAGGTTATGTGTGTGTGTCTAGCCATCATGTACATGGTCCCCCTTCATTGGACTGCAACAAAATGTATAGCACCACTAGTGACTTCTAATAAATGTTATACAGTGCTGTGATAGACCAGAGCTTATCTGTGTGTCTATCCTTCATGTTGATTATGGTCCCCCTTCATTGGACTGCAACAAAATGTATAGCACCACTAGTGACCTCTAGGAAATGGTATAGCGTTTTATGATAGACCAGAGCTTATATGTGTGTCTATCCTTCATGATGATCATGGTCCCCCTCACTGACTGCAACAAAATGTATAGCACCACTATTGACCTCGAGTAAATGGTATACAGTGCTATGATAGACCAGAGCTTATCTGTGTGTCTATCCTTCATCATGATCATGGTCCCTCTTCACTGGGCTGTAACAAAATGTATAGCACCACTAGTGACCTCTAGTAAATTGTATGCAGTACTATGATAGACCAGAGCTTATCTGTGTGTCTATCCTTCATCATGACCATGGTCCCCCCTCACTGGGCTGCAACAAAATGTATAGCACCACTAGTGACCTCTAGTAAATGGTATACAGTACTATGATAGACCAGAGCTTATCTGTGTGTCTATCCCTTATTATGATCATGGTCTCTCTTCACTGGGCTGCAACAAAATGTATAGCACCACTAGTGACCTCCAGTAAATGGTATTTAGTACTATGATAGACCACAGCGTATCTGTGTGTCTATCCTTCATCATGACCAGGGTCCCCCCTCACTGGGCTGCAACTAAATGTAGAGCAGCACTAGTGACCTCTAGTAAATGGTATACAGTACTATGATAGACCAGAGCTTATCTGTCTGACTATCCTTTATCAAGACCATGGTCCTCCTCACTGGGCTATAACAAAATGTATAGCACCACTAGTCACTTCTAGTAAACGGTATACAGTGTCATTATGGACCAGAGCTTATCTGTGTGTCTATCCTTCATCATGATCATTGTCCCTCTTCACTGGGCTATAACAAATTGTATAGCACCACTAGTCACTTCTAGTAAACGATATAGCATGCCATGATAGACCAGAGCTTATTTGTGTGTCTATCCTTCATCATGATCATGGTCCCTCTTCACTGGGCTGTAACAAAATGTATAGCACCACTAGTGACCTCTAGGAAATGGTATACAGTGCTATGATAGATCAGAGCTTATCTGTGTGTGTATCCTTCATCATGATCATGGTCCCTCTTCACTGGGCTATAACAAATTGTATAGCACCACTAGTGACCTCTAGTAAATTGTATACAGTACTATGATAGACCAGAGCTTATCTGTGTGTCTATTCCTCATTATGATCATGGTTCCTCTTCACTGGGCTATAACAAATTGTATAGCACCACTAGTGACCTCTAGTAAATTGTATACAGTACTATGATAGACCAGAGCTTATCTGTGTGTATCCTTCATCATGATCATGGTCCCTCTTCACTGGGCTATAACAAATTGTATAGCACCACTAGTGACCTCTAGGAAATGGTATACAGTGCTATGATAGACCAGAGCTTATCTGTGTGTCTATTCCTCATTATGATCATGGTCCCCCTCACTGGGCTGCAACGAAATGTATAGCACCACTAGTGACCTCTAGTAAATGGTATATACTACTATGATAGACCAGAGATTATCTGTGTGTTGATCCTACATCATGATCATAGTCCCCCTTCACTAGGCAACAAAATGCATTGCATGCATTTCTAGTAACCAGGGTGCAAAGATGGAGTAATCAACAATGTGAATTGTAAAGTCAACTCCTCACGTAAATTGTTTAGTCGTTTGCTTTTTCTTTGGGATATGTTAATCACTTGTGTCAATGTTTTGCTTAAAGTTTAATGTGCTTTAACCTGGTAGATCATATTGGATGATTTTGTATTGCTTTTGTTTGTTAATGACGCTGTCAATTGCCAGGATCACTTCAGAGCCACCGGTGTGCCAGAATTTTGTTCTGCAAGTGTTCTTTTACATACTAGTAAATCTACTGACATGAGGCTGTTGATTTCGATCTGGCCTGAGTTTTAACTCGCTACCTTAAGATCTGAAGGTCAGCTCCTATCATATTGGATGATGAATTAAATGGGTGAAATGATGCTCAAATGGATCTTGGGGTCCATAGAGTTTAAAGTTACCTGATATTTGTTTTCTCAGGATAAGGGAAAATACATAAAAACCTTATCTAGATAACTCTTGCTAACCGATGTTCAAACTCGGGACCCATTGGATATGAGGTAGACATGCTACCCCCACACCACAGAGGTGGGCTTTTGCATTTTTTTGTAGATTTACTGAACATTTTATGCAATCTAAATTAATGCCATCGCAAAAATTATTAACCTTGCTGGACGAAAGCTTTATGGGTTTCAGTTTAAAGAAGTTGGCAAGTATGTTCTTGCTATTTAATAATTATAGTATGTTTATACTGCATAGATTAAGTATTTTCAGTTTAGTAATAAAATTGTCATTTGCACAAAAATTTAGCAATATGAAATGGAATATATTACTTAAATAATAACTTTTTCTGATCTTACATTTTAGATATTGATTTGAGATGTTTAGAAAGGTGATATGTAATGAAAAGTTTTGAGCAAATGATGTAGCAAATTCATTTTGATAATGTCAATGGACTCGTACAAGGAAGAAATGCTCAAGTTTCATTGTAAAAGTCATACCAGAGAGTTTTCTTCAGAGGCAGTTTGTTCTATCACATACATGGTCATTTACAGTTATCATTTGGAGTTTAAATTGAGACTTTTGATCAATTTCAAATGCAACGTTACACACAGACAGAACATAGTTAATAATTTCTCCTCTTACATGGTTCTAGAGGTTAAAATCTAAGCATTACCTATGTATATGCGCTGTACTTTTATGCAATTACTTTTGAAAGTACGTTAATGTCTGTCCTTGTGGCTCCTGGGGGGAAACTGTCATTCTATCTTGTATGTGATGGCACTTCATTCAAGCTCAAACTAATACAGTAAGTATATACAAACATGTTTTGAAGAAAAGAATTTATGGTGTAGTTTATTTGAGTGGAATATGTTGATATTAATTACAGTTTATTTAGTGTACATTTTCATGTTCATAAATGGGAACCCAACTTTTTTAACATATTATTTTGATTTTGTTCATAAAACCAACCAACTTTTGTCTGAAACGTTCTTTTTGTCCATAATTGTATAAAATATTTACGAAATTTGAAAGAATCGTTAGTGTTAATACATTGAAAGACTAAAATAGATTTTTCATTTGTTTGAATTTACACAAGCACAGTTTAAATAGATTTCTTTTGTTTACCTTTCTCATTAAACATTAAAGTAGAAATTGATTTTGAGACTAATATAATCACTGTTAATAGAAATTACAAGTGTTGAAAGCAAAGTAAGAAAACAGGGATTACATTCAAAGTGTAAATTTTGAATGTCATACCTCCTCCAGCAGAAGCCCTTTTGTCATTCTGCTACCAGTAGCTCCAAAGTTATTGAGTGGAAGACAGATGAACAAGGTCTTAATAATAAACAGTTTGAAAAAGAAGTAGTTGAATTACATTAAATGCAATGATTAAACTTGATGAACTAATTATTAATTTTAAATCGGAAGACATAGTGAAAAGATTAATTATAATAAATAGAAATGGTTGCAAATATACAATTTCACTAAAATAGGTTCAATACCTCAGAACTAGTTTCAAGGAATCACTTCATCGTCAGCTGATTGCAACTGGTTGGCTTTCCTCTGAAGGTTATAGATGTCTCGTTGTCCCTCTAGTAGTGGTTCTACAAGTTTAGTAATGAAATTTTTGTCCATAGGGATGTCAAAATTCATTAACCTTGGATGAAATTTCCAAACAAATATTTTCTCCCAAATGTTTAATTCCGTAGGTTTTTTTGCCTGCTTGATAAGTGATACTGTGTCCTCAATTTTATGTCCCTGTATCCAAAAATGTGCTGCAACTGCTAATTTTTCTTCTTCCGTGGATTTGATGTTTCAAAAATGTTCCTTAAGCCTCGTTTCTATCTTGCGCTTAGTTTGACCAATATAGATTTGTTCACAATCCTTGCAATCTATTCTATAAATCCCGGATTTTTTATGAGCTGGCATTTTTTCTTTTTGGTTTGTATTTATGAGAAATTTTATGCTGAATTTATTTTTGGGGACGAGTGCCACATTGCTATAATTGAAAATTTTCTTGAATTTCTTATGTGCCCATGGGTGAAATGTGATTTTTTTGTATGTCAGATTTTGTTTGTGTGGTTTGAGGGTTGTGTTTTCTTTTATCATTTTTTGTTGCTTGAATTTTTGATTAACCTATCCACCATATCTGTTTTGTAAGCATTTTTTCTAGCTGTTTTTAAGATTTCTTGGTATTCTAAGTTATATTCCCTTTCATTGAGGGGGATGTTCACTAATCTATGCGTCAAACTGTTAAAAACTGCAACTTTGTGTGATGAGGGGTTGTAACTATTGTTTTTTATATAGTTATCCATATAGGTGTTTTTTCTGTATATTCCAAATTTTAATCTATTGTTGTTCTTCTTCATGATTTTTAGGTCCAGGTAGGGGAGCTGGTTATCCAATGGTGAATTTAATATTACTGTCTTGCAAATTCAATAATTTGAGAGCATCTTGTACATGTTTCTTGTTAACTATTGTGAATACGTCGTCTACATATCTGGCCCAGTTTTAAATAACCAAGCAAAGGCTTTTACTACTCTTGTCTCAAGAGCACTCATGAATAAATCAGCCAGAAAGGGTGACATTGGATTTCCCATGGCTAGGCCTGTGTGGTGTTCAAAATATTTTCCTTCAAAGCTGAAGAACAAGCCAACAAGTCAAATGGAAGAAATAAGCAACTGGAAAAACAAGGAGGAGGTAAGATTTGGCATCACTGATTGGAATGTTGGTTCTATGATGCCCGTTTGTAAAAAAGACATTAGAAAACTTTCCAAGCTGAAATTAAAAAAAATAAAATTTTTGAGGGTATAAAATTTATCAATGAGTGCCTTTCCAGAAAATTAGTTCCAAATTTTGTCAAGTTATACGTTAAACAAAACTGAAACAATGCATTGCAACGGTCTGCCGAAAACAAAATATTAATAATGGAAAAGAATCGCCATTACAAAACCATGAATGACCTTGATGTATTGTTGTATGTCTTGCATTTAAAACTTTAAAGGATTAAAGACATGCATTAGCTACAGTAGAAACATTGACGAATATGTTGCCGATATCTAAATTGCAATAGCTAACCTACCAGAAGGTGAGAAGTGGATAATCAGAAACAAATGTGAACCTATTTTGAGAAAAATAAAAGATACACGCCACACCAGCAACCCTTTTGGAAAAGTCGTAAAAAGCTTAAATTCGAAAGATGTAACATTCCATAAAGTGGATTAAGGCAACAAATTGGTAATCTTGGACAGGCAAAATTACATACAAAGTCATCTAACAGCTCCAGAATACACCCTATTAAAGAAATATCCCTTAAACAAATGCATTCAGCATACAAATAAAAGCCTAGCAACTGTCCAATACATTATGGGCAACAAGGATAAAAATAGATTAAAAGTAGCCAACCCCTCAACTCCAAAAATGTATTGTTTACCAAAAATACACAAACCTGGAAACGAAATCAGACCAATTATCTCGTGCATTGTAGCCCCAACTTATAATCTTGCAAAATGGCTAATCCACAAATTTCAAGAATTCACAAAATTTGAGTCTTTAAGCATCAGGAATTCATCTGAGTTAATCACTAAGATAAAGGATTTTCAACCTGGAGATGGCGATACTTTAGTGTCTTTCGATGTGGTTTCACTGTTTCCAAGCCTACCTAAAGATAGGATGCTAAAGCTATTAAAAAATTGGTTAACTGCCATCAATAGAAACCCAACAGAAATTGAAGAACTCATTAATCTGACAAAACTGTGCATAGAACAAACCTTCAGCTTTGAAGGAAAATATTTTGGACAACACACAGGCCTAGCCATGGGAAATCCAATGTCACTCTTTCTGGCTGATTTATTCATGAGTGCTCTTGAGAAAAGAGTAGTAAAAGCCTTTGCTTGGTGGTTTAAAACTTGGCCAGATATGTCGACGTATTCACAATAGTTAACAAGAAACATGTACAAGATGCTCTCAAATTATTGAATTTGCAAGACAGTAATATTAAATTCACCATGGAAACTGAATTGGATAACCAGCTCCCCTACCTGGACCTAAAAATCATGAAGAAGAACAACAATAGATTAAAATTTGGAATATACAGAAAAAACACCTATATGGATAACTATATAAAAAACAATAGTTACAACCCCCCATCACACAAAGTTGCAGTTTTTAACAGTTTGATGCATAGATAAGTGAACATCCCCCTCAATGAAAAGGAATATAACTTAGAATACCAAGAAATCTTAAAAACAGCTAGAAAAAATGCTTACAAAACAGATATGGTGGATAGGTTAATCAAAAATTCAAGCAACAAAAAATGATAAAAGAAAACACAACCCTCAAACCACACAAACAAAATCTGACATACAAAAAAGTCACATTTCACCCAAGGGCACATAACAAATTCAAGAAAATTTTCAATGATAGCAATGTGGCACTCATCCCCAAAAATAAATTCAGCATAAAATTCCTCATAAATACAAACCAAAAAGAAAAAATGCCAGCTCATAAAAAATCCGGGATTTATAGAATAGATTGCAAGGATTGTGAACAAATCTATATTGGTCAAACTAAGCGTAAGATAGAAACGAGGCTTAAGGAACATTTTTGAAACATCAAATCCAGGGAAGAAGAAAAATCAGCAGTTGCAGCACATTTTTGGATACAGGGACATAAAATTGAGGACACAGTATCACTTATCAAGCAGGCAAAAAAACCTACGGAATTAAACATTTGGGAGAAAATATTTGTTTGGAAATTTCATCCAAGGTTAATGAATTCTGACATCCCTATGGACAAAAATTTCATTACTAAACTTGTAGAACCACCACTAGAGGGACAACGAGACATCTATAACCATCAGAGGAAAGCCAACCAGTTGCAATCAGCTGACGATGAAGTGATTCCTCGAAACTAGTTCTGAGGTATTGAACCTATTTTAGTGAAATTGTATATTTGCAACCATTTCTATATGCATATTATATTGATGAACCAAGTTTTTCTTTTATCTACCTTATAGCAGTTGCCAATTATGTAAAAGCTATTGTAATGCAAATGGTTTGAAAGAAGCTTAATGCATGCCTAACTTGTGGTACTTCTTGTAACAATAAGCAGCAAATCATCCTTCCTCTGGCAACACTGAAAAATGGTGAATCAGCAAAGAAAAACAATTGCGGTATGTACACAATCAGGTATTTGATTTCTCACTAGTTTGACAGGGTTAGGATGAAACAAAGCTAGTCACAATGAAGCAAATACCACAAATATATAATCTGTATATTCTTCAATTGTACGTACTTATTGTTTTGCGCCATTAAAGCTACTCCTGCATGTCAAAAGTAAAACAATTGGCCGTATTTCTTTTATCTCTCTTCTGTTCAATAAGTATCTGATTGATTTTATAATCTAGTTTCAGGGTTTATTTTATGATTAGATGACCAAAATGGTGTGTGCTTTAACACTGATTGATAAATGCCAGCATGTCTGCCCCCATTCAACAAGTCCCAAATTTTAATCTCATTTTAAGCAAATTAACAGATAAGATTTTGGCTGGGATTTCCATTAACCTCCTTGGATATAACTCTCATAACTAATCTGTATGGATCCCAGCCTCATTTGAACAGTGTAACACCCATTTTCTTTTACATCTGGTATGATATACCGAGTTAAAGGACATTAAACACACTCTCACTCTCTCTTCCTCATTATGTTTTTTGTGTGAAGTTCCTAACAGATGTTTAATGTTGTAGTTCTGTATTACGAGGATGATTCAAATAGAAATGGTAATTGAGCCAGTATGCTGAGCAGGATTGTGGAGTGGGAGGTTGAAGGTCATTGTGTTGAGGAGGGGGAACCAGCTTGATTAACTGCTTCGCTCTGTTCTGGCATCGCACAGCCATGATTGAGCAAGAGGTTCCTTTGCCTGTTGTGCAGTGTATTGTTATCAAATTTTTAATCAATGAAGAGGTTAATCCGTCTGAGATTTTAACTCGTTTGAAGACACAGTTTGGGAATGCTACACTCTCCCAGAACTGAATGTTTACTTGGGCCAGAATTTAAGGGTGGCCAAGAAATTGTAGAAATGAAAGTCATGCTTGACGCCCAAGGTCAGGCCTCGCAGATGACAACATCCATGCTGTTCAAGGGCTTATTGAGGGTGATTGCCGATGCACTGTTGAAGAAATTGCATCAGAAGTCGGTATCATCATTGGGAGTGCTCATACCATTATCAATGAACATCTTGGCTTTAGAAAAATTTTACGCCTGAAAAAATCCATCGCCCTCTGCCAGGTTTGAACTCGGGAACTAGACTAGCATGGTAACCACTACACCACGGAGGACGACCCTTTAAGCAAAGATGAATAAAACAAAGAATACCAGGAAATTGCCAAAATAGCAATTGTGAATGGGTTTAACTCAAGAATGATAGGATACAAAAATTCAGAAGAAACAAGGAAATCAGCAATATCACTACCATAACACCCTTGGAAGACAAGAAGAAAATTAAGGAACTCGCATTCCACCCACTTTTACGTAACAGGTGTTTTCAAAACATAACATAATGTCAAACGTTATAAGTGCCGTTTTGTAAATTTTTCAGGAGAAGCAAAAAACTAGCTATATCTGTTTGCATTTCACATATTACATGCAAAATCAATGTGAGGACAGTCTTCTGCCACATTATTTTGTATACAAATTTGATGCCAAAAATACAATGGTGAAGGAGCAAAGGGGTAGTAACAAAGAACATTGTATGTGCCATATGATGGAAAAGTCAGTTACAAGTGCCAATGAATGAATTTTATTTGTTCATCTTTTTGTACACAATCCTTTTTTACAATATTTCGTTTGTAAACTAACTTAACCTATGTACAAATTTTCTTGCCAGCTATTTTCTGCCTGTACTGCTCATTTTGCCTGGCACCCTGGCCTTATGGTTCAACTGAGCAGCCCTTTGCTACCCTTAATCATATATGATCCATCCTCAACCTCCGTTTGCCCTTTTACCTTTCTTATATCTCTTACTTTTCTAACATTTCTCCTTTACTTTCTTTAAAAACTCCCTCATATTTTTCTTTTCTTCTTTTCCTTTTAATTGCTGCTGTTTTTCCATCTATTTTTCCCCCATTTTTCCTCCCATACTTTTTGTCTCCATTCCGCTAATTCTTTGCATTGTATCATATAATGCTCTGTGCTTTCACTGCCTCTGCATAGTTCACAAATTCCGCTTTTTCTGCCTCTCAGGTACATTGATCCTGTTCTCATCCATGCAAATGCTTCTTTTTTAGTACATTACAGTATTTATTACGGTAATCACTATTACAGTAATCCACATCCCTTCTCTTCCCCATTTCCTTTTTACTGTATTTGGAACCCTAGTGATTTTTCATTCTCTTCCCCTGATCTCTTGTCTTTCTATGTCCTCCACTCTGTTTTCCAGAAGCCATTGCTATTTCCTTCCTGTGCTCTCCAAATTTGTCCCATTCCTATCTTCTCCATAATTTTTTCTACCCCTGTTCACCAGCTATTTTTATTTTTCTTACTCATTTGTTGGCCCATACACATCCTTAAAATTTCCTCTTCATCTTTTTTCAAGCATCTAAACCAAAATTTCAACTTCCTTTCCAATAATACTCCCTTTCTTCTTGTACTTCCTTATTCCACTAATACTACTTCCCCTGGTGCTGATCTTTTTAACACCAATATTCTGTAGCTCTGGTCTATTTTTCTGCTTAATTCAGATCCCCCCCCCCCAAATTTCAGCTGCATATAACATTCTTGCTTCTACCAATGCCTCATACATTTTTTTCTATCCATTTAGTCAGCATTTCTAATTTATATTTGCACATTCTTTTTACTGTCATTGCCACCTTTTCTTTAGCCATAACCTTCATGCTAAGCGCCACCCATTCTCCATTACTGCTCATCCTCACCCCCAAATAATCAAAACTCCTTTGACAACTTGTAACTTTAAACCCCCCCATCTGCCATTTCTCTTATTTTTTAAATTTATTTCCTCTTTTAAATACCATAACTTTTGATTTGTTTATATCTACTTTAATTCCCCATTCTTTGCAGAATTCCTGTATTCCATTGATTGCTTTCTGAAGCCCAGTTACAATTATAGCCACAACCATAAGATCATCTGCATATAGTAAACCTGGTAACTCTGTATTTACTATTACAGGTTATTTTCTTTCACTCTATCTAATATGTCATCTGTGAATATATTAAATAACATTGCGATCAATTTGCACCCTTGTCTTAATCCTATTTTTTGCTCAGTCATTTTTACTTTCTCTACTACGTATAGTAAGTAGGGGAAGTATTGTATTCCACCCAAAAATTCGATACCGAGATTTCACCGGAAATACATGTTTTGAGACCCCCTGAATAAAAAAAAAAGCATTTTTGGAAACATGTCCGTGTGTGTGTGTGTGTGTCTCTCTCTGTGAACAGCATAACTCAGAAACAAACAGTCGGATAAACACCAAACTTGGTATTTACGTTCAGTATCTTCCAGAGATGCGACACAAAGGTTTTCAAGAAAATCCCCCCACCCCAGATTACCCTTTACATGGAACATTTTTCGAAAATTTTAATTTTATCAAAAATAGCTCTAACGATTTTGATTAAAATATCATATGTTTAAGATGTTTTCATCACAAATAAAATGTATATCTTGAATTTTCTGGGAATGTCTCTAAAAGTATTCTTCATTGTGAACGACTTTTGCATAACTGGTAAACCATAAGAGATAGACAAAATTTTACTACACAAAAAATGTAGATCACCTTAAAATACACAATTTATGCTATAAACATTTTTTGTTGAGTGAACCATTTTCGAGATATTGCTTGTTATTCCCTTAAATTTTTCAATACTTATTTTCTCAAATGGGAATTCGTTATTCATTTTTTTGACTTGGATATGCAAAGATTATTAATCTGTGGCAAATAGAATGGTGCTGCGCATAGCAACCAGCTATTAAGAGATATGTATGTGCTTAAAGGCTACTGTATTACTATATTGCCCTTGTAAATATATATTCCCCTTACATCTACAAGAAAATAGCAATTAGATAGAGTCTGCAAATGTTTATCTCAATTATCATGAAGTAGATGGAGAATAAGCGTTTGTAAAAATAGTTTGTACAAGAGTAGAGAAAGTCATGTGAGTGTATCACATCAGATTTTTTGTTAAATATTTCACCTTGTCCTGCCTCTTATAGATCTAGCGGTACTCTCTTCCATTCTCCCAACCATTCACTCGATGTAATTTCATGTTTCTTACCTCCTTTCTTGTTCATTCTCACTATTTCCCATATTTTTTTTTTTTTTACTATCGTTTCCATGTTTTGCTGTCTTTAGTTTCCTTTCTATATTTCCCTGCCATTCTTTCCTCTTAGCCTCTAGCAAACCTTTATATCTCGCCTTAAGTTTCATCAGGTTTTGTCTATCCCTTTCCTTCTCTGATCTCCTTCACCTAATAAGTTCTTTAAACACCTCCATTTTTCTTGCTCTACACTCATCAAACCGTCCCTTAATTTCCTAACCCTTTCCCTTCCTTCTTTTCATCCCTGCCCCTGCTCTTGTTAGTAATAATTTCAGTAGCTGTAATACTTTACTTACCTGGTTTTCCCTCATTCATAACTATTTTTATTCCACACTCCAAAATCTGACTTACGAATTTAATTCTTTTGAAAAGTCCTCTTTTAGTTCCTCCCTCCATTTATACACTTATTTTCTTTATTTGAGATATTTCCTTTTTCTTGACCTTTTTGCTCCAAAGCATTTAGTTCCATCATTAATGGAAAATGGCTACTACTTACTACTTTGTTTATTCTTTTAAATGTAGTGATTCTCTGCTCCAGTTCCTCACTACATAATATGTGGTCTACTACACTTTGCCTGTTTGTGTTTATAAATGTAAACTCCCCTTCCTCATCTCCTCCCATTGTTCCATTACAGGTTGTTTACCTCACAGATAGGGCGCTGATGACCTTAGTAGTTTAGCGCCCTTAAACCGCATCTCATCATCATACCTCACAGAATTCTAGTAATTTTTTCCGTTTCCTCTGTGCCTGCTTTTCCTTGGTCTTTTCGCTTCCCTATCATCTTATACGTACTCTTTTTCCTAATAACCTTCCTTTTTCCTCCGTTATTCTCGCATTCAGGTCTCCCATCACAATGAATTCTATCTCTGGCATCTTTCCCCGTATTTCCTCCATGTATTCTTCTAATGTACTATAAAAATTAACTGTCGTAAAAATATGACGTTTCTAGGGGGTTATATATCACCCCTTTTCCTATTCTTACTCCATTTATCTCCTTAATTATTGACCATAACACATTGGAACCTCTATTCTCCATTTTTTCTATATCAGTAGTTGTTTCCATATGTTTCTTTACAAGCAGGCCTACTCGTCCTGATGCTCTTCCCCTATCATATCTTTGCCTTGTTCTCTAGAAACTTAAAACCTGTTATCCTTGCTACTCCTAAAATATCCATAGAACACACAATGTTTTTAATGTCTTATTTCTTAGCCCTTCCACATTCCATTCAATCCCTTTGCTTATTTGTTCCTAGGTGGTTCTGGGAATTAAATCTCCCCATCATTTTCCTGTATCGTGTAGTTCTAGGCTCTATTTCTCTTTCCCCTCTAAGGTATATATAATCCTCCTTGGATATGATTTCTAAACCCTTCTTTTTAATTATTTCTTCTGCTTCAGTCATGGTTCTTACCCACATCACTTCCCCACTCTGCACTTTACCCCTCCCCACACTTTCACTTCTCACTGGCTCCCTTCCATCATTCCTCGCAACTTATTTTGCCTTTCCTCTTCTTTCTTCTGGCCCCTCTCCCTCGGTGATCTCACTCACCAATGTTGCTTTTTCGCCATCCCCTTGTTATCTCTTGTTAATATATCTCCCTTGTCTCCATTGAAAGCTGCTTCTCCTGCTGACCCTCCTGATCACCTGTTGTATGTTCTCTCGAGTTAATGCCCTTCTTTTGCCCATGTTTGTTCCCATTCTCTGCTCGGGTCTTTGTCCTGTGTATTCCAGTCGCTCTATATTTTGCTGCAGTTCATGCATTCCTCTGGCTTTGTTTCATTTTATATTCATACTCCATGTTTCACCTTCTACTATTAACTGTAGACCTCTTAAAAATGTTTTTTTTTTTTTTTTTTCTATGCTCTTGCTTCCTTCATTCTTTGAATTAATTCCTTCCTTAGACCTTGTTCCTCTTTCGTATAGTGCTGTTCTATAAATACTTTTGTCCCCTTAGTCTTCTTGCTTGTCTTAAAAATCTCCCATTTTTTCCTCATGGTCGTCAGTTTCAAAATAATAGGTCTTGGGCTTCTTCCTTTTTTGCTTAACCTAAACATGTCTTCAATTTCCTAGCCATACATCCGTATTCCCAGTTCTTCCTTACTATGTCCTCTGTCACCCCAAATATTACACAGTTTTTTCTTCTCTTGTTTACATCGTATCTATTCTTTCTCTACATTCTGAGATCTGTTTTTCCATTTCTTCTCTCTGTATTTTCATTGTATCTTTCAACTCTTGTATTTCTTCCAGTAACTTGTTCATTTCCACTGGTCCTGAGCTCTGTTCCCTATTATCAGCAATATCGCAATTACAATCATGATGACTGCATATCTGTGTTTCCATCTTTTCCTAACCTCCAAATCTGTATCGGTACGTTTGAACATCCACTACCATTTTATGGCGTTCTCTTGTACTCGCTCTGTTAAAGGACCTTCCCCTCTCGCTGCTGGCCTACGACCCAAGTGGCAATCAAACTTTTGTTACATTTTATTTAAGGCCTTTGAGGGAAATAATACAAAAAATGAACACATCACATGTTATTAAGCATAATCTATGCTATTAAAGAGAAAAGTTCAAAACCGTAATATTGTTTACAAAAAGCACAATAGCAATATAGGCTTCTTTTGTCACCTTAAAACACTAAAGGAAGAATGGCAGGGGTTGAAATCAATGTCTCATAAAACTCTATGCTCTTCAGGAAAGGATGGCATATGGTTGAGAGGTCTCACGGTAAATGTGATTGATCTTTCGGCCGAAGCAGAGTTTGCTGAATATCAGTCACTGATTTTCCGCTCTTTAAAACTGTTCTAATATTGAGTATTTGAGATTGTGCATTTTGAAATGTTGCACTTGTTTAATATTAACAGTGCATCAGCAACATTTTTAAAATCAAAGGAATCACTTGTCTCCATTGGAACTACATGAAAAGCATTTAAAACTTTAGCTGTAAATCTTGAGGAACAAAGGCCTCATTTCTCTTTTCTATAATCGATCGCAACTCAAAAAGCTAAGAATTTGTGTACAATCTCTAAATTAACTGGAAACATGATACAACAATGATGTTTTTATTTTGGCGAGTGTCTGACCGATAATAAGTTTTTTACGTTTCAATATTCCAATTTTGAATAAGCATGAAGCCCATATCTTCATCACTGATTGTAAAACATTGCTATGCTGGACAGTACAGTGTATTGGGAAATTTTGAATCGGCTGAATCAACGCTCATTAATTGAGGTGGCCATTCTCTTTAAGTGTATTCTTTCATTATTTAATAAAGTAGTCTGTTCATTCTCTTTGCACTTATCATCATTTATTTTAAATCTATGTAAGTATGTTTTTATTTTTCCATGACCAGTTAAAAATGTTGGATGTTAATGTTATTTTTATTTCTATTCTGCTACGTACTTTGGGGATTGCCATTTCTTGTAACTTAAGTTCTGCAGTTGATTGTGTATTTCACATTTGGACATTCTATTGTAGCATATTTCTAGATCATTGTCATTTGCTGCCTCCTTCGCTAGTTGGTCATTACCATGTGCCTTTATCCATTCGAAACATATTTTCCAGTTATTTTTACTTAATGTTTTTATATTCTCATAAACACTGTGTATTAATGATTTGTGGTTTGAGAGTTGCCAAGCGAATCCCATTAACAGCATCTTTTAATTTGTGTACGTTCTAAAGCTTGAACTGACAATCTCATTTCCAATGAACATGGCTACGCCTGATCTCACTCTGTTTTCAGTTTTGCTTCCATCTGTATATATTTTCATCCAAGTCTGGCGCTGACAGCGGTAGGAGAAGGTTGTGCGGAGTGAGAAATGAACCAACTAATGGAATCCGATGAAAACTCGAGATGACTCGAAGAGGTAATGAAGAAGCAGAGAGAAGAGATGGTGCAGCAGATAATGGATTACAAGAAAAAAAATTGAAGATATAGAGAAAAGATTCGAAGCAGGACAGAGAAGAAAGAATTGCGTAATTTTCGGAGTGACAGAAGAATACGAAAACCTAGAAGAAGCAGTGTACGTGATCATGGAAGAAGGACTAGGTATAAAAACGTCTGGTTGGGAGATAGAGGATGTGTACCAAATCAGAAAAAGAGGAAGAAAATCTAGACCCATTTGTATAAGAATAACGACAATGGAAAAAAAAGAAAGAAATTTTAAGGAACAGCAGGAAGTTAAGAGGCTCAAAAATTTTCATAGAGCATGACTATACGAGAGAGGAATAAATTCTGAAAAAAGAACTAATTGCCAGGATGAGAGAAACAAGAGCAGCTGGGAAAAAGGCAACTTTGAAAGGCTTAAAATTATTCGTGGAAGGAGAAGAATGGAGAATGAGCATAAGGAGGAATGAACGAGAAAAAATGTGTGAATGTCAGCAGAAACAATGGCCCAGGACACATACAAGTCAAAGAACCGAGAGAACAGCTGAGTCGACAGTTTGGAGAAAGCAGAAAACAGCTGACCAAATCACAAAACCAAGACACGAGAAACAATCATGAAAGGAGAAAAGAAGAAATTAGAGAGTAAGATGCAATCAGCCATGGAGGGAGAAGAGGAGATAACATTGGTAGCAGAGGCGGCGTGGGAAGAAATGCAAAGAAGAAGAAGCTGACAGAAGAATATAGGGAGGAAGAAGCAGCAGCTATGGAGGGGGAGGAGCTAACATCGGTTGCAGAGGCGGCGTGGGAAGAAATGCAAAGAAGAAGAAGCTGACAGAAGAATATAGGGAGGAAGAAGCAGCAGCTATGGAGGGGGAGGAGCTAACATCGGTTGCAGAGGCGGGGCGAGAAGAAATGCAAAGAAGAAGAAGCTGACAGAAGAATATAGGGAGGAAGAAGCAGCAGCAGCTATGGAGGGGGAGGAGCTAACATCGGTTGCAGAGGCGGGGCGAGAAGAAATGCAAAGAAGAAGAAGCTGACAGAAGAATATAGGGAGGAAGAAGCAGCAGCAGCTATGGAGGGGGAGGAGCTAACATCGGTTGCAGAGGCGGGGCGAGAAGAAATGCAGAGAAGAAGAAGCTGACAGAAGAATATAGGGAGGAAGAAGCAGCAGCAGCTATGGAGGAGGAGGAGCTAACATCGGTTGCAGAGGCGGGGCGAGAAGAAATGCAAAGAAGAAGAAGCTGACAGAAGAATATAGGGAGGAAGAAGCAGCAGCTATGGAGGAGGAGGAGCTAACATCGGTTGCGGAGGCGGAGCGAGAAGAAATGCAAAGAAGAAGAAGCTGACAGAAGAATATAGGGAGGAAGAAACAGCAGCTATGGAGGGGGAGGAGCTAACATCGGTTGCAGAGGCGGGGCGAGAAGAAATGCAAAGAAGAAGAAGCTGACAGAAGAATATAGGGAGGAAGAAGCAGCAGCAGCTATGGAGGGGGAGGAGCTAACATCGGTTGCGGAGGCGGGGCGAGAAGAAATGCAAAGAAGAAGAAGCTGACAGAAGAATATAGGGAGGAAGAAGCAGCAGCAGCTATGGAGGAGGAGGAGCTAACATCGGTTGCGGAGGCGGGGCGAGAAGAAATGCAAAGAAGAAGAAGCTGACAGAAGAATATAGGGAGGAAGAAGCAGCAGCAGCTATGGAGGGGGAGGAGCTAACATCGGTTGCGGAGGCGGGGCGAGAAGAAATGCAAAGAAGAAGAAGCTGACAGAAGAATATAGGGAGGAAGAAGCAGCAGCTATGGAGGGGGAGGAGCTAACATCGGTTGCAGAGGCGGGGCGAGAAGAAATGCAAAGAAGAAGAAGCTGACAGAAGAATATAGGGAGGAAGAAGCAGCAGCAGCTATGGAGGAGGAGGAGCTAACATCGGTTGCAGAGGCAGGGCGAGAAGAAATGCAAAGAAGAAGAAGCTGACAGAAGAATATAGGGAGGAAGAAGCAGCAGCAGCTATGGAGGAGGAGGAGGAGCTAACATCGGTTGCGGAGGCGGGGCGAGAAGAAATGCAAAGAAGAAGAAGCTGACAGAAGAATATAGGGAGGAAGAAGCAGCAGCTATGGAGGGGGAGGAGCTAACATCGGTTGCAGAGGCGGGGCGAGAAGAAATGCAAAGAAGAAGAAGCTGACAGAAGAATATAGGGAGGAAGAAGCAGCAGCAGCTATGGAGGGGGAGGAGCTAACATCGGTTGCAGAGGCGGGGCGAGAAGAAATGCAAAGAAGAAGAAGCTGACAGAAGAATATAGGGAGGAAGAAGCAGCAGCTATGGAGGAGGAGGAGGAGCTAACATCGGTTGCAGAGGCGGGGCGAGAAGAAATGCAAAGAAGAAGAAGCTGACAGAAGAATATAGGGAGGAAGAAGCAGCAGCAGCTATGGAGGAGGAGGAGGAGCTAACATCGGTTGCGGAGGCAGGGCGAGAAGAAATGCAAAGAAGAAGAAGCTGACAGAAGAATATAGGGAGGAAGAAGCAGCAGCTATGGAGGGGGAGGAGCTAACATCGGTTGCGGAGGCAGGGCGAGAAGAAATGCAAAGAAGAAGAAGCTGACAGAAGAATATAGGGAGGAAGAAGCAGCAGCAGCTATGGAGGAGGAGGAGGAGCTAACATCGGTTGCGGAGGCAGGGCGAGAAGAAATGCAAAGAAGAAGAAGCTGACAGAAGAATATAGGGAGGAAGAAGCAGCAGCTATGGAGGAGGAGGAGCTAACATCGGTTGCAGAGGCGGGGCGAGAAGAAATGCAAAGAAGAAGAAGCTGACAGAAGAATATAGGGAGGAAGAAGCAGCAGCAGCTATGGAGGAGGAGGAGGAGCTAACATCGGTTGCGGAGGCAGGGCGAGAAGAAATGCAAAGAAGAAGAAGCTGACAGAAGAATATAGGGAGGAAGAAGCAGCAGCTATGGAGGAGGAGGAGGAGCTAACATCGGTTGCAGAGGCGGGGCGAGAAGAAATGCAAAGAAGAAGAACCTGACAGAAGAATATAGGGAGGAAGAAGCAGCAGCAGCTATGGAGGGGGAGGAGCTAACATCGGTTGCAGAGGCGGGGCGAGAAGAAATGCAAAGAAGAAGAAGCTGACAGAAGAATATAGGGAGGAAGAAGCAGCAGCTATGGAGGAGGAGGAGGAGCTAACATCGGTTGCAGAGGCGGGGCGAGAAGAAATGCAAAGAAGAAGAAGCTGACAGAAGAATATAGGGAGGAAGAAGCAGCAGCAGCAGCTATGGAGGAGGAGGAGGAGCTAACATCGGTTGCGGAGGCAGGGCGAGAAGAAATGCAAAGAAGAAGAAGCTGACAGAAGAATATAGGGAGGAAGAAGCAGCATCTATGGAGGGGGAGGAGCTAACATCGGTTGCGGAGGCAGGGCGAGAAGAAATGCAAAGAAGAAGAAGCTGACAGAAGAATATAGGGAGGAAGAAGCAGCAGCTATGGAGGAGGAGGAGGAGCTAACATCGGTTGCAGAGGCGGGGCGAGAAGAAATGCAAAGAAGAAGAAGCTGACAGAAGAATATAGGGAGGAAGAAGCAGCAGCAGCTATGGAGGAGGAGGAGGAGCTAACATCGGTTGCGGAGGCAGGGCGAGAAGAAATGCAAAGAAGAAGACGCTGACAGAAGAATATAGGGAGGAAGAAGCAGCAGCTATGGAGGAGGAGGAGCTAACATCGGTTGCAGAGGCGGGGCGAGAAGAAATGCAAAGAAGAAGAAGCTGACAGAAGAATATAGGGAGGAAGAAGCAGCAGCAGCTATGGAGGGGGAGGAGCTAACATCGGTTGCAGAGGCGGGGCGAGAAGAAATGCAAAGAAGAAGAAGCTGACAGAAGAATATAGGGAGGAAGAAGCAGCAGCAGCTATGGAGGGGGAGGAGCTAACATCGGTTGCAGAGGCGGGGCGAGAAGAAATGCAAAGAAGAAGAAGCTGACAGAAGAATATAGGGAGGAAGAAGCAGCAGCAGCTATGGAGGAGGAGGAGGAGCTAACATCGGTTGCGGAGGCAGGGCGAGAAGAAGAAGCTGACAGAAGAATATAGGGAGGAAGAAGCAGCAGCAGCTATGGAGGAGGAGGAGGAGCTAACATCGGTTGCGGAGGCAGGGCGAGAAGAAATGCAAAGAAGAAGAAGCTGACAGAAGAATATAGGGAGGAAGAAGCAGCAGCAGCTATGGAGGAGGAGGAGGAGCTAACATCGGTTGCGGAGGCAGGGCGAGAAGAAATGCAAAGAAGAAGAAGCTGACAGAAGAATATAGGGAGGAAGAAGCAGCAGCTATGGAGGAGGAGGAGCTAACATCGGTTGCATAGGCGGGGCGAGAAGAAATGCAAAGAAGAAGAAGCTGACAGAAGAATATAGGGAGGAAGAAGCAGCAGCTATGGAGGGGGAGGAGCTAACATCGGTTGCAGAGGCGGGGCGAGAAGAAATGCAAAGAAGAAGAAGCTGACAGAAGAATATAGGGAGGAAGAAGCAGCAGCTATGGAGGGGGAGGAGCTAACATCGGTTGCAGAGGCGGGGCGAGAAGAAATGCAAAGAAGAAGAAGCTGACAGAAGAATATAGGGAGGAAGAAGCAGCAGCTATGGAGGGGGAGGAGCTAACATCGGTTGCAGAGGCGGGGCGAGAAGAAATGCAAAGAAGAAGAAGCTGACAGAAGAATATAGGGAGGAAGAAGCAGCAGCAGCTATGGAGGAGGAGGAGCTAACATCGGTTGCAGAGGCGGGGCGAGAAGAAATGCAAAGAAGAAGAAGCTGACAGAAGAATATAGGGAGGAAGAAGCAGCAGCAGCTATGGAGGGGGAGGAGCTAACATCGGTTGCAGAGGCGGGGCGAGAAGAAATGCAAAGAAGAAGAAGCTGACAGAAGAATATAGGGAGGAAGAAGCAGCAGCAGCTATGGAGGGGGAGGAGCTAACATCGGTTGCAGAGGCAGGGCGAGAAGAAATGCAAAGAAGAAGAAGCTGACAGAAGAATATAGGGAGGAAGAAGCAGCAGCTATGGAGGGGGAGGAGCTAACATCGGTTGCAGAGGCGGGGCGAGAAGAAATGCAAAGAAGAAGAAGCTGACAGAAGAATATAGGGAGGAAGAAGCAGCAGCAGCTATGGAGGGGGAGGAGCTAACATCGGTTGCAGAGGCAGGGCGAGAAGAAATGCAAAGAAGAAGAAGCTGACAGAAGAATATAGGGAGGAAGAAGCAGCAGCTATGGAGGGGGAGGAGCTAACATCGGTTGCAGAGGCGGGGCGAGAAGAAATGCAAAGAAGAAGAAGCTGACAGAAGAATATAGGGAGGAAGAAGCAGCAGCTATGGAGGGGGAGGAGCTAACATCGGTTGCAGAGGCGGGGCGAGAAGAAATGCAAAGAAGAAGAAGAAGAAGAAGCGGGGAGAAGCCGAGTGAACAGTTGATAAACAGTGCAGCAAGAAATACATATGCGGAGGAGGGAGGGACACGAGTGAGAAGTGGGGAAATAATAAGAGTGAGAACGGTCAATGAAGTGGAAGAAATTGCAAGAAGGAGGGTATAAAATAATAGATTTGAGAGAAGGGAGGGTAACGCTACAAGGGGAGGAAAGTGTCGATCCGGTATCCAGACGTACTAGACTCAGAAAAGCAATGGAGAAATTTACGTATCAGGATAAAACAAAGAACAAATAAGGAAAGGAAGTAAATTGATACAAAAGAAAATAAGAGTTAGGCAGGGATGTAAATTGAGCTCATATCAGTAATCTATTCATAGATGATATTAGGAGTAAAAATAAGAAATTAACATTATCCAGTAATAGGAGATAAGGAGATTCCAGGTTCAGGTTCTATATATGCAGACAATTTTATGGTAGGCACCATATCATTGATAGGGCTACAAAAGCAATAAATGAAATTGAAGAAAGTGTGAAAAATGGGGAATTGGGGTAAAAACCATAAAGATGATTGACTCAATAAAAGGCTCTAAAAAACAAAACCAAGAACTTGAGAGAATAATAAAGAAGGTAAAGGGAAGAAAATGGTATAGAAAAGTAAGAGAAGTAAGGGCTGCTCAGTGAGCGAAAAGGCCAGGGAGCCAAGCAGTCTGAGTGGCCCAACAAAGAAACACGCACCAGACAAATTGTACAACAGATGTATAAATGAATATACATTGTATGTATTGTAAACATGTACAACAAATTGTACAATAAATCTATCTATATATATTTTCATCCTAGATTCCTCTTTGATTTCAGTTTTTGCTTCCGTCTGTATATATTTTCATCCTAGATTCTTCTTTGATTTCAGTTTTGCTTCCATCTGTATATATTTTCATCCTAGATTCTTCTTTGATTTCAATTTTGCTTCCGTCTGTATATATTTTCATCCTAGATTCTTCTTTGTCATCAATTTCTGATATTTCAGCACGATGCGGCCAGTTCTCCTATTTCCAAATCGTTTTCCACTTGTACTTTTCTTTCTATAGAACTGATGCTTTAGGGGCCATACCCACAAGTACACAAAGTGCTTCAGTTGATATAGTAAGCCAATCTGAGGTTTACAAGTCTCTGAACTCTAATGTATTTTGATCTTTTGTTAAGGCTTCTATCCAAACTGGTGCTCCATATAGCATAAGTGGTAAAATTGCTCGTGTATAAATATGTTTAAGAGCCTCATGACTTAATTCCGAACTAATTTTTGCAGATTTTGAAAGTGCATGGGTTAATTTAGTGCGTTTCTGACTTTAAATAGTTTATTTATATGCTCAGATAAGTTAAATTTACTGTCCACAATTATACCTAGATAATTCATTTTGTTTAGTTCCAATTTTTTCTTTTACAGATAAATGCTTTTTTCTTTTGATTCCCTCCTTTTTTGCCTTTATACAAATATAACATGTGATTTTGCTATTTTCTGCCCATTTTGTTAGTTTATACATTTCCATATTCATAAAGTTTTCTACCTCCTTCGCATGTCCTCGTTTTATGGCAACCAGTAAATCAGCAAAAGCTACTGTTCTTGTGCATTTTTCAAAATTTATGTTGAATATAGAATTATACATAATATTCCATGATCCTTGTGGGCATCCTTTTGTAAATTCATTTTCTTCATCATTAATTGACAAACTAGTAGTTGTTTGGCTAATGTAGTTTTTCACAAGATTATATAGGTTATGAGGAAGTTAAAATCTTTTAGAGCTTATAGTATGCTGGGCCATCAGGAGCATCGAAGGCCCCTTTTATGTCCAGACTAGCAAGTGCGAGCTCCTTAATTGTCATTGCAGCATCTGCCGTACTTGCTATCTGGCCGGTAGTTGCGATGTGTGTTCTGCACGCTATATTCAGTGTATCTGTTTATTATTCTCATTATTGATACAATACCATATTATTGCTGATTTTATGATGATTATTACGATATATTGATAACCTATTGAACAAACATTACTTTTTATTTTATCAGTACTAACCAGTCGGTGTTGAAAGTGGTGTCCTTCGGCAGATAAACATTCTTGGCACCTTCTGATGAAATTACCATTCACACACATAAGTTCTTGTTGCATAATTTCCCTAATTTCTGTTCTTATATTGTTTTTAAGATCGTCTGGTGCAAGGATTATTCCTATAGACTGTATTTTTGAGAGTTCCCTACAGATAAAAGATCCAGTGATCGAGTCGGCCATAACCCTTTAGAGATTGTTCTGTCATCAGAAACATTCTTGATGTCTTCCAAGAAAGCCTCTGCAGTATGAGCTGTGGTAGAATCTTGTTGAAAATAGCCATATTCCCTCTCATCTGTCAACATTGCAAAACATGGCGCAGGAATATTTCTGCGGTACCTATTGGAATTTACGGTATTGTTGTAAAATATGGGGCCTATTACCCATTCTGCTATTTTTTCATCATGTAAAGGAACCTCGTGAATTAAATGTGGATTTTCAGTAACCAATACCTATCATTTTGTGAAGCAACATGGCCAGTCAAATGAAACCATGCCTTACCTGAGAAAATTATTAGATGTGGGTCAACAGTACCGCCAGCAATATTTTGTAACATCCAGTTACAGAACTTTACGCGGGCTTCATCACGTGGTTGTAATTGGTCACTCTGTATGGTTTTAATTTCAATGGTTTCATAGACCTATGTACTGAGGATTTTGAAACACTTACTTGTTGTGCTACACATCGTAAAGATTTATTCAGAGACCGTTCGAATGCTTCACCAATTTCATCAAGTTTTTTACAACTTACAACATTAAATGATCCCGTTCTCTTCACTTTATTCACAGATATCTAACTTTCTCTACTCGGAACTGGAACACCAGGAAATTTATTGTGAAATTGCCTACACACCTATCTACATGAGTCTGTTTTCACATATGTGTCATACATAAAAAGTCTTTGTTCAAGCGAAAATTTGAGTACAATTTCTGGGTTGTAATAATCCCATAATTCAATCGCACACAAATACACACGCGTCTCGCGTCTCTACCCAAGAAGCAATAACAGCTGACTGAAGCCCGCTACCACATGTCCGATAAGTGGAAGAGCCTGTAGCCTTGATTTCATTCAGACGTGTCGCACAAGGCTGCCGTGCAATTCCTGGCCAGTACGCTGAGGGACCGCTCTGTATATGTGGTGTATTATGCTATTTATGAGGAGTTTTTCTAGAACTTTGCTGCCAATATTTATTAGACTAATAGGTAAAAATTTTGGGACATCTAAGCTGTTTTCCTTTCCTGGCTTTACCATTGCAACGACTTGGAAACTGTCCGTGTCGTAGGCAACTATTGTATATTTCTGTTAGAAAATTTGGGAGAACTTTGAATTACATACCTGCCTTGTGCGACTATCAGTA
This sequence comes from Deroplatys truncata, assembly GCA_030765065.1. NCBI lineage: Eukaryota > Metazoa > Arthropoda > Insecta > Mantodea > Mantidae > Deroplatys > Deroplatys truncata. The sequence goes on along the minus strand of CM060987.1, from coordinate 2,393,731 downwards.
TGAGGTATTAAATAGCACACTGACAATAACTGTTTCCTGTGTGGTCATATTTACCATGTCTGCATTAAACCTAACAAGTAAGTTCCTTGTTCATTTCCACTCTTTAGTCCATGGTAATCATTGAAAAGTTTCAGCTTCCAGTGAAATTATATCTCTTCACACTTACAGTTGCATTTACAGGATGCCTAAGACAATAGGAATCAACTTTGTATATTATATGAATGACACACTTTATGCTAGTATTCATATTAGGCACAGAATTCATTCTTGACATGATTATAATAAAATTAATAATGCAAAACTGTTACCATATAAGGATCACTAACCTCATTCTTGGGCAGTTGCTTCTCTGGAACAACACATTTTGCATTTCTCTTCATATAACTTTTCCCTGCTATTAGTTTCTTCATTTGTTCAATTCTCCAGCTATCATGTTTTACTGTATAATAACAGCTAATGATACGCAATCTTCCGCTCACAACAATCAGCAAGTTGCCTGGCACTTTGAACACCAAATGGCATCACTGCTTGGCAGTTAGACCTGCACTATCTGCTATCGAGTCATTGAACTACCCAATCTGTGTATTGGCACTGGAACATGCACATGGGCACATCCAACATTCTTATGGAAAAAAGTAAAAAATCATTAAAAGTGGCATTTAATGTTTGCCATTTCCACTCTTCTCCTAGCCCCTCAAAATAAATTCAACTTGAAAAACCTGTTGAGAGCACCTCCCAAAGATCAGGTACTGAAATCTTCTAAACCTGGGATTTACAAGATTAACTGCCAAGAATGCAATAAGGTATACATCAGAAAAACCAATAGCAACATAAACATCTGCACCAAGAAACATATCTGGAACATAAAATATAAACAGACATTGCAGCACACTTTTGGGAAACCAACCAGAAACAAATTCCAAACTACTAAAAGAAGTAAACTATCCTCTAGAACTCATGGGAGATTTTTATCCAGAAACATCAAAACAGAGTTACAAACTTTGAATTCCTGCCTCCAGACATCTATACCAAATTCATCACGCCACCTACCAGAGACCAAATGAAGACGACATCAATGCTGCCAGTCAATCTACACCTGATGATGGAAGCAAAAGCTTTTGAAACATTCTCTATAAATTACAGAGTAAGCGAAGCAAACATGTTCCAAATTTTACTCCTAATGCTTAAATACGTTTTCATAATTGATGCATAGAAAGTATTTCTAACAGCTTTCTGATATTTAAACTTCTTGTTCTTTTTGTTGAATTGGTGCAGCATTTATTAAAATATTGTTTATATAGTCATATTCATCAAATTTTTCTTTGTAAGAGATGCATTTATCAGTCTCAAAATTAACTGATAAAATATTGAAGATATGTGAAACACAGTTAAAGCTTTTTATTTGTTTTTTTCGTATTTATTTACTCTATGATTATCTATTCATTTGATTTTATATAAATAACAGAAGTTAGTTTTTTGTTAATGTTAATTATTTTCAAATTGAAGAAAGGGAGCTATCCCATCTGTATCAATTAGCTTGCAAATTTAAAAGTGTCATCACTAGTTTAGCAGGAACAGTAGCAAAAATATAATTTACATAACTATATATTTTAACATTTAGCAGGAACTTTCAGTTCAAAATAAATGTGATAGCAAATTGCCCATTGCTAAACCTGAAGTCAAAGACAAGGATTTACAAGTTTAACTGTTCCAAAACATTGAAACTTTCTCTGTTGAGAGCAAAGTGTTCACTTCGGTAGCATGTCTGTCTTGAGTTCGATAAGGTTTTCCCTTATCATGATTGTTGGGTAACTGTAAGCTCTAGGACCTCGGACCTTTTCGAGCATGATTTTAGAAAGTGCATAGATTCTCTGGATTACTTACTTTAATTGCTTGCATTTCTTTATTCAGCACATTTTTCTGGAAGCAAAAGTTCCACTCTGCTAGTTCAATCCATTTTATTTAAAATTATAATTTCATTACCTTCTCAACCTTTTATGCTCAGGTTTGTGATTTCTTTTAACATTGTGTTTATTCCACTAGAATTCATTTTATTATCAATGATATACCAGCGTTACTTATATCTTGATTGAAATATTAGTAGTTTGTTAGTTAATGTATACAGATTCTATATTTGTAATATAGAGAATAAATTGAGATATGATGGTAAGTTTTTAAAATATAATTTCGTTGCATGCACATTGCACAATTTTTTAAATATCTTTTACTTCACATTTCAATTTTATCAACTCTCCCCTTACACTGTGCTAAACACCATTAAGACAATCGACCAATGGAAAGTTATTGTAAAAAGGGTTCCTTGAGCAAAAAGGTTGGTAACTTTTGGGATGGTATTTTAATTTTTTTTAATTATTTTAGGTTGCTTTAACAAAGAAGTCAAGAATGTTATAGTAACATTAAATTACAAGGCATGTACATATAAGTGGTGTTACAGTTTTCTTACATTTTGTAACGATAGCAGAGTAGATCAGTAATTGTGTCCATTTGCTGTACAAATGATATCTTGCAGATGGGAATGGTAGGTTTCTTCGTCGGAGTGTCCATGTAGTTTCTGCGCCGTTTGATGTGATGTCACTGCCCACACAGTGTATGCATGCTAGAAGCTGTTTTAATCATGCAACATGTTTTAACCTAACAATTTGGGTACTGCTGTCACCTAACTTTTGCAATATTGCTTACAGTAATTAGCTTCATGCTGTTGCATTTCTTACCCCACTGCAGGATGATATTGATCAAATATATATAATTTTTTACTTTCTCTTCTGATTACTTATGAGAGAATAAGTATTGTATTTCACCCAAAAATTCAAAATTGAGATTTCACTGGCAATACATGTTTTGAAGTCTCTTGAACCTTCTCTCAAAAAAAACAACAACAACTAGAAAATGCTCGGAGAGACTGGCTAAAAAACCAAAAGTCAGATAAACACCAAACTTTGTATTTTAAGACCAGCATTTTCCAAGGTTGCAACGTTTCAAGATTTTCTCAAAATTCCCCCCTCTCCAAACTATCCTTTATGTAGAAGAAATTTCACTTTTTATTTTATCAAAAATGTGGAGTGATTTTGGTTAAAATATCACGTTTGACATGAGAGTAAAGGTGTAGTTTTTTTAAATTTCCTTAATTATGATACTAATATTATATGGAGAGGAAGGGGGATGTTGGAAGCCATAGAAGAACGCTTTGTTCCCAAAGCTGATAGGCTGTAAAACAACTTCAATAATGAAAGAATGTGCTTTTAAAGGTGGTTGTACTTTTCTTTTCAATAGAGTGTAAATATTTATTCCACAGAAAGTGCATGTAAAGCCATGCTCACAGTTTAGCAACTAATGGATCTGATTGTGACACTTGATGTATTTTTTTTTCTGTTATTTACCAGTATATGCTAAATATAAGCAGAAAATTGTATCCAGCGTAACACCAGACATTAATAACCGAGAATATTACTTCCGTGGTGATCACAGACCATATGCTATTTCCAAAATTCTTAAAGTGTTGAATATTCAAATTCCCCTATTTCATTGTATATAAATGATAGCAATTTCTGTGCATTGTGTAAAATCTGTAGCCTTTGTGTGGATGTTGCAACATCTGCAGAACAAAATTCCTTAGTTGATATTTAATGGATGATGCTTGTGGATAACGTTTATTCAGGCAAATGAGGGACCATGTTCAGAAGACAAAATCAAACAGCATGAGTTTATCACAAATAATGGATAGAAGCCAAAAGCAAGGGAACACATTAAGTGAATAAGCTGTATTAAGAAAGCCTACATAGAGAAAATTATATAACAGAAATCAATGTATTACATTCATACGGCTTTCTCTAGCCTTTACTGTTTATTTTTGTATAGCTTCTTCAAACTATTGTTCCAAACACTTATTCTGTTTACTTTATGTTAATCAGGATAAATGTTTGCAGAAATACTTTAACTACAAGGTTTATTGTAGGTAGAAATGGGATACAGAAGCACAGTCAAATGTTTAAAAAGCAGGTCACACTGGCTTTGAAATTCCATACCCTTGCTATGAAATTGCAAGAAACAACTGAATTGTGACCTCACTTCAAAAAGTTACAAATGTATTGAAAAATTCAAACCAATAACAACAAATACCTTGGAAATAGCTAATGTCTCGGAAACAAAGCTATTGAAAATAAATTCTTTATTTTAAAGACTTTTACATTTTTTGCGGATCGAGTTTTTGCCCATTTTTAGGGTGTACAGTTACACAAAATTATACAAAATTCTTCGGAATGAAGAGGACTTGACAGGTATTCTCAGAAAATACAGTGCTGAGCAAGGATTGTGTGTATGCATACTCAGTGCACTGGGGGTTTTTAATTGCTCAAGAATGATAGTAACATGCACTAAAGTGGTGTTCATTTGTGTTGTTATACTGTCTATGGTGTGGGGATTGTCCCACAAACAGAAGTGAGATCTGTATGTCTTCCAAGGAGTTTTGAGCAGTATAGGCTCTTGTTGAAAATATACGTTTTCTCTCTCATGCATTATCTGACAACATTTGAAAAAAATCTGATGTGTTACACTCACATGACTTTCTCTACTCTTGTACAATCTATTTCTACAAACGCCTATTCTCCATATGCTTCATATTAATCGAGATATCCAGATGTCAATCTTATTGGTAATTTTCTTCTAGATGCAAGGGAAATATGGTAGCTTTTAAGCGATAGTCAAATATTTTAACGCTGGTCTATGTGGCGCATTCCATTCTCTTTGCATGTCCAGGACATAAAAAATGAATAACGAATTTGAGAAAAAGTAGAAGTATTGGAAAATTTAAGGAAATAACAAGCAATATCTCGAAAACGGTTCACTCAACAAAAGAAATGTATATGACATAAGTTGTGTATTTTAACGCGATCTACATTTTTTGTGTAGTAAAATTTTGTCTATCTCTTATGGTTTACCAGTTATGCAAAAGTCATTCACAATGAAGAATACTTTTGGAGACATTCCCAGAAAATTCGAGATATACATTTCATTTCTCATGACATTATCTTAAACATATGATATTTTCATCAAAATCGTTAGAGCCATTTTTGAGAAAATTAAAATTTTCGAAAAATGTTCCATGTAAAGGGTAGTCTGGGGTGGGGGGATTTTCTTGAAAACCTTCGTGTCGCATCTCTGGAAGATACTGAACCCAAATACCAAGTTTGGTGTTTATCCGACAGTTCGTTTTTGAGTTATGCTGTTCACAGACACACACACACACACACAGACACACACACGGACATGTTTCCAAAAATGCTTTTTTTGGATTCAGGAGGTCTCAAAACATGTATTTCCGGTGAAATGTCGGTATCAAATTTTTGGGTGGAATGCAATACTTCCCCTACTTACTATACGTAGTAGAGAAAGTAAAAATGGTGTAAGAATATCTCCGCGGTACGTATTGCAATTTACAGTATCACTGAAAAAATATGGGCCCTATTATCCATTTTGCTGTTACAGCACACCATACACTGATTTTTACATCATGCAACAGAACTTAGTGAATTAAATCAGGTTTCTATGCGCTCCATTACCTACTGTTCTGTGAGGCATCATGACCATTGAAATGAAACCACGTCTCATCTGAGAAAATTGTTAAATGTAGGTAACAGTACTGTCAGCAATATTTAGTAAAATGCAGTTACACGAGGTTGTAGTTCATGAACTTAGTCGCTCTATAGGGTTTCAATTTTAAAAGTTTAGCAGCTGTATGAACGCCCACTTGCTGTGCAACATGTCTTAGAGACTTCTGTGTAGAGCATTCAAAAGATGCACCAATTTTGTCAATTTTTTCCTCCGTTAGAACATGTCTTTCTCGTTGCTTAGGTTTAGCATTTAGTGAGCCTTGAGCCGGTCAGTTTCACTAGTCTCTATGGAAAAATACCGAGCTCACTGCAGTGAAAGTGAACTGTGGATATGTGGCAATGCATGGTATAATATATGCATTTTGTTAGGCATGTAAATTTCTTGAGCATATGGTACTTGAATCAAAATCAGCCATTTTTGAGAGAAAAGAAAACACTGAAGCTTTTTCATGTTATGCGTACTTTAGAGGGGGGTCCCTTAATAATCTTTGTGTTCCATCCTTGGAAGATGTTGAATTTATATGTGAAATTTTGTGTTTATTTAAATGTTTTGGTTTTTGAGTCGTGCGGTTCATACACACACACGTCCATCTTTTTGTAAAAATGTGTGGTGGGTTTTTTTCCCCCTTGCTTAGAAGAAATCAAAACATGTACTTTTAGTAAAATATATGTTGAAGTTAAGGGTGGAATACAGTACTTTCTCTACCTACTGTAAGTAGTATACAAGAATGTGTAAATTTATATTTAGCTTCAGTGATTGAACATTCCTACATTTGAAATATATAAACCACACTATTATAAATGGGAATTCTGAATATTATTATTTAAGCATTAAAGTTGCCTAATTATATTTTTTTTAGTATCTCAATAATATAACTTCATTTTCTAAACATTTCTGCCAGTATCAGATACACTAGTTGGATTATGAAATACTCTGATCACTAATTGTGTATATAGCATGAAAAGTAAGCCATAATATAAATTGGTCCATAATTCTATTTCTTTTGCTTTAAAACCATTTTCTTTCTTTACAATAGAACTATATTAGTCTGACTTTTCATACCACATAGGCAATAAAAATCAAATGCTTATAATTTTGTATTTGTTTTCTTTGTTAGGCATATTTCCAATGCAACTGCTGTATTACACAATTTAACCTCCGCACATTTTATATGGGCAATTTGGAAAGTAGGTTTTGTTAACTATTTTAAGAAAAATTAAATTGAATTTTATTTATGGATGCTCTTTAACTACAATGGTTCTTAGCGTCCCATTCTATATTGGGTGTGAAAGACCGGAGATTTTGCTCAGAGGCCTCTTTATCAGGCTTGAGATTCTTTTATGTGCCATAAATCTACGACATGGTACCACCAGCTTTACTTCCCTTCCGAAGGAAGCCATACTAAGGATTTTTATGCCCCAAAAAAAAAATCTGTTGCTCTCTGCCAGGTTTGAACCTGCGACCTTAGGAACTAGACACTATGACAACTATTTTTAAGGAATGCTGGTTTAGTTTTGGAAATTTTATTTCACAGAATTGAAATTAAGTTGTAAATTGTATTCCAACATAACTCACATTTAGATTTTGGCATTTGTTGTACATCTTCACCACCTGTGATGCTCTCATTTCAAACTGACGTGACCCAAGCCATTTCTTCATGTTTGGGAACAGGTGGGAGCCAAGACAGGGCTATAGCTGGATGATCAACTCCCACTTCAGCAGTAAGCGGCTGAAGAAATAAACCCCAAAACTCAACATGTCATGTTTGTTTTAAATTGCTGTCTTAAATCTGGACAGTTCAGAGTTTATTGTTATGCTTTGTTCCCAGAACTCCACCAAGAATGCATCTTGCTTGTCTCAAAAAGCAGTTCTTGGCCATGAGCTTCTTTGCTGAAAATGTTTGGAGGCTTTTTTGTGGTTTTGTAGGGGATTTGGTGAAACTCCATGCCATTGACTGTGATTTTGTTATGATGTTCATGTACCAAACCCCCTCATCTCATGTCACGTGATAATCTGGCTGAGAAAGCATTGAAAGAATGTCAGTGCCCCTCGTATTCTTTTGGCACCCACTGAGTGCACAACTTGCAATAGCCTAACCTTTGTGTCACTGCTTCATACAGTTGTTTTGCAGTCTGACCACAACAGACTCTCTCACTTTGTTAGTATAGCCATCTTGTCAAACAATACTCTCAATGTTCCCGCACACTGCAGTAATTGGTACATGTCAACTCTGTTGTGAAAGAAACAGTCACTGATGCTGCGAGGATGAAGCACTACTACCGCCTCTTCTGCTTGTGAATGACTTTCCGAATTGCCCTCATATTTTATACACAGTGGAACCTTTTATCCATTGCTCAATTAACCCTCCGGCTCATTAACCATCATCCTTTTTTTCTTTTTCCTCTCTCTTTTATTTTTTTTATAGTGCTTTGGAATGAAAATTCTCTGCATATGACAAAAATTAACTTCTTTTGGAGCAGAAGTCTGTTATTCCGTACTGAATACAATCCACGTTTCCATGTTGAACTCTAAAAGTATTGAGCTGGATTAATACCCAAACTAAACCTACTTGGCAAAGAAATGTTAAATGTGTTAGGTGAAGGTTTTGAGGTTAGGTAGTGGTTTTGTAAAGAATATGCGGCATTAATGTGAAAATGGTAAAAGTGCCCCTGTTGTGTCTATTATTTTACCAGTTTCTGATGATTTATTGTTCCTTTATGAAAAATTGTAGCATGAGCGACGGGCACAACAAAACATTTCTTTATGAAAATTACAGACCCAAAACTTGTATTTTGCAACATAGGTCTGTATGTTGGATTAAAGAAAGGAGCAAAGTTTGGCGGTACGTAAAAGTCTGATAAAGAGGCCGCTGAGCAAAATTTATGGTCTTTCATGCACAATATAGAATGAGATGCTACGAACCATTGCCGCTAGAGCACCCATTTTTTTAAAAGAAAAACAAAAATTCATTTTAATGAGGAAGATCGGCTAGAAAATTGCCAAATTAGTCATGCCACCTTCAAATTTATTTTCCAGCAGCTTGAACCATATGCATAGCACAGCAAAAGCTTTTTGGTAGTTCAAATGACTACAGAAAAAAGAAAAGATGCATGATCAGTAGATTACTTTGAGTTATATACTTCCTAAAAGGACTGAATCTAAGATTTAGTTCAGACTGATTCTGCATTTCCATGCAATAATCAGTACGAAGTGTGTGCTGAAATTGATTTTGATTTCCTGTGGAAATGTGGAAAATATTAAGAATTGAATACAGAATGAACAAGGGGTTGTTCTGACGCCTTCAACCGTGCATTACTTAAGTTGTAGTTTCAATTCACAAAGTGGTCATGCAATCAGAGAATAGTTGTGAGCATAATGTGCTGTTGTACGTATAAAATTGATGAAACATGGATGCAAATGAATAAGTATGTGCACTTGTATTGCACAGCACAGCACTGCTCTGCAGACAACAAATTATCTTTATTCCTATTCTCTAAAAGTGCAAGAAATGTAACATACGACTCATGTGTTTAGTGAGTTTTTGCAATTGCTTGTTAAATCTGCTGGTTTTATTAACAAGATGGATTATTCATTATTTTCAGTTAACCGTCAACCCCATCCCCTTCGTTATAATGGATAACACTGGTCAACCTGATTCTGCAGTATAAAGGAAAATATGTACTTTAATGGCAATCAGTGCCCTGATTTAAAAAATGAAGTCAGTTTTTGGCTATCACATCATATATGTACATGTATGTCTATGGTGCTAAATTTATACAGCTTACTGCTACGTAAATCTGTTGTTGATTTTCTTCCTAATCAACTCACTTCCATCCTCCCTTATCACTCAGCACATCAGTTTTGTTCTATGGGTCAGTTCTGTTTACATTTACAGATGTCATAGAACTCAACTTCACATGAGCCGAAAACTTGTGTTAACACGCACGATCGTCTTTTATATGCGATAGTGCTAAAAATAAAATTGAGTATGACTTCTACATCAGAATTGCTCAGGAGACAGTGTCCACAAAGTCCTCAGAAGTTTGGTTACCTTTGTGGGTGTTATATGTTTAACGGGAAGGTATGTAAAACAGACTCGCAATCAAAGAAACTATATTACCCATATTTCAAAAAGAAAGTGGTGATCAGGGTAAATCGTTTGCGCCTCATATTGCATATAACAGTTGTTTTGAGGAAATGCACTATTGGTATGAAGGAAACCGGAAGGCAATGCCGTTTGCCAAACCAATGATATGGAGAGGGCAGCAGAATCACCATGATGATTGTTACTTTTGCATGTGCAAAGTTGCTGGCTGCAACAAAAACATCAGGCAGGAATTAAATATCCAATATCCAAATCTGAACTGTTCCTCATGGACCCGAGCTACCCATATCTACACCATCAGCAGACCTCAATTTTAGTGAATCTGAAATAGCTCCGTGACTTCCGACAATGTGTTGGTTTCTGATCCAGAAGAATTTCACAATTCACCACAACAGTTTAATCAATTTGGTGACAGATTTAGGCCTCACAAAACAAAAAAGTGAATTACTGGGCTCAAGACTACAGGAGAAGAATATGTTATCCACCTGGCGTTACGTTTTCATGGTATAGGAATCGCAAAATACAGTTCCACAAGTACTACGCAGAAGAGGATCAACTTGTGCTTTGTGTGGATGCATGTAATCTTATTCAACAGCTGGGCAAGGAAGCATATGAGCCAAGTAACTGGCCGTCTTTTTATTTATTCTTCCAAACGAAGTCTTAAGGCAGTGTTACTTCATAATGGCAACAAGCTACCTTCAATACCACATGAGCCTAAGAGAGTCTTATGAAACATTGAAGCGTGTTCTTGAGAAAATTAAGTACCACGACCATGAGTGGCAAATATGTGGTGACTTGAAGGTGACTGGTATGTTACTAGGACAATAGGGAGGTTACACAAACTTGCCTTGTTTTCTTTGTGAATAGGATAGCAGGGCAAGGGACAAACATTGGGAAACTGTTCAATGGCCTGAGAGACAGCAACTGGAACCTGGATCAAGTGTCTCTTGTTGATTGTCAAAAAATTCTACTCCCTCCATTACACACAAAACTTGGCATGATGAAACAATTCATGAAAGCACTTGACAAAAGTTGCCGCTACTTTCAGTACTTGTGCACAAAGTTTCCATCATTGTCACAGACCAAAATCAGAGAGCGGGTATTTGATGGACCACAGATAAAAGAAAATTGATGAAAGATCTGTGGACAGGATTCAGAGAGGTTGTTAAGAAATTTATGGTCAATGTGAAAGACCCTCAACACACAGAAATTGTCAGAAATATGCTGGAAAATTTCAGACTGCTTGGCTGTAATTTGAGTTTGAAGCTTCATTTCCTCAAGTCACATCTTGACTACTTCCTGTTGAATTTAGGAGCTGTCAGTGTAGAGCAAGGTAAAAGGTTTCACCAGGACTTGAAAGATGCTAAACAACATTATCAGGGATGTTGGGACATACATATGATGGCTGATTACTGCTGGTGTCTTGCGCGTGACGAACCTACCAGAGAACAGTCCAGAAAATCACACACACAGAAGTTCCATGAGAAAAGAAAAAGGGGTGCACAAGATAACTAACATACATTCTCAAATTCAGGTATGTTTCATATTCATTTTCTTTAAAAGTCATATATGAGAGTGTAATATTTTTGCAAATTTTGCAATTACATTTTCGTTGAACATTGTCATATTGACAAAACGAGATATGCTATGAAAAAATGAAATGCATTTTTTAATTCTAAACACAGAAATTAGTAAAAGTCACCTATTGTTAATTGTTAAAGTTTTCATTTGTAATCTAGTATAATCAATACTTTTTAAGCTTGCTATGTTTCTCTCCGAGTCATAAACGCATTCCTCTTACAAGTACTCTTCTTCGTGCTTCTCCTGGTTTTTTATTTTGTTTAATGCTAAAACATTTCTTTCTTTCCAGGTTTTACCCAAAATCCTGTCCAATACAGATTTGTTAGGGTTTTATCCTTTTGTTATTCCAAGTCTACAATGTCCCATCTCATCATGTTCAGATTTAAACATATAAAGTTAAAATGAGCTATGTAGTTCATAAGCTTTATTAATATCACAAAAATATTATCACAGTCACATTCAGTTCTGTTGCCGATTGTTCTCAGCTGCTTACCTATATTAAGTAGAGAAAGTACTGTATATTACCTATGAGTTCAATATTAAGATTTATGAGAAATATAAGTTTTGGTAAAGTTTTGCGCATTCCTGTCCGTCTGTAAACAGCATAACTCACAAAAAGTAAATAGCAAACTTAATATTTAAGTTTGGCATCTTCTGAACATGTGACAAAAGATTTTAAAAAGGAAAAGGATGTCTAAAAATTTTGATTAAAATACTATATGTTTAGGATATTTTTAATAACAAAATGTATATCTTTAATTTTCTGCAAATAGCCTATTAAGTCCTCTTCATTCTGAACAATTTTTTACGCTTTCGTTTAAGTAGTAAACTATAAGAGAGAGACAAAAACTTGCTACACAAAAAATTTAAACCTCTTAAAACACAGAATTTGTGTAAATTTTTCTTCTGGCATTAACCATTTCGTTTTCATTGATAAAAGTTTGAATTTTAAAACATTTTATACTTTTTGGGGTGCTACTTTGCTAGGTTTGTTTCTTGTGCTAATGCAAAAGGAGTGGAATTTCAAAGACACCCTGTCTCATATATATCAAAATGTGTAGTGAAACCATATCCCTATTAACATGAAGGAGATGGAAGAATAGTTTGTACAATACTGGTGTGGGCTGTAGCATTATATCACACTGAACATTAACATGTTTTATATATAGCATTTGAAACTAACTCTGTTGCGAGTGTTAATGAGAACAAATATATCACAGGCTTTTCTCTTGAGAGTAAGTAGGAATGTGTTAGTTTGGTGAGAAGCTATCCATATCAGTGTAAGGTGCATCATCAGGATCAGAAAATGTATCGTGAAATGTTTGGAACTCATTTAGATGTAGATAGTATTGTGTGTGTTGGTGCTTATCCTGTCCAGGTTGGTCAGCTCTGAGTTATAGTTAAATGTATTTTGGAAAGCACCAAGAACATCTTTACCAATATTCAAAAATTCTCTCCATTATTATACCTTCCCTTCCTAGCTGTACCAAACTCGCTCCCCTTGAAGAAACTTCTGTACAAAAAAATTGATTTTTAACCATCCCTTTGGTGCTCCCCAATGTTGTTCACATATGAAGGTATCAGTGGTAAAGTATATTCAGGAATTTATATCCTAAATCTCAGAATGTGTGATACTGGTGTTATACCATGATGTTAGGGATAATTGGGGATATTCTTTGTTATGAGGGCCTCAGTTCTGGGAACATGTTGTTTATCAGCAGTGGCAAGATACATATCTTATCTTACTGGGATCTGGGAGTTTTGCGACTGTGACATCTCTTCTACTGCCTCAGTGGTGACCTTGTAATAGATGCATAACTAATATTTTTTTGTTGGTCACTCTGATTTTTGGCCATTTTGTTTGTAAAAATAGATTAACTGCCATAGCTACTACAAACTACAGTCATAATTTCTTTAGCAAAAAAGAAAAAAATAATTTATTTTTAATATTTATGTTAACAGCAGTTTGCTCCAGGAAGTAACACGAGAACAAATTAAAATTAAATTGAGTTTTATTTATGGACGCTCTTTAACTGCTGTGGTTCTTAGCGTCCCATTCTATATTGGGCATGAAAGACCGGTAATTTTGCTCAGAGGCCTCTTTATCAGGCTTGAGATTCTTTTACGTGCCGTAAATCTATGACACGGGACCACCGGCTTTACTTCCCTTCCGAAGGAAGCTGTGCCAAGGATTTTTACGACCAAAAAAATCCATCACCCTCCGCCGGGTTTGAACCCGCGACCTTGGGAACTAGAGGCTAGCACGTTACCACTAGTCCATGGAGGACGACAACACGAGAACAAGTACATCTAACTTTATCGTATGAGAAATAACTCATAGCCTACAACAAGTTCCAAGGTCTCCTCTTTAATCTTATTTGTGTTTGTGCATGTAAAGCGTTTCTCAATTTTGAATAGTTCAGTGTCATAGCCAGGACTGATTCTACCTCTCAGCTTACACAGATAGAGCTGCCGGTCAATAATAAACACATTGACATATGATTTAATGAAGTAAACATGGAAGTCTCGTAGTTGGAGCATGTTGTGTTTCATAATCAGTTGACTGTTGTCCATTAGCCTATCTGGTGGACATCTTCAGAGATGAAGATCCCCAAGCAGTTCTACAGTATCAAGGCTATCCATCTTGGGCATGATTACTTGCATCTCAATGCAACATCAAATATCCATGTGTGTTTGAACTTAAATATTTTAGCAATTGTTGAATATTTTTAATAACTGGTTTATATTTTGTTGAAGGTTTCTTCCATATATGTTATATTTTTAATATAGGGCGTGAAATTGCTGAAATCCTTTTAGAACTTACCGCTTGCTTCCATTCAAATTTCATATATTACTTTCTCTACTACGTATAGTAAGTAGGGGAAGTATTGCATTCCACCCAAAAATTCGATACCGAGATTTCACCGGAAATACATGTTTTGAGACCTCCTGAATCCAAAAAAAGCATTTTTGGAAACGTGTGTGTGTGTGTGTGTGTGTGTGTGTGTGTGTGTGTGTGTGTGTGTGTGTGTGTGTGTGTGTGTGTGTGTGTGTGTGTGTGTGTGTGTGTGTGTGTGTGTGTGTGTGTGTGTGTGTGTGTGTGTGTGTGTGTGTGTGTGTGTGTGTGTGTGTGTGTGTGTGTGTGTGTGTGTGTGTGTGTGTGTGTGTGTGTGTGTGTGTGTGTGTGTGTGTGTGTGTGTGTGTGTGTGTGTGTGTGTGTGTGTGTGTGTGTGTGTGTGTGTGTGTGTGTGTGTGTGTGTGTGTGTGTGTGTGTGTGTGTGTGTGTGTGTGTGTGTGTGTGTGTGTGTGTGTGTGTGTGTGTGTGTGTGTGTGTGTGTGTGTGTGTGTGTGTGTGTGTGTGTGTGTGTGTGTGTGTGTGTGTGTGTGTGTGTGTGTGTGTGTGTGTGTGTGTGTGTGTGTGTGTGTGTGTGTGTGTGTGTGTGTGTGTGTGTGTGTGTGTGTGTGTGTGTGTGTGTGTGTGTGTGTGTGTGTGTGTGTGTGTGTGTGTGTGTGTGTGTGTGTGTGTGTGTGTGTGTGTGTGTGTGTGTGTGTGTGTGTGTGTGTGTGTGTGTGTGTGTGTGTGTGTGTGTGTGTGTGTGTGTGTGTGTGTGTGTGTGTGTGTGTGTGTGTGTGTGTGTGTGTGTGTGTGTGTGTGTGTGTGTGTGTGTGTGTGTGTGTGTGTGTGTGTGTGTGTGTGTGTGTGTGTGTGTGTGTGTGTGTGTGTGTGTGTGTGTGTGTGTGTGTGTGTGTGTGTGTGTGTGTGTGTGTGTGTGTGTGTGTGTGTGTGTGTGTGTGTGTGTGTGTGTGTGTGTGTGTGTGTGTGTGTGTGTGTGTGTGTGTGTGTGTGTGTGTGTGTGTGTGTGTGTGTGAGAACAGCATTACTCAAAAACTAACAGTCGGATAAACACCAAACTTGGTATTTACGTTCGGTATCTTCCAGAGATGCGACACGAAGATTTTCAAGAAAATCCCCCCACCCCAGACTACCCTTTACATGGAACATTTTTCGAAAATTTTACTTTTCTCAAAAATGGCTCTAACGATTTTGATGAAAATATCATATGTTTAAGATAATGTCATGAGAAATGAAATGTATATCTCGAAATTTCTGGGAATGTCTCCAAAAGTATTCTTCATTATGAACGACTTTTGCATAACTGGTAAACCATAAGAGATAGACAAAATTTTACTACACAAAAAATGTAGATCGCGTTAAAATACACAACTTATATCATATACATTTTTTTTGTTGAGTGAACCGTTTTCGAGATATTGCTTGTTATTTCCTTAAATTTTCCAATACTTATACTTTTTCTCAAATTCGTTATTCATTTTTTTATGTCCTGGACATGCAAAGAGAATGGAATGCGCCACATAGCAACCAGCGTTAAAATATTTGACTATCGCTTAAAAGCTACCATATTCCCCTTGCATCTACAAGAAAATTACAAATTAAATTGACATCTTGATATCTCGATTAATATGAAGCATATGGAGAATAGGCGTTTGTAAAAATAGATTGTACAAGAGTAGAGAAAGTCATGTGAGTGTAACACATCAGATTTTTTTTTTATAACGACATGCAAGTCCCAACCATCACCAAACATAGTGTTAAACTTCAGGGAGAGGTGATTTAAGCATTTCAATAACCTTAATTTTTTTAAAAAAAAAAAAAGACATGAAAATGTCAATTCAGTTGCACTTGTCACCAGATCAACCTTGGTATTCTACTAATATGAAGCCATTGTATCCAAATATTGCTAAGTTATGAATGTTATTGGATAAACAATTGGGTAGTAAGAGTGTTCAGTTTTATGTGGCATTACTCTGCTATTGGTTAGCCCACAACGTTGGGTTTATATATGCATGCAAACATAGCTGCTTGGTTGCTTACCTGCTTGCTTTATTGCTTGCTTGCTTGTACACAGGAGGAGGTATCTGGGATGAATTAGAAAATAGGTTTGTCATTGCAAGATTTTGTGAAAATATTGTATTATTGTGCAATGTTATTCAAGCAAGTCATTGAAATTTTTATAGCAGCAATAATACAGCATGATATAGAAACCATATTTAAAATTTGATTCAAGTTTTTTAAAATGTATAAAACTTTAAATACACACTTACTACGTTTTCACTTAGAACATGTTACAAAGGCGTTCTTCTGGATGGGGATCCCCTGCCATCTGTCTGGTGGAGAATTTCAAAATTTGTTATTGTGTGATGATGTGCATTTTTTTCCATACTGTGGGTTCTGCTGGTGTTGTGGTATGTTTTAAGATTTATTTCCTATTTTATGCTGTTTACGGACTCACAATTTTTGGTCAACAGTAAACAAAGCTTTTAAAACATGCTAAAATAACAGCAGAACTACAGTATGGGGAAAAAACTTGCATCACCGAGAGTACTGGCAGACGACATAGTGAAGTTCTCCCCGGACAGCTAGATGGCAGTTGTGAATTTGCTTCCACATGCAACTGAAAGTGCCATCAATCCACTTGCGATTTCAATATGTTAAATTTTCATTGTCTATAATGACTTCCAATAACTTAGCATGGAGAAGTAAAATGTTGTTGTAGGAGTCAAAGAGGTTGTTGATGACACAATTATGTCGTCTCCTCTGTCCATGTAAATGATTTTATTGTCTACGTTCAGTTTGCAAAATATTTTGTATTTTGAAAGAATATGTTGCAGAAGTACATAATTCTTATGAGGTTTTTGTTTGTATGATAGCAATGAAGATGATCTTGGTAAAATCACAGAAGATGAAGAAACTTTTGAAGGAGATAACTCTCCAGCAATTAAGGAAATGATGCGAGAAGCAGCATTGCCTGAATCATTACTGGAGGGCTCCTCGGTGCCAACGCCAGACCAGACTGAATCGGCATCATCATCTGCCGAACAACAACTGTGTGGCATGAAGGAGGAAGAGAAACTTGCAGGTGATGATGAAATGAAGAAAGCACACTGGCCATCCATGGTAGACCTTAATACAAGGCTAAGGAGGGTTATAACATCTTACCAACGAAACTTTAAGAAAGAAGAAATGAAGCTTGTACAAAAGGCCAAGGTAATTACAGTCGTTTGTTTTGTTTCAATCAGAATGTGAAATGGTAATTTATATTCATTAATTTAACTGATTTTGTTCACTGTAATACTTCACATACAAAGAAAAGTATGTTAAATTGCCATGACTAACCATTATCTCCAAGGTCCCATTCACAATGAAAATTTAAGTGTAAGCATAACGTAAACTCGAAACTAGATGATATGTATTGTAATGGAACCATTCACAATAAACATAAACTTGCTAGCTTTCAAGTTTGTCTACATTAAATGTAAGAAACTAGTCAATCAGAGAGGGATTCCCATCGCAGTGTGTTGACTTTCTGTAGATCAAATTGAGGGGTCTAGTGAAAGAGGGAGCTATGCCACTTTGACAAGAAATGGAAATAAATTCAGTGTTCTAAATCATTGTGTTAACGCATTATTTCTGCAATAAAGGGTTAACTTTTTACTTCTTAAATTATTGTTATGTAAATTATGCAATAGGAGAAACATAAATTTCAATGTAAAAAGCATATGTTATGAATATGTATTATCTAATTTTTGTGCAGGAAACCAAAACTTTTATCCTGTCATTTCAGAGAGTTTTATCCTGGCTTAAATACTGTTTTCTGAATGTAAATCATGTTAACAGTCTTGCATATCAACTACAAAAATACAAATTCACATATCCTCTGGTATATCTCCACTGTCCAATGTTTCTGTGATTTTAGTTTGTGGTAAACATAATGAAAAACTTCAGGGATGATATGGGCTCTCTGTATGGTATTTCTTCAAGAAGTTTAATTAGGCAAGGAAGAGTTCCAATCCATGCCACTGTTCTGAGTCAAAAAATAAAATTTGAAAAAGAATATGCCTGATTGTAATCAAATTTCACTGCAGTTATTTTCCTGATATTAAAGCTAGCACCTTAAACCAGCCTCTGCCTCACATTTAAGAGCTCTTGCGTTAGGATTAGTTACCCGGATATGGTTGGGTAACTTTAAGCTGTGTGAATCCCAGACTCATTTCATTCATCATCTGATATGACCTACCAGGACGTGTAGCAGAAAACTGGCACTAGTTGCTGCAACTCTACTCTTCTGTGGCCTTAAACAGGTCTTTGACTCTGGCATTTTCAGTAACTTCATACCACTGGTCAGGATTTGTTTCTCGGAGTTTCTCTTCTCTTGGCCAATGAGTAAATAGGTATGTCCAGGAATATGTTGAATGGTGTCAAAGAGAGAATAATACTGTAGTGTTTTTGTTTTGTCCATTGCTCCTCCTCTTGCTCAAAATACTGATGAGGGCGTAGAGAACCTGGAGCTATGCCACATAATAGACAACAAATGGCAGGAGAATACTAGAAATGGTGAAATTTCAGTTTTTGCCATAGGTCCCTCTCTCACTAGACTCCTAAATTGTGATTTTGGATGGGCTTTTTTTATGAGATTAATATCCATAACACTGTGATTGCTTTGCTCTCTTGCAATTGGCTATTGTTTGTTTTCAGTGACAACATATCATGCTAAGTTTTATGTCATTATGCCAGTGCCTAATTTTGTTTGTGAATGATCCTAAAGCTGGTACGCTTGTGACATACTTTTTGTTTAGAAAAATTACTTTTCCTTTTCCTTGTGCTGAAGGAGAATTCATCTTCTGGTTCCCAAGAGGGAGTATACGAGGGTGGTCTGAAAAGTTTCCGACCTAATAAAGATACAACACATTTTTTCAGAATTTTTTTTTTTATTTTTCAACACAGTCTCCTTGTAACTCTACACACTTCTCCCAGCGATGCTCCCATCTCTGTAACCCGTCCAAATAGTACTCAGCATTTTTCTCTGCAAAATAATTGTTCACGAAGATGATGGCCTCTTCATTTGACGAAAATCTCTGTCCTCCGAGCGCAATTTTCAGATGAGGGAACAAAAAGAAGTCGCTTATGGCTAGATCTGGTGAGTAAGGCAGATGGTCAAGCAGTTCAAACTGTAATTCGTGGATTTTCACCATTGCAACCGCTGAGGTGTGAGACGGTGCGTTGTCTTGGTAAAACAGGATTTTCTTTTTCTGCAAATGTGGTGTTTTTCTGCAAGTTCTGCCTTCAGTTTGTCAAGTAATGATGCGTAGTATGCTCCTGTAATGGTTTTTTCTTTTTGAAGATAATCAAGTAAAATAACTCCATGACTATCCCAAAAAACAGTCGCCATCACTTTCCCAGCCAAAAAAACAATTTTCCTTTTTTTGGAACTGGTTCCCCCTTTGCAGTCCACTGTTTGGACTATATTTTTGTTTCGGGCATATAATGGTGTATCCAAGTTTCATCTACAGTAATTAATTGGCGCCAAAACTCAGATTTATTGTGCCTAAACTGCGCCAACAGTGTTGGAAATGTTCATTCGAACACATTTTTGGTCAAACGTGAGCAAACGCAGCACCCAACGCGTGGACAGCTTTCTCATGTGTAAGTGTTGATTTAATATGTGACAAACACGTTCTTTTGACATGTTCATAGCCTCTGCTATCTCTCTCACTTTAATTCGGCGGCCGTCTAGCACCATTTGGTGAACTTTGGCGATGTTTTCATCAGTAGTTGCAATTTTTGGACGTCCCGAACGTTCGTCTCCCAAGCTCTTATGGCCACGCTTAAATTCAGCTGCCCAAAATTTCACTGTGGTAAATGATGGTGCAGAGTCCCCATACACAGAATCCAACTCATCTTTGATTTGCGTAGGCGTACTGCCTTTCAAAAACAAACATTTAATGACAGCTCGATACTCAATTTTGTCCATTTTCATAAAAACACTCACATCACCTCACTCAAACGACTGTTACATAACAACTGAGCATCCAAAATGGCTGAAACTTTGGTGAGTAACTGTCAACAGATGAACAATGAAATTCACTAGCTTTTATTTACGAGTGCTGCCATCTTCATGTTGAGGTCGGAAACTTTTCAGACCACCCTCGTAGGTTTGAACCCTACAAGTGACAAGCTAATGTGTTTCCTTTGGCAAAGAGAGACACTCCACCCTACTAACTTTTTATCTCACATTCCATTTGGACATGTAATTCTTGTCATCACACTCAGGGATATGACCAGGGCTCAAACTAAGCATAAGGAGCGAAAGTAACACTGGAAATGGCAGTTCCATTGGAATTTACTTCCTACTTCATCATTTCATCAATACATGTGTTGCACTCACATGACTTTCTCTATTCACTCTTGTTAGAATATTCTTACAACTGCTTAGTCTTCTATCTACTTCATGTTAATTGAGATAAACATGCGCAGAAATTGTTTTATTGTCTTTCAGGTTCAACAGCATTAAGGGAATACGGTAGGCCTTAAGCGATGGTCAGCAAGTTGCTATGTGATGGCTTTACATGGCCAAGAGGGAAAAAAATGAACTAACAACTTCCTATTTGAGAAAAGTATATGTATTTTAAAATGCAAACCAATAACAAGGAATGTCTCAGAAATGGTTAACAGCACAAAAAAAAATGTATTTGGCATAACTTGTGTGCTTTAAAGAGATCTACAGGTTTTGTTTTGTTTTGTTTTGTTTTGTTTTTTTAAGTAAGATTTTGTCTTACCGCTTAACAGTTTACAAATTATACAAAAGTCGTTCAGAATGAAGAGGGATTCAGAGATTATTCCCAGAAAATTCAACATATACATTTCATTTGTCATGAAAACTTATGGTATTTTAAGGAAAATCATTGGAGCCATTTTTGAGAAATTCAAAATGTTTTAAAAATTTTCCATGTAAAGGGTAGTTTGGGGTGTCACATCATTGGAAGATGCTGAACTTGAATACAAAAGTTTGGTATTTATCACTCTGTTTGTTTTTGAGTTCACACACACACACACACACACAGATCTTTTTTAAAAAATGCTTTTTGGGGGGCTCGGGGTGCCTCAAAACATAAATATTTTGGTGAAATCTCGATATTGAATTTTTGGATGGAATACAATATTCTCCCTATGTACTAAACATACATAGTAGAGAAAGTAAAAATGACAAAGTATTTCAGCATTGGATTTGTGTGCTAGTTATTTAATAAACTGATATTATAACTAACTTTCATAGAAATATTAAGAAATTATATTATGATATTCAAGCATAATGAAACTAATTCATAATTCTGACTTAAATATTGATGAATGTCATTAAAGGAATTTTAACTCTTTATACTCTGGTGTATCATATATCTTACAAAGGCTATTTATACCTGTTTTATATTGTAAAAATATTCATAACTGAGAGCAAAATCCATGCAACTGTAGTCAAATGTAACTCCAAGCGTGCCATTACATTTTGCTGCTGGGACTTGAACTTGCTAAGTGGTCAGTACACTTTGTATCACACAACGTGCTAGTGAAAGGGATAAAACTGGAGCAAAATAATTCTGAGCATTCATATAGAATAATACTGCAAATGCAACAGTTAGGTGTGTATACGGAGGGTTGCCCCACTTAAGCTCGGACAACTTTGAATCACCCTCCCACTCTGTCATTGGTCAAACTGCTTATGCTTATTATTGCATCAGCTCACTGCGAGGCAAAGTTTCAACAATCGCTGACTTGTGGCAAGGGTACATTGTTGGGCTTCCGATGCCGGTTACAGACTTTCAATGATAGTGGAAAGGTGTTACCATAAGTAAGTATATGTGGGGCGTATAACACAGCCCACCTGAGGCTCAATGTGCAAGAAAAAGTCCACGACCTAAAGGAGTAGGAGCCAAGGTGAGTGCAACAGTGACTCAAGAAAACCCAAAGAAGCATTTCCAGCCACACTGGAATATCCAAAGGGACCTTCTATCAGATAATACACAACAATTTGGGTCTAGAGCACGTGGACACATCTTGAAAGAGCGGCACATCAGAACGATTCACCAACGCAACAAAACTGTATGAACACCACCTGGCAATGAGTGGTTTCTTTAGATTAAGCATGGGTTTATCTAGGCGACACAAAAACACCTGAGCCATTTATTACCATCAAGTAGGCTAAAAGGGGCATTCCAAGTTTATTCGGGAGAACAAGGAAAAGTTTTCCAAGGAATTCATGGTGGTTGCTCTCAGGGGAAACTCCCATTCACAGAGTTGCCAACAATGTAAAGCTTAATGCAGCTACTATCAAAGGAGTGGATGGGCCCAATTTTTGATGAAGAGATTCGTTGGTTGTATGGTGAGGATGCCTCAAATGTTTGTATACACATGGATAAAGCATCCTGTCACACCTCTCAGTCTTCCCAGCATTACTACCACCGGAAAGCTATGGAAATAGTTTTCATACCATTTAAAAGGATCCCTGTGAAGTCACCAGATTCCTCGCCAATGGACTTTTGCAGATTTGGTCTGCTGAAACAACGCCTTGTATCCCATCACAATTGAAGGACTCTGGAAAGTATGCTAACATCCCCCTTCCTGTTCTTAGATGCAGCCCTCTTCAATGTAAATTGCGCTGCAGAGCCATAGTTAAGCCCATGGAAATCACATTGAACACAATAGGTGATGGCAAAAGGGAATCTCGACATGAAAAAACATAAGCAAAATCGTCCAAGCTTAAGTGGGGCAACCCTCCCTACATAGCTGTGCACTCCAAAAGTATACAGAAACTGCAGTCTTACTGATGTACTCTTTTAATTCTGAGTTATTGTGGGCCAGAAGTACTGCAGTAAGTCTTTATAGCAAATATTGCATTTTAAAAAAACTTTTTATGGCAATAGGAAACATGTTAAACTGTGTGACAAGGACATTTAATTATAAATTGCCAAATATCTTGCTTCCAGTTTCATGAATTCCAATTATACCAGCACTTTTTCTACTATTGCATTTTTACATCTTCAAAGGAAGTGTTTTTGCGATTTGCATTGGGTTCACATAGAGTTTGTGTGCTGCTTTTGGAATTAACCTACTATACTGCCTAAAACGCAGTGCAGTAAAGTTTCTTCTGCATATTTGTGGTTCAAAGGGATAAGTAAATTTAAACAGAATAACAATATCCCTTTTTTATATTAAATACCAAAGATGTTGCATTTTATGTGAAATAAAATTAGTTCCAAGTGGTTATGAGTATATTAAGTTACTTTCTCGAGTTGGTTTTATAATCACAACAATACACTTCGTAAACTAAACAAACTATATTATGCAAAGTATCTATAAGTTGCAATGTTAAACATCCACCCATCATGTCACAATTGGTTCGCCCATGGGAATACTCTGAAGCTGCTTCCATGGAGTAGAAGTGCAGGTCGAGCTTCGGTAATTCAAGTAGTGCACAGCATTCACACGTTTTACCCTATACATTATCTCCATTATAATTTTGTAAAGAAGCTTGAAATATCTCATTGTTTTGTAGAATTTAGGCTGTTAAGGTTTGCAAACACTTCAAGCATGTTTAGTGATTAGAAAACAACTCCATTTAAAGCTTGCTTGTCCCTCAACGTCTGATGATCAGGGAATTGACATCTCTTAACTTCAAGTTGTTCCTCCTCCTCTTCACCAGATGAATCATGTTCAGAACGTGTGCTAAAATATCTTAATTTGAAAAATCTTCCCACACTCCCAGGTTTTCATCCAACATGGCGTAACCATCAACTGTAACACCTATACCGTTGTACCATCTTTATTGTTCATTTTTCTTGATACACCCTTGCCTTTTGGAAATAATTCATTATTGTTAGAAATTAGAAACAATTTCTAAGTAAATATAACGTGAGTTACTTAGCAAGTAGAGAAGCATCACTTTTTATACAAATAGTACATTATGCAATAAATATATATAAATTAGTCACTTGTAGAGAAAATCATGTGAATGCAACACATCAGATCTTTTTAAAGACAAAGATTACATTAAGTTTTGTTGCACTATTCCAAATTTATTGCTAGAAATGTAGTTTCAGTAGTACAGTTTATTATTCCATCAACATAAATGATTTTTGGCGCTGTTCTTGTGTGATGTGCATACATTGTGACTTTGAGTTTTCAATAGTCATGCATCATGTTTGACATTGCATTACACTAGCTTACAAATGAAAGCATTTTTTCTGCAGTGAGATTAAAAATAGGTGACTTTTTACTAATTTTGGTGTGCAGAATTCAAAAATGCATGCTGTTTTTCTGTAGCACATACTGTTTTTGGCAATATGACAATGTTCAATCAAAATATAATTATAAAATTTGCAAAAATATAACACACTTATATACAACTTTTAAAAAAAATAAAGAATAATAATAACATGAAACATACCTGAATTTGAGAATGTATGTTAGTTATCTTGTGCACCCCTTTTTCTTTTCTCATGGAACTTCTGTGTGTGTGATTTTCTGGACTGTTCTCTGGTAGGTTCGTCACGCGCAAGACACCAGCAGTAATCAGCCATCATATGTATGTCCCAACATCCCTGATAATGTTGTTTAGCATCTTTCAAGTCCTGGTGAAACCTTTTACCTTGCTCTACACTGACAGCTCCTAAATTCAACAGGAAGTAGTCAAGATGTGACTTGAGGAAATGAAGCTTCAAACTCAAATTACAGCCAAGCAGTCTGAAATTTTCCAGCATATTTCTGACAATTTCTGTGTGTTGAGGGTCTTTCACATTGACCATAAATTTCTTAACAACCTCTCTGAATCCTGTCCACAGATCTTTCATCAATTTTCTTTTATCTGTGGTCCATCAAATACCCGCTCTCTGATTTTGGTCTGTGACAATGATGGAAACTTTGTGCACAAGTACTGAAAGTAGCGGCAACTTTTGTCAAGTGCTTTCATGAATTGTTTCATCATGCCAAGTTTTGTGTGTAATGGAGGGAGTAGAATTTTTTGACAATCAACAAGAGACACTTGATCCAGGTTCCAGTTGCTGTCTCTCAGGCCATGGACAGTTTCCCAATGTTTGTCCCTTGCCCTGCTATCCTATTCACAAAGAAAACAAGGCAAGTTTGTGTAACCTCCCTATTGTCCTAGTAACATACCAGTCACCTTCAAGTCACCACATATTTGCCACTCATGGTCGTGGTACTTAATTTTCTCAAGAACACGCTTCAATGTTTCATAAGACTCTCTTAGGCTCATGTGGTATTGAAGGTAGCTTGTTGCCATTATGAAGTAACACTGCCTTAAGACTTCGTTTGGAAGAATAAATAAAAAGACGGCCAGTTACTTGGCTCATATGCTTCCTTGCCCAGCTGTTGAATAAGATTACATGCATCCACACAAAGCACAAGTTGATCCTCTTCTGCGTAGTACTTGTGGAACTGTATTTTGCGATTCCTATACCATGAAAACGTAACGCCAGGTGGATAACATATTCTTCTCCTGTAGTCTTGAGCCCAGTAATTCACTTTTTTGTTTTGTGAGGCCTAAATCTGTCACCAAATTGATTAAACTGTTGTGGTGAATTGTGAAATTCTTCTGGATCAGAAACCAACACATTGTCGGAAGTCACGGAGCTATTTCAGATTCACTAAAATTGAGGTCTGCTGATGGTGTAGATATGGGTAGCTCGGGTCCATGAGGAACAGTTCAGATTTGGATATTGGATATTTAATTCCTGCCTGATGTTTTTGTTGCAGCCAGCAACTTTGCACATGCAAAAGTAACAATCATCATGGTGATTCTGCTGCCCTCTCCATATCATTGGTTTGGCAAACGGCATTGCCTTCCGGTTTCCTTCATACCAATAGTGCATTTCCTCAAAACAACTGTTATATGCAATATGAGGCGCAAACGATTTACCCTGATCACCACTTTCTTTTTGAAATATGGGTAATATAGTTTCTTTGATTGCGAGTCTGTTTTACATACCTTCCCGTTAAACATATAACACCCACAAAGGTAACCAAACTTCTGAGGACTTTGTGGACACTGTCTCCTGAGCAATTCTGATGTAGAAGTCATACTCAATTTTATTTTTAGCACTATCGCATATAAAAGACGATCGTGCGTGTTAACACAAGTTTTCGGCTCATGTGAAGTTGAGTTCTATGACATCTGTAAATGTAAACAGAACTGACCCATAGAACAAAACTGATGTGCTGAGTGATAAGGGAGGATGGAAGTGAGTTGATTAGGAAGAAAATCAACAACAGATTTACGTAGCAGTAAGCTGTATAAGCTGAATGAATATAGCACTAGATGTGATAGCCAAAAAACGACTTCATTTTTTAAGACAGGGAACTGATTTTTATTAACCCTTTCACTGCGGATGTCAGTGCTCCCCTTGCAAGCAACGTAGCTTTGCCGATGTGTTGATCTCGACAAAACAATTTTTTGTGTATAAAGAGCAAGCGGTCTAACACAGTCTTCTTTAAACAGTGTTGGTCTGCCATCTGTTGGGGTTGTATTTACTCAAGCTGCAACTCTTTTTCTGCCATGCACAGTAACTACCTTTCCGGCGTTTGCATGACATAGAAGCCTATCACATGACTCTGGGATTCATGGGTGTACAAAATGATGGCTTCTTCCAGCAAGCAGATGCGTGTTGTGCAGGATGCAGGTTTACTGGCGGAATTTTAAGGGTTATCATTTGATTTTTTTAATAACAGTGAGAGTGAAAGTTGTATTGAAAATAATGTTATAAATAGTGAGATTGATGGCAGTAATGTACAGTTGGAAGCTGCGCAACATGAAGACACATTGATTGTTCGTTCCAGTTGCAACAGGGTATATTCATACTTTTGATGATCATAATTCAGGTATGCAAGCAGATTTGAATGAAAATTTCACAGTGGCTGGTATTTTCAAATTATTCTTTCTGCTGCATCATATTGCAAACAAAGAGTAATAAGTACTTTACTTTCTTGTGTGAGAAATTGCCACCAAGCCCCCGTTCTCATTTACAGAATTGGACAGATACTTCTCCTGAAGAACTTTACATTTTCTTTGGCTTGACAGTACTTATGACCAGAATAAAGAAGCTTACAATAGCAGAATATTGGACAAAAATTCCCCTCATTGCCACTCAGCACTTTTCGAACTACATGTCCAGGGATCAATATCTTTTACTTCTAAGATTTTTGCACTTCAATGATAATAAATCACAGGCTAAAAGAGACAGACTGCATAAATTGAAACCTGTTATTGAGCATTTCAGGGTACTTTCAGCAAATTATTCACACCTTTTCAAAATTTGAGCATTGATGAAAGCCTTATGCTATTCAAAGGCCACCTTTTATTCAAACAATACATTCCTTCCAAAAGACACAGGTTTGGCATAAAAGTGTTTGTTCTCCATGATTGTGAGACTGGGTACATACTGGACTTCATTGTGTGCACAGGAATCACAACAGAAGGTGACACAAATGCTTGCGTCACCGTTAGAAGGAACAGAAAAGAAATGCCAAGACTGACAGCAAAATTAGACAAGGGACAAGTAGAATCTGCACATACAGACTCAATGATACAGTTGACAAACACACACATAATGAAACCTGACTGTATTATGGACAACAATAAGAATGTGGGTGCTGTAAACAGAACAGATACGACGATAGGCTCCCTCGAGTGTGTAAGACACACTTCCATCTATCAGATATGACTCTCCTAAACTGGTAAGAATATCACATTGGCTGATTTTCAACTCACTTTAATTACAGAACTTTTCCAAGAATTCCATATACCAATACTAACCAGTAAACCTGGGAGCCTTTATCTGGTGACCAACCCCTAAGACTGACTGAAAGGCATTTTATCTCACTTACACCAGCAACACCAAATAAAAGAAAGCTTGGCAGAAGATGCCATGTGTGCTCCAACACTGTCCTTGGCCAGAAAAAAAGAAGAGAGATAAAGTACATGTGTGTCAAATATGGAGTGAGTTTTGTTTACACCCCTGCTTCGAAATGTACCATACCCAAGTCAGATTTTGAAAGTATTATTTAAAGGTGGTAATTTTTTACTCTATATAATTTATAGCCATATCTGCTTCATACTTGTAGAAAGAATTCTTTATACATTAAAGTTTGTATACCCCTGAATTGTTAATCAATTTCTGTTCATTAATATTTTGGCAAAGTATAGCTTTAAAAAGTAAGGCCCCAACATTTAGAATGTTGTATAACAGCTTTCCATTAATGCTTTCTTTTTTTGGCCCATGGATGACCCTTTGTAAAGTGTGTTGTGTGTGGTATTTTTCTCCTATTTTAAAACTCTTTATTTTTTAAACGTGTGACGTTAGCCGTCATCAACAACTTTGGTGAATGTTTCAGGAATTTTATGTTAATTCTGCACGATATTATATAGAATATACAAATTAATGTGTACTTAAATTAACGCAGCAAGGAGGTTCTGTGTGCTTGCTAATACCTCAGCAGTGAAAGGGTTAAAGTCATATATTTTCTTTTATGCCGCAGAATCAATGTTATCTGCATGATGCCGCAAGGTTAGGGTTATCAGCATGAGCTGTATTCTTAGTTCACATGAGAGTGGTTGACCAGGCGGCCTCCTCTTATACCACAATTTTCCTATGGTCTACTAGATAAATTGGTTTGTTTATGTCCATAAGTATGCCAGTAAAGCTGTTATTTTCAACTCTCTTAAGATTTCCTCTAAAGTTGAGTACAATGCACCCAATACAGATTTGAGTTTTCTGAACCCGTTTTATATACTCCTAATCATATATTTTTCAAGGAAATGTGCAATTCTGTTGTATATTATTGTAATGTAATATGCCTACATTTACAATATGTGCATCTTCTTTCTTGGGGCAACTTTAGCTAATTTCAGGTCTTCATGACACTCTGGACGTAATATTAGGTTGTGTCGTAAGTAATGTCTGTTTTTAAATTTGGTGTTTTATAAGACAATTGGTTTTCTTTGGTTCGCCAATGCTATTTACAGGATGCCATGGCTAGTACTGCATATATTGCGAGAATGTTCAGTCAGTTGAGATTACAGTC
Source organism: Deroplatys truncata (assembly GCA_030765065.1). Taxonomy (NCBI): domain Eukaryota; kingdom Metazoa; phylum Arthropoda; class Insecta; order Mantodea; family Mantidae; genus Deroplatys; species Deroplatys truncata. The sequence goes on along the minus strand of CM060987.1, from coordinate 2,364,470 downwards.
CTTCTAAAGCCCTACTGGAAACAAGATTATAAAGCTGCTGCCGCGGCTCAAAAAATATGTGAAGTGGAAGGAGAAGGGTGTTGTTAGTGAGCATGTAGCATAGCAATAGTTCCAATGTTTCAACACTGGAGAAGATTTACCACGTTCGGAAGACCTAAATTATGGAATATTGAGAATACATGCAGAGTTTTGAAAGCAAATCTGCAAAAAAAGCACTCGTAGGCTGTCGCTTGGTCCATCAGAAGACACCATACATCAATCACCAGATTAAGAAAGTTGGAAAATCAAACAAAAGCTGTAGATATGTACCTCAACAGACTCAACGTAGGGTGGATATCTGTTGTCAGCTTATCGGTAGTACCATGGATGATATATTTATCAGGAGAATTGTTACATACCATGAAAAATGGGTTTATTACCACAACCCTGACACCTCGAAATTGGCTCAGTCCCGATCAACCTGCCAAAGTTATCATTAAAAAAAAATCAGTTGTGGCCCCAAAGTAATGCGTGTGTGTGTCGAATTGTCGTGCAGTCAATGCAGATCTTTATTCTCAACCACTGGAAGGAGTGCATGTAATTCTGAGACGGAGATACCCAGCATTGGTTAACTGAAATAGAGTTCTCTTGTAGCAGGACAATGCACGAACAACCATGACAAAAGTTCAGGAATTGGAAGGAGTCAAACTGCTACCAGCATACAGCCCTGATCTTGCGCCTTCAGATTACCATCTCTTTCAATCCATAGTCCATTTCTTGCGTGGAAGAAATTTTGAAAACATTGAAGCTATGGAAGTGGGTCTCACTTCCCTGATCGAATTCTTTGCATTCAAAAACCAGAAACTGGTACTGTCGCAGGATAATAAACCTCGCTGAAAGATAGCTAAAGGCCATAGAATTTGATGTTATTTACTTTAAAGGGTAGTTTAATTTCTTGTCAGAAAAGGTTGCAAATAAACTTTTACTTAAAAACCAACATTACTGATGAGACCCCATCTACAATATGATAATTGCAAGACTTAATTAGTAGTTAATCAAAACCTGCAAGAAAGTCAATTCTGGTTTAATTATTGTTTTGTTTCATCATGAAATTGTTCGTATGGTGTAAACACTTTATTATTTCTATTGAATTTGGTGTTTAAACTCTTATTCAAGTTTTGTTGAGGCTGTAATACCTTATCAGACATAATGATTAAATGGTCCTTAAAAATATTAGCTAATTCTATTGTATCATTTAGACAAGGATATTTCCTTTTGCATGTTGACCTTAAAGCTAGCAGTTTCAGGCTTTGGTGTATCCAAATAATTTTATTTTTATTTGAAGAATTAATAATACATACATCAACATATTGCTTTTCTAGCTTCTATATACTATCTTACATTGTTTTACATAATTTATGGCCCATTCTGCTTTCTTATTTAATTGTATAATACTGCACTTCTTACTTCTAGATTTTATTATTCGCTTACTTATCTATTTAGTACATTGGTCTATATTATAATGTTTTAAAGGGAAAGGATTTATTGATAAATATGTGCTGCATCTGACCAGAACACCCTTATTTATTGTTGCAGAAGTGACTGTCTTATGAATAGCATTTACAAGATTGAAGTAAGAAAATAGGTTTTTTAGCCTACTTAACAATGAGAGTCTTTCTGAAAATCTCCACATATTAGAACTTTTTGGAATGCTTTTTAAGGACCCTAATTGTACTCTCCAGTTTATTCTTAAAAGAAAGCGACATATAACTAGAATTATTGTGTCCTTGTGAGTACACTTTTCTCTCAAAGTTTGATAAGATGGAAAATCTAATGCTAAATGCATATTCATGAAAACAACAAATGTTTGTATTATCTAGCTTATTAATACAAATTTCTAGTTCCAAGAATTTATTATTGAGGTCCTGAAAGTTGAGGTGTATGAAATTATATTTTAACCCTGAAAGTTAACATTTTGATTAAACATCATCTTGTAAACTATGGGAATAATCCCAAAAGTAAGGTCTCCAAAGTGCTGGGGCTGCAGCAAAACTTTGTGCACAGCCGTTGGCCACACTGTTGTATTTGTTGTTACCTGCACTCGCTTCAGAATGCATCACACAGCTGCTGGGATGCTCAGTCTTGGCTTGGTAGCCAGTTGTAGTGGAGCTTCCATTTACTGCTACCGCCAGGTACGAACTTCGCTCAGTTATTTGATTTTTTAATGCAAAAGGCATTAAACTAATTGAAATTCATCAATTGATGGAGTGTGTAGATGTCGAAAAGTCTGCAAGTTGTATAAGGAGTTTGCAGCTGGTCATGATGAAGAAAGAAGCGGTAGACCACCAATTTGTGATGAGACAATCCAAAGGTTTAGCAAATCATGCTTCAAGATTGGAGGATCACTCTCGACGAGCTCTGCATTGTTATTCCTGAAGTTTCTCAAAGCACTATTCATAGGACTTTGGTTGATGTGTTGAAATATTGGAAGGTGTGCACAAAATGGGTCCCAAGAAGACCACAAATGGCAACACGTTGAAACCTCCTGCCAATTTCTTCGGCGCTATGCAGATGAAATGGACAACCTTTTGGATTCAATTGTCACAGGTGATGAAACCTGGGCTTTCCACTTTTCACCAAAGACTAAACAACATTCCTCTTCACCCTAGTTGCAAAAATTCAAAAGAAGACAATCTGCTGGTAAAGCCATGGCAACTGTGTTTGGGATATTGTTGGTTGACTGGAACCATAATAAACACTAACAGGTATTGTGAGACGCTAGAAAACTCTGATGCGTGATTCAGAAACGGAGAAGACATGCATGACAATGCATACCACCCAGCCACTTGTTGAACAAGTTGCTTCAGTAACGACAAGGTCCAATGCTCCCTCAATAGCATGGCGGTGAGCTGGTATGACATGGGCATACAAAGATACATCGACCAAAATGGTGATTATATAGAAAAGTAGAAGAATGTTTAGGCTTCAAAACTATGTGCCGTGTATTGAAAATAAATGTTTCTCTATATTTTTTTAAAAAATAGGAGGCCTTACTTTTGGGATTACCCTCATATCTACCATATTGGCACAAATTTAAGACAGTCTCTCATATAAGGGGACTCTGATGTTTTGGAAGGTTTCCACAAGAAAAATTACATAATCATGTAATTAGAAAATTTCATTACATATTGGAAATCCCTGGTTTTGTTTTTCTCCTGTACAATTTGATGAAATGCCATGTCTTTGGTCCTTGGAATGCTTTCTTTGACATGCTAACATTCATAAATTCATCTTAGCCTAACATTATTAGTATGTTTTGCTAGTCACAAAATCCATAATTTTAAATTCATACCATAACTACTTCTCTCTCCTTGATTCAGTTGGCATCATGTTTTGCAGACAGTGCTTCCAATCATTCACATTATCTTCATTTACCTATGACTTCAAGTTCTAATTGGGATTGAATATATTCAACCTCATGTTTCTGTCTTTTAAGGTGTACTAATTTCCCTGTTATATTCTCGTTTTGGGTTTGAAAACTACTACTAGTTGAGTAATGTATTGGTCCATGTTGAAGCGATGCCAACAATCGACCTTGGCATCATATTTCTCATCTTCACAGTTGGCTAATACTCTACCTTTATCTTGTTGGCACTATTATCATTACGTTTGTTAATTCTCTGCAACATGCTGCCAAGGCTTGCATAGTATTTGAAATTAACAAAAATTGTTTCTAAGAGCAGTTGCACAAATTAAGATTTTAATTATTCTAGCTTCACTTTTTCACCAGAACTTACTGGGGCATTGTCTCCATCAGCTGCCATGCTTCCTCTTGTGACTAGTAGATGGCATTATCTGGTTAGGCGTACTTTGTAATGAGACATGGTACATCAATTTCATAAATACCAGAAGCTTTTCCCACTGGAATACAAAAGGACAAAATTTCTGTGGGAGAAACTTGTGGTGTTTATGAAACTGCATGTCAGGATTGCAAGAACGTCTACATAGGTAAGATAAAGAGGAATAAAGACACAAGATTTAAGGAATGTGAAATACAATCAAATGGAAAAATCAGCAGTAGCAGAGCATTTTTGGTCCACAAATCATCAGATAGAAGAAAAACGGAGCTTTTAAAGAGCAACAGAACTCTCCATTTGGGAAAAGCTATTCATTCATAAGAAGAAGCACACTGTATTAAACTTTGATGTCCCATGTGAAAAGGATCTCATTACAAAGTACGTCCAAACAGATAATGCCATCTACTAGTCACAAGAGGAAGCAAGGCAGTGAATCCAGGCTGATGATGGAGACAACAGACTCCAAAACATGTCCCAGTAGGTTCTGGTGGAAAAAGTGAAGCTAGAATAATAAAATCTACATCTGTGCATTTATAAAAACTTTTCTGTGATTCCTAAAATAGTTTTTAATATAAGAGTAGTGTTTATTTTTGTTTCACACAAGCAACTTTTATTTTAAATTATTAAAATGTTTAAAATCACATGCTAAGTTTTTAGAAGTGATTATAAACAGTGAAACCTTTTAACATAACCATTTCAGTTTCATTATGTTAAAATGAAATGTTAATAGGTTTAGTATAAGGTAGTAACAGTGATGTGAATTTGAAATTATTTAGAAAATTTGAGCTGGAGTTGAAACACTTAAGATTACTTATGTTTTTCATCTTGGCCGGTTTCAAGAGCTAATTGCTTTCATCCTCGGAAGTGGCCGACTGGTCCCTCGTGGTGCTGCAGTGATGAATTTCCACAGTGGGTTTGGTGGCGGCAATTCAAAATTCATTACATGGTGTTCATGTTTTGTGATTAATAACTTTTCCCAAGTATCCAACTCTTATCAGCAGACTCCTGGTTTAGCCCTAGGTAACCCTCCATCACCTTTCCTTGCTGACTTTTTCATGAGCAGTGTTGAACCAAGCTCATCCAGAATGCCCTCAAGTTACTCAGTTTACAGAAAAAAGCTATACAATTCACTATGGAAGCTGAAAATGAAGGTATTCTACCTTTCCTAGATTTAAAAGTAATTATAAACCAGAAGAAGATCAATTTTGGTATTGACAGGAAACCTACACATTCTGAAAACTACATAAAAAATCTGATGTGTTACACTCACATGACTTTCTCTACTCTTGTACAAACTATTTTTACAAACGCTTATTCTCCATATACTTCATGTTAATCGAGATATCAAGATGTTAATCTTATTGCTAATTTTCTTGTAGATGCAAGGGGAATTGGTAGGCTTTAAGCGATAGTCAAATGTTTTAAGAGCTGGTTGCTATGTGGAGTATTCCATTCTCTTTGCATTACCAGGACAAAAAAAATGAATAACAAATTTCCATTTGAGAAAAAGTATAAGTATTGGAAAATTTAAGGGAATAAGAAGCAATATCTCGAAAATATTTCACTCAACAAAAAGAATATATATGACATAAATTGTGTATTTTAAGGCGATCTACATTTTTTGTGTAGTAAAATTTTGTCTATCTCTTATGGTTTACCAGTTATGCAAAAGTCGTTCACAATGAAGAATACTTTTGGAGACATTCCCAGAAAATTTGAGATATACATTTCATTTGTCGTAAAAATATCTTAAACATATGATATTTTAATCAAAATCGTTAGAGCCATTTTTGAGAAAATTAAAATTTTCAAAAAATGTTCCATGTAAAGGATAATCTGGGGTGTGGGGATTTTCTTGAAAACCTTCGTGTCGCATCCCTGGAAGATACTGAACGTAAATACCAAGTTTGGTGTTTGTCCGACTGTTGGTGTCTGAGTTATGCTGTTCACAGACACACACATGGACATGTTTCCAAAAATACTATTTTTGAATTCAGGGGTCTCAAAACATATATTTCCGGTGAAATCTCGGTATCAAATTTTTGGGTGGAATACAATACTTCCCCTACTTACTATACGTAGTAGAGAAAGTAAAAACAATAGTTCAACCCAGTGCCACACAATTATATGTCCTAAACAGTTTACACACCATTAACAGAAAGCAAATAACACAGACATAAATAATGGCTTCAGCACTTTTCAAGAAACAGAAACCCATTAAGGACACTGAACAAAAAAGTAAAATGATTTTCAAGAAGTTCACTTTCCACACAAGGACTCATTACAAGTTCCACAAAGCATAGCATCTGCCTAGCTGCACAGCCTAGAGAAATTACTCTGCAACAAGTCAAAGGACCAAACACCTAGGAACAAAAAAGGAATCTGACAAATTAATTAATTATCCAGAATGTGACCAGATCTACATAGGTAAAACAAAAAGAAACTTATAGACCAGATTAAAAGAACACATCCAAATACAAACCGATGGACAAATCACTTCGCACCAAATATAACACTCCTAAAACTGGCAAAATACATAGCAGAGTTGGATGCTTGTGCAAAGTTACTAATCACAAAACATAAACACCGTGTAATGATTTTGAATTGCTGCCATCAAACCCACTATGGAAATTCATCACAGCTCCACCAGATGCCACCATACTGGACAATACCACGAGTAACCAGTCGGCCACTTCCAAGGATGGGAGCAATTAGCTCTCAAAACCAGTCAAGATGAAAAGCATATAAGTAATATTAGCGTTTGAACTCCGACTCAAATTTTTCTAAATAATTTATTTAATGGGTTTTCTTTTCCCCCTTTAAATGTAAACATTTATTAATGGCTTTATGCAGAATGGTTTTCTGTGTGTGTACTAAAGCTGCGCAGTTTGTGTGTTATGAAGAACTACATCAGTTTTCCTTGTACACCTAGATGTCCCAGGACAGTCGAACATGCTTTAGCCAATCTCGCATGCAAATGTAATGTACAAGTCTTCAGTTTTCTGTTTAACTAATGTTAAACTGTTAATGAGTATCAATATTTTCTAGTAGGTAAAAACTATACATGTACTGTATCAATGTTCTCATTGCTCTTACTTTGTTACTTTCAAATCTGAGAATTTAGCTTAATCAGAGTTTTGCAGAGTACACTTGGGAACATATTAGCCTTATTCCTTATTTGATGCACTATAACTTGTTATTTTCCCGTAAGTGTTCCTTGAACAGTAGAATCTAGGTAGTGAACATAGTGACAGCTACACCTTTTGTATTATTGATTGCATGTCTTGATCACTGAAAATATCTTTAATTACAGAGCTGCAGATTGGCTCTTTAAATACTTCACTAATGCTTTTAAAAGGTGAAACATAAGGATAGAACTGCATGCTAATAATGTAGTGTAGGTCTTGGTTTGCACTTGTAGTTGTGACAGTGTATTGTGTGTTTATAGCAAGGCATAGAGGCTGAGCAGCATGCAGTTATCAGAGAAGTACTGAACACACAAGGATGGGATTTGCAACAGCTAGCCATGTATCTATGGGTAAAGTATATTTCACATTGCATATTAGCTTAGATGTAAAATATTACATTTATATTTGTGGTTCAGCTGTAGAAATGTCAGTTCAATTTGATTACTACAATGTAACAAAGATCATGCTTACACAATGTTGTCGCTCTTGGCACCATAATTATGTCATATCGTTCTAGCCAACACATTGATCTGAGCTGTAGAAGTAGTTTCTTGGGGCATCACTGTCGACTGTCAGACTTCGTGGATGCATTGGTTTTCTTCAGTGACTGGTGGACTTTAACAAACTTCTGTATAACCTTGTTTTCTGCTGGTAACCCAAAATTCATTGCTCTGTGCTCATATAGAACAATTCCATGCATAACAGACCAGCATTCACGATAAACCAGTCTCGCATGCATCAGGGGCTTGGAATATGAGTTGAGCACATCATCATTCGATAGAGAAAACACAACGATTAAAATTATTAGAAAAATATATGCTTTAAGACCAAATTTATATGAAATATTTATTCATAAACATTTCGTACAGGTCAATTAGGGCAATTAGAAATTTCTATGAAAGTTTAATTCAAAAATAATTTTCAAAATATCCATTTTTGGGGGATGATTTAAGCTTTATTATATGTTTTTAAAAATGCAAATATTCCAATTACTGCAAAAGTTAGGATCCAAAATGTGCTCCACAACAGACTGACATGAAATTATGCATATTGTATTGCATCAGAATAAAGTCAATGTGCAATTATTAAAATGAACTGACCCAATGCATAAAGGAAATAAAATATATTATTACATATTTGTTTTCTTCATTGTTATTTAAGTTTCTATGTTTACACAAACAGTATAATATGGTAGGATTTATTAGTAATAAGAGTATTCACTAAAGCTTCCTTATAGACACAGAGAGAAGGTGAATATGAAATGCTGGTTTTTCTTTTTAATGAATGTACAATCTGTTGATTACATACCATTAAATTCATGTAGCAAATATAAAAGAAACTTCATTTCACCTTCCACTCTCACTGTAATCAAGTCCTTCAGATAAGTACACTTGAGTCACACGATTTATTGTGTTGCAGATACAGATCTAGCTTATACTGCTATTGTCTTGTGAAGCTGTCTGACTGTAGACATGAGCATATCACTTTCACACAATGATGAATGGCTGGAATATTCAAACCTTTTTCATTTCTTCATACTCCAGGATGTCTCCTTAAATTAAATGTAGTTTTATTTATAGACGTTCTTTAACTACTATGGTCCTTAGTGTCCCATTCTATGTTGGCATGAAAGACCGGAAATTTTGCTCAGAGGCCTCTTTATCAGACTTGAGGTTGTTTAACGTGCCATAAATCTATGACACAAGACCACTGGCTTTACTTCCCTTATGCCCAAAAAGAATCCATCGCCCTCCTCCGGGTTTGAATCTGTGACCATGGGAACTAGAGGCTAGCGTGGTACCCCTAGACCATGTAAGATGACAGGATGTCTCTTGAACACTAATATGTTAGGTTTTGTTGCATACAGCATGAATGAACTCTTCTGTGGAATTAATTGTTCTTCCACACAAGCCATGTGTTGGACAGGGTTGGAAAGGTAGAATCAGGTGACTGAAAAATTCAATGCCATAGCCCTGGTTCAAATGGCATTGAATTTTTCAGTCACCTGATTCTACCTTTCAAACTCTTGTGTGTTTTGCACTCTAGTTCAAGTTTTAAGAGCCTTTTTACTTGCCGCCCAATTGCATCCACAGCCCCTTTCGTATGATAAAAGAAGTTCTCAATTTGGATTCCAAATATGCTGGAAAATAGTGTTACATTGCTTAAAGTCTATTTCTGTTTTAAGTGGCCTGCAGCTCCATCGGAAAACATTTTGATGATTTCAGGATAGGGCAGAATCTCCAGTAGTTGAGAAATGTCAGTGGTTAGGCAAATGTCATGTATCATGTGCAAGGTAATTGGACACCAGAGCAAAAACCTTATTCTGAATCTCTCCACCACACTCACTCTTTTCTAAACCAAGCAATAGCTGGAAACCTATGTGGTGTTATAATGGGCAGACCAAATCTGCATGTGTAGTTTCCAGAGAAGTCTAGCTACTTGCTGTCTTTTAACATAAACGTGGTTCATAAAGCTTGCCAACTTCTTGCTCAGTTCTTTAACAGACTCCTCTTGCTCTTCAATCTGAACGTTGATTCCAGTGACAGTGAGCTAGCTTGGTCATCTGTAATGTTTATTTTACTCAAAAGTGGGCATTTTTCACAGCCTGACTGCATACATTCCTCTTCATTCTGGTCACAAACACTAGGTACCTGTTTCCTGTGTAATGCAGCCAAAATAAATTTAACATTTTCATGCATATGCATACATTATGTGGAATCTCATTTGGAGGTACACATTAACAGGTGTAATTCTGCAAGCTTAGAAAAACTAACACACACATTCTTTTTATACTTAATAAATAATGCATATGCCTCTTTTAAGTTAACCACCAAATATCTGATCCAGACCTCTTTGACTTCTACATCAACTTAGATTATTTTTAATGTGCGTCTCCCTGGAGCTTGATATGATACTGTATCATCCTCGTATAAATTCAAAATTGCTGCTCTAGGGTGATTTTGGCTCGATTGTGTATTGGCCACTGTATTTTTACGCACAGTACCTTTTTAAGGGCCACTGTGTTCCGCTTTGTCTGCTGCGTAGCGAAGTCTGTCACTGGAGTGTATTACTCTAGCACTTCAGGCGTCTCTGCAACTGCCAGTCAGTCTTGCAGAGGTCTTAGCAAACAATAACCAAGCGGTCAAAAAGGTTTTAAGTTTTTATCTAAAATAAAGCTTCAAATCCAAATTTAGTCACATTGATAACAAGTTTTTCGTACCTCGGCTGAGTTTTGTTATTCGTCTTTATCTCTGGCCTTTGCCATCATCTGTTTCTCTAAGGACACTAAAGACACTTTGGAGTTGAACATCCTTAAACACAAATCTAATGTCTTCTGAAAGTCTACGTTTTCCCTGGCTTGCTAACAGTTAATGCTTCTCAGTTGTAACCTCTTCCATGGAGGTTTGGAAAGTGCTTTCCAAAATGTTGCAGATGTCGTAATAATGGCAACATCTCATGCATCTGTTTGGACATTCTGCTCTTTGCCTCTCTCTTTTTTTTTTTTTTTTTTTTCTCTTGTGGTAGCATTTTGTTATTTTTACATTCTCGACACTGTTATATTCCTGCTGCTGTTTTAAATGGTGCTTACCTTCTCACTCAACTGAGAGTAGTAAGAAGTAGCAAGGTCTGTTACAGGAAATCCAGTGACGTTAGGAAAAAATGCTTAGATATGTTTTTGTTGGTAATGTGGGATCTATAAGGAAATTTTAATCCGTCATGTATGATACTTTATCCATGCTGACAGTGATATGCGGTTGTATGTATAAAAGAAGCCAGAAGGCCTGTTTGTATTTGGAAGTGCTTATCACTGTGAATCAAGGAAGACTAACTCTGATTTAAATTCCAACATTAGCCTTGTGCAATTTGTGCATACAAAATAGAAACTTTGTTACATTTTTCATTGGGTTTTGCATTCACAAAGATCTTCAGAATTAAATTACCTTTTCTTAGTGATTTTTGAACATTTTATTATTGAATAAGGCCCTCAAAGTATGGGGAATCATATACGCTTACTTAAAATATTTAATTAAATTTTATCGCTTGATATGACATTTCTGTGAAATTGTTCTATAGTTTTTATCAACACCTTTTCCCATACTCCAGTTCTATGTGCTCTTTTAACACTTCACTGTATTTTCTATATTATGATTTTCTCTCCAAAAAGATGAACTATCTGTCTGTTTCAATTTTTTGTTTCTCCAGTGTTCTGATGTTTTTCCAACAATACATATACTTTTTTCACAATTCTGTAGATATCTGATTTCTGGGAATGTTTTAACCATATATTACAGTTTCAATAAATTGTTAACACTGTAGTTTTTTAAGCTAATTTTACACCAAATTTATATTTAAAAAAAAAAATGTTTGAATGTACTGTGTGCTGCTGGGTGATCTGTAAATTTGTGGTAATATTTATGCTTTTCTGTAATTTCCCACAAATTAGTGGTGCTTTTGTTTCTTGAACTCATTGATTTTATTGTTTACCAGCCCTTTGCCTTACCCATTAATGACTCTAGCATTTATTATGTATTTATATTCTTGGTCAAATTTTGTATCGTGCATTGGTGTGTTCTCATCCTGAGAACTAGGTTGCTTATCCATCCCCTTGATAAAATTAAGTCTTCCTGTATATACCAAATTTCAGTCCAGAAAGGGATCATATTGGCTGTCCCCTTTTACAGAGAAACTGTTTCTGTTGCTGTAGGTGCAATAATTTGAGATTATCGTCTCTGTGTTTGTCGTTTACTATCCACATACCTAAAGCATTTCATTTGTACCAAACATCATACAACAATTTTACATACATTTGTGTCAAATCTTAGTTATATTCTAGTACAATTTGAGTCTGGCACTGTGGCTCTTTGACTTTCAGTTAGCCCTTATTCTTTTCCTTCCCTTTCCACTTCTCTGACTTCTACTTTCTCTTATTCTCCATTCTTTTGCCCTTCCTGCTCCATTTCCCTTGCTTATTTTACTTTCCTTAACCACTTTTCCTTGAAAACTTGCCCATAGCTTGATTCTTTTTTCTCCCTTAACTGTTAATATTTTTATCGCTCATTTTGTATCACTCAAATCACAAACATCCTCCATCCACTTTATATTCTACCAAGTAATGGGTTTTACTGTCGTTTCCTCCACATATGACAATTGTAATAAATTGTAAAAGCTTAAGTGATATTTTTTTAGCAAACATCAGCTATATATAGGGTCTTTCAACAAGAGTATCCTATCTTTAATTTTAAATAAAACATGTTCTATAAATGATAGAGGTTTATTTCTTTTTTTATTTTGGAACATAATTAATGTCATTACGTGTGGAAGAGAACATCAGTTAAGTGACTGCCGCGACTTCGTTGGGTTGCGCATATGCGGTTGACCCAATTTTCAATGACAGAAGAATGTAAATTAGGTCCAACTTCACGAATAACATGCATGATGTTATTCATAAGATCATTTACTGTTTCTGGCTTGTTGACATAAACTCGAGATTTAACATAACCCCACAAGAAGTAATCCAACAGCATTAAATCATATGACCTCGGGGGCCAGTTAACATCACCACCACGGGAAATGAAACCTCTGAACTTCTCCTTCAAAAGATTGATTGTTTCGCGAGCAGTATGACGTGTGGCCCCATCTTGCTGGAATCAGATGTTTCTGTGATCCATACCATCCAATTGAGGCCAAAAATAGTCCCTTGTAAGAACCTGGTATCTTTCTCCATTGACAGTTACAGCTTCTCCATCTTCATCTTGGAAAAAATATGTACCAATGATTCCACCATACCAAAATCCACACCACACAGTAACCTTTTGGGGATGAAGTGGTTGTTCTTGAATCTGCATTGGATTGTGATTGCTCCAATAGCGGCAATTTTGTTTGTTAACACAACCATCCATCCAAAAGTGGGCTTCGTCGCTGAAGATGATTTTTCGACAAAAATCTGGGTCAGCTTCCAATTGCTCCATAGTCCAGTCAGCGAATACAGGGTGCAACCTATGGTCATTGGGCTTTAGTTCTTGAGTTAACGCCATTTTTGTAAGTGTGAAACTTAAGTCCAGATGCAGAATTCGCTAAGTTGTGGTCGGCAAAAGCCCCAATTCTTGTGCTTGACAAGCAATTGATTTGTTTCCGTTCTTGCGTACACTCTCACAAATGGCACCTATGTTTTCGTTGCAGAGCTTATGTCGATTATATACAGGCATTCTTAAATTGCTGACAAAACCACTTCTTTCAAATTTATCGATTAAACGCTGAATCGTTCTCTCGCAGGGACGATTATGCACACCATAAACTTCACGCAATACACGGAAGGTTTGGCGAACATATAATCCATTTTGATAATAAATTTTCACAATTTCTACGTGTTGCTGAATGCTGTAACGTTCCATGGCTATTTGTCAATAACAACTGTAACCACATGAAAAAAATGAATGCTGTAACTCAATGACAACGGCAACTATCACATGTTAAAGATGGTACACTCTTGTTGAAAGACCCTTTACATATATAGAAACCATGACACAGCAGACTATCACATGCCATTTACTCCTGTTTGGTTTCTTCCTCATGATATTTCTGCCTGCCTGGTTCCACAACTTCCATTGACAAGATGTCTTCACCCCAGCACCAAGTGAGAGCCACAAGAAGCAAGATTTCCTAAAAATGCATGGGCTTCTTCATTAGTGCATTTTGTGATGATGAGAGTAATGATTGACCATTACTAGATTTTCTTTGATGTTAGAACATGGTATTCATAGCTGTGCAATAGAGTGCATCTTGAACTTTTTCCCAACTATTTAGCAGCAAACTTTAGATTTCAATATAACATTCAACTTGGGAATTATATGGTCATGTTCTACTTGTAGCTATTCCATAAGAAGTTAGAAAATTCTTGACTTCTTAGATATTACTGTCATATGATGGTATACCTAACATTGTGAATATTTGTCTTAAGATTTAACAACAGTAAGAATGTAGTGATTTCTCGATACTGAAAGAGATGCTTTAAAGTCTATATTTAAGCATTCAAAAGGAATTATTGCTTTGATTAGAATATCTTTGTGCTCTTATCATTTTAGGCTTCAATTCTGCACATATTGGACAAAATGAAATTACTTTGGGTATATTAGGTCATATTCTTTTGGCGAGTCCAGTGATAAAAACAGGTTATTCCTGGATGACATAGCAAATCATGCAGACCTTTTAAGTTATCAATTAGGCTGCAATGCAGCAAAACAAATTTTGGAAAAAACATCTGCTGTTTTACTCTGCTTTCCAGGTCAATATACATTTCTGATCTGTGATAAGTTGAAAAGTTGTAGCTATTAGAACATGTCTCCACTTTCTTAATGATACAATAATTGCCTCTTTTTCGATTGTGGAATACCACCATTCTTGCATTGATAATGTTCTTAAGAACACAAGAGACCTGCCCCCTGGGATAAGGTTGCTCTAAGCATTTGCCTTGACTGTCACCTATCAGCATTACCTATCATGTTTTAAGCTCTTAAGGCATTATTGTAAACCAAGTTTGAGTTTTATCTGAAAACTTGGATAATAAGCAAACATTGCTACTGCAAGTAAAGAGCAGCTGAATCAATAGACTCTAGTAATTGTAACAGTCGTCGTGGATCGCTTTTATGGTGCCATTTGCTATTGAATATTTAATTTATGGTTAAACCATACTTTTCTGGAATTATTCAGATTTCATCATGCTCTTCATGATCCTTGCCACAAGTCGTTATGTCATCCAAATAGGCAAAAGTTAGTTTTAATCCTTCTATTCTAGTTTGTTGGAAACATGTGACACTGAGTGGTATCCTACAGGCATCCATAAGCCCTCAAGGCTGTATATACCTTTTCATTCTCGCGGATTGGAATTTAATGGAATGCACTTTAAGATCTAATGTACTAAAAAGAAGCTTTCTGGACTATACTTTCTATTTGAGGCAAAGGCTATTCATCTAGATAGGTATACTTATTTATTGTTACAGAGTAGTCTATTACTATTTGTTTCTTGTACTTTAGCTCTTCATCAAGATTTACTTTCCTTAATAATCTCATCTCAAAGCAATGCTTTTATTTCCTTATCAATAAACGCATATTTTGTTAACTGTATTGATGGGACTTAGCAGCTATAGGCTTACAATTATGGAATGAATTTGCAAATAATGAGACAGCAGAGGTTAAGCAGCATGTAGAGAATTTTCAATCTTACTGTGCCTTTTTAGTAAGTCATGGTCAACTATTACATCAATACAGAGATCACAGTCCTAACATCTTTAATGAAGTGTGCTGGAGAACTATTAGCAATAATTGTTGTAATTACTTGGCCATAACTGGGAAAATTCATATTTCATAAAGCTTCCTGCACTTCAAGTATCTACTAGCGCCAGTGCTGTTATGTGCACAGTAGTTTTCATACAGCTGTGCTAATAATTGAGTTTTAGTGTGTTGTAACCACAGAAATAACATTTCTTTGCAGCAGAATTGAGAACACACTGACATATAGTAATTCAACTTTAGATACCAAGTGGAGTTCAAGAGAGAGCAGATTGTACTGCAACTTATGTATGAAGTTGATAAGCCCAAATGCAATCATCTCAATTTTATTCTGTAGTCATTTTTTTTAAAAATTGCTTTCAAAGGTTTTAAATAACTCGACAGACTCACCAGTTTTGTTTCCATGTAGCCAGTATGCGCTTCATTCTTCGGCTTCAAGTACAGATGCTGCAGGACTTCAGTAGCATCTTCATAGGTTCTTTCTTCCCATAGGGGAGATGTATTCAAAATTTCTCGGCTTCATTGTTCGCATTAGGAGCTTGTCCATTAATAGGTTGTTTGTTAAATAAATTGTAAAACCTTAAAGGAGGTTTTGTTTAGCAAAACATCTACACATATACAGCCTTACGCAGAAACCATGAAATAGCAGACTATCGCACGACATTCACAACAGCAGTTCCTGATTCTGTCCCTCTTAACTCCTAGGGACATTGCCCCTATTCTCACCCATGCTAAACCTTCCCTTTCCTGTCTGTTACATACGTGAATATTACCTCTCTTAATTGTTATAAACTTAAGGAGTTTTTATATTCAACATTCCCCATTCCTAGTTTCTCTATATCTTGAATCGTATTTCTCACCACTTTCCAAAAGTTTTTATCCTCTGGTTGCCAAAATCCCCCAATCCTATCTACTCCTATCCCTGCCCAGCGGCCATTCTTATTTGAAGTTATCTTCTGTTGATTCACACAAATCTTTAACTCCTCTTTGAAGGCACCTGTACCAATATTTCAAGATTCTTTCCATAATTATTCCTTTCCCCCCTATTTTTAATTCTACCAATGCTACTTCCCTTAGTGCTGACCTGATTAATCCCAAAAGTTCTTTGCAAAATAATCTATATATTTGATCTACTTTTTTGCGCCCTTGCCCCCCCCCCTACTCCTGCCCATATTTCTACTGCATACTACCAATGCTTCATACATCCTTTCCAACCATTTTACGGTCATTTTTAATTTTTTTCCTGTGGTGCTACAGCCAGCATGAGACCTGGGCCTGACTGTCGCTCCCATGCCCAGGTGGGCGATCACCCGATAAGATGCATCCCCCAGCTGGAAAGTTGGCTCACAAGGTCAATGTCATAGCAACTCTACCTTTGCAATCACTTTCCCAACCAGCATTATTACTTAATCTTACTCCTAGATAATCAACTACCATCTTTCCTTAGATTATTTCCGTTTTTTAAAAATTAATAATATTTACTCGAATTCCCCATTCCATACAGAATTTCTGTATTTCATTAATTGCAAGTCTATTACAGTTTAGCTGATTAGATCATTGCATACAGCAAGTCTGGTATCTTGTTGTCCATTACTTTCCCTAAGTCTTTCTAATATATCATCTGTAAATAATGGTACTTAGTTTGCATCTTTGTCATAAACCCAGTTTTTGTTCAACCATCTCATAATTCTATTTTGATCACATCTTATACAAAAGTTTATACCTTAAATATTTTTCTAACTCCATCAATAAAATCATAACTTACATCGTTTTTCCATAATTCCACTCAGTACTTCTCTGTTAATAGTGTTGAATGCCTTTTCAAAATCTGCAAAAACCATATACACCCTTCCCCCTCTTTTGCTGCTTAAATACTTATTAATTATTGTCTGGATTATATTATAATCTGTTATTTACTTGTCTTTCCTAAAACCTGTTTGAGACGGATAGCTTCCCTTCCTATTCTGCTCACTCTTTTGCCATTATTCGGGTGTAGATTTTTCCCAGAATAGACAATATACTTTTCCCCTATAGTTCTTCGATTTATTAACCCCATCCTTACCTTTATATGTTATTACTACCCTATTTATTTTCCAGCTTTACAGTATACTTTTGCTTTCCTTAATTTTATTTAATAGTTTTTCCATTTTTTCAGATCTGTAACTTAACTTAGCTTCACATTTTCCAGAATTCTTCTGGTATTCCATCAACCCACACTGCCTTGTCTTTTTTTTTTTTTTTCTCTTATCTGTTGGTTAACTTCTGAGAATATTTGCGCATCTAGTCTTTCATGTTTTATCCTACTTTGCACTATCTCCCTTATTTTCCACTGTGAAGCATTGGAAAATAAACAATACAACTTACTGAGGAGCTCAGACCCCCAAGGAACCTTTAGTTGAGGGACTCCTAAAACTATTTAGGACATGACAGGTTGGCTGATTTAATAACAGCTGGGAGGGATATGCACAATAAGCCATTGGCCTCGGTGCGGGCAAGTTTGGATTAGACCATCTTGTTTTTGTCTTCCAGATTCCATCAGTCAATCAATCTCCCTTATTCCTAATTTCATCAGTTTCTCCTCCCCAATCACTCTCCCATTACAATCCATTCTTTTGGCATATCTGGTTTCCTACTCCTATTTTCTTACACGTCATCCTCACTAATTCCCATTTCCCCCTCTGTTTGTTTTCCTCTAATAAACATTTATATCCCCATTTGCTAATCAGAAAACTGCCTATCTTTTTTTTCTTCTGTTACTCTCCATCTATTTAATCCTCTAACCATGCATACTTCTCGTCAAAGCATCCTTTATTTGTCTGTTTCTCCCTCTCTGTCTTATTTCCATTCCTGCTTCTGCTTGTTTCTATTAATTCCATCAGCTTTAATGCCTTTTCTAGGTAGGTAGGTAAGGTAATTTATTTCGTCTCTTCAAATTACCAATATTGTACATAAGTATAATCTGTTCCCCCAGAGTTGGCAACACATACAGTTAACACTCCGGTTGTTTGTGTATATGTACCTTACGTTTTACATGTATTTTTACCTTCAAGTCTAACTTCAATTAGAGTCCCTTTTCTATAAATTATCTGCGATGTTGCATTACTTCCACCTAATAATTTCTCAAAATACTCCTTCCATTTATTAGGACCAATTTTATTCTGTAATACACGTGTCCCAGATCTTTTTTTTTTTTTTTTTTTTTTTTTTTTTAACCAGTTCCCATATAGAATTGCTATTCTCATCTTTTGGCCCCTCTCTTTCTTTTTCTTCTCTATTAAGTATTTATAGTCCCATCTCGCTCTTAGGAAGTTTTCTTTCCCAACTAGTTTTCCAGTTTGTTTCTACCTCCCTTTGTAACCTGTTTTTTGCTGCAAAACAGTCCATGTCATACCAACCCTTTTCTATCTTTTCCTATGATTTCTGATTTTCATTGTCTTTCCTGCTACCTTCAGTTCGCATTTTAGGTATAACATTGTTTCCTCAGCTTTTCCCTTCTCAATTAGTTGGGTAATTTCACTTTGGGATTTCCTTCCTCTATATGAGTTCAAATTCCTAATAAATAATTCTCCCTCCTCTATTCACCACACTTTTACCTTTCTCTACATCTCCTTCCTGTTCTACTACTCCAACTGATTTAAAAATTGCTCTTAATGGGAAGTGAATAACCTTGACATCTAGGAGCCAGTGTCTAAATTCCAAGAATGCAACATGTAGTTTTATTACACTTTTTCCCCTTTCGCTAATAAATGTGAATTCTCCCTCTTGCTCCATTACAAATTACTATACCTACTCCGCTGTATCTCCGGCCCTGATGTTTCATGAGGGTAAAGAAAGAGATAGGCATATATCAGAATGGCCACCTTTAGCAATACTAGTGCTGTGAATTTCCATACTAAAGGAAGCTATTCTGATTCGCTTCAACAGATAAATTGGGACTGTAATTTGATTTCTTGTAAGTCTGTAATAAATATAGTCTACTGTTGTTGCTTAGAGCTTTGCTGAACGTAAATAACAACACGAAAGAAAAGAATAAAACAACCGGCAAGGGTTGCAGTGCTGGGTTGACTTTCACAGCAAAGGGTGGAAGTTGTCTGCTAGGACCAATTACAGGCTCCCTCTCTGTGTGGTTACACTGCAGATTGGCCTGTGTTGTCAATTCTCTTTTAAGTGAAGCACGTGTCGTCAGTAGCTGTTTGCTTTAGTCCAGGTGAAGTTTGTTTTCTGTGCGCATGCGATTTACTGCTTTACCCCTATTTAAGCTTCCTGTAAATGCTATCTCTATGCTTTAAATACTCGAACATAGGCAACTATTTCATTGTTTGCATTTTACGAAGAGATGGCACAGGCATACACACGTGTTAACAGTTGGGATAAGAATTGGCAACACTACCTCTCTCGGTCACGCTAAATGTCAGAGCTGGAGATAGAACGGCAGTAGTATAGGTTATTAACTTCGCAAAATTCTACTAATTTTTTACCTTCTGTATTAATTATTTTGTCTTTGCTTTGTCTTTCCCCAAATGGTTTTCTAATTTAGCTATATGCAATTGATCTTCTCCTACCCTTGCACTGAAATGTGCTAATAATCAGAGATCCAAATTATCGTACTTCTGTGACAAGGTCTCCATGTCATTCTCTAACTTACTAAAAAGCCTTGGTTCATAGAAATGTGATATCCCTGGCAGATTATATACCACACCCATACCTAAGCTAATAGCCTGCCTTAATAGCAACCTCTATACCTATTTTCTCTACTTTGGTTTATGGCTTGCCAGAATACCTCCCTCCATTTAAAGATTCTAATTCTTCTTGATTGTATTAAAACTTTTTGTTCCTTCATCCCATGTTCTTTTCCACCTGTTTCCATAATTACATTCAAGTGGCTACCACTGATTACCTCACTCAATATTTCAAAATTTGCAATATTTTCTTCAATTTCAAAACTACATAGTTATAATCTATAACACTTAGACCATTTGCATTTGTAAGTGTAAATTCTCCTCCAACGTCCTGTAGTTTGATTACATATCATTAAATTGTTTGCTTCACAAAATTCTAATAAATTTCTCCCCTCCTTATTACATGTGTCTTGTTAGTCCTTCATCTCCTTCCCACCCCCTTAACTATCTAACACTTTTTCCCCTACTTTAGCATTATAATCCCCGATCAGTATAAACTCAAAATTTGAGGCACTATTCTAATTTCTTCTTCTCATCTGTCAAATAATTTGCTATGAAAGAAATGAGATGTTTCCGGAAGATTGTATACTACTCCTAATCGATCAATTACTGTTTAATAGTGCTCCATAAAACTTAACTTCCTCTTTCTTTTGCTAGCTGTGTTTCTCTATCATGCCTATCCTCCCCTTTATTGTGTATCTTATAGCTCTATAGCTTTCTTTCAGTCTACTCATGTCTCTGCCACTCCTACAATACCTATTGTACTTATCACCCTTTGTATTTTTCCACTGTTTACTTTACATTTTAATCCTTATACATTCCAGAGAATTACTTAACCTTTTCTTTTCGCCAAATCTTGTGCTTCCTTTAAATCGCTCACTTTATAATTTAACCTGACACATTTCACAAATTTGGAATTGCACTTTGTTGTTCCCTCCACTAAAGTCCTTTCACATATGCCCTTATATTTCCCTTCTGATCTGGCTTCTTTCATCGTTACGAGTAGTGCTTTCCTGAAATTTTGTTCCTACTCGCTGAAATCCTGTTCAGTTATTTTGCATTTGTTGCCCCTTTACTAATATTGGCCTAGGTGCTTTTTCCTTTCTGCAATTTTCCGGCTGCTTCTCTACAATTTAATGAAGTTTTTTGAGTCTATCCTCCTCTACTCAAAAATTACCATGTTTAATCTGTGCTGTTCCACTTCACAATTTCTGTTCAATACAACCTCTCTCTTCCTGCATTCTTGTAATTCTTGGTCCACCTCAATGCTCCTTTTATGCTCCATATAGTCCATTCTTGTACCTTTCCATTTCAACATCTGCAGTACTTGATACAGGTCTAATTTTAATAAAACACAACCACCAGACTAGCCAAATTTGTGTTGTGAGCATTAGTCTTCTTAAACTTGCAGTACCACATAAAAGTGTCTGCACTCTATTGTTTGAATGTGGTAGAAATATTTCACTGTATATTTCGAAACTGCTCATATGTATATACATACGTTGAGTCAGCTCGTTACGACTCACATCACAAAACCAAGTTCCTTTGTGATGTGAGTCGTCCTCCGTGGATTAGTGGTACCATGCTAGCCTCTAGTTCCCAAGGTCGCGGGTTTAACCCTGGCAGAGGGTAATGGATTTTTTCGGGCGTAAAAATCCTTAGCATGGCTTCCTTCGGAATGCAAGTAAAGCCGGTGGTCCTGTGTCGTAGATTTACGGCACGCAAAAGAGCCTTAAGCCTGAGAAAGAGGCCTCTGAGCAAAATTACAAGTCTTTCACGTCCAATATAGAATGTGATGCTAAGGATCACAGCAGTTAAAGAGCGTCCATAAATAAAACTCGATATAATTTTGTGATGTGAGTAGTACTGAGCTGTCGCCCTCGCCATCGTTTCTTTCTTCTCTTTTACTTCTGCACATTTCGCACCACGTCCATTCATTTACGCATCTCTTTTTCTTCCTCGCCGGCCTACCTTGCATCCGAAACGCCCACACAGTTTTGTTTCTTTTATCTTTTCTTTTAATCCTCCGTGGACACAGCTGACGGATAGCCGCGCACTGGGTGTGCAGCTGGGTGAGCGGGTAATGGCGTCATCCCCACCACCTGGGGTCGTCATGTAGGGTTTGTGTTCGTATCCGCTGTTCAACTGCAGTCCCGCGGGGGGGCCATTGCATGAGCTGCTGACTTCCGACGGCCATTGGGTCCCTCTGTCTATGTTCTGGGAGGTGTGACCCTGGGGTGAGCTAGGTATAGATAGGCCACTCACCCAAGCCGGGGTAACGCCCGGGAAGTCTGAACCCGAGGTCGGAGACGATTGCAATGGCAGAGGATTTTTTTCACTATGGAGCACCCTTTCTCCATTATAAACAACAAGCGCCGTAAAGTTTTAGTAACAGAAGTAGCACCGCCAACAGCTGGTTGTTACTTACTGATTACCCGTACAGAGGAAGGACAATCATTCGAGAATGGCATTGACTCATTTGCTGGTCCGGTTCTTTCCTGCACTCGGCTTCGTAATGGTTCGTTGTTAGTGCAAAGCAAATCCGAGGCACAAAGTAAGTCCTTGTTGAGCGCCACGCTTCTCCACGGTTATCCTATCCGTGTATAGAAGCACCGCACCTTAAATTCTTGTCGAGGCGTTGTCACCACGTATAGCCTCGATGGCATATCCGACGAGGACCTGGTGCAGACCAGAAGGTGACAGCGGTTCATCGAGTGCAGGCCAAACGCGACGGCGTATTCGTACCCACTCGTACCCTATTTCTAACATTTGATGGCGTCGATCTGCCCACGAGCATCTCCGCAGGGTACGAACGGATTTCTGTGAGGCCTTATATTCCTAGACCTCTGCGTTGTTTTAAATGCCAACGTTTTGGGCATACGCAAGTCTCATGCAAGAGTGCCGTTAACATCTGTGCAACATGTAGCCAGCCCTCACACGAAGGTACCTGTTAAGCAGCCCCCGTCTGCGTTAATTGTAGAGGGTGTCATTCTGCGTCATTTGCCGACTGTCTGCGGTACTTGGAAGAGAAGGCGATCCAGGAGATCCGGATGAAGGAAAAACTCTCCTTTGCTGAAGCCCGGAGGCGTTACCATGCGCGCCAACCTTCACTCCTGCGATCTGGCACATTTAGTTCTGTTGTTGCCTTGCCAGTACCACGAGTAGATGCCGAAACTCAGACCTGGACCATGACTGCATTAACCGCCACTGCCATCCGGCCGACCATTAAAGCTACTGTTACCAAGCCGTATAAACCTGGTCCAAAGTCCATGAAGTCGCAAGCCGCTGAAAAGAAACCCAAGCAGAAATTTTGTAAGGAAGATTTTCTGAAGGACCCTCCGCGTGCGTGCGGTAAGAAAAGTTCACCTTCTCCTCCTCGGAGGTCGCAGTCCCAGGAAGCTCCTGGGACAAGCCGCGCTCAGCAGCCCCCCTCACCCATCGCCACCCAGAACTGATTCACGGCGCTTGAATCGGTTTCTGGCTCTGAGCACGTGGGCCCTCCCTTCGAGGAGGCTATGGAGTCTCACCAACTCCATACCAAAAGCCCGAGCCCAAAGGTTAAACAAAAGGTAATTTTAAGCCGCCCTTCTAAGTAGACAGTTTATCCCCTTTTTCTTAATGGCTATCCTGAGCTGGAATGTACGTGGTGTACGATCGCATAGGGCGGAACTGCAACTTTTATTGCGTTCCCATTCACCTATGGTCATGTGTTTGTAGGAGACTAAGCTTCGCCCTAATGATCCTTTTGATCTCCAAGGATATACTCCGGTTCGCTACGACCTTGAACCGGAGGAGGGTGCTCCTGCTCATGGAGGTGTCATGTTGTTAGTGCGTAACGACGTTCACTTTCAAACTATCACACTTACATCCGACTTGCAAGCTGTTGCCGTTCGCCTACACTTACCCGTCTTTTTGTTTTCTGTTTGCTCTGTGTATTCACCTCAATCGTGTCCCCTCGTTCCCGCGGACATTCGAGCTCTCCTGTCCGCTCCCCCAACACCATTTCTTTGTTTGGGAGATTTTAATGCCCATCACCCCCTGTGGGGTTCGCCAAGGGCTTGTGCGAGGGGAACTCTTCTTTCCGACATTTTTTACCAGTTCAATCTTTCCATCCTCAGTACAGGTGCACCTACTTTTATTTCTGATTCTTCTGGTACATTCTCTCACTTGAACCTAGCCGTTTGCTCACTCCAGCTTGCTCGTCGTCTGCAGTGGAACGTCATCGCTGACACCTACTCCAGCGACCATTATCCCTGCGTCGTTTCTCTTCTATCTCACCACGTCCAGCATTCCAGAGTACCTACCTGGATATTCAGAAAAGCCGACTGGAGCTTGTATTCCAGCCTCGTGCATTTTGACGATCAGCCCTTCGCCGACATTAACCAACTAGTGCAGCACCTTACGTCTACGATTTTCTCTGCCGCCGAACGTGCAATTCCCCGTTCATCCTCTCAACCTCGGCGACCGCCTGTTCCGTGGTGGAACGAGGATTGTCGGGACACCGTTCGTGCCAGTAGAACTGCACTTAGGGTGTTTCGGCGACACCTACACTTGATAATTTGGTGACTTTTAAACAATCGCGCGCCAGGGCTCGACGCATTATTCAGGATAGCAAGAAGGCGTCGTGGACTCGTTTTCTCGACTTTTAATCGCTTTACGCCTTCATCTGCTGTTTGGGGTAAACTTCGTCGCTTCTCAGGTAAAGTGTCGCATTGTACTGTTTCTGGCCTTCAGGTTTCCAATGCCACCATAGTAGATCCGGCTGCCATTGCTAACACTTTGGGTACTGCCTTTGAGGCGGATTCCTGTTCAGACCATTATTCCGCCGGCTTTCGTTCTATTAAAGATCGGCTTGATTCCGCAACATATAATTTTAGGTCTGCTAATACAGAATGTTATAACAAACTTTTTACAATGAGGGAGCTGGAGCACGCTCTTCATTGCTCTAGGCACTCTGCTCCTGGGCCGGACGGCATTCATGTCCTGATGTTAAAGAACCTTTCAGCCGACAGTAAACTCTTTCTCTTACAGGTCTATAACCGTATTTGGCAAGACGGCATTTTTCCTTCCGTTTGGCCCGAAGCCACCATTGTCCCTATTCTTAAGCCTGGGAAGGATCGCCAACTACCTTCCAGCTACCGCCCTATCTCCCTCACCAGTTGCACTTGCAAGGTGATGTAGCGCATGATCAACGGGCGGTTGACATGGTGGCTTGAGTCTCAGAAACTTCTAGCGAACGCTCAGTGCGGATTTCGTCGCTATCGCTCTACCGTTGACCATCTGGTGTCCCTGTCGACGCATGTTATGAATGGATTTCTGAGAAAGTGTCAAACCGTGGCTGTGTTTTTTGACGTGGAGAAAGCTTATGACTCTTGTTGGAGGGGCAGCATTTTACGTACACTTCACGTATGGAATATCCGCGGTCGTCTTCCCATATTTCTTCGGGAGTTCATGACGGACCTTGTTTTTCGTGTACGTGTGGGCTCGGTTTTATGTCGTCGTTTTATTCAAGAGAACGGAGTACCGCAGGGCTCTGTACTCAGTGTCACACTTTTTGCGATTGCTATCAACCCCATTGTTGATTGTATTCCACCTGGCATGTCATCGTCCCTTTTTGTTGACGATTTTGCAATTTATTGCAGTTCACGGCTGACCTGTCTACTCGAACGCTGTCTCCAGAGCTGTATCGACCGTCTCTACGCCTGGAGTAACGCCAACGGCTTTAATTTCTCCGCCGAGAAATCCGTCTGCATCAACTTCTGGCGCCAGAAGTATTTCCCTCCGCCCTCTCTCCATCTAGGGCCAGGGATACTTCTGTTTGCAGACGAGGTGAAATTTTTGGGGTTGATCTTTGATAGAAAGTTGTGTTGGACTTCGCACATTTCCTTTTTAAAAGCAAAGTGTGACCGTTCTCTTAATCTTTTACATGTTTTAAGTGGCACATCCTGAGGAGCTGATCGGACCGTCCTTCTGCGTCTATATCGCCCTTTGGTCCGATCCAAACTTGATTACGGGAGTATTGTCTTTTCATCGGCACGTCCATCTGTGTTATGTCGCTAGAATCCCATTCATCATCGTGGTATTAGAGTCGCTACAGGGGCCTTTCCAACTATCCCTGTGCCCAGTCTTCACGCTGAAGCTGCAGAACCTCCGCTGTCCTCCAGGCGTGAGATGCTCTTGTGTAGCTATGCCTGTCGACTCTCCAGCTTGCCTGACCTCGCGTCCTTCGCGGCATTTTACGAGGATTCGCTTGATCGGCAATATTTAGTTAGCTCCTCTGCATTGCTCCCTCCAGGGGTTAGATTTCGTCAGCTTCTTCGGCATTTGGACGTTACGCCAGCGCCGGCCCTTCCAAGGGGGGAAACACGTTTTCCTCCATAGTTGCGCGCTGAGGCCCTCTTTCACCTTGGGTTATCGTCGATGCCGAAGAATGAGACCCCTTCTTCAGTCTTTAGATCAGCATTTTTAGAACTTCAGTCGCAATTTGGGGACTTTGATTTTATCTTTACTGATGGATCTAAGACTGATGCTGGAGTAGGATGTGCCTTTTTTGTGGTGGAAATAGTTTTACCTTTCGTTTACTAGAGCAGTGTTCAATTTTTACCGCCGAAGTTTTTAGCATTTATCAGTCTCCTTTATACATTCAGCGGCACGACTTATGGCGCTGTTTTATTTGTTCCGTCTCCCTGAGTGCTCTTCAAAGTATTAGCTCGCTGTACAGTTACCACCCGCTCGTACAGCGCATTCATGACCTGCTCCACTCGCTTGGTGTCTCTGGCATCAGCGTCTCCTTCATGTGGATTCCAGGTCATGTGGGCATCTCAGGTAATGAGTCTGCCGATGCCGCTGCCAAATCGGCGATTTTATCACTCAGAAGTTTTACCTCTGTTGTTCCCTCGTCAGATTTGTTCATTGTTTTACGTTGCCGCATCCTCTCGCTTTGGAGCGATGAGTGGACGGCCCTCCGGGGGAAAAGTTGCGGGAAGTTAAACCTCTCCCATTAGTCTGGGCTACCTCTGCCCATGCTTCTCGTCGGGAAGAGGTAATTTTAACACGCCTTCGTATCGGACATTGCATTTTTAGTCATAGGTATTTGCTGAGTGGTGAACCCGCACCACTCTGTGGGCAGTGTGATGCGCCCTTAACGGTGTGTCACGTTTTAGAGGAGTGTCAGGTTTTAGCTGCATTGCGTGCTCGTGTGGGTCTGCCTGTTGGCCTGGCCAACGTTTTGGTAGACGACACGCGTGCTGTAGAGTGTTTTACGTTTTATTCGTGACTGTGAATTTAATCTGCGCATTTGATGCGTTGAGCGCCCTTTAGCTTTGCAATTTTATACTGTGTGTTTTAATGGGGACCCTACTCCCCAGTGGACATATGGTGCTCATGTCCCTCGCATTCTACAGTTCTTACACGTTTTACTCTTTTATTGCCTATACTTTTAGTGTGTTGGTTTTTAGGATTGTTGTATTGTTGTTTTTAGCTTTTGGACATAGCGGGTTTGTGTCTCGTTTTTAATTATGCGGTTGTTTTATATTTTTGACTATATTTTATACATTGTTAGGGCCTGATGACCTTAGTAGGTTAGCGCCCTTAAACCGCATCTCATCATCACCACCACAGTACTGAGCTGAACACTTCTTATAGTAGAACTCTGTTTAAAAGCCTGCTTTTAATCAACTTCCGTTTTTAACAAATATATACAGAAGCCACGCCGGAAGTCTCATAACTGTAATGTTATTTAAACCCGATTTTTACGAATCCTACATTAACAAAATGCCTGCTTTTAACAAAAATATTCTTCTTGAATTTGCAATTGTGCAGTTTCTTCTGCGTAGTTAGTGCATTAACATTTTCAGAATGCAGTTAATGCTACCTCCGCTATAATGGGCAACGTTACACCTTTTTGGATGCTTTCAAATTCATTAGCCTCCGGATATCACTTTGTGTTCCGCTTTAGTTCACATTAAACTGCAAAAGTTGGCAGCTCTGCAGTCATGTTTTCAAACCTGTTAACTTCCGTATTTCTGACTTCAGAGTTCTGTTTCATTTCGGCTTGCATTTTAAAGTTCACCGGCAGCATGTTAAGTTGTGTTATCTTTGTGATAGTGATTTATATTTCTCGTTCGACAAAATTGGTGCTATAAACGGAAGAAGCTTATCATCTCCATGACAAGATTACAATAATTCAAGATGTGGCAAACAACAGTGCAGTTTCTTTGACTGATATGGCAAAGAAATATGATTTGGCTCCTTCCATATTGCACGGCATACTTCAACAAAAAGATGCTATTCTGGTCGCGCAAGAACAGTGCAGATCTGCGGTGAAGAAGTGAAAGAATTTTTGTAGCTCTCCGTCTGAGGAAATTGTAAACATTTTAATGAAATGGTTTGAAGCTAGAAGAAGGGACAATGTTCCCATCAATGGAAACATCCTAAAAGAAAAAGCTTGCCAAATAGCGCTAACTTTACACGTGGTGCACTTCAAATGTTTGGCTTAACCTTTCATGGTAAAGTATGTGCGGTGAAGGTGCGCTTGTTAAAGATGACTCCATTGAGTTTTGGAAAAAGAAGACCTCGCCTAATCTCCTCCATGGTTACAATGCAAAGGACATTTTCAATGTGGACGAAACGGGAGTGTCCTTCAACTTGCTACCAAACAAGATTTATGTAGTTTGCAGGGAAAAATGTCATAGCAGGTGAGAATTTGTTTTGGTGTCGTAATAATTACATAAATTAGTTTATCTGCCCCGCAATTGGGAGCTAACTTGAAGTGTGCTGTTACGTAAACTTGAAGCAATGTTATATGTAGTTTGTAACACGCTTTGAGCATCGGTTTGTAATTTATGCTTGCGTAATATTACTGTTTAAATTTTGCCTCGGCTGCGTCAGTCTTTCTTTAGAGTCATGTTTCTTGGGTAGGGCGCAGTATGATAATAATTGTAGACATCACAGAATTAAACTTTTAAATTTCACTTCTTTTATTTAAATTCTTGCACATATTTATACAGCACTACACTTTTTAAAGAACTGTGAGAAACTTTTATACATTCACTTAACGTGTATATCTGTTTTTACTAATCAGCCTTAGAGAACACATTTTTCCATCTACACTCTACCAAGTCTCGCCAGCAACTTAGTAACCTCAACAGTCAAAACCCATAGCTTCGGTATTGCAAGTCTCTGATTGGCTAATTATAGTCCAATAGAATATCTGCATTTAATTTAAAACTTTTCTTTGCTGTTGATTGGCTAATTTAAAACTGCTACAGAATTTACGTCATCGTCGCTCTAATCATGACCAGTACATTTCAAATTCTAAACACATTATTGCTACTGTTACCTTATTATTACTCATTGTTAGCAACCTAAAACTTATTATTCTCACAGTTCTTGCATTATTAGTGTATGTAATGTATTCACATAACATTATTAAAATATGTTTACAATAAAATTAGCATTTGCAATGACTGTTACATACAATTTAAATAATTATTACATAAATATTGTTTCAAGGCAGGCTGTTATTGAATTTACTTATTATAAAATACAATTGAAATTATTCAGGTATTAAAATACTGCCTCACAGGAAAAAAAAAACCAAGAAAGGTTCACAGCCCTGCTGTGCACAAATAGTGGCAGAACTGAAAAGTTACTTCCGCTAATTTTTATAGGAAAATTAAAAAATCCGAGATGTTTCAAAAACATTGGTACACTTCCGTGCAAATATGATTTCCAGAAAAGTTCATGGATAACTTCAGAAATATGTGTTAAATATCTACGAAGCCTGAATACCAAAATGGGATTTCAGGGAAGAAAGATTGCTCTGGTGATAGACAGGTGTGCAGCTCGTCCATCAGATCTAGCCCATTTTAATGAAAATATTTTTCTCGAATTTGCGATTGTGCAGCTTCTTCTGCATAGTTAGTGCATTAACATTTTCAGCATGCAGTTAATGCTAACTCCGCTATAATGTGCAACATTACACCCTTTTGGATGCTTTCAAATTCATTAGCCTCTGGGCGTCACTTCGTGTTCTGATTTAGTTCACATGAAACTGCGAAAGTTGTCAGCTCTGCAATTATGTTTTCAAACCTGTTAACTTCCATATTTCTGACTTCAAGAGTTCTATTTAAAGTTTACTGGGCGGCATGTTAAGTTGTCTTTGTGAAAGTGATTTATACTTCTCATTTGAAAAAATGGCTGCTAAATAGAAGCAGCTTACCATCCACAAGATTACAGTAACAATAGCACAGTTTCTTTGAATGATATGGCAAAGAAATATGATTTGGCTCCTTCCATATTGCGCGGCGTACTTAAACAAAAAGATGCTATTCTGGTTGCGGAAGTACAGTGCAGATCTGCAGTGAAGCGAAAGTATTTTCGTAGCTCTCCGTTTGAAGAAATCGAAAACATTTGAATGAAATGGATTGAAGCCAGAAGAAGGGACAATGTTCCCATCAATGGAAACGTCCTAAAAGAAAAAGCTCGCCAAATAGCACTAACTTTACACGTGGTGCACTTCAAATGGATGGCTGGATCGTTTCAAGAAGTGGCATAACCTTTCATAGCTCTGCTGTGCGCAAATAGTGACGGAACTGAAAAGTTACCGCCACTAATCATAGGAAAATTAAAAGGTGTTTCAAAAACATTCATACACTTCCGTGCAAATATGATTTCCAGAAAAGTTCATGGATAACTTCAGAAATATGTGTTAAATATCTACGAAGCCTGAATACCAAAATGGGATCTCAGGGAAGAAAGATTGCTCTGGTGATAGACAGATGTGCAGCTCGTCCATCAGAATCTATCATTCTTATGGAACATAAAGGTGATCTTTTTACCAGCAAACTGCACCAGCTGTCTGCAGCCTTTAGACTTGGCATTCTTTAAAGCAAAGTACAGGAAAGCCCTGGTGCAACGAGCTATTTCTTTTTTAGAAAGAAAGTAAGATGTGCATTTGAATATACTTCATATGTTTGTGACTGCATGCACCATACAGCATTGCTTTGGGAAAGCTGGTTTGCTTCTTGCACCGATGTCTCCAACGAGGACAATGATGCCGCAGAAATTTGTATGCAGGAAGAGTGAGAGATGCTACAGAGGGGCACAAGAGTTTGTAAGTTGTGACGACAGTGTCATAACCTCAGAAGCATCTGTGGATGTTTTTGAGCTATGCAATGAAGCAACTGGGAGAAGAGGATGAAGAGGAATCAGCAGTATCAACATTTGCGGCACCAGTGGAAGGATTAGATGTCGTGGGACAGTACCTATGCTCCTTCCCTATTGATGAGGGGCTACTAGGAGCATTGAACGCAGGATTCCAAGTGTCAGATACCCGGGCAGGAGGAAGCAGACTACTCTACTGGATTTCTTTAAGAAATGACGATTAGTAACTTTACCAGGTAATACTGAAGAATCAGCCTGCATTCACATCTAATGATAAATATGTAAATCTGACATCCGCTTTCGTTTTGTTGATGCAGATGGCTGACCATGAAGCAGTGTTAATATCAGTGTTTTGTGCTTTTGAAACTAGTATAAATTTATAACTATTCTAGCATTTTAATTCTTTAATTTACTACATTTTGTTCATCAATCTTTAAATTCCTTTCTTAATATTACATGTGTGCATAATGATTTAAAATTTCTGAAAATAATAAGTTTTATTATTAAACTACTTAAAATCACAATTTGCAACCTTATGCTAACCTTCTTTTAAGGAAAAAATTGTAATTCTCCCAGAGATTCATTAAATATGGGTTTTACTGTAATTTTAAAATAAAAAGTTCACTAGGCACAGGGACAATGTACTCTGTATTGTTAATCCTTCCTCCTGTTTAAAGAATTGCATAAGTTTAATGCAGGTGTGTGTTAATTCCAACGACTCATGTATTTCCTCTGTAGTTATTTATATGGATCCCAGCTATTTTTCATTCAATTATTTCTTTTTGGTTCCGGTTGGGAGTAAGGATTTCACATCAAACAATTCTTTTCTGTCTTTAGGTTCTAAAATTAATTCCTTTATTTTTTCCACCAGTTCTGGAGAGTTCTTTATGCTTAAAGTTTCAAATTTTTGCAACATCTGCAACCTTTTGATTAAACATTTAACCAGGTTGTATGTCGGTGAATTTGTATAGTTAACAATGGGTGTTGTTAAATGCAGGTTTGTGTAACTTCAGGAGACCATAAATACCAGCGAGTGTAAAGTTATCAGATGATGTTGCTAATCTAACAAATCTAATACAATTCTTCCTCAACTACAACTTTTCCTTGCTTTGCAACAAATCTTGCTTCCACTTCTTTATCATTTAAAGTTTAGAAACTGTCATTCCTAACCTCATTTTCGGCATTTCGCTTTTCATACATATAACACTTTTTTTCTTTATTTCCCAGTGCTGCTATAGCTACTTCCAAATTCACTACATAATAGCTTAAAATGTGTTATAGATGAGCACACCACTGCTGCAATATTTTGTGATCAGCCTGGGAATATCTCTCTCTGTATAGTCGAGCAGCTGGCTTCGGCCTGTTCATGTAAAACCGTAAATTACAGCATAACCTAATTCATTGTTAGGAATTTAGCTTAATATATCATCACCTACTTCACTAACTTGAAACAGTTTCAGTTCTTCTGTCCCAATATTTAATGGCATTGTATTAAGGCAGTTAGCAATTTTGTTTTTAAATAGAAAGCTTATAAATAAACACTGACCTTACCAAATATAATATCCAGCAACTCAATCGCAATTTTTAATAATATTGAATTTACAATGTTTCAAAAATAAATATTAGCTGTTTAAGTTTTATTTACTATTCATTGGAAGCAAACAGTGAATGATGCAAAGCCTTCCTGTTTTTCAATAACAACCGTGGTTGAAGAAACCAATCAGTCGTACCTGCTGTAAAAGAATAACTACTCAAAGTGTAGTCAGTGGCATGCATACTCTCTCAGCAAGACTAATTTTACTAAAATGTAAAAGCCCATAATTTTCAAAATGCTATTCAGTGAGTATTTTAATTTAGTTTTCCCACAAGACAGTTGGAGTGGAATGATGCCAGAGAACAAATCACATTACATATTATTTAGTGCTGACTTGTCAGTAAAAATGTCATACACCTAAAAGGCATCACAGCTCGGTAATTACGCCTTATAGACTATAACTTCCTTATTTCAAAATGCTTATCTGGGTGTCATTTTCAATTCCTGAATTTTGGCACACCCTGTGGATTTCATTCTGGGTAACTAGTGGAAGGCTTTTTACTCTTGAGGTTTTTCAGTCAAATTTAGAAGATAACTCTCCAAACAGATTTGAACATTTGAATCTTTTCACACAAAACTTCCTTCAGGGTGTGTAGAACATGGGGCAAGTTTAACTGACTTAGTGTTGTCCTTTCTTGTGGTGTTCCCTCTGATGTTTAAAAATGTTCCATTCACAGCTTTCATCAAAAACCCTCTTCCTTTTCCTCCTCAAAGTCAGTATCTATTCCTAAGTATTATACTAACCTTTTAGCTAATTGGAGGTACTCTTTCAATTTGTATTTCCTGGTCTAGTCTTTTTCTAGAGCCTTAATATTGTTTATCTCAGTATCAAGTGTTGATTTGTTTCAGTATGTCTTTCCAAACATCTTATGCTTAATAAATGAGATCTTCACTTGATGGTAGTTTTTGACTAGAACTGTATAGCTAGTTCACATCATTGAACAGTACACTGCATATGAAGGAAAGGGTCAAAACATTGACATTGGGGGAGGAAATTAAAAACCATAGTAAAGCTTAACAATACATTGAAATTATGCATGAGGGGTGATCAGAAACAAAGCCTGCTGCAGTGAAACGTGTTCATTTTATTTCACACAACCTACTGATAGTACATTATACATTAGGTTATTTTTCAACATAGTCTCCATATTGGTTTAGGCATGGGATGAGTTTGAATATTCCCTCCTGGTAAAAATCCTGTCCTTGCATGTTCAGCCATGTTGTCACGAAGTGTTTCACCTCCTTGCCTGAAACAAATCGCCAGGCTCCTAGGTGCTCCTTCAAGTGAGAAAAAAGGTCAGTCGCTTGGAGTGAGATCTGGACTGTAGGTAGTGTGGGCGATAATGTCCCACGAAAACTGCTTCAGCAGCGTCGTGATCTTCTGGGCTGTATGAGGTCGGGCATTGTCGTGAAGGAAGATGACACCCTCAGTGAGAAGTCCTGGCCATTTCCTCCTGATTGCTTTGCATAATCATGTCAAGGTCTCGCAGTATCGGCCAGCGGTCACTGTTTGCCCTCTTTCCACAAACTCCACGAGTATGACACTCGCGCTGTTCCAAAACACTGTGGCCATCACCTTCCCGGCTGATGGTGTCACCTTAAATTTCTTTGTCTCTGGAGAGGAGGGGTGTTTCATGGTTTCCTTCGGAAGGGAAGTAAAGCCGGTGGTCCCGTGTCGTAGATTTACGGCACATAAAAGAACCTCAAGCCTAATAAGAGGCCTCTGAGCAAAATTTCCGGTCTTTGACGCCCAATATACAATGGGACGCTAAGAACCGTAGTAGTTAAAGAGTGTCCATAAATAAAACTCAATTTAAATTTAAATTTCACACCATTCACACGCACACTGCTTGCTGCTGGGGGCTAAAAAAAAATTGAGTTTTATTTATGGATGCTCTTTAACTGCTGTGGTCCTTAGATTCCCATTCTATATTAGGTGTGAAAGACCTGTAGATTTTGCTCAGAGGCCTCTTTATCATGCATGAGGTTCTTTTACGTGCCGTAAATCTACAACACGGTACCACCGGCTTTAGTTCTCTTCCGAATGCTGGTGAATGCATGTTTAGTCACCCGTGACAATGTGATGAAGAAAACTGTTCCCTTCCATGGAGAACCATTGCAAAAGTTGCAGACTTGCCCCAAGTGCTTCTCCTTGTGTTGGTTGGACAGATTTTGTGGAACCTGTCGGGAATAAACTTTCCGGTACTGCAGACTATCATGAACACTTCTGAGCGACATTCCCAATTCTACTGTCACATGCCATAACATGATCCTCCTGTTGTCCTCCGTGGTGTAGTAGTTACCATGCTAGCCTCGTTGGTTCAAACCCGACGGAGGGCGATGGATTTTTTCGGACGTAAAAATCCTTAGCATGGCTTCCTTCAGAAGGGAAGTAAAGCCAGTGGCCCCATGTCGCAGATTTTCGCACGTAAAAGAACCTCAAACCTGATAAAGAGGCCTCTGAGCATTTCACGCCCAATCTAGAATGATATGCTAAGGACCACAACAGTTAAAGAGCATCCATAAATAAAACTCAATTTAATTTTTTTCTCCTGTTGTCCTGAATCAGCTCTTCCACACAAGTTGCGTTCAAATCTGTTGATGCCAAGCTGGGTCGGCCACTGTGATCCTCAGTGACGTTTTGTCTACCAGCTGCCGGTTACATGCTTCCCCCACAGAAATTGAATAACGGAGCGGATTTCTTTGCGAGACCCAAGCAAGTTGCCTTTTGTGTTTATCCACAACTAGCGCTGGATCTCTGCACAGTTGCCAACCGCATGTATTAGAACTACAGCACACTACTAATTTTTGTATAATGGACGGATCTCCAGGAATATCGGCCTTGTAACCATAGTTTCTGATCACTCCTCAGTCACTTGTTGACAACTTGGTCTTTGGGAGATACAGAAATTTCAAAGCATGGGATAGAAATAGATAAACATTCTTGTGAGGTTATGCTGAACATTGTGAAAGACTGAGGAAGGTTTGTAAAGGTCAATCATTTTGATAGCTTATTGTGTGTGTACAATAGTATTCTATTGACAGGTAGCATGGGGTTGACATTTTTAACCGTTTATTTAAGGAATATGGAGCCTTAATGTGTATTTAATTAATAATCCAGAGTTTTGGAAGGAAATGTATTGAGTATCATCATTACACCAATCATATGTCTCAGAACCTGCAACGAAGAGTATTGTTCACTATAAGTTTATGAAACGTACTACAACATATTTTTCATGTTGTAGCATTGCATTAGCTGATTTTTACTGTTAACCTATTCCTTTCTTCTGTGTACTGAACTCTCAGCTCTCTCTACATTGGTGTTATCACCAGGAATGGAGAAATAATATCCCACAATTTTAATAACTCTGAATACAGAAATGCGATTATGAATGAAGGAACCCATTTCATATATGGCAACAAATTCTTAAAACTATTATCCTTGGTCTCCCCCAAAAAACATTAATTTGTTGAAGTTGAGTTCACATGCAGTAAAAATTGCTGACATTTGTCTTGAGGTTTGGTCGTTTTCATTTAACATAAAATCACGGACAGTCTGCGAAAAAATCCATGGCATATGAATTCCCTAAGTATAATAGCAGAAGCACTGCTTTGCCAGTAACTCGCACAAGTGTGTGAATGTACTGATTCAACTAATGAGCGCTGGTACAAGAAGAGCATTTGTTATTACCATATCAGGCAATGACTGGTACTGTTTACATGTGACACACTACAAACAGGTTGTTTTAATCGAATTTGATGTTGAAGTGTGTAGCCTCTTATTCCTATCCTGTACTATCAGCCAACTTACTTAACTTCGTGACATGAATCTTGTCTGTTAGTGGTTTTAAGATGCCTTGAGCGCCCATCACCTGATTGTACAACCACACCCACTTTTGACCATCGCAAATAAAGGGGAAGAATCTTTTACTGTCGAATCTAACTCCTTTATTATTATTGTTCAGGTTAAACCCTTAAAAATGTAGTACTTATTACACTTCTTATTTAGATTTCATCCATTTTAAAGAAAATGTTCATGTGTTTTTGCACAATCGTAACAAATAAGTGACTATACTTACAGAGTGTCATTTAAAGAATCATACTTAAGAATTATTATAATAGTATGGCCATCTTTACAACACCTATGAATCAGGATGAGAACTTGTAGATATTATTACAAGATGCTTTTAAAGGAAATTTAACATGAGAATTAAGACACAACACTCACTGCTCATAGAAACATTTTGTTTATCCCAGTTTATCAAAAAATTCTCTCCGACACTGTATGCAGCATTCCATCCTTTGCAACCACTTCTGGAAGCAGCCACACCACTCAGTTTCCGGCACTGCAGACAACTCCTCTTCGTATGCTGCTTCAGGACTGGAAAACCGGTGACCTCGACGTCTGTTCTTCACCGTGGGGAACAGGAAGAAATAGCAAGATGCCAGGTCAGGATTATAGAGTGGATGTGTCAATTCTTTTCCTTCAGTTGCTTGCAGAAACTCATTGTTACTTTAGTGGTGTGAGCTGCTACATTGTCTGGTGCCAGGTCAGGACTATAGAGTGGATGTGTCAATTCTTTTCCTTCAGTTGCTTGCAGAAACTCATTGTTACTTTAGTGGTGTGAGCTGCTACATTGTCTGGTGCCAGGTCAGGTCTATAGAGTGGATGTGTCAATTCTTTTCCTTCAGTTGCTTGCAGAAACTCATTGTTACTTTAGTGGTGTGAACTGCTACATTGTCTGGTGCCAGGTCAGGTCTATAGAGTGGATGTGTCAATACTTTTGTTTCAGTTGCTTGCAGAAACTCATTGTTACTTTAGTGGTGTGAGCTGCTACATTGTCTGGTGCCAGGTCAGGACTATAGAGTGGATGTGTCAATTCTTTTGTTTCAGTTGCTTGCAGAAACTCATTGTTACTTTAGTGGTGTGAGCTGCTACATTGTCTGGTGCCAGGTCAGGACTATAGAGTGGATGTGTCAATTCTTTTGCTTCAGTTCCTTGAGAAACTCATTGTTACATTAGTGGTGTGAACTGCTACATTGTCTAGTGCCAGGTCAGGACTATAGAGTGGATGTGTCAATACTTTTGCTTCAGTACGTTGAGAAACTCTTTGTTACATTAGGGGTGTGAACTGCTACATTGTCTGGTGCCAGGTCAGGACTATAGAGTGAATGTGTCAATACTTTTGCTTCAGTTCCTTGAGAAACTCATTGTTACATTAGGGGTGTGAACTGCTACATTGTCTGGTGCCAGGTCAGGACTATAGAGTGGATGTGTCAATACTTTTGCTTCAGTACGTTGAGAAACTCATTGTTACATTAGGGGTGTGAACTGCTACATTGTCTAGTGCCAGGTCAGGACTATAGAGTGGATGTGTCAATACTTTTGCTTCAGTTCCTTGAGAAACTCATTGTTACATTAGGGGTGTGAACTGCTACATTGTCTGGTGCCAGGTCAGGACTATAGAGTGGATGTGTCAATACTTTTGCTTCAGTTCCTTGAGAAACTCATTGTTACATTAGTGGTGTGAACTGCTACATTGTCTAGTGCCAGGTCAGGACTATAGAGTGAATGTGTCAATACTTTTGCTTCAGTTCCTTGAGAAACTCATTGTTACTTTAGTGGTGTGAGCTGCTACATTGTCTAGTGCCAGGTCAGGACTATAGAGTGGATGTGTCAATTCTTTTGCTTCAGTTCCTTGAGAAACTCATTGTTACATTAGTGGTGTGAACTGCTACATTGTCTGGTGCCAGGTCAGGACTATAGAGTGGATGTGTCAATACTTTTGCTTCAGTTCCTTGAGAAACTCATTGTTACATTAGTGGTGTGAGCTGCTACATTGTCTGGTGCCAGGTCAGGACTATAGAGTGGATGTGTCAATTCTTTTGCTTCAGTTCCTTGAGAAACTCATTGTTACATTAGTGGTGTGAACTGCTACATTGTCTAGTGCCAGGTCAGGACTATAGAGTGAATGTGTCAATACTTTTGCTTCAGTTCCTTGAGAAACTCATTGTTACTTTAGTGGTGTGAGCTGCTACATTGTCTGGTGCCAGGTCAGGTCTATAGAGTGAATGTGTCAATACTTTTGCTTCAGTTCCTTGAGAAACTCATTGTTACTTTAGTGGTGTGAGCTGCTACATTGTCTGGTGCCAGGTCAGGATTATAGAGTGGATGTGCCAATTCTTTTCCTTCAGTTCCTTGAGAAACTCATTGTTACTTTAGTGGTGTGAGCTGCTACATTGTCTGGTGCCAGGTCAGGTCTATAGAGTGAATGTGTCAATACTTTTGCTTCAGTTCCTTGAGAAACTCATTGTTACTTTAGTGGTGTGAGCTGCTACATTGTCTGGTGCCAGGTCAGGATTATAGAGTGGATGTGCCAATTCTTTTCCTTCAGTTGCTTGCAGAAACTCATTGTTACATTAGTGGTGTGAACTGCTACATTGTCTGGTGCCAGGTCAGGACTATAGAGTGGATGTGTCAATACTTTTGCTTCAGTTCCTTGAGAAACTGATTGTTACATTAGTGGTGTGAACTGCTACATTGTCTGGTGCCAGGTCAGGTCTATAGAGTGAATGTGTCAATACTTTTGCTTCAGTTCCTTGAGAAACTCATTGTTACATTAGTGGTGTGAACTGCTACATTGTCTGGTGCCAGGTCAGGTCTATAGAGTGAATGTGTCAATACTTTTGCTTCAGTTCCTTGAGAAACTCATTGTTACTTTAGTGGTGTGAGCTGCTACATTGTCTGGTGCCAGGTCAGGATTATA
Organism: Deroplatys truncata; assembly: GCA_030765065.1. Taxonomy (NCBI): domain Eukaryota; kingdom Metazoa; phylum Arthropoda; class Insecta; order Mantodea; family Mantidae; genus Deroplatys; species Deroplatys truncata. The sequence goes on along the minus strand of CM060987.1, from coordinate 2,324,954 downwards.
GAGTGGATGTGCCAATTCTTTTCCTTCAGTTGCTTGCAGAAACTCATTGTTACATTAGTGGTGTGAACTGCTACATTGTCTGGTGCCAGGTCAGGACTATAGAGTGGATGTGTCAATACTTTTGCTTCAGTTCCTTGAGAAACTGATTGTTACATTAGTGGTGTGAACTGCTACATTGTCTGGTGCCAGGTCAGGTCTATAGAGTGAATGTGTCAATACTTTTGCTTCAGTTCCTTGAGAAACTCATTGTTACATTAGTGGTGTGAACTGCTACATTGTCTGGTGCCAGGTCAGGTCTATAGAGTGAATGTGTCAATACTTTTGCTTCAGTTCCTTGAGAAACTCATTGTTACATTAGTGGTGTGAGCTGCTACATTGTCTGGTGCCAGGTCAGGACTATAGAGTGAATGTGTCAATACTTTTGCTTCAGTTCCTTGAGAAACTCATTGTTACTTTAGTGGTGTGAGCTGCTACATTGTCTGGTGCCAGGTCAGGATTATAGAGTGGATGTGCCAATTCTTTTCCTTCAGTTGCTTGCAGAAACTCATTGTTACATTAGGGGTGTGAACTGCTACATTGTCTGGTGCCAGGTCAGGACTATAGAGTGGATGTGTCAATACTTTTGCTTCAGTTCCTTGAGAAACTCATTGTTACATTAGTGGTGTGAACTGCTACATTGTCTGGTGCCAGGTCAGGACTATAGACTGGATGTGTCAATAATTCTGCTTCAGTTCCTTGAGAAACTGATTGTTACATTAGTGGTGTGAACTGCTACATTGTCTGGTGCCAGGTCAGGACTATAGACTGGATGTGTCAATAATTCTGCTTCAGTTCCTTGAGAAACTGATTGTTACATTAGTGGTGTGAACTGCTACATTGTCTGGTGCCAGGTCAGGACTATAGAGTGGATGTGTCAATAATTCTGCTTCAGTTCCTTGAGAAACTGATTGTTACATTAGTGGTGTGAACTGCTACATTGTCTGGTGCCAGGTCAGGACTATAGAGTGGATGTGTCTATACTTTTGCTTCAGTTCCTTGAGAAACTCATTGTTACATTAGTGGTGTGAACTGCTACATTGTCTGGTGCCAGGTCAGGACTATAGAGTGGATGTGTCAATACTTTTGCTTCAGTTCCTTGAGAAACTCATTGTTACATTAGTGGTGTGAACTGCTACATTGTCTGGTGCCAGGTCAGGAATATAGAGTGGATGTGTCAATACTTTTGTTTCACTTGCTTGCAGAAACTCATTGTTACATTAGTGGTGTGAACTGCTACATTGTCTGGTGCCAGGTCAGGACTATAGAGTGGATGTGTCTATACTTTAGCTTTAGTTGCTTGCAGAAACTGATTGTTACATTAGTGGTGTGAACTGCTACATTGTCTGGTGCCAGGTCAGGACTATAGAGTGGATGTGTCTATACTTTTGCTTCAGTTCCTTGAGAAACTCATTGTTACATTAGTGGTGTGAACTGCTACATTGTCTGGTGCCAGGTCAGGAATATAGAGTGGATGTGTCAATACTTTTGTTTCACTTGCTTGCAGAAACTCATTGTTACATTAGTGGTGTGAACTGCTACATTGTCTGGTGCCAGGTCAGGACTATATAGTGGATGTGTCTATACTTTAGCTTTAGTTGCTTGCAGAAACTGATTGTTACATTAGTGGTGTGAACTGCTACATTGTCTGGTGCCAGGTCAGGACTATAGAGTGGATGTGTCTATACTTTTGCTTCAGTTCCTTGAGAAACTCATTGTTACATTAGTGGTGTGAACTGCTACATTGTCTGGTGCCAGGTCAGGACTATAGAGTGGATGTGTCTATACTTTAGCTTTAGTTGCTTGCAGAAACTCATTGTTACATTAGTGGTGTGAACTGCTACATTGTCTGGTGCCAGGTCAGGACTATAGAGTGGATGTGTCAATACTTTTGCTTCAGTTCCTTGAGAAACTCATTGTTACATTAGTGGTGTGAACTGCTACATTGTCTGGTGCCAGGTCAGGACTATAGAGTGGATGTGTCTATACTTTTGCTTCAGTTCCTTGAGAAACTCATTGTTACATTAGTGGTGTGAACTGCTACATTGTCTGGTGCCAGGTCAGGATTATAGAGTGGATGTGTGTATACTTTTGCTTCAGTTCCTTACAGAAACTCATTGTTACATTAGTGGTGTGAACTGCTACATTGTCTGGTGCCAGGTCAGGACTATAGAGTGGATGTGTGTATACTTTTGCTTCAGTTCCTTACAGAAACTCATTGTTACATTAGTGGTGTGAGCTGCTACATTGTCTGGTGCCAGGTCAGGACTATAGAGTGGATGTGTCTATACTTTTGCTTCAGTTCCTTGAGAAACTGATTGTTACACTAGTGGTGTGAACTGCTACATTGTCTGGTGCCAGGTCAGGACTATAGAGTGGATGTGTCTATACTTTTGCTTCAGTTCCTTGAGAAACTGATTGTTACTTTAGTGGTGTGAACTGCTACATTGTCTGGTGCCAGGTCAGGACTATAGAGTGGATGTGTCAATACTTTTGCTTCAGTTCCTTGAGAAACTGATTGTTACATTAGTGGTGTGAGCTGCTACATTGTCTGGTGCCAGGTCAGGACTATAGAGTGGATGTGTCAATACTTTTGCTTCAGTTCCTTGAGAAACTGATTGTTACATTAGTGGTGTGAACTGCTACATTGTCTGGTGCCAGGTCAGGACTATAGAGTGGATGTGTCTATACTTTTGCTTCAGTTCCTTGAGAAACTCATTGTTACATTAGTGGTGTGAACTGCTACATTGTCTGGTGCCAGGTCAGGACTATAGAGTGGATGTGTCAATACTTTTGCTTCAGTTCCTTGAGAAACTCATTGTTACATTAGTGGTGTGAACTGCTACATTGTCTGGTGCCAGGTCAGGACTATAGAGTGGATGTGTCTATACTTTTGCTTCAGTTCCTTGAGAAACTCATTGTTACATTAGTGGTGTGAACTGCTACATTGTCTGGTGCCAGGTCAGGACTATAGAGTGGATGTGTGTATACTTTTGCTTCAGTTCCTTACAGAAACTCATTGTTACATTAGTGGTGTGAGCTGCTACATTGTCTGGTGCCAGGTCAGGACTATAGAGTGGATGTGTCTATACTTTTGCTTCAGTTCCTTGAGAAACTGATTGTTACACTAGTGGTGTGAACTGCTACATTGTCTGGTGCCAGGTCAGGACTATAGAGTGGATGTGTCTATACTTTTGCTTCAGTTCCTTGAGAAACTGATTGTTACTTTAGTGGTGTGAACTGCTACATTGTCTGGTGCCAGGTCAGGACTATAGAGTGGATGTGTCAATACTTTTGCTTCAGTTCCTTGAGAAACTGATTGTTACATTAGTGGTGTGAGCTGCTACATTGTCTGGTGCCAGGTCAGGACTATAGAGTGGATGTGTCAATACTTTTGCTTCAGTTCCTTGAGAAACTGATTGTTACACTAGTGGTGTGAACTGCTACATTGTCTGGTGCCAGGTCAGGACTATAGAGTGGATGTGTCTATACTTTTGCTTCAGTTCCTTGAGAAACTGATTGTTACTTTAGTGGTGTGAACTGCTACATTGTCTGGTGCCAGGTCAGGACTATAGAGTGGATGTGTGTATACTTTTGCTTCAGTTCCTTACAGAAACTCATTGTTACACTAGTGGTGTGAACTGCTACATTGTCTGGTGCCAGGTCAGGACTATAGAGTGGATGTGTGTATACTTTTGCTTCAGTTCCTTACAGAAACTCATTATTACATTAGTGGTGTGAGCTGCTACATTGTCTGGTGCCAGGTCAGGACTATAGAGTGGATGTGTCTATACTTTTGTTTCACTTGGTTGCAGAAACTCATTGTTACATTAGTGGTGTGAACTGCTACATTGTCTGGTGCCAGGTCAGGACTATAGGGTGGATGTGTCAATACTTTTGTTTCACTTGCTTGCAGAAACTCATTGTTACATTAGTGGTGTGAACTGCTACATTGTCTGGTGCCAGGTCAGGCCTATAGAGTGGATGTGTCTATACCTTTTTTCAGTTCCTTGCAGAAACTCATTATTACACTAGTGGTGTGAACTGCTACATTGTCTGTTGCCAGGTCAGGACTATATAGTGGATGTGTCTATACTTTTTTTCCGTTCCTTGCAGAAACTCTATTGCCACATAAGTGCGAGCTGATACATAACCCTTAGTCCTGTCTTTAGACACATGTCTGGAAGGTAAACTTCTGAGTACCATTTTGTAGTAACAGTTTTCTGATTTTCGAGAACAGTGGTTGCCACGTAACCACTGGTGAAGAAGAAATAAGCCACCATTTTCTTTTCCTCACGCCTTCCTCTCTTAACTTTAACACGTGGTTGATTATCAGGGTACACCCAATGGAGGACTGGTGTTTGGTTTATGTGTCAAACTGATATAACCATCTTTTGTCACCCTAAGAACACCTGAAAAACGGAGACTTTTCACAATTAAATCTTTATAACCTTTGTTACCACCGTTCCACCCTGTGGATCTTCTTGCTTCAGACAAAGTATGGAGTCCATCTTGAGATTCTTTTTACACAAGGGTGGCTGAAATAGTTGGTGAACTAATCGCTAATACCAGCTCAATGTACTTGTAGGTTACTGTCAGATCTTCCTTAATCATTTCCACAGTGCTGATGCTGTTCTCTGTCATCTTCAAGGGATTGTTCTGCTCCTTGAGTTCTCCAAACCAGTGGAACACAGTAGCTCATAATGAAGTTGTATTTATTGTAACATTATTGTAGCTCCACGTTTGGGAGCCAATTTGTAACGGTCGATGCTTGTTTACGTAATGTTTCTTTGTGTTATTTGTTAGCCCTACGTTGTGGAAGCCAATTTGCGATAGAAATGTTTCTCACGTATTGTTGTTTACATCTGTATTGAAGCCATCTTGTGACGTCACTCCTTGTTTTGGTTTGTAGCTCCATCTGGTGTAGCAATTTGTATCAGTTTTGAAATAATTCATTTTTTAATGTCCTCCGGCTAGCTATTTAGGTCGAACATTTATCTCTTGCAGGGTGTGAATCGGAAAGGAATCTTTTATCCAGAAATTATACTTAATGAAGAAATTGGTTTTATAACTTTTATTGCCGAACACGTTCACGAACACTTTTACATATTGATTTAGATACTCGCCAAACTGAAACTGTTTGTAATAACTTCTTACTTATCACTTTTAACTCACGTACTTCAACTTTGTGTATATTTAACTGTATAATACTTTAGATTCTCGTAATTCTGCTACGCGTAACTTATGACGAACTGAAGACAGCGTGCTAGAAATTTTGATGAACTGGGCGACCGACGTGTAAGGTATTGAGAATTTTGTTGAACTGGGGGGCGATCTACCTCGGACCTGGCTTATATACTCCCACTCCTCGACATGCCTAAAGATTATAAATGAACTGCTATTGGCTAATAAAACGCGCCAACATTAGCGTTCTATTTTAATATCCAATGAAAACCACTAATACATATGCTTTAGGAAATATTCTAGAAGGTTCTACCGAAACCGCGCGAAACATTACGTAACTTCCTTGTTCCCAATAATGATAAACAGCTCACCCCATCGCTGCATTATTGCGTTATTATTGACAGTTTCAGTAAAGCTGTATATTATTATTTACCAATAATAATTACAATTAATAAACATCGGAAGTCAATGTCACATAAAAATACATATTCATATTACAATCATTATTTACATTTAAGTAATTTGTGATACAAATTACCGTATCAATAAAGAAAAATGGTCCCCCTAAAGCCCCCCTCTCAAATGCTCAAGTGACTGTTTCATTTAAGCCCCATTTAAAATCGTCCAAATACCCTTAAAATGCTCTCTCTGAATCTCCAATACACGTGGAAGAAGCTTTACACTTTCCAGCCTTAAAACATAAAATGAAGAAAAATGAATGATACAAGAGAGCTCTGCTTGCTACCAATCAGTCAGCAATTTTGACCTAGCAACAATCCTTTCCCTAAGGGTGGTCAATATGCCATGTCTCAATACCAGGCTGCATCCTTGTAGTCTGTTTCATGACTAGACATGATGATAAAATGTGACCCATTTAGGAGTTCTGTGGCATTCAAACCTTGAGAAGCCTCACAGAATGTCATATTTGGTCAGTTTACACTTCCAGGTGCTTCAACCACTTTTTGGTCTTTATACTGCATTTCTATTTTACACGTATATATGTTTATTGCTGTTGTGGTTTTCAGAAAATGGAGCGAAGAGAGAAAATAGAACAAATAGTTCGTGAACGAGAGCGGCATAGAATGGAAGTTTACCAGCGTAAATGGTCAAGGCGTGAAGAAGCCGATTTCTATCGTACTGTATCAACTTTTGGTATAGAATATGACAGGTATGTATAGCTTCCTTCTTTTAGGAATACTTTCTTTTGTTTTGCATAAAAAGAAAGGGCTTTGTAATAAAAAACATGAATTTGAAATTTTTCAGGAAGAGAAATCGATATGATTGGAATAAGTTCCGATCGATCTCTCGCTTGGATAAGAAGTTTGATGATACTATGACGGAGTATTACAGAGCCTTCTGCGCAATGTGCAAGAGAGTATGTGGTCTAAAATTGACTGATGAGGAAGGTATGTAACACATTTATAGTACAATTTTAATTTCAGTACAGTAATAATTTATTATTTCATAGCAGACATTAATTAGTGCACTACTCTGCCTGAAATGAAATGTACATCGAAGAGACGGCCTGCAATGTTGCCACTTATTGCAAACACATGAAAACCGCAATTAGATTAGTGCATACAAAGGTGATCATGCTGCACCTATTAATGAAATAACTGCATTGTAGAGCAGCAGCATAGTTATTTATTTATTTATTTATGGTAGAATCATATTGGATGCACCCAAAGATGATGATAAAATAGGGTACAGTTGAGTTTATGCCCTGAGTGTCAAATGGAGGATGTTGTCTTTTGCTTCGCTGGCTCTGAGGTTAATGTAACTCAGTTGGTAGAATATTAAACAAATGTTATCCTCCTCATTATTAGTGCATTATGTAATATTTAAATGTATCAACATTAATTTTCGCCTTGTGTATACTATATCTGCAAGTTGTACTTTAAATTTTCTATTCACCAACTATGAATGGTAATCTTGAGTATGTATTATATGTTACTGCAGGAAACTTATTAAATAAAAACAGTAATAAAATAATGTTAGGTATTCCAGCATTTATTACTGTACACCAGGTGCAAATGCCTGCATGGATTTTCTTAAATTGATCGACACTGCTGCAACTGTAATGCTTATAGTACTTACTCTGAATATAGGCATTTATTATCGTAGTTCTACATGTTACCTTAAATAAAAATCTGATGTGTTGCACTCACATGACTTTCTCTACTCTTGTACAAACTATTTTTACAAACATTTGTTCTCCATCTACTTATATTTATCGAGATGTTAATCTTATTGCTGATTTTTTTGTAGGTGCAAGGGAATATGGTAAGCTTTAAGCGATAGTCAAATCTTTAAAGAGCTAAGCATTCCATTCTCTTTCCATGTCCAGGACATAAAAAAACAAATAGCAAAGAATATCTTGGAAACGGTTCCCTCTATACAAAAAAAAAAAAATAATAAAAATAAAAGTGTGACATTACTTGCGTGTTTTAATGAGATCTACATCTTTTGTGTAGTAAAATTTTGTCTACCTCTTACAGTTTACCAGTTATGCAAAAGTCATTCAGAATCGAGGGCTTTTCGGGACATTCCGAGAAAATTCAAGATATACATGTTATTTTCCATGAAAATATCTTAAACATGATATTTTAATCAAAATCATTACAGCCAGTTTTTAGAAAATAAAAATTTTCGAAAAATGCTCTGGGGTGGGAGGATTTTCTTGAAAATCTTCGTATCGCATCCTTGCAAGATAGTAAACTCAAGTACCAAGTTTGGTATTTATCCGACTTTTCGTTTTTGAGTTATGCTGTTCACAGACTGACTGATAGACACACACACGGATATGTTTCCAAAAATGATTCATTGGAATTCAGGGCACCTCAAAACATGTATTTTTGGTGAAATCTGTATCAAATGTTTGAGTGGAATGCAATACTTGCCACATGTAGTAGGGAAATTAAAAATAAAATCCTACCTGAGAGATGTAATCATCAGACTCATCCGTCGTTTATGTCTGTATGTAGGCTGCTTCTCTGATTGAACATAAAACCCTGGATAAATTATGTATCCAGCAGGTCGGCGGAAGAACCGTGTTCAAATCCCGGTTGTGCCGTTGACTCTACATTAAAAACTGATTGAACATTTTCAGTTTTCACTGCAAGTTTTATATAGTTCTGCCATTGTTCTTCTGTCACTTGATCAGATATTTGTCTTATCACTGGCCATTTTTTAAGATTCCGACATGGCACCTTACTTTTTATTTGATTGAGGACACAGTGGTTTACCACCACATGTCCATATGACAGCCATCTCATTCAATTGCATATGTCCCCCTTTTTTTTGTTTGTTTGTTTTGTTTGCTGGTAATGGTTCATTGATTATTTGTAGAAGAATGGGTATAATAGGAATTGGATTTGCAATATTGTGCTCTTGCATGAAATGCAAAATTTTACCTTTTCTCCAAGATTTGGAAAATAAATAGGGTTTCGAATTCAGCTGTGGTAAGGTACATTATCCAAAACAATTGCAGATAGGTCTTCTGTTTTAAGATTTTGCTTAGGAACCAGGTTTTTTAAAGGACCTATGACAATCTGCAGGTGCATCCACCATGTTTTTATGAGTCACAAATAAAGCATCTTCCATTAAGCTTGACCCTCCGCCACAGTGAATAGCAAGACTTCTCAAACCTTTGTTGCATATAGATAAAGATTGTAGTATCCTTGCATGTGAAGGTTCTTGATCTCTAAATACCTGTCTTGCTATTTGTTAAAATGCTGTGTTCAAAACCACTTTACTTCTTCCATAGGAAAAGCTAATCAGTACCCTCTGTGTTTGCTGCAACAAGTCACGTGTAAAATCATTAGCGTCATCTATTTATGTGCTTTTTGAAACACTTTTAATGATAGTAGTAGCATCAGCAGTTAATTAGTTGAGATTTTTTGTTGATAATACACCACCTTTATTAAGCACACTTTTAAGGTAATCTTTTACATTCTGAACTATTTGTTCAGCTTATTTCCTAAGCTTCACATCTCTATGAATCATAGGTCCCCCCCCCCCCGTAGGAGTCCTTTGAATTGAAGGACCAGCAAGGTTCACATTCTCTTCTAAATTTTCACAGCTACATAACTGGTTGGAAAAAGAAAAACATATTCCCAGACCCACTTCCTGACTGTAACACTCTTAAATACACACCAGAACTGTTGACAGGATCCTCCCTATTGTGTTCATATCATTAACATGTAAGTAGGGTGAGGGCCAAAGAATGTGGATGTTACGGCCTGAACAGAAGCACATATCAACCTAAAGATGTATGTTATGTACCTATAATTGATGCTTATTCTAATGTGAAAATGCTACTGATAGTGTGCTAGTCAACATTAGCAATTTTCTGATATTCACTTTTTTGCAGCGAAAATTCTCTATTTTATACATAAACAAAAGCCTTGCTGCCTTGGAATAGCTTTCTTTAAGGACACATTAATTTAAAAATAGTAGGATGTTTCTCCTATAATAAGAACAAATATGCGTATAGCATCTTCCTGGAGACAGGTTTACATTCTTTTCTAATCTTGACAACAATGGCTGATTTTCTTGTCTTATATTTCTTTCCCTGTCTTAACCACAGTATTCTTACTGATTCCTACGAGTCTGGAAGTGGAAAGTTGTGCAACGAGAGTAAACAAAGATGGTTGCAATGGGTGGGAATTATAAACTTATAGAGCTAGAATAGGGAAATAACAAAGAATGGAAAGATAAAGCTAGAGTTGAGCGCATGGATGGTTATTATAATAGCAATATTGTTAATAATCAGAAGAGTGGCGCAAAACCTGGGACCAATCTGATGGAACAATAAAGGAATTGCAAAAAGAATTAGGCAAAAAAAATGGACAACACTAAGCAGCTGAAAGATCAATAAAACTACAGAGAGAGAGGAGATGGACAAACAGATAGCAGAACGCAGAAGGAGAATTGAAACAGTAGCACAAAGGTATGAAACAAGACTGCAGAAGAAAAACTGCATAATTTTTGGAGCGAGAGAAGACAATAGAAGTTTGGAGGAAATAGTATACTAAATCATGGAAGGTCTCGGAATAAGAATGCACGGCTGGGAAATACAGGACATGTTCAGAATAGGAAGAAGACCAAGGCCAATATTTATTAAAATGATGACAATGGAAAAAAAGGGAAATATTAAAAAGAAAATGCAAGGCACAAAAAATTTTTATCAAGCAGGACTACTCTAGAGGAGAACAGGAATTAAAAAAATAATTAATACAAAAGATGAATGAAGCTAGGGCAGATGGATAAAAAGGCATCCATAAAAGGACTAGAGTATTCTTAGAGTCTGAACGTAAAGAGAAATGAGCAAGGAAAAATGCACAAGAATCGGCAAAAAGATATGGAAACATTGGAAGAAAAACTAGGCGAGGTAAAGCAGCCACAGCTGATAGGAGATACTAGGTCCAACACAAGAAGAACCAACAGGAGAAAGGATAGCAGACTAAGATGAGAAAGAGAAGGCAACGCTGACGACTGAAGGAGCAGCAAGAGGAGAGGTGGAGAAAACTGGAGCATTTTCAGCAGGGAGTACAAGTTAGAAATGGGGAAATAATATCGAAGGAGAAATGCAGGATCATCCATACTTGGGAGGAAAGTGAAACAGCACATAGAAATACAAGACTTAGGAAAAATTATGTTTTTGAATGTAGAAGGGTTAAAAAAACAACATATATAATGAGAAATATGGATATTTTAGGTTTAGCAGAGACATGGTTACGAGAAAATTAATCAATAGGGATGAAATATTTCAAATTTAAAAAAAAAAAAAAAAAGAGCAACTAAAGGATATGATAGGGGTGAGAGCATCAGGAGAAATAGATCTGTTTACAAGGAAAGACATGGATATTATGATAGACACAGAGTTATCAGAGAAGCGTTGTGACTGATAATTAAGCAAAGTAAAAGTAAGAATAGGGATAGAGATAGTTGCCAGGAACATATTTTTATGACCAAAAATATATATAAAAATGTATAAGAGGAAATGGAAGGAATTAAGGATAAAATGCCTGACATAGAGTTAGTTTATTGTGATGGGAAATTTTAATTAGGGTAGGAGAGGAAAGTAGTAGATTAGTAGGAAAAGACTTCGAAGAGGGAGGAGAAAAAATGAAGTAAGAGCAAAAAAAAGCAGATATAGAGAAAGTAGTCTTCCGTGGTGTAGTGGTTACCATGCTAGCCTCTAGTTCCTGAGATTGCGGGTTCAAACCTGGGGGAGGGCGATGGATTTTTTCGGTCGTAAAAATCCTTAGCATGGGTTTCTTCGGAAAGGAAGTAAAGCCAGTGGTCCCATGTCATAGATATACGGGGCACATAAAAGAACCTCAAGCCTGATAAAAAAGGCCTCTGAGCAAAATTACCGGTCTTTCACACCCAACATAGAATGGGACGCTAAGGACCATAGCAGTTAAAGAGCGTCCATAAATAAAACTAAAAAAAAAAAAAAAAAAAACGTAATAGAGAAGAAAAAAGGCTATTACAATTTTGTGAGGTAAACAACTTATTAATCTGTAATGGAACAGTAGGAGAAGACAAGGAAAGAGAATTTACTTGTGTAAATGCTAATGGTCAGAGTGTGATAGACTGTTATGTAGCGGGGAAATGGAGGAGAAAATCAGAAAGTAAACTGTAGTCATTTTCCATTAGTTATGAACTATAGGTAGGAGAGCAAGAAGTAAATGAAAAAGAGAATAACATCATTTAAATGGAATGAGGAACTAAAAGAAAATGTCACAAAAGAATTAAATTCAAAAGTAGGGCAGATCATAGAATGTGGAATAATAGTATCTATTAATGAGGGAAAATCACTAGTAATGAGAGCAGGGACAGGGATGGAATTAAAACAAGGAAGGGTACAAATGAATTTGTGGATGGTTTGATGAAGATTGCAGAATAGCCAAAGAAAAGAAAGAAAGAAAAAGAACTTGTTAGGTGGAGGGGTTCAGAAGAAGAATCAGATGGCAAGATTTTATATCTAAATAAGGATATAAATGTTTTTTGGACAAAGAGAAAGAATGGCAAGAAAATGTAGAAAAGTAATCAAAGAAAGCAATAGAAGGAAAAGAAAACAAAACAAAATATGGGAAATAGTGAGAAGGGTGAACAAGAAAGGAGAGGAAAAAAATCAAATCACACCAACTAAATGGGTAGAACACTTCAGAAGATTGATCGGGGAAAAGAAAAAGATAAGTTTAGGACCAATAAAGCTAGGACAGGGAGTAATAACAAATGAAAAATTAAATGCAAAATAACAATACTAGAAGTTTTCACACAAATGAGAAATATAAAGAAAGGCAAAGAAGTAAGTGTAGACAGAATTTTGTAAAAGATACGGGGAAATGCAAAGTGGATTAAGAATGACAGAGCTACTAAATAAAACCAAAGAAAAAACTGATGTACCAGATCTTGGAAAATAAGCATGGTGGTGCTAATCTATAAAGGGAAGGGAGGAATAAAGTATTTTATGGACTATAAGATGCACTTGAGAAATTGCCTCCAAAATTCAGGTGCATCTTATACTTCAAACATATTAAAATGTGCAGTGTTTGATTTAAAATTCCTGCCAGTCTTAAAAATGGTCGTATATTCGATGCAGCAGGAAACCTATTCACTATCTGGCAGCAATGCACTGATACAACAAACAAGGGATTCACAACAATGTTATCTCTGTATTGAGCCATGTACACTGTCTAGTCTGCAGTGCCAGTGAACTTGAATTTGTGTCATCAGTAACAGTGCAATATTTTTGCTAGTTTCGTCATGGAAAAAAATTAAAGGTATTCATATGATGCGAGCTATAAACTGAAAGTAATAGCATATGCAGAAGAGCAGCTAAGCGACATTTCGGCCCCCACTAAAAGAAAAGACCGTTTCCGATTGGCAAGCTAGTAGAAGAACTGAAAAAAAATAAGACCAAATGTACAAATAGGGGACTGAATTCAAAATGGCCAAAACTAGAGGATGACATACTGAAATGGATTCAAGGACACACCTTGAAAGTGAAATTGGAATTAATACAAAAATTATTCAAATACATGCTCATAAGCTAGCACCACAGCACAACTTAACAGGTTTTAGGGGTGGAGTAGGTTGGTGCTACAGGTTTATAGAGCGTCATGGGCTTAGCATTTGAACCTAAACCAAATTATCACAGGAAGTGCCACAAGAGTATGAAGAGAAATACAGTGGAATCTCGTTACCACGTTCCTCATTAACACGTTTTCCCGTGTATTACGTTGAATTATAAAAGTCCCGGTACCAAATCACCAAATATAATAAATAATGTTTGCTTAGTGCGTTTTCCCGGTCCCACTTACTACGTTTGAAGTTTGACGTCCTCATTCGCTGTTTTGGCCAATCCTTGATCGGTACAGTGGAGTAGGCGTTTAACACGTTCATAGTTTGACGTCCTCATTTGCTACTTTGGTCAATCCTTGGTCACGGGGTAGATATCGGCAGCCAATCACATACATGCATTTAAATATTTGTGTGACACGATTTCTGTGGGCGGGATAGAGAATGCTTTACCTTGGCGTGGTAAACGCGGTAAACGCTAACGATGGTTTCTAATGTTGAGTGATGACCAAACAACCGTAGATTGTATTTTAACTTTTCATTTACAATGAAAAAAAGAAAGTGTAGTAGGTAAATAACCAACAGTGAAAAACTGAAAATCCTTGATGTAATACAATCCAAATATAAAACATGTCGATATAGTGTGGAAGTTAAACATTCCTCCGTCAACCTTAAACACGATTGTTAGCAAACCTAAATTGATTGAAACTGTTTTTAAAGAAGGGAAAAATACTAAAACAAAACTTTTCTCTTGGAAAATAGGATCAGAAGAGGACCGGAACGAAATTTGTTGCATGGAAACATCTCCGTGTTCAAATCGTCTTGTATACACCAAAGATAATATCGTCTATTGTACTCGTAACACGATGCATGCTCATAATTTTTTCTTTTTTAGCAGAAATTGTTATCACATGTGTAATACAACACACAGCAAAACCACTATTGCCGCTTCCACAATTCGCAATTTATTTTCTCAAAAACATTCATAACCTAAAAAATCCAAGTTGACCAAAATAAAAGCTTGAATTATTTATTCTCAGGCTTTGTGTATCCAAATCCATTTAAACATATTGAATTTAACATGGAAACGCGGATCGTATTCAGTATGAAATTGTACTCAAAATCGATTTAAATTGCCCATGGAGACGTAGTAATTATTAGATTTTTATTACCTATGTTCTTAAATTGCAGATTTTGCATTTTCGTTAACACGTTTTCCCGCCTATAACGTCCAAATCCTTAGGTCCCTGCAAAAACGTACTAACGAGATTCTACTGTATTATCTTTCCATCCCTTTATTATCCAACATCGAAAGAAAGCCATTGTGGAACTAACCGAAATAGCGAATATGGACAGAACTCCTCTGACAGAACTGTTGCCATGCTAAAACTGTAACTTTAAAAACAAGTGGACCTGAAAAAATGCACTACGCTGTTGTGCTGACAAAACCTTTCTGAGATACCACCAAGGTGGTGTGATCCATGCATATAACGAGGGTTGGATTAACAGAGTGTGGGAAGAAGGAAAGGTGCTTTATTGAAGAATTGCTGCTTGTGCTAGATCACTTTGGTAGTCATTTGAAAGATTCTGTGAAAGAGAAATACAGATCATGCTGTTATTCTGGGAGGACTTACTTCCCATTGCAACCTCTTGATGTCTCAATAAATAAACCTTTTAAACTGCACATGAGAAAAGAATGGAACAAATGGATGACTGTTGAAACCCAACACAAATTCATGCTTTAAAACGATCTACAATCAAACCAGTGTATCGGTGGATAAAACAATCATGGTCTAGAGAGACTGATGACATTATTGTTAAAACTTTCAAGAAGTGTGGCATAAGTAACGCTCTCAATGGCAGTGAAGACCATCTTGTATATGAAGAGAAGGACAACTATGATGATCAGAGGGAGAAGAAGAAATGTCACATGACAATGTCAGTTCGCTTTTATAAACTAATAAAAAACTATTTTTTTTAATCTGACTTTGTAATCTAATGATAAATGTTAAAAATATTATTTTTCAGAAAAAATGCTTAAAAATTAAGGTGCATCTTATAGTCCGTAAAATACAGTAAACCAGAGAGGTATAGTGGAATAAGCCTACTATCCATATTAGGGAAAGTGTACACAGGAATACTGGTGGATAGATTAAGGGAGTGGGTAGAATCAGAAAAGAAACTATCACAATTTCAGGCTGAATAGAAAAGGAAAACAGACAATGAACAATGTATTTCTAATAGAAACTGTAACAGGCAAGTACCTGAGACTAAGAGAAAAGGGAATAAGTGACAATTTTATGAAGAATGGGGACTAAAAGTAAATGCAAATAAATCCAAAGTTATGATATGTAAAAGAGGAATCAAACTAAAAAGAAGAGAAAATGTGGCTTTGGGTGGCCACAAACTGGAAGTTATCAAAGAATTTGATTATTTAGGAATAAAGATGAGTGGTAACAGAGAATGAGGTGCCACAGCAGAAAGATGGTAGCTAAAGGGAAGGGTATGTAAATATAAACTGGAAATGACAATAGAATGTTTTGTAAAGAATTACTACCAAGAGCAGCTTATTTTAAAATTCTGGTTTAGATGTTTAACAAAGAAGGAGGGAGAAATTTTAAAGATATGCATGAGCAAATGTATAATGACAAACAAAGATAGTTGGTGGACAGGAATGGGAGGCTAGGTGAGAGAAATATAAATGGATTTTGGATGGCAGTAAGTACTAGAATGGGAGGAGATATGGGGAAGTTTAGAAGATAAAACATCATTAAGTTTCTGTAAAATAATAAAAAAGAGACATTGACCAATTTAATAGACTGGACAAGGAAGGATTAGCATTAATGAGAACGGGGCCAATGTACTTAAAAGGGTTAAGAGGAGTAAACCTTGTGTGAGTTGAATGTGCACAAAAATAATCTAATTAATCAGTAAATTTATACTGTGATTTTTCAAACCGGTATAATGGACAACACATGTGTGATGTTGGGGTGCAATTTCTCTTTTAGCAAGGAAAATGAGATGTTTCAATACACAGGTTAGTGTACTTTTTTCAGCTGCAAACTTCATGAAATATGTTATGTACTATCAAAAGAAAAATTGTGTATTGTCAGTTTTAGATTTGCAACTCGGAAAGAGAAGCATGTTGCCCACACTGGCTTGTGCTGTGTGCTCCTAACACATTTGATACGAGAAGTTTCTTAGTAACTGCTTCATTCTTGAGCTCAAAATTAATATAAACATGATTGTTGTCAGAATAGTGCATTATATACATAAGCAACAGTAGAATTTGTATAGATATTCGTATTTTTACTGATATTTGTATAATATAGATTTAGTAAGTAAGGAGTATTGTATTTTCATAGCAAGATTTCACTGGAAATACACATTTAGCAACTTCCTGAAACCAAAAAGAGCATTTTTTTTTTTGGAAAAGGTCCATGTGTCTGTCCATGAAACACATAAAACAAAAAGTCTCTTAAATATCAAACTCTGTGTTTAAGTTCAGCATCTTCCAAGAATGTGACAGTAAGATTTTCAAAAACTTCCCCCATCCCAATACAGTAAACGCTTGTTTAACTGAATTTCAAGGGAGCGAAAAATAGCCAGTTCGGTTTAACAAAGCTTGAATAAACAAAGTTTTATAAAAATGGTTCTGTATTGTTTGAAATGGCAAAATGCGACGTTGAGTTCAGTTTTTCTCTTGTTATGTGTACCAACGAATGAGGATGTTCTTCATTCATGACTTCTAAGAAAAATTAAAATTAACTATTGTATACAGTATATCTGGCACTTGTTTAATTGAGAAATTATACTGTCACATGCCTGTCATAATTTTTTTAAAACCATACAAATATGGAACAATATTGTACTCATTGAATTAGTGAGTCGTGCAATACAACATACAATAATCTTAAACACTTTAATGTGTTCTTTTAAACTTAAATTTTAATTGTAACACATGTTTTAGTTTACAACAATTCTTATCCATTACACATTTTAGTTCTATAATTTGAAAAAATCATTAATTGTTGTTTGACGGACTGTTGGTTGTAATATTAAGGCACTCTCCAAACACACCACATCCAGGGCAGCCTGAAATGCCATGGAGACATCAGAACTGGCAGCTGCAACTTCAGCGCGAGATGGTGGTGTCATATGTTCATGTTCCTCCTCAGAAGAAGACTGTAAAGAATTATGATTCTCTTCTGCATCATCAGCAGAACCGATGACTGGTTCTTCTGCAGCACAGATGTTGTTGTCTACCATATTGATGGCACAAGCAGTATCACAAGCAAGTTCAGATGTGGATCCTGCTCAGTTTCAGTTGCTGTACAGGCCTTCTTAAAACATTTAGTTATGGTGTCTGTTTTAACTTCATTCCAGGCAGCAGCTATGTTGCAGGTAGCTTGCAATACATCCCAATGTGGAACTGTTTCTGTACTGATGGCAGCCTTAACCAGTAATTACGCTTCATTCCTTGGTCTAATGGCTGCAGGCAGCTCGTGGTGTTAGCTGGTAAGAAGGTAACTTCTATGTTCGAAAGTTCCAGGTTGTCGAACTGATGTGCCGAGCAGTGGTCCAAAGTTAGCAGAATATTTCTCTTCCTCGCAGCCATTTGTTGTTGAATCTTCAAGAGCCAACTATGGAAGAGAGATTTGGTCATTCAAGCTTTAGTATTATTCTCGTAGTGACATGGCAGATTGAATAGGTTGACATTTTTAAAACAACACTAATGGTTTGAGCTTCTCAAAACCATCTGAATTACAACACAAGACAACCGTCAGTCTCTCCTTGCTGCGTTTTCCTCCATGGCATTTTTCACCCTTGACATGTAATGTTTTCTCAGGCATCAGGTTATAGAAGACGCCTGCTTCAGCCATATTAAATACATTCCTTGGGTGATGATGAGTTTGAATTGAAACTCCAGTGCCCACTCATTAGCATCTTCCTCGTTTACTCTATGTGCCTCACCACAGACACTGACAGCACTGATTTTATGTCTCTTCTGAAAACGCCATAGCCATCCCTCAAAACACACAAACCCAGAAATTTCCTTTTTTGGTCAATTTTTCGAGCCTTTTCTTGAAGCATGGGGCGGACAATGGAATTTGATGTGAACGCATGTGTTGGAACCATTCAAACAGCGAATCCTCCACTTCTTCATGCTTCGCTGGCCTCATACGCTTGCTATTTTCACTAAATGAACAACCTGCCAGATTTGCTTCTATTTTCTGTTTTGAACTTGTAACCGATGAGAGAGTAGACTTTGGAATGTGAAAGTGCTCTGCAACCTGTGTTTTGGTGTTCTGTTGACCTTTTGTAAAATTTGCTGTTTTTGTTTCAGCGTAAGAGCATTATGAGCATGCTTCTGTTTCGGCGGCGTAGTGAGTGATAGAGTGAAAAACAAAAACAAACATTCACTGTTCACAAGCAGAGATAAGGAGCTCTCTGGATTGTTGCGTATTGCGTGCCGTGTGTGATGTTCCGACCTACCTCCTCTTACTCCGCCCTTGTATCATATGTGACAAGTAAACAGAATGTTGAGAAATTACGTTACAGTATTGGGAAAAATTATGCGAAATGCATAACAGAAAATACCGTAGTGCACAGCACAACATACATATTCGGTTTAAACGCAGAATAATGTATGGAATATGTAATGAAGGGACCAAATTTTAGTTCTTAGTACGAATTATCCGAAATTCAGTTTAACCGGTAGATTTTTACATGTATTTCGGCAGGGACCGAGCAGCTCTATGGTTTAACTGAGTTTTCGGTTTATCCGATTTTGAATTAGCGAGGATGTACTGTACCCTTTACATTGAAGAGTTTCGTTATTTTTTATTTTCTCAAAAATGGTTGTAACTGTTTTGATTAAAATACATGTTTAAGATATTTGACAAATAAAATGCATGTCTTGAATTTTCTGGGAATAGCCTGTGAAACCCTCTTCATTCTGAATGAGCTCTGCACATGTAGCAAGCCATAAGAGATAGTGGAGATCACATTAAAATACAGCTTTTATGTCAAATGAACTTTTTTGTGCCATTAACCATTTGTGACATATTCTTTATTATTTTGAATTTTCAAATACTTTTTACCTTTTTTTCAAGTGCAAAGTCACTTTTTTTTGCCCCTGGTCATGCAGAGAACAGAATTTCCAAGCTATCACATAGCGACCCGCTCTTAAAAGATTTGACTATATCGTAAGCTACTGTACCTACAAGGAAATGTGCAATAAAACCATTTCTGCAAATGTTTATTTTGATTAACATGAAATACTTAGAAAGCTTTTGTAAGAATAGTCTGAATGGGTAGAGAAAGTTGTGTGAATGTGACCATCAAATTTGTTATTTGAATTGTTTTGTCAGTGCCAATGAACACAGTAGTTGTGTGCCTAATTAGACCTACTACCACGAGTTGAAGTGTTTCTGGTAGTTGCAAGTAGAAATGCTTTAGCAAGAAGGAAACAATTGCTTCTTCTAAGAGATTAAAAACGAAGATGAAAATGTATTAGGTCCATGTTTAAACAAATTAGTATGATCAGCATTTTAACATTTAGTTATTTTGAATTATGTAAAAAAGAATAACTCAAAATGTATGCTCATACTCATTGCAACATCTGTTTCTCCATCAACAGCCTTGCTTCTAGAACATAAATGGCAGAATATTAGTTAATTTTCCTCATGGCTCATTTGAACATAGGTAGTGAAGAAGAATACCGTAGTTACACAAAGATAAAAAAGAGATTTTCCTACTCTGTATATAATATCTTCATATTTTTCATCAACACTGACTGCCACACAAATCCATTGTTTATTTATTTTGGCAGTACCATAGATAGACTCTTGGATATCCATGGTAATGGAGGGGAATACTACCACGAATAAAGCAAAACAGCAATTAATCCAAAGATGGATATAACCCTTATAGTATGTACTAATGTGAGGTATGTATACCTACACATTAACGTAGTTATATTACAATGCAAAAATTGCTATTTTAACTTACTATTTTGTAGAAGACGTCTTTGTCGGCATGATCTGTTCAGCCAGCACCCATTGTTGGTCCAAACTGCATGTCAGTTTAACAATATTGCAGTACTTTCTATTAAAAATAACATATTTGCACTTCACAAAAACTATACTTATGTATTCTGCTCTATTTACACACAACACACCAGTAAGATCTTTCAAATGGTCATTAATTTGTCAGACAGCAAGGAATCATCTTGTTCTTGAAAGTAATTTAGAACATTGTCATTCAAGATCTGCTGAATGACAGATGCACTTTTTTGGGATGAGTGGATCATCATAAGATTCATCTAAACCACCATTCTTCTTGCACCGTGCGTGCATCATAATTTCTTCATCAGTCACTACCATATGACCCGGCAGTGTCCGGTCAACTGCAAACCACTCGTCAACATTCTCATGTTCATGTTTTCGCAGCCAGATGCAACTTTTAATGCAGAGCTAGATCACATGCTCAAAACTGGACCTTCCACTTCAGTATCTGGGGTTGCTTATGAGTTTAACCTTTTCCCACGCCATATACGGCATTCAACACATTAAAGCCATTAAAATACACATTTAAGCTACTGCCCTCTTCAGTGTACTTTTCAAGGAGGTTTTCCCTTTAGAGATCTTCATAGCTGCAAAGACAACGTGGTCCATTGGCTGAAGTAATGCTGTGACATTTGTTGACAAATACTTCACATAAATGCTCTTATCCTCAGAATGGTCAAACCAATTTTGAAAAAGCTTCTGTTCATCCATGCTCCTTTGTGGTTGAAATAGCTCACTGGTAAATTTGATTTTCCAGTTCCCTTGAAGCAGCACTTAATTTTTTCCCACAACACAGAGTTTGTTTGTGTGTGTCGGACGCATTTGCACAACACAAAGCTGTTAGTCTTTCTTTGCTCGATTTATAGCCAGGTGCTGATGTTAAACATTTTTGTGGGCATGCACTTCCAAAAAATCCTGACCCGTCAACATTATAATTTTAGTCAAGTTTGAGATTTTCGTTTTCAAGAAATTTTGAAAATTCCCCTTCAGCAGCTACACTGCGCTTAACTTTTTACCTTGTACAGATATTTTTATAAATTTCATGCTGGTTCTTAAATCTTGTCGACCACCCAGATGATGCTCTGAAATCGTCTCCTAGTCGTAGTGACTTAAAAAAAATGTTCTGCTTATTTAGCATATACCTTCAACCCTTTTTTCAGTGAAACTCACTAACATTTTCCAGTTCTCTTCTAGATGTACTGTCTGCAAACTTAATAATTTTTTCTTTCGCTTTGCGATTATTGTGCACTGTAGTTTCTTGACAGTTCCCTGCTGGGTGATCCTTGCTCTAATTTGCAGATTATTTCAAGTTTGTCTTCGATTGACAGCACTACACGTTTAAATTTTGTACTGGTAGCTGATGTTTTTGCAGAAACACATAGCTTCAATTTTCATAAACCAAGATATTGAAACGCTAACATGACACTGATGTTACATATTCTGACCAAGGGGTTCCCATTTGAAGGATGATTGAATGGACAGAGAGCAATAAAGTATGTAACAGTGACAGCTTACTCAGCAAGAGCTACTTGTACAGTCCTTAACAAATTTGCAGTCCAGTGAAACTCTTCAAGATGCGTACTAAGAAATCACTTTGGAATGTAGACTATACAAGCTGCCAATAGAAATTAAAAAATGTTCCTAAAATAGCTGAGGCAATCGAGAGTCTACTTATATGAGATAGTCAACAACACCTCAAATAAAACAGCAATAAACATCTCACTAAAATATGTGAAAACTGAGCTTTGGGCTGTTGTATCACATGCTGTGAATGTTACAGCTGCTTTAAAATAAACTTGCTTAAAATTTCTTTACAAAATCTTCCATATCAAATAAGCTAAGGAGGATTGCTAAAATTTCACCATTAAATTTGTAAAATTTGAACACAATCTTCTATGAAAAGAAAAGTGTGGGCCTACTGCACCAGTACCACCATCATTTGGTAAGTTGGATCCATCAGTGTGGAGATGTAGCCATTCGTTAGCAGGCTATTTTAAATTTATTATTTCTAGTGACATTTGTTACAGAACACATGTAGAGGTTTCAGATTTTTACTTTCTCTACTACGTATAGTAAGTAGGGGAAGTATTGTATTCCACCCAAAATTTCGATACCGAGATTTCACCGGAAATACATGTTTTGAGACTCACTGAATCCAAAAAAAGCATTTTTGGAAACATGTCCGTGTGTGTGTCTGTCTGTGTCTGTCTGTCTGTGTGTCTGTGAACAGCATAACTCAAAAACGAAGTGTCGGATAAACACCAAACTTGGTATTTAGGTTCAGTATCTTTCAGAGATGCGACACGAAGGTTTTCAAGAAAATCCCCCCACCCCAAACTACCCTTTACATGGAACATTTTTCGAAAATTTTAATTTTCTCAAAAACGGCTCTAATGATTTTGATTAAAATATCATATGTTTAAGATATTATCATGGCAAATAAAATGTATATCTCAAATTTTCTGGGAATGTCTCCAAAAGTATTCTTCATTATGAACGACTTTTTCATAACTGGTAAACCATAAGAGATAGACAAAATTTTACTACACGAAAAATGTAGATCGCGTTTTAAAATACACAATTTATGTCATATACGTTTCTTTTGTTGAGTGAAGCGTTTGCGAGATATTGCTTGTTATTCCCGTAAACTTTCCAATACTTATACTTTTTCTCAAATTCGTTATTCATTTTCTTATGTTCTGGACATGCAAAGAGAATGGAATGCGCCACATAGCAACCAGCGTTAAAATATTTGACTATCGCTTAAAACCTACCATATTCCCCTTGCATCTACAAGAAAATTATCAATAAGATTGACATCTCGATATCTCCATTAACATGAAGCATATGGAGAATAAGCGTTTGTAAAAATAGTTTGTACAAGAGTAGAGAAAGTCATGTGAGTGTAACACATCAGATTTTTTAAATGGAAGAATCCTGGTTACATCAACAGAATAAAGGTAGGGTAAATTAGAATGTCAATGGCCTTTGTTGCAGGATTCTAGTGAGTTGTTTACGAGAAATTGTATTTTGAAAAGTTTCCACCCCGACAATTGTTTGTCCCATTCAACCTGCTTAGTTGCTAGGTACGATGTTGTTATGTTTGTTTGCATTGTGTTTTCTGTTCTGTTCAGTTAGTTTGTGACAGTTCAAGCAGTAAATCGTGAGTGGAAGATAGGGTTTACTAATGCAGAAAAAGCCAACATGCTCACGGTGTATGGAGAGTGTAGGAAGAATGCAGTTCGTTCCTGTATGGTGTATGCAGAAACTTATCCCAATAGACATCAACCATCTCGGCAATTATTTATCAACATCTTTAGCCAATTACGTGAAAGTGGTACTGAAACACCTAGAAAACGTAACAGAAACAAACAAGTGACTGGAGAAGAGGCAGAAATTAATGTTTTGGCTGCCATTGCAGTAGATCTGCAAATTAGTTCCCGCTAGACTTTTTTCTGTGGAGAAGGCTGAAAGACACTGTCTACAAGGATGTACCAACTACACCAGACAATATGAAACATTGTATTACTGCTGCCTGCTCTGAAATTTCTGCTGAAATGCTAGAACGTGTGCAGCAGTCTTTCCATAGCAGACTGGAAGTGTGTATTGAAGCTGTTGGTGGTCATTTTGAACACAACCTTTGAAGGGCTATGTTCTCTTTACTTGTAAGAATCCACAGAAGTATTGTAATTCCCTTTTGTTTTTCTTTAGTTTGTACTACCACAGGTTGTACAGGTGTCGGTGCGTAAAAGTTTCAAAATACGATTTCTCGTAAACCACTTGCACTACAGTCCTGCAACAAACGTCACTGACATTCTAATTTACCCTACCTTTATTCTGTTGATGTAAGTAGGCATTGTTCCATTTAAAAAATTGTATGTTTGCTCAAAAAATACACTTTCTCAGTATTATTAAAATCTGTTGATAGGCTAAATGTACCAGCTCCTGACTACCAATCAATGCTGTTGAAAACTGCACATGAATAGCATTTTCCATTTCTGAAATATTTGCAGTGCAATTTTTAGGTGATTCACCCTGTATTGTAACACTTAATACATTTTCATAAATATACAAATACAAGCAAATCAACAGAAATATTTTTTAATTATGACTAAGGTGATAAACCTAAATTTACAATATAATAAGTCTTAGAGCCATCTTTATGAGGCTTCCTTACACACAACCCCAGGTTATCTGTACAATGAAGGGTCCTCCCCACTATTTAATTATGTTATCAATTTATATCTCAGTTCTATATCTTTCTTAGCTGCTCTAATCCATTTCTCCCTTACTGGTTTCCAAACATTCTCCCATCATTTATTCCTGTTTTTCCTCATAACAGTTAACATTGTAAGTGTTATAATTTTTTTCTGTAATTTGTCCTATTTTATTCCCATAAACCTTCCATTCATCAGATTCTAATAAATAATGAAATATTCCTTCTACCTCCCCACACATAATGCACTCTTCCCCACTATCTCCTTTCAACCCGTTTAAAAATAGTGCTGATCAAATCCATGGAAATCGTTTCCTTCCAAATTTCACAACAATGTGCATATTTCTCCTGCCCACAATCCTTTTTAGAAACTCAAATAAGCTTCAGAACATGTATTAATAACTTAAAATACAAGAATATAATTGCAACAGAGGTAACGAGCCCAATAGAATATATTAATATACAATATCAGAATGTCCTGATATATACAATACACAAACAAAACAATATACCAGATGAAATGAGAGCCATAGCAACAGCTACAGAAAATAAAAGATACCCAGAAAAAGAATAGCTTCGAATATATACAGATGGATCCCTCATCAATAAAAACAAAAAGCACGCGCAGGAGTATACTGTAAACATTTTGCACAGTATCTAACAGATGAAGCTTCAAACCACTATGATGGAGAATTAACAGCTATAAAAGCAGCATTACAGAACATTTTATATAGACCATACATAAAACAAAAAATAGTCAATCAGCCATAGATGGAATAGTAAATTAAAATAATAAAACAACAAGAAATAAGAAGCCTAAATAAAGCAGTTGAAACTAGAAATCATGTCACTCTACAATGGATCCCAGCTCATGTTGGACTTTTGGGCAATGAACATGCGCATCAATTAGCAAAGAAAGGTGCAATACAACAAATAAAACCTGTAGGACAAATAGAAATAAATAAACAATTAAATAACATTTCAAAAGACAGCTGATAAATTAAAGGATAAAGATTATAACAATATTAAAGATAGAATTGTTATACAAAAAATGCCAAGGAAAGCTGCAGTGGCCTTATTTAGGATGGCAGCTGGCCACGATTGCCTCGCAGAACATCTCTACAAGATAGGATGCCTACCTACACCCAAGTGCACTCTCTGTGAAGAAGATGTCATAATTTTAAAGAACTTTTATCTCTAAAACAGCCCAAATCTATTGCCTATGTATATCTTCAATCGTTTGCCTAACTTCCTCAAAACCGTACTGTACTTTGATCTCCAAATTCTGATGCTCCCCCATCGCAATTACTTGTAAAATTTCCCATACCTCAGCCATCCAGCTGTTACTTAACATTTTGAGCCCACAATTACAGGATCCTGTGGTAATATTTTAAAATTCTCCCCATCACCAAACAGTTGCTGAGTCAGCCAATGCCACTCCCTTTGGTGAAGTTTTAGGCAATTGCAGTATCTCTCTACGAAACATTCTGTGAATTAACCATCCCTTTGAAGGTCCCCACACTTCCACAGCGTATAACATTCCACTACTGCTTTGTACAATTTCTCTAACCACTTTACTGTTATAGTATATGGAATCTTATTCAAACATATTATAATTACTCTCATGGCTGCTGTATCTTTAGCGAAAACAATCTTTCCTTGTGGTTTCCACCCTCTACTACTTGATAACCTCATCCCGAAATAATAAAATTGGTTAACCACTTCCAAAGTCATCTCTCGTCTCATTTTAATGTACTCCCATTTTTTTTAAACAATATTATTTTCAACTTCCTAACATTTATCTTAAACTGCATTCTGCACAAAGTCTATTTTGTTTATTGGTCATTACAGTCCAATTACTGTAGTAGAGCCTACCAATTAAATCATCAACAAATAACTAACCTGCTACTGCTTTCTTTCCTAAAACCAAACAGCATGAATTACGCTTTACAATCCTTTCCACAATATCAAGAATAAATAAATTTTAAAAAACAATTTTGCAACCTTGTCTCAAAGCCACCTTCTGATCCATTATCCATGTATCCTATTTCCTGCAAACTTCCGCAAGAGCACATTCCCATGTTTCAACTCATAACAGTGACATAGGCTGACCTAGTCAGATGTGTCCATTGAGAAATTGTGTTGTGTTAAAACATCAGACATCCTTGGTGCATTTATGAAATTTTGTGAGACACCTTACACATACAATTTTTCAGCATTTTATTTTTAATATTGGGTGTGTTACTGCTTTGTACACAGTATTGAAATTTGAACATATTCATCTCAAAGCTCATTTTTTATGCAGCAAACCTTCATGACACAATTGTTTACAAGTTTGCCAGAAACTTACAGCAATTAAGTTGTGATGTAATCATTTTTACTTTCTTTACTACATATAGTAATTAGGGGAAGTATGGTATTCCACCCAAAAATTCTATACCAAGATTTCACCGGAAATACATGTTTTGAGACCCCCTGAATCCAAAAAAAGCATTTTTGAAAACATGTCCATGTGTGTGTCTGTGAACAGCATAACTCAGACACGAACAGTCAGATAAACACCAAACTTGGTATTTAGGTTCAGTATCTTCCAGAGATGCGACACGAAGGTTTTCAAGAAAATCCCCCCACCCCAACTACCCTTTACATGGAACATTTTTCGAAAATTTTAATTTTCTCAAAAATGGCTCTAACAATTTTGATTAAAATATCATATGTTTAAGATATTTTCATGACAAATGAAATGTATATCTCGGATTTTCTGGGAATGTCTCCAAAAGTATTCTTCATTGTGAACAACGTTTGCATAACTGGTAAACCATAAAAGATAGACAAAATTTTACTACACAAAAAATGTAGATCGCATTAAAATACACAATTTATGTCATATACATTTTTTGTTGAGTGAACCATTTTTGAGATATTGCTTGTTATTCCCTTAAATTTTGCAATACAGTAGTTATACTTTTTCTCAAATGGAAATTCGTTTTTTTTTTTTTTCCCTGGTAATGCAATAGAATGGAATACTCCACATTGGAACCAGCTCTTAAAATATTTGACTATAGCTTAAAGCCTACCAATTCCCCTTGCATCTACAAGAAAATTAGCAATAAGATTAACATCTCGATTAACATGAAGCATATGGAGAATAAGTGTTTGTAAAAAATAGTTTGTGCAAGAGTAGAGAAAGTCATGTGAGTGTATCACATCAGATTTTTTTCATAATGGTCCTTTAACCTGAAGGGTTTTAGACTTCATAAGAATATTTCATCTGTGCAGCAATGTATTGTGAAATTGAGTAAATTAATGTCTCAAGAATGAGATTTCATTAAAACTCTGTGCAACATTTTTATTTTCATACTGTTGTCAAAATTTAATATTTTTCAGTGGAACATTTTGTATTAAAATAATTTCACAAATGCATTGTCTTAAAAGCTAATTGTTTTTCAGAGAAATGTTAGGTACAGTAAGAGAGTATTTAGATTTAATTTTAAGCACCTGTTCTTTGTTGTAGAATGCATAGACTTTCCCGTAGAATCGCTGAGCGAGGACAAGGCCAGGAAAACACTTGAGCATCTTGAACTGCTGAGTAAAATTCGTGAAGAAGTTTTACCTCATCCACAGTTAGAAGAAAGACTAAAGCTATGCCAGCAGTCAGCAGACTTACCAGAATGGTGGCAACCTGGTAAACACGATAGGGACCTGCTTATTGGTGCAGCAAAGTAAGTCATTGGCCTTTCCTTTCTTCCTACAAACAGTTGCCCCATTGGTGTGCTGCTCTTAGAACTAAGCTTCCCTACTTTTACTGTTGGGTGTTATATTCCCATCGACAAGGCGCCTTAACATTGTTTGGCGTTATAAACATTAATGATATTGGGAAAAGTATAATTATAAATGCATAGAGCTGTTTTATTATGCTCCTTAGCATTTCATTCTATATTAGGCATGAAAGACCGAACATTTTTTCCCAGTTGCCCTTTTATCGGGCTTGAGGTTCTTTTACATGCCGTAAGTCTATGACATGATACCACCGGCTTTACTTCCCTTCTGAAGCAAGTCATGCTAAAGATTTTTACACTTGAAAAAAATGCATTGCCCTCCACCAAGTATGAACTCACGACGTCGGGAACTAGAGGCTAGCATGGTACCCTTAGATCATGGAGGACATATACATTTGTTGTGTACTACTAAGGTTACATTTAAATGACAGTATTAATTTGTACGTGCATCTGCCTAATGTTTAAAGAAGCTGTAGAGCAACGTGTATACTATATAGGGATGGTTTTCAGTGAATTCATTAGTGCCAATTCTACACTGGGGATGTTTGAAAAATCAGCATAATGCCTGTAGTAAGTTATTTCCTTTCAGATAGAATGAAACTATAATCTTCTTAAAGAACTGATGAAATAGGTGGGCGCAAATTGACTGTTTATTCAAAAGTAGTGCACATACCAGCTCACTTCTTCTAACCAAGCGGGATGGCTCAGGCGGTAAAGTCTGTGGCCCGCATTCGGCCCGTGGGCCGACCAATCTGTCTGAGGTTTTTTCGTGGTTTTCCTTAGTCGCCAAGGTAAATACCAGATTGGATATTTAATACCACGACCCAGAGTTCCATCTTAAGTTTAAAACAATAGTAAAATGAAAAATAAGTGGTAATAGCAAATGCTATGCAATCTATCTACAGACAATGTAAGCAGTTGGACTGGATGGCACCCTAATGCCATCTGCATGGCATGAAGCAGGGGCTACAGGAATGAGACCTAGAAGGGTAATTGTCCACCAACAGATCCATCGCGATATGACCAAGCAGTTAAAGCGACGTAAAATAAAATAAATAAAAAAAAAAAATCACTTCTTAGAGTACTATTTCTATTCATATAAGATGAAGGAATTAAACACAATGAAGAATAGCTGAGATGAGAACACAATCTTACTGCCCAACTTAATTAAAACTTACAGGAGTCTTCCATAAACTTCACCATTGAAATAGAGACAATTGATACCTTTTCTGGGCCTCAAAATTATCGGGGATGGTGATTCACAGGAAAGGTACGCATGCAGATAATTACATAAAAGTCAAGAGTTCAATCTGAGAAAGCAAAAAATAGCTGTTTATGATCCACAGATTAGTGAATCTTCCCTTGGAAAAAGAACTGAATATGAACTCAAATACTTCACGTAGCAGTAAACATATAGGAATCAGTCTGAAGTATAACTACACATCCTCACAGGTTTCATGATTATAACTTCTCCAACTTGTCTTAAAGAACATTTCCTTCACATTTTCAGTAAGCAACCACATGAACACATCAGCAGAGAAATTAAATTATTTAACCAATAAATAAGGCCAGTGACCTTGGCACATGGGAGAAGATCTTTTTAAAGGAGTTCAATGATAATCTCGTGAATTTTGACATCCTTCTGATGACAATATGATGTTCAAGTTGATTAAGTTAGCACCCGGGAGTCCCTGTACCAAAAAATTATCCATTGTTGACAATCAGATAACATTCTGTGAAACTTATCCTGAAAATGTTGAGTAAGTGAAATACTAAGAGTGTGTTAAGTCGTCTTATCAAGTTTTGTAATGCATAGCGCTGAATATCACTGTTGACTACTCAAGGCTTAGGCTGCAAAACAGTGGTTGGTATGCCTGCCTGGCTGCCCTAGTAGGAAAATGTGTTTCATCAGAGACAGGTAACTTAATTGGAAATAGAAAAGCCTCAGGTATCAACATAGTGTTTGACTAGGTCATTCCAGTTCAAGTATGTCATGGGAGTTTCGTGTGAATTTACCTTTTCAGTATTTTAACATGAACAGAGAAGAAAAGAAGACAAAATTAAAAAAAAAGGATAGCAGCATTCATTCTTAAATATATGGTTATATGCTTTCAAGATAAAATTGGTTAGTTTTCTTTAAAATACAGGATGTGCACAAATGATTATAAAACTTGTATCATGTATATTATATAATTTTGAATGATAACTTAAATTGAAGAAAAACTGTGGAAGTTGCCATAACACAAATTACAAATGTACGCCACACTGATGTTGGCATGTGACCAACAGTTACACCAGGTAGGTGTAGCTTCAGCACATTTTCTGGTTCTCTACACTCCACATTCTCATCTCTTGTACCTTCAATAAAACACACTGCCTTATATAGTATACATATGGCCTCTTTATTAATAACAGATTTGTTTTTCCATGCAGGGGGTTTTCTTATTTGAGCTTCCATTTTTAACTCTTGTTCTGCATCTGAAGTTAATTTGACACTATTTAAAAAGCGCACATTTGTTTCCAAATGTTTTTGTGGCATCAGCCATTTCTAAACTATCTATTTTTTTGTTGTTGTTTGAATTTTTCAATATTATGTCATTTAATTTTTTGAAGCATTGCGAATCTTCAGTTTCTCGCAATGTTGTCAAAAGAGAGTGGAATTTCAAGGGCAAATGATTGTTTTTAAACTTTTCACAACTGTTGTCCTCTTTGCACCTATACTGAAATGTGTAATTAATCCATTTCTGCAATTAACTTGAAGTAGATAGAAGAATAACCTTTTGCAAGAATAGTTTGTAGAAGCTTTATAAAAATAAGTGATAGTAGGAGAGGAATGCAACACATCGCATTTTTCTGTTTAAAAGTAGCTCACAATTCCGTGCAGTTGTTTGTCCTAATGCTCATAAACTAAGACAGTAGTATGCAGTAAAGGTGACAGTGAGCGAAGAAAACACCAAACATGTACCTACCTATACAGTGCTTTTCCTTCACACTGTGGCCGCCACACTCGGGCTCCTGCTGAAACAAAGTTCTCATATTTAGTTACAATGTTAATAAGCACATACTTTGTCAGAGAAGAATGTTAAGTGTGGATCAGTTACTCTATCATTTCACAAAATCCAGTTACAGAAATTTACCAGACTCTGATGATCCATGAAGCTGTATGCAACAAACCCGATACATTGGAAGAACGAAAGGAAAACATCAGGCAAAAAATTCACTCAATTTTGGTTATTGAACACACTACTATAAATAAAAATTTCCTAACAATGTCAAAAATGGGTGGATAGAGAAAGACAACATATCTTATGATAAGGTATGTGCTTATTATCATTAGTAATTATGAGTACATGAAGCAGTTGCAGGCAGGAATCCATGAGCAGCTGTGCTGTGGAGGAAGAAATGATACTAAATTATCATTTGTGTGATCAATGTTTAGGAAAATATAATTTGCGAAAACGTTACATGTGCACCATAAAAGCTTACTTTTGATTCCCTACTCCAGGAATTAGAAAGATGTTATTGTCTCCTGTAAAAGTTAGTTTTTGCGATATCGCCTTTATACATCTTCAAATTCAGTTATATTTAAAACGCTCGTGTATTTTGCTATCAACATGTTGGGGAACATTATTAACCAGGCCCATATTCCAATTATATGATGTCATCCTTTAATTGTTGCATCAGAGGCATTGTGGTTCTCAGATTATGTTCATGCAAATTTATTATGTCATTTTCTTGCCCTTTGTGTCTTCATTTAATGATTTACATTCAGTATATAAAGAGTTTTATATTATTGACATGCTGCATAAGGATAACTTTTCAAACAAGAGAAATAAGAGTAACTTGTACATCCATTACTCACATTTTGCTTAATGGAAAGGGTTTCTGATGGGTGGAATCTGAGAACTCTGTTACACTTTGTAATTTTCCTTTCAGACAAGAACGTGAAACAAATATATTTTACTTACTCCGAATAGTAAGTAGGGAAAGCATTGTATTCAAGGTTTCACCAGAAATGTGTTTCACACAAAAAAAAAAAAGTTATATTTAGAAAAACATCTGTGTGTGTGTATGTCTGTGAACAGCATGACTCAAAAATGAAAAGTTGGTTAATCCCCAAACTTGGTATTTAAGTTCAGCATCTTCCAAGGATGCGAACAAAGATTTTCAAGAAAATCTCCCCCTCTACCCCAAACTACCCTTTCTTTACATGAAACATTTTCAAAAATTTTATTTTTCCTCAAAAACGGCTAATGCTTTTGATTAAAATACCTATATTAAAAATATTTACATGACAAATATAATGTATGTCTTTCTGGGAATAGCTTGTGAAGTGAATTTTATACACTCCTGTATAACTTGTAAAGTTTCAGTGATAGATGAAAATGTAGATGTCTTTAAAACACAGAATTTATTTCAGGTAACTTTTTGTGTGAGGGGGCATCAGCCATTTCCAAGATATCCATAAGTCCCTTCAACTTTCAATTGTTTCTCACGATGTCATGGGAAGAGTAGGGAATTTTAAAGCCAGCATATAGCATCCAGTTGTTGAACATTTGACTATCACTATTCCATTTGTATCTGTAATGAAATGTGTAATGTAGCTATTTCTGGAAAGGTTTATCTCAATTAAAAGCAAAGTAGACAGAGAAATATCCTTTCGTAAGAATAGTTTGTATACTCACTAATAAATGATGGAAGGTAGAGAAAGCCATGTGAATGTAACATCGGTTTTTCTGCTTGAATAGCAACTATGTCCATGTATAAATTAATTTATAAGTTTCTGTGCAGCCTTTAATAACTTAAATAAATCTCGGTTTTAGTTCATTTTTTCTTTCTCTACTATGTACTTAGAGGAGATATATGTTCCAGCCAAAACTTTGATGTCATAACATTTTTTGTGGCATTAACCATTACCGAGATATTCTTTGTTACTGCTTGAAGTTTTCTTTGTTAGCTATGCAAAGTCATCTCATAGTGATGTGCTCTTAAAAGATTTGACTATCATGTATTCCCCTACTCACATTGTACCTACAAGCAATAAAAACAATTTCTACAAATGCTTATCTCGATTAACTGAAGTAAGAATAAGTTTTTGTAATTCAGGATAGATAACCATAGATACTGAAGGGTCTGAACATTTTTGTACTGTTTTGTCTTTGCAGGCATGGTTTAGGACGAATGGATTTCTTCATTCTTAATGATCCAGAGTTATCATTTGTGGATATTCTTCGTAGACATCTTATATTAGATCATTCAGGAACTACACATAAAGAGTCCATAAAAGTTGAAAACCAAGTTAAATTTGAACGTCCTGAAGATATACTGAGAACAGATAAGAATGAAATAATTGTAAAATTGGAGAAAGGAGAGGGAACCTTAAAAATTGAAAAAATAATGAAGAAAGAAACCAAAGGTAGTGAAGATGTTAATTTTATAAAATCAGAAAAAGAACAGAGAGAAGAGAAGAGTGAGGTTGAGCTTACTCTAGTCAAGAGTAGTATTAAAGAAGAAAATGATACAGAAATGAAATTGGAGCATGACACCACCACACCTCTTAAGTCAGATGAAGATATAAAGGAAGAATGTGTTGTTAAGGAGGAAGAGGCAGAAAGTCAAATTCAATGTGAAAACGAAGAAAGCAAAGTAAAGGCATTGGACCATCACTTACCTACAGAAAGTACCAAAGAAGTGTCAGATGAAATGTTGATGAAGATGGAGGATACAGATCCGTTACAACAGGACTTAGCTGATAAGGTTGCTGAAGAGGCAGAGGACATGTGTAAAGCACAAAGTGTACCAGAATCATCAACAGAAAATTTGACTGATGTTAAAGTTGAACAAGAACTAGTAGTTGCTAATGATTTGGAAAAGAAAGAGCAAGAAGAAATAAAAGCTGAAAATGAGGAGGTAAAAGATGAGAAACAAGTAATGGAAGATCCAGCACAAAAGCAGGATAAACAAGACGTAAGTGAGAGTACCGTGCTACAAGAAACAGGAGAAAATGCAGAATCAAATGAATTTGAAGAAAACCATCAACAAAAGTTGTGTGAAGGTGATACAAATGTAGAAAAAGACACAACCAGTGTCAAGGGAGAAGTAGTTTCAGATAATATGCAAGTGACACAACAGAGTATGGGCAATACAACATCACAGGCAGCAGACCTTAAAGCAATGTTCCCCGATTTGGAAGTTATACAGCCTCTTTCTCGACTCTCTGAGATTGACACGTTTGTCCTTGGAGGAAAGCATATTAGTAACAGCAGCACAGTGGAACCATTGGACTACTCGGAACCAACAGTGGCACAGCTGCTTGCACAGAGCTACCAGAATCCTATCAAATGGCCAAAGGTGAGACATTTTCCTACTGCTGAGATATGTTAGTCCTTGCAGGAAAGCATGTTAGTAACAGCAGCATACTGGAACCATTGGACTGTTGAGAACCAACAATGGCGCACCTGCTTGCACAGAGCTATCAAATGGCCGAAGGTAAGACATTCTCCTATTGCTTAAGTAAACTTTCTGGAACACATTTGTCCTTGGAGGAAAGCATGTTAGTAACAGCAGCATACTGGAACCATTGGACTGTTGAGAACCAACAATGGCGCACCTGCTTGCACAGAGCTACCAGAATCCTATCAAATGGCCAAAGGTGAGACATTTTCCTACTGCTGAGATATGTTAGTCCTTGCAGGAAAGCATGTTAGTAACAGCAGCACAGTGGAACCATTGGACTACTCGGAACCAACAGTGGCACAGCTGCTTGCACAGAGCTACCAGAATCCTATCAAATGGCCAAAGGTGAGACATTTTCCTACTGCTGAGATATGTTAGTCCTTGCAGGAAAGCATGTTAGTAACAGCAGCACAGTGGAACCATTGGACTACTCGGAACCAACAGTGGCACAGCTGCTTGCACAGAGCTACCAGAATCCTATCAAATGGCCAAAGGTGAGACATTTTCCTACTGCTGAGATATGTTGGTCCTTGCAGGAAAGCATATTAGTAACAGCAGCACAGTGGAACCATTGGACTGTTGAGAACCAACAGTGGCACAGCTGCTTGCACAGAGCTACCAGAATCCTATCAAATGGCCGAAGGTAAGACATTTTCCTACTGCTGAGATATGTTAG
Organism: Deroplatys truncata; assembly: GCA_030765065.1. Classification (NCBI taxonomy): domain Eukaryota; kingdom Metazoa; phylum Arthropoda; class Insecta; order Mantodea; family Mantidae; genus Deroplatys; species Deroplatys truncata. The sequence continues at coordinate 2,289,443 of CM060987.1, read as the reverse complement.
TCCTTGCAGGAAAGCATGTTAGTAACAGCAGCATACTGGAACCATTGGACTGTTGAGTACCAACAATGGCGCACCTGCTTGTACAGAGCTATCAAATGACCGAAGGTAAGACATTTTCCTACTGCTGAGATATGTTAGTCCTTGCAGGAAAGCATGTTAGTAACAGCAGCATACTGGAACCATTGGACTGTTGAGAACCAACAATGGCGCACCTGCTTGTACAGAGCTATCAAATGGCCGAAGGTAAGACATTTTCCTACTGCTGAGATATGTTAGTCCTTGCAGGAAAGCATGTTAGTCACAGCAGCATACTGGAACCATTGGACTACTCGGAACCAACAGTGGCACAGCTGCTTGCACAGAGCTACCAGAATCCTATCAAATGGCCAAAGGTGAGACATTTTCCTACTGCTGAGATATGTTAGTCCTTGCAGGAAAGCATGTTAGTAACAGCAGCATACTGGAACCATTGGACTGTTGAGAACCAACAATGGCGCACCTGCTTGCACAGAGCTATCAAATGGCCAAAGGTAAGACATTCTCCTATTGCTTAAGTAAACTTTCTGGAACACATTTGTCCTTGGAGGAAAGCATGTTAGTAACAACAGCATACTGGAACCATTGGACTGTTGAGAACCAACAATGGCGCACCTGCTTGCACAGAGCTATCAAATGGCCGAAGGTAATAATCTATTGCTTAATCTAAATTTCGTGAGATATGTTTGTCCTTGGAGGAAAGCATGTTAGTAACAGCAGCACAGTGGAACCATTGGACTGTTGAGAACCAACAGTGGCGCACCTGCTTGCACAGAGCTATCAAATGGCCGAAGGCAAGAATCTATTGCTTAATCTAAATTTCGTGAGATATGTTTGTCCTTAGAGGAAAGCATGTTAGTAACAGCAGCATAGTGTAATCATTTTATCCGTATCCGCAGGTTTCATTGATTTCTCCTTCTTTTTTTTTCTGTTTTCCATGTTGTTGCCTTAATTTCTGCATGTACATCCTAAGACAAAATAAATGAGCAACAGCCAGAGAGGGAGTTCGATATAGAAAATGGAATTATTTGCTGCATTTACAATACACGATACAGTTCCACCCTGCATTTTCATTTCAAAGCTATGTGATAAGTAGGAACATGCCGTTCAGTTTGGTTGTATGTATAGTAACTGAGCAGTGGAATACTTATGTCTCGTAATTGGAACAACCTGGATTCAAATCCTTGGCGTAATTGTTTTTTTAAATTTTAATTTGCTAAATGTATGGCAATGCCATGTTTTCTATGCATAAGATAATCTATTAAATTCAAACAAATTACTCTTTTGGTTTTAAAACTAAGTGCTATATTACTAAGAATTCTGAGGCCAGCGTATAGCATCCAGTTCTTAAACATTTGAATATCGCTGTTCTCTTTGCATCTATAATGAAATGTGCAATTTAGTTATTTCTGCAAAGCTTTATTTGGATTAAAATGTAGTGGGTAAAAAAATAGGCTTCAGTAAGAAATTTGTATACCCACTAATAAAGATAGAGGGTAGAGAAAGTCATGTGAATGTATCACCAGATTTTTCATTTAGGACTATAATATTTACTCATTTCTTATTTAGTTTGAAAATGTAAAAGAGTGTGCTTCAGTTTTTGTATGTGAGCAAAAAATCAAATAAGTCTTAGCAATTGGAAATTATATTATACCTAGTCTGGCTATAAGTTCTGTCCCTCAAATTTAAAACTCCATGAAAACTTTCCACGTGCACTGTAGTATTTGGCTCTGTGCCAATAAACACAGTGGACCGTTAAGTATGAGAAGGAACACAGTTGAAAGTCAGATACTGAACGAGATAAACATGGACTGGGGCAGCAAAGAGAACCGTATTGCAGTCATTGCTTTATACAAGGGCAGCAAGACACCAATGGAGATTTTTGCGCTGTTAAAACTGCTAAACATAACAAAGAAATTTGTGTGGAGAACTATTAAATGATATAATGAACTTTGCTGTGTCACTGACAGACCAAGAAGTGGTTACCCGCATACAACATGTACAGTAGCAGCAGTCAAAGCAGTCGCAAGAGAATTCGTAAGTCTTCTCACAAACAGAAAATCGTGGCAAAAGAAATGCAAATTCCACTACCAACCATGTCACAAATTATTACAGATGACCTTAGACTTCGAGCCTATCGATGAAGCACTGGACAGCTACTCCAGCTTTGCGCGAAATAAGAGCCACTAGAGCGAAGAGATTCCTGATGCAACATGCAAAAGATGTCATAGGCAAATCCTGTTCTCGGATGAAAAACTTTTCTCTGTACAAGAAAAATTCAACAGATAAAATGTATGCCCACAGCTCTAAAGAAGCCAGTGAGAAGATTTCCTTAATGGAAAGAGGGTATCACCCGTCTTCAGTGATGGTTTGGTGGAGTTTGTCACCCTGCTCCATTCCTGTGAACAGGGATTAAAACAGCGTGCTCTGAACTATCAAACGGACATTTTGGAAACTTAAGTCAAGCTCTTAAATCATATGCTGTTTGCAGGCAGGCACTGGATATTCCAACAAGATTCAGCGCCAGCTCACAAAGCAAAGACTATGCAACGATCGTTGGAGACCAATTTGCCAGATTTTACTTTTTGTCACAGTAGCTCAATGGTTAGATTCAATTTTAGAAGGCAACAAAATGCAACTTATCATCTACCCTGCTGTTAGGTTTGAAAAGTTTAAAGAACAACTAGAATAAGTCAACAGAGAGAAAAGGGATATTTACACAGAGATGGTCCCATACTTCAAGGAAAAGTGTGGTCTTGGAACATTGAAATAATCAGAATATCACGTTTAATAGTCCTTTTACACTTTGTTTTCTTTTGAATATCATATTAAGTGAAAAATATTTCAAACTATGAACATTGCAATGTTATCCTTTATAGTAATGCTTCAATTTTATTAATGCTTTTGCTGTAGAGAATTCATTTACAATTAGTCTGCTTTATTCTGTCCTTGATGGCAGGGAGTTGCTATTATTGTTTGAATGATAAAAGTATAAGGGGTAGGTAACCATAAAGTGGTGATGAGGGAAAGTCATATGACTATTCTAGCCAGTCATTTTCCCGTATCAATTTGCAACCTAGCAAGGTATATACTCCTGAGATTAATTACTTTATTATGTTTCAGGATCATATTTTGGAGATACGTCTTCAGCACATCGTACATGCTGTAGAGCACAGGGAGTGGCCTGTTCCTCGTAACTTCAGTATATACAACACAAGCAGTATTATAATGGGAACAAGTGGTACAGGAGAATTAGATCTGAGTTGTCATGACACTCCAGATGCTACTCCAAAGAGGGACACTTCCACTCCTATGTCATTGTCCGAGGGCTCAGAAGTAATCACTATAACTACTGACCATGGGGCTCCAAGACTTCCTCAAACAAAGAAACGAAAAAGACACATTGCAATTGATGTAGAAACCGAAAGAGGTATTTCTTGTTTTATAAAGTGCACATAGTTACGAAATATACAGTGTGATTCTCTAGCTAGAGGTCCCAAACATTTGTGTATATGTTGACCATTTATGTGAGTTTTGTGATGAAAATTTGTGTACACATACCTTGAACTATGCACTGTCACATCTGATGCTGAAAATGGTCCCCTCCCTAGTCATGATTTATCGGGGCATGAGGATTTGTTTGTGCCCATGTACGCGTGTTCTGAGAGTTTATGTAGCTACTCAGATGAAACCACACTTCATCCGTGAACCAAGTAAAGTCCAAAATCCCAGGATTCTGATTAATAAAGGTTTGAAGCCATACACAGAACTACACACATTTTTCATGGTGGTTTTTTGTGGTCCGTCGGTTGCAATTCTTGAACACATGTCACACGGTAAGCATGGAGGTTTGCTTTCTTAGCAACTCTTTGGCACGCAGAATATGGAACATTCATTTTCTGGGAAAGCCATCACAAGATTTTTATGGTGACGCCAGTAATCGCTCCTTTACTTTTTCCATTACACCCACATTCATTTTCCAGCCGCCTGCATGCTGTGTGATCAAGGTTGCAGTCGTCTCTAACTTTGTTACCAATTTCTGAATACAGTATTTTGAGGGTACACGTTGCATACCAAATTTGACCCGAAATGCCCTTTGACATGATTTAAATGAACACATTTGCCAGTAGTTACGAACGAGAAACACGCGTTCTGCAACTGTGTATAACATTGTCGATGCTGCTTCCAAGGCAACACTGGGGTATAGCGCGTGGAGACGTTCGTGTGACTAAGCAGAGTCAAGATATGGGTACACAAAGTTTCATCACTAAACTCACAGAAATGGCCAACATATAGGTAAAAGTTTGGGGCCTCTAGCAAGAGAATCACATTATAGAACCAAATATACATGCTGTAAATTTGTTGTAATACCTTGAAATATGATGTAGAATCACATAATAAACTAGCATTGTTTAGTGATAACAGTACAAGGATCTATTGTCCTCATCAGCTGTAGATCAACTGGAATCATCCACTTCCTGGATACGCTGGAGACATCTAGTGGTGTGATGAATTTGCTAAATTCACTTACGTATGGCCAAAGATGTGTATCTATGGCTGATTTTTCTAACTGCTTAACCTTTGTTTTGAATATCATGAGATTAAAAAGAGGCAAAATATTTAAATCGCTACAAAACAAAGTAGAACTTTCCACCTTTTGTAAGCAAACTCAGCAAATTCATCGCACCACTAGATGTCTCCTGCATACTCAGGAAGGGTTGAGGACAATGGATCCTTGAAATATGTTTTAACTTGCTTCTACAACTATGCTGTCTCCAGCTTCAGTAGTTAAATAATTGTGACAATGTATAATTTTATTTTTATACATTTTTGGTTGTAAGAAGTGAGGAATAATGTTTCACTTATTGCTAAAATATAATTGAATCTTAGTTCTATTATAGCCTATTTTGCAAATTATTTGTGTAACGGAATATTGATAAAATTAAAAATGGTTGATACTTTCTAAATTTAACCAGTTTTGTTTATAAGGTAACATAATTTTATTTTCATACTTCGTAAATTATAAACATATTAGGTAATTGGTAAAGATATTGTACATTAAATACTATGTCTAATCACTAGGTACCCCAGATTGTCGGTAAATAAAATAATGTAATATCGGTGTAAAAATATTACAGTGAGCGGTGTTTTGGGCGGTAAATAAAACTGCTTAACAGTGTTATCTCGTGCAAAAAAAAGGGAAAAAACAAAAACACAGTTTAAACTATTTTACTGTGGAACAAAGGGCACCTTACATGTAACTTAAAAAAGAGGAGCATGAAAATACTTACATAGTATACATTTCGACTGATTTACTTTGTTAGAGACAAAGCCACCATAAGTTCGGTGTTCTCTGGCTTAAGATTTGTTCTTAAGATTGTCATGATGTTCCCATATGCAGAGAAAAGTCTTTCACTGTCCACATTGGACATGGGTACGCACAATAGTTTCATACACTTCTCACTGAAACACAAGTGATCACATTGAAGTCCAGAAAGTAAATCCAGTATGTTCACTTCAGTAGCATCATCTAATTTCTCACACACAATGGGTGGAATGCATAAAATCCAAGCTTTGTCTTGAAGATTAGTCTTTAAGTTAAAGCGAACTCTTTAAGATTAATCTACAAGATTAAGCTTTGGCTTGTTCAACTCATGCATAAAAAGAATCTTAATCTAGCAAGCTTTCGCTAGACGTTTTTCCAGCAAACGCTTGAAATACGTTGCGCGCGCAGCTGTCGTCTGCCAAATGCGGCTCATAACTGTTGTCTCATGTGGCGAGTACAGAAGTGTTTTGTGAATATGGTACCTAACCTATATCGAAGTTATATGCGTAATGGCAGATGAAGTGAATATTCAGAATACCTTTCTAGCAATTCTTAATCAGTTTCCAATACTGTTGAATAAATCGCAAATCCCGAGCATCAAAGAAGAGAAAGTGAACGCTTTGCAAACCACTTGCATCAAACTGGAAGAAATTTTAGGCAGAAAATTCACTCCACAGCAGGTGCAGATAAAGATTCAGAATATGAAGACTGAATTAAAAAGAAAAACTGACCGTAAGGCCGCGGGAAATCAGAAAATAAGGTTAAAAAGGTGGGAAGAATAATTTCTGCAGCTGCTTGATGGCAAAAGCAACCCAACCATTGGTAGGATTCCAGGTAAGAATGCAAGTCGATGTCAGGAGCCAATTATTTAGAAGTTTCTGTGTAATTTTTTTTTGCTTTGGTTTGTAGTATCAAATGCAATTTAAAACGTATTCTGTAATGTGATACATGGTATACATAACTGCTATAAAATATAAATATATTGGAAAATTACAGCGAATGATAAAGTACGTAACAATATGATACTACTTTGGCAAAAAAGGACAGTTTCAAATTCTTTTTTTGCTTCATTATGAATTTTATCAGGTTCTTCAAGACAGTTTTAAAACGGGTTTACACATGTCTTTCCTGTAAACAACACTAAAATTGCTTATTTTAGTTGCCTTTATTTCTGGTTAACAACTGGACGTTGTCGAGTTTACCATTTATATAAGTTTTATTGGAAAATCTTTCTTTTCTATTGTGGCTCCTCTAGTTCTAAGAGTTCCAAAATGTAACTGTCTATAGCTCTTGTTTGATGGAGCTAGTTTTACCAGCTTATAACTAATTTCTCTTAAGAAATTTCTCATTTTCATTGAGATTTGAAGTTATTATGAGCAAAAGTAATCTCAGCATTTATACGTAAGATGTTAATTATTGAAAGAACAATGACAAGTAACATCTGTAACCCTCTGCTACTGAAGAAATTTCACTTTTAGGATCACCTCTGAATAATCTAATGAAGGTTACATTACTAATAACTAAGCCCCAGATTCTTAGCTTCTGACCTATTTTATTCCTGACCTCATACACTCCAAACTTCGGTTTATATTAATGTTTTAGTTACCAACTAGTAATATACTTCAATTTTATAGAGCCTAAATTGACCTAATTTTACGTTAGGACCTAATAAAACCTATTTTTCGTGATAGAATCTAAAAGTGCCTAATTTGGTTATTTAAGCAAATAGGAGTAGATTTATGAATATAAAAGTATTTTTAAAACGAAGGGAGACCGTTCGAATAAGGAAACTATTAAATAATTAGATTATGAAATCTTGCGCAATACCTTACAATAATAAACTTTAATTAAACCGTCCGCCACAATAATAAAGTAATTAAAACGTTCGCCGCCTTCAGTTATCATTTTCTAGCTATAGTGGAAAGAGGTGCTCAGTGGCACGCAGCATTTCTGAAACGTGTGATGTTTACATGCCACAACAATAGGTGAAAACTAGAGGCAAACATTTTAATAGCACTGTTGAGTAGTATGCATTATTGCTTCTTCCGTTATAGGGAGCTTCTAACACGACATTTTTGAATTTGGTACTTTCAAAAACATACTAAAGTTACAGTTATTTTAACATTTTACACTTTTCTTTGACGGATATTCATGAACTGGGCCATTTTGTGTGATAAAACAACTCTTAAGACTTCTCTTGTATGAATCAAGTCACCTACTCAGATAGCTTGAAAAAAGTCAAGATTAATCTAGAGGAAGTGAAGCTTTCGCTTGTTTTATTAATCGGATTTGCACTTAAAGTCAAGTCATTGCTGGAAAATTCAAGCTAAAGCTAGGCAGCTAGCTGGCTCCAAAGCAAATGCTAGACTTAAGTCAAGTCGAAGCTGTTTTATGCATTAAAAGCCAAGATTACACTTGAAAATTAGCAAGGTAAAGCTTATGCTTGACTTTATGCATTCCACCCTATGTTCTTCAGAGCAGCATATCCCTCCTCAAATGTCTTCTCTGGCAAGTCTCGCAGAAAAGGTAACATTCTTCTTGCTTTTTCTATAGTTATATCAGTAGATGCCTCATTTGATACTATTTTTCATACATCAAACAATTTACCTGCAGAATGAATATCATCATTAGCTGGATCAGCTGACATTAAGGAATTCAGCTTGGTAACTGACTGTATGCCCAATTGCTTGAACTGACTGATAACATAAGACTTCTTGAGGGTTGGCAGTCTCTGAAGAAGACTTGAAGTTTTCTCTCCAAACGAGCCCTCAGCTACTATTGTGAAGCCATTTGATATATCTTTAAGTTTGCTATATAGTTTATGAACAAACGGATATTTAGATCCCTCAAGCACTTCAATAAGGCAAATGGTGTCTTTGCAGTGTTCAAGAAGGAAAGATGCCTGGCAGTTTATTATATTTTGAGACCGCATTAAAATACTACTGTGGAATCGGTTTGAATTCCTGCGTGCCGCAAAACTAAACTGTCCTGGCAACGTCTTGCACATTCTGTCTGTACGGCGCGCGAACGGCACGTTGCCAACTCCACCGTCAGCTGAATTGTGCATGCGCTAGCTTAATTTGAAACGTGGCTCCATCGGCATAATTCCTTTTCTTTTTCAGAGCAGAAGGTAAACAGACTCCTTGCGCTAAATTGTAACATAATTTAAAGAATATAACTTGACTCAAAACGAATCTTTCAGTATAGCAGACACAAAATATACCTAGACATGCATTCACATTATGGCAACGTCGCGAGACAGCAACAATTTTCGTACGAGGGGTACAGGAAACAGAGACAGTGATTGGTAGAAGAGGCTGTCTACTGTCAGAATTGACTTGAACCAGACTTAGAAATTCATGCATTATTTAACGATACTTTTGCGGCAGTCTTTTCCAGCCAGCATGAAATGGGGCGATGCAAGCACAAATCGTTAAAATACGGCATTAGAGAAGAATTGCAGGTAGTATTGTCGTTTAAATCCAAAAAATAATTTGAGTGAAATGAGAAATCTGTCACTGATGCGGTGTTGCCGAGTTCCGATAAACATGGCATTCCTTTTGTTGTGAATGCGATAGGTGAAGAGTGAAGGACGAGGTAGTCGAAGCAGTACCGATGTTTGCCGAAGCTCTGGTTAAATCACAGTGCAGTTTGGTGTTCTGTGCCATGCAGCACACAACACCGTGCAGCATGGCCGTAGCGAATGACAATACATGTATCCGTAAATGATTATAAGCCAAATATCTGATTGTTTATGTGAAAAGGAGAGTTAAACGCCAAAAAAAAAAGGAGAGAGAGAGAGAGAGAAAAATTTCGGGTTATTTTGCACATTTTTTTTCAAAACGGTGTTATTTCGCGTTTTCGCGATATAAAACTAATGTCGCGTTATTTCGCAACTCAGAATGGATATATATGTGGAATTTAAAAATAATTGATTAAAGGTTTTCCTTATTGTTAATTTTCGGCCAATTTCGCAAATTAACTACTCGCGAAAAGTCGGGGTTCCTACTAATCACTATTGCAGTTTTGCAGGTTCAGATATATAGTCATACTTACTAACTTTTAGTTTGCACGTAAAATGTATGGGAGTAGAGAGATCTTTAAAACTGTAAGATAAAACAGCCATCAGATTTTCAAAGGATTTAACTGTATTGCATTACGTTGTAACTTGAGATTAACAGACTGAATGATACACAGGTCAGAACTTATCTGTGTGTCATGATCATGAAGTACTCAAGCTAATAATGATATTGATGAAGAGATTATAGTTTATATTGGTGTCTTCAATGTTTTAAGGACGGCACATGGTTGGCCATTTGCAGAGAATCTGCAGCTGAGAAACTTGGGGGTTGTTATGGCATGGAAGACAATTTTAGTGCAAATGCATTATTTTTCATAAGAGATCTATACTTATTTAACCCTTTGTGTGGGGAATCCACTTGAGCCAGATTTAACAAAGTGTAAAACTTTCTCTGAAATTGAAAATATTGTACTAATATTGTGTAAATGTAAGTGATTATGCCTGACTTCGAAAACGTTCACAAAGATGCTGGGTGCAAAATCAATGTATACGCTTAAAGTTATATACATATAAACCCTCACACATTCACTCCGAGTAGCTTTCTTTGAAACACTTATCTGGCTTATCATAACAGCATGTAACACTAGGAATTGCTTGAGCTGTTCCCGCTTCTATAACACTTCTGAAGCACTGAACTCAAACAATGACATTATTTCACAATCTATCAGTGCTCATTTTTATACCATCTTTGCATTACAAGCAAACAGTTTTAAAAGCTGTACATCATAAACTTGTGGCTTAAACATGTTTAGCTGGCTGCATCCTTGCACCTACTTACATCTGGCAATGATTGTGCAAAGCACGAGATAGATCCAGCCACAAATGCTCAGTTGGTAACTAAGTTTATGTCGCCTTCAGACCCTTCTTGTTATGTCCACATTCCAACCTCAAAGGGTTAAAGGGGAAAAGTGTCCTGAAGGATAGAGTGATAGTTCTGCTGGAAACAAACTTGAGCCTCTGCTGATAGGGAGTGCTTGGGAAGGAGGATGTAATCACATAGAGGAATATCCTCCTCCTGGGCTTCTGATCTATATAAGCCATCTTCATCCAATGGATCAAGGTATCAGATGAAACAATTGGTGCTCCAAGAAACTAAGGAATGTTCTAGTAGAAAACAACAGGCAATACTCCATTTTGTCTTCAGTTACTAAAAACTGTTAAGTGCAAATAATGCTGTATTAAAACTCTTATCAGTTTGTGTGTAATGTGTACAAAAACAAACAGGCGGATGTAGTGGACTATTCACAAACTGGCAGCTTCCTGCTTTGGTTTTCCATTCATGGCAAATGTTCAGTCCACTTTTGTGTGTTGTCTATCACAGAGCCTTCATTCGGATGTGTGGCCATGTTACGGGGAATTGTTTGCCTTCTGACTGGTTCTGTTCCCTCTGTATGTGTCAACTAATCAGTTGACAGGAAGTCTTTGTACAGTGTGTTAGTGCTATTATAATGCCAAGAATCTGTACACTTTAGTACACAGAATCTTTATGTATGATAGAAGATCAATTCCTTGTAGAGAAGTGAGACAGATTTCATGCTGTTTGTGCGCCTCACAGAGAAATGGTTTATAATCTTGTGAATAGATTTAGGGAAACCGGATCTATTCCTGATAAGAAACCGAAATTAAATCACTGTTTCAATGACATTGGAGAAAACTTAGAATGAAGTCCAAAGAAATGTATGAGAAAGCTTGCACAGGAATCAGAATTTTGCAAACCTCAGCTTGGAGTGCCAGTAAACCCTCTAAGATAAAGGAATTGCAACAGTTGTGAGTAGAGTTAATTACGAAATTTGGTTTTGAATAATCTTAATGATCACTCTGTTGAACCATATTTATTCTTTTTTACGGATGAAGCCTGGTTTTATTCACATGGCCGTGAAGAATTCATGTGTTAATGCAAATGAGATGTGTTGCAGAACAAGGCCATAATTTCCAACACCTGTATCAAAGTTAATGGTTATTGTAGTTATAATTTACCTAAGAAGTCTATTCACTAGCATATATATCCAGCAAACAGTGCCATTAGGCCAGCCTTGTGCACAAATGAAGGCTCTTTATTTTATTATGTATTGATGCTATGTTCATATATTGTCATTTCTTACTTTATGCGGTCTTATCCAGCCGTTCACACTCCTAAGGAATTTAATTTATACCACATGAATTTTATCAATTTGCTTTTGTGTTCATACCCAGATTTCAGTGCCATAAAGGAATGTATGCAAAGCCATTGCTAGTTGGGTCTCTCTCGTAATTCTATTTTTAAACAACTTTAAATGATCTCGCATATTGTTTGAAATTTGTTAAACTTGTGTTCAATATCTTTATCGGTTTTAAAACAGTGAAAGTATTTAAAATGAGATACATATTTCAGAATATTATTCTCTATTACAACTTTTGTCTGATTGGGTCTTTAACCTTAAAAACCATTATTTTTGTCCTCCTCTTAGCTAATTCTTCAAAAGTAGTGATGGGACATACCATTATTTGCCGATACTCTATACCGATACTGATTTTTTAGCACTAATATACGATACTCACCCCATAAAAAATGTAAAGGCAGTAGTTTGTTCACTGAATAATGTCTATATTAGAAGTCTTTCTGTGTATAAATGCGTGTAACCAATTTCGTAGTGTATGGTAATTCCAAAATTGTTCCTGTTTGGCATTCTCCAATTGGCAGCAATTTTTTTTTCTCTTGATAATGCCACATCCCCTATTAATCAAGGCTAATAATAATAATTTCTTTGCTTCCCTTTATATGCAATTATGTTTTGTGTTGAAAACTTTCTTTTAAAGGATTTTATATTCATAGAAAAACAAATACTAGCAATTTTTCTTTATTCTTCTTCTTTTCATATTATATATAAACTAATATGTATTTTACATGAAACTCAAACAATTAAAAATAATGTGTGTTACATTATTGTACCACTAATCACAGGTACTTTTTCATCCAATAATAAGTAATAGGCATATAAGACTCCGAAACATAGCAAGTTTGTGCATTAAGCCTCTTTACTATGACCCTCGTACATTAGTATATACATGCTTAATACAAAGGCATATTAGGCCTGATTAAAAATTTGAAGAAAAAATCAAGGAAGTATTACATGAAATGCAAAGATATTTGTTTAAGAACACGAGCATTCACGAAAGAACAAATATTGTATTATCTCACGTCTTAAGTTCTGATTTGTTTCTGCTGGATTCACAGATTTTGGTCACTGGAGTTTGTAAATGTAATGGCTGAGAGTCAGTCACCAAGCCAGGCTGTTGCAGAAACGTGATTTAGTGGATCAACTAAATCAGCTTTATTGACAACATTAGTACCTCTTCTCCTTCCCCATTGTTTTGTGTTTTCATTTAGACACAGGAGTTTAGGAATGTTGCATTCATCACAGTCCAGCAACTCTGTAGGGAAAACGTGAGAGTCTTGACTCTCTTCATTTCTTATCTAGCACAAAGTTAAGTATATGCAAAACTTAAAAATTTAAAAGTATTGAAAAAGTATCGAAGGTTTATCTAAAAGTATTAGACATATTCATAACGACTGAGTATCGAGGTCCCATCCCTATTTAAAAGATTACAGGCTTTTATAATTGCACTTTACTTTCTTGAATGATCAATCAGCCATCTGCAAATAAGAGAGCATGTCACCATTATATTCTGTACATATAGTATTTATTGCAAAACGAAAACAATAAATTTGAGTGGATCAGTGGTTGTAGATTTATAATTGTGATGATTATTTTTTGCTATTTATACCAGTATCCATTTAGTTAAAGTAAGTTTAAAGGAGTTGTAAACAAAGCCACGTGACAAGAGAGCACCTCATTGGCTGATGGGCTTAGTGTGTTGTCTCTTTCGCTTCATAAAACAGTTCGGTTCAGTTCGTAACATTCTCATGCAGGGAAATTATGAGACAAAGTGTGTTTGTACAGATTCACGTATAACTAAAAGAATGATTAGAGCAGATGGTTTAACAGGCTGTGTGCATAAATGGAAAGAAGACAATTGCATTAACAAGTCTGTAAAGCATAGACAATGAATATTGTTAGTGATGCAGAATTTTGCTCAGGTCGCGTTTGTTTTCTATGGTTTTCTAACCTATAGTGCTAATCATTTTCTTAAGTACTTGTCTCATAGAAGGTTAAAGCAAAAGTGGTATACTGATATTAGTCATAAAATGAATGATTTTCTAAACCTGAAGTTTAATCCAGTACCTTCAATCATAGAGTATAATGTGTTAGAAGGCATACAATGTTTAAAAGCTATGATCCTCAAGCTGCTGTATTCACATTTCCTCCCACGTAGTGCTGCCAAGTTTTGTTTACTTCACCAAATCCTACATAATAGGTAGAGGAAGTACATAAAGACAAATGTTTTTTTTTTCTCTACTTATGTCTATTAAATAAGTAGACGTAAGTGGAAAAAAAAGGGTGTAAATAAGATGTCAATTTATCCAACATTAATTATAAGAGGAAATATTGCATTCCATCCAAAAATTCCATGTTGAGATTTCACTGGAGAGTATCTTCCAAAGAGGCAACACAAAAGATCTTCAAGAAAATTCCCCACCCCAAACTACACTTTACATGGATTTTTTTTTTAAAAAAAAACTTGTATGAGGCATAATCCATTTCCAAGATATGTTATTATTGGTTTGAATTTTTCAATACTGTATCAGTTTCTTGAAATGCTGTCACTATTCAGTTGTATTTTTGCAATGCCATAGAAAGAGTGTGGATTTGAAGTAGTTTATCTTTATGTTATTAGCACCACGCTTTGGGCACCAAACTTGAGGTAGTTGCAGCCCCATGTACGATACAAACTTTCTGGTGGCCTTCACCCCCACATTTAAAAAATCAACTTTGTATTTTTTATGTTTATTTAAATATTTTATATATATATATATATATATATATATATATATATATATATATATATATATATATATATGTTTGCCTCGGCTGCGTCAGTAGTAATTTGCAGAAACACACATCTAGTAGGGGTTGGTGCGGCTAAAGAATGAAGGCTTACACAAAATTATAATTTTTTTACTTCACTCCTTTTATTATTCCTTCTCACTATTAAATAACACTTCACTGATGTATCCTACTGTACAGCTGTGAGATTATTGTTACTTGTACTTTTTAACACGTAAACTTTATATTATTCACGCCGTAATTCATTTTTTATGTCTCACACTGAATACGTATCAAACTGATTGGGAACACTGTCTTCTAGCGTCTGGCTTTTACCACCTAAATTTATACTTTTACTATTTCAAGTCTCTGGGTGGCATGCACCAAGCTGGAGTAAATTGCTTCAGAAATAACATTTACTAAAGAAGTCCCCACTATGGAAGTAGGTTACTACGGGAGCAATTTACCCCGAAAGTAACAGAGAGCTCAATTACAATTGACTCTTTTAGTTACGACTACGGAAGTAAGAGCTCATTACTCTCAAAGGTATTGTTTTATTTGCGTGATTTACTTGATGCAATCATGAATAAGGTTATGTGCAATAGGAAAAGGGGAGAAACGTCAGCGAAAGCGATAAATGTTTGTTGGTAGAAATAAAGAAAATCCATTTAAACAAGAGTGCATTACATTGATCTTCAAAGCCAGTGAGATACCGCCAACACTCGCAATGTGCGTTCCTAATTACTTTTTATTTTAGGTTTATCAGTGTTTTACGTTTGTAATTTACAGGAGGTTAGGATTGGGTTAGGGATTTTTTTTTTTTTTTTTAATATAAGCTTAGGTTCCTTTTTTATGGGAGGTTACTTTTAACGTTTTCAATGAAGACCCAAGTAATGCAAAAAAGCAAAAATGTGTTATAAAGATGCTGGAAAGTCGTGATGGACGAGTTTAATAATTCTAGCGATGGGAAACGTACTGAAGAGCAGCTTAAAATTGAGGAAACAATGTTTCTAATCTTCATTTTGCATCGCAGATCACTTGCGTGTTAATAGAGAAATACCCGTTCTGATTTTGGAAAAGTTCCACATATTCACGGATGGGTACAAAATAGTAACATGCGTGCATGCAGTCAATTCCACACACAAATGTGTGGGAAATCTGTGAAAGTGAAGAAGAATTGCCTTTTATTTTCTTAACACTCGTGTATATTTATATGTCTAGGTACCTTGGTCTTAACCTCAAAAGCGCTCTAACAACGCAATGAAATACACCACCAGCAGACGCGTGGTGAACATTTATTTATATTATTGCCTGTAATACTGGGATTACGATGAACTTTACTTAACGTGACATGAAAATGCTCGTAAACTAAAGGCATAATTGGCATGCACTTAACGTAATGGGAATGACTTTTAATTCATATTTCTTTTATTACTTCGAGTGTGCTTCGAGCTGAGCTAATACTGATAGGTTGTAATTACCGTGTGAAATCAAACTTGACGGGAAGAAAAAGTTTGACATTGCCAAACTTTAAAGTTACATCGCGTTAAGTCAGTTGTAAATACCTCCGTTTAATACAGTGTAAGACTGTCACATTATGTTAAATTCATCGTAATGCCGGCTCAAGCTTCTGAAATATTTCGGTATGAAACACTCATAGGACGCATAACAATAATTGCAATTTGGATTATAGAGATGAATTTCTGTCCGAGTTTTGTTGAAATGTTCTCCAAGCAGGTTCTTTCCTAATACTGAAATGTTCATTGAACTTTCACTCTCTCTGTATAAGAGCTCATTACTCTCGAAGGTGTTGTTTAGTTTGCGCGATTTACTTGATGCAATCATGAATAAGGTTATGTGGAATAGGAAAAGGGGAGAAATGTCAGCGAAAGAGATAAATGTTTGTTGGTAGAAAACAGTATGAGTGTACAAAACGTGCTATAACCTGCATTACATTGGTCTTCGAAAGTTCAAAGTGAGATACCGCCAACACTCGTAACGTTCGTTCTTAATTACTTTTAATTTTAGATTTATTAGTTTTTTACGTTTCTGATTTATGGGAGGTTAGGTTAGGGTTTTATATATATAAGCTTAGGTTCCTGATTCATGAGAAGTTACTTTTATTAACGTTTTCAATGAGGACCCAAGTAATGCACAGGTTAGGGTTTTATATATATATATAAGCTTAGGTTCCTGATTCATGAGAAGTTACTTTTATTAACGTTTTCAATGAGGACCCAAGTAATGCACAAAAGCCATACCATATAACGATGCTGGAATGTTGTGATTGACGAGTTTAATAATTCTAGCGATGGGAAACGTACTGAAGGGCAGCTTAAAATTCTGGAAACAGTACTTCTAATGTTCATTTTGCACCGCAGATCACTTGCGTGTTGATAGAGAATACCCTTTCTGATTTCGGAAAAGTTCACCATATTCATGGATGGGTACAAAATAGTAAGATGCGTGCAGTCAACTCCAAACACAATGCGTGGGAAATCTGTGAAAGTGAAGAAGAATTGCCTTTTATTTTCTTAACACTCGTGTATATTTATATGTGTAGGTACCTTGCTCTTAACCTCAAAAGCACTCTAATAATGCAGTGAAATACACGGCCAGCAGACATGTGGTGAACGTTTATATATTAGATTGCCTGTAATATCAGGATTACGATGAACTTTGCTTAACGTGAATGAAAATGCTGGTAAACTAAAGGTATAATTGGCATGCACTTAATGTAATGAGAATGACTCTTAATTCATAGTACTTTTATTACTTCGAGCTAGTACCGACTGGTTCTAATTACCATGTGAAATCAAACTTGACGTAATGGGAAGGAAAAGTTTGATGCCAAACTTTAAAGTTACATCACGTTAAGTCAGTTGTAAATATCTCCATTAACGTAAGACTGTCGCATTACGTTAAATTCATCGTAATACCGGCTCAAGCTTCTAAAATATTCCAGTACGAAACAATTATAGGACGCATAAAAATAATTACAGTTTGGATTATAGAGCTGAATTTGTGTCTGAGTTTTGTTGAACTGTTCTCCAAGCAGGTTCAAAAGGCATGTATAAGATTCTTTCCTAATACCAAAATGTTCATTGAACTTTCTCTCTCTGTATAAGTATCATATGGTTCTCGCATAGCACTATCGCATTTCCGTTGTTTTATTTTTTTGCCGGCGAGATCATCAATGTTATCTAAGTAATCCATGAATGCGTCAAAAATATCTTCCTCCAAATACAATATGGTATTCTAGTTCAATTGACAGGTTAGTTACTCCATCCAGGTCGCAAGAGCAAATTGTAACCTATATTTGTGCTCTATTTAATTCCGTAGTAACATACTACACGATGGTGCTCTCCGACATTTATTTCTACAGTAATTTAATCTGGGAGTATTTGAAAGGAGTAAAATTCTTTGGAAGTAGTTTACTCTCGTATGGAAGTTGCCGAGTGTTGACTTGAAAACTAGTTTACTACAAAAGTAGAGCTTACTCCAGGTTGGTGCACGCCACCCTCTGGTTGGCTAATTTTACTCCAATAGAATACTTATATTTAACTTAAGCTTTTTCTAGTTTTTGATTGGCTATTTATAAACTGTTTTAAATATTACATTATTGTTCCAAGAATTATTAGTAGCATTATTAAACTTTCCAATTCATTATTGCCTTAAGGTTACCTCATTGTTAGCAACTTTCATCTTCTATTCTCACAGCTCCTACATTTTAAATTACGTAATACATTCACATAGCATTATTATACATGTACATAATAATATAAACATTAATAAAATGACTGTTACATACATTTACATATTATTACATACACATATTGCTTTAAGGCGGGCTGTTATTATATTTTATATTATATAACCAGACTGATATCATTTAAGCGATAAAAATACTGCCTCAGATTTCAAGATCAGCATGTGCCGGCTAGCTTTAAAACAGCTGACTATCAATTCAGTTTCCTCTATCCCACTTGTATCTATAACGAAATGTGAAACGAAACTATTTCTGCAAAGGTTTATTTCGATGAACATAAAGTAGATAAAAATGCCTTTCCTAAAGATACTCTGAAGAAGTTATATAACAAAAATGCTATAGTGGGTACAGAAAGGCATTTGAATATTAAACATCATTCATTTTTGTCTGCATCTTGTTTCTGTTATTTTGAACTGTGTAATTTGATGTTGAGATTTTTTGCCCCAAGTACTTGCAGTTAGTGAGGTTCTACTGTAGTATTTGGTAACAGTGTATTATATAGTCACATTGTAAACAATATATACTAGTCTTCGTGTGATGTAATAATAAAATTAAGATTGATTTGTGTAAACCCAGCTTACCTCAATATTTCAAAGTATTCTGCAATATGTGAACTTTAATAATACTGAAACCTTCCAAGATGGAAGTGGTATGATCCCATACAAACACCGTGCCAACACTTCGATATCATGCTTTTTATTTTTAAAAAAAAATTGCCTTAGTACATATGAAGTTCTATATCCATTGCATAATCCAGTACCTACATTATTTCAGTCTCTGTCCTTTCACCAACACTATACATAATACATCAGTTCATTAATAATGCACATATCTGAGAAAGCACCATATTTTTACGCAACTGACAACACCGAAGGAAAAACACAACTTTACAACTATACTTTGACGCAGTTTCATTCAGGTATGTATGTTTACAAAGAAATCTCATTTCCATTAATGACCTACATTTGCAGTTTCCTTAGAAGCACAAAACAAATGTGTTTTAAGCAGTACACGGTTTCCACTTCTATCTTCGGCAGTTTACATGTTATTCAGGAAGGTATATATATGCACCAGAATGGAAACTTTTTTGTGAAATAGACAGGATTCTTGCTTATTCGGTGTCTGATCTTGTACCTATAAGATAAACTAATAACTGCAAATGAATTATGTACGCATCAAGTTCTCCATAACATATTACGGTAAAACTCTTAAAATGTTTAATTTACGGTGGCTTTTCCTGTTTACATTACAGATCATTATCCTAAACAACTATGCCATATGGTGTACAAGAGTGGAGGGTTGTAATAAAACTATGAAGACCAATTGCAGTTATAATTGACATAATGTCCTTCTAAAAACAAAAATTTGCATTTTTAAAAACAAATAAAGGACATTATTGAAACCAATGAAGCTATTGTCATGTAATGCCAATTAGGTCATAGGTAGTAATATTGTGCAGACGCATCTTTATACTTGAAATGGAATTGGTGAAAAATAAACATACTTGACTAAACACCAGCTTTTTTGAAAGTTCATTTAAAATTAACTAGTGATGGGACGATACCACTGTTTGTCAATAACTGATACTCGGTTTATAAAAAGCTGTAAACATGGTAGCTTGTTCACTGAATTATGTTCTTATTAGTATAAATGCATGCAACCAATTTTGTACTGTACACTAATTCTGAAACTGTTCCTGTTTGACGTTCTCCAATTTGCAGCAATTTTTTAGCTTGATAATATCACAGGTTAGTCAAGGATGATGATGATGATTATTTCTATGCTTCCCTTTTTTTTATCTAACTATATTTTGTTGTGAAAACTTTCTTTTCTATCCACAGAAAGCAAATACTAGCAACTTTGAAAATGTTAACTAATATACAGTTTACATGAAACTGCAACAACTAAAACTTAACAAATATTTGCATGTTGAGTTGCTGGATTGCTAGAGTAGGTAAATGTAATGGCCAGGCTATTGCGCTGCATGAGTACGTCTACTTCCCTTAGACACAAGAGTGTATGGAATGTTACATTCATTCACTCACAGGAAACATAGTCAAGATCTACAGTCCCACATGTGCGAGGCAATAACATGAAATCTCTCATTCCTTATCTAGCATAAAGTTAAATGCAACAACTTTCAATAATGCAAAAATGCAAAAGTATTAAACATGCTTTGATACCACCAAGTATTGAGAATATCAATGGTATTGAGGTCGAATCCATTAACTTAACAATAAAAAGTATTAAATCCTAGAATTAAAGGTTGGGAATGCTATTACATTTATTATGGATACATACATAAGTAACCTATCAAAACATAAATTGGGCATTCAGCACATAACAGTAACATTGTTTATTTAATTGCTATAGTTAATACTGGATCCTAAGGCTTAGGTTTTCAGGAGCTTTACTTTCTCTACCATGTATCTAGTAGGCAGAGGAAGTATCACATTCTACCAAGATATCACCGGAATGTTTAAAATGTATATCTTAAATTTTCTGGAAATAGCGTGTAAGTTCTCTTCATTCCAAACAAATTTGGTATAAGTGGTCAGAGTTAAAACTAAAACTTAGATCTCTATTACACGCAATTTATTTACAATAAAGTGTCAGCCATTTCTGAGATATGCATTGCCATTGGTTTGAAGTGATGTGGCTATTAGTGTAAACGAACACAAGGTCCTATAAGATGAAGACTTGCATGTGAAAGTTTGAAAATAAGGATGTCTGTATCAGTCGAGTTGAAAATAATGGTAGAATAGTTTTTAAACATTGTAAATGTATTATAAGCTTGAAAACGGTTAAAATGTATAATTTTTGTATGCAGTACATTAACAATGCTTCTACAAAGGTCACCTTATATTCTGGAGAATTGGGCTTTTCTTTATCCTGAGAAAATGATTGTTCTATTTATCCAATGCACTGTTGATTAATGTTTTTGAATTGTGTAGAGCAAGTATTGTACCAGAAGAGAGAACACCAAAAACATAATGTCATATAAATGCAAACTTGAATTCAAGTCCCAGCATCTTCCAAGGATTTTCAAGAAAATTCCCTCAACTCGAACTACCCTTCAAATGGAAAACTACTTGTAATTTTATTTTCGTAAAGTGTCTAACAATTCTGATTTAACAGGTTGAGGTGAAATAACACTTTCTGTGATAATTGTTTTTCACAAGGATTGAAAGCTAGATCAAACTGAAAGATTCAATGCCATAGCCGGGTTTTGAACCATAGATCTTCCGAGATCTCCTTGTACTTTACCAGGGAAAAGGCAAGTTAGTTGGGGAATTTAATGTCCTACCAGCATTTTGCCATTGTAGCTCAGTTGGTTACAGCAATTGAACAGAATCAGAAGATCCGTGGTTTAAATCCCGCCTATAACATTAAATTTTCCAGTCTGATAACATTTGGTGCACTTGTTGACTATATCAATAGAAACATGTTGTTAATATCTGCTGGTGCTGACATTGATGACTCTGTTAACCAACGGTTTGTGGCTCTGTAGTTTCTCTTGGTCTTCCTGTTGAATAGTGCCTTTATAAATATTATAATATTTGAGTTAGGTAAAAAATGAAAATCTCACCTTGTTAGTCAGACATCGCAGTTTGGTTTTCATTTGTTTCAAATTACATTCCATAGTTGCTATAGGTACCATTTTGTTGAACAGAATACTAATGATTTGTAATTCGCAAGCCATGACTGTATCACTTAGAACACAGCTGGTGCAATGTTATAATGAAAGCCGTGCCAATATCTAACACAATTTAGAACATATCCACATTAAACTAGAAAGCTTGAGGAACAGATCTTTGATCAACTGGTTGGCATTTTCCACAATCATTAAATGTTATCTTAAAGAAAGAATTTTCCTGGCACATCCAGCAACTGAAAAATGTTATCTTGCAAGAAATTGCCAATATTCCAAGACGAAATGATGTGCCAGGTTTGGATTGTTTGTCCAAAATAATGAAGTTTTTGTTTACTTACAATCTTAATATCTATATTTCTAGTTTGAAGTGACTTTTCAAAGACACTGTATAATAATGGATTCAAGTGTTTTTCTGAAAAATTAAATGTACCCTTATTATATGGTGAATACAAAACATGTTTCAATAAAAATATAAAACCAGAGAGGGAAAATCTCTCTGTGGTTTCGTTCATGGAGATAAACATTTGCAGTTGCAAGTACAAGAGAAGTACAGTAATTTTAAACAATAGTTAGTGATGGCTTTGAAATTCCATTCTCTTTGCAGGACCACCAGAAAAAGATGAATAGCAACTTAGCAGTGAAGTATTTGAGAATTTAAACCAATAATAACGAATACCATGGAAATGGCTGATGACACAGAAAAAGTTATTTTAAATAAATTTTGCATTTTAAGAGATCTTGAAACAATCTATTAAGTTTTAGTCTGTTGTAGTTTATCCATTATACAAATGAAGGGGGGCTTCTCGGATTATCCCAGAAAATTCAAGGTATGGATTTTATTTCTCATGTAAACTTATTAAATATACAGTATTTTAATGTATAAATGTTCTATCGGCATGTTGCCATGGTAGCTCAGTGGTTAGGGCAACTGGATGGTCCTCTGATTCTACCCTTCCAACCTTATCCTGCGCACATGTTGGTGTGAAAGAACAATTAATTCCTGTTTGGGGTGGGGTTATTTTCTTGAAAATGTTTGAAACATATTGAAGTTAAATACAAGTTTGGTATTTAATAGACTTTTAGGTCCTGAGTTATGTAAATAAATGGTTGTTAAGGTTATAATTGTTACAGAATGTAAGATATAAACTGCAGAGCAAATGTGTAGTTGCTGTTTCTTTTGTTACAGCTAAATTACATGCCTTGTTAAATAGCAGCACTTCTAGTCAGCAGCCAACTCCACTTACCAAACCATCTCCATCGCATCATTGGGAAGCTAATGATGAATCTTTATCTGAAGAATCAAGGTGAGCACAAATAACCTTACCTCAGCTGTCACATTGCTAACTGAGGAAATGCTATCAACACTCTTTCTCCTATGCTACTGGCTTTTTTCATATAATGGTAGGTGAATAGTGTTAGCTATCTTTTATGGATTTATCTGGAAAGTTTCCCGAGAAATTGGCTCAAGAAGCGAACAGTACTTTTGGTAAAGTCAGTGTGATCTTCAATCAGTAATAGTTTGAATATAGTGCCCACAACCAGTCTTAAACCCTTCTAAGTACTGCTCTTCGCACCTTGTAGTTTCTTACTGGGCAGTAACACATACATTTCAATTAAATTCCTCATGGATTTTCTCCGAGGTTGCATCATTCTCGTTAAAGTAACTTCTTTTTTTTTAATCATTAATTCCTCTATACGTAGTAACTAGTTCTATAATTAACTCCATTTCGAACTGTGAAACATAGTTCCTCGGCTCCTAGATCTTTCAGTTGACATCACAGTTATAACCTCAAAGAATCACATGGCAATTGTCTATGAACGTAACTAGTTGTCTGCTAGTGAAACAGAGTAGGCTAAAGCAAAGCGTTAGCAAACAAGATGTTAAGAGTATTTTTAACATCTGTTGGTGAAACAGCCTTTAGTGTAATAAGCTCAAAAGACAGTGGATAATGTTACCGTAGTTAAAGACTTATGTTTTATTGAAAAATCGATGCATTCTATAGTATTGAAAAAATGCACAGTGTTGAATATTTGGTTATAAAACTCTTTTATTGTAGGCTAGATGAGAAACAGGCACTTGCACCTCATCATTGCAATGTTTGTGGTTCATTGGTTAATTTAATAAGATTATGAACATATAGCTTTACCTAACTACTGTATAAACTAATAATTTAAAAGAAACAAAGATAAAGATTTAAGAAAGGTGTGCATGAATATTGCACAAATCTTTAACAATTCACTAACACCTGAAAGTAATCAAAGGATGTCCAATTTTTCAGAGAATTAGCCCTCATTGACAAAGCAAAAATTTGTATTTACATACTAGGACAGTAGAACCCATTTTTTAGGATTCCAGGAAAAATGCTATTAATGAAGAATAGGAACTGAAGCTTTCCTGACAAGATGATTTGAAATGCTCTCAGGCTTCCAGCCAGGTGACAAGTTGATATAGAACTGGTATTTTAGAGAATTTCATCTTCTCCAACTTAGGGATTAACTGAGGCGTATGGAAGTCTGGAGATCCTTATTTATTGTGCAGATGGGTAGAGACAGCAGAAAAAGTCCACAGGATGCAATTCAATGATAAGGGTGCTGTGAAAGAAGAGTTGAGGTGCCCTACCATCACAACGGAACAAGAAAAAACCTCAACCATGACACTGAACTTCACCTGAGTCAGGCATGGGCACTGGCAATTCAAGGTCTGAACACTCCGATGGTGTGCCTTCATTCCCACAACCTCTGCATAGCCAGAAATTCTGCTGTAACATTTCAGCTGTTTCCGTCAACCTGCATTGTAAATAAGTATCCTGTGACTTCTCTAATCGTCAGTTGACCCCAAAGGTAAAGATGATGAACTGCTCTGATGCTCGGTTGCAAGCCCGAGAGCATTTGAAATCATGATTGTATTTTAGTCCATGTGACATTCAAATTTGGACATAAATAGGTATTGTATTTGACTTCTTATTATTGATGAATGCCAAAACAAATCAAATTACACTTTAGAGTTACTTAAAATAAACAGGAACAAGATCATACAGGTATAAAAAGAACACAGAGACAGCAATAGAATACATATATTCTCGCGCAATTTTTCAGGAAAGAGGGAATAAAGTTGCTGGCCCTTTTTGAAATTGTTCACATAAATGCTTATTGAGTGTCATTTTGGAGGATACCACTGCTTTTAGCCCTTTCCATTTTACAGCTGCCTCCCTCAATTAATACATTTATATCTGCCCAAAACTATTTTACTTTAATCTTAATCAAGGATTCTCCTAGCTCGAACATTTTTTTTATGGCTATTGGTTTTCTAATGTCACTCCATTTGCAAGTTTTGATGTGCACACAGGGACATAATCACTCACTCTTTATTATTAACTCTAGTGTAAAGTTTACATTCACAATGGGAATGTTTGCAAGCCAAGTACAGCAATGCTACGTGTTGTTTTAGACAGCCTTGCTGAACACCATAGAAGAAATCTGTGGTATGCCATGCTTCCACTCTGCTCAAGTCATTCACCCACTTAGTATACCTGAAATTTCTAGTATGAGTGGCTCATGTTTAAATCTCCACTCTCTTGCCATAACTAAATTCTCTTGGTACTCATCCACGATGCACTGTGCAAGAAGTGTAGTTTTACCGTGTAAACTGTCAAGCAAGTAGGAAAATTGCACATGCAACTCAAATTCAGCGCAAGTTCTTTCAACTTCAGAAGTTGCTTTGTGTACACAGTGAAAAAAAGAAGGTTGTGTCATCTGAAAGTGGCTTGAGCAGTTAGGAAAATGTTTGTGGCGTATTCGGTGCAACTTTGTTAGGCCATCTGCTGTGACAGTAAATGGCTGTTTGAGAGGTAGGTACTAGGATCATAATTTGTGTTACACTAAACACAGATGCGTGCATTTTATTTCCTTAACAATACAAACAATTTATTGTAGCACAGTAACAATATTTCTTCATACGTAATAATGGCCCATAACAATAAATGGACAAGCAAAATGGAAACACACTTTAAATGTAGTGATATTGCCAAGGAACCTGTCCTTCACGGCAAGAATACTCCTTGAATTCCTCTCTAACATTTTTTGCTGTAGTATGAGGATTTATACTTACAGTTCTTTGCGACAGCACAAAGTCTTAGTTCTTGTTATGCCAAGTATTCCAAATAAATACATCAGTGTCTGATAGCTGTTGCCTAATAAAATCACATTGATTATATAGTTATAAATAATGACAGTTGAATGTGTTATATGTATACTAAACTCGGTAATGTTGTTGCTCCTGTGGCTAGAAATATCACTGTCAGCACAAGACGTTCTGTTGGTGATATTTTGTCTTGCAGGTGCTACTCTTTTAAGCAGATAATTACTGCTGATGTGCTCCCTCAAAGAGCTCTTGCAGCAAGTTGCATACAACCCCACAATCCACTCTCTTACTGCCTTTTACGTTTTTCTGTATGTGGGAGTAAAATAAGAGACAAACATGCTGTGGACAAAACTTAATTATCGCCATACTAAGAACTCAGCTGACTAGAAGGTGGCGTGTACAAAACTTTCTGCCGCAAATATAGCATCATGCAGCATTTCTGCAGAACATGCACTTTTCTAGTGGCGCAACACGAGATTGTGCAACTTTGCGTGTAAACCGAAAGTGCTCAAGTACCTTTATAGCCAGATAACCAACGTTTCAAAGTTGTTCATCTTCAGGATGAAAATGGAAGTCCAGATCTCCATATTTATAATGCCAGTGTGAAACTGAAATTTCATTGGTTCACATAATTTTTTTACCATGAAGCAAGTTTTTCTTTTTAATTATTATGTATATATAATTAATTGAAATTAATTATACTTTTTAGAGACCTTAGCCTGGTCTTGGCAAGTTTTTAATATAGAGTCACCTGAAAAATTCAATGCCACATCCAGGATTTGAACACGGTTCTCCCGCTCTCCATGTGGTTCTCTAACCATTGAGCTACTGTGACATTGAATTCCCAGGTTGTTTCAAGTTGAAGCAAGTTGTGTTAATGTGACTGAGGTATGGTCACGGTCCTGGTAGTTAACTACTATTTTGTGTACACCTAATATTTTGAATTTGAGCATGGACCTGGTAGAAACGCTGTGAAAATTTTGTTAAGATCTTTTAAGACAACAGGTTGACATCTAGGTGTCCATGCTGAACTAAATTATAGGCCTGAGTCACGGTTGAGATCATTTGTTTCAGATGAGTTGGCTCAGGCTTGGTTTACCCTTATTTCTTCAACACTTCGCTTACTATCTTGGTCTTTATTGAAATTGGCCCTGTTTAGCCAGTTCCAGATTTTTCAGATTGCTTGAACCTCATGGTTCATTGGTGTTCAGTAATGCACCACATTCATAAGGAAAGTGGTAGACATCAGGTATCCTTAGAATGGGTATTCAGTCAAGCCCAGCGCAGACACTCAAGAGCCTGCAAATTGCTCCACAGATATGGCATCAAAACCACCGCCTAAAATCTGAAACTTAGACAATTTAGGTCTACCACATTCCTTGTGAATATGGTGCAGTGTACAGAACCATCAGGCTCATCTAACCTGAAAATGTTGATAAAGGCCAGAAGACCAAGATAGTGGCAAAGTGTTCAAGCTACAGGGAAAGAAGCCTTAATCATGTAGCAACTCAGGCCTACAATTTAGGTTGGCATTGATAATAAAAATGTCTTAACACCTAGTTGTCAACCTGTTGTATTCCCTACCAGGTCCTTGCTCAAATTCAAAATCTTAGGTATCACAGATATTATAAAAAGTTTCCTACCAGATCTGCGCCCATACCTCAGTTCCACTGTAAATATGGGGATCTGGAGTTCCATTTTCATCGGTTTATTCTGAAGATGAACACCTTCGAAACGTCAGTTCCAAACTATCTACTTACCTAACAAGCCCGAGAAAATTTAAGAGTTATTATGCCATTACAAAAGCTTCAGCTCTTAACCCTAGACAGGTGGCGCATGTACGTCTTACATTAGTGGTGGCACGGGGTCACTCGCGACCCCAGGAATAAAACGAGTGTTGTAAATGGACCGAATTAATAAATTTATCTAATTATTGTTTACATATACCGAGTAATACATAATGTATTTAAATAACTGTTGGTTGTAGAAATCTGCTTTAAAAAATAAAACAAAAACTTTGAATTGACAGTTCCTTGCAATTTGGACTGATGCGCAGCACAAAAAATATATTTAAATGTTCACTTTACTCGTAATCATAAAGTATCACAGTTAATGTGGTTTTTTTTTTTTCATCTCGACAGTAAGAACATATGTTGATGCTCACTATAATTCACACACAGCTCCTACACACGACTACACTATGGTCTTTGCACACCTGCTGCTTGCATTTTACATACGAAAGTTTTGTCTTTCTGTCTGCATTCTCGGACACACATTACACCTCATTCTTTTCTTCACTGGCAGTTCCTGTTCTTGATTTTCTGGTTGTGCTGCAATTATAAAATGCCGTATTTTCTCAACCAATAATTCTGTAGGAGATTTTGCATTTTTAGCTGCAGATTTTACACCTGGTAAGTGAGTCATCTTGTGGGAGTAAGTACATTAATTTTGAGGAGGCTGAACCATTTTCCATGCCGTAACTCGATCCACTTCTGCGCTTTGCTCAGTTTCACTATTTGAACTCAGTATTTCAAGTTCATCTTCAGTTTCGCTGCCTTCACCACCTAATGCTTCCTCTTCTTCCACTTCCCTTATTAGGGCTAATAACCTTGCCTGATGTTCCTCATAGGACATATTGATATAAAAACAGCACTACGTTTAAGATTAAAAAATACGTAAATATTTTAACCACAACTTCTCGAAGGTTCAGCTGAAAACACACTGTAACTACAGAAACAATATTCAGACTAGACACATAACAGGCAACGGGAGAGGTGGCGTGGGGTATTTCCTGCCCTCATTTCAGCCGAAGAAAACAAATAGCCTATATTCTAAGAATGTATGGCCTGTAATCCAATGCTTAATGACCTCTAACAAAAGCCAAGGAATGCAGCAAAAGGTAAGGGAAAGGCACGGTTCAGGTATCCGAAATCATTATATATAACTTGCAAATAAAACTGACTGGGGTCAGAAAATACCCCGCACCACCACTCTAGGGTTAACTGTTTTGGGCTCTTTGCATGCTGAACCGATTTACACCGAAAATATTCTCATAATCATTATGAAAAATGGTGAGCATATTATATTCAGTATATTTAATACATAATCAGTTTTACTTCAGTTACCTATATATTAATTAGAGAAAGTATTGTAATACACCCAAAAATTTGATAATGGGATGTTGGCATAAATACACATTTTAAGCTCCCAAATGGTCTGTGTGCGTGTGACCAAAAAATAGAATGCCGGATAAATACCAAATTAGTATTCAAGCTTGGTGTTGCATCCTTGGAAGATGCTGAATGCCAAGTTTGATTATTTAACAGTTGTGACTCACCAAAACAAGTTTTTGCAGTGAAAATTCAATATTCTTGGATGGATAAGTACAGATAAGTGGTAGAGAAAATAAAAGTTACATTTATGTGCAAGTGCTTGTCACATGGAAGAACTGTTTTCCTTTCCTCCCAATTGAGGATACACTGACTAAACCACCCTTTACATGGAATATTTTTCATTATTGTTGATTTCCTCAAAAGTGGCTAACAATTTTGGTCAAAATGCCATATGTTTAAGATATTTTCATGACAAATAAAACATATATCTTTAATTTTCCGAGAATAGGTAGAGAAGTCCTCTTAATTCTGAATGAATTTTGTATAATTGGTAAACTTTGAAAGATACGCAAAAATATAGATGTGTTAAAACACATAGTTTATGTTAAAAATTTTTGAGGCCATTTTTAAGATATACTTTGTTTGATATGAATTTTCAATCACACATTTGTTTTCCAGATGACAAGTTGGTATTTGCTGTTTCTCGTCATAGAAAGAGTATTTCAAAAGTATCACATAGTGACCTGCTGTTTGTTTTAGCATACTGTACTACTTATACCTGCAAAGAAATAACTGTGTAATGAAAGTTTATCCCAATACAAAAGTGAGTAGAGAAAATTGTGTCAATGCAACCAGATTTAACTTGCAGTTACAGTTATGACCTTTTGGCCTCTGCATTGGACGTGGCTGCCTCAGCAAGCACTTACACAAAATTTGATTGCTGCCATCTCCTAATTGTCTGTTAGGCAATAAGGAAGAAGAAATGAATATGGATCATTAATCTGTGAACAGCTTAAACTGTATCCAAACTTGACCTCAAAGTATTGCAAAACAAGAAAGAGAATGGCTTCTTGTTGCTAAACCCTCACTCACACACACACACACACACGCACGCACACACACACGCTCTCTCTCTCTCATCTTGCTGGAACAGAGCTCTTATACTTCTCCAATGTCTGAAGTGAGCACATTAAGGTAACTGAAGCATCTCCAGTCATTGGGATAAATTGTGTCCTCTGGAGGGAGTGTAGAGCCACTCGCTGAGAAACTGTTAGCAATGATTTCTGTGTACTGTTTGTAGAATATTTACCTTCAAAGTTACTTTTTTGTCAAGGTATTCCACAGCTTTCCTAATCAGTGACTTTAAAACTGTGGATGATGCTCAGATCTAGTGGCTGGAGTTTGTTAGTATTCCCAGTGGATGTGTAGGACACATCCGTGAATTATCAAAATGTTTCTGTTTTGAGTCAAATGACTAAGAATCTTGTAAAAATATCTGTTGTCATCCAGGCATTCTTACTTCTACATTTGTGTGGCAATAACTGCAATCCTTTAAACATCTTGGTTTCCCTAATTTGCCCATTACAAGTGTCATCTGCATTTGTGCAAAACAACACTCAGCCTTGCTTTGTTTTCCACCATGGCTGGGTCATCTTTTACACTGTACATTAGCTAAAAAAAACAGTCCAGTTTCATCAACATTAATAGATGTCTCGCTTTTCGTAGTCACGTTCATCCATGCTGCACAGTTTTCTGACTCACATCGCCACTTTCACTGCATATCTGGAAATTCCATTCGCATTCTAGATCTTTCCAACCATCCATTTGTGCTTTAAAGTTGGTCAAACCTAGCCTTAAAGCAATTATTACTGATGCTTCTCTTTCTTTAGGAAAGTCAATGGATTGTACTTCATTAATATTTCTTTCATCTCCTCATATGGTGAATGTGACTCCCCAAATGATAGACTTTTTACTTTCTCTACTACGTAGAGTAAGTAGGGGAAGTATTCCACTCCACCCAAAAATTTTGATACTGAAATTTCACTGAAATACATGTTTTTAGACCAGCTGAATCCAAATAAAGCATTTTTGGAAACATATCCGTGTGTGTGTGTGTCTGTGAAAAGAATAACTCAAAAATGAAAAGTTGGATGAACACCAAACTTGTTATTTGCATTCAATATCTTCCATAGATGCGACACAAAGATTTTCAACAAAATCCCCCATTCCCAGTTACCCTTTACATTGAACATTTTTCGAAAAGTTTTATTTTCTAAAAAATGGCTTTAAGGATTTTGATTAAAATACCATATATGAAAGATATTTACATGATAAATAAAATGCATATCTTTAATGTTGTGGGAATAGTCTAGGAAGACCTCTTCGTTCAGAACAAATTTTGTATAATCTTGTATAACTGGTAAACGTTAAGAGATACACAAAAACGTACCACACAATATATGTAGATGTCTTTAAAGCTCACAATTTACTTAAAATAATTTTTTTTTGTGAGATAAGCTACTCTGAGATATCTGTTACTAAAGGTTCAAATTGCTCAATATTTCCAATAATTCTTTTAAAGTTCCATCGATTTTCAGTTGTTTCTTGCAATTGCATGGAAACAGTATGGAATTTTAAGGCCAGCATGTAGCGTCCAGTTCTTAAACATTTGACTATCGCTGTTCTCTATAATGAAATGTGTAATGTAGCTATTTCTGCAAAGGTTTATTTGGTTTAAAATGTAGTAAATAAAAAATAAGCTTTATTGAGAATAGTTTGTATACCCACTAATAAAGAAAGAGGGTAGAGAAAGTCACATGAATGTATCAATCAGATTTTTCTTTGCTGCTACTAATTGATCCAGTAAAAAAGATGCAAACACACAAAACAGTTTGTATCAAATGAGCATGTAGTGATCCTAAACATCTGCTTTAATGATGCCAACAATAGTGTGGCCATGTGAGCAATCACAATGAACAAAGATGGCTAATGTACTTAAACAATGAGACGATCAAGAACAGATACAAAGTGAATGTGCCATAGCCAGCAGCATAATCAGATTGCTGTATATGCAGTAAAAGCAACTGTTGAAACATTTATAATTTCAAATGTATAATTTAGATTGAATTGTACAGAAATATGATAATTTATTTGGATGTTATGCATATTTTAACGTTATTAGCAAAGCACAATTTTATAATGGGGTTTACTGTGTTATGGAAGGCATATTGATTTGGAAGCAATTGCTGTGAAGATATATCATTGATGTGCTATGATGAATTACAAACTAAATAAAAAATCTGATGCAGCGCATTCACGTGACTTTGTCTGCTCACTCTTCTACAAAAGGCTATTGTTCTATGTATGATTAACTTTCGTTAAACTTTTGCAAATTTTGTTGTAGGATACAGTAGGTAAAGTGATAGTGAAATGTTTTAATGTGTAGTTATGCGCTCTTTGCCATAACCACAAGAGAGACGGGGAAAAAAGTGAATTGCTGATTTTGATGACCTAATATTATGGTTGTGTATGTTAGATCACAGACGCTTGGAATCCTGCGTTCAATGCTCCTAGTAGCCCCTCATCAATAGGGAAGGAGCATAGGTACTGTCCCACGACATCTAATCCTTCCACTGGTGCCGCAAATGTTGATACTGCTGATTCCTCTTCATCCTCTTCTCCCAGTTGCTTCATTGCATAGCTCAAAAACATCCACAGATGCTTCTGAGGTTATGACACTGTCGTCACAACTTACAAACTCTTGTGCCCCTCTGTAGCATCTCTCACTCTTCCTGCATACAAATTTCTGCGGCATCATTGTCCTCGTTGGAGACATCGGTGCAAGAAGCAAACCAGCTTTCCCAAAGCAATGCTGTATGGTGCATGCAGTCACAAACATATGAAGTATATTCAAATGCACATCTTGCTTTCTTTCTAAAAAAGAAATAGCTCGTTGCACCAGGGCTTTCCTGTACTTTGCTTTAAAGAATGCCAAGTCTAAAGGCTGCAGACAGCTGGTGCAGTTTGCTGGTAAAAAGATCACCTTTATGTTCCATAAGAATGATAGATTCTGATGGACGAGCTGCACATCTGTCTATCACCAGAGCAATCTTTCTTCCCTGAGATCCCATTTTGGTATTCAGGCTTCGTAGATATTTAACACATATTTCTGAAGTTATCCATGAACTTTTCTGGAAATCATATTTGCACGGAAGTGTATGAATGTTTTTGAAACACCTTTTAATTTTCCTATGATTAGTGGCGGTAACTTTTCAGTTCCGTCACTATTTGCGCACAGCAGAGCTATGAAAGGTTATGCCACTTCTTGAAACGATCCAGCCATCCATTTGAAGTGCACCACGTGTAAAGTTAGTGCTATTTGGCGAGCTTTTTCTTTTAGGACGTTTCCATTGATGGGAACATTGTCCCTTCTTCTGGCTTCAATCCATTTCATTCAAATGTTTTCGATTTCTTCAAACGGAGAGCTACGAAAATACTTTCGCTTCACTGCAGATCTGCACTGTACTTCCGCAACCAGAATAGCATCTTTTTGTTTAAGTACGCCGCGCAATATGGAAGGAGCCAAATCATATTTCTTTGCCATATCATTCAAAGAAACTGTGCTATTGTTACTGTAATCTTGTGGATGGTAAGCTGCTTCTATTTAGCAGCCATTTTTTCAAATGAGAAGTATAAATCACTTTCACAAAGACAACTTAACATGCCGCCCAGTAAACTTTAAATAGAACTCTTGAAGTCAGAAATATGGAAGTTAACAGGTTTGAAAACATAATTGCAGAGCTGACAACTTTCGCAGTTTCATGTGAACTAAATCAGAACACGAAGTGACACCCAGAGGCTAATGAATTTGAAAGCATCCAAAAAGGTGTAATGTTGCACGTTATAGCGGAGTTAGCATTAACTGCATTCTGAAAATGTTAATGCACTAACTATGCAGAAGAAGCTGCATAATCGCAAATTCAAGAAAAATATTTTCATTAAAATGGGCTTTTTGTTTATGGGGCATTCATAAAAAAGTGGGTTTAAATAACTTTACCCTTATGGGACTTTTGGCGGGGCTTCCGGAAACATTTTTTTAAAAATGGAATTTCATTAAAAGCAGGCTTGTTAAAACAGGGTTGTACTGTAGTTTCATTGACCAGCACACTTGCAAGCTGTACTACTCATGCGATTTAAACACCTTTACTAATGTACACAAATACGGTTTGTCTTTTGATGCAAATGCATTAACAAGATCTACATTTTTTGTGTAGTAAGGTTGTTAGTACGTCTTACAGTTTACCAGTTATATAACAGTAATTCAAAATGAAGAGGACTTCAAGGCTGTTCCCAGAAAATTCAAGATATACGTTTTATTCATCATGGAAATATCTTAAACATATGCTGTTTTAATTGAAGGAACTAGAGACATTTTTGAGAAAATAAAAAATAACGGAAATGTTTATGTAGAGGGTACTTTGGGGTGGACAGATTTTCCTTAAAATCTTCATGCTACATCCATGAACTTAAATACCAAGTTTGGTGTTTAGCCGACATTCACATGCACGGAAGTTTCAAAATGTGTATTTCTTATTATCTAATTTTTGGGTAGCTCCCTCTACTCAACACAGAATGATGTTGCACAACTACTTCTCTTTGAGAAGTGTAAGCAATCACTTTGATTACAGTGCTTTTGAACACAAAATTTCTGTGAGGGTGCTGTCTTCTACATATTTTCTGACCAAAACAAATTAAAAGCTGTTACTGTTGAACTCCTTTTTGTCCTTCCCTTGTATTGCTCACTTAGGCATCACAATCAAAAAAATAAACAACTCCCACGCATGCTATTCCTGCAGCAACAACCAATCAAAAGGGAAATGTAATAGCAGTTAACATACATTCATTTACAAATGAGATCAGAAATGACATCACTGATGAATTGCAAACAAATTTAAGGATTTATAACTTAAAGTTTCAGTTCATGCTTAAGGTTTGACTATAAATCCAACCCTTACACATTAAAACTCTTCAGCATTAATAGTTTCAAAAATACTAGCTTTTTATAAAATTTTTCATTAGACTAAACTCGTGCACTTAAGAGTAGGGATGTCGTTTCCTCCGTGGTGTGTGGTTACCATGCTAGCGGGTTCAAACCCGGCAGAGGACGATGGATTTTTTCGGGCATAAAAATCTTAGCATGGCTTCCTTCGGAAGTGAAGTAAAACTGGTGGTCCTATGTCGTAGACTTATGGCACGTAAAGAACCTCAAGCCTGATAGAGAGGCCTCTGAGCAAAATTACCGGTCTTACCGGTCAATATAGAATGGGATGCTAAGGACCACAGCAGTTAAAGAGCGTCCATAAATAAAAACTCAATTTACGTTTTGACATAAGGACCTCCTCAGCCTAATTTATAGTGAGTATAACACTTTAGTATGAGCATAAGTATTTGGGGGGGGGGGGGAATCTCATTTCAAACTCAGGACATTGCTTTCCATATTGTCAACTAAATGTTGTTAACCTTAGTGTCTCTGTTCCCCTTTACAATAAGTAATACATACAGAAATTGTGTATTAATGTGCAGTGATGTAATATTAATTTGTAAGGATTTGAGTTGCATACTATCTGAAACAGTTGTTTAAATTAAGACAACTAAATAATACCTGTAAAGCCTATTTCACTTCATTGCAATACATGTATTCAAGGAAAATTTTAAATTTGATGTGCTGTATTGCAGTTAAAACTTACTAAATGTAGAAAAAATTGTAAATTAAAACTAGCTGTTTTGTGCTGCGCCTCTCAACATTTTTATTGCAAACGCTTAACTTTGCAGGCGATCAACACCAGTTGCACCAATAACTATACTGCAACCACCACCTGCTCATCAGCAAAGCCCTCGGATTCTCTCAACTCCTTTTGATCTGAAGTACCATTCAGCTCCTAAAGGACTCAGTTCTGCTGTTATACCAGGAACATCCAGTACTTTGACACCAATAGATCTTTCATCCGGTCTGCCGAAATCAAGCACACCAGACACTGTCAAGAACAAAGAGATTATGAATGAAGTACAGGACTTCTCAATGCCTTCAAAGAACAAGCAGAAAAGCAAGCTTGATGATATGCTGGGCAAACTAATGAAGAAAAACAACTGTGTAAGTATTGTAGTATCACAACAGGATTCATTAGCATTGCATGTTAAGGGAAGAAGGGCGTAAAGGCCCTTCATAACCACTTGGTTAGTCCCTCCCACAATTCAGTTCAGCTAAATTGGATGCCAGGGCCAGGGAACTTTTATTGTTGCTGGTTAAGCTGGCTATCAGAGAGCATGAGAGTTCACTTGTAGGTTTTAGGCGCTCAAAAGCTCTCGTGGACAAGCATCTGCCCATCTATTGTGCAAGTGCCCGGTGCACTGCTCTCCAAAGAGCCCTCATTTTGGGGTGTCAATTTTCAAAAGTGATCACAGTTCAGACTTCTGGGATGTGCAATAAATCTTGAAGTGCAGGGCAGTGTTTTCCCCCTGTCAACTAAACTAAACTTGTGTGTGACAAAACTGAGCATTTGTGTCATGTAACAAAGACCCCAGAGGTAGTTTGTTATGCCTATATGCATATTTTAGTCTGCAGTTTAAAGAGGTGTCATGATAAGGAATAACTGTGATTGTACCTAGAACGACTTCAGTTTCAATCCCTGAAAGTCACTGGGGCTTTAGCACCTCATTTCAAGATTACTGCTGCTGCTGTTGTGCAAAAGCTACAAATAAGGAAGAATATTTACAAAGGTGATTTGAAAGGTAATTTAGTTGGATGTCAAAAGAGAAATTTCTGTCTTGTAACATGCTTTATTTTTCTACATAATCCCCTCAAAATTCAGTGTTT
This sequence comes from Deroplatys truncata, assembly GCA_030765065.1. Classification (NCBI taxonomy): domain Eukaryota; kingdom Metazoa; phylum Arthropoda; class Insecta; order Mantodea; family Mantidae; genus Deroplatys; species Deroplatys truncata. The sequence continues at coordinate 2,252,524 of CM060987.1, read as the reverse complement.
CCTCTTGGTTTATGAAGGAAGACCCTCAAAACCCACTACATCCTATGAGGGTTCAGAAAGTTTTCAACCTTGATTCTAACCTTTCAACTCAATGCACTCTATAGATTGCATTCTGTGAGTTCAGTGGAGATCCGTGAACACACAACATGTCAAGGAAAGTACAATTTGGTTGCATCTATAAGGATGTAGTACATATTAAAATAAACTAAGGTAAAAAGAATTGAAAAGAAGCAAGAAAATGTAAACATATTTCCATGTGGTTACATACGTAGATATAAATACACATTTACTAATTTGAGTGAAATAGCTGTTCTTTACTTTCAGTACAAAATAAACCTATAATCTGAGGTAAACTTCTGTTTAACAAGTTGTCATATCTTGAGATTGGGGGAAAGGAAAGAGGAAGCAAGTATAGTGCAACTTCACAATTAACAAAGAAGCGAGCATTGTCTTGGAAGAAAACAAGTGTGGACCACAAAGCTGTGTAATAGCATCACAGCTAAAGAAACATTTTATGGCCTTCTTGCAAATCGAATCCATTCTTCCTCAACTGATGTAATGTTGCCATGCTTGGTCAGCTTGCATCTGAACATGTCGCTGTGAGGAAGCTCATGTCAACATCCTGGACGTTTGTCATCAGAAATGAAAGAATGGCTCTGCAGCTCATTTGTTCACTGTGCAAAATGATGATGAATCTTTCAAAGTGAAAATAATTGACATTTAACATTTTAATACAAAGCTTCTTTATATATATGAAATTGCACGTTGCACCAAACTATCTGTATATATACTTGACCTAGAAGTAAGATCAGATGAATAGGGAGTGTGAAAGCTTTCCACTTCTCCAAGAAGTCAATCAAGATTGTAATTGCTGTTGCAGCTTCACTCTTCTTAGAAGCCAGCTTGATGTTAAACATATAGTACCTTAATTATCTGCAGGGTGTCATTCGCTTGTGAGCTGAAATTGTGCATATTATAGCAATGTTTCCTAGTGAAATGTTGCATGTAAGGAACAGGAGACGTGAGCTTGCTTCCTAGGAAAGCAAATGAGTTTTATAACAAATGCAGTGTTAGACAAAGTCTTAACAATGATCCTATGTTGCCTTTTTTTAAATGTTCCACTTTTCATAAATTATTGCTAGAAATTGGATTTAGGTTTGTGAAAGGAAGTAAAATGATAATTATTGATAGAGAGGATGGAGACCCAGATTTTATACCTCTTCCTGATGGTAATACAGCTACAGATTAATGAGAGTTTTATTTTAATCATATTTTATTTAATTTCAACTTGAGTTTTGTGTGTATATTTACGTTGTTATTATTTAAACAGTACACCATTCTGCTCCACATGTAATTTAAGTTTGTCACAGCTAACACAAAGTGTTTGGTTTACCTCACGTCTAGTTCCAAGGCTGGATTGAGTGTATATCTTGTTTCTTGCAGTCTGCTGTATAGTAATGAACACCAAGTAAGCAGTCGGTCACAACACAAACTTTCTTCAGTGAACTCGCTCACTCGAGATTTACACAAAATCCTCTCAGAACAAGAAAGTGAATCACATTACATTCCTTTTTTACTTCACTTGAAGTTCTACGAAACAAAGAATTAATATCTGAATGACTTGTGACCATACAATATTGATATGAAAAAAGAAAAACTTCTGACTCCATATAAAGATGTTGCCATAAATTAAACAATTACTTATCAAACCTCCCTTATGTAAGTAAATGAGCAAGGGGTACAGTAAAAAACACGTAGAAATAGATTACCAGCCAGGCGCTTGATGTTATTTACCATTGATTAATGATTTAAATGAATCTGGAGAAAATAAGTATGGCGATAGTTGGATGATGTTACAAATCTTGCAACATGCATCCAATGCTTTTCCTCATATTCTGGAAGAAGTTGGAAATTTTTCTCATTAGCCCTTGGTGTAAGAGTAGAGTTTCTCCACAACAATGTGAGAGAGGAGAGGGAGATGCTCGTGAATGAGGTTTTGTAGTAGATGTGACATAACAGTGCTTTGAATGGGTTCTATTAACAACGGAGAAAACTGAACTAATTCAAAACTAGCTGAAACTTCCAATTGGTAAATTTATGAACCAAGTTCGCTCTTGGTAACTCACACTGGAGAAAACAATGGGTTGCCAGAAAAGAAGGAAAAGGCTGTTGTAAAGCTGAGAGTTATTGTTAACTCATTCACGAGCTTGACCAATGTGGTAAACTGCTTGTTGATGCACTGTCAGCCAAATGGTTATGTGTAACACTTTGAAATTGTGAACTCTTTAGTTTCACTTACGTGAAATTCACTTACAGAAATTTTGAAGATGTTCATCTCCATGAACAGCTGTACGTTCAGAAACTTACTTCATCATCTGGTAAACGATACTATACCAAACATTAAGAAATGAGATTGATTGTGAAGGCTGCCATACATACGAAAACCTACAAACCAGACTAAAGGAACACTTGAGACAAATATGCAGTAGCTCACTAGTTTTGGTCTACATTAAAAGGAAAGTAAAGCTTTTAAAACTTGCCAAAATACCAACACAAGTCTCAGTATCGGAAAAAACTCGGCATCGCCACACAGAGTATTGAATTTTGAATTTTTGTCAGTTGAGGCATGGTGAAGTTCTGCACTAGACAGCTAGATGGCACACTAAAGTACAGACACCAGTGGGCATATAGCTGACATTGGAGATGAAGGTATTTGAAACATGTTCCAAGTGCAAACATCTAATCTTCAAAATCCCAATGTAATCAGAATCAATAAGCGCTTTTGCATGTTCCTCATAGCAAAATATTCCACTGTAGAAGAGCCTCAAAGATATTGTAACCCTTCTAAAGAGATGCCGTATCTGTTCCTGTGAATAGAAACTTCTGGAGCTTAAGAGTAGCTGGACAGAAGAGTCCAGGAATCATACTTACTGGAGCTCTATCTTTAATTGTGAACACTGCTGGCAGTCCAGTATCGCTGTGTTTCATGGTAGTACCTACATAGATGATCATGCATCAGTGAAAGATTCTGTAAAGGATATGAAAAAATGTTGTACTAATTCCCCTCTTCACAAAGTTGGTTGCAAGTGTAACAGTGACCTACAAAAAATTTGGCTTGTACTGTACAACTGGTTTTCCAAGTCATAAACCAAGCATACCCTTAACCATTGTGTGTTCAACTGTGGAAGAAAAAGCTTGTATCTTCTTTCATATACCATGGAGTGGAGTAGCTGTAATTGCTCTGCATGGGGTTGAAAAGTTACCTGAAGATTAGCAAAAGGTTTCTGTATTAGACAATTCAGAGATTCACCATGACAGATTGTGCAATAGATCACCTGAGAAGTGGTCCACATATTGTACGAACAGTGGCATACGAACATTCCGTTGAAATCCCCCACACAAGCAGGTGATTATGGCATGGGTGATGAATTTTTTGTGAAGATCAGTATCCAGGATGCTTATTGAAGCTCTTGGACTTAGAGGTTACCGAACGGAGTATGGGCATTTCCTGGTGCCGCAACTAAAGATGCAGAGTGAACTCAAATCAAGACAGTTACTGCAGAGGTGTGTAAAAAATGGACATTGTACGATTCTCTTTACTGATGAAAAAGTGTTGACCATAAAAGAGAGTTTTAACCAGCAAAGTTTTATGCTTCAAGTTCTCAGGAGGCTCATAACAACGTTCTCAAAATTCAGAGAGGCCAGCATCCCTCTTTGGTCATGGTTTGCTGAGAGGTGAGCTATGAGGCGCCCACCAGGATTTATTTTTGAACTCAAAAGTGTATTTCGAAAAGTTTAGTTGAACCCTCTTGTGAAGCCCTTGAGCCAAACCATGTTCAAATAATGAACCTTGGAGCTTGTAGCAAGATTCAGCCCCAGCTCATAAGGTTAGCATTACACAACAGTATCTGATTTTATCTCCATTTCTGATTGACCTTCTGGAAGCCCTCTTCTCAATTCCCTAGACTACATACCAACTTTGGCAGTGCTAGAAGAGAGACCCAAGCATTGTTTGAAGTCATCCTTGATGGCAGCCCATTGAGACCATCAGTTCGCAATAGATACCTGACCAGAGAGTTGGAGCCGCTGTAAGGGCAGAAGCTGGACACTTAAAAATGTGATTGGTACTATGTATGTGCAATATATGTATTTACGTATAACACACCAAAAGGAAATTAAAATATTTTAAATCATACTCAGTTTATTTAAAAAAAGAGTGTAGCAGGATTTATGGCCGGGCTGGTACTTAAGATAAGAAAAGACCACAAGAGGATACAAAGGAAATTGCAAAGAAGGAAAGATGAAAATACAAATGCATAAAAGACAAAGATGGGCAGAAGTCTAAGCATTGTGGAAGAAAAGACAGAAGAGAAGAAAACGTGCACATAATCTTTCCGCATTGCTAAAATAGAGACTAAAGGAAGGTAGAAAAGAATGATACCCACATATTACAATTGGCAGCCCCCTTTAACTCTTATGGTCATATCAGGGGTAGAAACAATTGATGGGGTTATAACTCTCTAACTGTAGGTTTTATTAACTTGAAACACATTCACATTCGTATTTCCAAGCCAGGAACCAAACCTGAGTCCTCTGGGTTCAAAAGCCAGAATGCTGACCATTTAACAACAGAGGTTATCATATTTAAATTATTGAAGCCTATTTTACTCCTATAGTAAAAATAGTTTCATAACAAAGAGAGCTGAAAATCTTATTAAATTATAAATTAAATGGTCTGTAGTTTCAAGTAAATGGCATTAGAAAGGGGTGTGTTGGGAAGTGGGAATCTCATTTATTGAAGTTAGTATAAGTCCATTTGTATTTTAAGTCAATGAGATGAAGCACAAATAATTTAGTAATAAAACAAAATAACTAAAAATTCTGCTTCTCCTTAAAACGGAAAGAAAAAAATATTTATTGTTCTTTTACAGCCAGCAGAAGAACCAGTGGTTGGAAAAGAGAAAAAACGTCGCAAACTAGATGAGATTGTGTTGGGTCTTTCAGCAGCAAAGGAGCAAAAGTGTTTATTCTCAGACTTGAAGAAATCTGGCGGTTCTGCAATGATAGGACCAAGTGTGACTGTTACACCCACCTCTGTAGGATCCAACTCGGCAGCACCTACATCTACGTCATCAACCAAGCCATTCACCATCACCGTAACCTCTGTCCCATCTTCAGCAGCTCCCAGCTCATCGAGAAGCAACTTGGGAATTGGGCTGAGTGCATTGCCTCAACTTCCCACTCCAAAGGAAAGCTTTTCATCTTTCCTTGCCCACGCAGAGCAGCAAAATCTTCTGCTCAAAAAGCAGCAGCAACAACAACAACAGCAGCAGCAACAACAACCAACCCAACAGCAGCAACATCAACCACAACAGCAGCAGCAGCAGCAGCAACCAACCTTACAGCAACAGTCCCAGGCTCAGAGGAAAACCTATGAGTCCATGATAGCAGATCTTAGCAAAGTTGCTGACTTCTCATCTAAAATCAGTTCCTACTCCCATGAAGCAAAGGTATGGGTTATTATGTACTTCCCTCCTTGCTGATATTACAACTTTCATAATGCTAGGAAACGTAATGAGAGTCGACTTTTAAGACACTTAGGGTGGCGTGCACCAACCTGGAGTAAGCTCTACTTTCGTAGTAAACTACTATTCAAGTCAACACTCAGCGACTTACGTGTGAGAGTAAACTACTTCCGAAGAATTTTACTCCTTTCAGATACTCCCAGATTATATTACCGCAGAAGTAAATGTCAGAGTGCACCATCATGTAGTATGTTGTTATGGAATTAAATAGAGCACAAATATAGGTTAGAATTTACTCTTGCTATCGGGATGGAGTAACTAACCTGTCGATTGAACTAGAATACCGTATCATATTTGGAGAAAGATATTTTTGATGCATTCATGGATTACTTAGATTAAATTGATGATCTCGATGAAGAAAACAGTGATTACTCAGATTACATTGATGATCTCAATGGGGGGGGGGATGGGAATGCGATGGTTCTATGCGAGAACCATATGATACTTATACATAGAGAGAGAGAGAGAAAGTTCAATGAACATTTCGGTACTAGGAAAGAATCTTATGCACACCTTTTGAACCTGCTTGGAGAACATTTCAACAAAACTTGGACACAAATTAGGCTCCATAATCCAAACTGCAATTATTGTTATGCGTTCTATGAGTGCTTCGTACCGGACTATTTCAGAAGCTTGAGCCAGCATTACGATGAATTTAACATAATGTGGCAGTCTTACACTGTATTAAATGAAGATATTTAGAATTCGACTTAATGCGATGTAACTTAAAAGTTTGGCAAAGTCAAACTTTTCCTTCCTGTTATGTCAAGTTTGATTTCACATGGTAATTAGAACAATCAGTACTAGCTCGAAGTAATAAAAGAACTATGCATCAAGAGTCATTCCCATTGCGTTAAGTGCATGCCAATTATATCTTTAGTTTACTAGCATTTTCATGTCACGTTAAGCAAAGTTCATCGTAATCCCAGTAATACAGGTGATCTTATAAATAAACATTCACCACGCATCTGCTGGCCGTGTATTTCTTTGCGTTGTTAGAACACTTTTGAGGTTAAGAGCAAGGTATCCACATATAAATATACACAAGTGTTCAGAAAATAAAAGGCAATTCTTATTCACTTTCACAGATTTCCCACACATTTTGTGTGGAATTGACTGCACGCATCCTACTATTTTGTGCCCATCCGTGAATATGGTGAACTTTTCCGAAATCAGAAGGGGTATTTCTCTTTCAACACGCAAGTGATCTGCAATGCAAAATGAAGATTAGAAACATTGTTTCCAGAATTTTAAGCTGCTCTTCAGTACATTTCCTGTCACTAGAATTCTTAAACTCGTCAATCACGACTTTCCAGCATCTTTATAACACGTTTTGGCTTTTTTACATTACTTGGGTCTTCATTGAAAACATTAATAAAAGTAACTTCCTGTGAATCAGGAACCTAAGCTTATATATATATATATATATATATATATAAATCCTCCCATAAATCAGAAATGTAAAAAACTAATAAACCTAGAAAGCAAGCTATAAATGGGAAATGGTTAAAACTGGTCAGGAAAGTAGCCTTAAGCAAGATTTTTAACAAGGATAGTAAAAAGGTAGGAGAGTACCTGACCAAAGTAAAAAAGAAATGGTTATGGACAATAAAAAGAGATGTGAATTAGCTTCATCATGTGATGTTAAGTTACGTAATTATTATAATATTAGTATTATTAGATTATTATTTTGATATTACTACTATTGTTTTTTTCATTATTATTATATTATCATTTTTATTTATAATTAAAGAATGTAATAATGGTGGAATATGGCAAGATAACAGCTTGGGTTGATTTATAGCCATATTCTAAGGAAGATTGCTAGCACAAATAAATAAATAAACGTAAAATAAAAAGTAATTAGAAACGTACATTGCGAGTGTTGGCGGTATCTCACTGGCTTTGAAGACCAACATAATGCACGTTATTGCACGTTTTTACACTCATATTGTTTATATGGATTTTCTTTATTACTACCAACAAGCATTTATCACTTTCGCTGGCGTTTCTCCCCTTTTCCTATCGCATATAACCTTATTCATGATTGCATCAATAAATCACGCAAACAAAACAATACCTTTGGGAGTAATGAGCTCTTACTTCTGTAGTAGTAACTAAAAGAGTACATTGTAATTGAGCTCTCCAACGTTACTTTCAGAGTAAATTCCTCCCGTAGTAACCTACTTCCATAGTGGGGACTTTTTTTAGTAAACATTACTTCTGAAGCAATTTACTCCAACATGGTGCACGCTGCCCTTATAGTTTTATTTAATTTACTTCAGATACATTTCAAAACACTGTCATCTTTATCTCAGTGGTTCATCATCTGGTTCTTGAAGAGGAATTTGCTCCTGTAATTGCTGTAGTTCCATAAAGCCAGGTGGTAGCACAGACACAACTACAGCAAGAACCATGCGACAAACCGCTGAAGATAAGGTGACGGTCTTCAGTTTATTGCAGTGCCAGCATGTGTGACAGAAGAAGCATACTACTCGGTTTCTTATAAAACAAAATTCCCATTTATTGTTAATGTAATTTTTTTACATTTACTGCACTAAACATTTTATGCATTCTAAAGTTCCTGTGATCACAAAATTACTATGCTTTGCTGGATGACGAAAAATTTTACAGGTTTGAATTTCAGGAAGTTGACAAGTACAGTTTTTTAATTGATTTTTATAAAATTGTTTGAGCATGTGTTACACAACATAATATGCTACATACCCTGTGCTGTCTGGAAAAGACTTTTTCATAGGTTTTCGTCAGACTACTTGGCTCTATGAAACTCACTTTGCAGACACATCGATCGCAAATTTAAAAAGCAAGGCAATTAACTCAGCATGATCAGAATGTGGACATAACTAACCAGAAGCTGAGGTAAACTTTGGTGGCAGCCTGTGCCTTAAATAGTAGGTGAAGGGCTGCAGAATTTAAAACAATGATTGCCAAATTTAAACATAATAATTTAGCTAAAATATAATAATTATCATGCGAGATATATTAAGTCAATCCTGAGAGCAGCAAACCTATCTGTAATGTCCTCATTCCTTATAAGTTTACACTAAAGTTCCTTCTGGTAAAGATGTGAGTCTGCCTTGTGATATAGTATTTCTAGTGACAGATTTAATTCTTTTTTGAAACACGTAAAACTTCTTTACACTGATGCACTTGTGGATGGAATTGTTAAAGGTAAAGCATGATTCCTCATATACATCCTTATTTTCCTGGCACAGTTGAACTGTAGTAACAACACCTCATCAGCAGTTCATTCCTTAAATGATCAATTCATTTGAATAACATCATTGTAAATTTTCAAGAGCTGAAGAAGGAAAATCATCAGCGTAATTTTCATTTGAAATGCAATAAGCAAATGTCCAATGATCTCTTTTGAAAAACTTCAAAAAGAATGTCTGTCAAAGAAAAAATGTCATTGAACACTACAGCCAGAAGAGTAAATTTGAAACTGTTCATTTCATTGAAAAATCCCTTACTGAGCTGAATTGATGTTTTATCTGATTGCTTATCATTCATGGTGTTTCAATGTTTCCCAATCTTGTACAATTACAGTGAGTAGTTTTGAGTTAGAACACCATCGAGCTTCTACTAAGACTGGAATATGTCTAACTGAAAATGAATCTAGTACCTGGGTTATTTTTGATGAATGGTGGAAAAATGAAGGAATACTTGCAAAAAATATGTGACATTTACAAATGCATGTTGAAGCACCAAATTTAATTGATGTGCTAAGCAATGCACAAAAACAGATTGAGATGCTTTGTCTTTAATTTTCTGCTGAAGACCAATTAATTGACCTGCCATTACACTTGGCCCATCATAACATTGAGCCACTAATTTGTTCTCGTATGAAAACTCGGACAAAATCCATCCAGAAGACTAAACAAAGCCTAGAACCTAGAAAATGCTCAAAAACATTTCCTTCAAAATTCACACGTCTTACTATGATAGAGCACTATGATGTTTCGAGTTATATCTGTGCTATCATCAACTTCAATAGCAAAAAAGTTATTATTGTGAATTTCATTTTTACACGACTTTGTATGTATTCAGATATGCAGTTTATGACCTCATTTTGAATTGTCTTAGATTCCCTACTGAATACACTCTTAATTTTCAAATAGTGATTTTGAACTCGATATTAATAAAGCAAGCAGTTCCTTGAAATTTCCACGATTTACTGAACTTACACATGCATTGTGCCCTAAATCCAAGTTCTCACTTGCCTAAATATAGCACAGCTGGAAAAATAGTCTTTTCATTGAATTGAACCATAAATAGCCTTCCATTTTCCTGTAGGGCAGCAAAAGTTGTATTTCTATTCCTTAAACAAACGTTTGCATTTCTGGTGTTGAGCAGAATCTTTATGCTTATTTACAGCTCGCATGATGTTCCTTACTCCAGACATTATGATTATTCGAGTAAACAGGACCAACAAATTGGAACTACTGCACAAAGATGTTTTAAAATTAACATTATAGCATTTACCATTCTTTTTCATTTTTACACAAAGATTTAATGGTGTGGTAGCTTTTCCAACTCTTACTATGTCTTTCTTATCCTCATCTTTCCACCTGGAGTATGGTGTTTCAAGTATATTACATACTACGTCATTAATTGGATTCATTTCACAAACACAAATGATAACAGCCACAAGCCACTTGTAAACACCTTGCCCACAATAGGAAAGCATGACTCTGAGTGTGAGTTTTTATATTCCTTCCGCTGGCCCCTAAGCAAGCATGATTCACAGCTAGTTGGGAAGGTTCTTATCTGTTGAGACATCCCAGCACTTGTAAGTTTAAAATCGCAAGCAATGATCATATCATAACAACCATGTAAACTAGAGGGAGAGACAGACAGAGTCCCTTCACATCACTAGCAGGTGGTTAGAGAGAGCAAGCGAGCATCCACTCCCTCTCTGCCGAGTGTCATTTGCCAGCCTGTCGACTGAGAATGCAGTTCAGTCTTTGGAAACAACTAGGCTGAGAATTTATTTAAAGGTGAGTCGAAATTGTAACACTAACATCACTTAAGTTTACTCACTTAACATGTTTCGGGAAACCGTTGTTCCCATCCTCAGAAGGTTAACTCAACTTGAGTTAACCTTCTGAGGATGGGAACAACGGTTTCCCGAAACATGTTAAGTGAGTAAACTTAAGTGATGTTAGTGTTACAATTTCGACTCACCTTTAAATAAATTCAATACACATCACTGTTTCTAGCTTCTTTTCATTACAATACATACGTAGGCTGAGAATATTGATTGCATGATTCTTTAATTTTTAAACGCAAAGAAGGCGAAAGGTCCCTTCACTCTCTTCAACCCCAAAACCACACTAGCAAACTCTGTTACCAACTGATCTGTCTAATACTTTGTATTCATTGTCAGATGTCAACAGTATGCAAGGATGCCATTCGTAGCTAGTTAAACATGTTAAAGGGGGATTACCAGCCACAAGTTTATGGGGGGGGGGGGATAGAACAGCATAACCCAAAAATGAAATCCAGATCAATACCAAACATGGTATTTAGGTTCCACATCTTCCAAAGATGCAATACAATTTTCAAGAAAATCCCCTAACGTTAATTACCCTTTACATGGAAGATTTTTCAAACTTTGGGATTTTCTCAAAAATGACAATTTTTATTAAAATACCATATGTTTAATATATTTACATGGCAAATAAAATGTGTATCTTGAATTTTCTGGGAATAGCTTCTGAAGTCCTGTTCATTTTGAAGGAGTTTTGTGTAACTGGTAAACTGTGAGAGAGAGAGAGAGAGAGACAAAACTACATCAAAAATGTAAATCTCTTTAAAACACACACAAGTCCTGTCGCTTATCAGTTGTTTCTCGGTAACTCATGGGAAGAGCATTTGAAACATCTAACTAACAATTCAGATTCCTCTATCCAGCTTGTACCTACAACGAAATATGTAATGAAACTATTTCTACAAATGTTTATCTCAATTAACATGAAGTAGATACAAAAGTAAACAATGTTGGGTAAAGGAGCAGATCTGATTTTATGTAAAAGGGTTTTCAGTGAAGCAAATTCCAGACACTTACTTTTACAGATGATTAAATTAAACTATTGCAGCTTCTGTACTCTTGCAAGATTACCAGACATCTAAACTTCTATCAGTAAAATAAAGAAGAGGCCACTTTTCTCACTGCTGTGGCTTTGCTTAGACTTTCACCTGGAACTGAAGTTTTAAGAAGCCGAAAATCTGGTTTCAGGTAAACAAATGGTTAGCAGAACAGAGCGCATTAATGCCAGAACAACCATTGGTATCGGACTACCTTTCTGCTCCAAGACGTAGACGCCCTAGGGTGGATCCATCTTTGTTGGATTGGAAGAAGCTTACTGGTGAAGAAAATGTCTCTGTTATCAACAGATTAACAGGGAAAAAGGTAATAGTTTAATGTTAACTGCATTCTTTGTGTTTCTCTGCCACTCGTCTCGGTGGCATTGGGATCTGGCCAGATTCTGATGACATGTATGAACAGTTTTATATTACTGACATTTTGCATAAGGATAACTTTTCAAACATTAGAACTTTTACTATTCAGCTGAGAAATAAGAGTAACTCTGTACATCCATTACTCGCATTCTTGGGAAAAATCACATTACTATTTAATGGTTAGTCTGGAAAGGGTTCTTGTAGTTGAAGGGCTGGCTGTTGCCAGGGGAGCAGGTATCATTATGTCCCAAACTAGGGATGAGATTACTGTTATCCTTATATGGTGTAATAGGCTGTGAAGTCCTCTTCATTCTTAATTAATTTTGTATAATGTGAGAACCCAAAAAGTTAATGTTACAGTTTTATAGGACCTGTTTTCCCTTCATATTGTTCAAACAAAAACAAATATATATTCATAATTAATTTCTAAATTATCTCACTCTCATTCCTACTTCTACAGGGAACGGTTTTCTCTTCAAACAAAAACATGGAACTAATACATATTTTTAATTAAGGACACTATCAGGTGCAGGCATACATGGCCTATCTCCTGAGCTGTGCTCTAAGAGACTTGAGAAATTAATTCTGATCCTCTCAGACAGGTAAAATCAAAACTGGTATGGAAATGCCTAAATTTCCTAACTATATTGTCACCATGCAGTGGGTGACAGGACCTCTATGGAAATGGAAAAGGCTGATCAGCTGGCTAAAAGTTGGCCCTGAACCCTACATGAAGCTGAGAATGGATAGAACAGGAATAAAGAAAGTAGTTGCATTAATTTTTTTAACATGATCACTTCAGGAAACACCAACATAAAGTAGGACTGTGCCCCATTGTTGGACTCACTATTTCTATAACCAGAGAAGATGCTGATATTGGAACCAAAGTACTGCAATTTGTTCAGAATGAAAGCATCCTTTCCAATGGGGTTCCACAATAAACCTTTTAGGCTGACATGCAGGAGGTCATCAAAATCTGGGTTCTGGCAATCAATGATTTATCATTTATACCATGTAGGTAGAGAAACACTAAATTTGATATCTAGATTCCACCCGAAATACATGTTTTGAGTACCATTGAATCCCAAAAAGGTGTGTTTGAGAGATAAAGGAAAAGTTTGATAAATAGCAAAGAAGAAAATTCTCACCCCAAACTACTCTTTACATGGAAGATTTTTCAATTTTCTCAAAAATGGCTGTTAACAGTTTTGATTGAAATAAAATATGTTTAAGATATTAATATGACAAATAAAATGTTTGTGGGAATAGCCTGTGAAGTCCTGTTCATTCAGAAGGAATTTTGTATGAAAACATACTACACAAGAAATGTAGACATCTTTAAAACACAATATATTTCAAATAACTTTTCTTATAGCATAAGCCATTTATAGATAACTGTTCAACACTTGTCATTCAGTTGTTTCTCGTGATTGTGTGAAATTTCAAGGCAGTTCCTAAACATTTGACTTATTACTATTCCTAACAAAATGTGTAATGTAGCTATTTCTGCAAAGGTTTATCTCAATTAAAATGAAAGATAGATACCCATAGACGAATACAGTATATTGAGGATTTAAATAAAGAAAACAGATAAATTAAGTAAAAGCACAAATATTAAAGTTGAGAAATAAAAAGACCTGTGGAATTGATGGGTTACCAGGTGAATTGAAAAGCATGGTGTGAAAATATAGGCTGAGATTAATATTGAAATTGTTTAGCTCAATATGTGAAAGCGGTGGAGTCCCAGAGAACTGGAAAAAGGAGATGCGGTACCATTATATAAAGACAAAGCAGATATAGAGGTATTGCCCTACTAGCAGTGATAGGCAAAGTATATACAGGGATACTAGCTGACAGAATGCGAGATGGGCAGAGAAACAGGGGAAACTATCAGAATTCTAAGCAGGATTTAGAAAAGGAAGGAGAACAACAGATATCATATTAATCATAAGGACAGTGGTGGTTAAATACTTCAGCATAAAAAAGGGTAGAGTATACATGATCTTTATTGATTTAGAAAAAGCATTTGACACTATCAACAGGGATGCACTATGGTTAAAACTAATTAAGAAAGGGGTGAGTGAATCATTTGTAAAGAATATAAAGCATTTATATGCAAATAATGAGTGCTGTGTGAAAATAGCCAAGGGAACAAGTACTGGAGAAAACGTGAATTATTCAGGGCTTAGACAAGGGTGCAAACTTAGTCCAGTGCTATTTAACATATTTATAGATATTATAGAAGAGATACAAAAATTTAATAAGCATTCACCATTTATCAATAATAAGGAAATACCAGGATTGTTGTTTGCAGATCTACTGGCAGGTTCCATCTCAGTTGTAGGGCTAAGTAAAGTATTGAAGCAATTGGCAAATACTGCAAAGATTGGGGGCTAAGAATAAACAAAAAGAAATAGAAAATCAGGATCTTTAAGAAAGGATATAAACTAAGAAAGACCAAAAATTGGTATTGGGAAGAAATAGAGTTGGAAATAGTAAGGAAAATTGACTGTCTAGGAGTAAGGCTCAATAGTGCAGGGGATTGGAGAGAACAGAACACAGGTTAGGTCACAGGTTAACAATACCAAGATCATCATAAGTGGAGTGCTAAGTAGGTTTGATGTCAGCAAGAATAAAATGATACGAATTAATCAGGAACTTGACTGGTTCTGTGCCACAAAAAACTGTTTAATGGTGAATGGAAATTTGTGGCTGAATGCTCATGACTTTGGAAGGGATGGGGGTACACCTAAATAGGAAGGGATCTCACAAATTTGGTAAATTGATTTGTAATACAATTGACTCAGTAATTAAGGGAAACTAATTAGGGATAAGGTGGATGTGCATTTACAAAAATTGGATATATTAGAATTCAACAAAAAACAGGTAGTAACCTCGGTAGCAGAAATTTGTAATCCCTCTGATGCATCAAATAAGTTAATTAGGGTGATCCACCTAAATGTACAGTATATTAGCCAGAAAATTGTAGCCTGTGAACAACTATTGAGTGAATACTCACCAGAAATTGCAATATTTACTGAACATGGGCTAAATAGTGAACAAATGAGTCTGTAAAATTAATAATTATGACATAAGTAGTTACACTAGGTCCCAAAGTAAAGGGGGTGGGGTAGTTATGTTAGCTCAAAGCTCTCTGAGAGTTTCAAAGGAAGATGTGAGCGACTTTGTAGTAGAGAAATTATTTGAGGTTGCAGCTTTAAAGCTGGAAGCTCAGAATTACAGTATTTTAATCCTTGGGATTTATACATCTCCAAACACTGAAATTCACCTATTCATGGTACATTTAGATGAATTATTATCTAGTTTATCAACAAAATACAAAAATCTAATAATTGCAGGTGATCTTAATATTAATTTGAACTATTCTGATAACTCATACAAGAAACTTCTAGATATATTTAACTCATTCAATATCCATGATTTAATATACAGTCCAACTAGGGAAACAGTATTATCATCCTCCACCATCGACCATGTTGCAACTAATATAAATAGTGTTAAGACTAATGCACATAATATTAATACATATATATCTGATCACTATGCCCAGTGTGTTGATTTCTTAGGTATAAGAGGAAACGTAAAACTAAATGTACTGAAAACATTCCGTGATATGAATGAAAGTTGCATTGCTCAGTTAATGGAAAAACTAGGAGAAGAAACTTGGGGTACTATGTACTCGGCTAATAGTGTAAATGATAAGTGGGATGAATTTTATAGAGTATTCAGTATTCATTTTAATGCATGTTGCCATACTAAAACTAAAGTTGTACATAAGAACAAAAACTCAAAAGTTAAACTAGATTCTGAAACCATTAAGCTCAGAAATAAAATGAAGCAGTATTATGAATTACATAAATCAACAGCAAATGAACATTACAAAAATTTGTACAAACAGACAAAAAAGCATTATTTGGTAACTCTTAATGATCTTAAAGCTTCTGTGTATAGAAGCAAAATAAACAATTCAGGGAACATTAGTAAAACAACATGGGGTATAGTTAACGAAGCTAGAAAAAATAATCCCAACACTAAAGATCTGGAATTGAACATAAATGGCTCAGTACTAAAAGACCCTATTCAATTATGTGAATATATAAATGATTTTTTTCTGAATGTTGCAGTACAATCAAGTAGCCAAATTCCTGTAACCAATTTTAACTCTAAAACAATATATCCATATGTTTTTATTAATCGTGTGACTACAACTGAAATTATTAATATCATAAATAAATTGCCAAACAAAACCACTAGTGGTTGGGATGAAATTAATTCCCTAACTCTAAAACAGTGTAAACATGTTCTTGCAAGCCCTCTTGAGTGTCTTATTAATTACTCTATTTCGAGAGGAGAGTTGTTTCCGGAATGTCTTAAAATATCAATAGTCAGTCCCGTGCATAAAAAAGGTGATACTAAGGACATCAATAACTTCAGGCCAATTACATTAACATCTGAATTAGCCAAAATTTTTGAAAGGGTTATATTACAACGTCTGATTCATTTCTTAGAAAAACATAATGTCATTACTAATTCACAATGGTTTCAGGAAACATTATTCTACTATTTCAGCAATAATGGAGTGCACGAGTAATATAGTCAAACACCTAGAAAATAAAGAAAAAACTGCAACACTATTTTTTGACCTTACCAAAGCATTTGATTGTGTAGATCATAATATTTTATTGACCAAGCTGGAAGCATTTGGGATTAGGGGTCTAACTAGAGATCTAATTTGCTCGTATCTTATTGGCAGAAAGCAGGCTACTCAAATATATCATAAACAAGGAAACTTAACAACCAAAACTACTTCCAAATTTAAAACTGTAAAATATGGAGTACCTCAAGGCTCAGTATTAGGTCCCCTTTTATTTATTCTCTATGTGAATGACATTCCTACCACAGACAATAGTAAAGTTATTTCATATGCCGATGACACAACTACTGTATGTTGGGATATTTCAACTGAGGAACTACTTAACACAATGACAAGAAACATCAACTCGCTTTTTAAATTTTTTAGGGAAAACCATTTAAAATGTAATATGTCGAAAACCAAACTAATCCAATTTAATCTAAGGAATTCTAACAATACGCATAATACTCTTCAACTACCAAATTATAATATAGTTAGCACAAATGTACATAAATTTCTGGGAATCATAATTGACCAAAAATTAACATGGTCAGAACACATTCAGCATATTTGTGGTAAAATTAGCAAGTCATTGTATTTACTTAGGTATTTCTCAAATATTCTTGAAGAAAGAGAATTAAAAATGATATACTATGGGGTCATCTTTCCTCATTTAATGTATGGGATAGAAATCTGGGGGTGTTGTACAAAAGCAAACATTGAAAGACTACTGAAATTATAGAAGAAGGCAATCAGAATAATATATCACTTAAATCATAGGGATTCGTGCAGAACATTTTTTAAAGATAAACAAATTCTTACAGTAATTTCATTATATGTTTATAAAGTAATAATATATGCATTACAAAAAGATAATTTGAGAAACAATGATATTCATCACTACGATACACGACATAACAGTGATTTCTTCAGACAGGGTTTTAGAATTGCAGTTAGTTACAAGGATCCTAAAGTAATGGGACAATTCCTATATAATAAGCTGCCAGATTTTGTAAAGCAACCTAATACAGCACATAGTTTTAAGAGTTACCTAATAAATAAGGCTGTCTATACCATGGACGAATTGTAGTATGTAAGTTTGAATAAATTGTATTATAAACCTGTAATTACGTAATAAGTAACCATTTGACAATGTCAGAAACTGTATTTCAGTCTATTGACAATGCATTATTATTATTATTATTATTATTATTATTATTATTATTATTATTATTATTATTATTATTATAAGGAAAAAGTACTAGCAAAGGGGAAACAAGCAATACAGGTAATCAGAGCATGTGCGAACAAAATACCAGAATTGCAAATTATATTACTAGAAAGGATATATAGCATGGTAGTGGAAGCAAGGATGTTATACGCAGCACAGATATGGGGGCTGGAAAAAGGATGGGAAAATGTAGATGCTTTGCAAATTAATTGTGCGATTACCAAGAAGTTCACCGAATGGAGTAACACAAGCAGAACTAGGAAGGTGGAAGCAAAAACGAAAATGGTAGAAAGGGCAATTAAATACTGGTCCAAATTAAGCTACTAGAGGAAAATTATATACTAAAGCAATGCTTGGTTGTACAGGATACAGGCAACTTTGACAGAAATAAATTATAAGCAGTTTCAAGAAGAGAAGGCCTTTAATAGATTATAGATATTTTAAAACAGAATGGAGGAAGGACAGATACATTGAAGAATGCAACAAACAAGCCAGAATGGGTATGCATGAGCGAGGATTTAAGTGGTGTAACAGGCAGAAGAGAGATGTACTAAATGTAATGGATTACATGACAATTGGCATGTGTTGATACGGATAAAGGAAGAGAAAATTGAAAAGTTTACCAACAGAGCTAAAAGTTAGGAAGATTTTTAATACAAGATCAAATGAATATATGGAGAAAGCACAAAAACATTTAGGAAAAATAAGGTTAAAAGAAATGTGAAGCAAATTTGAGAAAATACAGAAAAAGGTAAAAAGGCAAAAAAGTAAATAGTGATACATTATACTTCCCCATTATTTATATACAACAGAGTGTTAAATATAAGGGGAAGAGAAATAATAAGCAACTCCATTGTATACATTGTTTAAATTGTATGTAAAGTTTAAAGCAGACAATAAATCATTCATTCAATAAACAATAGGGAGCAGAGAAACTGATTTGAATGTAACACGCAGATGTTGATGTGCTAATTTATAGAATAAAGTTGGCAGGATTTTTGTCTGCATGCAAGAAAGGTGTAATTATATTTTTAATGGTAAGCGTTGATGTTTTGTGAAAAACTGTACTGTTTCTCACACATTATACAGTAATATTGCTATGCTTCTTAGAAAGGATGATGTTGTCAGCCAGGCTATTTCTACCCGGAAAATTCATTGAAATTTGTTTGCATATACCTAACGTAAATGTTATATAAAAACAGAGTATTTATAAATATATATCCACTTGTGAATGCTATAGTCCAACCTCTGTGACTGAGAATGGCAATGGCATTGACATATTTTTCACAGTTGTTATGCATCACGAACTGTATCCATTACTCTAATAGCTTCCCCATCCTTAAAGTACTCATGTAGGTTAAATAGAAATTGGCTCTCATAAAAACCCAATTGTTTTTTTAAATTTTGATGAACCACTAGTTATATTGCTATAACAACTATAATGATAAATTATAAGAATAACAGTAAACCATAGATACAAAAAAGAAAGCAACTTTAACCTGGAATAAAGCAAATAGCAACTGATGTCACGTGCTACACTGGCAGTGGACATGCCTGCGGTTGGATACCTAGCAAATAGCTTCCATCCTTTGCTGTGCAAGTCTTCCCCAGTGCTGTTAACTGTGAGTTATTTTCTTTTTTGTTTTTTTTTGCATGTAGCAAAGCTCTAACCAACAACAGTAAACTATATTTATTAAAAGTGTTGCAAGAAATCAAATCAGAATGACCTTATTTACTGTGGAAATTAATAGCATTATTGTTGCTAAAGGTGGCCATACTGATATATACGTTGTGAGATAAAGCTGCGATACATGGAGGTTAGTCATGTCAATCTTTAGGGACAGAAATGCACCATCCACTCTGCAGGGATATCTGAGCTACTACACATGTCTGTTTAACAAATAAGTTTCCTCGGCTTTTAGATTAATGTTTGCACAAGATGAGGTAAAGCAGAGTTATTGATGCTCAGTCTACATTTACAGGTGTATAGATTACTATAGTTATTATATACAACATATTGTTATTATTCTTTGTGAGATAATTAAATAAGTTAGTACTGCTTCCCTCATATAGAGCTGAAATATATCTAAATTGTTTTTAACATAGAGTAAGACTTCATAGATATTTAAGGAAGGTAATGGTAAAATACTAAAATAATTTCCTACAGCAACATTTTGCTGGTGCTGTAGTCATGATTCTAATAATCTGTTGAATTTTGAATACTAATTTATTCATTCATTATTGAATTGACCCAGAACATAACTCCATAAGATAATACTGAATTGAAATACGAGTAATAGAGAATTTGTAAAGAATGTATACTTAATATTGGTGAAAATAATCTAATTGCAAAACAATTTTTACTTAATTTCTGCAATAATATCTGTCTGTGTAGCTTAAACCATTTTACATTTTCATCAACAAAAAAAGCCAAGAAATTTTGTGGCTTTTGCGGATTTTATATTTTTTATCCCCAAGAAATATGATTTGGTTGGATATGATGAAAGAGAACAGGTTCTATTTTATCTTGATTATTAACCTGCTCTTTTTTAAATACTTAAATCGCTTATTTTAAGATGCATGTGTTTTCTCCTCTAATAAATATAATACTTGTATCATCTGCACACAGTATAGTATTTACATTATTTATATTTTTGCCTCTGTCATTGGTTTCAAAATGTGTTAGCCCTTCTCTAAGGAATCCTAGATCCGCCTCTTGAGTAGAGTTGTAATTGTGCATTTTGCTGTGTAAGATATCTCAGTTTTACACAGAACAAAATAATAAAATCATTTTCTTTTTACCAGATTACTGGCAGTAAAGCACCTCAACTGAAAAAGCTTGCCCAATGGCTGCTGGAAAACCCTATGTTTGATGTAGATCCAAAATGGGCCGAACTTGTCAAGGAAAGAGGAAACCTACCGCATGACTTGCAGAAACGCCTACCACCAAATGAGAGGAAAAAGGGACCTGGTCGTCCGCCTCTACTTTCTAGCCCTCCTGGTCAGCAACCTGCGGTGAGTCAGGCAAGCAATCTGGCAACTTCTATGGCTTCAACTCTGCCCTTTCCGTCATTGGCAACAGCTGGCCTTACTGGACTCTCAGCAGCAGCCGCAGGACTTAATCCTAGCAGTCTTCTCTCTGGATTATCTCTTGGAGGCTTTGATCCCAAAAACAATCCTCTTCTGCTTCCTTTTGGAGGAATGCCAAACATGAATGCTTTGGGCAGTATGAGTGGCTTAGGAAACTTGGGGAATATGAGTCTCACAAATTCACTTTTTGCTAATCTTGCAGGCTTAGGTTTGCCATCATTAGCAGGAATGGATGGCAACGATATTTCAAACTCTAACCCCAGCACTGGTTCTGGAAAAACCAAGAATAGAAAGCCTGAATCTGAACGGGGACACACTAGTTCAAAGCCCCAAGTTTCATCTTCAGCAACTTCATCCAGCTTGCCTTCTTCAGCTTTGCCCTTTTTCTTTCCCAATCCCAGTTTGTTGTACACCCCTCTTGGTCTCGGTGGCTTAAACCCTTTCTCAATGCAACCAGGTTCAATGTCATCAGCATATGACAGCCTTGCGCAGCAATGCGGTTTGTTAAATGGCACTCTTGGTGTGAGTGGGGCATCAACATCAACATCCCAGTCCTCATCTCGAGCAGGAGGAAACAGTGCACACAAAACTAACAGCACTCGTGCTGCCACTGTAACTTCAACTTCCACTTCAACTTCGGCAAATCACAGGCATCAACGAGCAGCTGCTGGACGCGATAATTTGGATAGACAGCAACAGCAGCTACAACAATTGTTGCTTCCTCATGACACCCATCTCTTAGAAAGTCTAAGCCGAGCATCATCAATGGAAACGACCATGAGAAGCGAAAAGAGGGCAAGAGAAACAGAGAAGAAGGAGCCTACAGTTTCAGACGTAGCTCGCAGTGAAAAGAGACTAAAAGAAACTGAAAGAAAGGAACCATTAGAAAATCTAAGTAGAAACGTTTTGGTAGATTTTACAATTAGAGCTGAAGATAAACCTTCAAAGAAAGTAAAAGATATGGACAAAAAAGAAATAACAGAAAACCTCACTCGCTCGCTTTTGGAGAGCTCAGCCCATGTGGAACAATGGTTTCCAAAGAAAATTAGAGAAAATGAGATGAAAGAAGCATTAGAAAACTTGTGTAAGACTTCTGCGGAAATTTTGGTGAAGAATTCTGAAGAAAGAGCTACAAAACGCCCTAGAGATACAAATGTGGAGAATTTGAGCAGAATGGCAACTAATGTTTCTGTTAATGAGGAAAGGCCAGCCAAGAGAGCAAAAGAGGCTGAGAAGAAAGAGGAAGCAGAAGAGAAGAATAACAAACCAGTAGACTCAGGTGCTGCAGAAGGTGCAGTTGATATAGAAGCACTATTACCACCCTCAACTGTTACACGTGTGGGAGTATCGCTCCCAGCTACAGTTACACTAACAGAGGCACCACCTGAGAAAGAAACTGTGATACCTTGTGATTCAACAGGAAGTAACATCATCTCAGATCCATCTCCCCATGCAGAACCACCACCACCACCACCACCACCACCACCACCATCTCCACCACAAGCAATGCCTTCTCCATCAACAGACTCTGTTGTAACACCAGCAACAGTTACCCCAGAGTTTGAACCAGAGCCTTCGAGTAGCGGAGCAAGAGCAACAAGGTCAGGGGTTGGGCGACGGGCAAGAAACGCAAAGCGAAAGCAGGCAGCAGCAGCAGCAAAGCCAGAAGAGGAAGAGTCACCGGTTGTGGAACGTAAAGTTCTGCGGAGTAGTGCAGGAAGAGCAGCAGCAGCTGCAGCAGCAAGAGCTGCGGCAGCGGCTAAGGCAGAGAAAGAGGCAGCTTTACAGTCTGAGAACAGTGAACACACCAAAGATAGCACTATTGCGGACACTAAAAGTGATGACGAGAACACAAAAACTGTGGGAAAAAATGATACGTAGCATTGGTAAACATTACATGTCTTTATTGAATGATTTTTGCGCCATTTTTATATATCATTTTGGTTCGTTTTCGTATTAATTGACTGTGCATTCTGTGATAGCCATTTTTCCAAACCTTACAAGTGCATAATATATATATAATTATACTGTATTAATTGAACATTTTAATAACTCAAGGCGCAGGTAGTGAGCTTTTCACTTTATATCACTTCCCCTTTTGTTTTTATTCCAACAGATCTGTTTGCAGACTGCTGGTTTCCATAATTCCTTAAAATCTCTCACTTTTCCCCCATTTCTTTTTTCTGTTTCTTTTGAACCATTTTCTTTTTAACTTGCCTACTGTAATTTTACTGCCACAGTTTGTATTATTTTACAAGACTAACTTCAGTATGTTGAAATGGTATTAAAAATCCATTCAAATGGATCACACAGAAACCAAAAATGCTGTGAAATAGTGAGAGGATGCTGAAGTGACAGAAAGGATTACATAATGAAAATATTTGGTGCTGGCATGAAACTTCAACCAAATGTATATGTGAAATTTTATGTATCATAAAATATAAATATGCTCCAATGAGCATCCTACATTGACCAGCATTTTTGCTCTCCGTGAAAATAATAAACTACACAAAAAAAAAGAAAAAAAAAAGAAAAAAAATAAAGCCATCGTTTTATATATAATATATATATAATGTTAATGAGGTGAACCATTGAATCAAACTTGTCGCTGTGTAAATATATTTGCTGTGTGAGACGAAAATATGATCGGTTTAAACAAAAAGTAACTGTAAAGGATGTAAAGGGTATATTGAATGGCTGATGTTTTATTTAATCATGAAGGTAACCGTAGTTGACAACAAATGCATAATATTGTTACTTAGTGTTAGTGCGTAATTTATAAATAAGAAACATTTTCCCAGGAAATTGTGTGGTAATTTCTTAACTTGTGCACTATTTATTTTTAAAGTTTATCTTAATTGCATTTATTAAGGAGCTTTGCTCAGTCCTGGTGTGTCTGTAAGACATATTGAAGACTTGAAAATTCATACATCACTTTAAAAAGAAAAAATGGGCGAGTGACATCACAATAAATGTGCGACAGCAACAGCGGCAGCTATTTGAACTCAACAAAGAACATTGTATTTGTTGCAGAAACAAATTTACTCCTCCACCTTCCTTCCTAACAAAGTTTTTAATTCCACTTCCACTTGGTTCAAGGCTATAATAGTGTTTTGTATACAGTGATGGGAGACGAAGCTTCAGTTGTATTGGTGTCAAAGATTTACCACCGCAGGTGAGTAAGTGTTAATAAAATCATAATAAATGCTCTTCCAGCAGCTACGTCAGTTCATAGTGCTTTACTGTCTTAGGTCATCCATCCATCCATCCATCCAGCACTCAGGTCCTATAAGCACCTACAATCATTGTTAGGGACATTCAGCAGAAATGAGAAGGGAAGATCGAATCAGTTGACGTGAGCGAGTGTTCAACTCATAGATGTGCCTAATTCTATGACTAACAATGCATGCATTGTAAATTTTACAACATGGGCAGCTTTAAGTTATATTACATTTAGTTCACATACTGATGCTGGGCAATGAAAAGCTTGTAACTCCACCAGTCATCGAAAACCACATGATTCCATCAGGCAAGGCAGAAATCTGTTAACACAAAATTTACTTTGCATTACACTGTCCTCTTATGAGTAGTACTATAAATGAAACTCATTTGCGATGTTCAGCAATCACCATTGCTGTGATATTGTAAAGCTTGGAATGTGTTCTGTTGTCATTGTTGCACTAATTCATATCTAAACATATATATGCAATAATCATAGTATATTAGTGTTTATTTCAATACCTGAAAATGGCATCAAAACTTAAAATTTGATTAGTAAATGCTAAGCTTCATGTTAATTACTCTTTGAAAGTAGCAGTAAATTTTTAATTTGATTATAACTGGCAACCCTCACGGATTGATTTTGCTCTAGCTTTGTTTTGAGTTTTATTTATGGACGCTCTTTAACTACTATGGTCCTTAGCGTCCCATTCTATATTGGGTGTGAAAGATCGGTAATTTTGTTCAGAGGCCTCTTTATCAGACTTGAGGTTCTTTTACGTGCCGTAAATCTACGACACAGTACCACCGGCTTTACTTCCCTTCCAAAGGAAGCCATGCTAAGGATTTTTACACCTGAAAAAATCCATCGCCCTCCGCCGGGTTTGAACCCGCGACCTTGGGAACTAGAGGCTAGCACGGTACCACTAGTCCACGGAGGACGACAATTACTCTAGCTGAGTGATATATATGCTAAAATCACCTTTGCGGCAAGACAGCTCTTATTTCCCGATTGGAAATGTGCTGTTGGTGGAGTGTGGCTGGACCCAATGGGTGCTCTATCTAACCTATGTATTAGGATTGAATAGTTCATATTGGTAGTATGGTATGCCTAGTGCAGATCTGTTTTGTAAATTTTTGAAACCTGTTACTATACACAATGTTTTTTTTTTTCTTTTTAACTATTATTGGCACCATTATTGAATTCTAAACAGTGAATTTTGGGTTCACTTGCATAAAACTTCAGTTTTTTGACACAGTTCACCTGCATATAACTTTAATGACTTAAGCTTGCACCATCAAACAAAAATTGTAGCAACTGTCTCTTATATGCATTTTTAAATAAATTATTTGCTTCTGCTATAAAATTTATAATAATGGAGTTACAGTTTACATTGCCTAACACTGATAACTGCTGACCAAAAGGCTTTACTATTACATTTCTTTGTTACAGTTTGCTTTTTTTACAGTTAATGATTTCCTTTGATGCCCACATCTCTGCAAGAGAGTCTTCAGTAGTGATGTATACGAAACCATCCTCCCTTTCCTGTTCATATTCATTATCATGATTTTCATCAAGCTCTGTAATGTGCAGACAAAGCTGCAACTCTCCTTAAATCTGCCACAGTCAAGATCAGGCTTGCAGAAGCAATAGAGATGGTGCAAGGGAAGGGGTAAACAATGGTTACTTCACAATAATGTTGTGCTATAATAATCTAAATTTTCACCTTTTAAATAGTTTCCCAAATTGCCAAGTCATTTTCTGATGGAATCAGTTTAGAAGTGGGTCATCCTCAATTGTCAGTAGCGAGGTGATGACTGTATCCCTTTCTTTCATAGGCTTGCTGATAATCTCAATTGTAATTAAACTGGGTAAATGGATTATTGCTTCTTTCATTAGTGGCAAGTTCGTTCATTACACTTGGCTTGTCTTCTGTCCTTGCTCTGGATACTCTTCAGCCTTGAGCTTACTGTGCTACCTGTATCGTTTTAAAGTCAATTAATTATGCCTGCTCCCTTTGCCAAGGAATACAGTCTCATAACAGATATGGTTTCAAATTCTTCTGGTTCTAAAAAGATTTTCCCAAAAGCAGCATATCTCCTGCGAGCCAAGGTCTCAGAGGAACACATAATATGCTAGGCTGTTTTAGTTTCTTTCTTGCACAAATTGCAATCTAAATTACCCAGAAATGCAATAATTGTTCCGTTACATTTAAGTA
The DNA here is from genome assembly GCA_030765065.1 of Deroplatys truncata. Classification (NCBI taxonomy): domain Eukaryota; kingdom Metazoa; phylum Arthropoda; class Insecta; order Mantodea; family Mantidae; genus Deroplatys; species Deroplatys truncata. Next base: position 2,226,040 of record CM060987.1, on the reverse strand, counting down.
AGCTTTCAGCTCTTTTCTTGTATGATTTTGTAATAAATAGTTTACCATGTTTGTTTCCTACAGTTTTAAGCCAGATTTTATCATGTTCCACTTTGGAACAGTCTTACTAAACATGGAAGTGTTCCTTGTGCTGACTCTGGCCCAATAAATTGTGAAAGTGCTACGTGTCTTGCAGCTTTTTCATTTCCCTCTATGCCACTGTGACCTGGCACCCAGACAGATCTGTTTGCCAGTGTAAGTTCTCCTTATGTTTTCATGTATGCATTGAATAATAGCATAAATTTCTGTTTCAAAAACAATAGCATATTCACCTTGGTCTTCGTTGAGTACACTAAAGCTGCTTCCATGCTAATGCAGACAGAACTAGCAATCTTTATGGCAAAGGGGTGTTATTCTTCATAAAATAATACAAATACTTCACTCCCAGTTTACTCTAGTCAGGACAAAGTTAATACTTCATAATCCCATGAACTTGGTTCAAGCAACTCAATTAAATTTTGTTCTGTTCATTGTTGTCAGTCTCTCTCATGCTCAGGTCTCCTCCTTGCTTCCCAATACTTGAAGGTCAAATCTGGATGCAGTTTGAGTTGTTCACAGATTAATAAATAATCGTGTTCATTTCTTCTTCCTTATTGCATAAAAGAGAATTTGGAGATGTAGCATTCCAATTTTATGTAGGTGTTTGCTAAGACAGTCATGGGCAGTGGCTGTTTTTCAAGGTATTTGTTTCAGGTTTTTTTATGAATTTTGTAGAATATTCAGAGTTATAATAATTATTATTTATTTTCTTCTTAATGATACACAGTGGCCCGGATTTCTGGTATTAACGATAACAGCGAAATTTTCAAGTGATGCATTTAATGATACCAAAATCGCATATTTGTATGACATAAACTTCACTTTTTTAAATTGAAGCCACTAAATATCGAAATGTTTTTGTTTTGCAAAAGCTACTTTAAAATGGGAAACGTAGCAAAATGCTGCAGATGATGTCAACATTGTATTGTTTATTTGTGCATTCTATAGTTAAGGCAGTCTTCAAGAAGGTTAGGAAGAGGAAGCACCAGTATATAACCTGTTTGAAACATAAATAAGCAAAGATGTTTCCGATTACTGTGTTAACTCAGTGGTGTTCATGAATAATGTCTATTCTGCAAGTTGAATACTTCAACTACTGACTGATTCTAATCTGGCAGTCAGCTACTTTAGAGCATTGCTGTGTTATTCTGAGATAACTCAATCTTTGGAGGGTGTCAATATTGTACAGTGCACAAGGTTGTGCCAAGAGTGACTGCTTTGTTTGGTGGAGTCTCAAACCTTCATAAGCCAAGCAGAGGGAAGACGCTCGAGTGATGAAATCAACCAAATGCATTGAGAAGCTGTTGGTAGTAGATCTTTCGCTCAACTGCCCAGCTTTTTCATTTATCTAATTTACTGGTAGCACCAATGAGCTAATGTCACACATGAATCATTTCCTCTGTAAAGATGCATTTCTGAAAGGATACCTAGCATTAGGCAAAGACAGGACGTGGAACCTGAATTACTGAAGGGGGTTGATGCAGGAATATCCTGATTCTTCAAACCGCTGCTTGAAGGCAGTATGGTTTCCAACTACAAATGTGGATAACAAGAGGGGTGTTTCAGCATATGTGAGACAGGAAAACAAATTTACATCCAGAAAATGCAGAAACAATGCTGTGTTTGTACTTTGGTGACACTTTTAAATAAATTTTATTGTACTTGCTATTTATTTCTGCTTCCCCCCCCCTTTATAAAAATACTTGTAATTATGATTACTTCTATAGAAAAGCAGTATCTATTTAACTGGAGTTGTCATTGCTTTTTTCCTCGCTACTTTGAATATTTGATTTTACCACTTTGAGCATTTTATTTCACCAATATCCTGTTCACTTTTTTATTAAGATGTTTGCTTTCTCATTGTTACTCAATCCATAATTTGGAGGAATCCATTGGAAACTATGTTCCTTTTTAAATATTGTATGTATTTAACCAAACAGCAAATTTAGCTTCTTTTTCCATTTTTTGATCCGTAGTTAATGCTATTACTTGGATTGCAGCTCGCAGTGCTTTTTCATTTTTGTAGCCCAACATACAGATATTTAAGAGCAGTTTAGATTGCATCAATTTCTCCATCAAAATTTGTAATGTTTGGAGCTGGAGCAGGTGGTAGATAGTAAAATGTGTTGATGAGAAACATGCCGGTCATATGATGAGCTGTACTTGCATAAGATAGTAACGGCCAGTAAAAGTACAGATACTTGCATTTTTAACTTAACATTCAAAGAATTTCCAGATCTCTTTACAGTAATAATGGACAGAAAGACATGCTGTTGGTGGCATGAGAGCAAATAGGAAGGATATGTCGCTGAAATCACTTATGTTAAACTAAAGCAGTCTGCAAATTTGTTGTGTGAGAAATGGAAGGATAATAAACATGTTTATTGGTTATTGATGAAACATGAAGCAACAGGCAGGCTGAGATGAAAACGCCCATAGAGGAGGTAAAGTAACCAAAGTGTGCCCTTGAGTAACAAGTGAATGGAAGGTGTTGATTCGTGACAACTTTGTTTACTGTAATGTTACACACAGATAGTTATGTGTATATTCAATTGTTTGTGTTTCACAAGACAACTAAAAGTGTTAAGAACAGTCTTTCATGAGCTCCTTGAGTTGAATGTTAGAGGTTGACCTTCATCCTATTGAGATTGCAAGCTAAAATATGCACATTCCACCCAGAGACTTGCCCTTATTTGGAGAAGCACATCCAACAATCGTCACATAAATTGGTAAGTGAATGCTGCCAGGTTATGTATGCAAAATTTCAGGAAATGTAAACTTACAACACACTCGCGCAGCTCTACAGGAATTGTGAGGTAGCCATTAGATTATTTAAAAACACATCTGATATAACCTACATTTGTTGCAAAATATCAATAATTAAAAAAATAAATAAAACTTACTCATTCTTTTTGTCATCTCTAACAGAATCTTTCTTTTAAATCCCATATTATAATGTTGGCTATACTCTCACTGTATGGGCCAAAAAGTCGAGTTCTGTTTGTTGGACTGTGATACATTGAATACATTTCACCTAAGAATATTTGAAACAATTGATTTTGCAGTCGTAAAGAACCAATTGAAGATGATGTTTAGACAAAATGCCAGATTTCTTGTACACACAGTATACATTCTATAAGATGTACAAAAATGTGTACAATTCAGGTACGGAATTAAGTACACAGGGACATCATTGCCCACCCCCAAGTTATGAGAAATAATGACGCTTCTGGTTATAATTGTGCAATCAAAAGAAAAATTACTAAAACTACATTTAATGAAAATATTTCACATATATGAAATAAAGGAGATTTACTTTTAGGCTAAATGTTTCTTTAAAATTTACATGAAAATTCTAGAAACTGCTTGAGGAAATCTTACTCTCTCAACTCCTTATAGTACACCATAAAGTACACTGTGTTTGGCAATGGTTAATGCTTTGTGGAAACTTTTGCACAATTTTAATATACAAAGTAAATAATAAACATCTTCACAAAATAATTAAGGCTTTTTAGTAATCAAGGCAGAAGTTACAATGAAATGAATCATAAATTTAAAAATGTTAATAATGAGTGGTTTATAAGTCAGTCCACAGCTGAAGATGAGAGCAAATACTTGCGAAACATATTCTGATGAAAAACAAGCAACTAAAGTGTAAATGTGTGTCAATTTCAGACTCGTGATTTAACATTTTTAGGTGTAAAGGTTCTTTTATTGGTTCAGAAATTGCTGAGTAATGCAAATACATAGCTGAAAATTGTGAACAAGAGACAATGTTAAGAAGGCATTGACATTAATAACTGCGGTATCTAATGATTTACTATTAATCAACCAATGTGTGCAACTCTTCATATTAAATTGTTCAAGTATCTTAATCATTGTTAAATGTAATAGACTGCATGCTGATCCCTGGTGTGTGTGTGTGTGTCTTTTATTTCTGTAAGTTAGTACTACAGAAATTTAAATTTATTCACAGTGAGGTAAATAATTAAATTATGGAAAATGAATTGCTGCGAAGTATGGAATTGGTAAACTTACCAAATTACTGTGAAGACATGTTGCAAGAACTATTTTCCCCATTCTTGGCTGCTGAATGACTGGTGATTCCTCAGTCTTCATCCCTATGTATGTATTGTATCCTCTGGTTTATGATTAGTGAATTTAGAGATTAAATTATCATTTGTTGCAGCTATGTGATTCCATTTATTACATTTAAGGATGAAAAGCACTAAGTTCTTGGGAGTATGCACAGAGAAATATCTCAAATGGCCCACCTATACTATGCTACATGAATGATTAGGAGAATATTAAGTCTTGAAGTCCTTTATTGCACATATTTCCATTTCCCAGTAACCTATAGGGTGTAGTACTAAAGTAGTAATGCAGGGAACTTGAGCTCATATGTGCAAGACAAAAGAATTTCTCGTAAAAGTAGTTCATACTGACCTTTAAATGTATAACAACTTGCCAGATTACCTCATACATCTACTGCAATTTAAACAAAGTATAAATGAATTTAATACTTATTTGGGTTGGAGGGGAGGATAAGTAATATTCTAACATTAATTTAATTATTTATAATGTAAGAGCCAGAGGAATGTATCTCCAAAAGTGAGATTTTCAGCTCTTTTTTTTTTTACTTTCTCTACTACATGTAAGTAGGGGAAGTATTGCATTCCACCCAAAAATTTGATGCCAAGATTTCACCAGAAATGTATGTTTTGAGGCACCTTGAATCCAAAAAAAAAAATCTGATGTGTTACACTCACATGACTTTCTCTACTCTTGTACAATCTAATTTTACAAACGCCTATTCTCCATATGCTTCATGTTTATCGAGATGTCAATCTTATTGGTAATTTTCTTGTAGATGCAAAGGAAATATGGTAGCTTTTAAGCAATAGTCAAATATTTTAACGCTGGTTGCTATGTGGCACATTCCATTCTCTTTGCATGTCCAGGACAAAAAAAAATGAATAACACATTTGAGAAAAAGTATAAGTATTGGAAAATTTAAGGAAATAACAAGCAATATCTCGAAAACGGTTCACTCAACAAAAGAAATGTATATGACATAAATTGTGTATTTTAACGCCATCTACATTTTTTGTGTAGTAAAATTTTGTCTATCTCTTATGGTTTACCAGTTATGCAAAAGTCGTTCACAATGAAGAATACTTTTGGAGACATTCCCAGAAAATTCGAGATATACATTTCATTTCTCATGACATTATCTTAAACATATGATATTTTCATCAAAATCGTTAGAGCCATTTTTGAGAAAATTAAAATTTTCGAAAAATCTTCCATGTAAAGGGTAGTTTGGGGTGGGGGGATTTTCTTGAAAACCTTCGTGTCAGATCTCTGGAAGATACTGAACCTAAATACCAAGTTTGGTGCTTATCCGACTGTTCGTTTTTGAGTTATGCTGTTCACAGACACACACACACGGACATGTTTCCAAAAATACTTTTTTTGGATTCAGGAGGTCTCAAAACATGTATTTCCGGTGAAATCTCGGTATCGAATTTTTGGGTGGAATGCAATACTTCCCCTACTTACTATACGTACTAGAGAAAGTAAAAAGCAGTTTTAGAAAAAGGTCCGAGTGTGTGTAAACAGTATAACTCAAAAACTTAAAGGTTCGTGGCCTTGGCCTGCCTGCTCACCTGATCTGATATCCATAGATTTATTGTTCTAGAGGTATGTGAAACGTTTTTGAGACACTGCCAGCATCTCTATTGGATCAGGTTAGTGTACAGCACTTTGAACATGTACGTTAATAATTATTATTATTTATCAAATTCCAGCTCCTGCAGTTAATCAGATTATAAAAAGCATAAAGAGCTTTGATGTGAATTTGTGGAAACATTTTTAATCTATGTTCTATGCAGTAAAAGCCGTTAAACGTCCAAATAAAATGGGGTAAAATCTGTTTATTTGTGGTAAAGTGTTGTGATTGGGTGTTTGGTGGCATTCTGTAGTGTTGCCATTTGTCAAGTGACTTCGGCTACACGGTACATACGTCCTTTTAAGAACAACTTGCATGCCTCGGTTATATTTCGATTAAAATTAGCTATCTTGCTAATAATTCAATTTCCTCCCCCCATGGCGTTACGACCCAGTTGCCGACCTCATGCCCACATACAGCACAGATGGGCGATCATCCAGCCGATACGGCGAGATGTAGCGTACACCAGCTGAAATGTTGCCTCGCGGATTCAAACCAGCGGAGGGCGATGGATGTTTTCGGGCGTAAAATTCCTTAGCATGGATTCCTTCGGAATGGAAGTAAAGCCGGTGGTCCCGTGTCGTAGATTTACAGCACGTAAAAGAACCTCAAGCCTGATAAAGAGGCCTCTGAGCAAAATTATTTCCGGTCTTGGGCGCTAAGGACCACAGTAGTTAAAGAATGTCCATAAATAAAACTCAAATTAATTTGAGGCTGCCTATCGCAACTCCTCACCTCAAGATGATGAGTAAATTCAATTTACACTATTAATATTACTTAGGGTCATTGCATTGAATTCTGTAAGATAAGTTAATTCTTGCTTCCTCTACAGTCTATCGATAGTGGATTGGAGGAAACATTGCAGATATTCCTTCCAAAAATTTGGTTCGGAGTTTTCACCGGAAATGCGTGTTTTGAGGTCCCCTGAATCCAAGCAGAATTCATTTCCAGAAAAAGGCTTGTCTGTCAGTCTGAAAAGATTACTCAAAAACGAAAAGTCGATATAACATCTACATCTTTAGATACGAAGACTTTCACGAAATTCGCCCTACCGCTAACTACGCTTGACATGGAAAATTGTTCTATTTTACTTCTTTTTAAAATACGCCTCAAACGATCAGAGCCGTAGCTAGTAGAAATGAGTTTTGGGGTTTGGAAACCCCCTTGCTAAAAAAATGTTAAAATTAATAACAAATAGGATCTTTCTATTTCTTACTTCCTAATCGCATCACGCAGCGGAATGTTTACGCCGCATGTCTCATCATCGCCAAAGGTGACAGAAACTGTACTTTAGATGGCGTTGATATAAGCATGATAATATATCTGAAGGTTTTCATTCCTGTGTGAAATTTGAGTGGTTTCCATATGCGTGCAACATCAGACTAGAAACTCTGTATTATAGTGAAATGAAATGTCCTGCAGTGGCATAGTGGTCATTCTCAAGACACACATTTGCCGCTTAAAATATGTAAAACATCCTATCCTAATTTTAATTCTAATTGCTGCACCTTAGTCTCTGAATATAACATCGATGTATTTAAATATTTCAACTCCGGATTACTTCATATTTATCATTTGAATTCGGATTGTTTAAAAAATGAATTCCTATATATAACCACCCCTAATCTTTTTCTGGCTACTAACAATTTTGTTTAAAATGCCATATTTCTATAATAATTGATAACATGACAAATTTCCTGGGAGTAGCCTTTAGGGCAATGGCCTCCTACTCTAGGTCGGGTAGTTCCCAAGGTGAGACAGTCCATGGGAGGTTATTTCATCCTTAGTATAATAATGTTGGCTATAGTTTCAACAGTTTGGCCAGATGGTCCATCATCTTCCAGCTCCTCCTACTAGTTCATCTGACCACTTCGGAAGAGGGCGACCTGTTCTTTTCCCGAGCCTATTGTCCCAAACTGCGGTGGCGTGGGTCCATCTTTGTTACGTAGCCTCCCCATTTCCACTTGAGTTGTTATGCACATACTGCTGCGTCCTGCACTCCTCTCGTTCTTCTGTTTTCTGTGTTTCACACTATTTTGTAGCCTAATGTTCAGTATTTTCCGTTCCATCCTTCTCTGGCACACTTTGACGCGCGATGAAACCCCTCGTCTGGCATCCGTATATGAGCACTGACTTGTGAGTTTCACATTTAGTAGGATATCCGTCAAGCTCCAGGCTGGGCTAATTCTTTGTTTTACTTTGCTGAATATTAGAACATTTTATTTAACTGGGAATCTACGTATACGAAATGTACAAAACATACTTTAGGGAAAATTTAGGAGCTCCATTAAACTTGCCCAAAACATTTTCTTAGCCTCAATTGTTTACGAATTATTTTATGCTATATACACCTGTTTACATTCTGCCAACTTTAAGTGAATATGACGTAAATGGTTCTGAAAATTTGTTTCCTTTTTTTTTTAACCTCCATGATCTCGTGAAAAACGGGTTCTAACAGCTGACTGCATATAAACGTGTAGGAAAATAAGGGTAGAGAAAGCCGCATGAATGTATTGGCTAATTTTTTTAGGTTCAAGAACATTTCAATGCTGGTTATTGCACTAAAACATATATATTTTTTTCTTCTCCTTTTTTCGCAAAATTGTGTTATATTATAAACACGAAAACCAGAATATTTAAACATGAAACACCAAAATTTTATAAATAGTATTGCCAATTAAACGCTGCTCTGCTGATAATGCATATGTATTAATAAGTTGAACTAATCCTGCTTCGATAGGATGTTTTCTAGAAATCTTAGAGGTGATACCTATCTGCTTTGACCAGGAGGAATGGGTCCTGCGCCCGTTTTAAATGCTGGAGTGGCGCATGCATTATACATCAGGCAGGCAGATGGCAAATTTGCCGATACTTGACGGGCGCTCTCGAAGTCAACTTAAAAGACAGTATGAAGGTAAATGGGATATTACTGCCTCTTATCTAATACACACATGTCATTAGCTTTGTCCTTTTCTACTCACGCGCTGTCGCCAAGTTGCTAATAACATGTTGTAAATATTCACTTGTTAAAATTTTTAGCTTTACAAACATTTTCCTATGCAGGATATTTTTATCTACCAGATTGTATCATTTTAGAGCATTTATATATTTCTGTGGGCATACATTTTTAAAGAAAACTTATTTTTCAGTAAAAGTCTGATGTTTGATGTTTCTGCGCTTACCATGCAGTAATTTAATAAAACTAAAGGGTAGAACGCAACAGTATGTTTTTCCTAGCTAGAGTAAACTAGAGTGTAGATAGCGTCTAGTTTGAATGCTCACCTTTAATAGGATGAACGTTATAATGTTTAATTGAATATTTTTATAAAAGTCTATACCTATACAATAGAAAAGTCAGACGGCGAGAACGCTTTCATTGGGTTTACAACGAGGACCAAGCGAGAAAAAAATGTTGAGGAGGATTGGAGACAGTTTTTAAAAGAAACCGGGACCCTGTAGCTTCTTGCATTTATTTTATATGACAAACGCCATTCAGCTAACAGGCGCAAGGAGGCAGTAAAGGTTAACATAAGTTGTAAGTAGCAGTGTTCGTTTATAACGTATGGAACACTGTTAAGCGTTATGCAGCTTATTTACTTAAAAGTTTACGTAAATATTTATAGCTATGAAGGGAGAAGCCAGGAAGAAACGCAAAATAATGAAGATGTTTGATTCTTCAAGTAAAATGTGTGTTAATAAGCCAGTAAACAGCTAAGGCTATCTGGTGTTCAGAAACTTACGATAAAAAATCTGATGTGTTACACTCACATGACTATCTCTACTCTTGTACAAACTATTTTTACAAACGCTTATTCTCCATATGCTTCATATTAATCAAGATGTTAATCTTATTGCTAATTTTCTTGTAGGTGCAACGGGAATATGATAGTATTTAAGCGATAGTCAATCTTTTAAAAGCTGGTTGCTATGTGGCGCATTCCATTCTCTTTGTATGTCCAGGACATAAAAAATCTGATGTGTTACACTCACATGACTTTCTCTACTCTTGTACAAACTATTTTTACAAACGTTTATTCTCCATATGCTTCATGTTAATCGAGATATCCAGATGTCAATCTTATTGCTAATTTTCTTGTAGATGCAAGGGGAATATGGTAGGATTTAAGCGATACTCAAGTATTTTAACCGCTGGTTGCTATGTGGCGCATTCCATTCTCTTTGCATGTCCAGGACATAAAAAAAAAATCTGATGTGTTACACTCACATGACTCTCTACTCCTGTACAATCTAATTTTACAAACGCTTATTCTCCATATGCTTCATGTTAATCGAGATGTCAATTTTATTGGTAATATATGGTAGCTTTTAAGCGATAGTCAAATATTTTAACGCTGGTTGCTATGTGGCGCATTCCATTCTCTTTGCATGTCCAGGACATAAAAAAATGAATAACGAATTTGAGAAAAAGTATAAGTATTGTAAAATTTAAGGAAATAACAAGCAATATCTCGAAAAAGGTTCACTCAACAAACGAAATGTATATGACATAAGTTGTGTATTTTAACGCGATTTACATTTTTTGTGTAGTAAACTTTTGTCTATCTCTTATGGTTTACCAGTTATGCAAAAGTCGTTCACAATGAAGAATACTTTTGGAGACATTCCCAAAAAATTCGAGATATACATTTCATTTCTCATGACATTATCTTAAACATATGATATTTTCATCAAAATCGTTAGAGCCATTTTTGAGAAAATTAAAATTTTCGAAAAATCTTCCATGTAAAGGGTAGTCTGGGGTGGGGGGATTTTCTTGAAAACCTTCGTGTCGCATCTCTGGAAGATACTGAACCTAAATACCAAGTTTGGTGCTTATCCGACTGTTTGTTTTTGAGTTATGCTGTTCACAGACACACACACGGGCATGTTTCCAAAAATGCTTTTTTTGGATTCAGGAGGTCTCAAAACATGTATTTCCGGTGAAATCTCGGTATCGAATTTTTGGGTGGAATGCAATACTTCCCCTACTTACTATACGTAGTAGAGAAAGTAATGAATAACGAATTTGAGAAAAAGTATTAGTATTGGAAAATTTAATGGAATAACAAGCAATATCTCGAAAACGGTTCACTCAACAAAAAATGTGCATATAATATAAACTGTATATTTTAACGCGATCTACATTTTTTGTGTAGTAACATTTTGTATATCTGTTGTGGTTTACCAGTTATGCAAAAATCTTTCAGAATGAACACTTTTGGAGACATTCCCAGAAAATTCGAGATATACATTTCATTTGTCATGAAAATACCTTAAACATACGATATTTTAATCAAAATCGTTAGAGCCATTTTTGAGAAAATTAAAATTTTCGAAAAATGTTCCATGTAAAGGCTGGTCTGGGGCGGGGGGATTTTCTTGAAAACCTTCGTGTCGCATCTCTGGAAGATACTGAACCTAAATACCAAGTTTGGTGTTTATCCGACTGTTCGTTTCTGAGTTATGCTGTTCACAGACACACACACACGGACATGTTTCCAAAAATGCTTTTTTTGGATTCAGGGAGTCTCAAAACATGTATTTCCGGTGAAATCTCGGTATCGAATTTTTGGGTGGAATACAATACTTCCCCTACTTACTATACGTAGTAGAGAAAGTAAAAAGGGACGAATGAAGCACCTCTAAGGACGCCATAAAAGTAAAAGAAAGTAAAAGGGCTGGGGGAAACAAAAACACGCCAGGTTAAAGCAATATGATGGAAAAAAAATCTGATGTGTTACACTCACTTGACTTTCTCTACTCTTGTACAAAGTATTTATACAAACGCTTATTCTCCATCTAGTTCATGTTAATCGAGATAAACATTTGCAGACTCTATCTTATTGCTAATTTTCTTGTAGATGTAGGGGAAAATATATTTACAAGGGCAATATAGAAAAACAGTAGCCTTTAAGCACATACATATCTCTTAATAGCTGGTTGCTAGGTGCAGTACCATTCCCTTTGCCACAGATTATAACTCTTTGCATATACAAGACAAAAAAATCTGATGTGTTACACTCACATGACTTTCTCTACTCTTGTACAATCTAATTTTACAAACGCCTATTCTCCATATGCTTCATGTTAAGCGGGATATCGAGATGTCAATCTTATTGGTAATTTTCTTGTAGATGCGAGGGGAATATGGTAGCTTTTAAGCGATAGTCAAATATTTTAACACTGGTTGCTATGTGGCGCATTCCATTCTCTTCGCATGTCCAAAACATAAAAAACTGAATAACGAATTTGAGAAAAACTATAAGTATTGGAAAATTTAAGGAAATAACAAGCAATATCTCGAAAACGGTTCACTCAACAAAAGAAATGCATATGACATAAGTTGTGTATTTTAACGCGATCTACATTTTTTGTGTAGTAAAATTTTGTCTATCTCTTATGGTTTACCAGTTATGCAAAAGTCGTTCACAATGAAGAATACTTTTGGAGACATTCCCAGAAAATTCGAGATATACATTTTATTTCTCATGACATTATCTTAAACATATAATATTTTCATCAAAATCGTTAGAGCAATTCTTGAGAAAATTAAAATTTTCGAAAAATCTTCCATGTAAAGGGTAGTCTGGGGTGAGGGGATTTTCTTGAAAACCTTCGTGTCGCATCTCTGGAAGATACTGAACCTAAATACCAAGTTTGGTGTTTATCCGACTGTTCGTTTTTGAGTTATGCTGTTCACAGACAGACACACGGACATGTTTCCAAAAATGCTTTTTTTGGATTCAGGAGGTCTCAAAACTTGTATTTCCGGTGAAATCTCGGTATCGAATTTTTGGGTGGAATACAATACTTCCCCTACTTACTATACGTAGTAGAGAAAGTAAAAATGAATAACGAATTCCCATTTAAGAAAATTATTGAAAAATTTAAGGGAATAACAAGCAATATCTCGAAAATGGTTCACTCAACAAAAAAACTGTTTATGACATAAATTGTGTATTTTAACGCCATCTACATTTTTTGTGTAGTAACATTTTGTCTATCTCTTATGGTTTACCAGTTATGCAAAAGTCGTTGACAATAAAGAATACTTTTGGAGACATTCCCAGAAAATTCAAGATATACATTTTATTTACCATAAAAATATCTTAAACATATGATATTTTAATCAAAATCGTTAGAGCCATTTTTGAGAAAATTAAAATTTTCGAAAAATCTTCCATGTAAAGGGTACCCTGGGGTGGGGGGATTTTCTTGAAAACCTTCGTGTCGCATCCTTGGAAGATACTGAACCCAAATACCAAGTTTGGTGTTTATTCGACTGTTCGTTTCTGAGTTATGCTGTTCACAGACACACACAGACAGACACACACACGGACATGTTTCCAAAAATGCTTTTTACTTTCTCTACTACGTATAGTAAGTAGGGGAAGTATTGCATTCCACCCAAAAATTCGATACCGAGATTTCACCGGAAATACATGTTTTGAGACCTCCTGAATCCAAAAAAAGCATTTTTGGAAACATGTCCGTGTGTGTGTGTCTGTGAACAGCATAACTCAGAAACGAACAGTGGATAAACACCAAACTTGATATTTAGGTTCAGTATCTTCCAGAGATGCGACACGAAGGTTTTCAAGAAAATCCCCCCACCCCAGACTACCCTTTACATGGAAGATTTTTCGAAAATTTTAATTTTCTCAAAAATGGCTCTAACGATTTTGATGAAAATATCATATGTTTAAGATAATGTCATGAGAAATAAAATGTATATCTCGAATTTTCTGGGAATGTCTCCAAAAGTATTCTTCATTGTGAACGACTTTTGCATAACTGTTAAACCATAAGAGATAGACAAAATTTTACTACACAAAAAATGTAGATCGCGTTAAAATACACAACGTATGTCATATACATTTCTTTTGTTGAGTGAACCGTTTTCGAGATATTGCTTGTGATTTCCTTAAATTTTCCAATATACTTTTTCTCAAATCCGTTATTCATTTTTTTTGTCCTGGACATGCAAAGAGAATGGAATGCGTCACATAGCAACCAGCGTTAAAATATTTGACTATCGCTTAAAACCTACCATGTTTCCCTTGCATCTACAAGAAAATTAGCAATAAGATTGACATCTCGATATCTCGAGTAACATGAAGCATATGGAAAATAAACGTTTGTAAAAATAGTTTGTACAAGAGTAGAGAAAGTCATGTGAGTGTAACACATCAGATTTTTTTGGATTCAGATGGTCTCAAAACATATATTTCCGATGAAATCTCGGTATCGAAATTTTGGGTGGAATACAATACTTCCCCTACTTACTATACGTAGTAGAGAAAGTAAAAAAGCAAGTCGGAGTGCAGCGCATTGTTCATTCTTTGCTGTTTGAGAACATTCCATCCACATTGAATGTAATTTTGTCAAGGGTAAACAATGATTATACCCTAGCAACTTAGAGCGTGCATTATTTTATATCTCCATATTTGTTTGACAATTATATTTTTTGTGCCCCCGTAAAATCGTATTTCGAAGTACTAAAATACACAGAGGAGAGATACAGTGCAGATGAAAATTAAATGTCTTACAATAGCCTTAAACTGCAGTGCAGATATTTCACTATTTGGTGATGTATCATTTACAAGATAATATTAGATGTGTAAACCAATCGCAAAAGTTGCAAGCGTACGTATTATACATGTGGCAACAGCGCGTCCCTTTTAATCTGTGCTGTCTTTAAGCGTGAGGCGCACTGTATAAGTTGTGTGTGAAGTGACTGCTGCACTAACAACCGTGTATTTTGAAGAAATAGTGAATTCGTGAAATTCTTTTTGTAAGTTCTAAATAGAAAGGTATATTTTTAGGTCTTCATAACTATTGTATCACATGTATGGAGTAACATTCCATCATGATAGACACAGTACCTGAACTAATAGACTATCCATTTTCTCGTCGCAGTGATACTGAAAAAACGACTTGTTTTAAATAATGGTAGATTTGGTTATACATACTGTTATAACCAAAGGTGCGAGGAAATTTAATCCTTCCTGGTATGAAACACATAAATGGTTAACAGGGAGCGAAACTAATACCAAATTGTACTGCTGGCGTTGTCTGTTACTTTCATGCAAAGAAGGCACTTGGAATCGCGATGTTTATCTATACGAAACCTTTGTGCAAAATCATTCATAAATATGATGTAACGTAAATCTAAAGAGAATAGAAAACTGGGAGGAACTAGGAAATATGAAATGTTGAGTGCATACACGAAGAAATAGTTACTGAACTTAAAGACGCTCCCTTTTTCAGTTCAGTACGACGACACAACAAATATAACAGAAGTTTCCCATTTATTAGTTATTGTGAAATACATAGATAAGACGGGAGTAGTACAGGATCGGTTTTTGGAATTCCATACATCAGTATACGTAGAACTGCTTTTGAAATATGTGACATGTAACTTGAAGTTCTCCAGGAACTTAATATCGAAGAGAAACTGATTGTTTAGTGTTATAATGGCTGGCGAAATTTTAGGGCTTCAAACGCAGGGGAAGAGACATGCCCCACGAGGTTTATTCACACACTGCTGTGTGCACAGATTAAATGTTGTGTTACAGAGTGATACACAATCCATAAAATATGCTCGTATACTTTTTCCAATCTTCACCCTTTTCCTACTATTTTAATTAGTCAGTTAAATGCACGGCTATTTTGGATAAAATAGTCGGAAAAAGAATTCCGACTGGTAGTGATATGCGCTGGAGTTCCAAGTCTCAGCACGTTGAAGTGAGAGTTCTCGAGGTGATTTCCTGTTATAGTGAAGAACTAATCACTATTTTTTGTGATGTAGAAGAGATCCTCTTTCCAGTCCTGTAGTAGTTATAGGTTTGAAAAACTATCTTCGATATATAACATTTGTATTTCTGTTAACTGCCTTCAGGGACACATTTTCAATTATTGAAATGCGCTTCAATATACTGCACTGGATATACAATTTGCTTTTCAGCTATTCACAAGCAAATAAAGAAATTGCAAGGCATGAGAAACGATAATCGGATCGAAAAGTATTTCAACCTTGTGAAGTCATGGAGAAAACTAAAGAAATGAGATATTTTTAATAGAAATGTAGCTTAGTATAGAAAGCTCTATTTGAAATTGTGGATAACATTACATTTCAGTTTCCGGCCAGGTTTAGGGACATTAAGAACCTGGAATCCCTTCATTTAACGGATTCATCGCGGTTCAGTGTCTTTAGAAAATGTTTCCCTCCAAGGAGGTAGCTGCATTACAAAATTATTACGCCATGTATCTTGACTTTTCAAGTTTGAGAAACGACTCGAAGAGTAACTGAAAAATGTTTGTGGAAAGTGATATTCAACGTGCACTGGCGGAAGCTTACGAAGCTGCAACAACTCTTTCTACAAGCTTTGTATTGAGAGAAGTTTATTGCTTCAACAGAATGAAGTTTTACTTAGAGAAACAGAACAGGGTTACAGCTTTAGTGAGGGCAAACTTCATTCGCTGTAAAAACAGAAGGCATGGCTTGATGTCATCAAGCGATATGCCACCTTAAAGGATCGCCGCATTGATCTAATTTACAAGTAAAGGTAGGCAAACGTTACGTTTCTGCTAGATCTGTAATTTGCGTATTCGAATACTTTTTCTACCCTGAAAATATCATTGCGAGCCGCCACTGTATCATGCCAGTCCTGTTCACTCTAAATCTACTTAAAACGGACGGAATGGCTCCACCAAACTAATCTCTTTTTTTTCTTCTTCTTTACTCAGACGGCCCCAGTTTGATTTGCATAGTATATAAAAGACAGCCCCAGTAATTGTCGAGTTTTGTTTGACGACTTCTCTGTTTGGTAAGTAATATCTATTAGAGCCATATATTGGACGAGTTTTTATGATTAAGTTGTACTGTTCATGCTTTCTAACACAAATGAGCAAATGCATACTGGGTACACTGGAGTTCGAGCGGTGTGCTGCTCTTGGTCAACTACATTTGGTATATGAGACGGGTTGGTGTATAATTTCGTGTTCGAAAGCTCAAGGAAAGGTCCAGTCTGTTGCCGCAGCTTAAGTATGGAGTCGAGTGATACAAGTGAAAATGTTTTCCTAATATTAGATGAAGGAGTTAAACCAGTTGGAACATAAAATCGGAAGAAGTGACTAATGAAAGCACTTTGGGAAGGTCACACTGGTTTTGTGTTATACGCATGTTTAAACGAGGATCTGAGGCGTCATTCGTGCCACTCAGCTAATACTTTCGTCCCCAGTTCTGTTAAAAGCACTCAAATACAATAATGTGCCGTGATGAAAGCAAGAGATTTACTCCCATTTAACACAGCAGAGGGAGAGATATACCAGTGCCTAGTACTGGAGCTAATTAACGCAGGCCGCAATACGGCGTCAAGCAGGAAGTTGCTGGGAAAGTTGAAGAATTAGCCAGTAGTATGAGAATAAAAGTATTTACTAGGATGACTGCAGCAACACGTAATGTTACTCTACGGCAGAATGGGAGTAACGTGTTTATGACGACAAAATTCAGATGCACTTTAAGGAGAGTTCACAAGATGTTATGCAGAATGTGAAATTTGTCACCGATCAATGGGCTGATGTCAAGAAGGCAGTAGACTGTGTTGTTCTATTCTTTGGATAAGTTTCTTAAATATAATACCAAACTCGCATGGTAGAGCAGTAGAAGTAGTTGTCGCCGGACATGCGAGTAAATTAAGTCGTACAGTACATAAATAATGTAATTGAAACTCGATTGAACAGCAAGTACCTATGCAATGTTTGAATCGGGGCACACAGATAAAATGTACTCGTGAGCTACTGAGTGATTCCGATGCTGAAGACAAACTTAATTCTTACAACCACCAAGCTACAGAGGCTTGTTTGTTTAGAGATTCGGCATATCAGCTTGAAAAACCAAAACGAACCAGCTCTGCAGGTTGTTCTGCGGCGGTTTTACCTGCTGATGAAACATTTTGAACCTATTGAAGACAGCGAGGAAGTTAATAATGTAAACTTGCTATAGTTCATTATGATTTTAAGAACCCCGTCTAAAAAGTGTATGTACTTTACAATGGAATTACTCTAATAGTTGCATTACTTGGAGTTGGCCAGTGAGGAAGCTAACACTCTATGATTCAGTTCATACAATTTTGTGTCATGGTTCTGTTAGTGAAAAACCCAGGATAGGACAAACATGCGGTAAAGGTTTAAAACAAAATTGTAAATCAGCGAGACCTCTTTCTAAAATCATCCCAGTATACATATTTGCATTATATGACTATCCTATTTTCACAATAAGGGGAAACCCGGGAAAAAAACGTTATCCGGGTAGCTCGCCCTAACTGGGATTCGAACTCGGGACCTCTTGATTGTGACGTTACAGCTACCCCTACACCATAGAGGCGGGTCCTGTGTTTTAATGCAGAAAGGTAAAAGGTAGTTTGCAATGTTCTCCCATTAGGTTGCTAGAGATATTCCACTGTGCTACAAGCAATGTACGGTACCCACTTCAATGTACACCTGTTATTAAATGCTGAATCTGGATATGAATAATGAACTGGAATCGTTCCATTTCATTGTAACACATTTCTACCCATCTTTCCGATATCTCCGAAAATGTGCAGAAGGATTCGTAACTAGTGTACTAGAACAAGTGAGCAATGTAAGTAGTCAGTAATTCACATGTTAATCGCCGCCTAGTTATAATATAAAATCAATGTTTCAATTAATAATAATAATAATAATAATAATAATAATAATAATAATAATAATAATAATAATAAAGAAATTGTGGAACTACTAAAATTTACATGTATTAGACTGCACACTGAAATTGGCCCAGGGCACTCTTCAGCTGGAAAACTCATCTTATGTTGCAATATACATTTTAACAGTATCAGTGTATAAATTCTGCGTGCTGATAGATTCAATACGACGAATAAAAACGACCATATAAAAATGACGCTAGCGTGAAAGGTAAAAGAGATAATTGAACATTATCGAATACATGATCTGCACAAGATAGCAACAGGATAGCAGAAAAGACAGAATGTTTAGTTCACTAATGTTGCTTCTACCATACGTGTGTTCACACCTACGACTGTTTACTAGTAAGGCTAGTAGGTCTGCATTCGAAAACTGGTTTTGCTATGTATCTGCTATGTTATCAGCTACCGCAGTTAAGAAGGGGAGGGGTGGCTTTCTTTCACACTATCCGGGCAGTGTTCTCGAAAGTTGAGGCAATACGTGCGCGAGGCAGCTAGTACAATTTAAATAACATGAGACTTCTTACACCTATCTTCGAGGGGCATGTTTCCATGGCAACGTTCCCTCCGCTGTTAATCTGTGTTCTAGCCCAATAAGGTGGCTAAAATTGAACTTTGAGGGGTAGCACGTTGGCGTGGTTTAATACTGCCCACTAGTATTACGTACCAGCGAGCTGTTTGCTCTAATATAAGGTTACCAGACATCCCCGGTATCCGAGGACAGTCCCTGTTTTCGCATGCAAATTCATTATTATCAAGCGTAATAATGAAATATGTTAATCCGAAAATAGTGTATATGGATTAAGACATCGCAATCCATACATGTATTCACTAGACGGCGAGATAATCGCATGCGTAACATTTCCGCGCATTTAATTGATCACTGCTTCCAGTTTGCTAGGAAGTAATGCATCATTCGAGAGGGTATTTTCAGCCATGAACATGAGCTGGACGTACCATCGTGTTAAAGTAGTTCAATCTATGTTGACTAGCATAACAAACTTCCCCAATCACATTTCAAGAATTTGCTGCAAAACTGGCCTTTAGAAAAGACACGCTAAAAAAATCAATCGTCATGACTTTGTGTTTCAATATTGTCATTTTGTGTCACAATTCTGTGATTTTCTGGATGAATAAGATACTCTGCTCGCTTTTTAATTAAAGTTAATTAAATGTTTAATTTCATAACTATATTATAACAGTGACAATAATAATAGAAATTCTTAACACCATATGGCTTAATGTTGTGTAACAATGATGCAATCTGGATTGCAACTTTGTGTCGCATTTTTCCCTTGTAAGTTCTGGCAGCAGATCCTCTCTAGTGACCCAGGAGCGTCATTTCAGTTTCTGCTTGGGGAGGGGGATTGGCCCTCCTGTAGCCCGAAATGATGGCACCTGTCTGAAATGTCCCCAGAATTCAGGTAAAAAAGTCTGGTAACCTTACTCTAATACAACGTGGCAACGCAGCTCTCCCACTTCTCCGTTTAGAGTGAAATTTCAGGAATCTCAGGTTAATTAAAGGGCAGTCGTTGTGCCTTCCTGCCTGAATACAACCACTGCCACGTAGTTGTCAAGCGTAACCTCAGGAATTTATTTCAGCAGACACGCGGAAAACCAATAATGTTACATAAATTTGTGGCTAAACGACTCGTTTTAGCAGTAAACGGTAAAAGATCAATCGTTCGTCTTTTTAAGCCCTACCTAACAATGCTAATTTCAAGAGCAAAAGATAAAGCGTTGTTGACATAGTGGAAGTAACTGTCGAACATTTGATTTTTTTATTTTTGAAACAATTCACCAGAGAGAAAAATGGAAGAGGAACCAATGTTTCAGTTTAACATCAAGAAGTCGTGCTTTAAGTCTGTGCAGTCACACCCCGAATACCGTTCACACTCTTAAACTTGTTCCTTTCCTATTAGAGTCCCAGACTTCTAAATATTACCCTATTTAATGTATTTAATTTATTTTGTTTTAAATAATGGGCATTCAAATTGTGGATAGCCATTTCGTAGACCATTTAACCTCTACACTCCTGCTCTCAGCCATGCTATCCCATCTTTGTTCTTTATTGGTATTGTCTTTCTACCTATCTCTTTCCCAACTGTTTTCATTGAAACAAATATTAGTTAGCTCTTCTCTGATAGATTGAACAATTTTTGTTTCTCAGTATCTTCAAATCTTCCTCCTGCAACTTTTAAGAAACCTTTATTATTTGTTTCTCTGTTTCTCCCAAATATTCCTCAAGCAATTATTAAGTTTTTTCCTAAATCGCCATCCAACCTGTACTTTATATACTTTTTAAACATTCTTTTAACAAATTATTGTTATCTAAATTCAGGATCCTATACCAGAATTTCAAAGTACTCTCCATAATCAGTTCTTCCCTTTCAACGCTGATTAGTAGCAAATGTACTGAATTTGTTAATAGTTCAAAATTTGGATCCAGATAGTATGTAATTTATCCTGTGCTTTCTGGTTAGAACCAAGTTCAAAACCTTGAGTTTGAAGTTCGGAGCTTAGCTTCCAAAGAAAGAAAAGCCTGCTCACTACTAACATACCTTATCTGAAGTGGTGTCGCCGTTGCGATGTACACTCTTGCTTGGAGCGTCATCAGCATTTAAAACTGGCTGTCTAACATAACATATTTTTTGCGTCTACTGAATTTCCCCAAAATGTTATTTCATAAGTCATAATTGAATGAAAATAAGCATAATATACTGTTTTAGGATGCTTTTATTTGTAAAATGAATTAATGATGTAATTGCAAAACATCCAGAGCTTAGTTTCAGTAGGAAGTAGTCAATAAGGTATTTTCAATTCATATTATGATCTATAATAATACCAAGAAATTTTATGCTATAAGTTTCAGTAATTTCATTGCCTTCATGTTCAATTCTTATGTCTACAATACTTTTATTTTTTGTGCGAAAATTGATATACTTAGTTTTTTCAAAGTTTGTATGAATTTTGTTGCTATCGAACCAATTATTTAGCACACTGAAAATACTGTTGGATAACTCTGAGAGGCGACTGATGCTGTGTTCTTTAATTATAATACTTGTATCATTAGCAAAGATAACTGGGTGAGCATGTTCATTTATTACTCTGGGGAGATCGTTGACATATATTAGAAACAATAATGGACCCAAAATTGAACCTTGTGGAACACCAAGCTTTATTTCTGACCATTTGGAATATATTTTGGAATTATCTGCAGTATTTATTATGACCTTTTGATGTCTGTTTGATAAGTAAGATGCAATCCATTGATATGTTTTATTCTTAATGTCATGATATGATAATTTTGATAAGAGTATGTTATGATTTACACAGTCAAAAGCTTTTGATGGGTCACAGAATATTCCTAGTGTGTTGCATTTATTATCAAGTTATTTCAAAATTTCATTCGTTAAGTTGAAAGTGGCATCATTGGTTGACATGTTTTTCTTAAATCCAAACTGCTCCCTTGCTAAAAACGAAGAGCAAGAAATAGCTTTTTTTCCATTTTATACGTTGCTACTCATCTCTTCTATGCACAAACACAGCAAATATGGTATATTGTTTAAAACAGCATGAGCGTTTCCGCCGAATTATTGAAACTATAGACACAAAAGGGAATCATTGGAGCGAATCGCTCAATAATTAAAAGGATTTTTTTAAAAAGTTTTTTCGGGAGAGATTCTCTGAATTGTCGTTTCTTTTTATAAAATATTTGTTGAAAAGTTTGTCCGTTATGTTATTGGTGTATCTACTTATATATGTCCGCAGACTTTTTTTTTTCAAAATTACTTTGCTATCGCCTGTAAATATCATTCTGTTCTACATTGCAAAATATGATATTTGTTTAAGTAAGGTAGCAACATCTCTGATATTTTATGCATTATTTTGGATTGATTTATCATTGGCTCCAGTGCCTCATTAACTACACTTTATAGTTTTATTGAGAGCATAATAAATGTATACTTTGGATAACGTAGATCGCCCCTATTTTCCTTTCTGGACTAGAAAATAAGTTTGCTGAGTGGCAAACCTTTAAAATTAAGCATATACTTAAATTTTTTTGCTGGATTATCAGCTTTAAGCTTTGATAAAAATGCCTACCGTTTATAAAGCATTGGCGTGTTTAGTGATATAATAAATGTGCTTACTGCACAGCAAATTATAGTTAACGTGTGTTGTGAAAACTGTTTACAACATTTCACTTCAGTAAATTTAAAATTGCATCGTAAGGACAAATGCTGAAAAATATCTAAAATGTTACTACGAAGAGAAATAATTTGATAATCCCAACATATTAACTGCCTGAAAGTGTGTTTCCGTGTTTTTATGTGTTTGTTTTTCCATAAACCAGTATAATTATTTTTTACTTAAAGTGCATAATTTAGAAAGTGATTAAATACTTGTACAAAACTTTGCAGAAATACTTTCAATACTTGTGAATATAATCCTTTTTAATGTTAGAATGCTTAGGAAAGTTTTAATGTGCTTCCACGACCTCGGGTAAGAGTTGTTTCATCGTATGAAACACTCAATTTCATTCAGTTAGCAAAATTTGTGCCTAAAAAGTTCTTAACCGGAACTGATAAGTTGAAAAGCCAAATACTGAATTTTGCAAAATTTTCCCCACTCGGTTCCCTTAACCATGTGTGTACAATTTAGAAATCATACAGCCCGCTTGACGAGTAATACTTTAAGTACCAAAGGTGTTCTGTGTCAAAAGCGGCGCTGCTTCAACGCCAGTGAAAAGCCATACAAATTTCTCTTCTTTGGAGATTAAGTTTGGGGTGGTAAATTTATTAAGTAACAGTTGACTTTACTGTTACAGTATTTTGTTGTGCAATACAAGTAATATAGCCCACGAAATTTGAATATATTGCTATGGACAGTTTGCATGGATTTTATGATTGTAATGTTATAGCCAACGAGAACGCAGCAACATTAAAAAATACATGTGAGACACTCTTGAATTGTAAGTAATCATAATGAGACTGTAGACGAGGTTATGGTGCACACATATATAACCAGCATGGAGTAAAATCTGTTAATATATTCTAGGTTCAGTCTAAAGCCTACCTAGGGTTAAACAAATTAGTGGTTTCTCGGCGCCTGACTGCCTAAGTTTACGTCACACCAGGTTAGGGTTAACAAATTCCAAAATGAATGAACCGGGGAACTTTCACACATCCTTTATCCTAACGACTGCTTTACAAGGATTCGTGGTCATATGTCTCGCTCCCTCGAACCGCTCGGGAAACTTATTTCTACATTTAATACTGCCATAGAATTGAGAACAACTGATATCTTTATAATTACGTGAAACAACCAGCAAATGTTTTAGACATTCTGTTGATAACCTATTTCATATAACCAGTGAACATTTAGTAAAGACAAAAATCCTTTCCATGCTGCATTTTAGACAAGGATTAAGCAGTTGTCAACACTCTGGTGCATATATTGTCTGAATGACTACTTAGTACAAAATCACGTCGCTTATTCAAAACTGTCTTTGCTAAACATATATCTCTGTTTTCTGATCCTGATTGTTCACAGACAGGTAATTTTATCGAGGACTGCACTGCCATCTACAATAATATTTCAAGTAAGATACAGCATTTTCAACATTTTCGCTCAAGTTCTTTAGAAAACGTTATAGAATTCAACCCAGCTAATTGATTATATGTCCTCACCCACTTCCTAATATGGTCACCAAACAGATGACACATGCATTCAGAAACTGGGTAATTATTCATTTTTCTCCATTTTTACCTGGAAGTTGAAAAAGGATATTATAAACTGGGTGGTACCTAACTAAAACACATGATTTGATAATCCTATACCAGGTTAAAACTAAAACACGCAATCATGCATGTCTCATTTTGCTGGAAGGAAACAAGCAGCATATTGTTACATTGGTATTATTGGACGACATAACATAATATAACATGTCAATATGTAGACCCTATAGTGTGCAAGACCAGCTTAAAGAAAGCTAGTCAACTCTAGGATGTAGGTTATGTCATAAATACATAATTACATTGTGTACTTTATGTAAATAAATTTTAGTTATGTAGAGTACGTTAGAGCTAAAAAATGTTAAAACAATATTATTTATACTTAATGTATTTATAAAATTTGGTAAAATTTTATAGTCGGTTATTTTTTTGAATGAAAGAAATCCTCTGTATAGAAGGTGTGAGTGATGAGATATCTTTTCAATGCTAACTTGAATTTATTTTTATTAGTTTTCAGTTCCTTAAGTGAATTAAATAATACTATACCATTTTAGTAAGCCCCTTTTTGGAATACTTGTAGGTTATTGCTTGGCCTGCCCATTTCTGGTTTGTTTGCTGTGTATGTCTGAATTTTTTATTACCACTTCTGGGTGGTCAACCACGGTTAAAAGTACAGCTAAAATATACTCACAGGCTAATGGTAGAATTCCAAATCTTTTGAATACTAGTTTACAATGAGTTGATTTCTTTACACCTGCCATTATTCTTATTACCTTTTTATGCAAAAGAAATATTAGTTTCATTCGGAAGTACTCAATAAGGTCTTTCCAATTCATAATATATTCTATAATAAGACCAAGAAATTTTATGCTACAAGTTTCAGTAATTTCATTGCCTTCATGTTCAATTCTTATGTCTACAATAGTTTTATTTTTTGTGCGAAAATTGATATACTTAGTTTTTTCAAAGTTTATATGAATTTTGTTACTATCGAACCAATTATTTAGCACACTGAAAATACTGTTGGATAACTCTGAGAGGCGACTGATGCTGTGTTCTTTAATTATAATACTTGTATCATTAGCAAAGATAACTGGGTGAGCATGTTCATTTATTACTCTGGGGAGATCGTTGACATATATTAGAAACAATAATGGACCCAAAATTGAACCTTGTGGAACACCAGGCTTTATTTCTGACCATTTGGAATATATTTTGGAATTATCCGCAGTATTTATTATGACCTTTTGATGTCTGTTTGATAAGTAAGATGCAATCCATTGATATGTTTTATTCTTAATGTCATGATATGATAATTTTGATAAGAGTATGTTATGATTTACACAGTCAAAAGCTTTTGCTAGGTCACAGAATATTCCTAGTGTGTTGCATTTATTATAAGTGATTTCAAAATTTCATTCGTTAAGTTGAAAGTGGCATCATTGGTTGACATGTTTTTCCATAAATCCAAACTGCTCCTTTGCTAAAATATTATTTTTAATTAGGTGGTGTGATATTCATTTTAACATAAGTTTTTCAAATACTTTGGAGTTAGTAATGATACTGGTCTGTAGTTCGACAGTTGTGACTTTTGCCCTTTCTTGTATAGTGGTTTAACTATAGAATATTTTAGCCTGTCAGGAAAAGTCCCTGTTACAAAGGAGAAGTTACATATATGACTTAAAGTTTAGCTAATTTTATCGCCGCATAGTTTTAATATCTTACTAGTTATTTCATCATAACCCAATGAATTCTTCTTTTGAGGGATTTTATTGTTTTATTTACTTCTATCGTGCTCGTGGGTACTATTTCTGTACAAACAGGCTGTTCTAAGCTTGCTTTTTTCAAATATGAAATAGGGTCCTCCACATGTTGTTTGGACTGTAACAGTAAATTTTCTGCTAACTGAATATAATTCTCATTAAATAATGTTGCTATTTCTTGTGGTTCTTTTGTGGGATATGATTTACTGTAACTTCTTTTATTTCATTTTTTGTGTGACGTTTACCCGTCTCCTTTTTTATAATTTTCCATATTGTATTAGGCTTGTTATTTGAGGACTATATCTGCTTTTCATAGCAGAGTTTTTTTTAGCTACATTTATAACCTTTTGTGTTGTGTTAATGTGTTGGTTGATTTCATAACATCAGTTTACACATCCAGGTTTTAACCTGTGTTGGTTACCCTATTATATCTGACAAAGATCAGTCATGTAATGTATTGGTTGATCACATAACATCAGTTTACCCATGCAGGTTTAAACCTGTGTTGGGTACACTATTATATCTGACAAAGATCAGTCATGTAATGTGTTGGTTGATCACATAACATCAGTTTACCCATGCAGGTTTAAACCTGTGTTGGGTGCACTATTATATCTGACAAAGATCAGTCATGTAATGTGTTGGTTGATCACATAACATCAGTTTACCCATGCAGGTTTAAACCTGTGTTGGGTACACTATTATATCTGACAAAGATCAGTCATGTAATGTATTGGTTGATCACATAACATCAGTTTACACATCCAGCTTGTAACCTGTGTTGGGTACACTATTATATCTGACAAAGATCAGTCATGTAATGTGTTGGTTGATCTCATAACATCAGTTTACACATCCAGGTTGTAACCTGTGTTGGGTACACTATTATATCTGACAAAGATCAGTCATGTAATGTGTTGGTTGATCACATAACATCAGTTTACACATCCAGCTTGTAACATGTGTTGGGTACACTATTATATCTGACAAAGATCAGTCATGTAATGTGTTGGTTGATCACATAACATCAGTTTACACATCCAGGTTGTAACATGTGTTGGGTACACTATTATATCTGACAAAGATCAGTCATGTAATGTGTTGGTTGATCACATAACATCAGTTTACACATCCAGGTTGTAACATGTGTTGGGTACACTATTATCAAAGATCAGTCATGTAATGTGTTGGTTGATCACATAACATCAGTTTACACATCCAGGTTGTAACATGTGTTGGGTACACTATTATCAAAGATCAGTCAAGTAATGTGTTGGTTGATCACATAACATCAGTTTACACATCCAGGTTGTAACATGTGTTGGGTACACTATTATATCTGACAAAGATCAGTCATGTAATGTGTTGGTTGATCACATAACATCAGTTTACACATCCAGGTTGTAACATGTGTTGGGTACACTATTATCAAAGATCAGTCATGTAATGTGTTGGTTGATCACATAACATCAGTTTACACATCCAGGTTGTAACATGTGTTGGGTACACTATTATATCTGACAAAGATCAGTCATGTAATGTGTTGGTTGATCACATAACATCAGTTTACACATCCAGGTTGTAACATGTGTTGGGTACACTATTATCAAAGATCAGTCATGTAATGTGTTGGTTGATCACATAACATCAGTTTACACATCCAGGTTGTAACATGTGTTGGGTACACTATTATATCTGACAAAGATCAGTCATGTAATGTGTTGGTTGATCACATAACATCAGTTTACACATCCAGGTTGTAACATGTGTTGGGTACACTATTATATCTGACAAAGATCAGTCATGTAATGTGTTGGTTGATCACATAACATCAGTTTACACATCCAGGTTGTAACATGTGTTGGGTACACTATTATCAAAGATCAGTCATGTAATGTGTTGGTTGATCACATAACATCAGTTTACACATCCAGGTTGTAACATGTGTTGGGTACACTATTATATCTGACAAAGATCAGTCATGTAATGTGTTGGTTGATCACATAACATCAGTTTACACATCCAGGTTGTAACATGTGTTGGGTACACTATTATCAAAGATCAGTCATGTAATGTGTTGGTTGATCACATAACATCAGTTTACACATCCAGGTTGTAACATGTGTTGGGTACACTATTATATCTGACAAAGATCAGTCATGTAATGTGTTGGTTGATCACATAACATCAGTTTACACATCCAGGTTGTAACATGTGTTGGGTACACTATTATCAAAGATCAGTCATGTAATGTGTTGGTTGATCACATAACATCAGTTTACACATCCAGGTTGTAACATGTGTTGGGTACACTATTATATCTGACAAAGATCAGTCATGTAATGTGTTGGTTGATCACATAACATCAGTTTACACATCCAGGTTGTAACATGTGTTGGGTACACTATTATCAAAGATCAGTCATGTAATGTGTTGGTTGATCACATAACATCAGTTTACACATCCAGGTTGTAACATGTGTTGGGTACACTATTATCAAAGATCAGTCATGTAATGTGTTGGTTGATCACATAACATCAGTTTACACATCCAGGTTGTAACATGTGTTGGGTACACTATTATATCTGACAAAGATCAGTCATGTAATGTGTTGGTTGATCACATAACATCAGTTTACACATCCAGCTAAGTCATGGAGGAGTATAAGGTGTCATTCATCAGCAGTGAAGTTTCTGGATGCCAAAACATTTCCAGTACAAGTTGTAATCTTACATAAAGAGGAAAATCTTATATACTACACTCAAATTACTTTCTCTACTCACTCTTCTATTTACTTCTTGTTTATAGAGATGTCATTATACATTTCCTTGTAGGTGTAAGAAGAATACAGTTGGCCGAAGATAGTCAGATTTTTTAGTAAGTGGATTGCTAGGTTATGTCTACAGAATTGCATGCTCTTTGATTGACTATGAGTAAAAGCAAATAGCGAATTTTCTTTGAAAAAATATAAATATTTTAAAATTCAAAGCAATAATAAAGAACATCTTTGAAAATGTTAATGCCAAAAAAGATTTTAATTTACACCAATTGTGTGCTTCAATAAAAGCTATTTGTCTTTAGTAGGGTAAGATTTTGTCTGTCTCTTACGATTTACAAGTTATACAGAAGTCATTCAGAATGAAGAGGACTTTACAGGTTATTGCCAGAAAATTAATTTGGATGTAAACACAGGGAGACCCAATGGACTATGAACCAGCTGCACACTGTTTTTCTTGTTTGTGATGTTACCATGCATTGCTATGATAGAGTGGCGCTGATGCAACGATACAACAATTTCCTTAACTATGTTTAAAGGCGTTACTTACCAACATTATTAAAGGGGGTGTTAAAACTGTCCACCGTCATTGTCCATACATTTTTGGCACCTATCTAAAACTATCCATCACTCGCTGTGGTTCACATTGAGAAATGCTGGTAATTTCCTGATAGATATTTTGTTTTAATTCTTGCAGCATGTGTTGGTTTGTCTTGTATACTTTATTTTAATTTACCCCACAGATAAAAGTTGTAGGCGGTTAGGTCGGGGGATCGGGTGGACCACAAATCTCTACTAATCATTCTGTCCTCTCAAACACACCACATATTGGCTGTGGCAGAGGCATGCTTATGTTTCTTTGATGCAAACCGTAGGCTCATGGTCTGGAACCTTTACACTGGAAAAGCTGCACAGTGGTGACCAAATACACAACAGAATAACTGTCCATAGTTCATTGAGTCTGACGGTATTTTAATGAAAATCAGTAAGAGGCATTTTAGAGAAAATCAGAATTTTGATTGCAAACACATGCTTATTCTCGTGTACCAACTTAATAAATTAATGTAATTTTCAATGTAGCACATTTGTAACTTTAGGAAGGAATTATTAATATCATATGCATGAAATCTCCCGTATCCTGTGTAATACATGTAATGAAATCAATTTAGTGTAAAGACAGTAATTTATAAAATTCAGTGTAATATAAATGATGAGAACCAAAGTTCTGTTGCAAACTGCACAGAAAATCACACATGAAATTGAAAGATGTAAACAACCTGTATTTTCTATGTTGTCATCCAACCCTTTAATAACACAATTCCCATGTATGCCAGTTCCTCTTCTCCTTTTCAAAATGTTTGACTGGTTATTACGTCTCACGTGTGGATACAAATATTCCGTATGTCATATCGAACCTCACACTGATGTTCATGTACTTACATTAAATGAAGAAAACAGGCTTAATTTATTCACAGGAGATTAAAATTCCTATCCCACTAATGTTAATTTGCTAAACTGATGATGCATTATCTCAGCTATCATACTGAATATTTTACAAGATGTGGATGTGAGTTCACTGATCTACTTTTATACAGTAAGTTTATTGGTTATGGAACATAGAGTTTTTCACTTTCTCTACTACATATAGTAAGTAGGGGAAGTATTGTATTCCACTCACAAATTCAATAAGATTTCACCAGAAATACATGTTTCCAGGCCCCCTAAATAAAAAAACAAAAAAAATAATCTGATGTGTTACACTCACATGACTTTATCTAATCTTGTGCAAACTATTTTTACAAATGCTTATTCTCCATATGCTTCATGTTAATCGAGATGTTAATCTTATTGCTAATTTTCTTGTAGATGCAAGGGGAATTGGTAGACTTTAAGCGATAGTCAAATGTTTTAAGAGCTGGTTGCTATGTGGAGTATTCCATTCTCTTTCCATTACCAGGACAAAAAAAAATGAATAACGAATTTCCATTTGAGAAAAAGTATAACTATTGCAAAATTTAAGGGAATAACAAGGAATATCTCAAAAATGGTTCACTCAACAAAAAAAAATATGTATGACATAAATTGTGTATTTTAACGCGATCTACATTTTTTGTGTAGTAAAATTTTGTCTATCTCTTATGGTTTACCAGTTATGCAAAAGTCGTTCACAATAAAGAATACTTTTGGAGACATTCCCAGAAAATTCGAGATATACATTTTATTTGTCATGAAAACATCTTAAACGTATGATATTTTAATCAAAATCGTTAGAGCCGTTTTTGAGAAAATTAAAATTTTCGAAAAATGTTCCATGTAAAGAGTAATTTGGGGTGGGGGGATTTGCTTGAAAACCTTCGTGTCGCATCTCTGGAAGATACTGAACCTAAATACCAAGTTTGGTGTTTATCTGACTGTTCATTTCTGAGTTACGCTGTTCACAGACACACACACAGACATGTTTCCAAAAATGCTTTTTTTGGATTCAGGGGGTCTCAAAACATGTATTTCTGGTGAAATCTCGGTATCAAATTTTGGGGTGGAATACAATACTTCCCCTACTTACTGTACGTAGTAGAGAAAGTAATAAAACACAAATAGTTACTACAGTATAGAATAAATCTTAAAATTGTGTGTTTGCAGATTGCAAAAAATCCAGGCAATGAGCCTCAGCTAAACGTCAGGTCATATTCAAATTAATTTGCTTGACATAAATAAATAATAAATGTACTTAAATTTTTGGTACTATTCAACCTTTGTACACATGATTCCTTAATATGGAAGCAAAATCTGTGAAAGGAACAAAGTGCTTTTACTTATGGTGTCATTTTTAATGGCTTAACCCCTTGCAAGTTTTGATACAGAAGAAAGTTATTGTTTCTGTCATCAAAGTAATGTTTACAATTACGAACTGGTTATTCATATACTGTTAATCAACGTGATTTTGAAACTAACAGTAGTATAAGAGTATGAAGGGCCATATGCTTTCTTTGTGATTTGTACAAATGCTATGAAAATTTTAACATTTACATACTATAACAATGCAGAAAATATCTGGTGCTACTGGAACCTCGGGTAGAGTACTTGCCTAGGGTTGTGCAGCTCTAGGGAAGGGGATGAGGCTTGAGGTGAAAAAGAGAACTTGAGCTAGCAGTCCTGCCCATGCCTTGGGCCCTTTTATTCTAGTCTAGGGACCTATGGCCAAAACTGTAAGCATCTCAGCTGTGTTATATTCCTGGCAGCTGGTTCGGTGGCTCTAAATACACAAATTTCCAAACAAAGACTTGGCACAGATATTATTATTGCAGAGACACTGCATGTCCGTCTCCCCGTGACCTAAGAGGCAACGATCTAACAATCTATGTTTACCACATACCCTATAATACCTGGGACAGTTCCCTCTCATTCTTAAACACGTTCCGCAAGATTCAAAAATGGCTGACTAACTTCACGTTGAGAAAATAGTTTATTTGCAAAATTTTTTTTTAATATTTTTTAAGGTAGTGTTGCAGTCCTCAAAAATTAAATATTGGAAAATAATATTGCAGGCAGTTGATATTAAAATCCTATGTGGTCTTTCGATTTGGAATGAATGCACCATTTTATCTGGATTATTGTGGTGAAAGTTCACCGTTAGTGACAATTTGCATGCCAGATGTACGCCGAAATAAAGCAGATAATGTGTTACAGAGCAGGATGGCTCTCTAGTAACGTATGAAGCTTGCAGTCGGGAGCTCCAGGGTTCAAATCCCGGGGCAACTACTCTAACCGAGGAAGATGTCTCCAAAGTAATATGTGAGACTGACATTCAGGAGGTGCAGAGTTTGATTCCTTGAGCTGGCTACTCTGACCACACAAGATGTCTCCACAGTAACATGTGAGACTGACATTCAAGAGCTGCAGTGTTTGATTCCTGGAGCTGGTTACTGTGAGCACACAAGATGTCTCCACAGTAACATGTGAGACTGACATTCAGGAGGTGCAGTGTTTGATTCCTTGAGCTGGCTACTCTGACCACACAAGATGTCTCCACAGTAACATGTGAGACTGACATTCAAGAGCTGCAGTGTTTGATTCCTGGAGCTGGTTACTCTGACCACACAAGATGTCTCCACAGTAACATGTGAGACTGACATTCAAGAGCTGCAGTGTTTGATTCCTGGAGCTGGTTACTGTGAGCACACAAGATGTCTCCACAGTAACATGTGAGACTGACATTCAGGAGGTGCAGAGTTTGATTCATGGAGCTGGTTACTCTGACCACACAAGATGTCTCCACAGTAACATGTGAGACTGACATTCAAGAGCTGCAGTGTTTGATTCCTGGAGCTGGTTACTGTAAGCACACAAGATGTCTCCACAGTAACATGTGAGACTGACATTCAGGAAGTGCAGTGTTTGATTCCTGGAGCTGGCTACTGTGAGCACACAAGATGTCTCCACAGTAACATGTGAGACTGACATTCAAGAGCTGCAGTGTTTGATTCCTGGAGCTGGCTACTCTGACCACACAAGATGTCTCCACAGTAACATGTGAGACTGACATTCAAGAGCTGCAGTGTTTGATTCCTGGAGCTGGTTACTCTGACCACACAAGATGTCACCACAGTAAGATGTGAGACTGACATTCAGGAGGTGCAGAGTTTGATTCCTGGAGCTGGCTACTGTGACCACACAAGATGTCTCCACAGTAACATGTGAGACTGACATTCAAGAGCTGCAGTGTTTGATTCCTGGAGCTGGTTACTGTGAGCACACAAGATGTCTCCACAGTAACATGTGAGACTGACATTCAAGAGCTGCAGTGTTTGATTCCTGGAGCTGGTTACTGTGAGCACACAAGATGTCTCCACAGTAACATGTGAGACTGACATTCAAGAGCTGCAGTGTTTGATTCCTGGAGCTGGTTACTGTGAGCACACAAGATGTCTCCACAGTAACATGTGAGACTGACATTCAAGAGCTGCAGTGTTTGATTCCTGGAGCTGGTTACTGTGAGCACACAAGATGTCTCCACAGTAACATGTGAGACTGACATTCAAGAGCTGCAGTGTTTGATTCCTGGAGCTGGCTACTCTGACCACACAAGATGTCTCCACAGTAACATGTGAGACTGACATTCAAGAGCTGCAGTGTTTGATTCCTGGAGCTGGCTACTGTGAGCACACAAGATGTCTCCACAGTAACATGTGAGACTGACATTCAAGAGCTGCAGTGTTTGATTCCTGGAGCTGGTTACTCTGACCACACAAGATGTCTCCACAGTAACATGTGAGACTGACATTCAAGAGCTGCAGTGTTTGATTCTTGGATCTGGTTACTGTGAGCACACAGGATGTCTCCACAGTAACATGTGAGACTGACATTCAAGAGCTGCAGTGTTTGATTCCTGGAGCTGGTTACTGTGAGCACACAAGATGTCTCCACAGTAACATGTGAGACTGACATTCAAGAGCTGCAGTGTTTGATTCCTGGAGCTGGTTACTGTGAGCACACAAGATGTCTCCACAGTAACATGTGAGACTGACATTCAAGAGCTGCAGTGTTTGATTCCTGGAGCTGGTTACTCTGACCACACAAGATGTCTCCACAGTAACATGTGAGACTGACGTTCAAGAGCTGCAGTGTTTGATTCCTGGAGCTGGTTACTCTGACCACACAAGATGTCTCCACAGTAACATGTGAGACTGACATTCAAGAGCTGCAGTGTTTGATTCCTGGAGCTGGTTACTGTGAGCACACAAGATGTCTCCACAGTAACATGTGAGACTGACATTCAAGAGCTGCAGTGTTTGATTCCTGGAGCTGGTTACTGTGAGCACACAAGATGTCTCCACAGTAACATGTGAGACTGACATTCAAGAGCTGCAGTGTTTGATTCCTGGAGCTGGTTACTGTGAGCACACAAGATGTCTCCACAGTAACATGTGAGACTGACATTCAAGAGCTGCAGTGTTTGATTCCTGGAGCTGGTTACTGTCAGCACACAAGATGTCTCCACAGTAACATGTGAGACTGACATTCAAGAGCTGCAGTGTTTGATTCCTGGAGCTGGTTACTGTGAGCACACAAGATGTCTCCACAGTAACATGTGAGACTGACATTCAGGAGGTGCAGAGTTTGATTCCTGGAGCTGGTTACTGTGAGCACACAAGATGTCTCCACAGTAACATGTGAGACTGACATTCAAGAGCTGCAGTGTTTGATTCCTGGAGCTGGTTACTGTGAGCACACAAGATGTCTCCACAGTAACATGTGAGACTGACATTCAAGAGCTGCAGTGTTTGATTCCTGGAGCTGGTTACTGTGAGCACACAAGATGTCTCCACAGTAACATGTGAGACTGACATTCAGGAGCTGCAGTGTTTGATTCCTGGAGCTGGTTACTGTCAGTACACAAGATGTCTCCACAGTAACTTGTGAGACTGCATTCAAGAGCTGCAGTGTTTGATTCCTGGAGCTGGCTACTGTCAGCACACAAGATGTCTCCACAGTAACATGTGAGACTGACATTCAAGAGCTGCAGTGTTTGATTCCTGGAGCTGGCTACTGTGAGCACACAAGATGTCTCCACAGTAACATGTGAGACTGACATTCAAGAGCTGCAGTGTTTGATTCCTGGAGCTGGCTACTCTGACCACACAAGATGTCTCCACAGTAACATGTGAGACTGACATTCAAGAGCTGCAGTGTTTGATTCCTGGAGCTGGTTACTCTGACCACACAAGATGTCACCACAGTAAGATGTGAGACTGACATTCAGGAGGTGCAGAGTTTGATTCCTGGAGCTGGCTACTGTGAGCACACAAGATGTCTCCACAGTAACATGTGAGACTGACATTCAAGAGCTGCAGTGTTTGATTCCTGGAGCTGGCTACTGTCAGCACACAAGATGTCTCCACAGTAACATGTGAGACTGACATTCAAGAGCTGCAGTGTTTGATTCCTGGAGCTGGCTACTGTGAGCACACAAGATGTCTCCACAGTAACATGTGAGACTGACATTCAAGAGCTGCAGTGTTTGATTCCTGGAGCTGGCTACTCTGACCACACAAGATGTCTCCACAGTAACATGTGAGACTGACATTCAAGAGCTGCAGTGTTTGATTCCTGGAGCTGGTTACTCTGACCACACAAGATGTCACCACAGTAAGATGTGAGACTGACATTCAGGAGGTGCAGAGTTTGATTCCTGGAGCTGGCTACTGTGACCACACAAGATGTCTCCACAGTAACATGTGAGACTGACATTCAAGAGCTGCAGTGTTTGATTCCTGGAGCTGGTTACTGTGAGCACACAAGATGTCTCCACAGTAACATGTGAGACTGACATTCAAGAGCTGCAGTGTTTGATTCCTGGAGCTGGTTACTGTGAGCACACAAGATGTCTCCACAGTAACATGTGAGACTGACATTCAAGAGCTGCAGTGTTTGATTCCTGGAGCTGGTTACTGTGAGCACACAAGATGTCTCCACAGTAACATGTGAGACTGACATTCAAGAGCTGCAGTGTTTGATTCCTGGAGCTGGTTACTGTGAGCACACAAGATGTCTCCACAGTAACATGTGAGACTGACATTCAAGAGCTGCAGTGTTTGATTCCTGGAGCTGGTTACTGTGAGCACACAAGATGTCTCCACAGTAACATGTGAGACTGACATTCAGGAGGTGCAGTGTTTGATTCCTGGAGCTGGTTACTGTGACCACACAAGATGTCTCCACAGTAACATGTGAGACTGACATTCAGGAGGTGCAGAGTTTGATTCCTGGAGCTGGCTACTCTGACCACACAAGATGTCTCCACAGTAACATGTGAGACTGACATTCAGGAGGTGCAGTGTTTGATTCCTGGAGCTGGTTACTGTGACCACACAAGATGTCTCCACAGTAACATGTGAGACTGACATTCAGGAGGTGCAGTGTTTAATTCCTGGAGCTGGCTACTGTGAGCACACAAGATGTCTCCACAGTAACATGTGAGACTGACATTCAGGAGGTGCAGAGTTTGATTCCTGGAGCTGGCTACTGTGAGCACACAAGATGTCTCCACAGTAACATGTGAGACTGACATTCAGGAGGTGCAGAGTTTGATTCATGGAGCTGGCTACTGTGACCACACAAGATGTCTCCACAGTAACATGTGAGACTGACATTCAGGAGGTGCAGTGTTTAATTCATGGAGCTGGCTACTGTGAGCACACAAGATGTCTCCACAGTAACATGTGAGACTGACATTCAAGAGCTGCAGTGTTTGATTCCTGGAGCTGGCTACTGTGAGCACACAAGATGTCTCCACAGTAACATGTGAGACTGACATTCAGGAGGTGCAGAGTTTGATTCATGGAGCTGGTTACTCTGACCACACAAGATGTCTCCACAGTAACATGTGAGACTGACATTCAAGAGCTGCAGTGTTTGATTCCTGGAGCTGGTTACTGTCAGCACACAAGATGTCTCCACAGTAACATGTGAGACTGACATTCAAGAGCTGCAGTGTTTGATTCCTGGAGCTGGCTACTCTGACCACACAAGATGTCTCCACAGTAACATGTGAGACTGACATTCAAGAGCTGCAGTGTTTGATTCCTGGAGCTGGTTACTGTGACCACACAAGATGTCTCCACAGTAACATGTGAGACTGACATTCAAGAGCTGCAGTGTTTGATTCCTGGAGCTGGTTACTGTGACCACACAAGATGTCTCCACAGTAACATGTGAGACTGACATTCAAGAGCTGCAGTGTTTGATTCCTGGAGCTGGTTACTGTGACCACACAAGATGTCTCCACAGTAACATGTGAGACTGACATTCAAGAGCTGCAGTGTTTGATTCCTGGAGCTGGTTATTGTGACCACACAAGATGTCTCCACAGTAACATGTGAGACTGACATTCAGGAGGTGCAGAGTTTGATTCCTGGAGCTGGTTACTGTGACCTAACAAGATGTCTCCACAGTAACATGTGAGACTGACATTCAAGAGCTGCAGTGTTTGATTCCTGGAGCTGGTTACTGTGACCACACAAGATGTCTCCACAGTAACATGTGAGACTGACATTCAGGAGGTGCAGTGTTTAATTCATGGAGCTGGCTACTGTGAGCACACAAGATGTCTCCACAGTTACATGTGAGACTGACATTCAAGAGCTGCAGTGTTTGATTCCTGGAGCTGGCTACTGTGAGCACACAAGATGTCTCCACAGTAACATGTGAGACTGACATTCAGGAGATGCAGAGTTTGATTCAACGAGCTGGTTACTCTGACCACACAAGATGTCTCCACAGTAACATGTGAGACTGACATTCAAGAGCTGCAGTGTTTGATTCCTGGAGCTGGTTACTGTGACCACACAAGATGTCTCCACAGTAACATGTGAGACTGACACTCAAGAGCTGCAGTGTTTGATTCCTGGAGCTGGTTACTGTGACCACACAAGATGTCTCCACAGTAACATGTGAGACTGACATTCAAGAGCTGCAGTGTTTGATTCCTGGAGCTGGTTACTGTGACCACA
This sequence comes from Deroplatys truncata, assembly GCA_030765065.1. Taxonomy (NCBI): domain Eukaryota; kingdom Metazoa; phylum Arthropoda; class Insecta; order Mantodea; family Mantidae; genus Deroplatys; species Deroplatys truncata. Next base: position 2,187,699 of record CM060987.1, on the reverse strand, counting down.
CAAGATGTCTCCACAGTAACATGTGAGACTGACATTCAAGAGCTGCAGTGTTTGATTCCTGGAGCTGGTTACTGTGACCACACAAGATGTCTCCACAGTAACATGTGAGACTGACATTCAAGAGCTGCAGTGTTTGATTCCTGGGGCTGGTTACTGTGACCACACAAGATGTCTCCACAGTAACATGTGAGACTGACATTCAGGAGGTGCAGAGTTTGATTCCTGGAGCTGGCTACTCTGACCACACAAGATGTCTCCACAGTAACATGTGAGACTGACATTCAAGAGCTGCAGTGTTTGATTCCTGGAGCTGGCTACTGTGAGCACACAAGATGTCTCCACAGTAACATGTGAGACTGACATTCAGGAGGTGCAGAGTTTGATTCCTGGAGCTGGTTACTGTGACCACACAAGATGTCTCCACAGTAACATGTGAGACTGACATTCAGGAGGTGCAGAGTTTGATTCCTGGAGCTGGTTACTGTGACCACACAAGATGTCTCCACAGTAACATGTGAGACTGACATTCAGGAGGTGCAGAGTTTGATTCCTGGAGCTGGCTACTCTGACCACACAAGATGTCTCCACAGTAACATGTGAGACTGACATTCAAGAGCTGCAGTGTTTGATTCCTGGAGCTGGTTACTCTGACCACACAAGATGTCTCCACAGTAACATGTGAGACTGACATTCAAGAGCTGCAGTGTTTGATTCCTGGAGCTGGTTACTGTGAGCACACAAGATGTCTCCACAGTAAGATGTGAGACTGACATTCAAGAGCTGCAGTGTTTGATTCCTGGAGCTGGCTACTCTGACCACACAAGATGTCTCCACAGTAACATGTGAGACTGACATTCAAGAGCTGCAGTGTTTGATTCCTGGAGCTGGCTACTGTGAGCACACAAGATGTCTCCACAGTAACATGTGAGACTGACATTCAAGAGCTGCAGTGTTTGATTCCTTGAGCTGGTTACTGTGAGCACACAAGATGTCTCCACAGTAACATGTGAGACTGACATTCAAGAGCTGCAGTGTTTGATTCCTGGAGCTGGTTACTGTGAGCACACAAGATGTCTCCACAGTAACATGTGAGACTGACATTCAAGAGCTGCAGTGTTTGATTCCTGGAGCTGGCTACTCTGACCACACAAGATGTCTCCACAGTAACATGTGAGACTGACATTCAAGAGGTGCAGTGTTTGATTCCTGGAGCTGGTTAGTGTGAGCACACAAGATGTCTCCACAGTAACATGTGAGACTGACATTCAAGAGCTGCAGTGTTTGATTCCTGGAGCTGGTTACTGTCAGCACACAAGATGTCTCCACAGTAACATGTGAGACTGACATTCAAGAGCTGCAGTGTTTGATTCCTGGAGCTGGTTACTGTGAGCACACAAGATGTCTCCACAGTAAGATGTGAGACTGACATTCAAGAGCTGCAGTGTTTGATTCCTGGAGCTGGCTACTCTGACCACACAAGATGTCTCCACAGTAACATGTGAGACTGACATTCAAGAGGTGCAGTGTTTGATTCCTGGAGCTGGCTACTCTGAGCACACAAGATGTCTCCACAGTAACATGTGAGACTGACATTCAAGAGCTGCAGTGTTTGATTCCTGGAGCTGGTTACTGTCAGCACACAAGATGTCTCCACAGTAACATGTGAGACTGACATTCAAGAGCTGCAGTGTTTGATTCCTGGAGCTGGTTACTGTGAGCACACAAGATGTCTCCACAGTAACATGTGAGACTGACATTCAGGAGGTGCAGAGTTTATTCCTGGAGCTGGTTACTGTGAGCACACAAGATGTCTCCACAGTAACATGTGAGACTGACATTCAAGAGCTGCAGTGTTTGATTCCTGGAGCTGGTTACTGTGAGCACACAAGATGTCTCCACAGTAACATGTGAGACTGACATTCAAGAGCTGCAGTGTTTGATTCCTGGAGCTGGTTACTGTGAGCACACAAGATGTCTCCACAGTAACATGTGAGACTGACATTCAAGAGCTGCAGTGTTTGATTCCTGGAGCTGGTTACTGTGAGCACACAAGATGTCTCCACAGTAACATGTGAGACCGACATTCAAGAGCTGCAGTGTTTGATTCCTGGAGCTGGTTACTGTGAGCACACAAGATGTCTCCACAGTAACATGTGAGACTGACATTCAAGAGCTGCAGTGTTTGATTCCTGGAGCTGGTTACTGTGAGCACACAAGATGTCTCCACAGTAAGATGTGAGACTGACATTCAAGAGCTGCAGTGTTTGATTCCTGGAGCTGGTTACTGTGAGCACACAAGATGTCTCCACAGTAACATCTGAGACTGACATTCAAGAGCTGCAGTGTTTGATTCCTGGAGCTGGTTACTGTGAGCACACAAGATGTCTCCACAGTAACATGTGAGACTGACATTCAAGAGCTGCAGTGTTTGATTCCTGGAGCTGGCTACTGTCAGCACACAAGATGTCTCCACAGTAACATGTGAGACTGACATTCAAGAGCTGCAGTGTTTGATTCCTGGAGCTGGTTACTGTGACCACACAAGATGTCTCCACAGTAACATGTGAGACTGACATTCAGGAGGTGCAGAGTTTGATTCCTGGAGCTGGTTACTCTGACCACACAAGATGTCTCCACAGTAACATGTGAGACTGACATTCAAGAGCTGCAGTGTTTGATTCCTTGAGCTGGTTACTCTGACCACACAAGATGTCTCCACAGTAACATGTGAGACTGACATTCAGGAGGTGCAGAGTTTGATTCCTGGAGCTGGCTACTCTGACCACACAAGATGACTCCACAGTAACATGTGAGACTGACATTCAAGAGCTGCAGTGTTTGATTCCTGGAGCTGGTTACTGTGAGCACACAAGATGTCTCCACAGTAACATGTGAGACTGACATTCAAGAGCTGCAGTGTTTGATTCCTGGAGCTGGTTACTGTGAGCACACAAGATGTCTCCACAGTAACACATGTGACTGACATTCAAGAGCTGCAGTGTTTGATTCCTGGAGCTGGTTACTGTGAGCACACAAGATGTCTCCACAGTAACATGTGAGACTGACATTCAAGAGCTGCAGTGTTTGATTCCTGGAGCTGGTTACTGTGAGCACACAAGATGTCTCCACAGTAACATGTGAGACTGACATTCAAGAGCTGCAGTGTTTGATTCCTGGAGCTGGTTACTGTGAGCACACAAGCTGTCTCCACAGTAACATGTGAGACTGACATTCAAGAGCTGCAGTGTTTGATTCCTGGAGCTGGTTACTGTGAGCACACAAGATGTCTCCACAGTAACATGTGAGACTGACATTCAAGAGCTGCAGTGTTTGATTCCTGGAGCTGGTTACTGTGAGCACACAAGATGTCTCCACAGTAACATGTGAGACTGACATTCAAGAGCTGCAGTGTTTGATTCCTGGAGCTGGCTACTGTGAGCACACAAGATGTCTCCACAGTAACATGTGAGACTGACATTCAGGAGGTGCAGAGTTTGATTCCTGGAGCTGGCTACTCTGACCACACAAGATGTCTCCACAGTAACATGTGAGACTGACATTCAAGAGCTGCAGTGTTTGATTCCTGGAGCTGGCTACTCTGACCACACAAGATGTCTCCACAGTAACATGTGAGACTGACATTCAGGAGCTGCAGTGTTTGATTCCTGGAGCTGGTTACTCTGACCACACAAGATGTCTCCACAGTAACATGTGAGACTGATATTCAAGAGCTGCAGTGTTTGATTCCTGGAGCTGGTTACTGTGAGCACACAAGATGTCTCCACAGTAACATGTGAGACTGACATTCAGGAGCTGCAGTGTTTAATTCATGGAGCTGGCTACTGTGAGCACACAAGATGTCTCCACAGTAACATGTGAGACTGACATTCAGGAGCTGCAGTGTTTAATTCATGGAGCTGGCTACTGTGAGCACACAAGATGTCTCCACAGTAACATGTGAGACTGACATTCAGGAGCTGCAGTGTTTCATTCCTGGAGCTGGTTACTGTGAGCACACAAGATGTCTCCACAGTAACATGTGAGACTGACATTCAAGAGCTGCAGTGTTTGATTCCTGGAGCTGGTTACTGTGAGCACACAAGATGTCTCCACAGTAACATGTGAGACTGACATTCAAGAGCTGCAGTGTTTGATTCCTGAAGCTGGCTACTGTGAGCACACATGATGTCTCCACAGTAACATGTGAGACTGACATTCTGGAGGTGCAGAGTTTGATTCCTGAAGCTGGTTACTGTGACCACACAAGATGTCTCCACAGTAACATGTGAGACTGACATTCAAGAGCTGCAGTGTTTGATTCCTGGATGCTGGTTACTGTGAGCACAGAAGATGTCTCCACAGTAACATGTGAGACTGACATTCAAGAGCTGCAGTGTTTGATTCCTGGAGCTGGTTACTGTCAGCACACAAGATGTCTCCACAGTAACATGTGAGACTGACATTCAAGAGCTGCAGTGTTTGATTCCTGGAGCTGGCTACTCTGACCACACAAGATGTCTCCACAGTAACATGTGAGACTGACATTCAGGAGGTGCAGAGTTTGATTCCTGGAGCTGGTTACTCTGACCACACAAGATGTCTGCCCAGTAACATGTGAGACTGACATTCAGGAGGTGCAGTGTTTGATTCCTGGAGCTGGTTACTGTGAGCACACAAGATGTCTCCACAGTAACATGTGAGACTGACATTCAAGAGCTGCAGTGTTTGATTCCTGCAGCTGGCTACTGTGAGCACACAAGATGTCTCCACAGTAACATGTCAGACTGACATTCAAGAGCTGCAGTGTTTGATTCCTGGAGCTGGATACTGTGAGCACACAAGATGTCTCCACAGTAACATGTGAGACTGACATTCAAGAGCTGCAGTGTTTGATTCCTGGAGCTGGTTACTGTGAGCACACAAGATGTCACCACAGTAAGATGTGAGACTGACATTCAGGAGGTGCAGAGTTTGATTCCTGGAGCTGGTTACTCTGACCACACAAGATGTCTCCACAGTAACATGTGAGACTGACATTCAAGAGCTGCAGTGTTTGATTCCTGGAGCTAGCTACTGTGAGCACACAAGATGTCTCCACAGTAACATGTGAGACTGACATTCAAGAGCTGCAGTGTTTGATTCCTGGAGCTGGTTACTGTGAGCACACACGATGTCTCCACAGTAACATGTGAGACTGACATTCAAGAGCTGCAGTGTTTGATTCCTGGAGCTGGTTACTGTGAGCACACAAGATGTCTCCACAGTAAGATGTGCGACTGACATTCAGGAGCTGCAGTGTTTGATTCCTGGAGCTGGTTACTGTGACCACACAAGATGTCTCCACAGTAACATGTGAGACTGACATTCAAGAGCTGCAGTGTTTGATTCCTGGAGCTGGTTACTCTGACCACACAAGATGTCTCCACAGTAACATGTGAGACTGACATTCAGGAGCTGCAGTGTTTGATTCCTTGAGCTGGTTACTGTGAGCACACAAGATGTCTCCACAGTAACATGTGAGACTGACATTCAAGAGCTGCAGTGTTTGATTCCTGGAGCTGGCTACTCTGACCACACAAGATGTCTGCACAGTAACATGTGAGACTGACATTCAAGAGCTGCAGTGTTTGATTCCTGGAGCTGGTTACTGTGAGCACACAAGATGTCTCCACAGTAACATGTGAGACTGACATTCAAGAGCTGCAGTGTTTGATTCCTGGAGCTGGCTACTCTGACCACACAAGATGTCTCCACAGTAACATGTGAGACTGACATTCAAGAGCTGCAGTGTTTGATTCCTGGAGCTGGCTACTCTGACCACACAAGATGTCTCCACAGTAACATGTGAGACTGACATTCAAGAGCTGCAGTGTTTGATTCCTGGAGCTGGCTACTGTGAGCACACAAGATGTCTCCACAGTAACATGTGAGACTGACATTCAAGAGGTGCAGAGTTTGATTCCTGGAGCTGGCTACTGTGAGCACACAAGATGTCTCCACAGTAACATGTGAGACTGACATTCAAGAGCTGCAGTGTTTGATTCCTGGAGCTGGCTACTGTGAGCACACAAGATGTCTCCACAGTAACATGTGAGACTGACATTCAAGAGCTGCAGTGTTTGATTCCTGGAGCTGGCTACTGTGAGCACACAAGATGTCTCCACAGTAACATGTGAGACTGACATTCAGGAGGTGCAGAGTTTGATTCCTGGAGCTGGCTACTCTGACCACACAAGATGTCTCCACAGTAACATGTGAGACTGACATTCAAGAGCTGCAGTGTTTGATTCCTGGAGCTGGCTACTCTGACCACACAAGATGTCTCCACAGTAACATGTGAGACTGACATTCAGGAGCTGCAGTGTTTGATTCCTGGAGCTGGTTACTCTGACCACACAAGATGTCTCCACAGTAACATGTGAGACTGATATTCAAGAGCTGCAGTGTTTGATTCCTGGAGCTGGTTACTGTGAGCACACAAGATGTCTCCACAGTAACATGTGAGACTGACATTCAAGAGCTGCAGTGTTTGATTCCTGGAGCTGGTTACTGTGAGCACACAAGATGTCTCCACAGTAACATGTGAGACTGACATTCAAGAGCTGCAGTGTTTGATTCCTGGAGCTGGATACTGTGAGCACACAAGATGTCTCCACAGTAACATGTGAGACTGACAATCAAGAGCTGCAGTGTTTGATTCCTGGAGCTGGTTACTCTGAGCACACAAGATGTCTCCACAGTAACATGTGAGACTGACATTCAAGAGCTGCATTGTTTGATTCCTGGAGCTGGTTACTCTGAGCACACAAGATGTCTCCACAGTAACATGTGAGACTGACATTCAAGAGCTGCAGTGTTTGATTCCTGGAGCTGGTTACTGTGAGCACACAAGATGTCTCCACAGTAACATGTGAGACTGACATTCAAGAGCTGCAGTGTTTGATTCCTGGAGCTGGATACTGTGAGCACACAAGATGTCTCCACAGTAACATGTGAGACTGACATTCAAGAGCTGCAGTTTTTGATTCCTGGAGCTGGTTACTGTGAGCACACAAGATGTCTCCACAGTAACATGTGAGACTGACATTCAGGAGGTGCAGAGTTTGATTCCTGGAGCTGGCTACTCTGACCACACAAGATGTCTCCACAGTAACATGTGAGACTGACATTCAGGAGCTGCAGTGTTTAATTCATGGAGCTGGCTACTGTGAGCACACAAGATGTCTCCACAGTAACATGTGAGACTGACATTCAAGAGCTGCAGTGTTTGATTCCTGGAGCTGGTTACTGTGAGCACACAAGATGTCTCCACAGTAACATGTGAGACTGACATTCAAGAGCTGCAGTGTTTGATTCCTGAAGCTGGCTACTGTGAGCACACATGATGTCTCCACAGTAACATGTGAGACTGACATTCTGGAGGTGCAGAGTTTGATTCCTGAAGCTGGTTACTGTGACCACACAAGATGTCTCCACAGTAACATGTGAGACTGACATTCAAGAGCTGCAGTGTTTGATTCCTGGAGCTGGCTACTCTGACCACACAAGATGTCTCCACAGTAACATGTGAGACTGACATTCAAGAGCTGCAGTGTTTGATTCCTGGATGCTGGTTACTGTGAGCACAGAAGATGTCTCCACAGTAACATGTGAGACTGACATTCAAGAGCTGCAGTGTTTGATTCCTGGAGCTGGTTACTGTCAGCACACAAGATGTCTCCACAGTAACATGTGAGACTGACATTCAAGAGCTGCAGTGTTTGATTCCTGGAGCTGGCTACTCTGACCACACAAGATGTCTCCACAGTAACATGTGAGACTGACATTCAGGAGGTGCAGAGTTTGATTCCTGGAGCTGGTTACTCTGACCACACAAGATGTCTGCCCAGTAACATGTGAGACTGACATTCAGGAGGTGCAGTGTTTGATTCCTGGAGCTGGTTACTGTGAGCACACAAGATGTCTCCACAGTAACATGTGAGACTGACATTCAAGAGCTGCAGTGTTTGATTCCTGCAGCTGGCTACTGTGAGCACACAAGATGTCTCCACAGTAACATGTCAGACTGACATTCAAGAGCTGCAGTGTTTGATTCCTGGAGCTGGATACTGTGAGCACACAAGATGTCTCCACAGTAACATGTGAGACTGACATTCAAGAGCTGCAGTGTTTGATTCCTGGAGCTGGTTACTGTGAGCACACAAGATGTCACCACAGTAAGATGTGAGACTGACATTCAGGAGGTGCAGAGTTTGATTCCTGGAGCTGGTTACTCTGACCACACAAGATGTCTCCACAGTAACATGTGAGACTGACATTCAAGAGCTGCAGTGTTTGATTCCTGGAGCTAGCTACTGTGAGCACACAAGATGTCTCCACAGTAACATGTGAGACTGACATTCAAGAGCTGCAGTGTTTGATTCCTGGAGCTGGTTACTGTGAGCACACAAGATGTCTCCACAGTAACATGTGAGACTGACATTCAAGAGCTGCAGTGTTTGATTCCTGGAGCTGGTTACTGTGAGCACACAAGATGTCTCCACAGTAAGATGTGCGACTGACATTCAGGAGCTGCAGTGTTTGATTCCTGGAGCTGGTTACTGTGACCACACAAGATGTCTCCACAGTAACATGTGAGACTGACATTCAAGAGCTGCAGTGTTTGATTCCTGGAGCTGGTTACTCTGACCACACAAGATGTCTCCACAGTAACATGTGAGACTGACATTCAGGAGCTGCAGTGTTTGATTCCTTGAGCTGGTTACTGTGAGCACACAAGATGTCTCCACAGTAACATGTGAGACTGACATTCAAGAGCTGCAGTGTTTGATTCCTGGAGCTGGCTACTCTGACCACACAAGATGTCTGCACAGTAACATGTGAGACTGACATTCAAGAGCTGCAGTGTTTGATTCCTGGAGCTGGTTACTGTGAGCACACAAGATGTCTCCACAGTAACATGTGAGACTGACATTCAAGAGCTGCAGTGTTTGATTCCTGGAGCTGGCTACTCTGACCACACAAGATGTCTCCACAGTAACATGTGAGACTGACATTCAAGAGCTGCAGTGTTTGATTCCTGGAGCTGGCTACTCTGACCACACAAGATGTCTCCACAGTAACATGTGAGACTGACATTCAAGAGCTGCAGTGTTTGATTCCTGGAGCTGGCTACTGTGAGCACACAAGATGTCTCCACAGTAACATGTGAGACTGACATTCAAGAGCTGCAGTGTTTGATTCCTGGAGCTGGCTACTGTGAGCACACAAGATGTCTCCACAGTAACATGTGAGACTGACATTCAAGAGCTGCAGTGTTTGATTCCTGGAGCTGGCTACTGTGAGCACACAAGATGTCTCCACAGTAACATGTGAGACTGACATTCAGGAGGTGCAGAGTTTGATTCCTGGAGCTGGCTACTCTGACCACACAAGATGTCTCCACAGTAACATGTGAGACTGACATTCAAGAGCTGCAGTGTTTGATTCCTGGAGCTGGCTACTCTGACCACACAAGATGTCTCCACAGTAACATGTGAGACTGACATTCAGGAGCTGCAGTGTTTGATTCCTGGAGCTGGTTACTCTGACCACACAAGATGTCTCCACAGTAACATGTGAGACTGATATTCAAGAGCTGCAGTGTTTGATTCCTGGAGCTGGTTACTGTGAGCACACAAGATGTCTCCACAGTAACATGTGAGACTGACATTCAAGAGCTGCAGTGTTTGATTCCTGGAGCTGGTTACTGTGAGCACACAAGATGTCTCCACAGTAACATGTGAGACTGACATTCAAGAGCTGCAGTGTTTGATTCCTGGAGCTGGATACTGTGAGCACACAAGATGTCTCCACAGTAACATGTGAGACTGACAATCAAGAGCTGCAGTGTTTGATTCCTGGAGCTGGTTACTCTGAGCACACAAGATGTCTCCACAGTAACATGTGAGACTGACATTCAAGAGCTGCATTGTTTGATTCCTGGAGCTGGTTACTCTGAGCACACAAGATGTCTCCACAGTAACATGTGAGACTGACATTCAAGAGCTGCAGTGTTTGATTCCTGGAGCTGGTTACTGTGAGCACACAAGATGTCTCCACAGTAACATGTGAGACTGACATTCAAGAGCTGCAGTGTTTGATTCCTGGAGCTGGATACTGTGAGCACACAAGATGTCTCCACAGTAACATGTGAGACTGACATTCAAGAGCTGCAGTTTTTGATTCCTGGAGCTGGTTACTGTGAGCACACAAGATGTCTCCACAGTAACATGTGAGACTGACATTCAGGAGGTGCAGAGTTTGATTCCTGGAGCTGGCTACTCTGACCACACAAGATGTCTCCACAGTAACATGTGAGACTGACATTCAAGAGCTGCAGTGTTTGATTCCTGGAGCTGGCTACTCTGACCACACAAGATGTCTCCACAGTAACATGTGAGACTGACATTCAAGAGCTGCAGTGTTTGATTCCTGGAGCTGGTTACTGTGAGCACACAAGATGTCTCCACAGTAACATGTGAGACTGACATTCAGAGCTGCAGTGTTTGATTCCTGGAGCTGGTTACTGTGAGCACACAAGATGTCTCCACAGTAACATGTGAGACTGACATTCAAGAGCTGCAGTGTTTGATTCCTGGAGCTGGTTACTGTGAGCACACAAGATGTCTCCACAGTAACATGTGAGACTGACATTCAAGAGCTGCAGTGTTTGATTCCTGGAGCTGGTTACTGTGAGCACACAAGATGTCTCCACAGTAACATGTGAGACTGACATTCAAGAGCTGCAGTGTTTGATTCCTGGAGCTGGTTACTGTGAGCACACAAGATGTCTATACAGTAACATGTGAGACTGACATTCAGGAGCTGCAGTGTTTGATTCATGGAGCTGGTTACTGTGAGCACACAAGATGTCTCCACAGTAACATGTGAGACTGACATTCAAGAGCTGCGGTGTTTGATTCCTGGAGCTGGTTACTGTGAGCACACCAGATGTCTCCACAGTAACATGTGAGACTGACATTCAAGAACTGCAGTGTTTGATACCTGGAGCTGGTTACTGTGAGCACACAAGATGTCTCCACAGTAAGATGTGAGACTGACATTCAAGAGCTGCAGTGTTTGATTCCTGGAGCTGGTTAGTGTGAGCACACAAGATGTCTCCACAGTAACATGTGAGACTGACATTCAAGAGCTGCAGTGTTTGATTCCTTGAGCTGGCTACTCTGACCACACAAGATGTCTCCACAGTAACATGTGAGACTGACATTCAAGAGCTGCAGTGTTTGATTCCTGGAGCTGGCTACTCTGACCACACAAGATGTCTCCACAGTAACATGTGAGACTGACATTCAAGAGCTGCAGTGTTTGATTCCTGGAGCTGGCTACTCTGACCACACAAGATGTCTCCACAGTAACATGTGAGACTGACATTCAAGAGCTGCATTGTTTGATTCCTGGAGCTGGTTACTGTGAGCACACAAGATGTCTCCACAGTAACATGTGAGACTGACATTCAAGAGCTGCAGTGTTTGATTCCTGGAGCTGGCTACTGTGAGCACACAAGATGTCTCCACAGTAAAATGTGAGACTGACATTCAAGAGCTGCAGTGTTTGATTCCTGGAGCTGGTTACTCTGACCACACAAGATGTCTCCACAGTAACATGTGAGACTGACATTCAAGAGCTGCAGTGTTTGATTCCTGGAGCTGGTTACTGTGAGCACACAAGATGTCTCCACAGTAACATGTGAGACTGACATTCAAGAGCTGCAGTGTTTGATTCCTTGAGCTGGCTACTCTGACCACACAAGATGTCTCCACAGTAACATGTGCGACTGACATTCAAGAGCTGCATTGTTTGATTCCTGGAGCTGGTTACTGTGAGCACACAAGATGTCTCCACAGTAACATGTGAGACTGACATTCAAGAGCTGCAGTGTTTGATTCCTGGAGCTGGCTACTGTGAGCACACAAGATGTCTCCACAGTAAAATGTGAGACTGACATTCAGGAGCTGCAGTGTTTGATTCCTGGAGCTGGCTACTGTGAGCACACAAGATGTCTCCACAGTAACATGTGAGACTGACCATCAGGAGCTGCAGTGTTTGATTCCTGGAGCTGGCTACTGTGAGCACACAAGATGTCTCCACAGTAACATGTGAGACTGACTTTCAAGAGCTGCAGTGTTTGATTCCTTGAGCTGGCTACTCTGACCACACAAGATGTCTCCACAGTAACATGTGAGACTGACATTCAGGAGCTGCAGTGTTTGATTCCTGGAGCTGGTTACTGTGAGCACACAAGATGTCTCCACAGTAACATGTGAGACTGACATTCAAGAGCTGCAGTGTTTGATTCCTGGAGCTGGCTACTGTGACCACACAAGATATCTCCACAGTACAATGTGAGACTGACATTCAAGAGCTGCAGTGTTTGATTCCTGGAGCTGGTTACTGTGAGCACACAAGATGTCTCCACAGTAACATGTGAGACTGACATTCAGGAGCTGCAGTGTTTAATTCATGGAGCTGGCTACTGTGAGCACACAAGATGTGAGAGTCAGTCGGGAGCCCCTGGGTGTGATCCCTGGAGCTGGTTACTGTGAGCACACAAGATGTGAGAGTCACGTTCGGGAGCCCCTGGGTGTGATTCGTGGAGCTGGTTACTGTGAGCACACAAGATGTGAGAGTCACAGTCGGGAGCCCCTGGGTGTGATCCCTGGAGCTGGTTACTGTGAGCACACAAGATGTGAGAGTCACAGTCGGGAGCCCCTGGGTGTGATTCCTGGAGCTGGCTACTGTGAGCACACAAGATGTGAGAGTCAGTCGGGAGCCCTTGGGTGTGATCCCTGGAGCTGGCTACTGTAGGCACACAAGATGTGAGAGTCACAGTCGGGAGCCCCTGGGTGTGATCCCTGGAGCTGGTTACTGTGAGCACACAAGATGTGAGAGTCAGTCGGGAGCCCCTGGGTGTGATTCCTGGAGCTGGCTACTGTGAGCACACAAGATGTGAGAGTCAGTCGGGAGCCCCTGGGTGTGATCCCTGGAGCTGGCTACTGTGAGCACACAAGATGTGAGAGTCAGTCGCGAGCCCCTGGGTGTGATCCCTGGAGCTGGTTACTGTGAGCACACAAGATGTGAGAGTCACAGTCGGGAGCCCCTGGGTGTGATCCCTGGAGCTGGTTACTGTGAGCACACAAGATGTGAGAGTTACAGTCGGGAGCCCCTGGGTGTGATTCCTGGAGCTGGTTACTGTGAGCACACAAGATGTGAGAGTCACAGTCGGGAGCCCCTGGGTGTGATCCCTGGAGCTGGTTACTGCGAGCACACAAGATGTGAGAGTCACAGTCGGGAGCCCCTGGGTGTGATTCCTGGAGCTGGCTACTGTGAGCACACAAGATGTGAGAGTCAGTCGGGAGCCCCTGGGTGTGATCCCTGGAGCTGGCTACTGTGAGCACACAAGATGTGAGAGTCACAGTCGGGAGCCCCTGGGTGTGATCCATGGAGCTGGTTACTGTGAGCACACAAGATGTGAGAGTCAGTCGGGAGCCCCTGGGTGTGATTCCTGGAGCTGGCTACTGTGAGCACACAAGATGTGAGAGTCAGTCGGGAGCCTCTGGGTGTGATTCCTTGAGCTGACTACTGTGAGCACACAAGATGTGAGAGTCAGTCGGGAGCCCCTGGGTGTGATTCCTTGAGCTGACTACTGTGAGCACACAAGATGTGAGAGTCAGTCGGGAGCCCCTGGGTGTGATCCCTGGAGCTGGTTACTGTGAGCACACAAGATGTGAGAGTCACAGTCGGGAGCCCCTGGCTGTGATTCGTGGAGCTGGTTACTGTGAGCACACAAGATGTGAGAGTCACAGTCGGGAGCCCCTGGGTGTGATCCCTGGAGTTGGTTACTGTGAGCACACAGGATGTGAGAGTCACAGTCGGGAGCCCCTGGGTGTGATTCCTGGAGCTGGCTACTGTGAGCACACAAGATGTGAGAGTCAGTCGGGAGCCCCTGGGTGTGATCCCTGGAGCTGGCTACTGTGAGCACACAAGATGTGGGAGTCAGTCGGGAGCCCCTGGGTGTGATCCCTGGAGCTGGCTACTGTGAGCACATAAGATGTGAGAGTCACAGTCGGGAGCCCCTGGGTGTGATCCCTGGAGCTGGCTACTGTGAGCACACAAGATGTGAGAGTCAGTGGGGAGCCCCTGGGTGTGATCCCTGGAGCTGGCTACTGTGAGCACACAAGATGTGAGAGTCAGTCGCGAGCCCCTGGGTGTGATCCCTGGAGCTGGTTACTGTGAGCACACAAGATGTGAGAGTCACAGTCGGGAGCCCCTGGGTGTGATCCCTGGAGTTGGTTACTGTGAGCACACAAGATGTGAGAGTCACAGTCGGGAGCCCCTGGGTGTGATTCCTGGAGCTGGTTACTGTGAGCACACAAGATGTGAGAGTCACAGTCGGGAGCCCCTGGGTGTGATTCCTGGAGCTGGTTACTGTGAGCACACAAGATGTGAGAGTCACAGTCGGGAGCCCCTGGGTGTGATCCCTGGAGCCGGTTACTGTGAGCACACAAGATGTGAGAGTCACGGTCGGGAGCCCCTGGGTGTGATTCCTGGAGCTGGTTACTGTGAGCACACAAGATGTGAGAGTCACAGTCGGGAGCCCCTGGGTGTGATTCCTGGAGCTGGCTACTGTGAGCACACAAGATGTGAGAGTCAGTCGGGAGCCCCTGGGTGTGATCCCTGGAGCTGGTTACTGTGACCACACAAGATGTCTCCACAGTAACATGTGAGACTGACATTCAGGAGCTGCAGTGTTTGATTCCTGGAGCTGGCTACTGTGAGCACACAAGATGTGAGAGTCAGTCGGGAGCCCCTGGGTGTGATCCCTGGAGCTGGTTACTGTGACCACACAAGATGTGAGAGTCAGTCGGGAGCCCCTGGAGCTTGCTCGTGTGACTAGTTTTCTGTTTTCCCTGTTATTTGGTGAGTGCTGGTTCTTTTTTCTTCTACTATATAGTTGCTATGGGTTCTTCACCTCATCTATTCATTTTCGTGCGAGGTGTCGCTGGTTACATCATGTACGGTTCATCGATGAAATGGTAATGTAAGACTAAACAGCAAACTATCTGTAAGGTAATATTTATAAAATAGAGTAATTCCCTTACAAAGTCTATTTTTGTATTAGAACGGGATTAAATTTAGTTTTGAATAATGCATTCCACAGTTATTTCTGAAGTTTCATGACTAAAAATGATGTCTACATAAAAAGGGCTCACAGGGGCCTAAATCTTGCCTTATTTTTTTGCTTTCTTTGCCGGGTACATAGCCGCTAGAGTAGATATTGCTTTCCACCCAAAAATTTGATACAGAGAATTCACCAGAAATACATGTTTTGAGGCATTTTTGAGCTATTTTGGAAATAGGTCCATTTGTGTGTCTGTGAACGTCATAAATCAAAATTAAAAAGTTGGATATGTACTGAAACTAGGTATTTGAGTGCAGTATCTTCCAAGGGTGTGACACGATTTTCAAGAAAATCCCCCTTTATCATGCTGCGGTATATTGAACATTCTCTGAAAGTTTTGATTTTCCAAGAAATGGCTCTTGTGAATTTGATTAAAACACAACATATTTAAATTATTTACATTACAAGTAAAATGTGTACCTTGAATTTTCAGGGAATAGCCATTGAAGTCCTCTTCATTGGGAAGGAACTTTGTATAATCTTGTATAACTGGTAAAGTTAAGTGAGAGAGGGAGGGAGAGAGAGAGAGAGAGAGGGGGGGGCCACAAAAAAAATGTGGATGTCTTTAAAGCATACAATTTATTTTAAATACAATTTTTTTCTGGCATAAGCTATTTCTGAGATATCCCTTATTAATGGTTTGAATTGTTCATTTCTTGGCCATTCTTTAAAGTCCATTCTACAATCAGGCTTTTGTTGTGATGGAATTTTAAGACCAGCATATAGCGTCCAGTTGTTAAACATTTGACTATCGCTGTTCTCTATAACGAAATGTGTAATGTAGCTGTTTCTGTAAAGGTTTTTCTCGATTAAAAGTAGTAGATAGAAAAATAAGCTTTAGTAAGAATAGTTTCTATACTCACTAATAAACGATAGAGGGTAGAGAAAGTCATGTGAATGTATAACATGAGATTTTGCTTTCTTTCTCTCTCTCTCTGTTTCTAATAATAAAGACCATAACAACAAAGGGATAAGAGAAACCAATTTGCATTTCCATTTTTCTTGTATGTCATTTTACTCATCTGTCTCTATTAAGCTTTGAGTATGTTAAAATGAAACTGATTGTTATAAATATGTTAGTAGGATACAGGACAATAGCACTGAATGTGGTACTGGACAATTCTATATTTGCCCAGAAGAAAAAGAAGAAGAAAGGTGATACAACATCACAAGACACGCTACCATCTGATATTGTGCCTTCTCCTCCACATGAAGACTTGATAAGGGTAAGTGAATTAACAGCCTTGGGATACAGGGGAAATTTATAATACATTGTTTTTTTAAAATGTTAACCTTCATATGAGTTCAGGATCACCTCACAGCTGATGTCTTTAATTAAGTGCTCAACATTTTTGATAATTGTTTGGTATACTGTGACAAGGGTATTTTAATTCAATCTGGTCCTACCAGAAATGAAAGAGGAATTAGTTATGAGGGAGATCTTGATATTACTTTGCCCACCTACCCTCCCGTTTTAGTGATCGTTCTTAAATAGTTGAAACTAGCAACAGTTTGAGTGAAGTGTTGCCAACCAAACAAGGTAAGGAGCCGTTAATGAATGCCACCAACGTATGAAAATGTAATTGGATAATAATAATAATAATAATAATAATAATAATAATAATAATAATAATAATAATAATAATAATAATAATAATAATAATAATAATAATAATAATAATAATAATTCTAATTCTTTATTGCTTGTATACTTGGAAATAATAAGTTAAAAGCATGGTAAAAGAAAGACAATGTGTACATAACAAGTTTACAACAATTTTACAAAAATTTATACTCACTAGCATTCCAAACAATAGGTCTCTCTCTCTCTCTCTCACACACACACACTCTTTCTCTCTCTACCTCTACGCCAGAATTCATCCAATCTGTACAGGGGTCTATTTACAAGCTAGTCTTTTATTCTGGTTTTAAAAAGGTTGGATCTTAACATTTTTAGTTCTCTATGTAGTTTATTATATAATGTTGCTCCTATGTTTTTAGGATCTTTGTGTGATTGAGTCTGTATACATTAATTTGTGTTCTGGTATTGTAGTCATGCAACTTCTAGTAAGATCACTGGTGCTTGTATTAGTAATATGACACGGTATACATATAGAGAGATGATTGTAAGGATTTTATTTTTTATAAAGAACTCCTTGCATGGGTGCTCAGGGGTTATACCTGACATGATTCTCAAACATTTCTTTTGCAGGATTAATACTCTATTAATGTACAAATAAGCTGCTCCCCCCCCCCCCCCAGAGTGCAATACCATAGAGAAAATGAGGGTATACTATCCCATAATAGATGGTGTTTAATAGATTTAAGTTTTTAAACCTGGCAAAATAACATAACAGAAACACACCGTTGCTCACCTGATCAATGTGTACACTCCATTAGAAGTGTTTGTGAAACTGTATTCCCAGAAATTATGTATATTCGCTTTCATGAATAAGTTCATTACAAATTTCTGCTTCAAGTAAGTTTTCTTGTGTATGAGATACTGCAAAATTTACTATTTTGGTTTTACTTACATTACATCCTAATTTATTATCATTAAAATAGTTAAGTAGGTGAGTTGTAATAACAGTTATTTTCTCTCTAAGTCCCTGTGTAGATGAGTCCCAACATATGACAGCTGTATCATCTGCATATGACAATATCTTAGAATTTGCTATAGTAGGAATGTCGTTAGTGTATAATATAAATAATAAGGGTCCCAGTACAGAACCTTGTGGAACTCCACATTGAACTATTCCCTCACTGGATTTGTAGGTTTCCTTTTGATTGACATTATAGAACAGAATTTCAGTCCTTTGGACTCGATTATTTAAATAAGATGAAATTAACTGGTTACCAAGCCCCCTTATACAATAATGGTTTAGTTTCCTATGTAAAATTTTGTGATCGACACACTCAAATGCCTTAGACAGGTCTAGAAATACTCCTGCTGTCTTATTGTAATTTTCAAGCATGGCTATACTATCACTAAGATACTGGTAGCTGTTATGGTCGAATAATGTTAGCGAAAACCGTGTTGAGACTGTCTTATTAGTTGTTAGAAACTCTGACAAGTATAGTGTTTATTGTTGATGTTAACGTGATAGTTCTATAATTATTCACTTGTGTTTTATAAACCGGACATACAGTACTAGTTTTTAGACAAGTTGGAAATTCAGCATTTTCTAGAGAATAATTTATTAGGTGAACCAATGGTTTTATCAACTCATGCTTACATTGTTAAAACATTTTGGCGTTATGTCATCCCATCCACTAAACTGTTTATTGTCAAAGCTATTAATAATATCCAATATTTCCTTATCATCCGTAGGATATAAATACATAGTGTTGCAGCTATGTTACTCTCAGACTAATTTCGAGTTACCACAGATGGAGCATTCAAATAGGATTCATTAAAAATGTTACATATATCCACTGGATTCATCACTACTCTACCTTGATCATTTATTACAATATTTACTTCCCTATCTCCCTTTTTTTTGTTTTGATTTATAATATTCCAAGCTCCCTTTGTAGTGTTGCTGGATTTATCAAGTTTTTGTTTGTAATATAATGCCCTAATTTCCACTAAATAATTTTGAAAATTGTTTTTTAGCTTTTTGTATTTATTTTTATAGTAGTCCCATCCAGTTGATTTGTAGAATTTATATGCATCAGTAATACTATTTTTTAGGTTCAATCCCTCCGTGTTTAACTTAATTTTATTATATTTACAGAATGTCTTCTTTTTTATAATATAAGGGCATGTAACATTTAAGTGTTTATTGATAATGTTATAAAACTTTTCCCATTTTTGGTTAACATCTTCAGCTGTATACATTACTTGCCACTTTTCTTACTCCAATGCTAGTTTAAATTGCTCATTATTTTTTGTAGTCATACTTTGGTATTTTATATTAACACTAGTGTTGGTATTTTTTAAGCAACATTGTTTACTTGCATAATGGTGAGATTGTTTCAAAATTTGTTGCTATATAATCAATCATTGGTACAGTTTTTTCAATTACCCTAGTTGGCACTTGGATCCTATCTATAATATTATATGTATTAAAAACATCTCTGAGTTTTTTATAATCCATGTTACAGTCATCCTTATTTATGTTTAAAACACCCGCTATTATAACATAAGGGATTTCTTTGCACAATTTATACAGGTTTATTTCAAGCTGCTCCAAAAAATCGGTTACTGATTCTGAGGGGGAGCGATATATAACCATGAAGAAGTGGTTGGCTCACTTATTATTTTTAGCTACTTGTTGAGTTAGCCCCATGCATGTGCCCTAACTTAAAGATGATTAGCTGCTGTTACGTAATAAATGTTTATGCAAACTTGAAGAGTTGTTATGTATTAATAGTTGGTTTGAGCATCGGTTTGAATTTAATACTTACGTAATATTATTGTTTGAATCTGCCTCGGCGGCGTCAGTCTTAATGTAGAGTCAGGATTCTTATGCAGGGTGTGGTAATGACAATTATTGTAGACGTCACAGAATTAAACTTTTAAATTTTAACTTCTTGCACATATTTATAAACCACTATACTTTTAAAAGAACTGTGAGAAACTTTTATACACTCACTTAACGCGTTTATCAGTTTTTACTAAACGCCCGTAGAGAACACATTTTTCCATCTACACACTACCACATCTTGCCAGGAACTGAATAACCTCAACGGTCAAAACCTTAAGCTTTGGTAATGCAAGTCTCTGATTGGCTAATTCTAGTCCAATAGAATTTCTGTATTTAACTTAAAAATTTCTTTGCTGTTGATTGGTCATCATCGTTCTAATCACGACCAGTACATTTCAAACTTAAATCCTTGCATTATTAGAGTATATAAAGTAATCATATAACATTAATAAAATATGTTTACAACAAAAATAAGCATTAATTGTAATTGCACTGGTTTCAATCATTTTTTCTATACTTAACTGTGTTCATCTGCTCTATAGCATTTACATCAACAGATGAATGGGCATATAATGCCACACCACCTCCTTTTGCCTTAATTCTACAATAACTACTTACTAATCGTTAATCTTATACATATCTATTTGGTCAGATTTTAGACTGTGTTCAGACAACAACCACATCTGCGCCAGTTTATTCAAGAAAAACACTAAAAGACTCCAATTTGTTTGCCAAATACTGTATGTTTTGATGAAGAATTGATGTAATGCTTTTAGTATGGGTTTTTTTTAGTGCCCCATTGCCCCACACTAAATTTCCTAAGTTCCAATTTTCGCTAACATGATGTAATGTTTTACTACCGCTCACTACCTTAAGTTGTTTTTGATTTGCTTCAAAGACTTAATTAACCTATTGAGCAACTTTCCAAAATTACCAGCACCCCTTTTGATTAAGTGAAGTCCATCTCTCCCTTATCCATGCATTGCCCTTGTCATTCTCTACACACAGTTTACTTTGGCCCTCATCTCTACGACGTACGATTCCACTTACACACATCTTGGATCATTCCCTGTTTTCACCAGCTGAGTCAGTTCTTGCTTGATGTCTCTTCAAGTTTTTGCCGAATGCAGGTCATTGGTTCCCACATGGATGATGATGATGATGAAATCTGGGTCATCCTTATTTTCCTGCACTTGTTTTTTCATATGACGTAACAATACAGTATCACATCACTATCGACATGCTTGCCAACCTGTCGTACCATTGAGTCCTCTATTATTATTGCCTTCTCGTAAAACTGTTCCACCGAAGTTAATGAGTTTTCTTGTAGGCCATTCGTTGTTCATTGTAGAGGTTATGTTATGTTCCGAGACCTCTAGCAACTGGAAACATTAGTAGGTTGTTTCTCTTTGTGCATCTCTTTCATAAAACTTTTGTTTATATTCACCTTCATTGAGCTTTATTTCCAGATCATCTTTTTCTTTTTTCAATATTTGATTTATATTACGTAGTTCTCATATTTCTTTGTTTGGTGTATTTCAGTCACCAGTATAAGCGATGCCACAGTATCTACTTCACCTAGCAATTACCGATGACAGTTTACACGGCCACTTTATTTTGTTATATTGGCCCAAGTTGAATACCTGCCTTCAATTCCACCTCCCATTTCTTGTGAAGTTACTTCTCTTTAGACATTGTTGGACCTGCTTTAGGCCCAAATACTCAGTCATCTGCACCACAATGCTCACTCGGCGCTGTCATTCAGATCCTATGCCTATACCTTCATTTGATCCTCTTCTTATAAAACACATTCCTCTGCTATACTTTGGAGCTTAGGCCCCCCAGTTGTTGGGCTACACTTTGTAGCTTACGCCCCAGTTGTTGGGCTACACTTTGTAGCTTACGCCCCCAGTTGTTGGGCTACACTTTCTTTGTAATGCAGCCTTCCACCCTGCGTTTCATGGAATCATGCATTCTTTCGAACACCTCTGGTTGTTTCCAGATTGCATCACATGCTTTCTTGTAGTGACTGCACATCATTTATGGGGACTTCATGCACCATGGTTCTTTAATTATCCCCAAAGTCAAAAATCTAAAGATTTCGGATCAGCAAAATGGATAAGGTGATGTTATTGGCCCTGTCTGACCTATCCATCTCTTATGAAAGACTTGTGTTAGCTTTCGCCTAACCTGTACCACATTTGCAGTAGTTCATGTAGTGGCACAGGTAACTCTTTCCAAAGGAAGAAGTTACGATACCTAGCACAATGCAATCTGTTGTGCAGTATGTATGAATGCCTCTCCATACGTTGATAGTGAATGTGTGCTGGCATCGTCACTCTGCAAGTGCATGTGAATTTGCACCTGCCGATATGGGGATATTATGAAAATTTGCGATACTACCTCTCGTGAAACCCACTTCATCTGTAAGCAAAACCTTTTCTATGAAACGTTGATCATGAGCACAAATTTGGAGAAACCAGAGCTTGGACTTGCCGCACATGGTACGGATAGAGCAGCTTCTCGTTCCAGGATTGTGCTCCAGATCTCTTGTTCATGGTACTAAACAGATGGTGTTGGAGCATGGTTTGCCTGTAGCAAAAGATCATATGTGTCATATGCCAAGAGGCCTCCATTAGGTGCTGTCTGCTGTAGCATGCAGTAGGTTCACTACCTTGTGCAAACATAATGTACTGTATAGTAACAAACCACAAGGTGTTCTCATTTGTGCAAGATAAAGACCATAACTCAGAAAATATTACCTTTATGACAAATGTTTATAGTAGCTGTTTTTCTTCTTTTGTTGCATACTACCTCCTCTTCTATAAATATTCTAACCTTTTTTCTGTACAGCTGGTATTTTTTGAGATTGTGCTAAAGGAAGAAAGAAATATTTTATTGGTTATAATTAAAGACAAGAATTTTATGCAAATGCATGTTTTTATAGGATCATTGGACATAGCTCAAACTTAGTATTTATCCTTAGTGAAAACTTAGTGAAAATCCTTTGAAAATAACCACAACATACAGAAACAACATCACCCTGTCTCCACAGAATAACCACAACATACAGAAACTACTATGCAACAGAACAAAAGATCCTATCCCCAACGATAAATCAGCTGGTATATATCAAATTGATTGTAATGAATGTAACCTGGTATATATAGGAAGAACAAAAAGAAATCTGGAAATAAGACTTAAAGAGCATATGAGATGCACTTACCAAAAGCAGCCAGATAAATCTGCAGTAGCAGATCATTTCTGGTCTTCAAACCATGATATCACTCCAAACATAAAACTCTTAAAACCGATCAACAGCAGTAATGAATTGGACATCTGGGAAAAAATACATATTGTCAAACACAGGAATCACCAAATGAATTTCGAACTGCCGCCACCCAACAGCCTTTGGAGGTTCATCAGCCCAGCACCAGAGAACACCACTAACCACACACATCCCCCAGACGATGACCGGCAAAATCAAATGAGGACATGCTGACGAGGGGAACAAACCCTCTCCCGAAACGCGTTCAAGTAAGAATATTATAGTGATGTAGTGTAAAAACCCTCAACTCTCTTTATTTTAAATTATGACACATCACTGTTACTAGCTTCTAAATCTTCAAAATTAGTCACTAAGTTACAATGTTTAAATGACAGTTCATATATAATTCAATTATTATTTCAATATCGTATATACAAGTTTAATAACTATCAAACATATATTTATTTATATTTTGTTCCAATGTATTTTATGCTTACATTTATCATTATTTTCATTATTCTTCTGTTCACTTACTAACTGAACCATTCTTCTCACTCTGGATTCCATAATAGAGTTTCAATAATTTTTAAATCTACAAATGTAATGCTTGTGAGCTAAAAACACACTGCTAAGCAATATTGCCTTTAAATACATGTGATGTGCACTCCTTCAAATGTGGAATGTGTATGCAAAGGCAATAATTAAAAAATAACAGGAAAATTACAGTGGTGGGTCATGTAGGCAGGAAGGATGAGACAAACGTAACAGCTTTTACGTTCCTTTGTCTCTTACAAAAAGTATGACATTGTAGTTACGTTGACGCTTAACTTCGACACTATTATAGCTAGAGATACGATTGTTTGATGCTAAGATAGAGCACAATTTAACTCAAAAACAGCAAAAAGTGTAGTTACGTCAGCCTGATCCTAAGGTAGCGAATTATTGCCATGTGTATTTTGATTTTAGCAAGTCTAATAGGAAAGCTACAGGATTGTTCACACCAGCAGAGTACATAAGTTACACAAGAAAGACACAACTAATCTTTGGGTATAAAATTTTTATTCAACGCATTACTGAAAACAATAAAAAAAAATCTGATGTGTTACACTCACATGACTTTCTCTACTCTTGTACAAACTATTTATACAAATGCTTATTCTCCATCTACTTCATGTTAATCAAGATAAACATTTGCAGAGTCTATCTTATTGCTAATTTTCTTGTAGATGTAAGGGAATATATATTTACAAGGGCAATTTGGAAATACAGTAGCCTTTAAGGACATACACATCTCTTAATAGCTGGTTGCTAGGTGCAGCACCATTCCCTTTCCCACAGATTAATACTCTTTGCATATCCAAGACAAACAAATGAATAACGCATTCCCATTTGAGAAAATAAGTATTGAAAAATTCAAGGGAATAACAAGTAATATCTCGAAAATGGTTCACTCAACAAAAAAAATTTATATGACATAAATTGTGTATTTTAACGCGATCTACATTTTTTGTGTAGTAAAATTTTGTCTAATCTTGTGGTTTACCAGTTATGCAAAAGTCGTTCACAATAAAGAATACTTTTGGAGACATTCCCAGGAAATTCAAGATATACATTTTATTTGTCATAAAAATATCTTATACATATGATATTTTAATCAAAATCGTTTGAGCCATTTTTGAGAAAATTAAAATTTTCGAAAAATCTTCCATGTAAAGGGTACTCTGGGGTGGTGGGATTTTCTTGAATACCTTCGTGTCGCATCTCTGGAAGATACTGAACCTAAATACCAAGTTTGGTGTTTATCCGACTGTTCATTTCTGAGTTATGCTGTTCACAGACACACACACAGACATGTTTCCAAAAATGCTTTTTTTGCATTCAAGGTGTCTCAAAACATGTATTTCTTGTGAAATCTCAGTATCGAATTTTTGGGTGGAATACAATACTTCCCCTACTTAATATACATAGTAGAGAAAGTAATATATAATAATAATAATAATAATAATAATAATAATAATAATAATAATAATAATAATAATAATAATAATGCAACACTAACCTCTGTTATAAGCAGTGTTGAAAATGCTATCCCTCAGTAGCAATACATTGATGATGTGCACAATGGTAATTTTATAGAGTTTTAATTTCAGCCATTTGGTTGTATTTCTGGCACCCTGTCTCTTCAGCAAGATAATGGAGTGATATTTTCGGTGAATGATCGAGAGTTCCCTATTTTGTCAGTAAGAACACAGCACTTCCTATCATTCACAGATCCTGTCTCTCAGAACTGTATTTCTCTAATTGGAACACAATTACTAGAATATTCTCTGCTGCAGCATTCAGTTTTCATGTACTGAATGGCAACATGTAAACAGAGAAGTGTGTATAACACGGAATCATGTGCTGCATCTGACGCCCGCCATCGACACTGTTTCACTACTCTACCAGCGAATAGTTTTATTAGCAACCCTGTGTTTGCCAAGCTCAGCTTACGTTTCTATGAGCAACCACATATTTACACTCCAGTCCACTATGCTGACAGGATGTGAAGCAAGGGTTCTGAGTTCAGATCAGGGAATTTTGTGTTTCATACTAGTGCGCAGTTTGGAGTAGTGATTGTTGCTGCCTGTATATCCAGTTGCCTCTTATGTAAACAAAAGCACATGCATCTATTTTGTGGGCCAAACCTGACGTTTTCCGAGAACCAATGTCAGACTCCACCCTTCTTATGGCACACTATAACTGCAAAGTTTAACTTACAAGTACAACCCTTCACTACTCATTCTGGATCTTATTACTTCATCCAGGATGAACTTGTAATGACGTGTGTAGCAGGTTTTAAAAAGATGTAAAGTTAAGCACTGCGAGTGACGAGTCTAAGAGTGTGGTAAGAAGACAGCATTAATGAAGTATGAGTTCTAATAATTTATTAGTAAGTTCAGTTAAATAATTCTATACTCCATCCATCCTTACTTCACCTTCAATGGAAACCAAAACAACAGGTTGCAATGTCTCTGATTGGTTGCTGAATGTTTTACCACTTCTCTCCATCAAAAATAGTTCCTGTTAAATTGCTTGCTGATAGAAGTTCTTAAACACCATATTAAACTATAGAATGTTGTCTGAATGATTAGGGAAAGGAAATTTACTGAATTTTAATCATTATTGCTTTAAGTAACAATGTGCAGTTGATGGTAACGGCAGCAGATGGAGAGCATGAAGTTTAAGTAATGGCGGAGGCATGTGAAGTAGTGAAACATAAGTGAGGAAAACCCTTAAAAAGTGGCGAGAAAGGAATTGTTCTTGAAGTTTTGTAAAAAGTACCTTATTATATAAATCCAATTAAATTAGTTTGGAGACAAATAAAGGAGTATATGCCAGAAACAAGCAAACTTTTAAATTAGCCGAGGTACAACATCTTGTGCAAGCAGCTTTTCAACAAGTGACAGCTGAAAAATGTCATCACTGGTTTGGTAAGAGCACATAACATGGGAATGGCGGACATTGTCATTGATATCAACTCAGTTCAAGTGCAACTTCAACAGATGACTCGGATCTCCATCTTCAGACTAGCTCCTCTGGTTAAGTTGTTGTATTATATGCTTGTCCAAATGTGAATGCCAAAGAAACATATTGGCAAAACATCAGCAAACTTACAAAACAGCATGTCTGCATTTTGTAATTTTATGGGAGAAGTTTCACTTTCGTACTGAATAACAACTCGCCTGCTTGTTTTATTTGTTATATATTTCATAAGCTTTAATCATTATCTGTGAACAGTGAGCGTAGTTGTTTCTTTTCCTGTCAAATTTGTGAAACGTAGGTTTGCAACTGTACCGCAGACAAACACCGGCTTAGTATGATATGGTGGTCTATGCACAGGTGTTCGTGGAAGAATATATTTTGTTGTTGACATCGCCGGCAAAGAAAGCTTGAGTAGATAATATAAATTGATACCAATAATACACAACGAACGTTACTTCACTAATGTATTGGCCTTTAATCCACTACTAGTTACATTGTAACTTAAATTCCTTTCTCTCAATCGTAATATTCAACTTGTGTGCATCTGCACATCTGTCTCTTGTGAAAGTGTTGAGAGAAGTAATGAAATTAAAAAATTAAATTGAGTTTTATTTATGGACTCTGTAACTGCTATGGTCCTTAGTGTCCTATTCTATATTGAGCGTGAAGGACTGAAAATTTTGCTCAGAGACCTCTATGAGGCTTAAGGTACTTTTACGTGCTGTAAATCTATAACCACCAGCTTTATTTCCCTACGATGCTAAGGACTTTTTTTTGTCCCAAAAAATCCATCAGTCTCTGCAGGGTTTGAACCGTCGACCTTGGGAACTAGAGGCTAGCATGATACCCCTAGAGTATGAAGGACGACAAGAAGTAGTGAAGTTATTTGTATGTATTCATTTTCTTTTCAGCATTGAGTAATGTATTTGTGGCTTGTTTGTTCTCCCAGGAGGAGAGACAAAATAATTCTGTGATTGATGATGATCAGACCTTGTTCTGTCCTCATCCACACCTTAGTCATCGTATATATATTTGTATTTTGTTAATATATTCATCCTTTGAACATGGTGTCTCCTCGTTTCATCGCTGTATCAACAAAGAGTATCCAGCAACAGATCTTAAAAGTTTAATTTTACTTTTCTGTTTACTGGCTATGACAATTTCAATTAGGGTTAAGTACAACCCAAATCCAGTGTAGTTCTCGTGATATTTTGCCAACACAAAAGTGATTGATAATACATAAAACTGGTAAAAATAACATACATTGATGAATGTCAATGTGAAACAATATAAAAACGATTATCATTCGTAATTAAACATAATACATTGAAGCTGTACGTACATATAATCTGTATATTCTGTTTTATTTATTTAAGGATTGCTTCAAACAATGCATGGCTTTCTCGTGAAGGAATATTTCTTTTAGCAATTTGCAACATGTTTCAGAGCAGGCATTCATTATTTTGTGAAAAATCACATACATTTTGGTTCATCAAATTGTGAAAATATAACAGGCAATTTACAACATTAAATAAAAGCTAAAATAACTTATATCAACACATTTATTACCATTATAAGCATAACTACAACTGAAAGGTTTTGATTAAACATCATGAAAAATAAGTATAAATTAATAGGACACAAAATTTGAACCATTGGATGTAAAAATATGATTGCTTTTTTGTACTTGTTCAAATAATATGCCCTTCTATCCTAGGTACTTGTTGTATGAACTGCACTTTGAGTGTTACAAGCTGAACTGTCGTCGCATTGCAGGAGGTCTTTTGTCATTACAACAGTATTGTTTAAATTTGACTCGTTGAAGTTGACTACTATAAATGTGAAATTAATTGTGTTGTTTTAGTATGTTAATTATTTTTTGCAGTTGTTTATGTTACAATACCAAACCTATGAAAATATGTGTATGTTTGAACATAAGTACTGATAACAGAGCATTGTTTTCATTATCATACTTCTCCGTAAGCCAAGTCTGCCTTTCTTGTTGTCGAAATGTTTGGGTGCCAAATCCAGACTGTGGGGAGAGTGGTTACCAATCAAATGATGGGCATTTTCAGTCATGATTGTTTCCTCAAACAATTGGTGTAATATTTCTCGCACTCAAAAAACAAATAACTGATCTGACTTCACAGTCAGCGGGTTGTTTTGAGCACACAAAGTGAGGATCACTCACAGCTTCCTAATGAATGGAGCAAGTGGTTGTGCATGCAGTGGCAAAATATTAAAATAGTACTTTTAAAAACATGCCTTATAATACAGAGTGAGCCAAAAGACTCCGAACTGCCTGCACAGTATTTTTCCTGTCCGCGTCCTCGACGCTCATTGCTGTCTGCCTTTATCATGAAACCATACAACATTATTAATTAATTTTGAAGATATAGAAGCTAGTAACAGTGATGTGTCATAATTTAAAATAAAGAGAGTTGAAGGTTGTTACACTGCATCACTAAAATGTTCTTACTTGAACGCATTTCGGGAGACGTGTAGTTGAGGACATGCTGACGATGGGAGCAAACCATCTCCCGAAACGCATTCAAGTAAGAACATTTTAGTGATGTAGTGTAACAACCTTCAACTTTCTTTATTTTAAACCATACAACATTTTTAAAAATACTTTTAAAGGCTTTACTTACTAGCTTTATGAAAGATGCTGAAACTGGCCACCATCATTGTCCATACATTTTTGGCACCTCTTTAGGAAACTATTCATCACTCGCCGTAGTTCATGTTGAGAAATGCTGGTAATTTCCTGGCAGATATTTTGTTTTATTTCTTCCAGGGTGTGTGGATTTGTCTTGTACACTTTATGTTTTAAGTTACCCCAGAGGGGTATTTTATGAACAATATTACCCGCTGTGCAGTGTTTTTCCACTGGGCATGTGGAAATATGATAACGCACTGCTGCTATAAACAAGGTCACAATGTTGACGTGGTTTTGCTCTGTAGTGTGATGTTGATGTTGATGACGGTGATGTGATGTAGTTCAGTTATTACGAGTTATTTATTATTTTGTCCTGTATTTAGTCACAAAGTATATTACGGCTCAGTATATGTTTTCTACAGCACAGTCCGTATTTATTTATGATTGTATGTGCTAACTCGGTCAGCTCACCAAGTGAAAGTATGATTTGCAGAACGATTTCCAGGTGTAAAAGTTCCAGGCCATACAACAATCCATGAACTTTACAGTAAATTTCAGGCCACAGGAAGTGTTCAGGCTAAGAAATGTAAAAGATGGTGTTTGGTTCTTACCGAAGAAACATTACACGACATTGGTCATTGTTTGGGAAATTCCTCCCAAAAATTCCATGATGGATAGTTTCCTAAAGAGGTGCCAAAAATGTATGGACAACGACGGTAGCCAGTTTCACCATTTTCTTTCATAAAGTTGGTAAGTAAAGCCTTTAAAAGTATTTTTTAAAATAGAGAGTCTCTATTTTAAATTATGACACATCACTGTTACAAGCTTCTAAATCTTCAAAAATTGACCTTTAAAAGTAGTTTTAAAAATGTTGTATGGTTTCATCTGCGCCTTTCTATGATAGCGGCAGATGGCAACAGGCGCTGAGGATGCGGACAGGTGGTTTGGAGTCTTTTGGCTCACCCTGTACAACAATTACTGTACCAATCGTGAACCTACCTATGATTACGTATTTCAATCAAGAAATTATCT
Source organism: Deroplatys truncata (assembly GCA_030765065.1). NCBI lineage: Eukaryota > Metazoa > Arthropoda > Insecta > Mantodea > Mantidae > Deroplatys > Deroplatys truncata. The sequence goes on along the minus strand of CM060987.1, from coordinate 2,157,544 downwards.
ATTGGAGGTGATTGAGCAGGAGCTTGTACTAGAGGAGTTGTTCTGTAACTGCACTTAAGAGACATTTACTATCTTGTCTAATATAAAGTTTATCTATTGCAGGTGATTCAGCAGGAGCTTGTACTAGAGGAATTGTTGTGTAACTGCACTTAAGAGACATTTACTATCATGTCTAATATAAAGTTTATCTTTTGGAGATGATTGAGCAGGAGCTTGTACTAGAGGAGTTGTTGTGTAACTGCACTTAAGAGACATTTACTATCATGTCTAATATAAAGTTTATCTTTTGGAGATGATTGAGCAGGAGCTTGTACTAGAGGAGTTGTTGTGTAACTGCACTTAAGAGACATTTACTATCATGTCTAATATAAAGTTTATCTTTTGGAGATGATTGAGCAGGAGCTTGTACTAGAGGAGTTGTTGTGTAACTGCACTTAAGAGACATTTACTATCTTGTCTAATATAAAGTTTATCTATTGCAGGTGATTCAGCAGGAGCTTGTACTAGAGGAATTGTTGTGTAACTGCACTTAAGAAACATTTACTATCTTGTCTAATATAAAGTTTATCTATTGCAGGTGATTCAGCAGGAGCTTGTACTAGAGGAATTGTTGTGTAACTGCACTTAAGAGACATTTACTATCATGTCTAATATAAAGTTTATCTATTGCAGGTGATTGAGCAGTAGCTTGTACTAGAGGAATTGTTGTGTAACTGCACTTAAGAGACATTTACTATCATGTCTAATATAAAGTTTATCTATTGCAGGTGATTGAGCAGTAGCTTGTACTAGAGGAGTTGTTGTGTAACTGCACTTAAGAGACATTTACTATCATGTCTAATATAAAGTTTATCTATTGCAGGTGATTGAGCAGTAGCTTGTACTAGAGGAGTTGTTGTGTAACTGCACTTAAGAGACATTTACTATCATGTCTAATATAAAGTTTATCTATTGCAGGTGATTGAGCAGTAGCTTGTACTAGAGGAATTGTTGTGTAACTGCACTTAAGAGACATTTACTATCATGTCTAATATAAAGTTTATCTTTTGGAGATGATTGAGCAGGAGCTTGTACTAGAGGAGTTGTTGTGTAACTGCACTTAAGAGACATTTACTATCATGTCTAATATAAAGTTTATCTTTTGGAGATGATTGAGCAGGAGCTTGTACTAGAGGAGTTGTTGTGTAACTGCACTTAAGAGACATTTACTATCTTGTAGTTGCAAAGAATCATGTCTAATATAAAGTTTATCTTTTGGAGATGATTGAGCAGTAGCTTGTACTAGAGGAGTTGTTGTGTAAATGCACTTAAGAGACATTTACTATCATGTCTAATATAAAGCTTATCTTTTGCAGGCATTTACAGGAAGGCTACACATCTTTAACAGACTCACTGTTACAATTTCCGAGCAATTGGATGCCCATAAACTGGTAATTCTATTTAATTTCAAATGCAACTTTGTTGCCTATGTGATTTTGAGTGCATGCATACCAACTGCAAGAAAGAAAAAGTTACATTCACATGGGTTTATCTACCAGTTGTTGTTAAAAGCTTATTCTTCACGTTAAGCATTTACACACTAACCGGCTGCCCAACGTTGCATAGCTAGGCTTTTAAACTGGAATGGCAAATTCATTTTGTTTACCTCACTCCGTTCTTTATTGTATAGTAATCTATAAGATTTTTATATGGTGAATCCTCCCCTTTGCCATAATTTGGTACAGACCCTGAGATAATACGGTGCATGAAAATATTTGTTCTTTCAAGTATTGCTCATGTTCTTAAGCAAAAGTCTTTTATTCCTTTACATCTCTGCATTTCATATGTTACTTCCTCGACAAAATTTTAATTGTGTTTTACACCTTTATAGTAAACATGTATATATATGCTAATGTAAGAGACTTAATCCACAAACTTATCGTTTCTGAGCTAATTGCTTATTACTGGATAAGAAAATTAATATGTTATGTAGTAGTGGTAAAATGGTGTAACACACACATTATTTTTAGTTTTTTGAGTTTCACATAAACTATATATTAGTTTATATTTCCAAGATAGCAAAATAAAAAAGAATTGCTAGTATTTGTTTTTCTAGAGATAGAATGTCTTTTAAAACTAAGCACAAAATATAATTACCTAAAAAGGGAAGCAAAGAAGTTGTTGTTGTTGGCCTTGACTAACAATAGGGGATTTATTACCTGTGGTATTATCAAGATAAAAAATTGCTGCCAATTGGAGAATTCAAACAGGAACAATTTCGGAATTAGCATGCGTTTATACACAGAGAACTGCTAATAACAACATAATTCAGTGAAGAAGCTTCATAGTTTTTATAAAGTGAGATTTGGGCTAGTTTAGAGATAAGAGTTCTTTAAAATGATATATGTGCATTGTTGTGATAAATTTGGATTTGATCAGGAGCATTATATGTGGGGAGGTAGATATTTCATTGCTTATTAGAATGTGATGGAGGGAGGGTTTACGGCAATAAAATGGGGAAAATTACAGAAGGAAATTATAGCACTTATAATGTTAACTGTTATGTGGAAAAACAGGAATAAATGATGGAAGAATATTTGGAAAACAGTAAGGGAGAAATGGATTAAAGCAGCTAAGAAAGATGATAGAACTGAGATATAAATTGATAACATAATTAAATAGTGGCGGGGGACGCTTCATTGTACAAATAAGCTGGGGTTGTATGTAAGGAAGCCTTGCATAGAACAATGTTAGAATTATTAGATTTACCACTTCAGTTGTAATTACATATAAAAAAATGTTTGTGTTGGTTTGTTTGTATTTGTATATTTAGCGTTAAGGCTGATTCACAACAGCAGAGTTGAAATACATGAAGTGTCAACTCAAAACTGGCTATTGCCTCAAGAACAACAAACAACTTTAATGTGCACAAGCTTGGCACGACTAGAAGAATCAGAAATGCGTATAGATCGATATGCATTCCCATTCTTGTTGCCGGCCTGTTGTGAACTAGTGTTTACAATAAATACTAGGTAGAGCAAGTAAAACTGATTAAAGAGGAAATAGACTTCTGTGTACACACATTGACAGATTCTGTTGCCCAGTAGTGATACATTGCCAGCAAAATTGGAAATCCTCACATACGTTTTCAAATTTTTTCAGAAGAGAAGAAATGTGTGTCTGCTGTCATTGATTATACATTACAGACTGCACTTTATGCTTTACTTATTAGGAATTTCACCATTTTGAGTTGTCATTGTGCATACAGTTGCTTTCTTGGACCACAACCATTTACAAGAAGAGCTCAGCCCACGAGTATATGACTGGCTATAGAAAAACTAACGACTGCATCTCGCATGATTAGGAGATTATTAGCTAAACACAACATGAAGACGATCCTCATACATGCACCTAAAATCAGACCTTGAAGTGAGAGTAACAGGAGTCTACTGCATCTACATCGGGCAAACATAAAGATTAATATCCACCAGACACTACAGCAGCATATGTCTGATGCAGCCAGAAAAGCTGATCTGGTGAAACAACAATATGTCTGTACATATGCATGCATTTTTTTATTTTTTGTTTTTCCCTGAATGAAGGAGCTATCTTGTCCAAGAAAGGGAACCTAAACCGAAATTCCGGACTACAGTTACAGCATCAAAACCAACACAGACAGATTAGACAGCTACTTGACATAAACAGTTTTCTATAATGTCCTTGTCTTGGACCACCTCAGCGTACGTACCTGAACTGTTTTCTAAGAGGTCCGGACGAAGTTCCACAGACACCTAGAACTCCTTGTTTGGCGAAATAAGCCAACTCTCTCTCTGTCTCCCCTTAAAACAAAAAAAAGGAGGAGGAGGACTCCTAGTTTGAGTAAGATAGGAACAATGTTGGCTGGAAGTGTAACAAAATGTGGAGAACAAACATGAGATTTTGTAGTGAATGCAACACATGAGAATTTGTTTTCTTTCTGATAAATGTTACATATGTAGTTAATGGGCAATATTTAATACATAATATCTTTGAAGAGCCTCATCTTATAATAATTGCTGACCATATAAACATTACTTTGGTTCTTGTTAGGAAGAAATTATGTTAACTCACTTTGGTGCTAACTGAGGCAGTCATTTCTAGCAAATGATGTGCATTATTTTACATTAACTGCACTTTTTTTTTTTTCAGAGTCAGTCATCAAATGCGAAGAAATATGACATATTGGCAGTTATGCCGACAACTCAAACAGCATTTCAGGTGAAGTGACTTTATGACTAGATCTGTGAGTTTTAGCTTTTCTTGAAATGAGTCTACAACTTATTAAAGACTAGTTTCTGGGAACATTTTTGAAGTAGAATGTTCATGGTGTTACGTAAACTTGAAGAAGGTTATTATGGAGTTTGCAACATGCTTTGGGCGTCGGTTTGAATTTGTTGATTACGTAATAGTTGCTGTTATTACACAATATGCTGCTACGTATGAGAAGTTGATTTTAAGATGTGTTTTCGTTATTACACTCCAAATTTTTTTAACTTTGTTATTAACGCTGCTTCTATATATTACTTATGTTTGAATTTGCCAGTCTTACTTTAGAGACATGTTTCTCTTAGTCAGGGTGCGGTGCAACAAGAATGTAGACATCACGGAATTTAACTTTTTTAATTCACTTCTTTATTTAATCCTTGCACATTTTTATAAAGCACTACACTTTTTAAGAACTGTGAGAATCTTTAATACTTTCACTTAGCGCGAATACATATTTTTACTATTCACACGTAGAGAACACATCTTCTGTCTGTTCACTACCAAGGTTAGCCAGCAACTGAGTAACTTTCACTGGTAAAAACCCGTAAGCTTCGGTATTTCAAGTCTTTGATTGGCTAATTCTAGTCCAATAGAATATCTGCATTTTACTTAAAACTTTTCTTTGCTGTTGATTGGCTAATTTAAAGCTGTCACAGAAATTACGTTATCATTGCTCTAATCATGACTAGTAATATTCAAACTTTTAAACTCATTATTGCCACAAGGTTGCCTCATTGTTAGCAACTTAAAACTTATTATTCTCACAGCTCTTGCATTATTAGAGTATGTGAAGTATTCACATAACATTATTAAAACATGTCTACAATAAAAATAAGCATTTGCAATGACTGTTACATACAATTTAAATAATTATTACATACATATTGTTTCAAGGCGGGCTGTTATTGAATTTACTTATTATAAAATACAACTTAAATTATTCAGGTATTAAAATACTGCCTCATTTTCCCCATTATCAGTTTCCTAGGGATGCTTTGGTCTTATGTACTTGGTATTGTGCTGCCCTCTGTTCTCGTTAATCAGATGACATCATAAACAGTGGGAATTTCAAAAGTCATAACCTTTTCTTAATTGTTGATGTTAAAGATGTTCCCCCAAGTGCTTAGTTCAAACGGCTTCTTTATGTTTCTATAAAACTAACAGTTGAAGTAGAAGAACAAGGACAGTTAACGTTTACAGAAAACGAACCCACCAGTTTGGCACTCCCCTCTATACCAATAGAGGATTAGTTAAAAGTCAGTCGTGCAGCACCTAAATAATTTTGGAAGCTTGGTGTATGGATATAGTAATGTACAGGAAACTCTTAAATGTTGCTACTTCCAGTTTAACCAGGCAATCCCTAGAGATTCAGGTAGTACTCCTCAACAAGTAACCACAGTAGAAAAACAAAAAACAAAGGTTTGTATTCAAACTGGTAGCCCTCGCCTGCTTGACACTCAACCATAGAAACCATTTAAGGAATGACTTAACCAGAATTTAGGAATGTCTCTCATTGCTTGTATTATTCGATGCTCCAGATCTAAGTTGTTGGGTCTGTCTCGAAATACCACCGACTTCAAATGGCCCCACATAAAGAAGGCAACAAACCTGGGGATCTTTCTGGCCATTCTATGTGACCTTTCCTACCAATCTGCTCTTAGTGCTGGCGAGCGTTCTGTACAAAGCAAGCTAGAGGTCCATCTTGTTGGGAAAAGATCTATCTTTGGATAGCTGATGGTTGTGATGGCTGGTTTCAAAGCAATCCGGAGTATCTATTAGCGTTTCTGTAAATAAAAAGGGAACATTAGCCTACTGCGTGTGGTTCTTGAACATGTGGTATGTCTGTTGATGATCCATTCAGGCAGAATGTAGTGGCTTCATCATCTGACAATACAATCTCTCTTCTATCAGGATCATGCAAAAGTTTAATTTTATAAGAATGTTGCTTGGCATTTTTAAGGAACGTTGCCTTATACTGGATTCTAATGCCAAATTTGTAGTAGATACTTTTGGATTTTCATGCACACGGAGGAGAACGTCCGTAACTTTGAGCAACCTTAAGTCCTATATGCTTCCAGTTTTTTATAATCCTTGTGACTGTTGTATTTGGAATTGGAGCACAATCCAGATGCATGTCATTAAATAAATTTGTCGCCTCGCAATGAGATCATTGCTAACCATCATTAAAACTAGTATCCTTTCCTTTTCACTCAACATCAGATAGAACATTGTTTAACATACTAGATGTCAGATTCAATATTCAGGTTTTGGTTATTTCATTTGGAACCTTGTAATTAGTGAGGACACTATTTTTTATGTGTATTCGTTATTTATTATCTTTTGTTAAAATCTGTTTATGTATCTTCAGTCATTATGTATTTTAACACTTGTTCAAATTTAACAAAGCCAATATTTCTGTATTGGAAGTAATATGCTCATAAAATTGAATTGAATTTTTTGGTTGACAAAGGATAATCAGATAAACATGAATATAAACAAAGGAGAGTAAAATCATAGAAAAAGGCAATGTTTTACTCCATTAAGCCCATACTTTTCTGTTTTTTGAATAGCACAGAAGTAGTATCTGTTATAGATACCTGTTAAAATCTGGGGAAAAAAAAATAGCATCTTCAATTTAAAATTAAACTGGAAGTAGCAAAAAATTGTTAATATAATTTTTGCAGTTCCTTGTATATGACTATCTGTGTACAATAAGTTTCATGTTGATCAACCACATGCTTCAAAAGTTATTTGGGACTTTTAACTAAACCTGTTCATGTTGCTGAGCTGAACAGTTTCAACAAAAACTTGATTGGTAGGTCCAAAACACAGAAGAGGCTAAAAGAAATCCCCATTTAGGAAGTTGGAGACTCCTAAATTAAAATACAGTAAATTCTGCTTTCATCCAAATTTTTTTTCTCAGAAATTTGAGATGATTTTCAAGGAATTCAATATAAAATTAGTTCTGCAAAATAAATATACAGCATCAGGAAGTTATTGAACCACCCACTCAAGAATAGCGTGGTATCTATCAAGATTGTGAGAAATTATACACTAAAAACCAAAAGAAGTTTGGGGGTCAGCTGTAGGATATTAGTTTTGGTTGTTAAATCACAAGAAAATAAATGAAACATGTAGAGAGACCATTAGAACTAAGTACTTGGGAGAACACCATTATCATCAAGAAAAGATTACGAGTTTGAAAATGCTGCAGTTGATGACGTCATTCGATTAACCAAAACCACATAGTGTTAAGTAGTAGGAGCAAGCCGATTGTACCTGTTTAAAATAGCAGTAATGTATCACCTGCAAGAGGGACAGCAGTTTGTATGTCTTACTCCTACACTCTAAGAGAACACTACCTGTGCAGATTAAACTGCTCTTAGCTTTAACCTTTTATGAGTTATGAAAATGCTCAACACTAAAAAGTTAAATTATTGCTAACCACATTCATTGCTGGGTACTTTTGACATAATTTGTTTAAAAAAAAAAAATTAACACAGTCATCTTCTGTCCAGTTTTTAACGGTTTTCTGTGTTTATGTTTCTCCAGAGTAGTGAAGGATTCTCATCCAAGACAGACTCAAAAGTAACACATGTGGCAAAGTGAGGGAAGCTCCCAGTAATAATTTTCATTAAAATAGGAGAGAACCATGAATGTTGTATCTATATTTTTTCTTAATCTTGGTAAAAAAGGAACTAAAATAGATTTAAATTTTTACAAGCAAAGAATAATATATTTTCATAAATAAGAGTAAATTAAATATCGTACCTTATTTTTTGTATATCAGACTGATCCTTCCAGTTTTCCTCCCAAAGATTTCAATCACATCATCGTAGAAGGACTTTTCAATGGTGAGAAGAGCTAGTGAAGAAAGTCTCCCCTGACCTTGAGTATTTCGAAGATAGGAGTTAATTCTCTTCATTGCTGAGAATGACCTCTCAGCAGACGAACTAGATGCCAGGATGATTATTGCTAAAAGGAGAAGTTTATGTAGTGCTGGAAACACAGACACTAATCCCACTTGTCAAGTACTGATGTAATTTCACGACAGTGTCTTTATGCATTTCAATAACACACACAATCCACTTCTCAAAATTGGGAAATCAAAGAATTTGCCAAAGCCCTGCTTTAAGCTAAAGAACCCTTCTTCTGGAAACTGTTTTGCAAATTCCTTAAAGTTTGCAGAGTCTAAAATACTAAGGAACTTGAGTTTTTCCAAGTCAGCAAATCTGGAATCCATATTGATCTTCATTACGTCAATAATTTCCAAGAATAATCTCTTATAAGAAGTTGATACATTTTCCCCTGGTATAGTATCCACTCTTAAGTCTTTTATTAGGGCCAGGCTACCACACACATCATGTACTTTATGCCAGATAGATTCAAAATCTTCTCTGAGCTTCATAAGATGCATTGAAAAATTGTCAACTTGTTTACAGCAAAAGCTCAATATCAAAAGCCTTCTTTTGGAGTACTTGAAACAATATGTCAGCCTGAGGAAATATACAATAGAATACATGAAGAAAAAAGTTGAAATTGAACCCATGTAATGTTGAAAGAAGACCTTGAGCACCATATACTGTTTCTGGATCTCAACCATCTGCATTTTCGACCACTGAATCTTGTTTGTACTCGTACACAGTTTGTAATAGCCTGTTACCATAATTCCATCTTGTTTATTTCAGAGTCGAGTGCTGCCATTCACTTTGTAGATTTAGAAAAGAAAATGCCAAAACCAGAAAGTGAAGTAAAAATATTTTACACTGCTTAATAACGCTCACAGCTTGTGACAAAACCAAATTCAGTCTATGTGCATAGAAATGCACAAATACAGCTTGTGGGCATTTTTCTCTTACTCTCATCTGAAGACCACTGTGTTCCCCTGACATTACAGCTGCCCCATCATATGTCTGTAATACCAATTTCTTTTCACAATTAAATTCTTTTAAGATCTCAAACACATGATGTGCTAAAGAACTTGCTGTTCTATCGACACTGGCATCTCTGAAACACAGAAATCTTTCTTCAATACTTCCAGTTTTTGTCACATACCTAAGTATAATAGATAGCTGTGATTTCGTTGTAATGTCTGTTGCCTCATCCACAATAATTCCAACAAAAGAAGTCTCAGAAATTTCCTTCTTTATTTCGTTTGTTATCTGTCCCGAAACAGAATAAATAACATCATTCTTAATGTTGCTAGACAACCTCGAAAAAACCGTCAAATTTGACAAGTGATGAGATAAGTCTATATCAAAATCTCCTAATTCCTTCAACACTTCAATATAATTTCCTCTGTTCAAAGAGGTTTTGGACTCACCATGACCTCGAAATGTAAGTTCCTGCTTTCCCAAAAAGCATACTACCTTTATCATTAGCAAAAGGATTTTCCTGTTTCTTTTTACGTCTTCATAGTGCTTCTGTATTGTGAGCCGGAATTGTTCACTTAAATACGTTTCAATCCATATATTTCCGAACTGCGTAAATTGTTTCAGACAAATAATGTGATTTTGCGTTCCTTGATGGCTTTTCTTGCAAAAATAGCAAGCATGGCCAGCAAAACAATTTTCGCAATCTATGACATCCACATAACCATGGAATTGTATCATACATGTTTTCATTAAAGTGTCGCATAAATGTTTTAACACCTTTGCTTTGCATGCGGATATCATTATTAACAACTTTTTTCGGATTGTTACTTTTAATTATATTTAGTTTTTCCTCATAACTGAAAGAACTAAACCTACTTTTTCTATACTACTGTCACACGTAGATCCTTCTTGCACTGCAAGACTGCTCAATTACAAGCAGACATATGCCCAACCCACTCCACTCAGACGTTCCAATAATTCGTAGAGCTAGCCAACACCACGTGAAATGTTAACCTAAAATGGAGAAAGTATGAAATTCACACGCTTTTGCTAATAACTAAAATTTCACAAGAAATACCTATTTATTACTAGCAAATATCAATCTACACAAAATACGCGAATTATTGCTATTGAAATATACTTACAGTTCTATTTAAAAGCGCCATATAAAATAAAACAATAAACTTTTCTTCGCACAACACAGAGATTTCATGTGATGATGTCTTTCAACGCTTCCTAAGTCACGGAACAAGTCCCGATTGCTTCCGAAAACCTACGAAGTATATTGGCTAGTCGCTAGTGGAGGTTACGATGCGTGAACACGAAAATGCTCAGTATTGAATGAGCTCACGGATCAGGTAACTCAAGCTTCTGTAGTTGTCCAGATGTCAGCAGCACTGCGGATGTTCACGAATCAATTTTAAAAATGTATCCAGAGCAAATAAAATGTTTGTTCCTGTGAATTTTATTTGCCTTCTCCTTTTTAAATTCTTGGGGAAGCGGCGCTTCCACCGCTTCTATGCACGCTTTGCCACTGCAAGGATTACTCTGATGGCTTATCTGGGAACACCTAAGGCACCTGTGCTATAACGGTTTTGTTAGCTATAAATGAATCTGAACATGATACATTTTGATTCATAAATTAAACTGTTACAATAATGTTTTTTTTTTTTTTTAATTTCTCCACACAACAAAAAGTACGAACAGTTATAACCTCAACTGAACTGTTTTATGTGGAGCAGGACACTGCATGCTAAGCAAGAAAAGTTGTAGTTCAAACACCAGCCAATCAGGCGCTTCCTTGTCACATGGTTTTGTTTACAACTCCTTAGAACATAAAGTGAAATGACCTTAGTTTGCACGAAACTGGAGAAGATGTTCCCAGAAATTTCTGTAATAAAGAGACGTAGGTAGAGCAAATGATAATATACAGTATTTGAGTGAGAGTTTTTTTGTGACATGTTCCCTCAGTATACTTGTTCAGTGATGGATGTGGACATATTTAGTTTTGTTGTGATATGTTCCCTCAGTATACTTGTTCAGTGATGTATGTGGACATAATTAGTTTTCTTGTGATATGCTCCCTCAGTATACTTGTTCAGTGATGTATGTGGACATATTTAGTTTTGTTGTGACATGTTCCCTCAGTATACTTGTTCAGTGATGTATGTGGACATATTTAGTTTTGTTGTGACATGTTCCCTCAGTATACTTGTTCAGTGATGTATGTGGACATATTTAGTTTTGTTGTGACATGCTCCCTCAGTATACTTGTTCAGTGATGTATGTGGACATAATTAGTTTTCTTGTGATATGTTCCCTCAGTATACTTGTTCAGTGATGTATGTGGACATATTTAGTTTTGTTGTGATATGTTCCCTCAGTATACTTGTTCAGTGATGGATGTGGACATGTTTAGTTTTGTTGTGACATGCTCCCTCAGTATACTTGTTCAGTGATGTATGTGGACATATTTAGTTTTGTTGTGATATGTTCCCTCAGTATACTTGTTCAGTGATGGATGTGCACATATTTAGTTTTGTTGTGATATGTTCCCTCAGTATACTTGTTCAGTGATGTATGTGGACATATTTAGTTTTGTTGTGATATGTTCCCTCAGTATACTTGTTCAGTGATGGATGTGCACATATTTAGTTTTGTTGTGACATGTTCCCTCAGTATACTTGTTCAGTGATGTATGTGGACATATTTAGTTTTGTTGTGATATGTTCCCTCAGTATACTTGTTCAGTGAAGGATGTGCACATATTTAGTTTTGTTGTGATATGTTCCCTCAGTATACTTGTTCAGTGATGGATGTGGACATATTTAGTTTTGTTGTGACATGCTCCCTCAGTATACTTGTTCAGTGATGGATGTGGACATATTTAGTTTTGTTGCGATATGTTCCCTCAGTATACTTGTTCAGTGATGTATGTGGACATATTTAGTTTTGTTGTGACATGCTCCCTCAGTATACTTGTTCAGTGATGGATGTGGACATATTTAGTTTTGTTGTGATATGTTCCCTCAGTATACTTGTTCAGTGATGGATGTGGACATATTTAGTTTTGTTGTGATATGTTCCCTCAGTATTATTGTTCAGTGATGGATGTGGACATATTTAGTTTTGTTGTGATATGTTCCCTCAGTATACTTGTTCAGTGATGGATGTGGACATAATTAGTTTTGTTGTGATATGTTCCCTCAGTATACTTGTTCAGTGATGGATGTGGACATATTTAGTTTTGTTGTGATATGTTCCCTCAGTATACTTGTTCAGTGATGGATGTGGACATAATTAGTTTTGTTTTGATATGTTCCCTCAGTATACTTGTTCAGTGATGGATGTGGACATATTTAGTTTTGTTGTGATATGTTCCCTCAGTATTATTGTTCAGTGATGGATGTGGACATATTTAGTTTTGTTGTGATATGTTCCCTCAGTATACTTGTTCAGTGATGGATGTGGACATAATTAGTTTTGTTTTGATATGTTCCCTCAGTATACTTGTTCAGTGATGGATGTGGACATATTTAGTTTTGTTGTGATATGTTCCCTCAGTATACTTGTTCAGTGATGGATGTGGACATATGTAGTTTTGTTGTGACATGTTCCCTCAGTATACTTGTTCAGTGATGGATGTGGACATATTTAGTTTTGTTGTGACATGTTCCCTCAGTATTATTGTTCAGTGATGGATGTGGACATATTTAGTTTTGTTGTGACATGTTCCCTCAGTATACTTGTTCAGTGATGGATGTGGACATATTTAGTTTTGTTGTGACATGTTCCCTCAGTATTATTGTTCAGTGATGGATGTGGACATATTTAGTTTTGTTGTGACATGTTCCCTCAGTATACTTGTTCAGTGATGGATGTGGACATATTTAGTTTTGTTGTGACATGTTCCCTCAGTATTATTGTTCAGTGATGGATGTGGACATATTTAGTTTTGTTGTGATATGTTCCCTCAGTATTATTGTTCAGTGATGGATGTGGACATATTTAGTTTTGTTGTGACATGTTCCCTCAGTATACTTGTTCAGTGATGGATGTGGACATATTTAGTTTTGTTGTGACATGTTCCCTCAGTATACTTGTTCAGTGATGGATGTGGACATAATTAGTTTTGTTTTGATATGTTCCCTCAGTATACTTGTTCAGTGATGGATGTGGACATATTTAGTTTTGTTGTGATATGTTCCCTCAGTATACTTGTTCAGTGATGGATGTGGACATATTTAGTTTTGTTGTGACATGTTCCCTCAGTATACTTGTTCAGTGATGGATGTGGACATATTTAGTTTTGTTGTGATATGTTCCCTCAGTATACTTGTTCAGTGATGGATGTGGACATATTTAGTTTTGTTGTGACATCCTCCCTCAGTATACTTGTTCAGTGATGGATGTGGACATATTTAGTTTTGTTGTGACATGTTCCCTCAGTATACTTGTTCAGTGATGGATGTGGAAATATTTAGTTTTGTTGTGATATGTTCCCTCAGTATACTTGTTCAGTGATGGATGTGGACATATTTAGTTTTGTTGTGATATGTTCCCTCAGTATACTTGTTCAGTGATGGATGTGGACATATTTAGTTTTGTTGTGACATGCTCCCTCAGTATACTTGTTCAGTGATGGATGTGGACATATTTAGTTTTGTTGTGATATGTTCCCTCAGTATACTTGTTCAGTGATGGATGTGGACATATTTAGTTTTGTTGTGACATGTTCCCTCAGTATTATTGTTCAGTGATAGATGTGCACATATTTAGTTTTGTTGTGACATGTTCCCTCAGTATTATTGTTCAGTGATGGATGTGCACATATTTAGTTTTGTTGTGATATGTTCCCTCAGTATACTTGTTCAGTGATGGATGTGGACATATTTAGTTTTGTTGTGACATGCTCCCTCAGTATACTTGTTCAGTGATGGATGTGCACATAATTAGTTTTATTGTGATATGTTCCCTCAGTATACTTGTTCAGTGATGGATGTGGACATATTTAGTTTTGTTGTAGCATGCTCCCTCAGTATACTTGTTCAGTGATGGATGTGGAAATATTTAGTTTTGTTGTAGCATGCTCCCTCAGTATTATTGTTCAGTGATAGATGTGCACATATTTAGTTTTGTTGTAGCATGCTCCCTCAGTATACTTGTTCAGTGATGGATGTGCACATATTTAGTTTTGTTGTAGCATGCTCCCTCAGTATACTTGTTCAGTGATGGATGTGCACATATTTAGTTTTGTTGTGATATGTTCCCTCAGTATACTTGTTCAGTGATGGATGTGCACATATTTAGTTTTGTTGTAGCATGCTCCCTCAGTATACTTGTTCAGTGATGGATGTGCACATATTTAGTTTTGTTGTAGCATGCTCCCTCAGTATACTTGTTCAGTGATGGATGTGCACATATTTAGTTTTGTTGTAGCATGCTCCCTCAGTATACTTGTTCAGTGATGGATGTGCACATATTTAGTTTTGTTGTGATATGTTCCCTCAGTATACTTGTTCAGTGATGGATGTGCACATATTTAGTTTTGTTATGATATGTTCCCTCAGTATACTTGTTCAGTGATGGATGTGCACATATTTAGTTTTGTTGTGATATGTTCCCTCAGTATACTTGTTCAGTGATGGATGTGCACATATTTAGTTTTGTTGTGATATGTTCCCTCAGTATACTTGTTCAGTGATGGATGTGCACATATTTAGTTTTGTTGTAGCATGCTCCCTCAGTATACTTGTTCAGTGATGGATGTGCACATATTTAGTTTTGTTGTAGCATGCTCCCTCAGTATACTTGTTCAGTGATGGATGTGCACATATTTAGTTTTGTTGTAGCATGCTCCCTCAGTATACTTGTTCAGTGATGGATGTGCACATATTTAGTTTTGTTGTAGCATGCTCCCTCAGTATACTTGTTCAGTGATGGATGTGCACATATTTAGTTTTGTTGTAGCATGCTCCCTCAGTATACTTGTTCAGTGATGGATGTGCACATATTTAGTTTTGTTGTGATATGTTCCCTCAGTATACTTGTTCAGTGATGGATGTGCACATATTTAGTTTTGTTGTGATATGTTCCCTCAGTATACTTGTTCAGTGATGGATGTGCACATATTTAGTTTTGTTGTGATATGTTCCCTCAGTATACTTGTTCAGTGATGGATGTGCACATATTTAGTTTTGTTGTGATATCTTCCCTCAGTATACTTGTTCAGTGATGGATGTGCACATATTTAGTTTTGTTGTAGCATGCTCCCTCAGTATACTTGTTCAGTGATGGATGTGCACATATTTAGTTTTGTTGTAGCATGCTCCCTCAGTATACTTGTTCAGTGATGGATGTGCACATATTTAGTTTTGTTGTAGCATGCTCCCTCAGTATACTTGTTCAGTGATGGATGTGCACATATTTAGTTTTGTTGTGATATGTTCCCTCAGTATACTTGTTCAGTGATGGATGTGCACATATTTAGTTTTGTTGTAGCATGCTCCCTCAGTATACTTGTTCAGTGATGGATGTGGACATATTTAGTTTTGTTGTGACATGCTCCCTCAGTATACTTGTTCAGTGATGGATGTTTACATAATTAGTTTTCTTGTGATATGTTCCCTCAGTATACTTGTTCAGTGATGGATGTGGACATATTTAGTTTTGTTGTGACATGCTCCCTCAGTATACTTGTTCAGTGATGGATGTTTACATAATTAGTTTTCTTGTGATATGTTCCCTCAGTATACTTGTTCAGTGATGGATGTGCACATATTTAGTTTTGTTGTGACATGTTCCCTCAGTATACTTGTTCAGTGATGGATGTGGACATAATTAGTTTTGTTGTGACATGCTCCCTCAGTATACTTGTTCAGTGATGGATGTGCACATAATTAGTTTTGTTGTGACATGTTCCCTCAGTATTATTGTTCAGTGATGGATGTGCACATATTTAGTTTTGTTGTGACATGTTCCCTCAGTATACTTCTTCAGTGATGGATGTGCACATATTTAGTTTTGTTGTGATATGTTCCCTCAGTATACTTGTTCAGTGATGGATGTGGACATATTTAGTTTTGTTGTGATATGTTCCCTCAGTATTATTGTTCAGTGATAGATGTGCACATATTTAGTTTTGTTGTGACATGTTCCCTCAGTATTATTGTTCAGTGATGGATGTGCACATATTTAGTTTTGTTGTGATATGTTCCCTCAGTATACTTGTTCAGTGATGGATGTGCACATATTTAGTTTTGTTGTAGCATGCTCCCTCAGTATACTTGTTCAGTGATGGATGTGCACATATTTAGTTTTGTTGTAGCATGCTCCCTCAGTATACTTGTTCAGTGATGGATGTGCACATATTTAGTTTTGTTGTAGCATGCTCCCTCAGTATACTTGTTCAGTGATGGATGTGCACATATTTAGTTTTGTTGTGATATGTTCCCTCAGTATACTTGTTCAGTGATGGATGTGCACATATTTAGTTTTGTTGTAGCATGCTCCCTCAGTATACTTGTTCAGTGATGGATGTGGACATATTTAGTTTTGTTGTGACATGCTCCCTCAGTATACTTGTTCAGTGATGGATGTTTACATAATTAGTTTTCTTGTGATATGTTCCCTCAGTATACTTGTTCAGTGATGAAAGTGGACATATTTAGTTTTGTTGTGACATGCTCCCTCAGTATACTTGTTCAGTGATGGATGTTTACATAATTAGTTTTTTTTGTGATATGTTCCCTCAGTATACTTGTTCAGTGATGGATGTGCACATATTTAGTTTTGTTGTGACATGTTCCCTCAGTATTATTGTTCAGTGATGGATGTGCACATATTTAGTTTTGTTGTGACATGTTCCCTCAGTATTATTGTTCAGTGATGGATGTGGACATAATTAGTTTTGTTGTGACATGTTCCCTCAGTATTATTGTTCAGTGATGGATGTGCACATATTTAGTTTTGTTGTGACATGTTCCCTCAGTATACTTCTTCAGTGATGGATGTGCACATATTTAGTTTTGTTGTGATATGTTCCCTCAGTATACTTGTTCAGTGATGGATGTGCACATATTTAGTTTTGTTGTGACATGTTCCCTCAGTATACTTGTTCAGTGATGGATGTGCACATATTTAGTTTTGTTGTGATATGTTCCCTCAGTATACTTGTTCAGTGATGGATGTGCACATATTTAGTTTTGTTGTGATATGTTCCCTCAGTATACTTGTTCAGTGATGGATGTGCACATAATTAGTTTTGTTGTGACATGTTCCCTCAGTATACTTGTTCAGTGATGGATGTGCACATATTTAGTTCTGTTGTGACATGCTCCCTCAGTATACTTGTTCAGTGATAGATGTGCACATATTTAGTTTTGTTGTGACATGTTCCCTCAGTATACTTGTTCAGTGATGGATGTGCACATATTTAGTTTTGTTGTGATATGTTCCCTCAGTATACTTGTTCAGTGATAGATGTGCACATATTTAGTTTTGTTGTGATATGTTCCCTCAGTATACTTGTTCAGTGATGGATGTGCACATATTTAGTTTTGTTGTGACATGCTCCCTCAGTATACTTGTTCAGTGATAGATGTGCACATAATTAGTTTTGTTGTGATATGTTCCCTCAGTATACTTGTTCAGTGATGGATGTGCACATAATTAGTTTTGTTGTGACATGTTCCCTCAGTATACTTGTTCAGTGATAGATGTGCACATAATTAGTTTTGTTGTGATATGTTCCCTCAGTATTATTGTTCAGTGATGGATGTGCACATAATTAGTTTTGTTGTGACATGCTCCCTCAGTATACTTGTTCAGTGATAGATGTGCACATAATTAGTTTTGTTGTGTCATGTTCCCTCAGTATTATTGTTCTGTGATGGATGTGCACATAATTAGTTTTGTTTTGACATGTTCCCTCAGTATACTTGTTCAGTGATGGATGTGCACATATTTAGTTTTGTTGTGATATGTTCCCTCAGTATTATTGTTCAGTGATAGATGTGCACATATTTAGTTTTGTTGTGATATGTTCCCTCAGTATACTTGTTCAGTGATAGATGTGCACATAATTAGTTTTGTTGTGATATGTTCCCTCAGTATACTTGTTCAGTGATGGATGTGCACATATTTAGTTTTGTTGTGATATGTTCCCTCAGTATACTTGTTCAGTGATGGATGTGCACATAATTAGTTTTGTTGTGACGTGTTCCCTCAGTATACTTGTTCAGTGATGGATGTGCACATATTTAGTTCTGTTGTGACATGCTCCCTCAGTATACTTGTTCAGTGATAGATGTGCACATATTTAGTTTTGTTGTGACATGTTCCCTCAGTATACTTGTTCAGTGATGGATGTGCACATATTTAGTTTTGTTGTGATATGTTCCCTCAGTATACTTGTTCAGTGATAGATGTGCACATATTTAGTTTTGTTGTGATATGTTCCCTCAGTATACTTGTTCAGTGATGGATGTGCACATATTTAGTTTTGTTGTGACATGCTCCCTCAGTATACTTGTTCAGTGATAGATGTGCACATAATTAGTTTTGTTGTGATATGTTCCCTCAGTATTATTGTTCAGTGATGGATGTGCACATAATTAGTTTTGTTGTGACATGTTCCCTCAGTATACTTGTTCAGTGATAGATGTGCACATAATTAGTTTTGTTGTGATATGTTCCCTCAGTATTATTGTTCAGTGATGGATGTGCACATAATTAGTTTTGTTTTGACATGTTCCCTCAGTATACTTGTTCAGTGATGGATGTGCACATATTTAGTTTTGTTGTGATATGTTCCCTCAGTATTATTGTTCAGTGATAGATGTGCACATATTTAGTTTTGTTGTGATATGTTCCCTCAGTATACTTGTTCAGTGATAGATGTGCACATAATTAGTTTTGTTGTGATATGTTCCCTCAGTATTATTGTTCAGTGATAGATGTGCACATATTTAGTTTTGTTGTGATATGTTCCCTCAGTATACTTGTTCGGTGATAGATGTGCACATAATTAGTTTTGTTGTGATATGTTCCCTCAGTATTATTGTTCAGTGATGGATGTGGACATATTTAGTTTTGTTGTGATATGTTCCCTCAGTATTCTTGTTCAGTGATAGATGTGCACATAATTAGTTTTGTTCTGATATGTTCCCTCAGTATTATTGTTCAGTGATGGATGTGCACATATTTAGTTTTGTTGTGATATGTTCCCTCAGTATTATTGTTCAGTGATGGATGTGCACATATTTAGTTTTGTTGTGATATGTTCCCTCAGTATACTTGTTCAGTGATAGATGTGGACATAATTAGTTTTGTTGTGACATGTTCCCTCAGTATACTTGTTCAGTGATAAATGTGCACATAATTAGTTTTGTTGTGACATGTTCCCTCAGTATACTTGTTCAGTGATAGATGTGGACATAATTAGTTTTGTTGTGACATGTTCCCTCAGTATACTTGTTCAGTGATAGATGTGGACATAATTAGTTTTGTTGTGACATGTTCCCTCAGTATTATTGCTCAGTGATAGATGTGGACATAATTAGTTTTGTTGTGACATGTTCCCTCAGTATACTTGTTCAGTGATGGATGTGCACATAATTAGTTTTGTTGTGACATGTTCCCTCAGTATACTTGTTCAGTGATGGATGTGCACATATTTAGTTTTGTTGTGACATACTCCCTCAGTATTATTGTTCAGTGATAGATGTGGACATAATTAGTTTTGTTTTGATATGTTCCCTCAGTATACTTGTTCAGTGATAGATGTGGACATAATTAGTTTTGTTGTGACATGTTCCCTCAGTATTATTGTTCAGTGATAGATGTGGACATAATTAGTTTTGTTGTGACATGTTCCCTCAGTATTATTGTTCAGTGATAGATGTGGACATAATTAGTTTTGTTGTGACATGTTCCCTCAGTATACTTGTTCAGTGATAGATGTGGACATAATTAGTTTTGTTGTGACATGTTCCCTCAGTATACTTGTTCAGTGATAGATGTGGACATATTTAGTTTTGTTGTGACATGTTCCCTCAGTATTATTGTTCAGTGATAGATGTGGACATATTTAGTTTTGTTGTGACATGCTCCCTCAGTATACTTGTTCAGTGATAGATGTGGACATAATTAGTTTGGTTGTGACATGTTCCCTCAGTATTATTGTTCAGTGATAGATGTGGACATAATTAGTTTTGTTGTGACATGTTCCCTCAGTATACTTGTTCAGTGATGGATGTGGACATAATTAGCTTTGTTGTGATATGTTCCCTCAGTATACTTGTTCAGTGATGGATGTGGACATAATTAGTTTTGTTGTGACATGTTCCCTCAGTATTATTGTTCAGTGATAGATGTGCACATAATTAGTTTTGTTGTGACATGTTCCCTCAGTATACTTGTTCAGTGATGGATGTTGACATAATTAGTTTTGTTGTGATATGTTCCCTCAGTATACTTGTTCAGTGATGGATGTGGACATAATTAGTTTTGTTGTAACATGTTCCCTCAGTATTATTGTTCAGTGATGGATGTGGACATAATTAGTTTTGTTGTGACATGTTCCCTCCGTATTATTGTTCAGTGATAGATGTGGACATAATTAGTTTTGTTGTGACATGTTCCCTCAGTATACCTTTTCAGTGATGGATGTGGACATAATTAGTTTTGTTGTGACATGTTCCCTCAGTATTATTGTTCAGTGATGGATGTGCACATAAGTAGTTTTGTTGTGATATGTTCCCTCAGTATACTTGTTCAGTGATGGATGTGGACATAATTAGTTTTGTTGTGACATGTTCCCTCAGTATTATTGTTCAGTGATGGATGTGCACATATTTAGTTTTGTTGTGACATGTTCCCTCAGTATTATTGTTCAGTGATGGATGTGGACATAATTAGTTTTGTTGTGACATGTTCCCTCAGTATACTTGTTCAGTGATGGATGTGCACATAATTAGTTTTGTTGTGACATGTTCCCTCAGTATTATTGTTCAGTGATGGATGTGCACATATTTAGTTTTGTTGTGACATGCTCCCTCAGTATACTTGTTCAGTGATGGATGTGGACATATTTAGTTTTGTTGTGAGATGCTCCCTCAGTATACTTGTTCAGTGATGGATGTGCACATATTTATTTTTGTTGTGACATGCTCCCTCAGTATACTTGTTCAGTGATGGATGTGGACATAATTAGTTTTGTTGTGACATGCTCCCTGAGTGAACTTGTTCAGTGATGGATGTGGACATATTTAGTTTTGTTTTGACATGTTCCCTCAGTATACTTGTTCAGTGATAGATGTTGACATAATTAGTTTTGTTGTAACATGTTCCCTCAGTATACTTGTTCAGTGATAGACGTTGACATAATTAGTTTTGTTTTGATATGCTCCCTCAGTATACTTGTTCAGTGATAGATGTTGACATAATTAGTTTTGTTTTGATATGCTCCCTCAGTATACTTGTTCAGTGATGGATGTGGAGATAATTAGTTTTGTTGTGATATGTTCCCTCAGTATACTTGTTCAGTGGTGGATGTGCACATATTTAGTTTTGTTGTGACATGTTCCCTCAGTATACTTGTTCAGTGGTGGATGTGCACATATTTAGTTTTGTTGTGACATGTTCCCTCAGTATACTTGTTCAGTGATGGATGTGCACATAATTAGTTTTGTTGTGATATGTTCCCTCAGTATACTTGTTCAGTGATGGATGTGGACATAATTAGTTTTGTTTTGATATGTTCCCTCAGTATACTTGTTCAGTGATGGATGTGGACATAATTAATTTTGTTGTGACATGTTCCCTCAGTATACTTGTTTAGTGATGGATGTGGACATAATTAGTTTTGTTGTGATATGTTCCCTCAGTATTATTGTTCAGTGATGGATGTGCACATATTTAGTTTTGTTGTGACATGCTCCCTCTGTATACTTGTTCAGTGATGGATGACCACATAATTAGTTTAGTTGTGACATGTTCCCTCAGTATTATTGTTCAGTGATGGATGTGGACATAATTAGTTTTGTTGTAATATGTTCCCTCAGTATTATTGTTCAGTGATGGATGTGGACATAATTAGTTTTGTTGTGACATGTTCCCTCAGTATTATTGTTCAGTGATGGATGTGGACATAATTAGTTTTGTTGTGATATGTTCCCTCAGTATACTTGTTCAGTGATGGATGTGGACATAATTAGTTTTGTTGTGACATGTTCCCTCAGTATTATTGTTCAGTGATGGATGTGCACATATTTAGTTTTGTTGTGATATGTTCCCTCAGTATACGTGTTTAGTGATGGATGTGGACATATTTAGTTTTGTTGTGACATGTTCCCTCAGTATTATTGTTCAGTGATAGATGTGGACATATTTAGTTTTGTTGTGACATGTTCCCTCAGTATTATTGTTGAGTGATGGATGTGGACATAATTAGTTTTGTTGTGACATACTCCCTCAGTATTATTGTTCAGTGATGGATGTGGACATAATTAGTTTTGTTTTGATATGTTCCCTCAGTATACTTGTTCAGTGATAGATGTGGACATAATTAGTTTTGTTGTGACATGTTCCCTCAGTATTATTGTTCAGTGATTGATGTGGACATAATTAGTTTTGTTGTGACATGTTCCCTCAGTATTATTGTTCAGTGATGGATGTGGACATAATTAGTTTTGTTGTGACATGTTCCCTCAGTATACTTGTTCAGTGATGGATGTGGACATAATTAGTTTTGTTGTGACATGTTCCCTCAGTATACTTGTTCAGTGATGGATGTGCACATAATTAGTTTTGTTGTGACATGTTCCCTCAGTATTATTGTTCAGTGATGGATGTGCACATATTTAGTTTTGTTGTGACATGCTCCCTCAGTATACTTGTTCAGTGATGGATGTGGACATATTTAGTTTTGTTTTGACATGTTCCCTCAGTATACTTGTTCAGTGATAGATGTTGACATAATTAGTTTTGTTGTAACATGTTCCCTCAGTATACTTGTTCAGTGATAGACGTTGACATAATTAGTTTTGTTTTGATATGCTCCCTCAGTATACTTGTTCAGTGATAGATGTTGACATAATTAGTTTTGTTTTGATATGCTCCCTCAGTATACTTGTTCAGTGATGGATGTGGAGATAATTAGTTTTGTTGTGATATGTTCCCTCAGTATACTTGTTCAGTGGTGGATGTGCACATATTTAGTTTTGTTGTGACATGTTCCCTCAGTATACTTGTTCAGTGATGGATGTGGACATAATTAGTTTTGTTTTGATATGTTCCCTCAGTATACTTGTTCAGTGATGGATGTGGACATAATTAATTTTGTTGTGACATGTTCCCTCAGTATACTTGTTTAGTGATGGATGTGGACATAATTAGTTTTGTTGTGACATGCTCCCTCAGTATTATTGTTCAGTGATGGATGTGCACATATTTAGTTTTGTTGTGACATGCTCCCTCAGTATACTTGTTCAGTGATGGATGACCACATAATTAGTTTTGTTGTGATATTTTCCCTCAGTATACTTGTTCAGTGATGGATGTGGACATAATTAGTTTTGTTTTGATATGTTCCCTCAGTATACTTGTTCAGTGATGGATGTGGACATAATTAATTTTGTTGTGATATGTTCCCTCAGTATACTTGTTTAGTGATGGATGTGGACATAATTAGTTTTGTTTTGATATGTTCCCTCAGTATACTTGTTCAGTGATGGATGTGGACATAATTAGTTTTGTTTTGATATGTTCCCTCAGTATACTTGTTCAGTGATGGATGTGGACATAATTAATTTTGTTCTGACATGTTCCCTCAGTATACTTGTTTAGTGATGGATGTGGACATAATTAGTTTTGTTGTGATATGTTCCCTCAGTATACTTGTTTAGTGATGGATGTGGACATAATTAATTTTGTTGTGACATGTTCCCTCAGTATACTTGTTTAGTGATGGATGTGGACATAATTAGTTTTGTTGTGATATGTTCCCTCAGTATACTTGTTTAGTGATGGATGTGGACATAATTAGTTTTGTTTTGATATGTTCCCTCAGTATACTTGTTCAGTGATGAATGTGGACATATTTAGTTTTGTTTTGATATGTTCCCTCAGTATACTTGTTCAGTGATGGATGTGGACATAATTAATTTTGTTGTGACATGTTCCCTCAGTATACTTGTTTAGTGATGGATGTGGACATAATTAGTTTTGTTGTGACATGCTCCCTCAGTATTATTGTTCAGTGATGGATGTGCACATATTTAGTTTTGTTGTGACATGTTCCCTCAGTATACTTGTTTAGTGATGGATGTGGACATAATTAGTTTTGTTGTGATATGTTCCCTCAGTATTATTGTTCAGTGATGGATGTGCACATATTTAGTTTTGTTGTGACATGCTCCCTCAGTATACTTGTTCAGTGATGGATGACCACATAATTAGTTTTGTTGTGACATGTTCCCTCAGTATTATTGTTCAGTGATGGATGTGGACATAATTAGTTTTGTTGTAATATGTTCCCTCAGTATTATTGTTCAGTGATGGATGTGGACATAATTAGTTTTGTTGTGACATGTTCCCTCAGTATTATTGTTCAGTGATGGATGTGGACATAATTAGTTTTGTTGTGATATGTTCCCTCAGTATTATTGTTCAGTGATGGATGTGGACATAATTAGTTTTGTTGTGACATGTTCCCTCAGTATTATTGTTCAGTGATGGATGTGGACATAATTAGTTTTGTTGTGATATGTTCCTTCAGTATACTTGTTCAGTGATAGATGTGGACATAATTAGTTTTGTTGTGACATGCTCCCTCAGTATACTTGTTCAGTGATGGATGTGCACATATTTAGTTTTGTTGTGATATGTTCCCTCAGTATACTTGTTCAGTGATGGATGTTGACATAATTAGTTTTGTTGTGATATGTTCCCTCAGTATACTTGTTCAGTGATAGATGTTGACATAATTAGTTTTGTTGTGACATGCTCCCTCAGTATACTTGTTCAGTGATGGATGTGCACATATTTAGTTTTGTTGTGACATGTTCCCTCAGTATACTTGTTCAGTGATAGATGTTGACATAATTAGTTTTGTTGTAACATGTTCCCTCAGTATACTTGTTCAGTGATAGACGTGCACATATTTAGTTTTGTTGTGATATGCTGCCTCAGTATACTTGTTCAGTGATAGATGTGCACATAATTAGTTTTGTTGTGATATGTTCCCTCAGTATACTTGTTCAGTGATAGATGTGCACATAATTAGTTTTGTTGTGATATGTTCCCTCAGTATACTTGTTCAGTGATAGATGTGCACATAATTAGTTTTGTTGTGATATGTTCCCTCAGTATACTTGTTCAGTGATAGATGTGCACATAATTAGTTTTGTTGTGATATGTTCCCTCAGTATACTTGTTCAGTGATAGATGTGCACATAATTAGTTTTGTTGTGATATGTTCCCTCAGTATACTTGTTCAGTGATAGATGTGCACATATTTAGTTTTGTTGTGATATGCTCCCTCAGTATACTTGTTCAGTGATAGACGTGCACATATTTAGTTTTGTTGTGATATGCTGCCTCAGTATACTTGTTCAGTGATAGATGTGCACATAATTAGTTTTGTTGTGATATGTTCCCTCAGTATACTTGTTCAGTGATAGATGTGCACATAATTAGTTTTGTTGTGATATGTTCCCTCAGTATACTTGTTCAGTGATAGATGTGCACATATTTAGTTTTGTTGTGATATGCTCCCTCAGTATTATTGTTCAGTGATGGATGTGGACATATTTAGTTTGTTGTGACATGTTCCCTCAGTATACTTGTTCAGTGATGGATGTGGACATATTTAGTTTTGTTGTGACATGTTCCCTCAGTATACTTGTTCAGTGATAGATGTGCACATAATTAGTTTTGTTGTGATATGTTCGCTCAGTATACTTGTTCAGTGATGGATGTGCACATATTTAGTTTTGTTGTGACATGCTCCCTCAGTATACTTGTTCAGTGATAGATGTGCACATATTTAGTTTTGTTGTGACATGCTCCCTCAGTATTATTGTTCAGTGATAGATGTGGACATAATTAGTTTTTTTGTGATATGTTCCCTCAGTATACTTGTTCAGTGATAGATGTGCACATATTTAGTTTTGTTGTGATATGTTCCCTCAGTATTATTGTTCAGTGATAGATGTGGACATAATTAGTTTTGTTGTGACATGTTCCCTCAGTATACTTGTTCAGTGATAGATGTGCACATAATTAGTTTTGTTGTGATATGTTCCCTCAGTATACTTGTTCAGTGATGGATGTGCACATATTTAATTTTGTTGTGACATGCTCCCTCACTATACTTGTTCAGTGATAGATGTGCACATATTTAGTTTTGTTGTGACATGCTCCCTCAGTATTATTGTTCAGTGATAGATGTGGACATAATTAGTTTTGTTGTGATATGTTCCCTCAGTATACTTGTTCAGTGATAGATGTGCACATATTTAGTTTTGTTGTGATATGTTCCCTCAGTATACTTGTTCAGTGATGGATGTGCACATATTTAGTTTTGTTGTGACATGCTCCCTCAGTATTATTGTTCAGTGATAGATGTGGACATAATTAGTTTTGTTGTGACATGCTCCCTCAGTATTATTGTTCAGTGATAGATGTGCACATAATTAGTTTTGTTGTGACATGCTCCCTCAGTACAATTGTTCAGTGATAGATGTGCACATATTTAGTTTTGTTGTGACATGCTCCCTCAGTATTATTTTTCAGTGATAGATGTGCACATAATTAGTTTTGTTGTGACATGCTCCCTCAGTATACTTGTTCAGTGATAGATGTGCACATATTTAGTTTTGTTGTGACATGCTCCCTCAGTATTATTGTTCAGTGATAGATGTGCACATATTTAGTTTTGTTGTCACATGCTCCCTCAGTATTATTGTTCAGTGATAGATGTGCACATATTTAGTTTTGTTGTGACATGCTCCCTCAGTATACTTGTTCAGTGATAGATGTGCACATAATTAGTTTTGTTGTGACATGCTCCCTCAGTATACTTGTTCAGTGATAGATGTGCACATATTTAGTTTTGTTGTGACATGCTCCCTCAGTATACTTGTTCAGTGATAGATGTGCACATATTTAGTTTTGTTGTGACATGCTCCCTCAGTATACTTGTTCAGTGATAGATGTGCACATATTTAGTTTTGTTGTGACATGCTCCCTCAGTATACTTGTTCATTGATAGATGTGCACATATTTAGTTTTGTTGTGATATGTTCCCTCAGTATACTTGTTCAGTGATAGATGTGCACATATTTAGTTTTGTTGTGACATGCTCCCTCAGTATACTTGTTCAGTGATAGATGTGCACATATTTAGTTTTGTTGTGACATGCTCCCTCAGTATACTTGTTCAGTGATAGATGTGCACATATTTAGTTTTGTTGTGACATGCTTCCTCAGTATACTTGTTCAGTGATAGATGTGCACATAATTAGTTTTGTTGTGACATGCTCCCTCAGTATACTTGTTCAGTGATAGATGTGCACATATTTAGTTTTGTTGTGACATGCTCCCTCAGTATACTTGTTCAGTGATAGATGTGCACATATTTAGTTTTGTTGTGACATGCTCCCTCAGTATACTTGTTCAGTGATGGATGTGCACATATTTAGTTTTGTTGTGACATGCTCCCTCAGTATTATTGTTCAGTGATAGATGTGGACATATTTAGTTTTGTTGTGACATGCTCCCTCAGTATTATTGTTCAGTGATAGATGTGCACATATTTAGTTTTGTTGTGACATGCTCCCTCAGTATTTTTGTTCAGTGATAGATGTACACATATTTAGTTTTGTTGTGACATGCTCCCTCAGTATTATTGTTCAGTGATAGATGTGGACATATTTAGTTTTGTTGTGACATGCTCCCTCAGTATTATTGTTCAGTGATAGATGTGGACATATTTAGTTTTGTTGTGACATGCTCCCTCAGTATTATTGTTCAGTGATAGATGTGGACATATTTAGTTTTGTTGTGACATGCTCCCTCAGTATTATTGTTCAGTGATAGATGTGGACATATTTAGTTTTGTTGTGACATGCTCCCTCAGTATTATTGTTCAGTGATAGATGTGGACATATTTAGTTTTGTTGTGACATGCTCCCTCAGTATTATTGTTCAGTGATAGATGTGGACATATTTAGTTTTTTTGTGACATGCTCCCTCAGTATTATTGTTCAGTGATAGATGTGGACATATTTAGTTTTGTTGTGACATGCTCCCTCAGTATTATTGTTCAGTGACAGATGTGGACATATTTAGTTTTGTTGTGACATGCTCCCTCAGTATTATTGTTCAGTGATAGATGTGGACATATTTAGTTTTGCTGTGACATGCTCCCTCAGTATTATTGTTCAGTGATAGATGTGGACATATTTAGTTTTGTTGTGACATGCTCCCTCAGTATTATTGTTCAGTGATGGATGTGGACATATTTAGTTTTGTTGTGACATGCTCCCTCAGTATTATTGTTCAGTGATGGATGTGGACATATTTAGTTTTGTTGTGACATGCTCCCTCAGTATTATTGTTCAGTGATAGATGTGCACATATTTAGTTTTGTTGTGACATGCTCCCTCAGTATTATTGTTCAGTGATAGATGTGCACATATTTAGTTTTGTTGTGACATGCTCCCTCAGTATTATTGTTCAGTGATAGATGTGCACATATTTAGTTTTGTTGTGACATGCTCCCTCAGTATACTTGTTCAGTAATAGATGTGCACATATTTAGTTTTGTTGTGACATGCTCCCTCAGTATACTTGTTCAGTGATAGATGTGCACATAATTAGTTTTGTTGTGACATGCTCCCTCACTATACTTGTTCAGTGATAGATGTGCACATAATTAGTTTTGTTGTGACATGCTCCCTCAGTATACTTGTTCAGTGATAGATGTGCACATATTTAGTTTTGTTGTGACAAGCTCCCTCAGTATACTTGTTCAGTGATAGATATGCACATATTTAGTTTTGTTGTGACATGCTCCCTCAGTATACTTGTTCAGTGATGGATGTGCACATATTTAGTTTTGTTGTGACATGCTCCCTCAGTATTATTGTTCAATGATAGATGTGGACATATTTAGTTTTGTTGTGACATGCTCCCTCAGTATTATTGTTCAGTGATAGATGTGCACATATTTAGTTTTGTTGTGACATGCTCCCTCAGTATTATTGTTCAGTGATAGATGTGGACATATTTAGTTTTGTTGTGACATGCTCCCTCAGTATTATTGTTCAGTGATAGATGTGGACATATTTAGTTTTGTTGTGACATGCTCCCTCAGTATTATTGTTCAGTGATAGATGTGCACATATTTAGTTTTGTTGTGACATGCTCCCTCAGTATTATTGTTCAGTGATAGATGTGCACATATTTAGTTTTGTTGTGATATGTTCCCTCAGTATTATTGTTCAGTGATGGATGTGCACATATTTAGTTTTGTTGTGACATGCTCCCTCAGTATACTTGTTCAGTGATAGATGTGCACATATTTAGTTTTGTTGTGATATGTTCCCTCAGTATACTTGTTCAGTGATGGATGTGCACATAATTAGTTTTGTTGTGACATGCTCCCTCAGTATACTTGTTCAGTGATAGATGTGCACATATTTAGTTTTGTTGTGATATGTTCCCTCAGTATACTTGTTCAGTGATGGATGTGCACATAATTAGTTTTGTTGTGACATGCTCCCTCAGTATTATTGTTCAGTGATAGATGTGCACATATTTAGTTTTGTTGTGATATGCTCCCTCAGTATACTTGTTCAGTGATGGATGTGCACATATTTAGTTTTGTTGTGACATGCTCCCTCAGTATTATTGTTCAGTGATAGATGTGCACATATTTAGTTTTGTTGTGACATGCTCCCTCAGTATACTTGTTCAGTGATAGATGTGCACATATTTAGTTTTGTTGTGACATGCTCCCTCAGTATACTTGTTCAGTGATAGATGTGCACATAATTAGTTTTGTTGTGACATGCTCCCTCAGTATACTTGTTCAGTGATAGATGTGCACATAATTAGTTTTGTTGTGACATGCTCCCTCAGTATACTTGTTCAGTGATGGATGTGCACATATTTAGTTTTGTTGTGACATGCTCCCTCAGTATACTTGTTCAGTGATAGATGTGCACATAATTAGTTTTGTTGTGACATGCTCCCTCAGTATACTTGTTCAGTGATAGATGTGCACATATTTAGTTTTGTTGTGACATGCTCCCTCAGTATACTTGTTCAGTGATAGATGTGCACATAATTAGTTTTGTTGACACATGCTCCCTCAGTATACTTGTTCAGTGATGGATGTGCACATATTTAGTTTTGTTGTGACATGCTCCCTCAGTATTATTGTTCAGTGATAGATGTGGACATAATTAGTTTTTTTGTGATATGTTCCCTCAGTATTATTGTTCAGTGATAGATGTGGACATATTTAGTTTTGTTGTGACATGCTCCCTCAGTATTATTGTTCAGTGATAGATGTGGACATATTTAGTTTTGTTGTGACATGCTCCCTCAGTATTATTGTTCAGTGATAGATGTGGACATATTTAGTTTTGTTGTGACATGCTCCCTCAGTATTATTGTTCAGTGATAGATGTGGACATATTTAGTTTTGTTGTGACATGCTCCCTCAGTATTATTGTTCAGTGATTGATGTGGACATATTTAGTTTTGTTGTGACATGCTCCCTCAGTATTATTGTTCAGTGATAGATGTGGACATATTTAGTTTTTTTGTGACATGCTCCCTCAGTATTATTGTTCAGTGATAGATGTGGACATATTTAGTTTTGTTGTGACATGCTCCCTCAGTATTATTGTTCAGTGATAGATGTGGACATATTTAGTTTTGTTGTGACATGCTCCCTCAGTATTATTGTTCAGTGATAGATGTGGACATATTTAGTTTTGCTGTGACATGCTCCCTCAGTATTATTGTTCAGTGATAGATGTGGACATATTTAGTTTTGTTGTGACATGCTCCCTCAGTATTATTGTTCAGTGATAGATGTGGACATATTTAGTTTTGTTATGACATGCTCCCTCAGTATTATTGTTCAGTGATGGATGTGGACATATTTAGTTTTGTTGTGACATGCTCCCTCAGTATTATTGTTCAGTGATAGATGTGCACATATTTAGTTTTGTTGTGACATGCTCCCTCAGTATTATTGTTCAGTGATAGATGTGCACATATTTAGTTTTGTTGTGACATGCTCCCTCAGTATTATTGTTCAGTGATAGATGTGCACATATTTAGTTTTGTTGTGACATGCTGCCTCAGTATACTTGTTCAGTGATAGATGTGCACATATTTAGTTTTGTTGTGACATGCTCCCTCAGTATACTTGTTCAGTGATAGATGTGCACATAATTAGTTTTGTTGTGACATGCTCCCTCACTATACTTGTTCAGTGATGGATGTGCACATATTTAGTTTTGTTGTGACATGCTCCCTCAGTATTATTGTTCAATGATAGATGTGGACATATTTAGTTTTGTTGTGACATGCTCCCTCAGTATACTTGTTCAGTGATAGATGTGCACATAATTAGTTTTGTTGTGACATGCTCCCTCAGTATACTTGTTCAGTGATAGATGTGCACATATTTAGTTTTGTTGTGACATGCTCCCTCAGTATTATTGTTCAATGATAGATGTGGACATATTTAGTTTTGTTGTGACATGCTCCCTCAGTATACTTGTTCAGTGATAGATGTGCACATAATTAGTTTTGTTGTGACATGCTCCCTCAGTATACTTGTTCAGTGATGGATGTGCACATATTTAGTTTTGTTGTGACATGCTCCCTCAGTATTATTGTTCAATGATAGATGTGGAGATATTTAGTTTTGTTGTGACATGCTCCCTCAGTATTATTGTTCAGTGATAGATGTGCACATATTTAGTTTTGTTGTGACATGCTCCCTCAGTATTATTGTTCAGTGATAGATGTGGACATATTTAGTTTTGTTGTGACATGCTCCCTCAGTATTATTGTTCAGTGATAGATGTGGACATATTTAGTTTTGTTGTGACATGCTCCCTCAGTATTATTGTTCAGTGATAGATGTGCACATATTTAGTTTTGTTGTGACATGCTCCCTCAGTATTATTGTTCAGTGATAGATGTGCACATATTTAGTTTTGTTGTGATATGTTCCCTCAGTATTATTGTTCAGTGATGGATGTGCACATATTTAGTTTTGTTGTGACATGCTCCCTCAGTATACTTGTTCAGTGATAGATGTGCACATATTTAGTTTTGTTGTGATATGTTCCCTCAGTATACTTGTTCAGTGATGGATGTGCACATAATTAGTTTTGTTGTGACATGCTCCCTCAGTATACTTGTTCAGTGATAGATGTGCACATATTTAGTTTTGTTGTGATATGTTCCCTCAGTATACTTGTTCAGTGATGGATGTGCACATAATTAGTTTTGTTGTGACATGCTCCCTCAGTATTATTGTTCAGTGATAGATGTGCACATATTTAGTTTTGTTGTGATATGCTCCCTCAGTATACTTGTTCAGTGATGGATGTGCACATATTTAGTTTTGTTGTGACATGCTCCCTCAGGATTATTGTTCAGTGATAGATGTGCACATATTTAGTTTTGTTGTGACATGCTCCCTCAGTATACTTGTTCAGTGATAGATGTGCACATATTTAGTTTTGTTGTGACATGCTCCCTCAGTATACTTGTTCAGTGATAGATGTGCACATAATTAGTTTTGTTGTGACATGCTCCCTCAGTATACTTGTTCAGTGATAGATGTGCACATAATTAGTTTTGTTGTGACATGCTCCCTCAGTATACTTGTTCAGTGATGGATGTGCACATATTTAGTTTTGTTGTGACATGCTCCCTCAGTATACTTGTTCAGTGATAGATGTGCACATAATTAGTTTTGTTGTGACATGCTCCCTCAGTATACTTGTTCAGTGATAGATGTGCACATATTTAGTTTTGTTGTGACATGCTCCCTCAGTATACTTGTTCAGTGATAGATGTGCACATAATTAGTTTTGTTGACACATGCTCCCTCAGTATACTTGTTCAGTGATGGATGTGCACATATTTAGTTTTGTTGTGACATGCTCCCTCAGTATTATTGTTCAGTGATAGATGTGGACATAATTAGTTTTTTTGTGATATGTTCCCTCAGTATTATTGTTCAGTGATAGATGTGGACATAATTAGTTTTGTTGTGATATGTTCCCTCAGTATACTTGTTCAGTGATGGATGTGGACATAATTAGTTTTGTTGTGATATGTTCCCTCAGTATACTTGTTCAGTGATGGATGTGGACATAATTAGTTTTGTTGTGATATGTTCCCTCAGTATTATTGTTCAATGATAGATGTGCACATAATTAGTTTTGTTGTGATATGTTCCCTCAGTATACTTGTTCAGTGATGGATGTGGACATATTTAGTTTTGTTGTGATATGTTCCCTCAGTATTATTGTTCAGTGATGGATGTGCACATAATTAGTTTTGTTGTGATATGTTCCCTCAGTATACTTGTTCAGTGATGGATGTGGACATATTTAGTTTTGTTGTGACATGTTCCCTCAGTATACTTGTTCAGTGATGGATGTGCACATAATTAGTTTTGTTGTGACATGTTCCCTCAGTATTATTGTTCAGTGATGGATGTGCACATAATTAGTTTTGTTGTGACATGTTCCCTCAGTATACTTGTTCAGTGATGGATGAGCACATATTTAGTTTTGTTGTGACATGTTCCCTCAGTATACTTGTTCAGTGATAGATGTGCACATAATTAGTTTTGTTGTGACATGCTCCCTCAGTATACTTGTTCAGTGATAGATGTGCACATATTTAGTTTTGTTGTGACATGATCCCTCAGTATACTTGTTCAGTGATGGATGTGCACATAATTAGTTTTGTTGTGACATGTTTCCTCAGTATTATTGTTCAGTGATGGATGTGCACATAATTAGTTTTGTTGTGACATGTTCCCTCAGTATACTTGTTCAGTGATGGATGTGCACATATTTAGTTTTGTTGTGATATGTTCCCTCAGTATTATTGTTCAGTGATGGATGTGGACATAATTAGTTTTGTTGTGACATGTTCCCTCAGTATACTTGTTCAGTGATGGATGTGGACATATTTAGTTTTGTTGTGATATGTTCCCTCAGTATACTTGTTCAGTGATGGATGTGGACATAATTAGTTTTGTTGTGACATGTTACCTCAGTATACTTGTTCAGTGATGGATGTGGACATAATTAGTTTTGTTGTGATATGTTCCCTCAGTATTATTGTTCAGTGATAGATGTGCACATAATTAGTTTTGTTGTGATATGTTCCCTCAGTATACTTGTTCAGTGATGGATGTGGACATATTTAGTTTTGTTGTGATATGTTCCCTCAGTATTATTGTTCAGTGATGGATGTGCACATAATTAGTTTTGTTGTGATATGTTCCCTCAGTATACTTGTTCAGTGATGGATGTGGACATATTTAGTTTTGTTGTGACATGCTCCCTCAGTATACTTGTTCAGTGATAGATGTGCACATATTTAGTTTTGTTGTGACATGCTCCCTCAGTATACTTGTTCAGTGATAGATGTGCACATATTTAGTTTTGTTGTGACATGCTCCCTCAGTATACTTGTTCAGTGATAGATGTGCACATATTTAGTTTTGTTGTGACATGCTCCCTCAGTATACTTGTTCAGTGATAGATGTGCACATATTTAGTTTTGTTGTGATATGTTCCCTCAGTATACTTGTTCAGTGATAGATGTGCACATATTTAGTTTTGTTGTGACATGCTCCCTCAGTATACTTGTTCAGTGATAGATGTGCACATATTTAGTTTTGTTGTGACATGCTCCCTCAGTATACTTGTTCAGTGATAGATGTGCACATATTTAGTTTTGTTGTGATATGTTCCCTCAGTATACTTGTTCAGTGATAGATGTGCACATATTTAGTTTTGTTGTGACATGCTCCCTCAGTATACTTGTTCAGTGATAGATGTGCACATATTTAGTTTTGTTGTGACATGCTCCCTCAGTATACTTGTTCAGTGATAGATGTGCACATAATTAGTTTTGTTGTGACATGCTCCCTCAGTATACTTGTTCAGTGATAGATGTGGACATATTTAGTTTTGTTGTGACATGCTCCCTCAGTATTATTGTTCAGTGATAGATGTGGACATATTTAGTTTTGTTGTGACATGCTCCCTCAGTATTATTGTTCAGTGATAGATGTGCACATATTTAGTTTTGTTGTGACATGCTCCCTCAGTATTATTGTTCAGTGATAGATGTGCACATATTTAGTTTTGTTGTGATATGTTCCCTCAGTATTATTGTTCAGTGATGGATGTGCACATATTTAGTTTTGTTGTGACATGCTCCCTCAGTATACTTGTTCAGTGATAGATGTGCACATATTTAGTTTTGTTGTGATATGTTCCCTCAGTATACTTGTTCAGTGATGGATGTGCACATAATTAGTTTTGTTGTGACATGCTCCCTCAGTATACTTGTTCAGTGATAGATGTGCACATATTTAGTTTTGTTGTGATATGTTCCCTCAGTATACTTGTTCAGTGATGGATGTGCACATAATTAGTTTTGTTGTGACATGCTCCCTCAGTATTATTGTTCAGTGATAGATGTGCACATATTTAGTTTTGTTGTGATATGCTCCCTCAGTATACTTGTTCAGTGATGGATGTGCACATATTTAGTTTTGTTGTGACATGCTCCCTCAGTATTATTGTTCAGTGATAGATGTGCACATATTTAGTTTTGTTGTGACATGCTCCCTCAGTATACTTGTTCAGTGATAGATGTGCACATAATTAGTTTTGTTGTGACATGCTCCCTCACTATACTTGTTCAGTGATGGATGTGCACATATTTAGTTTTGTTGTGACATGCTCCCTCAGTATTATTGTTCAATGATAGATGTGGACATATTTAGTTTTGTTGTGACATGCTCCCTCAGTATACTTGTTCAGTGATAGATGTGCACATAATTAGTTTTGTTGTGACATGCTCCCTCAGTATACTTGTTCAGTGATAGATGTGCACATATTTAGTTTTGTTGTGACATGCTCCCTCAGTATTATTGTTCAATGATAGATGTGGACATATTTAGTTTTGTTGTGACATGCTCCCTCAGTATACTTGTTCAGTGATAGATGTGCACATAATTAGTTTTGTTGTGACATGCTCCCTCAGTATACTTGTTCAGTGATGGATGTGCACATATTTAGTTTTGTTGTGACATGCTCCCTCAGTATTATTGTTCAATGATAGATGTGGAGATATTTAGTTTTGTTGTGACATGCTCCCTCAGTATTATTGTTCAGTGATAGATGTGCACATATTTAGTTTTGTTGTGACATGCTCCCTCAGTATTATTGTTCAGTGATAGATGTGGACATATTTAGTTTTGTTGTGACATGCTCCCTCAGTATTATTGTTCAGTGATAGATGTGGACATATTTAGTTTTGTTGTGACATGCTCCCTCAGTATTATTGTTCAGTGATAGATGTGCACATATTTAGTTTTGTTGTGACATGCTCCCTCAGTATTATTGTTCAGTGATAGATGTGCACATATTTAGTTTTGTTGTGATATGTTCCCTCAGTATTATTGTTCAGTGATGGATGTGCACATATTTAGTTTTGTTGTGACATGCTCCCTCAGTATACTTGTTCAGTGATAGATGTGCACATATTTAGTTTTGTTGTGATATGTTCCCTCAGTATACTTGTTCAGTGATGGATGTGCACATAATTAGTTTTGTTGTGACATGCTCCCTCAGTATACTTGTTCAGTGATAGATGTGCACATATTTAGTTTTGTTGTGATATGTTCCCTCAGTATACTTGTTCAGTGATGGATGTGCACATAATTAGTTTTGTTGTGACATGCTCCCTCAGTATTATTGTTCAGTGATAGATGTGCACATATTTAGTTTTGTTGTGATATGCTCCCTCAGTATACTTGTTCAGTGATGGATGTGCACATATTTAGTTTTGTTGTGACATGCTCCCTCAGGATTATTGTTCAGTGATAGATGTGCACATATTTAGTTTTGTTGTGACATGCTCCCTCAGTATACTTGTTCAGTGATAGATGTGCACATATTTAGTTTTGTTGTGACATGCTCCCTCAGTATACTTGTTCAGTGATAGATGTGCACATAATTAGTTTTGTTGTGACATGCTCCCTCAGTATACTTGTTCAGTGATAGATGTGCACATAATTAGTTTTGTTGTGACATGCTCCCTCAGTATACTTGTTCAGTGATGGATGTGCACATATTTAGTTTTGTTGTGACATGCTCCCTCAGTATACTTGTTCAGTGATAGATGTGCACATAATTAGTTTTGTTGTGACATGCTCCCTCAGTATACTTGTTCAGTGATAGATGTGCACATATTTAGTTTTGTTGTGACATGCTCCCTCAGTATACTTGTTCAGTGATAGATGTGCACATAATTAGTTTTGTTGACACATGCTCCCTCAGTATACTTGTTCAGTGATGGATGTGCACATATTTAGTTTTGTTGTGACATGCTCCCTCAGTATTATTGTTCAGTGATAGATGTGGACATAATTAGTTTTTTTGTGATATGTTCCCTCAGTATTATTGTTCAGTGATAGATGTGGACATAATTAGTTTTGTTGTGATATGTTCCCTCAGTATACTTGTTCAGTGATGGATGTGGACATAATTAGTTTTGTTGTGATATGTTCCCTCAGTATACTTGTTCAGTGATGGATGTGGACATAATTAGTTTTGTTGTGATATGTTCCCTCAGTATTATTGTTCAATGATAGATGTGCACATAATTAGTTTTGTTGTGATATGTTCCCTCAGTATACTTGTTCAGTGATGGATGTGGACATATTTAGTTTTGTTGTGATATGTTCCCTCAGTATTATTGTTCAGTGATGGATGTGCACATAATTAGTTTTGTTGTGATATGTTCCCTCAGTATACTTGTTCAGTGATGGATGTGGACATATTTAGTTTTGTTGTGACATGTTCCCTCAGTATACTTGTTCAGTGATGGATGTGCACATAATTAGTTTTGTTGTGACATGTTCCCTCAGTATTATTGTTCAGTGATGGATGTGCACATAATTAGTTTTGTTGTGACATGTTCCCTCAGTATACTTGTTCAGTGATGGATGAGCACATATTTAGTTTTGTTGTGACATGTTCCCTCAGTATACTTGTTCAGTGATAGATGTGCACATAATTAGTTTTGTTGTGACATGCTCCCTCAGTATACTTGTTCAGTGATAGATGTGCACATATTTAGTTTTGTTGTGACATGATCCCTCAGTATACTTGTTCAGTGATGGATGTGCACATAATTAGTTTTGTTGTGACATGTTTCCTCAGTATTATTGTTCAGTGATGGATGTGCACATAATTAGTTTTGTTGTGACATGTTCCCTCAGTATACTTGTTCAGTGATGGATGTGCACATATTTAGTTTTGTTGTGATATGTTCCCTCAGTATTATTGTTCAGTGATGGATGTGGACATAATTAGTTTTGTTGTGACATGTTCCCTCAGTATACTTGTTCAGTGATGGATGTGGACATATTTAGTTTTGTTGTGATATGTTCCCTCAGTATACTTGTTCAGTGATGGATGTGGACATAATTAGTTTTGTTGTGACATGTTACCTCAGTATACTTGTTCAGTGATGGATGTGGACATAATTAGTTTTGTTGTGATATGTTCCCTCAGTATTATTGTTCAGTGATAGATGTGCACATAATTAGTTTTGTTGTGATATGTTCCCTCAGTATACTTGTTCAGTGATGGATGTGGACATATTTAGTTTTGTTGTGATATGTTCCCTCAGTATTATTGTTCAGTGATGGATGTGCACATAATTAGTTTTGTTGTGATATGTTCCCTCAGTATACTTGTTCAGTGATGGATGTGGACATATTTAGTTTTGTTGTGACATGCTCCCTCAGTATACTTGTTCAGTGATAGATGTGCACATATTTAGTTTTGTTGTGACATGCTCCCTCAGTATACTTGTTCAGTGATAGATGTGCACATATTTAGTTTTGTTGTGACATGCTCCCTCAGTATACTTGTTCAGTGATAGATGTGCACATATTTAGTTTTGTTGTGACATGCTCCCTCAGTATACTTGTTCAGTGATAGATGTGCACATATTTAGTTTTGTTGTGATATGTTCCCTCAGTATACTTGTTCAGTGATAGATGTGCACATATTTAGTTTTGTTGTGACATGCTCCCTCAGTATACTTGTTCAGTGATAGATGTGCACATATTTAGTTTTGTTGTGACATGCTCCCTCAGTATACTTGTTCAGTGATAGATGTGCACATATTTAGTTTTGTTGTGATATGTTCCCTCAGTATACTTGTTCAGTGATAGATGTGCACATATTTAGTTTTGTTGTGACATGCTCCCTCAGTATACTTGTTCAGTGATAGATGTGCACATATTTAGTTTTGTTGTGACATGCTCCCTCAGTATACTTGTTCAGTGATAGATGTGCACATAATTAGTTTTGTTGTGACATGCTCCCTCAGTATACTTGTTCAGTGATAGATGTGGACATATTTAGTTTTGTTGTGACATGCTCCCTCAGTATTATTGTTCAGTGATAGATGTGGACATATTTAGTTTTGTTGTGACATGCTCCCTCAGTATTATTGTTCAGTGATAGATGTGCACATATTTAGTTTTGTTGTGACATGCTCCCTCAGTATTATTGTTCAGTGATAGATGTGCACATATTTAGTTTTGTTGTGATATGTTCCCTCAGTATTATTGTTCAGTGATGGATGTGCACATATTTAGTTTTGTTGTGACATGCTCCCTCAGTATACTTGTTCAGTGATAGATGTGCACATATTTAGTTTTGTTGTGATATGTTCCCTCAGTATACTTGTTCAGTGATGGATGTGCACATAATTAGTTTTGTTGTGACATGCTCCCTCAGTATACTTGTTCAGTGATAGATGTGCACATATTTAGTTTTGTTGTGATATGTTCCCTCAGTATACTTGTTCAGTGATGGATGTGCACATAATTAGTTTTGTTGTGACATGCTCCCTCAGTATTATTGTTCAGTGATAGATGTGCACATATTTAGTTTTGTTGTGATATGCTCCCTCAGTATACTTGTTCAGTGATGGATGTGCACATATTTAGTTTTGTTGTGACATGCTCCCTCAGTATTATTGTTCAGTGATAGATGTGCACATATTTAGTTTTGTTGTGACATGCTCCCTCAGTATACTTGTTCAGTGATAGATGTGCACATATTTAGTTTTGTTGTGACATGCTCCCTCAGTATACTTGTTCAGTGATAGATGTGCACATAATTAGTTTTGTTGTGACATGCTCCCTCAGTATACTTGTTCAGTGATAGATGTGCACATAATTAGTTTTGTTGTGACATGCTCCCTCAGTATACTTGTTCAGTGATGGATGTGCACATATTTAGTTTTGTTGTGACATGCTCCCTCAGTATACTTGTTCAGTGATAGATGTGCACATAATTAGTTTTGTTGTGACATGCTCCCTCAGTATACTTGTTCAGTGATAGATGTGCACATATTTAGTTTTGTTGTGACATGCTCCCTCAGTATACTTGTTCAGTGATAGATGTGCACATAATTAGTTTTGTTGACACATGCTCCCTCAGTATACTTGTTCAGTGATGGATGTGCACATATTTAGTTTTGTTGTGACATGCTCCCTCAGTATTATTGTTCAGTGATAGATGTGGACATAATTAGTTTTTTTGTGATATGTTCCCTCAGTATTATTGTTCAGTGATAGATGTGGACATATTTAGTTTTGTTGTGACATGCTCCCTCAGTATTATTGTTCAGTGATAGATGTGGACATATTTAGTTTTGTTGTGACATGCTCCCTCAGTATTATTGTTCAGTGATAGATGTGGACATATTTAGTTTTGTTGTGACATGCTCCCTCAGTATTATTGTTCAGTGATAGATGTGGACATATTTAGTTTTGTTGTGACATGCTCCCTCAGTATTATTGTTCAGTGATAGATGTGGACATATTTAGTTTTGTTGTGACATGCTCCCTCAGTATTATTGTTCAGTGATAGATGTGGACATATTTAGTTTTTTTGTGACATGCTCCCTCAGTATTATTGTTCAGTGATAGATGTGGACATATTTAGTTTTGTTGTGACATGCTCCCTCAGTATTATTGTTCAGTGATAGATGTGGACATATTTAGTTTTGTTGTGACATGCTCCCTCAGTATTATTGTTCAGTGATAGATGTGGACATATTTAGTTTTGCTGTGACATGCTCCCTCAGTATTATTGTTCAGTGATAGATGTGGACATATTTAGTTTTGTTGTGACATGCTCCCTCAGTATTATTGTTCAGTGATAGATGTGCACATATTTAGTTTTGTTGTGACATGCTCCCTCAGTATTATTGTTCAGTGATAGATGTGCACATATTTAGTTTTGTTGTGACATGCTCCCTCAGTATTATTGTTCAGTGATAGATGTGCACATATTTAGTTTTGTTGTGACATGCTCCCTCAGTATACTTGTTCAGTGATAGATGTGCACATATTTAGTTTTGTTGTGACATGCTCCCTCAGTATACTTGTTCAGTGATAGATGTGCACATAATTAGTTTTGTTGTGACATGCTCCCTCAGTATACTTGTTCAGTGATGGATGTGGACATATTTAGTTTTGTTGTGACATGTTCCCTCAGTATACTTGTTCAGTGATGGATGTGCACATAATTAGTTTTGTTGTGACATGTTCCCTCAGTATTATTGTTCAGTGATGGATGTGCACATAATTAGTTTTGTTGTGACATGTTCCCTCAGTATACTTGTTCAGTGATGGATGAGCACATATTTAGTTTTGTTGTGACATGTTCCCTCAGTATACTTGTTCAGTGATAGATGTGCACATAATTAGTTTTGTTGTGACATGCTCCCTCAGTATACTTGTTCAGTGATAGATGTGCACATATTTAGTTTTGTTGTGACATGATCCCTCAGTATACTTGTTCAGTGATGGATGTGCACATAATTAGTTTTGTTGTGACATGTTCCCTCAGTATTATTGTTCAGTGATGGATGTGCACATAATTAGTTTTGTTGTGACATGTTCCCTCAGTATACTTGTTCAGTGATGGATGTGCACATATTTAGTTTTGTTGTGATATGTTCCCTCAGTATTATTGTTCAGTGATGGATGTGGACATAATTAGTTTTGTTGTGACATGTTCCCTCAGTATACTTGTTCAGTGATGGATGTGGACATATTTAGTTTTGTTGTGATATGTTCCCTCAGTATACTTGTTCAGTGATGGATGTGGACATAATTAGTTTTGTTGTGACATGTTACCTCAGTATTATTGTTCAGTGATGGATGTGGACATAATTAGTTTTGTTGTGATATGTTCCCTCAGTATTATTGTTCAGTGATAGATGTGCACATAATTAGTTTTGTTGTGATATGTTCCCTCAGTATACTTGTTCAGTGATGGATGTGGACATATTTAGTTTTGTTGTGATATGTTCCCTCAGTATTATTGTTCAGTGATGGATGTGCACATAATTAGTTTTGTTGTGATATGTTCCCTCAGTATACTTGTTCAGTGATGGATGTGGACATATTTAGTTTTGTTGTGACATGCTCCCTCAGTATACTTGTTCAGTGATAGATGTGCACATATTTAGTTTTGTTGTGACATGCTCCCTCAGTATACTTGTTCAGTGATAGATGTGCACATATTTAGTTTTGTTGTGACATGCTCCCTCAGTATACTTGTTCAGTGATAGATGTGCACATATTTAGTTTTGTTGTGACATGCTCCCTCAGTATACTTGTTCAGTGATAGATGTGCACATATTTAGTTTTGTTGTGATATGTTCCCTCAGTATACTTGTTCAGTGATAGATGTGCACATATTTAGTTTTGTTGTGACATGCTCCCTCAGTATACTTGTTCAGTGATAGATGTGCACATATTTAGTTTTGTTGTGACATGCTCCCTCAGTATACTTGTTCAGTGATAGATGTGCACATATTTAGTTTTGTTGTGATATGTTCCCTCAGTATACTTGTTCAGTGATAGATGTGCACATATTTAGTTTTGTTGTGACATGCTCCCTCAGTATACTTGTTCAGT
The DNA here is from genome assembly GCA_030765065.1 of Deroplatys truncata. Taxonomy (NCBI): domain Eukaryota; kingdom Metazoa; phylum Arthropoda; class Insecta; order Mantodea; family Mantidae; genus Deroplatys; species Deroplatys truncata. The sequence goes on along the minus strand of CM060987.1, from coordinate 2,114,069 downwards.
GATAGATGTGCACATATTTAGTTTTGTTGTGACATGCTCCCTCAGTATACTTGTTCAGTGATAGATGTGCACATAATTAGTTTTGTTGTGACATGCTCCCTCAGTATACTTGTTCAGTGATAGATGTGGACATATTTAGTTTTGTTGTGACATGCTCCCTCAGTATTATTGTTCAGTGATAGATGTGGACATATTTAGTTTTGTTGTGACATGCTCCCTCAGTATTATTGTTCAGTGATAGATGTGCACATATTTAGTTTTGTTGTGACATGCTCCCTCAGTATTATTGTTCAGTGATAGATGTGCACATATTTAGTTTTGTTGTGATATGTTCCCTCAGTATTATTGTTCAGTGATGGATGTGCACATATTTAGTTTTGTTGTGACATGCTCCCTCAGTATACTTGTTCAGTGATAGATGTGCACATATTTAGTTTTGTTGTGATATGTTCCCTCAGTATACTTGTTCAGTGATGGATGTGCACATAATTAGTTTTGTTGTGACATGCTCCCTCAGTATACTTGTTCAGTGATAGATGTGCACATATTTAGTTTTGTTGTGATATGTTCCCTCAGTATACTTGTTCAGTGATGGATGTGCACATAATTAGTTTTGTTGTGACATGCTCCCTCAGTATTATTGTTCAGTGATAGATGTGCACATATTTAGTTTTGTTGTGATATGCTCCCTCAGTATACTTGTTCAGTGATGGATGTGCACATATTTAGTTTTGTTGTGACATGCTCCCTCAGTATTATTGTTCAGTGATAGATGTGCACATATTTAGTTTTGTTGTGACATGCTCCCTCAGTATACTTGTTCAGTGATAGATGTGCACATATTTAGTTTTGTTGTGACATGCTCCCTCAGTATACTTGTTCAGTGATAGATGTGCACATAATTAGTTTTGTTGTGACATGCTCCCTCAGTATACTTGTTCAGTGATAGATGTGCACATAATTAGTTTTGTTGTGACATGCTCCCTCAGTATACTTGTTCAGTGATGGATGTGCACATATTTAGTTTTGTTGTGACATGCTCCCTCAGTATACTTGTTCAGTGATAGATGTGCACATAATTAGTTTTGTTGTGACATGCTCCCTCAGTATACTTGTTCAGTGATAGATGTGCACATATTTAGTTTTGTTGTGACATGCTCCCTCAGTATACTTGTTCAGTGATAGATGTGCACATAATTAGTTTTGTTGACACATGCTCCCTCAGTATACTTGTTCAGTGATGGATGTGCACATATTTAGTTTTGTTGTGACATGCTCCCTCAGTATTATTGTTCAGTGATAGATGTGGACATAATTAGTTTTTTTGTGATATGTTCCCTCAGTATTATTGTTCAGTGATAGATGTGGACATATTTAGTTTTGTTGTGACATGCTCCCTCAGTATTATTGTTCAGTGATAGATGTGGACATATTTAGTTTTGTTGTGACATGCTCCCTCAGTATTATTGTTCAGTGATAGATGTGGACATATTTAGTTTTGTTGTGACATGCTCCCTCAGTATTATTGTTCAGTGATAGATGTGGACATATTTAGTTTTGTTGTGACATGCTCCCTCAGTATTATTGTTCAGTGATAGATGTGGACATATTTAGTTTTGTTGTGACATGCTCCCTCAGTATTATTGTTCAGTGATAGATGTGGACATATTTAGTTTTTTTGTGACATGCTCCCTCAGTATTATTGTTCAGTGATAGATGTGGACATATTTAGTTTTGTTGTGACATGCTCCCTCAGTATTATTGTTCAGTGATAGATGTGCACATATTTAGTTTTGTTGTGATATGCTCCCTCAGTATACTTGTTCAGTGATGGATGTGCACATATTTAGTTTTGTTGTGACATGCTCCCTCAGTATTATTGTTCAGTGATAGATGTGCACATATTTAGTTTTGTTGTGACATGCTCCCTCAGTATACTTGTTCAGTGTTAGATGTGCACATATTTAGTTTTGTTGTGACATGCTCCCTCAGTATACTTGTTCAGTGATAGATGTGCACATAATTAGTTTTGTTGTGACATGCTCCATCAGTATACTTGTTCAGTGATAGATGTGCACATAATTAGTTTTGTTGTGACATGCTCCCTCAGTATACTTGTTCAGTGATGGATGTGCACATATTTAGTTTTGTTGTGACATGCTCCCTCAGTATACTTGTTCAGTGTTAGATGTGCACATAATTAGTTTTGTTGTGACATGCTCCCTCAGTATACTTGTTCAGTGATAGATGTGCACATATTTAGTTTTGTTGTGACATGCTCCCTCAGTATACTTGTTCAGTGATAGATGTGCACATAATTAGTTTTGTTGACACATGCTCCCTCAGTATACTTGTTCAGTGATGGATGTGCACATATTTAGTTTTGTTGTGACATGCTCCCTCACTATACTTGTTCAGTGATGGATGTGCACATATTTAGTTTTGTTGTGACATGCTCCCTCAGTATTATTGTTCAATGATAGATGTGGACATATTTAGTTTTGTTGTGACATGCTCCCTCAGTATACTTGTTCAGTGATAGATGTGCACATAATTAGTTTCGTTGTGACATGCTCCCTCAGTATACTTGTTCAGTGATAGATGTGCACATATTTAGTTTTGTTGTGACATGCTCCCTCAGTATTATTGTTCAATGATAGATGTGGACATATTTAGTTTTGTTGTGACATGCTCCCTCAGTATACTTGTTCAGTGATAGATGTGCACATAATTAGTTTTGTTGTGACATGCTCCCTCAGTATACTTGTTCAGTGATGGATGTGCACATATTTAGTTTTGTTGTGACATGCTCCCTCAGTATTATTGTTCAATGATAGATGTGGACATATTTAGTTTTGTTGTGACATGCTCCCTCAGTATTATTGTTCAGTGATGGATGTGCACATATTTAGTTTTGTTGTGACATGCTCCCTCAGTATTATTGTTCAGTGATAGATGTGGACATATTTAGTTTTGTTGTGACATGCTCCCTCAGTATTATTGTTCAGTGATAGATGTGGACATATTTAGTTTTGTTGTGACATGCTCCCTCAGTATTATTGTTCAGTGATAGATGTGCACATATTTAGTTTTGTTGTGACATGCTCCCTCAGTATTATTGTTCAGTGATAGATGTGCACATATTTAGTTTTGTTGTGATATGTTCCCTCAGTATTATTGTTCAGTGATGGATGTGCACATATTTAGTTTTGTTGTGACATGCTCCCTCAGTATACTTGTTCAGTGATAGATGTGCACATATTTAGTTTTGTTGTGATATGTTCCCTCAGTATACTTGTTCAGTGATGGATGTGCACATAATTAGTTTTGTTGTGACATGCTCCCTCAGTATACTTGTTCAGTGATAGATGTGCACATATTTAGTTTTGTTGTGATATGTTCCCTCAGTATACTTGTTCAGTGATGGATGTGCACATAATTAGTTTTGTTGTGAAATGCTCCCTCAGTATTATTGTTCAGTGATAGATGTGCACATATTTAGTTTTGTTGTGATATGCTCCCTCAGTATACTTGTTCAGTGATGGATGTGCACATATTTAGTTTTGTTGTGACATGCTCCCTCAGTATTATTGTTCAGTGATAGATGTGCACATATTTAGTTTTGTTGTGACATGCTCCCTCAGTATACTTGTTCAGTGTTAGATGTGCACATATTTAGTTTTGTTGTGACATGCTCCCTCAGTATACTTGTTCAGTGATAGATGTGCACATAATTAGTTTTGTTGTGACATGCTCCCTCAGTATACTTGTTCAGTGATAGATGTGCACATAATTAGTTTTGTTGTGACATGCTCCCTCAGTATACTTGTTCAGTGATGGATGTGCACATATTTAGTTTTGTTGTGACATGCTCCCTCAGTATACTTGTTCAGTGTTAGATGTGCACATAATTAGTTTTGTTGTGACATGCTCCCTCAGTATACTTGTTCAGTGATAGATGTGCACATATTTAGTTTTGTTGTGACATGCTCCCTCAGTATACTTGTTCAGTGATAGATGTGCACATAATTAGTTTTGTTGACACATGCTCCCTCAGTATACTTGTTCAGTGATGGATGTGCACATATTTAGTTTTGTTGTGACATGCTCCCTCAGTATTATTGTTCAGTGATAGATGTGGACATAATTAGTTTTTTTGTGATATGTTCCCTCAGTATTATTGTTCAGTGATAGATGTGGACATAATTAGTTTTGTTGTGATATGTTCCCTCAGTATACTTGTTCAGTGATGGATGTGGACATAATTAGTTTTGTTGTGATATGTTCCCTCAGTATACTTGTTCAGTGATGGATGTGGACATAATTAGTTTTGTTGTGATATGTTCCCTCAGTATTATTGTTCAATGATAGATGTGCACATAATTAGTTTTGTTGTGATATGTTCCCTCAGTATACTTGTTCAGTGATGGATGTGGACATATTTAGTTTTGTTGTGATATGTTCCCTCAGTATTATTGTTCAGTGATGGATGTGCACATAATTAGTTTTGTTGTGATATGTTCCCTCAGTATACTTGTTCAGTGATGGATGTGGACATATTTAGTTTTGTTGTGACATGTTCCCTCAGTATACTTGTTCAGTGATGGATGTGCACATAATTAGTTTTGTTGTGACATGTTCCCTCAGTATTATTGTTCAGTGATGGATGTGCACATAATTAGTTTTGTTGTGACATGTTCCCTCAGTATACTTGTTCAGTGATGGATGAGCACATATTTAGTTTTGTTGTGACATGTTCCCTCAGTATACTTGTTCAGTGATAGATGTGCACATAATTAGTTTTGTTGTGACATGCTCCCTCAGTATACTTGTTCAGTGATAGATGTGCACATATTTAGTTTTGTTGTGACATGATCCCTCAGTATACTTGTTAAGTGATGGATGTGCACATAATTAGTTTTGTTGTGACATGTTCCCTCAGTATTATTGTTCAGTGATGGATGTGCACATAATTAGTTTTGTTGTGACATGTTCCCTCAGTATACTTGTTCAGTGATGGATGTGCACATATTTAGTTTTGTTGTGATATGTTCCCTCAGTATTATTGTTCAGTGATGGATGTGGACATAATTAGTTTTGTTGTGACATGTTCCCTCAGTATACTTGTTCAGTGATGGATGTGGACATATTTAGTTTTGTTGTGATATGTTCCCTCAGTATACTTGTTCAGTGATGGATGTGGACATAATTAGTTTTGTTGTGACATGTTACCTCAGTATACTTGTTCAGTGATGGATGTGGACATAATTAGTTTTGTTGTGATATGTTCCCTCAGTATTATTGTTCAGTGATAGATGTGCACATAATTAGTTTTGTTGTGATATGTTCCCTCAGTATACTTTTTCAGTGATGGATGTGGACATATTTAGTTTTGTTGTGATATGTTCCCTCAGTATTATTGTTCAGTGATGGATGTGCACATAATTAGTTTTGTTGTGATATGTTCCCTCAGTATACTTGTTCAGTGATGGATGTGGACATATTTAGTTTTGTTGTGACATGCTCCCTCAGTATACTTGTTCAGTGATAGATGTGCACATATTTAGTTTTGTTGTGACATGCTCCCTCAGTATACTTGTTCAGTGATAGATGTGCACATATTTAGTTTTGTTGTGACATGCTCCCTCAGTATACTTGTTCAGTGATAGATGTGCACATATTTAGTTTTGTTGTGACATGCTCCCTCAGTATACTTGTTCAGTGATAGATGTGCACATATTTAGTTTTGTTGTGATATGTTCCCTCAGTATACTTGTTCAGTGATAGATGTGCACATATTTAGTTTTGTTGTGACATGCTCCCTCAGTATACTTGTTCAGTGATAGATGTGCACATATTTAGTTTTGTTGTGACATGCTCCCTCAGTATACTTGTTCAGTGATAGATGTGCACATATTTAGTTTTGTTGTGATATGTTCCCTCAGTATACTTGTTCAGTGATAGATGTGCACATATTTAGTTTTGTTGTGACATGCTCCCTCAGTATACTTGTTCAGTGATAGATGTGCACATATTTAGTTTTGTTGTGACATGCTCCCTCAGTATACTTGTTCAGTGATAGATGTGCACATAATTAGTTTTGTTGTGACATGCTCCCTCAGTATACTTGTTCAGTGATAGATGTGCACATATTTAGTTTTGTTGTGACATGCTCCCTCAGTATACTTGTTCAGTGATAGATGTGCACATATTTAGTTTTGTTGTGACATGCTCCCTCAGTATACTTGTTCAGTGATGGATGTGCACATATTTAGTTTTGTTGTGACATGCTCCCTCAGTATTATTGTTCAGTGATAGATGTGGACATATTTAGTTTTGTTGTGACATGCTCCCTCAGTATTATTGTTCAGTGATAGATGTGCACATATTTAGTTTTGTTGTGACATGCTCCCTCAGTATTATTGTTCAGTGATAGATGTGCACATATTTAGTTTTGTTGTGACATGCTCCCTCAGTATTAATGTTCAGTGATAGATGTGGACATATTTAGTTTTGTTGTGACATGCTCCCTCAGTATTATTGTTCAGTGATAGATGTGGACATATTTAGTTTTGTTGTGACATGCTCCCTCAGTATTATTGTTCAGTGATAGATGTGGACATATTTAGTTTTGTTGTGACATGCTCCCTCAGTATTATTGTTCAGTGATAGATGTGGACATATTTAGTTTTGTTGTGACATGCTCCCTCAGTATTATTGTTCAGTGATAGATGTGGACATATTTAGTTTTGTTGTGACATGCTCCCTCAGTATTATTGTTCAGTGATAGATGTGGACATATTTAGTTTTTTTGTGACATGCTCCCTCAGTATTATTGTTCAGTGATAGATGTGGACATATTTAGTTTTGTTGTGACATGCTCCCTCAGTATTATTGTTCAGTGATAGATGTGGACATATTTAGTTTTGTTGTGACATGCTCCCTCAGTATTATTGTTCAGTGATAGATGTGGACATATTTAGTTTTGCTGTGACATGCTCCCTCAGTATTATTGTTCAGTGATAGATGTGGACATATTTAGTTTTGTTGTGACATGCTCCCTCAGTATTATTGTTCAGTGATAGATGTGGACATATTTAGTTTTGTTGTGACATGCTCCCTCAGTATTATTGTTCAGTGATGGATGTGGACATATTTAGTTTTGTTGTGACATGCTCCCTCAGTATTATTGTTCAGTGATAGATGTGCACATATTTAGTTTTGTTGTGACATGCTCCCTCAGTATTATTGTTCAGTGATAGATGTGCACATATTTAGTTTTGTTGTGACATGCTCCCTCAGTATTATTGTTCAGTGATAGATGTGCACATATTTAGTTTTGTTGTGACATGCTCCCTCAGTATACTTGTTCAGTGATAGATGTGCACATATTTAGTTTTGTTGTGACATGCTCCCTCAGTATACTTGTTCAGTGATAGATGTGCACATAATTAGTTTTGTTGTGACATGCTCCCTCAGTATACTTGTTCAGTGATAGATGTGCACATAATTAGTTTTGTTGTGACATGCTCCCTCAGTATACTTGTTCAGTGATAGATGTGCACATATTTAGTTTTGTTGTGACAAGCTCCCTCAGTATACTTGTTCAGTGATAGATGTGCACATATTTAGTTTTGTTGTGACATGCTCCCTCAGTATACTTGTTCAGTGATAGATGTGCACATATTTAGTTTTGTTGTGATATGTTCCCTCAGTATACTTGTTCAGTGATGGATGTGCACATAATTAGTTTTGTTGTGACATGCTCCCTCAGTATACTTGTTCAGTGATAGATGTGCACATATTTAGTTTTGTTGTGATATGTTCCCTCAGTATACTTGTTCAGTGATGGATGTGCACATAATTAGTTTTGTTGTGACATGCTCCCTCAGTATTATTGTTCAGTGATAGATGTGCACATATTTAGTTTTGTTGTGATATGCTCCCTCAGTATACTTGTTCAGTGATGGATGTGCACATATTTAGTTTTGTTGTGACATGCTCCCTCAGTATTATTGTTCAGTGATAGATGTGCACATATTTAGTTTTGTTGTGACATGCTCCCTCAGTATACTTGTTCAGTGATAGATGTGCACATATTTAGTTTTGTTGTGACATGCTCCCTCAGTATACTTGTTCAGTGATAGATGTGCACATAATTAGTTTTGTTGTGACATGCTCCCTCAGTATACTTGTTCAGTGATAGATGTGCACATAATTAGTTTTGTTGTGACATGCTCCCTCAGTATACTTGTTCAGTGATGGATGTGCACATATTTAGTTTTGTTGTGACATGCTCCCTCAGTATACTTGTTCAGTGATAGATGTGCACATAATTAGTTTTGTTGTGACATGCTCCCTCAGTATACTTGTTCAGTGATAGATGTGCACATATTTAGTTTTGTTGTGACATGCTCCCTCAGTATACTTGTTCAGTGATAGATGTGCACATAATTAGTTTTGTTGACACATGCTCCCTCAGTATACCTGTTCAGTGATGGATGTGCACATATTTAGTTTTGTTGTGACATGCTCCCTCAGTATTATTGTTCAGTGATAGATGTGGACATAATTAGTTTTTTTGTGATATGTTCCCTCAGTATTATTGTTCAGTGATAGATGTGGACATAATTAGTTTTGTTGTGATATGTTCCCTCAGTATACTTGTTCAGTGATGGATGTGGACATAATTAGTTTTGTTGTGATATGTTCCCTCAGTATACTTGTTCAGTGATGGATGTGGACATAATTAGTTTTGTTGTGATATGTTCCCTCAGTATTATTGTTCAATGATAGATGTGCACATAATTAGTTTTGTTGTGATATGTTCCCTCAGTATACTTGTTCAGTGATGGATGAGCACATATTTAGTTTTGTTGTGACATGTTCCCTCAGTATACTTGTTCAGTGATAGATGTGCACATAATTAGTTTTGTTGTGACATGCTCCCTCAGTATACTTGTTCAGTGATAGATGTGCACATATTTAGTTTTGTTGTGACATGATCCCTCAGTATACTTGTTCAGTGATGGATGTGCACATAATTAGTTTTGTTGTGACATGTTCCCTCAGTATTATTGTTCAGTGATGGATGTGCACATAATTAGTTTTGTTGTGACATGTTCCCTCAGTATACTTGTTCAGTGATGGATGTGCACATATTTAGTTTTGTTGTGATATGTTCCCTCAGTATTATTGTTCAGTGATAGATGTGCACATAATTAGTTTTGTTGACACATGCTCCCTCAGTATACTTGTTCAGTGATGGATGTGCACATATTTAGTTTTGTTGTGACATGCTCCCTCAGTATTATTGTTCAGTGATAGATGTGGACATAATTAGTTTTTTTGTGATATGTTCCCTCAGTATTATTGTTCAGTGATAGATGTGGACATAATTAGTTTTGTTGTGATATGTTCCCTCAGTATACTTGTTCAGTGATGGATGTGGACATAATTAGTTTTGTTGTGATATGTTCCCTCAGTATACTTGTTCAGTGATGGATGTGGACATAATTAGTTTTGTTTTGATATGCTCCCTCAGTATACTTGTTCAGTGATGGATGTGGACATAATTTGTTTTGTTTTGATATGCTCCCTCAGTATACTTGTTCAGTGACGGATGTGGACATAATTAGTTTTGTTTTGATATGTTCCCTCAGTATACTTGTTCAGTGATGGATGTGCACATAATTAGTTTTGTTTTGATATGTTCCCTCAGTATACTTGTTCAGTGATGGATGTGGACATAATTAGTTTTGTTTTGATATGTTCCCTCAGTATACTTGTTCAGTGATGGATGTGCACATAATTAGTTTTGTTGTGAAATGTTCCCTCAGTATACTTGTTCAGTGATAGATGTGGACATAATTAGTTTTGTTTTGATATGCTCCCGCAGTATACTTGTTCAGTGATGGATGTGGACATAATTAGTTTTGTTTTGATATGTCCCCGCAGTATACTTGTTCAGTGATAGATGTGGACATAATTAGTTTTGTTTTGATATGCTCCCGCAGTATACTTGTTCAATGATGGATGTTGACATAATTAGTTTTGTTGTGATATGTTCCCTCAGTATACTTGTTCAGTGATAGATGTGGACATAATTAGTTTTGATTTGATATGCTCCCTCAGTATACTTGTTCAGTGATGGATGTGGACATAATTAGTTTTGTTTTGATATGCTCCCTCAGTATACTTGTTCAGTGATGGATGTGGACATAATTAGTTTTGTTTTGATATACTCCTTCAGCATGCTTGTTCAGTAATGGATGTGACATCATTAGTTTTGTTTTGATATGCTCCCGCAGTATACTTGTTCAGTGATGGATGTGGAGATAATTAGTTTTGTTTTGATATGCTCCCTCAGTATACTTGTTCAGTGATGGATGTGGACATAATTTGTTTTGTTTTGATATGCTCCCTCAGTATACTTGTTCAGTGACGGATGTGGACATAATTAGTTTTGTTTTGATATGCTCCCTCAGTATACTTGTTCAGTTATGGATGTGGACATAATTAGTTTTGTTGTGATATGTTCCCTCAGTATTATTGTTCAGTGATGGATGTGCACATATTTAGTTTTGTTGTGACATGTTCCCTCAGTATACTTGTTCAGTGATGGATGTGCACATAATTAGTTTTGTTGTGATATGTTCCCTCAGTATACTTGTTCAGTGATGGATGTGGACATAATTAGTTTTGTTGTGATATGTTCCCTCAGTATACTTGTTCAGTGATGGATGTGGACATAATTAGTTTTGTTGTGATATGTTCCCTCAGTATACTTGTTCAGTGATGGATGTTGACATAATTAGTTTTGTTGTGATATGTTCCCTCAGTATACTTGTTTAGTGATGGATGTTGACATAATTAGTTTTGTTGTGATATGTTCCCTCAGTACACCTGTTCAGTGATGGATGTGGACATAATTAGTTTTGTTGTGATATGTTCCCTCAGTATACTTGTTCAGTGATGGATGTGGACATATTTAGTTTTGTTGTGATATGTTCCCTCAGTATACTTGTTCAGTGATGGATGTGCACATATTTAGTTTTGTTGTGATATGCTCCCTCAGTATACTTGTTCAGTGATGGATGTGGACATATTTAGTTTTGTTGTAGCATGCTCCCTCAGTATACTTGTTCAGTGATGGATGTGGACATATTTAGTTTTGTTGTGATATGTTCCCTCAGTATACTTGTTCAGTGATGGATGTGCACATAATTAGTTTTGTTGTGATATGTTCCCTCAGTATACTTGTTCAGTGATGGATGTGGACATAATTAGTTTTGTTGTGATATGTTCCCTCAGTATACTTGTTCAGTGATGGATGTGCACATAATTAGTTTTGTTGTGATATGTTCCCTCAGTATACTTGTTCAGTGATGGATGTGGACATAATTAGTTTTGTTGTGATATGTTCCCTCAGTATACTTGTTCAGTGATGGATGTGGACATAATTAGTTTTGTTGTGATATGTTCCCTCAGTATACTTGTTTAGTGATGGATGTTGACATAATTAGTTTTGTTTTGATATGTTCCCTCAGTATACTTGTTCAGTGATGGATGTGGACATAATTAGTTTTGTTGTGATATGTTCCCTCAGTATACTTGTTTAGTGATGGATGTTGACATAATTAGTTTTGTTTTGATATGTTCCCTCAGTATACTTGTTCAGTGATGGATGTGGACATAATTAGTTGTGTTGTGATTAGTTCCCTCAGTATACTTGTTTAGTGATGGATGTTGACATAATTAGTTTTGTTTTGATATGTTCCCTCAGTATACTTGTTCAGTGATGGATGTGGACATAATTAGTTTTGTTGTGATATGTTCCCTCAGTATACTTGTTTAGTGATGGATGTTGACATAATTAGTTTTGTTTTGATATGTTCCCTCAGTATACTTGTTTAGTGATGGATGTTGACATAATTAGTTTTGTTTTGATATGTTCCCTCAGTATACTTGTTCAGTGATGGATGTGGACATAATTAGTTTTGTTTTGATATGTTCCCTCAGTATTATTGTTCAGTGATGAATGTACAGATAATTAGTTTTGTTTTGATATGTTCCCTCAGTATACGTGTTTGGTGATGGATGTTGACATATTTAGTTTTGTTTTGATATGTTCCCTCAGTATTATTGTTCAGTGATGGATGTGCACATAATTAGTTTTGTTTTGATATGTTCCCTCAGTATACTTGTTTAGTGATGGATGTTGACATAATTAGTTTTGTTTTGATATGTTCCCTCAGTATACTTGTTCAGTGATGGATGTGGACATAATTAGTTTTGTTTTCATATGTTCCCTCAGTATACTTGTTTGGTGATGGATGTTGACATATTTAGTTTTGTTTTGATATGTTCCCTCAGTATACTTGTTTGGTGATGGATGTTGACATATATAGTTTTGTTTTGATATGTTCCCTCAGTATACTTGTTCAGTGATGCATGTGGACATAATTAGTTTTCTTTTGATATGTTCCCTCAGTATACTTGTTCAGTGATGGATGTGGACATAATTAGTTTTGTTTTGATATGTTCCCTCAGTATACTTGTTCAGTGATGGATGTGGACATAATTAGTTTTGTTTTGATATGTTCCCTCAGTATACGTGTTTAGTGATGGATGTGGACATAATTAGTTTTGTTTTGATATGTTCCCTCAGTATACTTGTTCAGTGATGGATGTGGACATAATTAGTTTTGTTTTGATATGTTCCCTCAGTATACTTGTTCAGTGATGGATGTGGACATAATTAGTTTTGTTTTGATATGTTCCCTCAGTATACTTGTTCAGTGATGGATGTGGACATAATTAGTTTTGTTTTGATATGTTCCCTCAGTATACTTGTTCAGTGATGGATGTGGACATAATTAGTTTTGTTTTGATATGTTCCCTCAGTATACTTGTTCAGTGATGGATCTGCACATAATTAGTTTTGTTGTGAAATGTTCCCTCAGTATACTTGTCCAGTGATAGATGTGGACATAATTAGTTTTGTTTTGATATGCTCCTGCAGTATACTTGTTCAGTGATGGATGTGGACATAATTAGTTTTGTTTTGATATGTTCCCGCAGTATACTTGTTCAGTGATAGATGTGGACATAATTAGTTTTGTTTTGATATGTTCCCGCAGTATACTTGTTCAGTGATAGATGTGGACATAATTAGTTTTCTTTTGATATGTTCCCGCAGTATACTTGTTCAGTGATGGATGTTGACATAATTAGTTTTGTTGTGATATGTTCCCTCAGTATACTTGTTCAGTGATAGATGTGGACATAATTAGTTTTGATTTGATATGCTCCCTCAGTATACTTGTTAAGTGATGGATGTGGACATAATTAGTTTATTTTGATATGCTCCTTCAGCATGCTTGTTCAGTAATGGATGTGACATAAGTAGTTTTGTTTTGATATGCTCCCGCAGTATACTTGTTCAGTGATTGATGTGGAGATAATTAGTTTTATTTTGATATGCTCCCTCAGTATACTTGTTCAGTGATAGATGTGGACATAATTAGTTTTGTTTTGATATGCTCCCTCAGTATACTTGTTCAGTGATGGATGTGGAGATAATTAGTTTTGTTTTGATATGCTCCCTCAGTATACTTGTTCAGTGATGGATGTGCACATATTTAGTTTTGTTTTGATATGCTCCCTCAGTATACTTGTTCAGTGATGGATGTGCACATATTTAGTTTTGTTGTGACATGTTCCCTCAGTATACTTGTTCAGTGATGGATGTGCACATATTTAGTTTGTTGTGACATGTTCCCTCAGTATACTTGTTCAGTGATGGATGTGCACATATTTAGTTTTGTTGTGACATGTTCCCTCAGTATTATTGTTCAGTGATAGATGTGCACATATTTAGTTTTGTTGTGACATGTTCCCTCAGTATTATTGTTCAGTGATAGATGTGCACATATTTAGTTTTGTTGTGACATGTTCCCTCAGTATTATTGTTCAGTGATAGATGTGCACATATTTAGTTTAGTTGTGATATGTTCCCTCAGTATACTTGTTCAGTGATAGATGTGGACATAATTAGTTTTGTTGTGACATGTTCCCTCAGTATTATTGTTCAGTGATAGATGTGGACATAATTAGTTTTGTTGTGACATGTTCCCTCAGTATACTTGTTCAGTGATGGATGTGCACATATTTAGTTTTGTTGTGACATGCTCCCTCAGTATACTTGTTCAGTGATAGATGTGCACATAATTAGTTTTGTTGTGATATGTTCCCTCAGTATACTTGTTCAGTGATAGATGTGCACATATTTAGTTTTGTTGTGACATGTTCCCTCAGTATACTTGTTCAGTGATGGATGTGGACATATTTAGTTTTGTTGTGACATGTTCCCTCAGTATACTTGTTCAGTGATAGATATGCACATAATTAGTTTTGTTGTAGCATGCTCCCTCAGTATACTTGTTCAGTGATAGATGTGCACATATTTAGTTTTGTTGTAGCATGCTCCCTCAGTATACTTGTTCAGTGATAGATGTGCACATAATTAGTTTTGTTGTAGCATGCTCCCTCAGTATACTTGTTCAGTGATAGATGTGCACATAATTAGTTTTGTTGTAGCATGCTCCCTCAGTATACTTGTTCAGTGATAGATGTGCACATAATTAGTTTTGTTGTGACATGTTCCCTCAGTATACTTGTTCAGTGATAGATGTGCACATATTTAGTTTTGTTGTGATATGTTCCCTCAGTATACTTGTTCAGTGATGGATGTGGACATATTTAGTTTTGTTGTGATATGTTCCCTCAGTATACTTGTTCAGTGATGGATGTGCACATAGTTAGTTTTGTTGTGACATGTTCCCTCAGTATTATTGTTCAGTGATAGATGTGCACATATTTAGTTTTGTTGTGACATGTTCCCTCAGTATACTTGTTCAGTGATGGATGTGCACATATTTAGTTTTGTTGTGACATGTTCCCTCAGTATTATTGTTCAGTGATAGATGTGCACATATTTAGTTTTGTTGTGACATGTTCCCTCAGTATTATTGTTCAGTGATGGATGTGCACATATTTAGTTTTGTTGTGACATGTTCCCTCAGTATACTTGTTTGGTGATGGATGTTGACATAATTAGTTTTGTTTTGATATGTTCCCTTAGTATACTTGTTCAGTGATGGATGTGGACATAATTAGTTTTGTTTTGATATGTTCCCTCAGTATACTTGTTCAGTGATGGATGTGGACATAATTAGTTTTGTTTTGATATGTTCCCTCAGTATACTTGTTTAGTGATGGATATGGACATAATTAGTTTTGTTTTGATATGTTCCCTCAGTATACTTGTTCAGTGATGGATGTGCACATAATTAGTTTTGTTTTGATATGTTCCCTCAGTATACTTGTTCAGTGATGGATGTGCACATAATTAGTTTTGTTTTGATATGTTCCCTCAGTATACTTGTTCAGTGATGGATGTGGACATAATTAGTTTTGTTTTGATATGTTCCCTCAGTATACTTGTTCAGTGATGGATGTGGACATAATTAGTTTTGTTTTGATATGTTCCCTCAGTATACTTGTTCAGTGATGGATGTGGACATAATTAGTTTTGTTTTGATATGTTCCCTCAGTATACTTGTTCAGTGATGGATGTGCACATAATTAGTTTTGTTGTGAAATGTTCCCTCAGTATACTTGTTCAGTGATAGATGTGGAAATAATTAGTTTTGTTTTGATATGCTCCCGCAGTATACTTGTTCAGTGATGGATGTGGACATAATTAGTTTTGTTTTGATATGTCCCCGCAGTATACTTGTTCAGTGATAGATGTGGACATAATTAGTTTTTTTTTGATATGTTCCCGCAGTATACTTGTTCAGTGATAGATGTGGACATAATTAGTTTTGTTTTGATATGCTCCCGCAGTATACTTGTTCAATGATGGATGTTGACATAATTAGTTTTGTTGTGATATGTTCCCTCAGTATACTTGTTCAGTGATAGATGTGGACATAATTAGTTTTGATTTGATATGCTCCCTCAGTATACTTGTTCAGTGATGGATGTGGACATAATTAGTTTTGTTTTGATATGCTCCCTCAGTATACTTGTTCAGTGATGGATGTGGACATAATTAGTTTTGTTTTGATATACTCCTTCAGCATGCTTGTTCAGTAATGGATGTGACATAATTAGTTTTGTTTTGATATGCTCCCGCAGTATACTTGTTCAGTGATGGATGTGGAGATAATTAGTTTTGTTTTGATATGCTCCCTCAGTATACTTGTTCAGTGATGGATGTGGACATAATTTGTTTTGTTTTGATATGCTCCCTCAGTATACTTGTTCAGTGACGGATGTGGACATAATTAGTTTTGTTTTGATATGCTCCCTCAGTATACTTGTTCAGTTATGGATGTGGACATAATTAGTTTTGTTGTGATATGTTCCCTCAGTATTATTGTTCAGTGATGGATGTGCACATATTTAGTTTTGTTGTGACATGTTCCCTCAGTATACTTGTTCAGTGATGGATGTGCACATAATTAGTTTTGTTGTGATATGTTCCCTTAGTATACTTGTTCAGTGATGGATGTGGACATAATTAGTTTTGTTGTGATTAGTTCCCTCAGTATACTTGTTTAGTGATGGATGTTGACATAATTAGTTTTGTTTTGATATGTTCCCTCAGTATACTTGTTCAGTGATGGATGTGGACATAATTAGTTTTGTTGTGATATGTTCCCTCAGTATACTTGTTTAGTGATGGATGTTGACATAATTAGTTTTGTTTTGATATGTTCCCTCAGTATACTTGTTTAGTGATGGATGTTGACATAATTAGTTTTGTTTTGATATGTTCCCTCAGTATACTTGTTCAGTGATGGATGTGGACATAATTAGTTTTGTTTTGATATGTTCCCTCAGTATTATTGTTCAGTGATGAATGTACAGATAATTAGTTTTGTTTTGATATGTTCCCTCAGTATACGTGTTTGGTGATGGATGTTGACATATTTAGTTTTGTTTTGATATGTTCCCTCAGTATTATTGTTCAGTGATGGATGTGCACATAATTAGTTTTGTTTTGATATGTTCCCTCAGTATACTTGTTCAGTGATGGATGTGGACATAATTAGTTTTGTTTTGATATGTTCCCTCAGTATACTTGTTTAGTGATGGATATGGACATAATTAGTTTTGTTTTGATATGTTCCCTCAGTATACTTGTTCAGTGATGGATGTGCACATAATTAGTTTTGTTTTGATATGTTCCCTCAGTATACTTGTTCAGTGATGGATGTGCACATAATTAGTTTTGTTTTGATATGTTCCCTCAGTATACTTGTTCAGTGATGGATGTGGACATAATTAGTTTTGTTTTGATATGTTCCCTCAGTATACTTGTTCAGTGATGGATGTGGACATAATTAGTTTTGTTTTGAAATGTTCCCTCAGTATACTTGTTCAGTGATGGATGTGGACATAATTAGTTTTGTTTTGATATGTTCCCTCAGTATACTTGTTCAGTGATGGATGTGCACATAATTAGTTTTGTTGTGAAATGTTCCCTCAGTATACTTGTTCAGTGATAGATGTGGAAATAATTAGTTTTGTTTTGATATGCTCCCGCAGTATACTTGTTCAGTGATGGATGTGGACATAATTAGTTTTGTTTTGATATGTCCCCGCAGTATACTTGTTCAGTGATAGATGTGGACATAATTAGTTTTTTTTTGATATGTTCCCGCAGTATACTTGTTCAGTGATAGATGTGGACATAATTAGTTTTGTTTTGATATGCTCCCGCAGTATACTTGTTCAATGATGGATGTTGACATAATTAGTTTTGTTGTGATATGTTCCCTCAGTATACTTGTTCAGTGATAGATGTGGACATAATTAGTTTTGATTTGATATGCTCCCTCAGTATACTTGTTCAGTGATGGATGTGGACATAATTAGTTTTGTTTTGATATGCTCCCTCAGTATACTTGTTCAGTGATGGATGTGGACATAATTAGTTTTGTTTTGATATACTCCTTCAGCATGCTTGTTCAGTAATGGATGTGACATAATTAGTTTTGTTTTGATATGCTCCCGCAGTATACTTGTTCAGTGATGGATGTGGAGATAATTAGTTTTGTTTTGATATGCTCCCTCAGTATACTTGTTCAGTGATGGATGTGGACATAATTTGTTTTGTTTTGATATGCTCCCTCAGTATACTTGTTCAGTGACGGATGTGGACATAATTAGTTTTGTTTTGATATGCTCCCTCAGTATACTTGTTCAGTTATGGATGTGGACATAATTAGTTTTGTTGTGATATGTTCCCTCAGTATTATTGTTCAGTGATGGATGTGCACATATTTAGTTTTGTTGTGACATGTTCCCTCAGTATACTTGTTCAGTGATGGATGTGCACATAATTAGTTTTGTTGTGATATGTTCCCTCAGTATACTTGTTCAGTGATGGATGTGGACATAATTAGTTTTGTTGTGATTAGTTCCCTCAGTATACTTGTTTAGTGATGGATGTTGACATAATTAGTTTTGTTTTGATATGTTCCCTCAGTATACTTGTTCAGTGATGGATGTGGACATAATTAGTTTTGTTGTGATATGTTCCCTCAGTATACTTGTTTAGTGATGGATGTTGACATAATTAGTTTTGTTTTGATATGTTCCCTCAGTATACTTGTTTAGTGATGGATGTTGACATAATTAGTTTTGTTTTGATATGTTCCCTCAGTATACTTGTTCAGTGATGGATGTGGACATAATTAGTTTTGTTTTGATATGTTCCCTCAGTATTATTGTTCAGTGATGAATGTACAGATAATTAGTTTTGTTTTGATATGTTCCCTCAGTATACGTGTTTGGTGATGGATGTTGACATATTTAGTTTTGTTTTGATATGTTCCCTCAGTATTATTGTTCAGTGATGGATGTGCACATAATTAGTTTTGTTTTGATATGTTCCCTCAGTATACTTGTTTGGTGATGGATGTTGACATATTTAGTTTTGTTTTGATATGTTCCCTCAGTATACTTGTTTGGTGATGGATGTTGACATAATTAGTTTTGTTTTGATATGTTCCCTCAGTATACTTGTTCAGTGATGGATGTGGACATAATTAGTTTTGTTTTCATATGTTCCCTCAGTATACTTGTTTGGTGATGGATGTTGACATATTTAGTTTTGTTTTGATATGTTCCCTCAGTATACTTGTTTGGTGATGGATGTTGACATATATAGTTTTGTTTTGATATGTTCCCTCAGTATACTTGTTCAGTGATGCATGTGGACATAATTAGTTTTCTTTTGATATGTTCCCTCAGTATACTTGTTCAGTGATGGATGTGGACATAATTAGTTTTGTTTTGATATGTTCCCTCAGTATACTTGTTCAGTGATGGATGTGGACATAATTAGTTTTGTTTTGATATGTTCCGTCAGTATACGTGTTTAGTGATGGATGTGGACATAATTAGTTTTGTTTTGATATGTTCCCTCAGTATACTTGTTCAGTGATGGATGTGGACATAATTAGTTTTGTTTTGATATGTTCCCTCAGTATACTTGTTCAGTGATGGATGTGGACATAATTAGTTTTGTTTTGATATGTTCCCTCAGTATACTTGTTCAGTGATGGATGTGGACATAATTAGTTTTGTTTTGATATGTTCCCTCAGTATACTTGTTCAGTGATGGATGTGGACATAATTAGTTTTGTTTTGATATGTTCCCTCAGTATACTTGTTCAGTGATGGATGTGGACATAATTAGTTTTGTTTTGATATGTTCCCTCAGTATACTTGTTCAGTGATGGATGTGCACATAATTAGTTTTGTTGTGAAATGTTCCCTCAGTATACTTGTCCAGTGATAGATGTGGACATAATTAGTTTTGTTTTGATATGCTCCTGCAGTATACTTGTTCAGTGATGGATGTGGACATAATTAGTTTTGTTTTGATATGTTCCCGCAGTATACTTGTTCAGTGATAGATGTGGACATAATTAGTTTTGTTTTGATATGTTCCCGCAGTATACTTGTTCAGTGATAGATGTGGACATAATTAGTTTTCTTTTGATATGTTCCCGCAGTATACTTGTTCAGTGATGGATGTTGACATAATTAGTTTTGTTGTGATATGTTCCCTCAGTATACTTGTTCAGTGATAGATGTGGACATAATTAGTTTTGATTTGATATGCTCCCTCAGTATACTTGTTAAGTGATGGATGTGGACATAATTAGTTTATTTTGATATGCTCCTTCAGCATGCTTGTTCAGTAATGGATGTGACATAAGTAGTTTTGTTTTGATATGCTCCCGCAGTATACTTGTTCAGTGATTGATGTGGAGATAATTAGTTTTATTTTGATATGCTCCCTCAGTATACTTGTTCAGTGATAGATGTGGACATAATTAGTTTTGTTTTGATATGCTCCCTCAGTATACTTGTTCAGTGATGGATGTGGAGATAATTAGTTTTGTTTTGATATGCTCCCTCAGTATACTTGTTCAGTGATGGATGTGCACATATTTAGTTTTGTTTTGATATGCTCCCTCAGTATACTTGTTCAGTGATGGATGTGCACATATTTAGTTTTGTTGTGACATGTTCCCTCAGTATACTTGTTCAGTGATGGATGTGCACATATTTAGTTTGTTGTGACATGTTCCCTCAGTATACTTGTTCAGTGATGGATGTGCACATATTTAGTTTTGTTGTGACATGTTCCCTCAGTATTATTGTTCAGTGATAGATGTGCACATATTTAGTTTTGTTGTGACATGTTCCCTCAGTATTATTGTTCAGTGATAGATGTGCACATATTTAGTTTTGTTGTGACATGTTCCCTCAGTATTATTGTTCAGTGATAGATGTGCACATATTTAGTTTAGTTGTGATATGTTCCCTCAGTATACTTGTTCAGTGATAGATGTGGACATAATTAGTTTTGTTGTGACATGTTCCCTCAGTATTATTGTTCAGTGATAGATGTGGACATAATTAGTTTTGTTGTGACATGTTCCCTCAGTATACTTGTTCAGTGATGGATGTGCACATATTTAGTTTTGTTGTGACATGCTCCCTCAGTATACTTGTTCAGTGATAGATGTGCACATAATTAGTTTTGTTGTGATATGTTCCCTCAGTATACTTGTTCAGTGATAGATGTGCACATATTTAGTTTTGTTGTGACATGTTCCCTCAGTATACTTGTTCAGTGATGGATGTGGACATATTTAGTTTTGTTGTGACATGTTCCCTCAGTATACTTGTTCAGTGATAGATATGCACATAATTAGTTTTGTTGTAGCATGCTCCCTCAGTATACTTGTTCAGTGATAGATGTGCACATATTTAGTTTTGTTGTAGCATGCTCCCTCAGTATACTTGTTCAGTGATAGATGTGCACATAATTAGTTTTGTTGTAGCATGCTCCCTCAGTATACTTGTTCAGTGATAGATGTGCACATAATTAGTTTTGTTGTAGCATGCTCCCTCAGTATACTTGTTCAGTGATAGATGTGCACATAATTAGTTTTGTTGTGACATGTTCCCTCAGTATACTTGTTCAGTGATAGATGTGCACATATTTAGTTTTGTTGTGATATGTTCCCTCAGTATACTTGTTCAGTGATGGATGTGGACATATTTAGTTTTGTTGTGATATGTTCCCTCAGTATACTTGTTCAGTGATGGATGTGCACATAGTTAGTTTTGTTGTGACATGTTCCCTCAGTATTATTGTTCAGTGATAGATGTGCACATATTTAGTTTTGTTGTGACATGTTCCCTCAGTATACTTGTTCAGTGATGGATGTGCACATATTTAGTTTTGTTGTGACATGTTCCCTCAGTATTATTGTTCAGTGATAGATGTGCACATATTTAGTTTTGTTGTGACATGTTCCCTCAGTATTATTGTTCAGTGATGGATGTGCACATATTTAGTTTTGTTGTGACATGTTCCCTTAGTATACTTGTTTGGTGATGGATGTTGACATAATTAGTTTTGTTTTGATATGTTCCCTCAGTATACTTGTTCAGTGATGGATGTGGACATAATTAGTTTTGTTTTGATATGTTCCCTCAGTATACTTGTTCAGTGATGGATGTGGACATAATTAGTTTTGTTTTGATATGTTCCCTCAGTATACTTGTTCAGTGATGGATGTGCACATAATTAGTTTTGTTGTGAAATGTTCCCTCAGTATACTTGTTCAGTGATAGATGTGGAAATAATTAGTTTTGTTTTGATATGCTCCCGCAGTATACTTGTTCAGTGATGGATGTGGACATAATTAGTTTTGTTTTGATATGTCCCCGCAGTATACTTGTTCAGTGATAGATGTGGACATAATTAGTTTTTTTTTGATATGTTCCCGCAGTATACTTGTTCAGTGATAGATGTGGACATAATTAGTTTTGTTTTGATATGCTCCCGCAGTATACTTGTTCAATGATGGATGTTGACATAATTAGTTTTGTTGTGATATGTTCCCTCAGTATACTTGTTCAGTGATAGATGTGGACATAATTAGTTTTGATTTGATATGCTCCCTCAGTATACTTGTTCAGTGATGGATGTGGACATAATTAGGTTTGTTTTGATATGCTCCCTCAGTATACTTGTTCAGTGATGGATGTGGACATAATTAGTTTTGTTTTGATATACTCCTTCAGCATGCTTGTTCAGTAATGGATGTGACATAATTAGTTTTGTTTTGATATGCTCCCGCAGTATACTTGTTCAGTGATGGATGTGGAGATAATTAGTTTTGTTTTGATATGCTCCCTCAGTATACTTGTTCAGTGATGGATGTGGACATAATTTGTTTTGTTTTGATATGCTCCCTCAGTATACTTGTTCAGTGACGGATGTGGACATAATTAGTTTTGTTTTGATATGCTCCCTCAGTATACTTGTTCAGTTATGGATGTGGACATAATTAGTTTTGTTGTGATATGTTCCCTCAGTATTATTGTTCAGTGATGGATGTGCACATATTTAGTTTTGTTGTGACATGTTCCCTCAGTATACTTGTTCAGTGATGGATGTGCACATAATTAGTTTTGTTGTGATATGTTCCCTCAGTATACTTGTTCAGTGATGGATGTGGACATAATTAGTTTTGTTGTGATATGTTCCCTCAGTATACTTGTTCAGTGATGGATGTGGACATAATTAGTTTTGTTGTGATATGTTCCCTCAGTATACTTGTTCAGTGATGGATGTTGACATAATTAGTTTTGTTGTGATATGTTCCCTCAGTATACTTGTTCAGTGATGGATGTGGACATAATTAGTTTTGTTGTGATATGTTCCCTCAGTATACTTGTTTAGTGATGGATGTTGACATAATTAGTTTTGTTGTGATATGTTCCCTCAGTACACCTGTTCAGTGATGGATGTGGACATAATTAGTTTTGTTGTGATATGTTCCCTCAGTATACTTGTTCAGTGATGGATGTGGACATATTTAGTTTTGTTGTGATATGTTCCCTCAGTATACTTGTTCAGTGATGGATGTGCACATATTTAGTTTTGTTGTGATATGCTCCCTCAGTATACTTGTTCAGTGATGGATGTGGACATATTTAGTTTTGTTGTAGCATGCTCCCTCAGTATACTTGTTCAGTGATGGATGTGGACATATTTAGTTTTGTTGTGATATGTTCCCTCAGTATACTTGTTCAGTGATGGATGTGCACATAATTAGTTTTGTTGTGATATGTTCCCTCAGTATACTTGTTCAGTGATGGATGTGGACATAATTAGTTTTGTTGTGATATGTTCCCTCAGTATACTTGTTCAGTGATGGATGTGCACATAATTAGTTTTGTTGTGATATGTTCCCTCAGTATACTTGTTCAGTGATGGATGTGGACATAATTAGTTTTGTTGTGATATGTTCCCTCAGTATACTTGTTCAGTGATGGATGTGGGCATAATTAGTTTTGTTGTGATCTGTTCCCTCAGTATACTTGTTCAGTGATGGATGTGGACATAATTAGTTTTGTTGTGATATGTTCCCTCAGTATACTTGTTCAGTGATGGATGTGGACATAATTAGTTTTGTTGTGATATGTTCCCTCAGTATACTTGTTCAGTGATGGATGTGCACATAATTAGTTTTGTTGTGATATGTTCCCTCAGTATACTTGTTCAGTGATGGATGTGGACATAATTAGTTTTGTTGTGATATGTTCCCTCAGTATACTTGTTCAGTGATGGATGTGGACATAATTAGTTTTGTTGTGATATGTTCCCTCAGTATACGTGTTTAGTGATGGATGTTGACATAATTAGTTTTGTTTTGATATGTTCCCTCAGTATACTTGTTCAGTGATGGATGTTGACATAATTAGTTTTGTTGTGATATGTTCCCTCAGTATACTTGTTCAGTAATGGATGTGGACATAATTAGTTTTGTTGTGATATGTTCCCTCAGTATACTTGTTTAGTGATGGATGTTGACATAATTAGTTTTGTTTTGATATGTTCCCTCAGTATACTTGTTCAGTGATGGATGTGGACATAATTAGTTTTGTTGTGATATGTTCCCTCAGTATACTTGTTTAGTGATGGATGTTGACATAATTAGTTTTGTTTTGATATGTTCCCTCAGTATACTTGTTCAGTGATGGATGTGGACATAATTAGTTTTGTTGTGATTAGTTCCCTCAGTATACTTGTTTAGTGATGGATGTTGACATAATTAGTTTTGTTTTGATATGTTCCCTCAGTATACTTGTTCAGTGATGGATGTGGACATAATTAGTTTTGTTGTGATATGTTCCCTCAGTATACTTGTTTAGTGATGGATGTTGACATAATTAGTTTTGTTTTGGTATGTTCCCTCAGTATACTTGTTCAGTGATGGATGTGGACATAATTAGTTTTGTTGTGATATGTTCCCTCAGTATACTTGTTTAGTGATGGATGTTGACATAATTAGTTTTGTTTTGATATGTTCCCTCAGTATACTTGTTCAGTGATGGATGTGGACATAATTAGTTTTGTTTTGATATGTTCCCTCAGTATACTTGTTTAGTGATGGATGTTGACATAATTAGTGTTGTTTTGATATGTTCCCTCAGTATACTTGTTCAGTGATGGATGTGGACATAATTAGTTTTGTTTTGATATGTTCCCTCAGTATTATTGTTCAGTGATGAATGTGCACATAATTAGTTTTGTTTTGATATGTTCCCTCAGTGTACTTGTTTGGTGATGGATGTTGTCATATTTAGTTTTGTTTTGATATGTTCCCTCAGTATTATTGTTCAGTGATGGATGTGCACATAATTAGTTTTGTTTTGATATGTTCCCTCAGTATACTTGTTTGGTGATGGATGTTGACATAATTAGTTTTGTTTTGATATGTTCCCTCAGTATACTTGTTCAGTGATGGATGTGGACATAATTAGTTTTGTTTTCATATGTTCCCTCCGTATACTTGTTCAGTGATGGATGTGGACATAATTAGTTTTGTTTTGATATGTTCCCTCAGTATACGTGTTTAGTGATGGATGTGGACATAATTAGTTTTGTTTTGATATGTTCCCTCAGTATACTTGTTCAGTGATGGATGTGACATAATTAGTTTTGTTTTGATATGTTCCCTCAGTATACTTGTTCAGTGATGGATGTGGACATAATTAGTTTTGTTTTGATATGTTCCCTCAGTATACTTGTTCAGTGATGGATGTGACATAATTAGTTTTGTTTTGATATGTTCCCTCAGTATACTTGTTCAGTGATGGATGTGACATAATTAGTTTTGTTTTGATATGTTCCCTCAGTATACTTGTTCAGTGATGGATGTGGACATAATTAGTTTTGTTTTGATATGTTCCCTCAGTATACTTGTTCAGTGATGGATGTGGACATAATTAGTTTTGTTTTGATATGTTCCCTCAGTATACTTGTTCAGTGATGGATGTGGACATAATTAGTTTTGTTTTGATATGTTCCCTCAGTATACTTGTTCAGTGATGGATGTGACATAATTAGTTTTGTTTTGATATGTTCCCTCAGTATACTTGTTCAGTGATGGATGTGGACATAATTAGTTTTGTTTTGATATGTTCCCTCAGTATACGTGTTTAGTGATGGATGTGGACATAATTAGTTTTGTTTTGATATGTTCCCTCAGTATACTTGTTCAGTGATGGATGTGACATAATTAGTTTTGTTTTGATATGTTCCCTCAGTATACTTGTTCAGTGATGGATGTGACATAATTAGTTTTGTTTTGATATGTTCCCTCAGTATACTTGTTCAGTGATAGATGTGGACATAATTAGTTTTCTTTTGATATGTTCCCGCAGTATACTTGTTCAGTGATGGATGTTGACATAATTAGTTTTGTTGTGATATGTTCCCTCAGTATACTTGTTCAGTGATAGATGTGGACATAATTAGTTTTGATTTGATATGCTCCCTCAGTATACTTGTTCAGTGATGGATGTGGACATAATTAGTTTATTTTGATATGCTCCTTCAGCATGCTTGTTCAGTAATGGATGTGACATAATTAGTTTTGTTTTGATATGCTCCCGCAGTATACTTGTTCAGTGATTGATGTGGAGATAATTAGTTTTATTTTGATATGCTCCCTCAGTATACTTGTTCAGTGATAGATGTGGACATAATTAGTTTTGTTTTGATATGCTCCCTCAGTATACTTGTTCATTGATGGATATGGAGATAATTAGTTTTATTTTGATATGCTCCCTCAGTATACTTGTTCAGTGATAGATGTGGACATATTTAGTTTTGTTTTGATATGCTCCCTCAGTATACTTGTTCAGTGATGGATGTGCACATATTTAGTTTTGTTGTGACATGTTCCCTCAGTATACTTGTTCAGTGATGGATGTGCACATATTTAGTTTGTTGTGACATGTTCCCTCAGTATACTTGTTCAGTGATGGATGTGCACATATTTAGTTTTGTTGTGACATGTTCCCTCAGTATTATTGTTCAGTGATAGATGTGCACATATTTAGTTTTGTTGTGACATGTTCCCTCAGTATTATTGTTCAGTGATAGATGTGCACATATTTAGTTTTGTTGTGACATGTTCCCTCAGTATTATTGTTCAGTGATAGATGTGCACATATTTAGTTTTGTTGTGATATGTTCCCTCAGTATACTTGTTCAGTGATAGATGTGGACATAATTAGTTTTGTTGTGACATGTTCCCTCAGTATTATTGTTCAGTGATAGATGTGGACATAATTAGTTTTGTTGTGACATGCTCCCTCAGTATACTTGTTCAGTGATAGATGTGCACATAATTAGTTTTGTTGTGACATGTTCCCTCAGTATACTTGTTCAGTGATAGATGTGCATATATTTAGTTTTGTTGTGACATGTTCCCTCAGTATACTTGTTCAGTGATGGATGTGGACATATTTAGTTTTGTTGTGACATGTTCCCTCAGTATACTTGTTCAGTGATAGATATGCACATAATTAGTTTTGTTGTAGCATGCTCCCTCAGTATACTTGTTCAGTGATAGATGTGCACATATTTAGTTTTGTTGTAGCATGCTCCCTCAGTATACTTGTTCAGTGATAGATGTGCACATAATTAGTTTTGTTGTAGCATGCTCCCTCAGTATACTTGTTCAGTGATAGATGTGCACATAATTAGTTTTGTTGTAGCATGCTCCCTCAGTATACTTGTTCAGTGATAGATGTGCACATAATTAGTTTTGTTGTGACATGTTCCCTCAGTATACTTGTTCAGTGATAGATGTGCACATATTTAGTTTTGTTGTGATATGTTCCCTCTGTATACTTGTTCAGTGATGGATGTGCACATAGTTAGTTTTGTTGTGACATGTTCCCTCAGTATTATTGTTCAGTGATAGATGTGCACATATTTAGTTTTGTTGTGACATGCTCCCTCAGTATACTTGTTCAGTGATGGATGTGCACATAATTAGTTTTGTTTTGATATGTTCCCTCAGTATACTTGTTCAGTGATGGATGTTGACATAATTAGTTTTGTTGTGATATGTTCCCTCAGTATACTTGTTCAGTGATGGATGTGGACATAATTAGTTTTGTTGTGATATGTTCCCTCAGTATACTTGTTTAGTGATGGATGTTGACATAATTAGTTTTGTTTTGATATGTTCCCTCAGTATACTTGTTCAGTGATGGATGTGGACATAATTAGTTTTGTTGTGATATGTTTCCTCAGTATACTTGTTTAGTGATGGATGTTGACATAATTAGTTTTGTTTTGATATGTTCCCTCAGTATACTTGTTCAGTGATGGATGTGGACATAATTAGTTTTGTTTTGATATGTTCCCTCAGTATTATTGTTCAGTGATGGATGTGCACATAATTAGTTTTGTTTTGATATGTTCCCTCAGTATACTTGTTTGGTGATGGATGTTGACATATTTAGTTTTGTTTTCATATGTTCCCTCAGTATTATTGTTCAGTGATGGATGTGCACATAATTAGTTTTGTTTTGATATGTTCCCTCAGTATACTTGTTTGGTGATGGAATGTGACATATTTAGTTTTGTTTTGATATGTTCCCTCAGTATACTTGTTCAGTGATGGATGTGCACATAATTAGTTTTGTTTTGATATGTTCCCTCAGTATACTTGTTCAGTGATAGATGTGGACATAATTAGTTTTGTTTTGATATGCTCCCTCAGTATACTTGTTCATTGATGGATATGGAGATAATTAGTTTTATTTTGATATGCTCCCTCAGTATACTTGTTCAGTGATAGATGTGGACATATTTAGTTTTGTTTTGATATGCTCCCTCAGTATACTTGTTCAGTGATGGATGTGCACATATTTAGTTTTGTTGTGACATGTTCCCTCAGTATACTTGTTCAGTGATGGATGTGCACATATTTAGTTTGTTGTGACATGTTCCCTCAGTATACTTGTTCAGTGATGGATGTGCACATATTTAGTTTTGTTGTGACATGTTCCCTCAGTATTATTGTTCAGTGATAGATGTGCACATATTTAGTTTTGTTGTGACATGTTCCCTCAGTATTATTGTTCAGTGATAGATGTGCACATATTTAGTTTTGTTGTGACATGTTCCCTCAGTATTATTGTTCAGTGATAGATGTGCACATATTTAGTTTTGTTGTGATATGTTCCCTCAGTATACTTGTTCAGTGATAGATGTGGACATAATTAGTTTTGTTGTGACATGTTCCCTCAGTATTATTGTTCAGTGATAGATGTGGACATAATTAGTTTTGTTGTGACATGTTCCCTCAGTATTATTGTTCAGTGATGGGTGTGCACATATTTAGTTTTGTTGTGACATGTTCCCTCAGTATACTTGTTCAGTGATGGATGTGCACATATTTAGTTTTGTTGTGACATGCTCCCTCAGTATACTTGTTCAGTGATAGATGTGCACATAATTAGTTTTGTTGTGACATGTACCCTCAGTATACTTGTTCAGTGATAGATGTGCATATATTTAGTTTTGTTGTGACATGTTCCCTCAGTATACTTGTTCAGTGATGGATGTGGACATATTTAGTTTTGTTGTGACATGTTCCCTCAGTATACTTGTTCAGTGATAGATATGCACATAATTAGTTTTGTTGTAGCATGCTCCCTCAGTATACTTGTTCAGTGATAGATGTGCACATATTTAGTTTTGTTGTAGCATGCTCCCTCAGTATACTTGTTCAGTGATAGATGTGCACATAATTAGTTTTGTTGTAGCATGCTCCCTCAGTATACTTGTTCAGTGATAGATGTGCACATAATTAGTTTTGTTGTAGCATGCTCCCTCAGTATACTTGTTCAGTGATAGATGTGCACATAATTAGTTTTGTTGTGACATGTTCCCTCAGTATACTTGTTCAGTGATAGATGTGCACATATTTAGTTTTGTTGTGATATGTTCCCTCAGTATACTTGTTCAGTGATGGATGTGGACATATTTAGTTTTGTTGTGATATGTTCCCTCAGTATACTTGTTCAGTGATGGATGTGCACATAGTTAGTTTTGTTGTGACATGTTCCCTCAGTATTATTGTTCAGTGATAGATGTGCACATATTTAGTTTTGTTGTGACATGCTCCCTCAGTATACTTGTTCAGTGATGGATGTGCACATAATTAGTTTTGTTTTGATATGTTCCCTCAGTATACTTGTTTAGTGATGGATGTTGACATAATTAGTTTTGTTTTGATATGTTCCCTCAGTATACTTGTTCAGTGATGGATGTGGACATAATTAGTTTTGTTTTGATATGTTCCCTCAGTATTATTGTTCAGTGATGAATGTACAGATAATTAGTTTTGTTTTGATATGTTCCCTCAGTATACGTGTTTGGTGATGGATGTTGACATATTTAGTTTTGTTTTGATATGTTCCCTCAGTATTATTGTTCAGTGATGGATGTGCACATAATTAGTTTTGTTTTGATATGTTCCCTCAGTATACTTGTTTGGTGATGGATGTTGACATATTTAGTTTTGTTTTGATATGTTCCCTCAGTATACTTGTTTGGTGATGGATGTTGACATAATTAGTTTTGTTTTGATATGTTCCCTCAGTATACTTGTTCAGTGATGGATGTGGACATAATTAGTTTTGTTTTCATATGTTCCCTCAGTATACTTGTTTGGTGATGGATGTTGACATATTTAGTTTTGTTTTGATATGTTCCCTCAGTATACTTGTTTGGTGATGGATGTTGACATATATAGTTTTGTTTTGATATGTTCCCTCAGTATACTTGTTCAGTGATGCATGTGGACATAATTAGTTTTCTTTTGATATGTTCCCTCAGTATACTTGTTCAGTGATGGATGTGGACATAATTAGTTTTGTTTTGATATGTTCCCTCAGTATACTTGTTCAGTGATGGATGTGGACATAATTAGTTTTGTTTTGATATGTTCCGTCAGTATACGTGTTTAGTGATGGATGTGGACATAATTAGTTTTGTTTTGATATGTTCCCTCAGTATACTTGTTCAGTGATGGATGTGGACATAATTAGTTTTGTTTTGATATGTTCCCTCAGTATACTTGTTCAGTGATGGATGTGGACATAATTAGTTTTGTTTTGATATGTTCCCTCAGTATACTTGTTCAGTGATGGATGTGGACATAATTAGTTTTGTTTTGATATGTTCCCTCAGTATACTTGTTCAGTGATGGATGTGGACATAATTAGTTTTGTTTTGATATGTTCCCTCAGTATACTTGTTCAGTGATGGATGTGGACATAATTAGTTTTGTTTTGATATGTTCCCTCAGTATACTTGTTCAGTGATGGATGTGCACATAATTAGTTTTGTTGTGAAATGTTCCCTCAGTATACTTGTCCAGTGATAGATGTGGACATAATTAGTTTTGTTTTGATATGCTCCTGCAGTATACTTGTTCAGTGATGGATGTGGACATAATTAGTTTTGTTTTGATATGTTCCCGCAGTATACTTGTTCAGTGATAGATGTGGACATAATTAGTTTTGTTTTGATATGTTCCCGCAGTATACTTGTTCAGTGATAGATGTGGACATAATTAGTTTTCTTTTGATATGTTCCCGCAGTATACTTGTTCAGTGATGGATGTTGACATAATTAGTTTTGTTGTGATATGTTCCCTCAGTATACTTGTTCAGTGATAGATGTGGACATAATTAGTTTTGATTTGATATGCTCCCTCAGTATACTTGTTAAGTGATGGATGTGGACATAATTAGTTTATTTTGATATGCTCCTTCAGCATGCTTGTTCAGTAATGGATGTGACATAAGTAGTTTTGTTTTGATATGCTCCCGCAGTATACTTGTTCAGTGATTGATGTGGAGATAATTAGTTTTATTTTGATATGCTCCCTCAGTATACTTGTTCAGTGATAGATGTGGACATAATTAGTTTTGTTTTGATATGCTCCCTCAGTATACTTGTTCAGTGATGGATGTGGAGATAATTAGTTTTGTTTTGATATGCTCCCTCAGTATACTTGTTCAGTGATGGATGTGCACATATTTAGTTTTGTTTTGATATGCTCCCTCAGTATACTTGTTCAGTGATGGATGTGCACATATTTAGTTTTGTTGTGACATGTTCCCTCAGTATACTTGTTCAGTGATGGATGTGCACATATTTAGTTTGTTGTGACATGTTCCCTCAGTATACTTGTTCAGTGATGGATGTGCACATATTTAGTTTTGTTGTGACATGTTCCCTCAGTATTATTGTTCAGTGATAGATGTGCACATATTTAGTTTTGTTGTGACATGTTCCCTCAGTATTATTGTTCAGTGATAGATGTGCACATATTTAGTTTTGTTGTGACATGTTCCCTCAGTATTATTGTTCAGTGATAGATGTGCACATATTTAGTTTAGTTGTGATATGTTCCCTCAGTATACTTGTTCAGTGATAGATGTGGACATAATTAGTTTTGTTGTGACATGTTCCCTCAGTATTATTGTTCAGTGATAGATGTGGACATAATTAGTTTTGTTGTGACATGTTCCCTCAGTATACTTGTTCAGTGATGGATGTGCACATATTTAGTTTTGTTGTGACATGCTCCCTCAGTATACTTGTTCAGTGATAGATGTGCACATAATTAGTTTTGTTGTGATATGTTCCCTCAGTATACTTGTTCAGTGATAGATGTGCACATATTTAGTTTTGTTGTGACATGTTCCCTCAGTATACTTGTTCAGTGATGGATGTGGACATATTTAGTTTTGTTGTGACATGTTCCCTCAGTATACTTGTTCAGTGATAGATATGCACATAATTAGTTTTGTTGTAGCATGCTCCCTCAGTATACTTGTTCAGTGATAGATGTGCACATATTTAGTTTTGTTGTAGCATGCTCCCTCAGTATACTTGTTCAGTGATAGATGTGCACATAATTAGTTTTGTTGTAGCATGCTCCCTCAGTATACTTGTTCAGTGATAGATGTGCACATAATTAGTTTTGTTGTAGCATGCTCCCTCAGTATACTTGTTCAGTGATAGATGTGCACATAATTAGTTTTGTTGTGACATGTTCCCTCAGTATACTTGTTCAGTGATAGATGTGCACATATTTAGTTTTGTTGTGATATGTTCCCTCAGTATACTTGTTCAGTGATGGATGTGGACATATTTAGTTTTGTTGTGATATGTTCCCTCAGTATACTTGTTCAGTGATGGATGTGCACATAGTTAGTTTTGTTGTGACATGTTCCCTCAGTATTATTGTTCAGTGATAGATGTGCACATATTTAGTTTTGTTGTGACATGTTCCCTCAGTATACTTGTTCAGTGATGGATGTGCACATATTTAGTTTTGTTGTGACATGTTCCCTCAGTATTATTGTTCAGTGATAGATGTGCACATATTTAGTTTTGTTGTGACATGTTCCCTCAGTATTATTGTTCAGTGATGGATGTGCACATATTTAGTTTTGTTGTGACATGTTCCCTTAGTATACTTGTTTGGTGATGGATGTTGACATAATTAGTTTTGTTTTGATATGTTCCCTCAGTATACTTGTTCAGTGATGGATGTGGACATAATTAGTTTTGTTTTGATATGTTCCCTCAGTATACTTGTTCAGTGATGGATGTGGACATAATTAGTTTTGTTTTGATATGTTCCCTCAGTATACTTGTTCAGTGATGGATGTGCACATAATTAGTTTTGTTGTGAAATGTTCCCTCAGTATACTTGTTCAGTGATAGATGTGGAAATAATTAGTTTTGTTTTGATATGCTCCCGCAGTATACTTGTTCAGTGATGGATGTGGACATAATTAGTTTTGTTTTGATATGTCCCCGCAGTATACTTGTTCAGTGATAGATGTGGACATAATTAGTTTTTTTTTGATATGTTCCCGCAGTATACTTGTTCAGTGATAGATGTGGACATAATTAGTTTTGTTTTGATATGCTCCCGCAGTATACTTGTTCAATGATGGATGTTGACATAATTAGTTTTGTTGTGATATGTTCCCTCAGTATACTTGTTCAGTGATAGATGTGGACATAATTAGTTTTGATTTGATATGCTCCCTCAGTATACTTGTTCAGTGATGGATGTGGACATAATTAGGTTTGTTTTGATATGCTCCCTCAGTATACTTGTTCAGTGATGGATGTGGACATAATTAGTTTTGTTTTGATATACTCCTTCAGCATGCTTGTTCAGTAATGGATGTGACATAATTAGTTTTGTTTTGATATGCTCCCGCAGTATACTTGTTCAGTGATGGATGTGGAGATAATTAGTTTTGTTTTGATATGCTCCCTCAGTATACTTGTTCAGTGATGGATGTGGACATAATTTGTTTTGTTTTGATATGCTCCCTCAGTATACTTGTTCAGTGACGGATGTGGACATAATTAGTTTTGTTTTGATATGCTCCCTCAGTATACTTGTTCAGTTATGGATGTGGACATAATTAGTTTTGTTGTGATATGTTCCCTCAGTATTATTGTTCAGTGATGGATGTGCACATATTTAGTTTTGTTGTGACATGTTCCCTCAGTATACTTGTTCAGTGATGGATGTGCACATAATTAGTTTTGTTGTGATATGTTCCCTCAGTATACTTGTTCAGTGATGGATGTGGACATAATTAGTTTTGTTGTGATATGTTCCCTCAGTATACTTGTTCAGTGATGGATGTGGACATAATTAGTTTTGTTGTGATATGTTCCCTCAGTATACTTGTTCAGTGATGGATGTTGACATAATTAGTTTTGTTGTGATATGTTCCCTCAGTATACTTGTTCAGTGATGGATGTGGACATAATTAGTTTTGTTGTGATATGTTCCCTCAGTATACTTGTTTAGTGATGGATGTTGACATAATTAGTTTTGTTGTGATATGTTCCCTCAGTACACCTGTTCAGTGATGGATGTGGACATAATTAGTTTTGTTGTGATATGTTCCCTCAGTATACTTGTTCAGTGATGGATGTGGACATATTTAGTTTTGTTGTGATATGTTCCCTCAGTATACTTGTTCAGTGATGGATGTGCACATATTTAGTTTTGTTGTAATATGCTCCCTCAGTATACTTGTTCAGTGATGGATGTGGACATATTTAGTTTTGTTGTAGCATGCTCCCTCAGTATACTTGTTCAGTGATGGATGTGGACATATTTAGTTTTGTTGTGATATGTTCCCTCAGTATACTTGTTCAGTGATGGATGTGCACATAATTAGTTTTGTTGTGATATGTTCCCTCAGTATACTTGTTCAGTGATGGATGTGGACATAATTAGTTTTGTTGTGATATGTTCCCTCAGTATACTTGTTCAGTGATGGATGTGCACATAATTAGTTTTGTTGTGATATGTTCCCTCAGTATACTTGTTCAGTGATGGATGTGGACATAATTAGTTTTGTTGTGATATGTTCCCTCAGTATACTTGTTCAGTGATGGATGTGGGCATAATTAGTTTTGTTGTGATCTGTTCCCTCAGTATACTTGTTCAGTGATGGATGTGGACATAATTAGTTTTGTTGTGATATGTTCCCTCAGTATACTTGTTCAGTGATGGATGTGGACATAATTAGTTTTGTTGTGATATGTTCCCTCAGTATACTTGTTCAGTGATGGATGTGCACATAATTAGTTTTGTTGTGATATGTTCCCTCAGTATACTTGTTCAGTGATGGATGTGGACATAATTAGTTTTGTTGTGATATGTTCCCTCAGTATACTTGTTCAGTGATGGATGTGGACATAATTAGTTTTGTTGTGATATGTTCCCTCAGTATACGTGTTTAGTGATGGATGTTGACATAATTAGTTTTGTTTTGATATGTTCCCTCAGTATACTTGTTCAGTGATGGATGTTGACATAATTAGTTTTGTTGTGATATGTTCCCTCAGTATACTTGTTCAGTAATGGATGTGGACATAATTAGTTTTGTTGTGATATGTTCCCTCAGTATACTTGTTTAGTGATGGATGTTGACATAATTAGTTTTGTTTTGATATGTTCCCTCAGTATACTTGTTCAGTGATGGATGTGGACATAATTAGTTTTGTTGTGATATGTTCCCTCAGTATACTTGTTTAGTGATGGATGTTGACATAATTAGTTTTGTTTTGATATGTTCCCTCAGTATACTTGTTCAGTGATGGATGTGGACATAATTAGTTTTGTTGTGATTAGTTCCCTCAGTATACTTGTTTAGTGATGGATGTTGACATAATTAGTTTTGTTTTGATATGTTCCCTCAGTATACTTGTTCAGTGATGGATGTGGACATAATTAGTTTTGTTGTGATATGTTCCCTCAGTATACTTGTTTAGTGATGGATGTTGACATAATTAGTTTTGTTTTGGTATGTTCCCTCAGTATACTTGTTCAGTGATGGATGTGGACATAATTAGTTTTGTTGTGATATGTTCCCTCAGTATACTTGTTTAGTGATGGATGTTGACATAATTAGTTTTGTTTTGATATGTTCCCTCAGTATACTTGTTCAGTGATGGATGTGGACATAATTAGTTTTGTTTTGATATGTTCCCTCAGTATACTTGTTTAGTGATGGATGTTGACATAATTAGTGTTGTTTTGATATGTTCCCTCAGTATACTTGTTCAGTGATGGATGTGGACATAATTAGTTTTGTTTTGATATGTTCCCTCAGTATTATTGTTCAGTGATGAATGTGCACATAATTAGTTTTGTTTTGATATGTTCCCTCAGTGTACTTGTTTGGTGATGGATGTTGTCATATTTAGTTTTGTTTTGATATGTTCCCTCAGTATTATTGTTCAGTGATGGATGTGCACATAATTAGTTTTGTTTTGATATGTTCCCTCAGTATACTTGTTTGGTGATGGATGTTGACATAATTAGTTTTGTTTTGATATGTTCCCTCAGTATACTTGTTCAGTGATGGATGTGGACATAATTAGTTTTGTTTTCATATGTTCCCTCCGTATACTTGTTCAGTGATGGATGTGGACATAATTAGTTTTGTTTTGATATGTTCCCTCAGTATACGTGTTTAGTGATGGATGTGGACATAATTAGTTTTGTTTTGATATGTTCCCTCAGTATACTTGTTCAGTGATGGATGTGACATAATTAGTTTTGTTTTGATATGTTCCCTCAGTATACTTGTTCAGTGATGGATGTGGACATAATTAGTTTTGTTTTGATATGTTCCCTCAGTATACTTGTTCAGTGATGGATGTGACATAATTAGTTTTGTTTTGATATGTTCCCTCAGTATACTTGTTCAGTGATGGATGTGACATAATTAGTTTTGTTTTGATATGTTCCCTCAGTATACTTGTTCAGTGATGGATGTGGACATAATTAGTTTTGTTTTGATATGTTCCCTCAGTATACTTGTTCAGTGATGGATGTGGACATAATTAGTTTTGTTTTGATATGTTCCCTCAGTATACTTGTTCAGTGATGGATGTGGACATAATTAGTTTTGTTTTGATATGTTCCCTCAGTATACTTGTTCAGTGATGGATGTGACATAATTAGTTTTGTTTTGATATGTTCCCTCAGTATACTTGTTCAGTGATGGATGTGGACATAATTAGTTTTGTTTTGATATGTTCCCTCAGTATACGTGTTTAGTGATGGATGTGGACATAATTAGTTTTGTTTTGATATGTTCCCTCAGTATACTTGTTCAGTGATGGATGTGACATAATTAGTTTTGTTTTGATATGTTCCCTCAGTATACTTGTTCAGTGATGGATGTGACATAATTAGTTTTGTTTTGATATGTTCCCTCAGTATACTTGTTCAGTGATAGATGTGGACATAATTAGTTTTCTTTTGATATGTTCCCGCAGTATACTTGTTCAGTGATGGATGTTGACATAATTAGTTTTGTTGTGATATGTTCCCTCAGTATACTTGTTCAGTGATAGATGTGGACATAATTAGTTTTGATTTGATATGCTCCCTCAGTATACTTGTTCAGTGATGGATGTGGACATAATTAGTTTATTTTGATATGCTCCTTCAGCATGCTTGTTCAGTAATGGATGTGACATAATTAGTTTTGTTTTGATATGCTCCCGCAGTATACTTGTTCAGTGATTGATGTGGAGATAATTAGTTTTATTTTGATATGCTCCCTCAGTATACTTGTTCAGTGATAGATGTGGACATAATTAGTTTTGTTTTGATATGCTCCCTCAGTATACTTGTTCATTGATGGATATGGAGATAATTAGTTTTATTTTGATATGCTCCCTCAGTATACTTGTTCAGTGATAGATGTGGACATATTTAGTTTTGTTTTGATATGCTCCCTCAGTATACTTGTTCAGTGATGGATGTGCACATATTTAGTTTTGTTGTGACATGTTCCCTCAGTATACTTGTTCAGTGATGGATGTGCACATATTTAGTTTGTTGTGACATGTTCCCTCAGTATACTTGTTCAGTGATGGATGTGCACATATTTAGTTTTGTTGTGACATGTTCCCTCAGTATTATTGTTCAGTGATAGATGTGCACATATTTAGTTTTGTTGTGACATGTTCCCTCAGTATTATTGTTCAGTGATAGATGTGCACATATTTAGTTTTGTTGTGACATGTTCCCTCAGTATTATTGTTCAGTGATAGATGTGCACATATTTAGTTTTGTTGTGATATGTTCCCTCAGTATACTTGTTCAGTGATAGATGTGGACATAATTAGTTTTGTTGTGACATGTTCCCTCAGTATTATTGTTCAGTGATAGATGTGGACATAATTAGTTTTGTTGTGACATGCTCCCTCAGTATACTTGTTCAGTGATAGATGTGCACATAATTAGTTTTGTTGTGACATGTTCCCTCAGTATACTTGTTCAGTGATAGATGTGCATATATTTAGTTTTGTTGTGACATGTTCCCTCAGTATACTTGTTCAGTGATGGATGTGGACATATTTAGTTTTGTTGTGACATGTTCCCTCAGTATACTTGTTCAGTGATAGATATGCACATAATTAGTTTTGTTGTAGCATGCTCCCTCAGTATACTTGTTCAGTGATAGATGTGCACATATTTAGTTTTGTTGTAGCATGCTCCCTCAGTATACTTGTTCAGTGATAGATGTGCACATAATTAGTTTTGTTGTAGCATGCTCCCTCAGTATACTTGTTCAGTGATAGATGTGCACATAATTAGTTTTGTTGTAGCATGCTCCCTCAGTATACTTGTTCAGTGATAGATGTGCACATAATTAGTTTTGTTGTGACATGTTCCCTCAGTATACTTGTTCAGTGATAGATGTGCACATATTTAGTTTTGTTGTGATATGTTCCCTCTGTATACTTGTTCAGTGATGGATGTGCACATAGTTAGTTTTGTTGTGACATGTTCCCTCAGTATTATTGTTCAGTGATAGATGTGCACATATTTAGTTTTGTTGTGACATGCTCCCTCAGTATACTTGTTCAGTGATGGATGTGCACATAATTAGTTTTGTTTTGATATGTTCCCTCAGTATACTTGTTCAGTGATGGATGTTGACATAATTAGTTTTGTTGTGATATGTTCCCTCAGTATACTTGTTCAGTGATGGATGTGGACATAATTAGTTTTGTTGTGATATGTTCCCTCAGTATACTTGTTTAGTGATGGATGTTGACATAATTAGTTTTGTTTTGATATGTTCCCTCAGTATACTTGTTCAGTGATGGATGTGGACATAATTAGTTTTGTTGTGATATGTTTCCTCAGTATACTTGTTTAGTGATGGATGTTGACATAATTAGTTTTGTTTTGATATGTTCCCTCAGTATACTTGTTCAGTGATGGATGTGGACATAATTAGTTTTGTTTTGATATGTTCCCTCAGTATTATTGTTCAGTGATGGATGTGCACATAATTAGTTTTGTTTTGATATGTTCCCTCAGTATACTTGTTTGGTGATGGATGTTGACATATTTAGTTTTGTTTTCATATGTTCCCTCAGTATTATTGTTCAGTGATGGATGTGCACATAATTAGTTTTGTTTTGATATGTTCCCTCAGTATACTTGTTTGGTGATGGAATGTGACATATTTAGTTTTGTTTTGATATGTTCCCTCAGTATACTTGTTCAGTGATGGATGTGCACATAATTAGTTTTGTTTTGATATGTTCCCTCAGTATACTTGTTCAGTGAAAGATGTGGACATAATTAGTTTTGTTTTGATATGCTCCCTCAGTATACTTGTTCATTGATGGATATGGAGATAATTAGTTTTATTTTGATATGCTCCCTCAGTATACTTGTTCAGTGATAGATGTGGACATATTTAGTTTTGTTTTGATATGCTCCCTCAGTATACTTGTTCAGTGATGGATGTGCACATATTTAGTTTTGTTGTGACATGTTCCCTCAGTATACTTGTTCAGTGATGGATGTGCACATATTTAGTTTGTTGTGACATGTTCCCTCAGTATACTTGTTCAGTGATGGATGTGCACATATTTAGTTTTGTTGTGACATGTTCCCTCAGTATTATTGTTCAGTGATAGATGTGCACATATTTAGTTTTGTTGTGACATGTTCCCTCAGTATTATTGTTCAGTGATAGATGTGCACATATTTAGTTTTGTTGTGACATGTTCCCTCAGTATTATTGTTCAGTGATAGATGTGCACATATTTAGTTTTGTTGTGATATGTTCCCTCAGTATACTTGTTCAGTGATAGATGTGGACATAATTAGTTTTGTTGTGACATGTTCCCTCAGTATTATTGTTCAGTGATAGATGTGGACATAATTAGTTTTGTTGTGACATGTTCCCTCAGTATTATTGTTCAGTGATGGGTGTGCACATATTTAGTTTTGTTGTGACATGTTCCCTCAGTATACTTGTTCAGTGATGGATGTGCACATATTTAGTTTTGTTGTGACATGCTCCCTCAGTATACTTGTTCAGTGATAGATGTGCACATAATTAGTTTTGTTGTGACATGTACCCTCAGTATACTTGTTCAGTGATAGATGTGCATATATTTAGTTTTGTTGTGACATGTTCCCTCAGTATACTTGTTCAGTGATGGATGTGGACATATTTAGTTTTGTTGTGACATGTTCCCTCAGTATACTTGTTCAGTGATAGATATGCACATAATTAGTTTTGTTGTAGCATGCTCCCTCAGTATACTTGTTCAGTGATAGATGTGCACATATTTAGTTTTGTTGTAGCATGCTCCCTCAGTATACTTGTTCAGTGATAGATGTGCACATAATTAGTTTTGTTGTAGCATGCTCCCTCAGTATACTTGTTCAGTGATAGATGTGCACATAATTAGTTTTGTTGTAGCATGCTCCCTCAGTATACTTGTTCAGTGATAGATGTGCACATAATTAGTTTTGTTGTGACATGTTCCCTCAGTATACTTGTTCAGTGATAGATGTGCACATATTTAGTTTTGTTGTGATATGTTCCCTCAGTATACTTGTTCAGTGATGGATGTGGACATATTTAGTTTTGTTGTGATATGTTCCCTCAGTATACTTGTTCAGTGATGGATGTGCACATAGTTAGTTTTGTTGTGACATGTTCCCTCAGTATTATTGTTCAGTGATAGATGTGCACATATTTAGTTTTGTTGTGACATGCTCCCTCAGTATACTTGTTCAGTGATGGATGTGCACATAATTAGTTTTGTTTTGATATGTTCCCTCAGTATACTTGTTCAGTGATGGATGTTGACATAATTAGTTTTGTTGTGATATGTTCCCTCAGTATACTTGTTCAGTGATGGATGTGGACATAATTAGTTTTGTTGTGATATGTTCCCTCAGTATACTTGTTTAGTGATGGATGTTGACATAATTAGTTTTGTTTTGATATGTTCCCTCAGTATACTTGTTCAGTGATGGATGTGGACATAATTAGTTTTGTTGTGATATGTTTCCTCCGTATACTTGTTTAGTGATGGATGTTGACATAATTAGTTTTGTTTTGATATGTTCCCTCAGTATACTTGTTCAGTGATGGATGTAGACATAATTAGTTTTGTTTTGATATGTTCCCTCAGTATTATTGTTCAGTGATGGATGTGCACATAATTAGTTTTGTTTTGATATGTTCCCTCAGTATACTTGTTTGGTGATGGATGTTGACATATTTAGTTTTGTTTTCATATGTTCCCTCAGTATTATTGTTCAGTGATGGATGTGCACATAATTAGTTTTGTTTTGATATGTTCCCTCAGTATACTTGTTTGGTGATGGAATGTGACATATTTAGTTTTGTTTTGATATGTTCCCTCAGTATACTTGTTCAGTGATGGATGTGCACATAATTAGTTTTGTTTTGATATGTTCCCTCAGTATACTTGTTTGGTGATGGATGTTGACATAATTAGTTTTGTTTTGATATGTTCCCTCAGTATACTTGTTCAGTGATGGATGTGGACATAATTAGTTTTGTTTTGATATGTTCCCTCAGTATACTTGTTCAGTGATGGATGTGGACATAATTAGTTTTGTTTTGATATGTTCCCTCAGTATACTTGTTCAGTGATGGATGTGGACATAATTAGTTTTGTTTTGATATGTTCCCTCAGTATACTTGTTCAGTGATGGATGTGCACATAATTAGTTTTGTTTTGATATGTTCCCTCAGTATACTTGTTCAGTGATGGATGTGCACATAATTAGTATTATTTTGATATGTTCCCTCAGTATACTTGTTCAGTGATGGATGTGGACATAATTAGTTTTGTTTTGATATGTTCCCTCAGTATACTTGTTCAGTGATGAATGTGGACATAATTAGTTTTGTTTTGATATGTTCCCTCAGTATACTTGTTCAGTGATGGATGTGGACATAATTAGTTTTGTTTTGATATGTTCCCTCAGTATACTTGTTCAGTGATGGATGTGCACATAATTAGTTTTGTTGTGAAATGTTCCCTCAGTATACTTGTTCAGTGATAGATGTGGACATAATTAGTTTTGTTTTGATATGCTCCCGCAGTATACTTGTTCAGTGATGGATGTGGACATAATTAGTTTTGTTGTGATATGTTCCCTCAGTATACTTGTTTAGTGATGGATGTTGACATAATTAGTTTTGTTTTGAAATGTTCCCTCAGTATACTTGTTCAGTGATGGATGTGGACATAATTAGTTTTGTTTTGATATGCTCCCTCAGTATACTTGTTCAGTGATAGATGTGTACATAATTAGTTTTGTTTTGATATACTCCTTCAGCATGCTTGTTCAGTAATGGATGTGACATAATTAGTTTTGTTTTGATATGCTCCCGCAGTATACTTGTTCAGTGATGGATGTGGAGATAATTAGTTTTGTTTTGATATGCTCCCTCAGTATACTTGTTCAGTGATGGATGTGGACATAATTTGTTTTGTTTTGATATGCTCCCTCAGTATACTTGTTCAGTGATGGATGTGGAAATAATTAGTTTTGTTTTGATATGCTCCCTCAGTATACTTGTTCAGTTATGGATGTGGACATAATTAGTTTTGTTGTGATATGTTCCCTCAGTATTATTGTTCAGTGATGGATGTGCACATATTTAGTTTTGTTGTGACATGTTCCCTCAGTATACTTGTTCAGTGATGGATGTGCACATAATTAGTTTTGTTGTGATATGTTCCCTCAGTATACTTGTTCAGTGATGGATGTGGACATAATTAGTTTTGTTGTGATATGTTCCCTCAGTATACTTGTTCAGTGATGGATGTGGACATAATTAGTTTTGTTGTGATATTTCCCTCAGTATACTTGTTTAGTGATGGATGTTGACATAATTAGTTTTGTTTTGATATGTTCCCTCAGTATACTTGTTCAGTGATGGATGTTGACATAATTAGTTTTGTTGTTATATGTTCCCTCAGTATACTTGTTCAGTGATGGATGTGGACATAATTAGTTTTGTTGTGATATGTTCCCTCAGTATACTTGTTCAGTGATGGATGTGGAGATAATTAGTTTTGTTGTGATATGTTCCCTCAGTATACCTGTTCAGTGATGGATGTGGACATAATTAGTTTTGTTGTGATATGTTCCCTCAGTATACTTGTTCAGTGATGGATGTGGACATATTTAGTTTTGTTGTGATATGTTCCCTCAGTATACTTGTTCAGTGATGGATGTGCACATATTTAGTTTTGTTGTGATATGCTCCCTCAGTATACTTGTTCAGTGATGGATGTGGACATATTTAGTTTTGTTGTAGCATGCTCCCTCAGTATACTTGTTCAGTGATGGATGTGGCCATGTTTAGTTTTGTTGTGATATGTTCCCTCAGTATTCTTGTTCAGTGATGGTTGTGCACATAATTAGTTTTCTTGTGATATGTTCCCTCAGTATTAATGTTCAGTGATGGATGTGCACATATTTAGTTTTGTTGTGACATGTTCCCTCAGTATACTTGTTCAGTGATGGATGTGGACATAATTAGTTTTGTTGTGATATGTTCCCTCAGTATACTTGTTCAGTGATGGATGTGCACATAATTAGTTTTGTTGTGATATGTTCCCTCAGTATACTTGTTCAGTGATGGATGTGGACATAATTAGTTTTGTTGTGATATGTTCCCTCAGTATACTTGTTCAGTGATGGATGTGGACATAATTAGTTTTGTTGTGATATGTTCCCTCAGTATACTTGTTCAGTGATGGATGTGCACATAATTAGTTTTGTTGTGATATGTTCCCTCAGTATACTTGTTCAGTGATGGATGTGGACATAATTAGTTTTGTTGTGATATATTCCCTCAGTATACTTGTTCAGTGATGGATGTGCACATAATTAGTTTTGTTGTGATATGTTCCCTCAGTATACTTGTTCAGTGATGGATGTGGACATAATTAGCTT
This sequence comes from Deroplatys truncata, assembly GCA_030765065.1. Lineage (NCBI taxonomy): Eukaryota > Metazoa > Arthropoda > Insecta > Mantodea > Mantidae > Deroplatys > Deroplatys truncata. The sequence continues at coordinate 2,069,241 of CM060987.1, read as the reverse complement.
TGTTGTGATATGTTCCCTCAGTATACTTGTTCAGTGATGGATGTGGGCATAATTAGTTTTGTTGTGATATGTTCCCTCAGTATACTTGTTCAGTGATGGATGTGGACATAATTAGTTTTGTTGTGATATGTTCCCTCAGTATACTTGTTCAGTGATGGATGTGGACATAATTAGTTTTGTTGTGATATGTTCCCTCAGTATACGTGTTTAGTGATGGATGTTGACATAATTAGTTTTGTTTTGATATGTTCCCTCAGTATACTTGTTCAGTGATGGATGTTGACATAATTAGTTTTGTTGTGATATGTTCCCTCAGAGTACTTGTTCAGTGATGGATGTGGACATAATTAGTTTTGTTGTGATATGTTCCCTCAGTATACTTGTTTAGTGATGGATGTTGACATAATTAGTTTTGTTTTGATATGTTCCCTCAGTATACTTGTTCAGTGATGGATGTGCACATAATTAGTTTTGTTGTGATATGTTCCCTCAGTATACTTGTTTAGTGATGGATGTTGACATAATTAGTTTAATTTTGATATGTTCCCTCAGTATACTTGTTCAGTGATGGATGTGGACATAATTAGTTTTTTTGTGATATGTTCCCTCAGTATACTTGTTTAGTGATGGATGTTGACATAATTAGTTTTGTTTTGATATGTTCCCTCAGTATACTTGTTCAGTGATGGATGTGGACATAATTAGTTTTGTTGTGATATGTTCCCTCAGTATACTTGTTTAGTGATGGATGTTGACATAATTAGTTTTGTTTTGATATGTTCCCTCACTATACTTGTTCAGTGATGGATGTGGACATAATTAGTTTTGTTTTGATATGTTCCCTCAGTATACTTGTTCAGTGATGGATGTGGACATAATTAGTTTTGTTTTGATATGTTCCCTCAGTATTATTGTTCAGTGATGGATGTGCACATAATTTGTTTTGTTTTGATATGTTCCCTCAGTATACTTGTTTGATGATGGATGTTGACATATTTAGTTTTGTTTTGATATGTTCCCTCAGTATTATTGTTCAGTGATGGATGTGCACATAATTAGTTTTGTTTTGATATGTTCCCTCAGTATACTTGTTTGGTGATGGATGTTGACATATTTAGTTTTGTTTTGATATGTTCCCTCAGTATACTTGTTTGGTGATGGATGTTGACATAATTAGTTTTGTTTTGATATGTTCCCTCAGTATACGTGTTTAGTGATCGATGTGGACATAATTAGTTTTGTTTTGATATGTTCCCTCGGTATACTTGTTCAGTGATGGATGTGACATAATTAGTTTTGTTTTGATATGTTCCCTCAGTATACTTGTTCAGTGATGCATGTGGACATAATTAGTTTTCTTTTGATATGTTCCCTCAGTATACTTGTTCAGTGATGGATGTGGACATAATTAGTTTTGTTTTGATATGTTCCCTCAGTATACTTGTTCAGTGATGGATGTGGACATAATTAGTTTTGTTTTGATATGTTCCCTCAGTATACTTGTTCAGTGATGGATGTGCACATAATTAGTTTTGTTGTGAAATGTTCCCTCAGTATACTTGTTTAGTGATAGATGTGGACATAATTAGTTTTGTTTTGATATGCTCCCGCAGTATACTTGTTCAGTGATGGATGTGGACATAATTAGTTTTGTTTTGATATGTTCCCGCAGTATACTTGTTCAGTGATAGATGTGGACATAATTAGTTTTGTTTTGATATGTTCCCGCAGTATACTTGTTCAGTGATAGATGTGGACATAATTAGTTTTGATTTGATATGCTCCCTCAGTATACTTGTTCAGTGATAGATGTGGACATAATTAGTTTTGTTTTGATATGTTCCCGCAGTATACTTGTTCAGTGATAGATGTGGACATAATTAGTTTTGATTTGATATGCTCCCTCAGTATACTTGTTCAGTGATAGATGTGGACATAATTAGTTTTGTTTTGATATGTTCCCGCAGTATACTTGTTCAGTGATAGATGTGGGCATAATTAGTTTTGTTTTGATATGTTCCCGCAGTATTCTTGTTCAGTGATGGATGTTGACATAATTAGTTTTGTTGTGATATGTTCCCTCAGTATACTTGTTCAGTGATAGATGTGGACATAATTAGTTTTGATTTGATATGCTCCCTCAGTATACTTGTTCAGTGATGGATGTGGACATAATTAGTTTATTTTGATATGCTCCTTCAGCATGCTTGTTCAGTAATGGATGTGACATAATTATTTTTGTTTTGATATGCTCCCGCAGTATACTTGTTCAGTGATGGATGTGGAGATAATTAGTTTTATTTTGATATGCTCCCTCAGTATACTTGTTCAGTGATAGATGTGGACATAATTAGTTTTGTTTTGATATGCTCCCTCAGTATACTTGTTCAGTGATGGATGTGGACATAATTAGTTTTGTTTTGATATGCTCCCTCAGTATACTTGTTCAGTTATGGATGTGGATATAATTAGTTTTGTTTTGATATGCTCCCTCAGTATACTTGTTCAGTGATAGATGTGGACATAATTAGTTTTGTTTTGATATGCTCCCTCAGTATACTTGTTCAGTGATGGATGTGGACATAATTAGTTTTGTTTTGATATGCTCCCTCAGTATACTTGTTCAGTGATGGATGTGGACATAATTAGTTTTGTTTTGATATGCTCCCTCAGTATACTTGTTCAGTGATGGATGTGACATAATTAGTTTTGTTTTGATATGCTCCCTCAGTATACTTGTTCAGTGATGGATGTGGCATAATTAGTTTTGTTTTGATATGTTCCCTCAGTATACTTGTTCAGTGATGGATTTGGACATATTTAGTTTTGTTGTGACATGCTCCCGCAGTATACTTGTTCAGTGATGGATGTGGCATAATTAGTTTTGTTGTGATATGTTCCCTCAGTATACTTGTTCAGTGATAGATGTTGACATAATTAGTTTTGTGTTGATATGCTCCCGCAGTATACTTTTCAGTGATAGATGTTGACATAATTAGTTTTGTTTTGATATGCTCCCTCAGTATACTTGTTCAGTGATGGATGTGGACATAATTAGTTTTGTTTTGATATGCTCCTTCAGCATGCTTGTTCAGTGATGGATGTAACATGTATAGTTTTGTTGTGATATATTCCCTCAGTATACTTGTTCAGTGATAGATGTGGACATAATTAGTTTTGTTTTGATATGCTCACTCAGTATACTTGTTCAGTGATGGATGTGCACATAATTAGTTTTTTTTGATGTGCTCTCTCAGTATACTTGTTTAGTGATGGATGTGACATAATTAGTTTTGTTTTGATATGCTCCCTCAGTATTATTGTTCAGTGATGGATATGGACATAATTAGTTTTGTTTTGATATGCTCCCTCAGAATTATTGTTCAGTGATGGATATGGACATAATTAGTTTTGTTTTGATATGTTCCCTCAGTATACTTGTTCAGTGATGGATGTGCACATAATTAGTTTTGTTGTGATATGTTCCCTCAGTATACTTGTTCAGTGATGGATGTGGACATAATTAGTTTTGTTGTGATATATTCCCTCAGTATACTTGTTCAGTGATGGATGTGCACATAATTAGTTTTGTTGTGATATGTTCCCTCAGTATACTTGTTCAGTGATGGATGTGGACATAATTAGCTTTGTTGTGATATGTTCCCTCAGTATACTTGTTCAGTGATGGATGTGGGCATAATTAGTTTTGTTGTGATATGTTCCCTCAGTATACTTGTTCAGTGATGGATGTGGACATAATTAGTTTTGTTGTGATATGTTCCCTCAGTATACTTGTTCAGTGATGGATGTGGACATAATTAGTTTTGTTGTGATATGTTCCCTCAGTATACGTGTTTAGTGATGGATGTTGACATAATTAGTTTTGTTTTGATATGTTCCCTCAGTATACTTGTTCAGTGATGGATGTTGACATAATTAGTTTTGTTGTGATATGTTCCCTCAGAGTACTTGTTCAGTGATGGATGTGGACATAATTAGTTTTGTTGTGATATGTTCCCTCAGTATACTTGTTTAGTGATGGATGTTGACATAATTAGTTTTGTTTTGATATGTTCCCTCAGTATACTTGTTCAGTGATGGATGTGCACATAATTAGTTTTGTTGTGATATGTTCCCTCAGTATACTTGTTTAGTGATGGATGTTGACATAATTAGTTTTGTTTTGATATGTTCCCTCAGTATACTTGTTCAGTGATGGATGTGGACATAATTAGTTTTGTTGTGATATGTTCCCTCAGTATACTTGTTTAGTGATGGATGTTGACATAATTAGTTTTGTTTTGATATGTTCCCTCAGTATACTTGTTCAGTGATGGATGTGGACATAATTAGTTTTGTTGTGATATGTTCCCTCAGTATACTTGTTTAGTGATGGATGTTGACATAATTAGTTTTGTTTTGATATGTTCCCTCACTATACTTGTTCAGTGATGGATGTGGACATAATTAGTTTTGTTTTGATATGTTCCCTCAGTATACTTGTTCAGTGATGGATGTGGACATAATTAGTTTTGTTTTGATATGTTCCCTCAGTATTATTGTTCAGTGATGGATGTGCACATAATTTGTTTTGTTTTGATATGTTCCCTCAGTATACTTGTTTGATGATGGATGTTGACATATTTAGTTTTGTTTTGATATGTTCCCTCAGTATTATTGTTCAGTGATGGATGTGCACATAATTAGTTTTGTTTTGATATGTTCCCTCAGTACACTTGTTTGGTGATGGATGTTGACATATTTAGTTTTGTTTTGATATGTTCCCTCAGTATACTTGTTTGGTGATGGATGTTGACATAATTAGTTTTGTTTTGATATGTTCCCTCAGTATACTTATTCAGTGATGGATGTGGACATAATTAGTTTTGTTTTCATATGTTCCCTCAGTATACTTGTTCAGTGATGGATGTGGACATAATTAGTTTTGTTTTCATATGTTCCCTCAGTATACTTGTTCAGTGATGGATGTGGACATAATTAGTTTTGTTTTGATATGTTCCCTCAGTATACGTGTTTAGTGATCGATGTGGACATAATTAGTTTTGTTTTGATATGTTCCCTCGGTATACTTGTTAAGTGATGGATGTGACATAATTAGTTTTGTTTTGATATGTTCCCTCAGTATACTTGTTCAGTGATGGATGTGCACATAATTAGTTTTGTTTTGATATGTTCCCTCAGTATACTTGTTCAGTGATGCATGTGGACATAATTAGTTTTCTTTTGATATGTTCCCTCAGTATACTTGTTCAGTGATGGATGTGGACATAATTAGTTTTGTTTTGATATGTTCCCTCAGTATACTTGTTCAGTGATGGATGTGGACATAATTAGTTTTGTTTTGATATGTTCCCTCAGTATACTTGTTCAGTGATGGATGTGCACATAATTAGTTTTGTTGTGAAATGTTCCCTCAGTATACTTGTTTAGTGATAGATGTGGACATAATTAGTTTTGTTTTGATATGCTCCCGCAGTATACTTGTTCAGTGATGGATGTGGACATAATTAGTTTTGTTTTGATATGTTCCCGCAGTATACTTGTTCAGTGATAGATGTGGACATAATTAGTTTTGTTTTGATATGTTCCCGCAGTATACTTGTTCAGTGATAGATGTGGACATAATTAGTTTTGATTTGATATGCTCCCTCAGTATACTTGTTCAGTGATAGATGTGGACATAATTAGTTTTGTTTTGATATGTTCCCGCAGTATACTTGTTCAGTGATAGATGTGGACATAATTAGTTTTGATTTGATATGCTCCCTCAGTATACTTGTTCAGTGATAGATGTGGACATAATTAGTTTTGTTTTGATATGTTCCCGCAGTATACTTGTTCAGTGATAGATGTGGGCATAATTAGTTTTGTTTTGATATGTTCCCGCAGTATTCTTGTTCAGTGATGGATGTTGACATAATTAGTTTTGTTGTGATATGTTCCCTCAGTATACTTGTTCAGTGATAGATGTGGACATAATTAGTTTTGATTTGATATGCTCCCTCAGTATACTTGTTCAGTGATGGATGTGGACATAATTAGTTTATTTTGATATGCTCCTTCAGCATGCTTGTTCAGTAATGGATGTGACATAATTATTTTTGTTTTGATATGCTCCCGCAGTATACTTGTTCAGTGATGGATGTGGAGATAATTAGTTTTATTTTGATATGCTCCCTCAGTATACTTGTTCAGTGATAGATGTGGACATAATTAGTTTTGTTTTGATATGCTCCCTCAGTATACTTGTTCAGTGATGGATGTGGACATAATTAGTTTTGTTTTGATATGCTCCCTCAGTATACTTGTTCAGTTATGGATGTGGATATAATTAGTTTTGTTTTGATATGCTCCCTCAGTATACTTGTTCAGTGATAGATGTGGACATAATTAGTTTTGTTTTGATATGCTCCCTCAGTATACTTGTTCAGTGATGGATGTGGACATAATTAGTTTTGTTTTGATATGCTCCCTCAGTATACTTGTTCAGTGATGGATGTGGACATAATTAGTTTTGTTTTGATATGCTCCCTCAGTATACTTGTTCAGTGATGGATGTGACATAATTAGTTTTGTTTTGATATGCTCCCTCAGTATACTTGTTCAGTGATGGATGTGGCATAATTAGTTTTGTTTTGATATGTTCCCTCAGTATACTTGTTCAGTGATGGATTTGGACATATTTAGTTTTGTTGTGACATGCTCCCGCAGTATACTTGTTCAGTGATGGATGTGGCATAATTAGTTTTGTTGTGATATGTTCCCTCAGTATACTTGTTCAGTGATAGATGTTGACATAATTAGTTTTGTGTTGATATGCTCCCGCAGTATACTTTTCAGTGATAGATGTTGACATAATTAGTTTTGTTTTGATATGCTCCCTCAGTATACTTGTTCAGTGATGGATGTGGACATAATTAGTTTTGTTTTGATATGCTTGTTCAGTGATGGATGTAACATGTATAGTTTTGTTGTGATATATTCCCTCAGTATACTTGTTCAGTGATAGATGTGGACATAATTAGTTTTGTTTTGATATGCTCACTCAGTATACTTGTTCAGTGATGGATGTGCACATAATTAGTTTTGTTTTGATGTGCTCTCTCAGTATACTTGTTTAGTGATGGATGTGACATAATTAGTTTTGTTTTGATATGCTCCCTCAGTATTATTGTTCAGTGATGGATATGGACATAATTAGTTTTGTTTTGATATGCTCCCTCAGAATTATTGTTCAGTGATGGATATGGACACAATTAGTTTTGTTTTGATATGCTCCCTCAGTATACTTGTTTAGTGATGGATGTGACATAATTAGTTTTGTTTTGATATGCTCCCTCAGTATTATTGTTTAGTGATGGATATGGACATAATTAGTTTGTTTTGATATGCTCCCTCAGTATACTTGTTCAGTGTTGGATGTGGACATAATTAGTTTTGTTTTGATATGCTCCTTCAGTATACTTGTTTAGTGATGGATGTGACATAATTAGTTTTGTTTTGATATGCTCCCTCAGTATTATTGTTCAGTGATGGATATGGAAATAATTAGTTTTGTTTTGATGTGCTCCCTCAGTATTATTGTTCAGTGATGGATGTGGACATAATTAGTTTTGTTTTGATATGCTCCCGCAGTATACTTGTTTACTGATAGATGTGGACATAATTAGTTTTGTTTTGATATGCTCCCTCAGTATACTTGTTCAGTGATGGATGTGGACATAATTAGTTTTGTTTTGATGTGCTCCCTCAGTATACTTGTTCAGTGATGGATGTGACCTAATTAGTTTTGTTTTGATATGTTCCCTCAGTATACTTGTACAGTGATGGCTGTGACATAATTAGTTTTGTTTTGATATGTTCCCTCAGTATACTTGTTCAATGATGGATGTGACCTAATTAGTTTTGTTTTGATATGCTCCCTCAGTATACTTGTTCAGTGATGGATGTGACCTAATTAGTTTTGTTTTGATATGTTCCCTCAGTATACTTGTTCAGTGATAGATGTGACATAATTAGTTTTGTTTTGATATGTTCCCTCAGTATAATTGTTCAGTGATAGATGTGACATAATTAGTTTTGTTTTGATATGTTCCCTCAGTATACTTGTTCAGTGATGGATGTGGACATAATTAGTTTTGTTTTGATATGTCCCCTCAGTATTATTGTTCAGTGATAGATGTGACATAATTAGTTTTGTTTTGATATGTCCCCTCAGTATTATTGTTCGGTGATGGATGTGGACATAATTAGTTTTGTTTTGATATGTCCCCTCAGTATTATTGTTCAGAGATAGATGTTGACATAATTAGTTTTGTTTTGATATGTCCCCTCAGTATTATTGTTCAGTGATAGATGTTGACATAATTAGTTTTGTTTTGATATGCTCCCTCAGTATTATTGTTCAGTGATAGATGTGACATAATTAGTTTTGTTTTGATATGTTCCCTCAGTATTATTGTTCAGTGATAGATGTTGACATAATTAGTTTTGTTTTGATATGTTCCCTCAGTATTATTGTTCAGTGATAGATGTGACATAATTAGTTTTGTTTTGATATGTCCCCTCAGTATTATTGTTCAGTGATAGATGTTGACATAATTAGTTTTGTTTTGATATGTTCCCTCAGTATTATTGTTCAGTGATAGATATTGACATAATTAGTTTTGTTTTGATATGTCCCCTCAGTATTATTGTTCAGTGATAGATGTTGACATAATTAGTTTTGTTTTGATATGTTCCCTCAGTAGTATTGTTCAGTGATAGATGTGACATAATTAGTTTTGTTTTGATATGTTCCCTCAGTATTATTGTTCAGTGATAGATGTTGACATAATTAGTTTTGTTTTGATATGCTCCCTCAGTATACTTGTTCAGTGATAGATGTGACATAATTAGTTTTGTTTTGATATCTTCCCTCAGTATTATTGTTCAGTGATAGATGTTGACATAATTAGTTTTGTTGTGATATGTTCCTTCAGTATACTTGTTCAGTGATAGATGTTGACATAATTAGTTTTGTTTTGATATGCTCCCTCAGTATACTTGTTCAGTGATAGATGTGGACATAATTAGTTTTGTTGTGATATGTTCCTTCAGTATACTTGTTCAGTGATAGATGTGGACATAATTAGTTTTGTTTTGATATGCTCCCTCAGTGTACTTGTTCAGTGATAGATGTTGACATAATTAGTTTTGTTTTGATATGCTCCCGCAGTATACTTGTTCAGTGATGGATGTGACATAATTAGTTTTGTTTTGATATGCTCCCTCAGTATACTTGTTCAGTGATGGATGTGACATAATTATTTTTGTTTTGATATGCTCCCGCAGTATACTTGTTCAGTGATGGATGTGGAGATAATTAGTTTTATTTTGATATGCTCCCTCAGTATACTTGTTCAGTGATAGATGTGGACATAATTAGTTTTGTTTTGATATGCTCCCTCAGTATACTTGTTCAGTGATGGATGTGGACATAATTAGTTTTGTTTTAATATGCTCCCTCAGTATACTTGTTCAGTTATGGATGTGGATATAATGAGTTTTGTTTTGATATGCTCCCTCAGTATACTTGTTCAGTGATAGATGTGGACATAATTAGTTTTGTTTTGATATGCTCCCTCAGTATACTTGTTCAGTGATGGATGTGGACATAATTAGTTTTGTTTTGATATGCTACCTCAGTATACTTGTTCAGTGATGGATGTGGACATAATTAGTTTTGTTTTGATATGCTCCCTCAGTATACTTGTTCAGTGATGGATGTGACATAATTAGTTTTGTTTTGATATGCTCCCTCAGTATACTTGTTCAGTGATGGATGTGGCATAATTAGTTTTGTTTTGATATGTTCCCTCAGTATACTTGTTCAGTGATGGATGTGGACATATTTAGTTTTGTTGTGACATGCTCCCGCAGTATACTTGTTCAGTGATGGATGTGGCATAATTAGTTTTGTTGTGATATGTTCCCTCAGTATACTTGTTCAGTGATAGATGTGGACATAATTAGTTTTGTTTTGATATGCTCCCTCAGTATACTTGTTCAGTGATGGATGTGGACATAATTAGTTTTGTTTTGATATGTTCCCTCAGTATACTTGTTCAGTGATGGATGTGGACATAATTAGTTTTGTTTTGATATGCTCCCTCAGTATACTTGTTCAGTGATGGATGTGACATAATTAGTTTTGTTTTGATATGCTCCCTCAGTATACTTGTTCAGTGATGGATGTGGCATAATTAGTTTTGTTTTGATATGTTCCCTCAGTATACTTGTTCAGTGATGGATGTGGACATATTTAGTTTTGTTGTGACATGCTCCCGCAGTATACTTGTTCAGTGATGGATGTGGCATAATTAGTTTTGTTGTGATATGTTCCCTCAGTATACTTGTTCAGTGATAGATGTTGACATAATTAGTTTTGTGTTGATATGCTCCCGCAGTATACTTTTCAGTGATAGATGTTGACATAATTAGTTTTGTTTTGATATGCTCCCTCAGTATACTTGTTCAGTGATGGATGTGGACATAATTAGTTTTGTTTTGATATGCTCCTTCAGCATGCTTGTTCAGTGATGGATGTAACATGTATAGTTTTGTTGTGATATATTCCCTCAGTATACTTGTTCAGTGATAGATGTGGACATAATTAGTTTTGTTTTGATATGCTCACTCAGTATACTTGTTCAGTGATGGATGTGCACATAATTAGTTTTGTTTTGATGTGCTCTCTCAGTATACTTGTTTAGTGATGGATGTGACATAATTAGTTTTGTTTTGATATGCTCCCTCAGTATTATTGTTCAGTGATGGATATGGACATAATTAGTTTTGTTTTGATATGCTCCCTCAGAATTATTGTTCAGTGATGGATATGGACATAATTAGTTTTGTTTTGATATGCTCCCTCAGTATACTTGTTTAGTGATGGATGTGACATAATTAGTTTTGTTTTGATATGCTCCCTCAGTATTATTGTTTAGTGATGGATATGGACATAATTAGTTTGTTTTGATATGCTCCCTCAGTATACTTGTTCAGTGTTGGATGTGGACATAATTAGTTTTGTTTTGATATGCTCCTTCAGTATACTTGTTTAGTGATGGATGTGACATAATTAGTTTTGTTTTGATATGCTCCCTCAGTATTATTGTTCAGTGATGGATATGGAAATAATTAGTTTTGTTTTGATGTGCTCCCTCAGTATTATTGTTCAGTGATGGATGTGGACATAATTAGTTTTGTTTTGATATGCTCCCGCAGTATACTTGTTTACTGATAGATGTGGACATAATTAGTTTTGTTTTGATATGCTCCCTCAGTATACTTGTTCAGTGATGGATGTGGACATAATTAGTTTTGTTTTGATGTGCTCCCTCAGTATACTTGTTCAGTGATGGATGTGACCTAATTAGTTTTGTTTTGATATGTTCCCTCAGTATACTTGTACAGTGATGGCTGTGACATAATTAGTTTTGTTTTGATATGTTCCCTCAGTATACTTGTTCAGTGATGGATGTGACCTAATTAGTTTTGTTTTGATATGCTCCCTCAGTATACTTGTTCAGTGATGGATGTGACCTAATTAGTTTTGTTTTGATATGTTCCCTCAGTATACTTGTTCAGTGATAGATGTGACATAATTAGTTTTGTTTTGATATGTTCCCTCAGTATAATTGTTCAGTGATAGATGTGACATAATTAGTTTTGTTTTGATATGTTCCCTCAGTATACTTGTTCAGTGATGGATGTGGACATAATTAGTTTTGTTTTGATATGTCCCCTCAGTATTATTGTTCGGTGATGGATGTGGACATAATTAGTTTTGTTTTGATATGTCCCCTCAGTATTATTGTTCAGTGATAGATGTTGACATAATTAGTTTTGTTTTGATATGTTCCCTCAGTATTATTGTTCAGTGATAGATGTTGACATAATTAGTTTTGTTTTGATATGTTCCCTCAGTATTATTGTTCAGTGATAGATATTGACATAATTAGTTTTGTTTTGATATGTCCCCTCAGTATTATTGTTCAGTGATAGATGTTGACATAATTAGTTTTGTTTTGATATGTTCCCTCAGTATTATTGTTCAGTGATAGATGTGACATAATTAGTTTTGTTTTGATATGTTCCCTCAGTATTATTGTTCAGTGATAGATGTTGACATAATTAGTTTTGTTTTGATATGCTCCCTCAGTATACTTGTTCAGTGATAGATGTGACATAATTAGTTTTGTTTTGATATCTTCCCTCAGTATTATTGTTCAGTGATAGATGTTGACATAATTAGTTTTGTTGTGATATGTTCCTTCAGTATACTTGTTCAGTGATAGATGTTGACATAATTAGTTTTGTTTTGATATGCTCCCTCAGTATACTTGTTCAGTGATAGATGTGGACATAATTAGTTTTGTTGTGATATGTTCCTTCAGTATACTTATTCAGTGATAGATGTGGACATAATTAGTTTTGTTTTGATATGCTCCCTCAGTATACTTGTTCAGTGATAGATGTTGACATAATTAGTTTTGTTTTGATATGCTCCCGCAGTATACTTGTTCAGTGATGGATGTGACATAATTAGTTTATTTTTGATATGCTCCCTCAGTATACTTGTTCAGTGATGGATGTGACATAATTAGTTTTGTTTTGATATGCTCCCTCAGGATACTTGTTCAGTGATGGATGTGACATAATTAGTTTTGTTTTGATATGTTCCTTCAGTATACTTGTTCAGTGATGGATGTGACATAATTAGTTTTGTTTTGATATGCTCCCTCAGTATTATTGTTCAGTGATGGATGTGACATAATTAGTTTTGTTTTGATATGCTTCCTCAGTATACTTGTTCAGTGATGGATGTTGACATAATTAGTTTTGTTTTGATATGTTCCCTCAGTATACTTGTACAGTGATGGCTGTGACATAATTAGTTTTGTTTTGATATGTTCCCTCAGTATACTTGTTCAGTGATGGATGTGACCTAATTAGTTTTGTTTTGATATGCTCCCTCAGTATACTTGTTCAGTGATGGATGTGACCTAATTAGTTTTGTTTTGATATGTTCCCTCAGTATACTTGTTCAGTGATAGATGTGACATAATTAGTTTTGTTTTGATATGTTCCCTCAGTATAATTGTTCAGTGATAGATGTGACATAATTAGTTTTGTTTTGATATGTTCCCTCAGTATACTTGTTCAGTGATGGATGTGGACATAATTAGTTTTGTTTTGATATGTCCCCTCAGTATTATTGTTCAGTGATAGATGTGACATAATTAGTTTTGTTTTGATATGTCCCCTCAGTATTATTGTTCGGTGATGGATGTGGACATAATTAGTTTTGTTTTGATATGTCCCCTCAGTATTATTGTTCAGTGATAGATGTTGACATAATTAGTTTTGTTTTGATATGTCCCCTCAGTATTATTGTTCAGTGATAGATGTTGACATAATTAGTTTTGTTTTGATATGCTCCCTCAGTATTATTGTTCAGTGATAGATGTGACATAATTAGTTTTGTTTTGATATGTTCCCTCAGTATTATTGTTCAGTGATAGATGTTGACATAATTAGTTTTGTTTTGATATGTTCCCTCAGTATTATTGTTCAGTGATAGATGTGACATAATTAGTTTTGTTTTGATATGTCCCCTCAGTATTATTGTTCAGTGATAGATGTTGACATAATTAGTTTTGTTTTGATATGTTCCCTCAGTATTATTGTTCAGTGATAGATATTGACATAATTAGTTTTGTTTTGATATGTCCCCTCAGTATTATTGTTCAGTGATAGATGTTGACATAATTAGTTTTGTTTTGATATGTTCCCTCAGTAGTATTGTTCAGTGATAGATGTGACATAATTAGTTTTGTTTTGATATGTTCCCTCAGTATTATTGTTCAGTGATAGATGTTGACATAATTAGTTTTGTTTTGATATGCTCCCTCAGTATACTTGTTCAGTGATAGATGTGACATAATTAGTTTTGTTTTGATATCTTCCCTCAGTATTATTGTTCAGTGATAGATGTTGACATAATTAGTTTTGTTGTGATATGTTCCTTCAGTATACTTGTTCAGTGATAGATGTTGACATAATTAGTTTTGTTTTGATATGCTCCCTCAGTATACTTGTTCAGTGATAGATGTGGACATAATTAGTTTTGTTGTGATATGTTCCTTCAGTATACTTGTTCAGTGATAGATGTGGACATAATTAGTTTTGTTTTGATATGCTCCCTCAGTATACTTGTTCAGTGATAGATGTTGACATAATTAGTTTTGTTTTGATATGCTCCCGCAGTATACTTGTTCAGTGATGGATGTGACATAATTAGTTTTGTTTTGATATGCTCCCTCAGTATACTTGTTCAGTGATGGATGTGACATAATTATTTTTGTTTTGATATGCTCCCGCAGTATACTTGTTCAGTGATGGATGTGGAGATAATTAGTTTTATTTTGATATGCTCCCTCAGTATACTTGTTCAGTGATAGATGTGGACATAATTAGTTTTGTTTTGATATGCTCCCTCAGTATACTTGTTCAGTGATGGATGTGGACATAATTAGTTTTGTTTTAATATGCTCCCTCAGTATACTTGTTCAGTTATGGATGTGGATATAATTAGTTTTGTTTTGATATGCTCCCTCAGTATACTTGTTCAGTGATAGATGTGGACATAATTAGTTTTGTTTTGATATGCTCCCTCAGTATACTTGTTCAGTGATGGATGTGGACATAATTAGTTTTGTTTTGATATGCTACCTCAGTATACTTGTTCAGTGATGGATGTGGACATAATTAGTTTTGTTTTGATATGCTCCCTCAGTATACTTGTTCAGTGATGGATATGGAAATAATTAGTTTTGTTTTGATGTGCTCCCTCAGTATTATTGTTCAGTGATGGATGTGGACATAATTAGTTTTGTTTTGATATGCTCCCGCAGTATACTTGTTTACTGATAGATGTGGACATAATTAGTTTTGTTTTGATATGCTCCCTCAGTATACTTGTTCAGTGATGGATGTGGACATAATTAGTTTTGTTTTGATGTGCTCCCTCAGTATACTTGTTCAGTGATGGATGTGACCTAATTAGTTTTGTTTTGATATGTTCCCTCAGTATACTTGTACAGTGATGGCTGTGACATAATTAGTTTTGTTTTGATATGTTCCCTCAGTATACTTGTTCAGTGATGGATGTGACCTAATTAGTTTTGTTTTGATATGCTCCCTCAGTATACTTGTTCAGTGATGGATGTGACCTAATTAGTTTTGTTTTGATATGTTCCCTCAGTATACTTGTTCAGTGATAGATGTGACATAATTAGTTTTGTTTTGATATGTTCCCTCAGTATAATTGTTCAGTGATAGATGTGACATAATTAGTTTTGTTTTGATATGTTCCCTCAGTATACTTGTTCAGTGATGGATGTGGACATAATTAGTTTTGTTTTGATATGTCCCCTCAGTATTATTGTTCGGTGATGGATGTGGACATAATTAGTTTTGTTTTGATATGTCCCCTCAGTATTATTGTTCAGTGATAGATGTTGACATAATTAGTTTTGTTTTGATATGTTCCCTCAGTATTATTGTTCAGTGATAGATGTTGACATAATTAGTTTTGTTTTGATATGTTCCCTCAGTATTATTGTTCAGTGATAGATATTGACATAATTAGTTTTGTTTTGATATGTCCCCTCAGTATTATTGTTCAGTGATAGATGTTGACATAATTAGTTTTGTTTTGATATGTTCCCTCAGTATTATTGTTCAGTGATAGATGTGACATAATTAGTTTTGTTTTGATATGTTCCCTCAGTATTATTGTTCAGTGATAGATGTTGACATAATTAGTTTTGTTTTGATATGCTCCCTCAGTATACTTGTTCAGTGATAGATGTGACATAATTAGTTTTGTTTTGATATCTTCCCTCAGTATTATTGTTCAGTGATAGATGTTGACATAATTAGTTTTGTTGTGATATGTTCCTTCAGTATACTTGTTCAGTGATAGATGTTGACATAATTAGTTTTGTTTTGATATGCTCCCTCAGTATACTTGTTCAGTGATAGATGTGGACATAATTAGTTTTGTTGTGATATGTTCCTTCAGTATACTTATTCAGTGATAGATGTGGACATAATTAGTTTTGTTTTGATATGCTCCCTCAGTATACTTGTTCAGTGATAGATGTTGACATAATTAGTTTTGTTTTGATATGCTCCCGCAGTATACTTGTTCAGTGATGGATGTGACATAATTAGTTTATTTTTGATATGCTCCCTCAGTATACTTGTTCAGTGATGGATGTGACATAATTAGTTTTGTTTTGATATGCTCCCTCAGGATACTTGTTCAGTGATGGATGTGACATAATTAGTTTTGTTTTGATATGTTCCTTCAGTATACTTGTTCAGTGATGGATGTGACATAATTAGTTTTGTTTTGATATGCTCCCTCAGTATTATTGTTCAGTGATGGATGTGACATAATTAGTTTTGTTTTGATATGCTTCCTCAGTATACTTGTTCAGTGATGGATGTTGACATAATTAGTTTTGTTTTGATATGTTCCCTCAGTATACTTGTACAGTGATGGCTGTGACATAATTAGTTTTGTTTTGATATGTTCCCTCAGTATACTTGTTCAGTGATGGATGTGACCTAATTAGTTTTGTTTTGATATGCTCCCTCAGTATACTTGTTCAGTGATGGATGTGACCTAATTAGTTTTGTTTTGATATGTTCCCTCAGTATACTTGTTCAGTGATAGATGTGACATAATTAGTTTTGTTTTGATATGTTCCCTCAGTATAATTGTTCAGTGATAGATGTGACATAATTAGTTTTGTTTTGATATGTTCCCTCAGTATACTTGTTCAGTGATGGATGTGGACATAATTAGTTTTGTTTTGATATGTCCCCTCAGTATTATTGTTCAGTGATAGATGTGACATAATTAGTTTTGTTTTGATATGTCCCCTCAGTATTATTGTTCGGTGATGGATGTGGACATAATTAGTTTTGTTTTGATATGTCCCCTCAGTATTATTGTTCAGTGATAGATGTTGACATAATTAGTTTTGTTTTGATATGTCCCCTCAGTATTATTGTTCAGTGATAGATGTTGACATAATTAGTTTTGTTTTGATATGCTCCCTCAGTATTATTGTTCAGTGATAGATGTGACATAATTAGTTTTGTTTTGATATGTTCCCTCAGTATTATTGTTCAGTGATAGATGTTGACATAATTAGTTTTGTTTTGATATGTTCCCTCAGTATTATTGTTCAGTGATAGATGTGACATAATTAGTTTTGTTTTGATATGTCCCCTCAGTATTATTGTTCAGTGATAGATGTTGACATAATTAGTTTTGTTTTGATATGTTCCCTCAGTATTATTGTTCAGTGATAGATATTGACATAATTAGTTTTGTTTTGATATGTCCCCTCAGTATTATTGTTCAGTGATAGATGTTGACATAATTAGTTTTGTTTTGATATGTTCCCTCAGTAGTATTGTTCAGTGATAGATGTGACATAATTAGTTTTGTTTTGATATGTTCCCTCAGTATTATTGTTCAGTGATAGATGTTGACATAATTAGTTTTGTTTTGATATGCTCCCTCAGTATACTTGTTCAGTGATAGATGTGACATAATTAGTTTTGTTTTGATATCTTCCCTCAGTATTATTGTTCAGTGATAGATGTTGACATAATTAGTTTTGTTGTGATATGTTCCTTCAGTATACTTGTTCAGTGATAGATGTTGACATAATTAGTTTTGTTTTGATATGCTCCCTCAGTATACTTGTTCAGTGATAGATGTGGACATAATTAGTTTTGTTGTGATATGTTCCTTCAGTATACTTGTTCAGTGATAGATGTGGACATAATTAGTTTTGTTTTGATATGCTCCCTCAGTATACTTGTTCAGTGATAGATGTTGACATAATTAGTTTTGTTTTGATATGCTCCCGCAGTATACTTGTTCAGTGATGGATGTGACATAATTAGTTTTGTTTTGATATGCTCCCTCAGTATACTTGTTCAGTGATGGATGTGACATAATTATTTTTGTTTTGATATGCTCCCGCAGTATACTTGTTCAGTGATGGATGTGGAGATAATTAGTTTTATTTTGATATGCTCCCTCAGTATACTTGTTCAGTGATAGATGTGGACATAATTAGTTTTGTTTTGATATGCTCCCTCAGTATACTTGTTCAGTGATGGATGTGGACATAATTAGTTTTGTTTTAATATGCTCCCTCAGTATACTTGTTCAGTTATGGATGTGGATATAATTAGTTTTGTTTTGATATGCTCCCTCAGTATACTTGTTCAGTGATAGATGTGGACATAATTAGTTTTGTTTTGATATGCTCCCTCAGTATACTTGTTCAGTGATGGATGTGGACATAATTAGTTTTGTTTTGATATGCTACCTCAGTATACTTGTTCAGTGATGGATGTGGACATAATTAGTTTTGTTTTGATATGCTCCCTCAGTATACTTGTTCAGTGATGGATGTGACATAATTAGTTTTGTTTTGATATGCTCCCTCAGTATACTTGTTCAGTGATGGATGTGGCATAATTAGTTTTGTTTTGATATGTTCCCTCAGTATACTTGTTCAGTGATGGATGTGGACATATTTAGTTTTGTTGTGACATGCTCCCGCAGTATACTTGTTCAGTGATGGATGTGGCATAATTAGTTTTGTTGTGATATGTTCCCTCAGTATACTTGTTCAGTGATAGATGTGGACATAATTAGTTTTGTTTTGATATGCTCCCTCAGTATACTTGTTCAGTGATGGATGTGGACATAATTAGTTTTGTTTTGATATGTTCCCTCAGTATACTTGTTCAGTGATGGATGTGGACATAATTAGTTTTGTTTTGATATGCTCCCTCAGTATACTTGTTCAGTGATGGATGTGACATAATTAGTTTTGTTTTGATATGCTCCCTCAGTATACTTGTTCAGTGATGGATGTGGCATAATTAGTTTTGTTTTGATATGTTCCCTCAGTATACTTGTTCAGTGATGGATGTGGACATATTTAGTTTTGTTGTGACATGCTCCCGCAGTATACTTGTTCAGTGATGGATGTGGCATAATTAGTTTTGTTGTGATATGTTCCCTCAGTATACTTGTTCAGTGATAGATGTTGACATAATTAGTTTTGTGTTGATATGCTCCCGCAGTATACTTTTCAGTGATAGATGTTGACATAATTAGTTTTGTTTTGATATGCTCCCTCAGTATACTTGTTCAGTGATGGATGTGGACATAATTAGTTTTGTTTTGATATGCTCCTTCAGCATGCTTGTTCAGTGATGGATGTAACATGTATAGTTTTGTTGTGATATATTCCCTCAGTATACTTGTTCAGTGATAGATGTGGACATAATTAGTTTTGTTTTGATATGCTCACTCAGTATACTTGTTCAGTGATGGATGTGCACATAATTAGTTTTGTTTTGATGTGCTCTCTCAGTATACTTGTTTAGTGATGGATGTGACATAATTAGTTTTGTTTTGATATGCTCCCTCAGTATTATTGTTCAGTGATGGATATGGACATAATTAGTTTTGTTTTGATATGCTCCCTCAGAATTATTGTTCAGTGATGGATATGGACATAATTAGTTTTGTTTTGATATGCTCCCTCAGTATACTTGTTTAGTGATGGATGTGACATAATTAGTTTTGTTTTGATATGCTCCCTCAGTATTATTGTTTAGTGATGGATATGGACATAATTAGTTTGTTTTGATATGCTCCCTCAGTATACTTGTTCAGTGTTGGATGTGGACATAATTAGTTTTGTTTTGATATGCTCCTTCAGTATACTTGTTTAGTGATGGATGTGACATAATTAGTTTTGTTTTGATATGCTCCCTCAGTATTATTGTTCAGTGATGGATATGGAAATAATTAGTTTTGTTTTGATGTGCTCCCTCAGTATTATTGTTCAGTGATGGATGTGGACATAATTAGTTTTGTTTTGATATGCTCCCGCAGTATACTTGTTTACTGATAGATGTGGACATAATTAGTTTTGTTTTGATATGCTCCCTCAGTATACTTGTTCAGTGATGGATGTGGACATAATTAGTTTTGTTTTGATGTGCTCCCTCAGTATACTTGTTCAGTGATGGATGTGACCTAATTAGTTTTGTTTTGATATGTTCCCTCAGTATACTTGTACAGTGATGGCTGTGACATAATTAGTTTTGTTTTGATATGTTCCCTCAGTATACTTGTTCAGTGATGGATGTGACCTAATTAGTTTTGTTTTGATATGCTCCCTCAGTATACTTGTTCAGTGATGGATGTGACCTAATTAGTTTTGTTTTGATATGTTCCCTCAGTATACTTGTTCAGTGATAGATGTGACATAATTAGTTTTGTTTTGATATGTTCCCTCAGTATAATTGTTCAGTGATAGATGTGACATAATTAGTTTTGTTTTGATATGTTCCCTCAGTATACTTGTTCAGTGATGGATGTGGACATAATTAGTTTTGTTTTGATATGTCCCCTCAGTATTATTGTTCGGTGATGGATGTGGACATAATTAGTTTTGTTTTGATATGTCCCCTCAGTATTATTGTTCAGTGATAGATGTTGACATAATTAGTTTTGTTTTGATATGTTCCCTCAGTATTATTGTTCAGTGATAGATGTTGACATAATTAGTTTTGTTTTGATATGTTCCCTCAGTATTATTGTTCAGTGATAGATATTGACATAATTAGTTTTGTTTTGATATGTCCCCTCAGTATTATTGTTCAGTGATAGATGTTGACATAATTAGTTTTGTTTTGATATGTTCCCTCAGTATTATTGTTCAGTGATAGATGTGACATAATTAGTTTTGTTTTGATATGTTCCCTCAGTATTATTGTTCAGTGATAGATGTTGACATAATTAGTTTTGTTTTGATATGCTCCCTCAGTATACTTGTTCAGTGATAGATGTGACATAATTAGTTTTGTTTTGATATCTTCCCTCAGTATTATTGTTCAGTGATAGATGTTGACATAATTAGTTTTGTTGTGATATGTTCCTTCAGTATACTTGTTCAGTGATAGATGTTGACATAATTAGTTTTGTTTTGATATGCTCCCTCAGTATACTTGTTCAGTGATAGATGTGGACATAATTAGTTTTGTTGTGATATGTTCCTTCAGTATACTTGTTCAGTGATAGATGTGGACATAATTAGTTTTGTTTTGATATGCTCCCTCAGTATACTTGTTCAGTGATAGATGTTGACATAATTAGTTTTGTTTTGATATGCTCCCGCAGTATACTTGTTCAGTGATGGATGTGACATAATTAGTTTATTTTTGATATGCTCCCTCAGTATACTTGTTCAGTGATGGATGTGACATAATTAGTTTTGTTTTGATATGCTCCCTCAGGATACTTGTTCAGTGATGGATGTGACATAATTAGTTTTGTTTTGATATGTTCCTTCAGTATACTTGTTCAGTGATGGATGTGACATAATTAGTTTTGTTTTGATATGCTCCCTCAGTATTATTGTTCAGTGATGGATGTGACATAATTAGTTTTGTTTTGATATGCTTCCTCAGTATACTTGTTCAGTGATGGATGTTGACATAATTAGTTTTGTTTTGATATGTTCCCTCAGTATTATTGTTCAGTGATAGAAGTTACATAATTAGTTTTGTTTTGATATGTTCCCTCAGTATACTTGTTCAGTGATGGATGTTGATATAATTAGTTTTGTTTTGATATGTTCCCTCAGTATTATTGTTCAGTGATAGATGTTGACATAATTAGTTTTGTTTTGATATGCTTCCTCAGTATACTTGTTCAGTGATGGATGTTGACATAATTAGTTTTGTTGTGATATGCTCCCTCAGTATTATTGTTCAGTGATAGATGTGCACATAATTAGTTTTGTTTTGATATGTTCCCTCAGTATTATTGTTCAGTGATAGATGTTGACATAATTAGTTTTGTTTTGATATGCTTCCTCAGTATACTTGTTCAGTGATGGATGTTGACATAATTAGTTTTGTTTTGATATGTTCCCTCAGTATTATTGATCAGTGATAGAAGTGACATAATTAGTTTTGTTTTGATATGTTCCCTCAGTATACTTGTTCAGTGATAGATGTGACATAATTAGTTTTGTTTTGACATGTTCCCTCAGTATTATTGTTCAGTGATAGATGTTACATAATTAGTTTTGTTTTGATATGCTCCCTCAGTATACTTGTTCAGTGATAGATGTGACATAATTAGTTTTGTTTTGATATGTTCCCTCAGTATTATTGTTCAGTGATAGATGTTGACATAATTAGTTTTGTTGTGATTAGCTCCCTCAGTATACTTGTTCAGTGATGGATGTTGACATAATTAGTTTTGTTTTGATATGTTCCCTCAGTATTATTGTTCAGTGATAGATGTTGACATAATTAGTTTTGTTTTGATATGTCCCCTCAGTATTATTGTTCAGTGATAGATGTTGACATAATTAGTTTTGTTTTGATATGTTCCCTCAGTATTATTGTTCAGTGATAGATGTTGACATAATTAGTTTTGTTTTGATATGTCCCCTCAGTATTATTGTTCAGTGATAGATGTTGACATAATTAGTTTTGTTTTGATATGTTCCCTCAGTATTATTGTTCAGTGATAGATGTTGACATAATTAGTTTTGTTTTGATATGTCCCCTCAGTATTATTGTTCAGTGATAGATGTTGACATAATTAGTTTTGTTTTGATATGTCCCCTCAGTATTATTGTTCAGTGATAGATGTTGACATAATTAGTTTTGTTTTGATATGTTCCCTCAGTATTATTGTTCAGTGATAGATGTGACATAATTAGTTTTGTTTTGATATGTTCCCTCAGTATTATTGTTCAGTGATAGATGTTGACATAATTAGTTTTGTTTTGATATGTCCCCTCAGTATTATTGTTCAGTGATAGATGTTGACATAATTACTTTTGTTTTGATATCTTCCCTCAGTATTATTGTTCAGTGATAGATGTTGACATAATTAGTTTTGTTTTGATATGTCCCCTCAGTATTATTGTTCAGTGATAGATGTTGACATAATTAGTTTTGTTTTGATATGTTCCCTCAGTATTATTGTTCAGTGATAGATGTGACATAATTAGTTTTGTTTTGATATGTTCCCTCAGTATTATTGTTCAGTGATAGATGTTGACATAATTAGTTTTGTTTTGATATGTCCCCTCAGTATTATTGTTCAGTGATAGATGTTGACATAATTAGTTTTGTTTTGATATGTTCCCTCAGTATTATTGTTCAGTGATAGATGTTGACATAATTAGTTTTGTTTTGATATGTTCCCTCAGTATTATTGTTCAGTGATAGATGTTGACATAATTAGTTTTGTTTTGATATGTCCCCTCAGTATTATTGTTCAGTGATAGATGTTGACATAATTAGTTTTGTTTTGATATGTTCCCTCAGTATTATTGTTCAGTGATAGATGTGACATAATTAGTTTTGTTTTGATATGTTCCCTCAGTATTATTGTTCAGTGATAGATGTTGACATAATTAGTTTTGTTTTGATATGCTCCCTCAGTATACTTGTTCAGTGATAGATGTGCACATAATTAGTTTTGTTTTGATATGTTCCCTCAGTATTACTGTTCAGTGATAGATGTTGACATAATTAGTTTTGTTTTGATATGCTTCCTCAGTATACTTGTTCAGTGATGGATGTTGACATAATTAGTTTTATTTTGATATGTTCCCTCAGTATTATTGTTCAGTGATAGAAGTGACATAATTAGTTTTGTTTTGATATGTTCCCTCAGTATACTTGTTCAGTGATGGATGTTGACATAATTAGTTTTGTTTTGATATGTTCCCTCAGTATTATTGTTCAGTGATAGAAGTGACATAATTAGTTTTGTTTTGATATGTTCCCTCAGTATACTTGTTCAGTGATAGATGTGACATAATTAGTTTTGTTTTGATATGTTCCCTCAGTATTATTGTTCAGTGATAGATGTTACATAATTAGTTTTGTTTTGATATGCTCCCTCAGTATACTTGTTCAGTGATAGATGTGACATAATTAGTTTTGTTTTGATATGTTCCCTCAGTATTATTGTTCAGTGATAGATGTTGACATAATTAGTTTTGTTGTGATTAGCTCCCTCAGTATACTTGTTCAGTGATGGATGTTGACATAATTAGTTTTGTTTTGATATGTTCCCTCAGTATTATTGTTCAGTGATAGATGTGACATAATTAGTTTTGTTTTGATATGTTCCCTCAGTATTATTGTTCAGTGATAGATGTGACATAATTAGTTTTGTTTTGATATGTCCCCTCAGTATTATTGTTCAGTGATGGATGTGACATAATTAGTTTTGTTTTGATATGTTCCCTCAGTATTATTGTTCAGTGATAGATGTGACATATTTAGTTTTGTTTTGATATGTTCCCTCAGTATTATTGTTCAGTGATAGATGTGACATAATTAGTTTTGTTTTGATATGTTCCCTCAGTATTATTGTTCAGTGATAGATGTGACATAATTAGTTTTGTTTTGATATGTTCCCTCAGTATTATTGTTCAGTGATAGATGTGACATAATTAGTTTTGTTTTGATATGTCCCCTCAGTATTATTGTTCAGTGATGGATGTGACATAATTAGTTTTGTTTTGATATGCTCCCTCAGTATACTTGTTCAGTGATGGATGTGACATAATTATTTTTGTTTTGATATGCTCCCGCAGTATACTTGTTCAGTGATGGATGTGGAGATAATTAGTTTTATTTTGATATGCTCCCTCAGTATACTTGTTCAGTGATAGATGTGGACATAATTAGTTTTGTTTTGATATGCTCCCTCACTATACTTGTTCAGTGATGGATGTGGACATAATTAGTTTTGTTTTGATATGCTCCCTCAGTATACTTGTTCAGTTATGGATGTGGATATAATTAGTTTTGTTTTGATATGCTCCATCAGTATACTTGTTCAGTGATAGATGTGGACATAATTAGTTTTGTTTTGATATGCTCCCTCAGTATACTTGTTCAGTGATGGATGTGGACATAATTAGTTTTGTTTTGATATGCTCCCTCAGTATACTTGTTCAGTGATGGATGTGGACATAATTAGTTTTGTTTTGATATGCTCCCTCAGTATACTTGTTCAGTGATGGATGTGACATAATTAGTTTTGTTTTGATATGCTCCCTCAGTATACTTGTTCAGTGATGGATGTGGCATAATTAGTTTTGTTTTGATATGTTCCCTCAGTATACTTGTTCAGTGATGGATGTGGACATATTTAGTTTTGTTGTGACATGCTCCCGCAGTATACTTGTTCAGTGATGGATGTGGCATAATTAGTTTTGTTGTGATATGTTCCCTCAGTATACTTGTTCAGTGATAGATGTGGACATAATTAGTTTTGTTTTGATATGCTCCCTCAGTATACTTGTTCAGTGATGGATGTGGACATAATTAGTTTTGTTTTGATATGTTCCCTCAGTATACTTGTTCAGTGATGGATGTGGACATAATTAGTTTTGTTTTGATATGCTCCCTCAGTATACTTGTTCAGTGATGGATGTGACATAATTAGTTTTGTTTTGATATGCTCCCTCAGTATACTTGTTCAGTGATGGATGTGGCATAATTAGTTTTGTTTTGATATGTTCCCTCAGTATACTTGTTCAGTGATGGATGTGGACATATTTAGTTTTGTTGTGACATGCTCCCGCAGTATACTTGTTCAGTGATGGATGTGGCATAATTAGTTTTGTTGTGATATGTTCCCTCAGTATACTTGTTCAGTGATAGATGTTGACATAATTAGTTTTGTGTTGATATGCTCCCGCAGTATACTTTTCAGTGATAGATGTTGACATAATTAGTTTTGTTTTGATATGCTCCCTCAGTATACTTGTTCAGTGATGGATGTGGACATAATTAGTTTTGTTTTGATATGCTCCTTCAGCATGCTTGTTCAGTGATGGATGTAACATGTATAGTTTTGTTGTGATATATTCCCTCAGTATACTTGTTCAGTGATAGATGTGGACATAATTAGTTTTGTTTTGATATGCTCACTCAGTATACTTGTTCAGTGATGGATGTGCACATAATTAGTTTTGTTTTGATGTGCTCTCTCAGTATACTTGTTTAGTGATGGATGTGACATAATTAGTTTTGTTTTGATATGCTCCCTCAGTATTATTGTTCAGTGATGGATATGGACATAATTAGTTTTGTTTTGATATGCTCCCTCAGAATTATTGTTCAGTGATGGATATGGACATAATTAGTTTTGTTTTGATATGCTCCCTCAGTATACTTGTTTAGTGATGGATGTGACATAATTAGTTTTGTTTTGATATGCTCCCTCAGTATTATTGTTTAGTGATGGATATGGACATAATTAGTTTGTTTTGATATGCTCCCTCAGTATACTTGTTCAGTGTTGGATGTGGACATAATTAGTTTTGTTTTGATATGCTCCTTCAGTATACTTGTTTAGTGATGGATGTGACATAATTAGTTTTGTTTTGATATGCTCCCTCAGTATTATTGTTCAGTGATGGATATGGAAATAATTAGTTTTGTTTTGATGTGCTCCCTCAGTATTATTGTTCAGTGATGGATGTGGACATAATTAGTTTTGTTTTGATATGCTCCCGCAGTATACTTGTTTACTGATAGATGTGGACATAATTAGTTTTGTTTTGATATGCTCCCTCAGTATACTTGTTCAGTGATGGATGTGGACATAATTAGTTTTGTTTTGATGTGCTCCCTCAGTATACTTGTTCAGTGATGGATGTGACCTAATTAGTTTTGTTTTGATATGTTCCCTCAGTATACTTGTACAGTGATGGCTGTGACATAATTAGTTTTGTTTTGATATGTTCCCTCAGTATACTTGTTCAGTGATGGATGTGACCTAATTAGTTTTGTTTTGATATGCTCCCTCAGTATACTTGTTCAGTGATGGATGTGACCTAATTAGTTTTGTTTTGATATGTTCCCTCAGTATACTTGTTCAGTGATAGATGTGACATAATTAGTTTTGTTTTGATATGTTCCCTCAGTATAATTGTTCAGTGATAGATGTGACATAATTAGTTTTGTTTTGATATGTTCCCTCAGTATACTTGTTCAGTGATGGATGTGGACATAATTAGTTTTGTTTTGATATGTCCCCTCAGTATTATTGTTCGGTGATGGATGTGGACATAATTAGTTTTGTTTTGATATGTCCCCTCAGTATTATTGTTCAGTGATAGATGTTGACATAATTAGTTTTGTTTTGATATGTTCCCTCAGTATTATTGTTCAGTGATAGATGTTGACATAATTAGTTTTGTTTTGATATGTTCCCTCAGTATTATTGTTCAGTGATAGATATTGACATAATTAGTTTTGTTTTGATATGTCCCCTCAGTATTATTGTTCAGTGATAGATGTTGACATAATTAGTTTTGTTTTGATATGTTCCCTCAGTATTATTGTTCAGTGATAGATGTGACATAATTAGTTTTGTTTTGATATGTTCCCTCAGTATTATTGTTCAGTGATAGATGTTGACATAATTAGTTTTATTTTGATATGCTCCCTCAGTATACTTGTTCAGTGATAGATGTGACATAATTAGTTTTGTTTTGATATCTTCCCTCAGTATTATTGTTCAGTGATAGATGTTGACATAATTAGTTTTGTTGTGATATGTTCCTTCAGTATACTTGTTCAGTGATAGATGTTGACATAATTAGTTTTGTTTTGATATGCTCCCTCAGTATACTTGTTCAGTGATAGATGTGGACATAATTAGTTTTGTTGTGATATGTTCCTTCAGTATACTTGTTCAGTGATAGATGTGGACATAATTAGTTTTGTTTTGATATGCTCCCTCAGTATACTTGTTCAGTGATAGATGTTGACATAATTAGTTTTGTTTTGATATGCTCCCGCAGTATACTTGTTCAGTGATGGATGTGACATAATTAGTTTATTTTTGATATGCTCCCTCAGTATACTTGTTCAGTGATGGATGTGACATAATTAGTTTTGTTTTGATATGCTCCCTCAGGATACTTGTTCAGTGATGGATGTGACATAATTAGTTTTGTTTTGATATGTTCCTTCAGTATACTTGTTCAGTGATGGATGTGACATACTTAGTTTTGTTTTGATATGCTCCCTCAGTATTATTGTTCAGTGATGGATGTGACATAATTAGTTTTGTTTTGATATGCTTCCTCAGTATACTTGTTCAGTGATGGATGTTGACATAATTAGTTTTGTTTTGATATGTTCCCTCAGTATTATTGTTCAGTGATAGAAGTTACATAATTAGTTTTGTTTTGATATGTTCCCTCAGTATACTTGTTCAGTGATGGATGTTGATATAATTAGTTTTGTTTTGATATGTTCCCTCAGTATTATTGTTCAGTGATAGATGTTGACATAATTAGTTTTGTTTTGATATGCTTCCTCAGTATACTTGTTCAGTGATGGATGTTGACATAATTAGTTTTGTTGTGATATGCTCCCTCAGTATTATTGTTCAGTGATAGATGTGCACATAATTAGTTTTGTTTTGATATGTTCCCTCAGTATTATTGTTCAGTGATAGATGTTGACATAATTAGTTTTGTTTTGATATGCTTCCTCAGTATACTTGTTCAGTGATGGATGTTGACATAATTAGTTTTGTTTTGATATGTTCCCTCAGTATTATTGATCAGTGATAGAAGTGACATAATTAGTTTTGTTTTGATATGTTCCCTCAGTATACTTGTTCAGTGATAGATGTGACATAATTAGTTTTGTTTTGACATGTTCCCTCAGTATTATTGTTCAGTGATAGATGTTACATAATTAGTTTTGTGTTGATATGCTCCCGCAGTATACTTTTCAGTGATAGATGTTGACATAATTAGTTTTGTTTTGATATGCTCCCGCAGTATACTTGTTCAGTGATGGATGTGGCATAATTAGTTTTGTTGTGATATGTTCCCTCAGTATACTTGTTCAGTGATAGATGTTGACATAATTAGTTTTGTTTTGATATGCTCCCTCAGTATACTTGTTCAGTGATGGATGTGGACATAATTAGTTTTGTTTTGATATGCTACCTCAGTATACTTGTTCAGTGATGGATGTGGACATAATTAGTTTTGTTTTGATATGCTCCCTCAGTATACTTGTTCAGTGATGGATATGGAAATAATTAGTTTTGTTTTGATGTGCTCCCTCAGTATTATTGTTCAGTGATGGATGTGGACATAATTAGTTTTGTTTTGATATGCTCCCGCAGTATACTTGTTTACTGATAGATGTGGACATAATTAGTTTTGTTTTGATATGCTCCCTCAGTATACTTGTTCAGTGATGGATGTGGACATAATTAGTTTTGTTTTGATGTGCTCCCTCAGTATACTTGTTCAGTGATGGATGTGACCTAATTAGTTTTGTTTTGATATGTTCCCTCAGTATACTTGTACAGTGATGGCTGTGACATAATTAGTTTTGTTTTGATATGTTCCCTCAGTATACTTGTTCAGTGATGGATGTGACCTAATTAGTTTTGTTTTGATATGCTCCCTCAGTATACTTGTTCAGTGATGGATGTGACCTAATTAGTTTTGTTTTGATATGTTCCCTCAGTATACTTGTTCAGTGATAGATGTGACATAATTAGTTTTGTTTTGATATGTTCCCTCAGTATAATTGTTCAGTGATAGATGTGACATAATTAGTTTTGTTTTGATATGTTCCCTCAGTATACTTGTTCAGTGATGGATGTGGACATAATTAGTTTTGTTTTGATATGTCCCCTCAGTATTATTGTTCGGTGATGGATGTGGACATAATTAGTTTTGTTTTGATATGTCCCCTCAGTATTATTGTTCAGTGATAGATGTTGACATAATTAGTTTTGTTTTGATATGTTCCCTCAGTATTATTGTTCAGTGATAGATGTTGACATAATTAGTTTTGTTTTGATATGTTCCCTCAGTATTATTGTTCAGTGATAGATATTGACATAATTAGTTTTGTTTTGATATGTCCCCTCAGTATTATTGTTCAGTGATAGATGTTGACATAATTAGTTTTGTTTTGATATGTTCCCTCAGTATTATTGTTCAGTGATAGATGTGACATAATTAGTTTTGTTTTGATATGTTCCCTCAGTATTATTGTTCAGTGATAGATGTTGACATAATTAGTTTTGTTTTGATATGCTCCCTCAGTATACTTGTTCAGTGATAGATGTGACATAATTAGTTTTGTTTTGATATCTTCCCTCAGTATTATTGTTCAGTGATAGATGTTGACATAATTAGTTTTGTTGTGATATGTTCCTTCAGTATACTTGTTCAGTGATAGATGTTGACATAATTAGTTTTGTTTTGATATGCTCCCTCAGTATACTTGTTCAGTGATAGATGTGGACATAATTAGTTTTGTTGTGATATGTTCCTTCAGTATACTTATTCAGTGATAGATGTGGACATAATTAGTTTTGTTTTGATATGCTCCCTCAGTATACTTGTTCAGTGATAGATGTTGACATAATTAGTTTTGTTTTGATATGCTCCCGCAGTATACTTGTTCAGTGATGGATGTGACATAATTAGTTTATTTTTGATATGCTCCCTCAGTATACTTGTTCAGTGATGGATGTGACATAATTAGTTTTGTTTTGATATGCTCCCTCAGGATACTTGTTCAGTGATGGATGTGACATAATTAGTTTTGTTTTGATATGTTCCTTCAGTATACTTGTTCAGTGATGGATGTGACATAATTAGTTTTGTTTTGATATGCTCCCTCAGTATTATTGTTCAGTGATGGATGTGACATAATTAGTTTTGTTTTGATATGCTTCCTCAGTATACTTGTTCAGTGATGGATGTTGACATAATTAGTTTTGTTTTGATATGTTCCCTCAGTATACTTGTACAGTGATGGCTGTGACATAATTAGTTTTGTTTTGATATGTTCCCTCAGTATACTTGTTCAGTGATGGATGTGACCTAATTAGTTTTGTTTTGATATGCTCCCTCAGTATACTTGTTCAGTGATGGATGTGACCTAATTAGTTTTGTTTTGATATGTTCCCTCAGTATACTTGTTCAGTGATAGATGTGACATAATTAGTTTTGTTTTGATATGTTCCCTCAGTATAATTGTTCAGTGATAGATGTGACATAATTAGTTTTGTTTGATATGTTCCCTCAGTATACTTGTTCAGTGATGGATGTGGACATAATTAGTTTTGTTTTGATATGTCCCCTCAGTATTATTGTTCAGTGATAGATGTGACATAATTAGTTTTGTTTTGATATGTCCCCTCAGTATTATTGTTCGGTGATGGATGTGGACATAATTAGTTTTGTTTTGATATGTCCCCTCAGTATTATTGTTCAGTGATAGATGTTGACATAATTAGTTTTGTTTTGATATGTCCCCTCAGTATTATTGTTCAGTGATAGATGTTGACATAATTAGTTTTGTTTTGATATGCTCCCTCAGTATTATTGTTCAGTGATAGATGTGACATAATTAGTTTTGTTTTGATATGTTCCCTCAGTATTATTGTTCAGTGATAGATGTTGACATAATTAGTTTTGTTTTGATATGTTCCCTCAGTATTATTGTTCAGTGATAGATGTGACATAATTAGTTTTGTTTTGATATGTCCCCTCAGTATTATTGTTCAGTGATAGATGTTGACATAATTAGTTTTGTTTTGATATGTTCCCTCAGTATTATTGTTCAGTGATAGATATTGACATAATTAGTTTTGTTTTGATATGTCCCCTCAGTATTATTGTTCAGTGATAGATGTTGACATAATTAGTTTTGTTTTGATATGTTCCCTCAGTAGTATTGTTCAGTGATAGATGTGACATAATTAGTTTTGTTTTGATATGTTCCCTCAGTATTATTGTTCAGTGATAGATGTTGACATAATTAGTTTTGTTTTGATATGCTCCCTCAGTATACTTGTTCAGTGATAGATGTGACATAATTAGTTTTGTTTTGATATCTTCCCTCAGTATTATTGTTCAGTGATAGATGTTGACATAATTAGTTTTGTTGTGATATGTTCCTTCAGTATACTTGTTCAGTGATAGATGTTGACATAATTAGTTTTGTTTTGATATGCTCCCTCAGTATACTTGTTCAGTGATAGATGTGGACATAATTAGTTTTGTTGTGATATGTTCCTTCAGTATACTTGTTCAGTGATAGATGTGGACATAATTAGTTTTGTTTTGATATGCTCCCTCAGTATACTTGTTCAGTGATAGATGTTGACATAATTAGTTTTGTTTTGATATGCTCCCGCAGTATACTTGTTCAGTGATGGATGTGACATAATTAGTTTTGTTTTGATATGCTCCCTCAGTATACTTGTTCAGTGATGGATGTGACATAATTATTTTTGTTTTGATATGCTCCCGCAGTATACTTGTTCAGTGATGGATGTGGAGATAATTAGTTTTATTTTGATATGCTCCCTCAGTATACTTGTTCAGTGATAGATGTGGACATAATTAGTTTTGTTTTGATATGCTCCCTCAGTATACTTGTTCAGTGATGGATGTGGACATAATTAGTTTTGTTTTAATATGCTCCCTCAGTATACTTGTTCAGTTATGGATGTGGATATAATTAGTTTTGTTTTGATATGCTCCCTCAGTATACTTGTTCAGTGATAGATGTGGACATAATTAGTTTTGTTTTGATATGCTCCCTCAGTATACTTGTTCAGTGATGGATGTGGACATAATTAGTTTTGTTTTGATATGCTACCTCAGTATACTTGTTCAGTGATGGATGTGGACATAATTAGTTTTGTTTTGATATGCTCCCTCAGTATACTTGTTCAGTGATGGATGTGACATAATTAGTTTTGTTTTGATATGCTCCCTCAGTATACTTGTTCAGTGATGGATGTGGCATAATTAGTTTTGTTTTGATATGTTCCCTCAGTATACTTGTTCAGTGATGGATGTGGACATATTTAGTTTTGTTGTGACATGCTCCCGCAGTATACTTGTTCAGTGATGGATGTGGCATAATTAGTTTTGTTGTGATATGTTCCCTCAGTATACTTGTTCAGTGATAGATGTGGACATAATTAGTTTTGTTTTGATATGCTCCCTCAGTATACTTGTTCAGTGATGGATGTGGACATAATTAGTTTTGTTTTGATATGTTCCCTCAGTATACTTGTTCAGTGATGGATGTGGACATAATTAGTTTTGTTTTGATATGCTCCCTCAGTATACTTGTTCAGTGATGGATGTGACATAATTAGTTTTGTTTTGATATGCTCCCTCAGTATACTTGTTCAGTGATGGATGTGGCATAATTAGTTTTGTTTTGATATGTTCCCTCAGTATACTTGTTCAGTGATGGATGTGGACATATTTAGTTTTGTTGTGACATGCTCCCGCAGTATACTTGTTCAGTGATGGATGTGGCATAATTAGTTTTGTTGTGATATGTTCCCTCAGTATACTTGTTCAGTGATAGATGTTGACATAATTAGTTTTGTGTTGATATGCTCCCGCAGTATACTTTTCAGTGATAGATGTTGACATAATTAGTTTTGTTTTGATATGCTCCCTCAGTATACTTGTTCAGTGATGGATGTGGACATAATTAGTTTTGTTTTGATATGCTCCTTCAGCATGCTTGTTCAGTGATGGATGTAACATGTATAGTTTTGTTGTGATATATTCCCTCAGTATACTTGTTCAGTGATAGATGTGGACATAATTAGTTTTGTTTTGATATGCTCACTCAGTATACTTGTTCAGTGATGGATGTGCACATAATTAGTTTTGTTTTGATGTGCTCTCTCAGTATACTTGTTTAGTGATGGATGTGACATAATTAGTTTTGTTTTGATATGCTCCCTCAGTATTATTGTTCAGTGATGGATATGGACATAATTAGTTTTGTTTTGATATGCTCCCTCAGAATTATTGTTCAGTGATGGATATGGACATAATTAGTTTTGTTTTGATATGCTCCCTCAGTATACTTGTTTAGTGATGGATGTGACATAATTAGTTTTGTTTTGATATGCTCCCTCAGTATTATTGTTTAGTGATGGATATGGACATAATTAGTTTGTTTTGATATGCTCCCTCAGTATACTTGTTCAGTGTTGGATGTGGACATAATTAGTTTTGTTTTGATATGCTCCTTCAGTATACTTGTTTAGTGATGGATGTGACATAATTAGTTTTGTTTTGATATGCTCCCTCAGTATTATTGTTCAGTGATGGATATGGAAATAATTAGTTTTGTTTTGATGTGCTCCCTCAGTATTATTGTTCAGTGATGGATGTGGACATAATTAGTTTTGTTTTGATATGCTCCCGCAGTATACTTGTTTACTGATAGATGTGGACATAATTAGTTTTGTTTTGATATGCTCCCTCAGTATACTTGTTCAGTGATGGATGTGGACATAATTAGTTTTGTTTTGATGTGCTCCCTCAGTATACTTGTTCAGTGATGGATGTGACCTAATTAGTTTTGTTTTGATATGTTCCCTCAGTATACTTGTACAGTGATGGCTGTGACATAATTAGTTTTGTTTTGATATGTTCCCTCAGTATACTTGTTCAGTGATGGATGTGACCTAATTAGTTTTGTTTTGATATGCTCCCTCAGTATACTTGTTCAGTGATGGATGTGACCTAATTAGTTTTGTTTTGATATGTTCCCTCAGTATACTTGTTCAGTGATAGATGTGACATAATTAGTTTTGTTTTGATATGTTCCCTCAGTATAATTGTTCAGTGATAGATGTGACATAATTAGTTTTGTTTTGATATGTTCCCTCAGTATACTTGTTCAGTGATGGATGTGGACATAATTAGTTTTGTTTTGATATGTCCCCTCAGTATTATTGTTCGGTGATGGATGTGGACATAATTAGTTTTGTTTTGATATGTCCCCTCAGTATTATTGTTCAGTGATAGATGTTGACATAATTAGTTTTGTTTTGATATGTTCCCTCAGTATTATTGTTCAGTGATAGATGTTGACATAATTAGTTTTGTTTTGATATGTTCCCTCAGTATTATTGTTCAGTGATAGATATTGACATAATTAGTTTTGTTTTGATATGTCCCCTCAGTATTATTGTTCAGTGATAGATGTTGACATAATTAGTTTTGTTTTGATATGTTCCCTCAGTATTATTGTTCAGTGATAGATGTGACATAATTAGTTTTGTTTTGATATGTTCCCTCAGTATTATTGTTCAGTGATAGATGTTGACATAATTAGTTTTGTTTTGATATGCTCCCTCAGTATACTTGTTCAGTGATAGATGTGACATAATTAGTTTTGTTTTGATATCTTCCCTCAGTATTATTGTTCAGTGATAGATGTTGACATAATTAGTTTTGTTGTGATATGTTCCTTCAGTATACTTGTTCAGTGATAGATGTTGACATAATTAGTTTTGTTTTGATATGCTCCCTCAGTATACTTGTTCAGTGATAGATGTGGACATAATTAGTTTTGTTGTGATATGTTCCTTCAGTATACTTGTTCAGTGATAGATGTGGACATAATTAGTTTTGTTTTGATATGCTCCCTCAGTATACTTGTTCAGTGATAGATGTTGACATAATTAGTTTTGTTTTGATATGCTCCCGCAGTATACTTGTTCAGTGATGGATGTGACATAATTAGTTTATTTTTGATATGCTCCCTCAGTATACTTGTTCAGTGATGGATGTGACATAATTAGTTTTGTTTTGATATGCTCCCTCAGGATACTTGTTCAGTGATGGATGTGACATAATTAGTTTTGTTTTGATATGTTCCTTCAGTATACTTGTTCAGTGATGGATGTGACATAATTAGTTTTGTTTTGATATGCTCCCTCAGTATTATTGTTCAGTGATGGATGTGACATAATTAGTTTTGTTTTGATATGCTTCCTCAGTATACTTGTTCAGTGATGGATGTTGACATAATTAGTTTTGTTTTGATATGTTCCCTCAGTATTATTGTTCAGTGATAGAAGTTACATAATTAGTTTTGTTTTGATATGTTCCCTCAGTATACTTGTTCAGTGATGGATGTTGATATAATTAGTTTTGTTTTGATATGTTCCCTCAGTATTATTGTTCAGTGATAGATGTTGACATAATTAGTTTTGTTTTGATATGCTTCCTCAGTATACTTGTTCAGTGATGGATGTTGACATAATTAGTTTTGTTGTGATATGCTCCCTCAGTATTATTGTTCAGTGATAGATGTGCACATAATTAGTTTTGTTTTGATATGTTCCCTCAGTATTATTGTTCAGTGATAGATGTTGACATAATTAGTTTTGTTTTGATATGCTTCCTCAGTATACTTGTTCAGTGATGGATGTTGACATAATTAGTTTTGTTTTGATATGTTCCCTCAGTATTATTGATCAGTGATAGAAGTGACATAATTAGTTTTGTTTTGATATGTTCCCTCAGTATACTTGTTCAGTGATAGATGTGACATAATTAGTTTTGTTTTGACATGTTCCCTCAGTATTATTGTTCAGTGATAGATGTTACATAATTAGTTTTGTTTTGATATGCTCCCTCAGTATACTTGTTCAGTGATAGATGTGACATAATTAGTTTTGTTTTGATATGTTCCCTCAGTATTATTGTTCAGTGATAGATGTTGACATAATTAGTTTTGTTGTGATTAGCTCCCTCAGTATACTTGTTCAGTGATGGATGTTGACATAATTAGTTTTGTTTTGATATGTTCCCTCAGTATTATTGTTCAGTGATAGATGTTGACATAATTAGTTTTGTTTTGATATGTCCCCTCAGTATTATTGTTCAGTGATAGATGTTGACATAATTAGTTTTGTTTTGATATGTTCCCTCAGTATTATTGTTCAGTGATAGATGTTGACATAATTAGTTTTGTTTTGATATGTCCCCTCAGTATTATTGTTCAGTGATAGATGTTGACATAATTAGTTTTGTTTTGATATGTTCCCTCAGTATTATTGTTCAGTGATAGATGTTGACATAATTAGTTTTGTTTTGATATGTCCCCTCAGTATTATTGTTCAGTGATAGATGTTGACATAATTAGTTTTGTTTTGATATGTCCCCTCAGTATTATTGTTCAGTGATAGATGTTGACATAATTAGTTTTGTTTTGATATGTTCCCTCAGTATTATTGTTCAGTGATAGATGTGACATAATTAGTTTTGTTTTGATATGTTCCCTCAGTATTATTGTTCAGTGATAGATGTTGACATAATTAGTTTTGTTTTGATATGTCCCCTCAGTATTATTGTTCAGTGATAGATGTTGACATAATTACTTTTGTTTTGATATCTTCCCTCAGTATTATTGTTCAGTGATAGATGTTGACATAATTAGTTTTGTTTTGATATGTCCCCTCAGTATTATTGTTCAGTGATAGATGTTGACATAATTAGTTTTGTTTTGATATGTTCCCTCAGTATTATTGTTCAGTGATAGATGTGACATAATTAGTTTTGTTTTGATATGTTCCCTCAGTATTATTGTTCAGTGATAGATGTTGACATAATTAGTTTTGTTTTGATATGTCCCCTCAGTATTATTGTTCAGTGATAGATGTTGACATAATTAGTTTTGTTTTGATATGTTCCCTCAGTATTATTGTTCAGTGATAGATGTTGACATAATTAGTTTTGTTTTGATATGTTCCCTCAGTATTATTGTTCAGTGATAGATGTTGACATAATTAGTTTTGTTTTGATATGTCCCCTCAGTATTATTGTTCAGTGATAGATGTTGACATAATTAGTTTTGTTTTGATATGTTCCCTCAGTATTATTGTTCAGTGATAGATGTGACATAATTAGTTTTGTTTTGATATGTTCCCTCAGTATTATTGTTCAGTGATAGATGTTGACATAATTAGTTTTGTTTTGATATGCTCCCTCAGTATACTTGTTCAGTGATAGATGTGCACATAATTAGTTTTGTTTTGATATGTTCCCTCAGTATTACTGTTCAGTGATAGATGTTGACATAATTAGTTTTGTTTTGATATGCTTCCTCAGTATACTTGTTCAGTGATGGATGTTGACATAATTAGTTTTATTTTGATATGTTCCCTCAGTATTATTGTTCAGTGATAGAAGTGACATAATTAGTTTTGTTTTGATATGTTCCCTCAGTATACTTGTTCAGTGATGGATGTTGACATAATTAGTTTTGTTTTGATATGTTCCCTCAGTATTATTGTTCAGTGATAGAAGTGACATAATTAGTTTTGTTTTGATATGTTCCCTCAGTATACTTGTTCAGTGATAGATGTGACATAATTAGTTTTGTTTTGATATGTTCCCTCAGTATTATTGTTCAGTGATAGATGTTACATAATTAGTTTTGTTTTGATATGCTCCCTCAGTATACTTGTTCAGTGATAGATGTGACATAATTAGTTTTGTTTTGATATGTTCCCTCAGTATTATTGTTCAGTGATAGATGTTGACATAATTAGTTTTGTTGTGATTAGCTCCCTCAGTATACTTGTTCAGTGATGGATGTTGACATAATTAGTTTTGTTTTGATATGTTCCCTCAGTATTATTGTTCAGTGATAGATGTGACATAATTAGTTTTGTTTTGATATGTTCCCTCAGTATTATTGTTCAGTGATAGATGTGACATAATTAGTTTTGTTTTGATATGTCCCCTCAGTATTATTGTTCAGTGATGGATGTGACATAATTAGTTTTGTTTTGATATGTTCCCTCAGTATTATTGTTCAGTGATAGATGTGACATATTTAGTTTTGTTTTGATATGTTCCCTCAGTATTATTGTTCAGTGATAGATGTGACATAATTAGTTTTGTTTTGATATGTTCCCTCAGTATTATTGTTCAGTGATAGATGTGACATAATTAGTTTTGTTTTGATATGTTCCCTCAGTATTATTGTTCAGTGATAGATGTGACATAATTAGTTTTGTTTTGATATGTCCCCTCAGTATTATTGTTCAGTGATGGATGTGACATAATTAGTTTTGTTTTGATATGCTCCCTCAGTATACTTGTTCAGTGATGGATGTGACATAATTATTTTTGTTTTGATATGCTCCCGCAGTATACTTGTTCAGTGATGGATGTGGAGATAATTAGTTTTATTTTGATATGCTCCCTCAGTATACTTGTTCAGTGATAGATGTGGACATAATTAGTTTTGTTTTGATATGCTCCCTCACTATACTTGTTCAGTGATGGATGTGGACATAATTAGTTTTGTTTTGATATGCTCCCTCAGTATACTTGTTCAGTTATGGATGTGGATATAATTAGTTTTGTTTTGATATGCTCCATCAGTATACTTGTTCAGTGATAGATGTGGACATAATTAGTTTTGTTTTGATATGCTCCCTCAGTATACTTGTTCAGTGATGGATGTGGACATAATTAGTTTTGTTTTGATATGCTCCCTCAGTATACTTGTTCAGTGATGGATGTGGACATAATTAGTTTTGTTTTGATATGCTCCCTCAGTATACTTGTTCAGTGATGGATGTGACATAATTAGTTTTGTTTTGATATGCTCCCTCAGTATACTTGTTCAGTGATGGATGTGGCATAATTAGTTTTGTTTTGATATGTTCCCTCAGTATACTTGTTCAGTGATGGATGTGGACATATTTAGTTTTGTTGTGACATGCTCCCGCAGTATACTTGTTCAGTGATGGATGTGGCATAATTAGTTTTGTTGTGATATGTTCCCTCAGTATACTTGTTCAGTGATAGATGTGGACATAATTAGTTTTGTTTTGATATGCTCCCTCAGTATACTTGTTCAGTGATGGATGTGGACATAATTAGTTTTGTTTTGATATGTTCCCTCAGTATACTTGTTCAGTGATGGATGTGGACATAATTAGTTTTGTTTTGATATGCTCCCTCAGTATACTTGTTCAGTGATGGATGTGACATAATTAGTTTTGTTTTGATATGCTCCCTCAGTATACTTGTTCAGTGATGGATGTGGCATAATTAGTTTTGTTTTGATATGTTCCCTCAGTATACTTGTTCAGTGATGGATGTGGACATATTTAGTTTTGTTGTGACATGCTCCCGCAGTATACTTGTTCAGTGATGGATGTGGCATAATTAGTTTTGTTGTGATATGTTCCCTCAGTATACTTGTTCAGTGATAGATGTTGACATAATTAGTTTTGTGTTGATATGCTCCCGCAGTATACTTTTCAGTGATAGATGTTGACATAATTAGTTTTGTTTTGATATGCTCCCTCAGTATACTTGTTCAGTGATGGATGTGGACATAATTAGTTTTGTTTTGATATGCTCCTTCAGCATGCTTGTTCAGTGATGGATGTAACATGTATAGTTTTGTTGTGATATATTCCCTCAGTATACTTGTTCAGTGATAGATGTGGACATAATTAGTTTTGTTTTGATATGCTCACTCAGTATACTTGTTCAGTGATGGATGTGCACATAATTAGTTTTGTTTTGATGTGCTCTCTCAGTATACTTGTTTAGTGATGGATGTGACATAATTAGTTTTGTTTTGATATGCTCCCTCAGTATTATTGTTCAGTGATGGATATGGACATAATTAGTTTTGTTTTGATATGCTCCCTCAGAATTATTGTTCAGTGATGGATATGGACATAATTAGTTTTGTTTTGATATGCTCCCTCAGTATACTTGTTTAGTGATGGATGTGACATAATTAGTTTTGTTTTGATATGCTCCCTCAGTATTATTGTTTAGTGATGGATATGGACATAATTAGTTTGTTTTGATATGCTCCCTCAGTATACTTGTTCAGTGTTGGATGTGGACATAATTAGTTTTGTTTTGATATGCTCCTTCAGTATACTTGTTTAGTGATGGATGTGACATAATTAGTTTTGTTTTGATATGCTCCCTCAGTATTATTGTTCAGTGATGGATATGGAAATAATTAGTTTTGTTTTGATGTGCTCCCTCAGTATTATTGTTCAGTGATGGATGTGGACATAATTAGTTTTGTTTTGATATGCTCCCGCAGTATACTTGTTTACTGATAGATGTGGACATAATTAGTTTTGTTTTGATATGCTCCCTCAGTATACTTGTTCAGTGATGGATGTGGACATAATTAGTTTTGTTTTGATGTGCTCCCTCAGTATACTTGTTCAGTGATGGATGTGACCTAATTAGTTTTGTTTTGATATGTTCCCTCAGTATACTTGTACAGTGATGGCTGTGACATAATTAGTTTTGTTTTGATATGTTCCCTCAGTATACTTGTTCAGTGATGGATGTGACCTAATTAGTTTTGTTTTGATATGCTCCCTCAGTATACTTGTTCAGTGATGGATGTGACCTAATTAGTTTTGTTTTGATATGTTCCCTCAGTATACTTGTTCAGTGATAGATGTGACATAATTAGTTTTGTTTTGATATGTTCCCTCAGTATAATTGTTCAGTGATAGATGTGACATAATTAGTTTTGTTTTGATATGTTCCCTCAGTATACTTGTTCAGTGATGGATGTGGACATAATTAGTTTTGTTTTGATATGTCCCCTCAGTATTATTGTTCGGTGATGGATGTGGACATAATTAGTTTTGTTTTGATATGTCCCCTCAGTATTATTGTTCAGTGATAGATGTTGACATAATTAGTTTTGTTTTGATATGTTCCCTCAGTATTATTGTTCAGTGATAGATGTTGACATAATTAGTTTTGTTTTGATATGTTCCCTCAGTATTATTGTTCAGTGATAGATATTGACATAATTAGTTTTGTTTTGATATGTCCCCTCAGTATTATTGTTCAGTGATAGATGTTGACATAATTAGTTTTGTTTTGATATGTTCCCTCAGTATTATTGTTCAGTGATAGATGTGACATAATTAGTTTTGTTTTGATATGTTCCCTCAGTATTATTGTTCAGTGATAGATGTTGACATAATTAGTTTTATTTTGATATGCTCCCTCAGTATACTTGTTCAGTGATAGATGTGACATAATTAGTTTTGTTTTGATATCTTCCCTCAGTATTATTGTTCAGTGATAGATGTTGACATAATTAGTTTTGTTGTGATATGTTCCTTCAGTATACTTGTTCAGTGATAGATGTTGACATAATTAGTTTTGTTTTGATATGCTCCCTCAGTATACTTGTTCAGTGATAGATGTGGACATAATTAGTTTTGTTGTGATATGTTCCTTCAGTATACTTGTTCAGTGATAGATGTGGACATAATTAGTTTTGTTTTGATATGCTCCCTCAGTATACTTGTTCAGTGATAGATGTTGACATAATTAGTTTTGTTTTGATATGCTCCCGCAGTATACTTGTTCAGTGATGGATGTGACATAA
The DNA here is from genome assembly GCA_030765065.1 of Deroplatys truncata. Lineage (NCBI taxonomy): Eukaryota > Metazoa > Arthropoda > Insecta > Mantodea > Mantidae > Deroplatys > Deroplatys truncata. The sequence continues at coordinate 2,026,755 of CM060987.1, read as the reverse complement.
TTAGTTTATTTTTGATATGCTCCCTCAGTATACTTGTTCAGTGATGGATGTGACATAATTAGTTTTGTTTTGATATGCTCCCTCAGGATACTTGTTCAGTGATGGATGTGACATAATTAGTTTTGTTTTGATATGTTCCTTCAGTATACTTGTTCAGTGATGGATGTGACATACTTAGTTTTGTTTTGATATGCTCCCTCAGTATTATTGTTCAGTGATGGATGTGACATAATTAGTTTTGTTTTGATATGCTTCCTCAGTATACTTGTTCAGTGATGGATGTTGACATAATTAGTTTTGTTTTGATATGTTCCCTCAGTATTATTGTTCAGTGATAGAAGTTACATAATTAGTTTTGTTTTGATATGTTCCCTCAGTATACTTGTTCAGTGATGGATGTTGATATAATTAGTTTTGTTTTGATATGTTCCCTCAGTATTATTGTTCAGTGATAGATGTTGACATAATTAGTTTTGTTTTGATATGCTTCCTCAGTATACTTGTTCAGTGATGGATGTTGACATAATTAGTTTTGTTGTGATATGCTCCCTCAGTATTATTGTTCAGTGATAGATGTGCACATAATTAGTTTTGTTTTGATATGTTCCCTCAGTATTATTGTTCAGTGATAGATGTTGACATAATTAGTTTTGTTTTGATATGCTTCCTCAGTATACTTGTTCAGTGATGGATGTTGACATAATTAGTTTTGTTTTGATATGTTCCCTCAGTATTATTGATCAGTGATAGAAGTGACATAATTAGTTTTGTTTTGATATGTTCCCTCAGTATACTTGTTCAGTGATAGATGTGACATAATTAGTTTTGTTTTGACATGTTCCCTCAGTATTATTGTTCAGTGATAGATGTTACATAATTAGTTTTGTGTTGATATGCTCCCGCAGTATACTTTTCAGTGATAGATGTTGACATAATTAGTTTTGTTTTGATATGCTCCCGCAGTATACTTGTTCAGTGATGGATGTGGCATAATTAGTTTTGTTGTGATATGTTCCCTCAGTATACTTGTTCAGTGATAGATGTTGACATAATTAGTTTTGTGTTGATATGCTCCCGCAGTATACTTTTCAGTGATAGATGTTGACATAATTAGTTTTGTTTTGATATGCTCCCTCAGTATACTTGTTCAGTGATGGATGTGGACATAATTAGTTTTGTTTTGATATGCTCCTTCAGCATGCTTGTTCAGTGATGGATGTAACATGTATAGTTTTGTTGTGATATATTCCCTCAGTATACTTGTTCAGTGATAGATGTGGACATAATTAGTTTTGTTTTGATATGCTCACTCAGTATACTTGTTCAGTGATGGATGTGCACATAATTAGTTTTGTTTTGATGTGCTCTCTCAGTATACTTGTTTAGTGATGGATGTGACATAATTAGTTTTGTTTTGATATGCTCCCTCAGTATTATTGTTCAGTGATGGATATGGACATAATTAGTTTTGTTTTGATATGCTCCCTCAGAATTATTGTTCAGTGATGGATATGGACATAATTAGTTTTGTTTTGATATGCTCCCTCAGTATACTTGTTTAGTGATGGATGTGACATAATTAGTTTTGTTTTGATATGCTCCCTCAGTATTATTGTTTAGTGATGGATATGGACATAATTAGTTTGTTTTGATATGCTCCCTCAGTATACTTGTTCAGTGTTGGATGTGGACATAATTAGTTTTGTTTTGATATGCTCCTTCAGTATACTTGTTTAGTGATGGATGTGACATAATTAGTTTTGTTTTGATATGCTCCCTCAGTATTATTGTTCAGTGATGGATATGGAAATAATTAGTTTTGTTTTGATGTGCTCCCTCAGTATTATTGTTCAGTGATGGATGTGGACATAATTAGTTTTGTTTTGATATGCTCCCGCAGTATACTTGTTTACTGATAGATGTGGACATAATTAGTTTTGTTTTGATATGCTCCCTCAGTATACTTGTTCAGTGATGGATGTGGACATAATTAGTTTTGTTTTGATGTGCTCCCTCAGTATACTTGTTCAGTGATGGATGTGACCTAATTAGTTTTGTTTTGATATGTTCCCTCAGTATACTTGTACAGTGATGGCTGTGACATAATTAGTTTTGTTTTGATATGTTCCCTCAGTATACTTGTTCAGTGATGGATGTGACCTAATTAGTTTTGTTTTGATATGCTCCCTCAGTATACTTGTTCAGTGATGGATGTGACCTAATTAGTTTTGTTTTGATATGTTCCCTCAGTATACTTGTTCAGTGATAGATGTGACATAATTAGTTTTGTTTTGATATGTTCCCTCAGTATAATTGTTCAGTGATAGATGTGACATAATTAGTTTTGTTTTGATATGTTCCCTCAGTATACTTGTTCAGTGATGGATGTGGACATAATTAGTTTTGTTTTGATATGTCCCCTCAGTATTATTGTTCGGTGATGGATGTGGACATAATTAGTTTTGTTTTGATATGTCCCCTCAGTATTATTGTTCAGTGATAGATGTTGACATAATTAGTTTTGTTTTGATATGTTCCCTCAGTATTATTGTTCAGTGATAGATGTTGACATAATTAGTTTTGTTTTGATATGTTCCCTCAGTATTATTGTTCAGTGATAGATATTGACATAATTAGTTTTGTTTTGATATGTCCCCTCAGTATTATTGTTCAGTGATAGATGTTGACATAATTAGTTTTGTTTTGATATGTTCCCTCAGTATTATTGTTCAGTGATAGATGTGACATAATTAGTTTTGTTTTGATATGTTCCCTCAGTATTATTGTTCAGTGATAGATGTTGACATAATTAGTTTTGTTTTGATATGCTCCCTCAGTATACTTGTTCAGTGATAGATGTGACATAATTAGTTTTGTTTTGATATCTTCCCTCAGTATTATTGTTCAGTGATAGATGTTGACATAATTAGTTTTGTTGTGATATGTTCCTTCAGTATACTTGTTCAGTGATAGATGTTGACATAATTAGTTTTGTTTTGATATGCTCCCTCAGTATACTTGTTCAGTGATAGATGTGGACATAATTAGTTTTGTTGTGATATGTTCCTTCAGTATACTTGTTCAGTGATAGATGTGGACATAATTAGTTTTGTTTTGATATGCTCCCTCAGTATACTTGTTCAGTGATAGATGTTGACATAATTAGTTTTGTTTTGATATGCTCCCGCAGTATACTTGTTCAGTGATGGATGTGACATAATTAGTTTATTTTTGATATGCTCCCTCAGTATACTTGTTCAGTGATGGATGTGACATAATTAGTTTTGTTTTGATATGCTCCCTCAGGATACTTGTTCAGTGATGGATGTGACATAATTAGTTTTGTTTTGATATGTTCCTTCAGTATACTTGTTCAGTGATGGATGTGACATAATTAGTTTTGTTTTGATATGCTCCCTCAGTATTATTGTTCAGTGATGGATGTGACATAATTAGTTTTGTTTTGATATGCTTCCTCAGTATACTTGTTCAGTGATGGATGTTGACATAATTAGTTTTGTTTTGATATGTTCCCTCAGTATTATTGTTCAGTGATAGAAGTTACATAATTAGTTTTGTTTTGATATGTTCCCTCAGTATACTTGTTCAGTGATGGATGTTGATATAATTAGTTTTGTTTTGATATGTTCCCTCAGTATTATTGTTCAGTGATAGATGTTGACATAATTAGTTTTGTTTTGATATGCTTCCTCAGTATACTTGTTCAGTGATGGATGTTGACATAATTAGTTTTGTTGTGATATGCTCCCTCAGTATTATTGTTCAGTGATAGATGTGCACATAATTAGTTTTGTTTTGATATGTTCCCTCAGTATTATTGTTCAGTGATAGATGTTGACATAATTAGTTTTGTTTTGATATGCTTCCTCAGTATACTTGTTCAGTGATGGATGTTGACATAATTAGTTTTGTTTTGATATGTTCCCTCAGTATTATTGATCAGTGATAGAAGTGACATAATTAGTTTTGTTTTGATATGTTCCCTCAGTATACTTGTTCAGTGATAGATGTGACATAATTAGTTTTGTTTTGACATGTTCCCTCAGTATTATTGTTCAGTGATAGATGTTACATAATTAGTTTTGTTTTGATATGCTCCCTCAGTATACTTGTTCAGTGATAGATGTGACATAATTAGTTTTGTTTTGATATGTTCCCTCAGTATTATTGTTCAGTGATAGATGTTGACATAATTAGTTTTGTTGTGATTAGCTCCCTCAGTATACTTGTTCAGTGATGGATGTTGACATAATTAGTTTTGTTTTGATATGTTCCCTCAGTATTATTGTTCAGTGATAGATGTTGACATAATTAGTTTTGTTTTGATATGTCCCCTCAGTATTATTGTTCAGTGATAGATGTTGACATAATTAGTTTTGTTTTGATATGTTCCCTCAGTATTATTGTTCAGTGATAGATGTTGACATAATTAGTTTTGTTTTGATATGTCCCCTCAGTATTATTGTTCAGTGATAGATGTTGACATAATTAGTTTTGTTTTGATATGTTCCCTCAGTATTATTGTTCAGTGATAGATGTTGACATAATTAGTTTTGTTTTGATATGTCCCCTCAGTATTATTGTTCAGTGATAGATGTTGACATAATTAGTTTTGTTTTGATATGTCCCCTCAGTATTATTGTTCAGTGATAGATGTTGACATAATTAGTTTTGTTTTGATATGTTCCCTCAGTATTATTGTTCAGTGATAGATGTGACATAATTAGTTTTGTTTTGATATGTTCCCTCAGTATTATTGTTCAGTGATAGATGTTGACATAATTAGTTTTGTTTTGATATGTCCCCTCAGTATTATTGTTCAGTGATAGATGTTGACATAATTACTTTTGTTTTGATATCTTCCCTCAGTATTATTGTTCAGTGATAGATGTTGACATAATTAGTTTTGTTTTGATATGTCCCCTCAGTATTATTGTTCAGTGATAGATGTTGACATAATTAGTTTTGTTTTGATATGTTCCCTCAGTATTATTGTTCAGTGATAGATGTGACATAATTAGTTTTGTTTTGATATGTTCCCTCAGTATTATTGTTCAGTGATAGATGTTGACATAATTAGTTTTGTTTTGATATGTCCCCTCAGTATTATTGTTCAGTGATAGATGTTGACATAATTAGTTTTGTTTTGATATGTTCCCTCGGTATTATTGTTCAGTGATAGATGTTGACATAATTAGTTTTGTTTTGATATGTTCCCTCAGTATTATTGTTCAGTGATAGATGTTGACATAATTAGTTTTGTTTTGATATGTCCCCTCAGTATTATTGTTCAGTGATAGATGTTGACATAATTAGTTTTGTTTTGATATGTTCCCTCAGTATTATTGTTCAGTGATAGATGTGACATAATTAGTTTTGTTTTGATATGTTCCCTCAGTATTATTGTTCAGTGATAGATGTTGACATAATTAGTTTTGTTTTGATATGCTCCCTCAGTATACTTGTTCAGTGATAGATGTGCACATAATTAGTTTTGTTTTGATATGTTCCCTCAGTATTACTGTTCAGTGATAGATGTTGACATAATTAGTTTTGTTTTGATATGCTTCCTCAGTATACTTGTTCAGTGATGGATGTTGACATAATTAGTTTTATTTTGATATGTTCCCTCAGTATTATTGTTCAGTGATAGAAGTGACATAATTAGTTTTGTTTTGATATGTTCCCTCAGTATACTTGTTCAGTGATGGATGTTGACATAATTAGTTTTGTTTTGATATGTTCCCTCAGTATTATTGTTCAGTGATAGAAGTGACATAATTAGTTTTGTTTTGATATGTTCCCTCAGTATACTTGTTCAGTGATAGATGTGACATAATTAGTTTTGTTTTGATATGTTCCCTCAGTATTATTGTTCAGTGATAGATGTTACATAATTAGTTTTGTTTTGATATGCTCCCTCAGTATACTTGTTCAGTGATAGATGTGACATAATTAGTTTTGTTTTGATATGTTCCCTCAGTATTATTGTTCAGTGATAGATGTTGACATAATTAGTTTTGTTGTGATTAGCTCCCTCAGTATACTTGTTCAGTGATGGATGTTGACATAATTAGTTTTGTTTTGATATGTTCCCTCAGTATTATTGTTCAGTGATAGATGTGACATAATTAGTTTTGTTTTGATATGTTCCCTCAGTATTATTGTTCAGTGATAGATGTGACATAATTAGTTTTGTTTTGATATGTCCCCTCAGTATTATTGTTCAGTGATGGATGTGACATAATTAGTTTTGTTTTGATATGTTCCCTCAGTATTATTGTTCAGTGATAGATGTGACATATTTAGTTTTGTTTTGATATGTTCCCTCAGTATTATTGTTCAGTGATAGATGTGACATAATTAGTTTTGTTTTGATATGTTCCCTCAGTATTATTGTTCAGTGATAGATGTGACATAATTAGTTTTGTTTTGATATGTTCCCTCAGTATTATTGTTCAGTGATAGATGTGACATAATTAGTTTTGTTTTGATATGTCCCCTCAGTATTATTGTTCAGTGATGGATGTGACATAATTAGTTTTGTTTTGATATGCTCCCTCAGTATACTTGTTCAGTGATGGATGTGACATAATTATTTTTGTTTTGATATGCTCCCGCAGTATACTTGTTCAGTGATGGATGTGGAGATAATTAGTTTTATTTTGATATGCTCCCTCAGTATACTTGTTCAGTGATAGATGTGGACATAATTAGTTTTGTTTTGATATGCTCCCTCACTATACTTGTTCAGTGATGGATGTGGACATAATTAGTTTTGTTTTGATATGCTCCCTCAGTATACTTGTTCAGTTATGGATGTGGATATAATTAGTTTTGTTTTGATATGCTCCATCAGTATACTTGTTCAGTGATAGATGTGGACATAATTAGTTTTGTTTTGATATGCTCCCTCAGTATACTTGTTCAGTGATGGATGTGGACATAATTAGTTTTGTTTTGATATGCTCCCTCAGTATACTTGTTCAGTGATGGATGTGGACATAATTAGTTTTGTTTTGATATGCTCCCTCAGTATACTTGTTCAGTGATGGATGTGACATAATTAGTTTTGTTTTGATATGCTCCCTCAGTATACTTGTTCAGTGATGGATGTGGCATAATTAGTTTTGTTTTGATATGTTCCCTCAGTATACTTGTTCAGTGATGGATGTGGACATATTTAGTTTTGTTGTGACATGCTCCCGCAGTATACTTGTTCAGTGATGGATGTGGCATAATTAGTTTTGTTGTGATATGTTCCCTCAGTATACTTGTTCAGTGATAGATGTGGACATAATTAGTTTTGTTTTGATATGCTCCCTCAGTATACTTGTTCAGTGATGGATGTGGACATAATTAGTTTTGTTTTGATATGTTCCCTCAGTATACTTGTTCAGTGATGGATGTGGACATAATTAGTTTTGTTTTGATATGCTCCCTCAGTATACTTGTTCAGTGATGGATGTGACATAATTAGTTTTGTTTTGATATGCTCCCTCAGTATACTTGTTCAGTGATGGATGTGGCATAATTAGTTTTGTTTTGATATGTTCCCTCAGTATACTTGTTCAGTGATGGATGTGGACATATTTAGTTTTGTTGTGACATGCTCCCGCAGTATACTTGTTCAGTGATGGATGTGGCATAATTAGTTTTGTTGTGATATGTTCCCTCAGTATACTTGTTCAGTGATAGATGTTGACATAATTAGTTTTGTGTTGATATGCTCCCGCAGTATACTTTTCAGTGATAGATGTTGACATAATTAGTTTTGTTTTGATATGCTCCCTCAGTATACTTGTTCAGTGATGGATGTGGACATAATTAGTTTTGTTTTGATATGCTCCTTCAGCATGCTTGTTCAGTGATGGATGTAACATGTATAGTTTTGTTGTGATATATTCCCTCAGTATACTTGTTCAGTGATAGATGTGGACATAATTAGTTTTGTTTTGATATGCTCACTCAGTATACTTGTTCAGTGATGGATGTGCACATAATTAGTTTTGTTTTGATGTGCTCTCTCAGTATACTTGTTTAGTGATGGATGTGACATAATTAGTTTTGTTTTGATATGCTCCCTCAGTATTATTGTTCAGTGATGGATATGGACATAATTAGTTTTGTTTTGATATGCTCCCTCAGAATTATTGTTCAGTGATGGATATGGACATAATTAGTTTTGTTTTGATATGCTCCCTCAGTATACTTGTTTAGTGATGGATGTGACATAATTAGTTTTGTTTTGATATGCTCCCTCAGTATTATTGTTTAGTGATGGATATGGACATAATTAGTTTGTTTTGATATGCTCCCTCAGTATACTTGTTCAGTGTTGGATGTGGACATAATTAGTTTTGTTTTGATATGCTCCTTCAGTATACTTGTTTAGTGATGGATGTGACATAATTAGTTTTGTTTTGATATGCTCCCTCAGTATTATTGTTCAGTGATGGATATGGAAATAATTAGTTTTGTTTTGATGTGCTCCCTCAGTATTATTGTTCAGTGATGGATGTGGACATAATTAGTTTTGTTTTGATATGCTCCCGCAGTATACTTGTTTACTGATAGATGTGGACATAATTAGTTTTGTTTTGATATGCCCCCTCAGTATACTTGTTCAGTGATGGATGTGGACATAATTAGTTTTGTTTTGATGTGCTCCCTCAGTATACTTGTTCAGTGATGGATGTGACCTAATTAGTTTTGTTTTGATATGTTCCCTCAGTATACTTGTACAGTGATGGCTGTGACATAATTAGTTTTGTTTTGATATGTTCCCTCAGTATACTTGTTCAGTGATGGATGTGACCTAATTAGTTTTGTTTTGATATGCTCCCTCAGTATACTTGTTCAGTGATGGATGTGACCTAATTAGTTTTGTTTTGATATGTTCCCTCAGTATACTTGTTCAGTGATAGATGTGACATAATTAGTTTTGTTTTGATATGTTCCCTCAGTATAATTGTTCAGTGATAGATGTGACATAATTAGTTTTGTTTTGATATGTTCCCTCAGTATACTTGTTCAGTGATGGATGTGGACATAATTAGTTTTGTTTTGATATGTCCCCTCAGTATTATTGTTCGGTGATGGATGTGGACATAATTAGTTTTGTTTTGATATGTCCCCTCAGTATTATTGTTCAGTGATAGATGTTGACATAATTAGTTTTGTTTTGATATGTTCCCTCAGTATTATTGTTCAGTGATAGATGTTGACATAATTAGTTTTGTTTTGATATGTTCCCTCAGTATTATTGTTCAGTGATAGATATTGACATAATTAGTTTTGTTTTGATATGTCCCCTCAGTATTATTGTTCAGTGATAGATGTTGACATAATTAGTTTTGTTTTGATATGTTCCCTCAGTATTATTGTTCAGTGATAGATGTGACATAATTAGTTTTGTTTTGATATGTTCCCTCAGTATTATTGTTCAGTGATAGATGTTGACATAATTAGTTTTGTTTTGATATGCTCCCTCAGTATACTTGTTCAGTGATAGATGTGACATAATTAGTTTTGTTTTGATATCTTCCCTCAGTATTATTGTTCAGTGATAGATGTTGACATAATTAGTTTTGTTGTGATATGTTCCTTCAGTATACTTGTTCAGTGATAGATGTTGACATAATTAGTTTTGTTTTGATATGCTCCCTCAGTATACTTGTTCAGTGATAGATGTGGACATAATTAGTTTTGTTGTGATATGTTCCTTCAGTATACTTGTTCAGTGATAGATGTGGACATAATTAGTTTTGTTTTGATATGCTCCCTCAGTATACTTGTTCAGTGATAGATGTTGACATAATTAGTTTTGTTTTGATATGCTCCCGCAGTATACTTGTTCAGTGATGGATGTGACATAATTAGTTTATTTTTGATATGCTCCCTCAGTATACTTGTTCAGTGATGGATGTGACATAATTAGTTTTGTTTTGATATGCTCCCTCAGGATACTTGTTCAGTGATGGATGTGACATAATTAGTTTTGTTTTGATATGTTCCTTCAGTATACTTGTTCAGTGATGGATGTGACATACTTAGTTTTGTTTTGATATGCTCCCTCAGTATTATTGTTCAGTGATGGATGTGACATAATTAGTTTTGTTTTGATATGCTTCCTCAGTATACTTGTTCAGTGATGGATGTTGACATAATTAGTTTTGTTTTGATATGTTCCCTCAGTATTATTGTTCAGTGATAGAAGTTACATAATTAGTTTTGTTTTGATATGTTCCCTCAGTATACTTGTTCAGTGATGGATGTTGATATAATTAGTTTTGTTTTGATATGTTCCCTCAGTATTATTGTTCAGTGATAGATGTTGACATAATTAGTTTTGTTTTGATATGCTTCCTCAGTATACTTGTTCAGTGATGGATGTTGACATAATTAGTTTTGTTGTGATATGCTCCCTCAGTATTATTGTTCAGTGATAGATGTGCACATAATTAGTTTTGTTTTGATATGTTCCCTCAGTATTATTGTTCAGTGATAGATGTTGACATAATTAGTTTTGTTTTGATATGCTTCCTCAGTATACTTGTTCAGTGATGGATGTTGACATAATTAGTTTTGTTTTGATATGTTCCCTCAGTATTATTGATCAGTGATAGAAGTGACATAATTAGTTTTGTTTTGATATGTTCCCTCAGTATACTTGTTCAGTGATAGATGTGACATAATTAGTTTTGTTTTGACATGTTCCCTCAGTATTATTGTTCAGTGATAGATGTTACATAATTAGTTTTGTTTTGATATGCTCCCTCAGTATACTTGTTCAGTGATAGATGTGACATAATTAGTTTTGTTTTGATATGTTCCCTCAGTATTATTGTTCAGTGATAGATGTTGACATAATTAGTTTTGTTGTGATTAGCTCCCTCAGTATACTTGTTCAGTGATGGATGTTGACATAATTAGTTTTGTTTTGATATGTTCCCTCAGTATTATTGTTCAGTGATAGATGTTGACATAATTAGTTTTGTTTTGATATGTCCCCTCAGTATTATTGTTCAGTGATAGATGTTGACATAATTAGTTTTGTTTTGATATGTTCCCTCAGTATTATTGTTCAGTGATAGATGTTGACATAATTAGTTTTGTTTTGATATGTCCCCTCAGTATTATTGTTCAGTGATAGATGTTGACATAATTAGTTTTGTTTTGATATGTTCCCTCAGTATTATTGTTCAGTGATAGATGTTGACATAATTAGTTTTGTTTTGATATGTCCCCTCAGTATTATTGTTCAGTGATAGATGTTGACATAATTAGTTTTGTTTTGATATGTCCCCTCAGTATTATTGTTCAGTGATAGATGTTGACATAATTAGTTTTGTTTTGATATGTTCCCTCAGTATTATTGTTCAGTGATAGATGTGACATAATTAGTTTTGTTTTGATATGTTCCCTCAGTATTATTGTTCAGTGATAGATGTTGACATAATTAGTTTTGTTTTGATATGTCCCCTCAGTATTATTGTTCAGTGATAGATGTTGACATAATTACTTTTGTTTTGATATCTTCCCTCAGTATTATTGTTCAGTGATAGATGTTGACATAATTAGTTTTGTTTTGATATGTCCCCTCAGTATTATTGTTCAGTGATAGATGTTGACATAATTAGTTTTGTTTTGATATGTTCCCTCAGTATTATTGTTCAGTGATAGATGTGACATAATTAGTTTTGTTTTGATATGTTCCCTCAGTATTATTGTTCAGTGATAGATGTTGACATAATTAGTTTTGTTTTGATATGTCCCCTCAGTATTATTGTTCAGTGATAGATGTTGACATAATTAGTTTTGTTTTGATATGTTCCCTCAGTATTATTGTTCAGTGATAGATGTTGACATAATTAGTTTTGTTTTGATATGTTCCCTGAGTATTATTGTTCAGTGATAGATGTTGACATAATTAGTTTTGTTTTGATATGTCCCCTCAGTATTATTGTTCAGTGATAGATGTTGACATAATTAGTTTTGTTTTGATATGTTCCCTCAGTATTATTGTTCAGTGATAGATGTGACATAATTAGTTTTGTTTTGATATGTTCCCTCAGTATTATTGTTCAGTGATAGATGTTGACATAATTAGTTTTGTTTTGATATGCTCCCTCAGTATACTTGTTCAGTGATAGATGTGCACATAATTAGTTTTGTTTTGATATGTTCCCTCAGTATTACTGTTCAGTGATAGATGTTGACATAATTAGTTTTGTTTTGATATGCTTCCTCAGTATACTTGTTCAGTGATGGATGTTGACATAATTAGTTTTATTTTGATATGTTCCCTCAGTATTATTGTTCAGTGATAGAAGTGACATAATTAGTTTTGTTTTGATATGTTCCCTCAGTATACTTGTTCAGTGATGGATGTTGACATAATTAGTTTTGTTTTGATATGTTCCCTCAGTATTATTGTTCAGTGATAGAAGTGACATAATTAGTTTTGTTTTGATATGTTCCCTCAGTATACTTGTTCAGTGATAGATGTGACATAATTAGTTTTGTTTTGATATGTTCCCTCAGTATTATTGTTCAGTGATAGATGTTACATAATTAGTTTTGTTTTGATATGCTCCCTCAGTATACTTGTTCAGTGATAGATGTGACATAATTAGTTTTGTTTTGATATGTTCCCTCAGTATTATTGTTCAGTGATAGATGTTGACATAATTAGTTTTGTTTTGATTAGCTCCCTCAGTATACTTGTTCAGTGATGGATGTTGACATAATTAGTTTTGTTTTGATATGTTCCCTCAGTATTATTGTTCAGTGATAGATGTGACATAATTAGTTTTGTTTTGATATGTTCCCTCAGTATTATTGTTCAGTGATAGATGTGACATAATTAGTTTTGTTTTGATATGTCCCCTCAGTATTATTGTTCAATGATGGATGTGACATAATTAGTTTTGTTTTGATATGTTCCCTCAGTATTATTGTTCAGTGATAGATGTGACATATTTAGTTTTGTTTTGATATGTTCCCTCAGTATTATTGTTCAGTGATAGATGTGACATAATTAGTTTTGTTTTGATATGTTCCCTCAGTATTATTGTTCAGTGATAGATGTGACATAATTAGTTTTGTTTTGATATGTTCCCTCAGTATTATTGTTCAGTGATAGATGTGACATAATTAGTTTTGTTTTGATATGTCCCCTCAGTATTATTGTTCAGTGATGGATGTGACATAATTAGTTTTGTTTTGATATGCTCCCTCAGTATACTTGTTCAGTGATGGATGTGACATAATTATTTTTGTTTTGATATGCTCCCGCAGTATACTTGTTCAGTGATGGATGTGGAGATAATTAGTTTTATTTTGATATGCTCCCTCAGTATACTTGTTCAGTGATAGATGTGGACATAATTAGTTTTGTTTTGATATGCTCCCTCAGTATACTTGTTCAGTTATGGATGTGGATATAATTAGTTTTGTTTTGATATGCTCCCTCAGTATACTTGTTCAGTGATAGATGTGGACATAATTAGTTTTGTTTTGATATGCTCCCTCAGTATACTTGTTCAGTGATGGATGTGGACATAATTAGTTTTGTTTTGATATGCTCCCTCAGTATACTTGTTCAGTGATGGATGTGGACATAATTAGTTTTGTTTTGATATGCTCCCTCAGTATACTTGTTCAGTGATGGATGTGACATAATTAGTTTTGTTTTGATATGCTCCCTCAGTATACTTGTTCAGTGATGGATGTGGCATAATTAGTTTTGTTTTGATATGTTCCCTCAGTATACTTGTTCAGTGATGGATGTGGACATATTTAGTTTTGTTGTGACATGCTCCCGCAGTATACTTGTTCAGTGATGGATGTGGCATAATTAGTTTTGTTGTGATATGTTCCCTCAGTATACTTGTTCAGTGATAGATGTGGACATAATTAGTTTTGTTTTGATATGCTCCCTCAGTATACTTGTTCAGTGATGGATGTGGACATAATTAGTTTTGTTTTGATATGTTCCCTCAGTATACTTGTTCAGTGATGGATGTGGACATAATTAGTTTTGTTTTGATATGCTCCCTCAGTATACTTGTTCAGTGATGGATGTGACATAATTAGTTTTGTTTTGATATGCTCCCTCAGTATACTTGTTCAGTGATGGATGTGGCATAATTAGTTTTGTTTTGATATGTTCCCTCAGTATACTTGTTCAGTGATGGATGTGGACATATTTAGTTTTGTTGTGACATGCTCCCGCAGTATACTTGTTCAGTGATGGATGTGGCATAATTAGTTTTGTTGTGATATGTTCCCTCAGTATACTTGTTCAGTGATAGATGTTGACATAATTAGTTTTGTGTTGATATGCTCCCGCAGTATACTTTTCAGTGATAGATGTTGACATAATTAGTTTTGTTTTGATATGCTCCCTCAGTATACTTGTTCAGTGATGGATGTGGACATAATTAGTTTTGTTTTGATATGCTCCTTCAGCATGCTTGTTCAGTGATGGATGTAACATGTATAGTTTTGTTGTGATATATTCCCTCAGTATACTTGTTCAGTGATAGATGTGGACATAATTAGTTTTGTTTTGATATGCTCACTCAGTATACTTGTTCAGTGATGGATGTGCACATAATTAGTTTTGTTTTGATGTGCTCTCTCAGTATACTTGTTTAGTGATGGATGTGACATAATTAGTTTTGTTTTGATATGCTCCCTCAGTATTATTGTTCAGTGATGGATATGGACATAATTAGTTTTGTTTTGATATGCTCCCTCAGAATTATTGTTCAGTGATGGATATGGACATAATTAGTTTTGTTTTGATATGCTCCCTCAGTATACTTGTTTAGTGATGGATGTGACATAATTAGTTTTGTTTTGATATGCTCCCTCAGTATTATTGTTTAGTGATGGATATGGACATAATTAGTTTGTTTTGATATGCTCCCTCAGTATACTTGTTCAGTGTTGGATGTGGACATAATTAGTTTTGTTTTGATATGCTCCTTCAGTATACTTGTTTAGTGATGGATGTGACATAATTAGTTTTGTTTTGATATGCTCCCTCAGTATTATTGTTCAGTGATGGATATGGAAATAATTAGTTTTGTTTTGATGTGCTCCCTCAGTATTATTGTTCAGTGATGGATGTGGACATAATTAGTTTTGTTTTGATATGCTCCCGCAGTATACTTGTTTACTGATAGATGTGGACATAATTAGTTTTGTTTTGATATGCTCCCTCAGTATACTTGTTCAGTGATGGATGTGGACATAATTAGTTTTGTTTTGATGTGCTCCCTCAGTATACTTGTTCAGTGATGGATGTGACCTAATTAGTTTTGTTTTGATATGTTCCCTCAGTATACTTGTACAGTGATGGCTGTGACATAATTAGTTTTGTTTTGATATGTTCCCTCAGTATACTTGTTCAGTGATGGATGTGACCTAATTAGTTTTGTTTTGATATGCTCCCTCAGTATACTTGTTCAGTCATGGATGTGACCTAATTAGTTTTGTTTTGATATGTTCCCTCAGTATACTTGTTCAGTGATAGATGTGACATAATTAGTTTTGTTTTGATATGTTCCCTCAGTATAATTGTTCAGTGATAGATGTGACATAATTAGTTTTGTTTTGATATGTTCCCTCAGTATACTTGTTCAGTGATGGATGTGGACATAATTAGTTTTGTTTTGATATGTCCCCTCAGTATTATTGTTCAGTGATAGATGTGACATAATTAGTTTTGTTTTGATATGTCCCCTCAGTATTATTGTTCGGTGATGGATGTGGACATAATTAGTTTTGTTTTGATATGTCCCCTCAGTATTACTGTTCAGTGATAGATGTTGACATAATTAGTTTTGTTTTGATATGTTCCCTCAGTATTATTGTTCAGTGATAGATGTTGACATAATTAGTTTTGTTTTGATATGTTCCCTCAGTATTATTGTTCAGTGATAGATATTGACATAATTAGTTTTGTTTTGATATGTCCCCTCAGTATTATTGTTCAGTGATAGATGTTGACATAATTAGTTTTGTTTTGATATGTTCCCTCAGTATTATTGTTCAGTGATAGATGTGACATAATTAGTTTTGTTTTGATATGTTCCCTCAGTATTATTGTTCAGTGATAGATGTTGACATAATTAGTTTTGTTTTGATATGCTCCCTCAGTATACTTGTTCAGTGATAGATGTGACATAATTAGTTTTGTTTTGATATCTTCCCTCAGTATTATTGTTCAGTGATAGATGTTGACATAATTAGTTTTGTTGTGATATGTTCCTTCAGTATACTTGTTCAGTGATAGATGTTGACATAATTAGTTTTGTTTTGATATGCTCCCTCAGTATACTTGTTCAGTGATAGATGTGGACATAATTAGTTTTGTTGTGATATGTTCCTTCAGTATACTTGTTCAGTGATAGATGTGGACATAATTAGTTTTGTTTTGATATGCTCCCTCAGTATACTTGTTCAGTGATAGATGTTGACATAATTAGTTTTGTTTTGATATGCTCCCGCAGTATACTTGTTCAGTGATGGATGTGACATAATTAGTTTATTTTTGATATGCTCCCTCAGTATACTTGTTCAGTGATGGATGTGACATAATTAGTTTTGTTTTGATATGCTCCCTCAGGATACTTGTTCAGTGATGGATGTGACATAATTAGTTTTGTTTTGATATGTTCCTTCAGTATACTTGTTCAGTGATGGATGTGACATAATTAGTTTTGTTTTGATGTGCTCCCTCAGTATACTTGTTCAGTGATGGATGTGACATAATTAGTTTTGTTTTGATATGCTTCCTCAGTATACTTGTTCAGTGATGGATGTTGACATAATTAGTTTTGTTTTGATATGTTCCCTCAGTATTATTGTTCAGTGATAGAAGTTACATAATTAGTTTTGTTTTGATATGTTCCCTCAGTATACTTGTTCAGTGATGGATGTTGATATAATTAGTTTTGTTTTGATATGTTCCCTCAGTATTATTGTTCAGTGATAGATGTTGACATAATTAGTTTTGTTTTGATATGCTTCTTCAGTATACTTGATCAGTGATGGATGTTGACATAATTAGTTTTGTTGTGATATGCTCCCTCAGTATTATTGTTCAGTGATAGATGTGCACATAATTAGTTTTGTTTTGATATGTTCCCTCAGTATTATTGTTCAGTGATAGATGTTGACATAATTAGTTTTGTTTTGATATGCTTCCTCAGTATACTTGTTCAGTGATGGATGTTGACATAATTAGTTGTGTTTTGATATGTTCCCTCAGTATTATTGATCAGTGATAGAAGTGACATAATTAGTTTTGTTTTGATATGTTCCCTCAGTATACTTGTTCAGTGATAGATGTGACATAATTAGTTTTGTTTTGACATGTTCCCTCAGTATTATTGTTCAGTGATAGATGTTACATAATTAGTTTTGTTTTGATATGCTCCCTCAGTATACTTGTTCAGTGATAGATGTGACATAATTAGTTTTGTTTTGATATGTTCCCTCAGTATTATTGTTCAGTGATAGATGTTGACATAATTAGTTTTGTTGTGATTAGCTCCCTCAGTATACTTGTTCAGTGATGGATGTTGACATAATTAGTTTTGTTTTGATATGTTCCCTCAGTATTATTGTTCAGTGATAGATGTTGACATAATTAGTTTTGTTTTGATATGTCCCCTCAGTATTATTGTTCAGTGATAGATGTGACATAATTAGTTTTGTTTTGATATGTTCCCTCAGTATTATTGTTCAGTGATAGATGTTGACATAATTAGTTTTGTTTTGATATGTCCCCTCAGTATTATTGTTCAGTGATAGATGTTGACATAATTAGTTTTGTTTTGATATGTTCCCTCAGTATTATTGTTCAGTGATAGATGTTGACATAATTAGTTTTGTTTTGATATGTCCCCTCAGTATTATTGTTCAGTGATAGATGTTGACATAATTAGTTTTGTTTTGATATGTCCCCTCAGTATTATTGTTCAGTGATAGATGTTGACATAATTAGTTTTGTTTTGATATGTTCCCTCAGTATTATTGTTCAGTGATAGATGTGACATAATTAGTTTTGTTTTGATATGTTCCCTCAGTATTATTGTTCAGTGATAGATGTTGACATAATTAGTTTTGTTTTGATATGTCCCCTCAGTATTATTGTTCAGTGATAGATGTTGACATAATTACTTTTGTTTTGATATGTTCCCTCAGTATTATTGTTCAGTGATAGATGTTGACATAATTAGTTTTGTTTTGATATGTCCCCTCAGTATTATTGTTCAGTGATAGATGTTGACATAATTAGTTTTGTTTTGATATGTTCCCTCAGTATTATTGTTCAGTGATAGATGTGACATAATTAGTTTTGTTTTGATATGTTCCCTCAGTATTATTGTTCAGTGATAGATGTTGACATAATTAGTTTTGTTTTGATATGTCCCCTCAGTATTATTGTTCAGTGATAGATGTTGACATAATTAGTTTTGTTTTGATATGTTCCCTCAGTATTATTGTTCAGTGATAGATGTTGACATAATTAGTTTTGTTTTGATATGTTCCCTCAGTATTATTGTTCAGTGATAGATGTTGACATAATTAGTTTTGTTTTGATATGTCCCCTCAGTATTATTGTTCAGTGATAGATGTTGACATAATTAGTTTTGTTTTGATATGTTCCCTCAGTATTATTGTTCAGTGATAGATGTGACATAATTAGTTTTGTTTTGATATGTTCCCTCAGTATTATTGTTCAGTGATAGATGTTGACATAATTAGTTTTGTTTTGATATGCTCCCTCAGTATACTTGTTCAGTGATAGATGTGCACATAATTAGTTTTGTTTTGATATGTTCCCTCAGTATTATTGTTCAGTGATAGATGTTGACATAATTAGTTTTGTTATGATATGCTTCCTCAGTATACTTGTTCAGTGATGGATGTTGACATAATTAGTTTTATTTTGATATGTTCCCTCAGTATTATTGTTCAGTGATAGAAGTGACATAATTAGTTTTGTTTTGATATGTTCCCTCAGTATACTTGTTCAGTGATGGATGTTGACATAATTAGTTTTGTTTTGATATGTTCCCTCAGTATTATTGTTCAGTGATAGAAGTGACATAATTAGTTTTGTTTTGATATGTTCCCTCAGTATACTTGTTCAGTGATAGATGTGACATAATTAGTTTTGTTTTGATATGTTCCCTCAGTATTATTGTTCAGTGATAGATGTTACATAATTAGTTTTGTTTTGATATGCTCCCTCAGTATACTTGTTCAGTGATAGATGTGACATAATTAGTTTTGTTTTGATATGTTCCCTCAGTATTATTGTTCAGTGATAGATGTTGACATAATTAGTTTTGTTGTGATTAGCTCCCTCAGTATACTTGTTCAGTGATGGATGTTGACATAATTAGTTTTGTTTTGATATGTTCCCTCAGTATTATTGTTCAGTGATAGATGTGACATAATTAGTTTTGTTTTGATATGTTCCCTCAGTATTATTGTTCAGTGATAGATGTGACATAATTAGTTTTGTTTTGATATGTCCCCTCAGTATTATTGTTCAGTGATGGATGTGACATAATTAGTTTTGTTTTGATATGTTCCCTCAGTATTATTGTTCAGTGATAGATGTGACATATTTAGTTTTGTTTTGATATGTTCCCTCAGTATTATTGTTCAGTGATAGATGTGACATAATTAGTTTTGTTTTGATATGTTCCCTCAGTATTATTGTTCAGTGATAGATGTGACATAATTAGTTTTGTTTTGATATGTTCCCTCAGTATTATTGTTCAGTGATAGATGTGACATAATTAGTTTTGTTTTGATATGTCCCCTCAGTATTATTGTTCAGTGATGGATGTGACATAATTAGTTTTGTTTTGATATGTTCTCTCAGTATTATTGTTCAGTGATAGATGTGACATAATTAGTTTTGTTTTGATATGTTCCCTCAGTATTATTGTTCAGTGATAGATGTTGACATAATTAGTTTTGTTTTGATATGTCCCCTCAGTATTATTGTTCAGTGATTGATGTGACATAATTAGTTTGGTTTTGATATGTTCCCTCAGTATTATTGTTCAGTGATGGATGTTGACATAATTAGTTTTGTTTTGATATGTTCCCACAGTATTATTGTTCAGTGATGGATGTGACATAATTAGTTTTGTTTTGATATGTTCCCTCAGTATTATTGTTCAGTGATAGATGTGACATAATTAGTTTTGTTTTGATATGTTCCCTCAGTATTATTGTTCAGTGATGGATGTGACATAATTAGTTTTGTTTTGATATGTTCCCTCAGTATTATTGTTCAGTGTTGGATGTTGACATAATTAGTTTTTTTTTGATATGTTCCCTCAGTATTATTGTTCAGTGATAGATGTGACATAATTAGTTTTGTTTTGATATGTTCCCTTAGTATTATTGTTCAGTGATGAATGTGACGTAATTAGTTTTGTTTTGATATGTTCCCTCAGTATACTTGTTCAGTGATGGATGTTGACATAATTAGTTTTGTTTTGATATGCTCCCTCAGTATACTTGTACAGTGATGGATGTGACCTAATTAGTTTTGATTTGATATGTTCTCTCAGTATTATTGTTCAGTGATAGATGTTGACATAATTAGTTTTGTTTTGATATGGTCCCTCAGTATACTTGTTCAGTGATAGATGTGACATAATTAGATTTGTTTTGATATGCTCCCTCAGTATACTTGTTCAGTGATAGATGTGGACATAATTAGTTTTGTTTTGATATGCTCCCGCAGTATACTTGTTCAGTGATAGATGTTGACATAATTAGTTTTGTTTTGATATGCTCCCTCAGTATACTTGTTCAGTGATAGTTGTTGACATAATTAGTTTTGTTGTGATATGTTCCTTCAGTATACTTGTTCAGTGATAGATGTTGACATAATTAGTTTTGTTTTGATATGCTCCCTCAGTATACTTGTTCAGTGATAGATGTGGACATAATTAGTTTTGTTGTGATATTTTCCTTCAGTATACTTGTTCAGTGATAGATGTGGACATAATTAGTTTTGTTTTGATATGCTCCCTCAGTATACTTGTTCAGTGATAGATGTTGACATAATTAGTTTTGTTTTGATATGCTCCCGCAGTATACTTGTTCAGTGATGGATGTGACATAATTAGTTTTGTTTTGATATGCTCCCTCAGTATACTTGTTCAGTGATGGATGTGACATAATTAGTTTTGTTTTGATATGCTCCCTCAGGATACTTGTTCAGTGATGGATGTGACATAATTAGTTTTGTTTTGATATGTTCCTTCAGTATACTTGTTCAGTGATGGATGTGACATAATTAGTTTTGTTTTGATATGCTCCCTCAGTAAACTTGTTCAGTGATGGATGTGACATAATTAGTTTTGTTTTGATATGCTCCCTCAGTATACTTGTTCAGTGATGGATGTTGACATAATTAGTTTTGTTTTGATATGCTCCCTCAGTATACTTGTTCAGTGATGGATGTGACATAATTAGTTTTGTTTTGATATGCTCCCGCAGTATGCTTGTTCAGCAATGGATGTTGACATAATTGGTTTTGATGCACAAACTAAAGCTCCTATTAAGCTTAACAGAAAGCTGTATAACTTGGCAACAGAGAGAGGAACCTACTTTGAGCTTGTGTACACTCCAGCCATTAGAGATTCTTCTGCACGGAAGAACATAGTACAAATGGCTCATCTGTATCACGCATTCGGCAAGTCAAAGGTAAATCTTTGGTATTGCTTACCTAGAATACAATAGAATGTTTATTTTTTCAGATAACAATTTTAGATACATTTATGTGATGTCTTAAAGGTACTTACTTTGTAGTACAAAAGAGTCTTATTTTTCTTTCCTTTTAAAGGCTACCTTGCACTTGCCAACCTGGCTCTTTGAGTTTCATTTAACCCTTATTCTTTTTGTTTCCATTTCCCTGAATACTAATTTTTCATTATTCTCCTTTCCCATTGCCTTTTTTACTCTCCTTAACCATTTGACCTAGGTTTTCCTCGAAAGGTGCCCCATATCGTTCGTTTTCCTCACTTAAGTGTTAATATTTTTTATTCTGCTGTTGTCCCAGTTAGGATGTCAAACATCTTGTTTCTACCAAGAAGGATATCTTATTCTCCTTTTGCACACATGACACATGTTCTTCCCACAAAGAGCTTTGCCCTGATAAACCTTTCGTTTCCTGTCTGCTACACAAGTCAACATAACCTTCTCTCCCCAAATTTCTTGTTTCTCTATATCTTCAACCCTATTTCTCACTGCTTTACCAAATCTGTTAGTTTCGAAATATGTCCCATTCCTATCTTCCCCAAATCTCTTCCTAGCCCTTTCCACCAGTCATTCTTATTTGAAGTTATCTTCTGTTGATTCGCACAGAATATTTAATATATCCTGATCTTCTCTTTGAAGGCACCTTACCAGTATTTCAAGATTCGTTCCATAATTATTCCTTTCCTGCCTGTTTTGTCCTAATTCTACCAATGCTACCCTCCTTGGTGCTGATCTGATTAATCCCAAAAGTTCTTTGCAAAATAATGTGTATATTCGATCTACTTTTTTGCCTTATTCTGAAGCCCTCCATATTTCTACTGCATACAACATTTTTTATGCTACCAATGTTTTGTACATCCTTTCCAACCATTTAACAGACATTTCCAATTCGTAATTACTTATTTTTAATCCTGTCATAGCAACCTTTTGCCATCACCTTCCTCCCACCTTGTAGATAATCAAATTCCTTTACTACCTGTAACTTTTTATTTATTTACATTTCCATACAGAATTTGTGTGTTTCATTAATTGCTCTACATCTTGTTTGTACTATCCTTGTCTTAAACCTATCTCATAATACTATTTTGATCACATTTTATACAAAACAACATACACTCATATATATTTGTAACTCAATAAAGTCTTTCTGTAATTTCCACTGTAGCGCTTCTCTGTTAATAGTGTCAATGTCTTTTGAAATCTGTGAAAAACATGTACACCCTTCCTCTGTTGGTGTGTAAATACTTGTTTGGATTATTGTTAAAATTAAATTAAATTGAGTTTTATTTATGCATGCTCTCTAACTGCTGTGGTCCTTAGCGTTCCATTCTATATTGGGCGTGAAAGACCGGTAATTTTGCTCAGAGGCCTCTTTATCAGGCTTGAAGTTCTTTTACGTGCCGACACGGGACCATCGGCTTTACTTCTCTTCGAAAGGAAGCCATCCATGCTTGTTGTTATCATTATCATTATTGTGGCTGCTTGAAACTCGGACTGTAACTTTCTCTGCCCAAAAAATACCTATAGTAAGAAGAGGAACTCCACCCATGAATTTGATATCAAAATTTCACTGGACGTAATGTTTTGAGACTCCCTGAATCCAAAAAAGGGCCGTGCATCGGTTATTTAAGTTCAGCAACTTCCAAGGATGTGACATGAAGCTCTCTCAATCCTAAACTACATTTTACATGAAGAAATGTTTGTTATTTTGATTAAAATATCTCATGTTTAAGACATGTTGAATTTTCTGTGAAGTCCTCTTCATTCATAATGACTGGTAAACAGTAAGACATAAACAAAACTTACCATACAAAAATTGTAGATCTCATTAAAGCAGATGTCAAACAATATCTTTAACCAATTCTTTATTACTGGTTTGAATTATCAAATCCTTTATATTTTTTCAACTGAAAAATTCGTGTTTGTTTGTTTTTTTTTTCTCATAATGTGAAAGGCATTACTTATTGACCCTTGTACCTGCAGGGAAATATGAGGTAAAACCATTTCTATGAAGTAGATATAAGGATAAGCTTTTGTAAGAATAGTTTGTTGAAGAATGCATAGTGAAAGTCATATGAATGTAACCTTCAAAACCATCCCCCCCCCTCAAAAGAAGTGAGAAAGTAACTGGTATTAAACCTGTGTTATCAGGTCTGAAACTCAACAAACCCTCGGAGTATGGAAATAATGTAATGAACAGTAAATTGCTTAAACTTGAACAATACTGTATTCAGAGATAAATGGAATGGGATATTACAATAGCTGCAAACAGAAGATGCATTATTGTGCTCATGTATTTATGTTACCTCACAAATGAAACCGCTGCTATGGTTAAATTATATGAAATAATTTATTTTTCTGAATAAAATGAACAACTATACAGAGCTTTCATCGCATTTCCTATTATATGGAATTGCTTTCCCTGCACTGCACTGTTTCTAACCGGTTCTGTTCCCTCAGTTGATGCAAAGTCTGGTGGTTGATAAGATTTGAGATCACGAGTTATAGCATGTTAGTGCTGTTATAATACCAACACTTAGAATTTCCTATGTGATAACCAACTCTGGTGAGAGAGAGATTCACTGCTGTTTGTGCACCTCAAATGGTTTGTAATCTTCTGAATAGATAGGGGGAAAAAACTGAAAGTAAATTACCATGTTTCTTACAGAGGAAGAACTGGATAGCATCAAAGAAAAGTTAGAACCAAGCCCAAACAAAGCTTGCACATTCCTCAACTTGGAATGTCATTAAGCTTTTAAAATTGCAACCACATGATAATATGAGTAGAGTTAATTGTTGGATAATGTTAATGAACATGCTCATAAAGAATTAACAAGTGTTAGTACAAATGTTGTTAAAAGTTGTGCAACAATATCTTCTTGGTCGTTATTGTGCTTATAATTTGTGTGCTTTCATTTAAGAGGCTATGAGTATCTGAGTCTGTTGTGTATGTAAGGCTGAAAATACTTCCGCAATAAATGAACCTGGATACGCAATAGAAATTAACTCCATGGTGGTTTGCATTTAATTTAATACCACTATTGTTTGAAGAGTGCATTTGCAAATGATTGTTTGAAAAATATTGAAATGGGCAAGCTCACCTCATCTCCCTGCATGCTTCAAGTCATTTGAAGTTGCATTGGTTCTCATAATGAAATTGAGACTCTCATCTCACATTTCAATTTTAGTTCCGCCCTCAGGGGCTCACCTTGGTACCTGAGCCACCCAGTGTCTGGGGTCAGAAATAAGGAGACCTAGTCCTCCAGGTTGGGGCTCTCAACCCTACTTGTAAAAACGTTGTTAAGATGCATGGTTTTTTGTTGGCGACTTGGAATGTTGAAACTATGTTATGACCTGGAAAAATGAAAGAAGTGGCAAATAACTCTTAAGGTATTGGTGCAAGAAAAACGTTGCAGTGGAAAAGGAAGAATAGATAAACAGGATTACACATTGTATTGTGGATCAACTGAGCCTGGGCTACACAAGATAGGATTTATTATCGCAAAGGGAATAAAGCAGAACCTAATAGAGTTGGACCCAGTTAATGAAGGATAGTGTAAAATAGACTTAAGGTCTAATTTTGAAATGTGACTATACTGTCTGTGTACGCATCTGTGGAGGAAAGGGCGAGTTGACAGGGAAGAGTTTTCGTGAGAGTTTGGTGAAGGAGTTTATGGATACTTTGATGTTCTTGGGTGATTTTGGTGCTGGAGTGTCGGGGAGCCCAGTGTTACTTGAACTAGGTGTCGAGGTTGGTGCCTTGCATGGACAGTTTGTTATTGGAATTAATTGGATTATTAAGGAAGAAAGTTTCTCATGTGTTATTGTTTTTTATAACTGTGTAGAATTGCATTGTATGTTTACATTTGCTCAGGGCTAGTTCTTATTTGCCATATTCTGTGAGATTTCTATTACTTAATTTTTGTATTTGTTGATTTCCTATTTCTATTTTTGTAATCCTGGTGTTTCTCTCTGTGAATGCTCTGACTATTGGTTTTGTACCAGAATGTGATTATCTATACAACCAGAGTTGCTTCTGTAATATGGGTTGACTCGTACTTTTTTGTTTTTATTGTATTGATGTACCGACTTGAATAAATTTCTAGCCAGACGGTGGCACTGATGACCACCACAGTTTTGCGGCACTCAAACCGTTATTACTGCTACTATCAATGACAGTTCCCTGAAAACCGGTATTCAGAATTTTGGATTAGAAACCTGTTTTCTATTGCTGACACGTTACCTGAAATCTTAACTATTTCTGGGGAAGATGAATTGTTCAAGCTATCATGTGACGGAAATCTCAGGCAGATGGTCAAGAAGGTGGATTTATTAGATTCCTACCTGACAGGAAAAAAACTAATATCCAATGATCTCAGAAAAAGCTGTAAAACTTTTGTTGGTGTTTGTGATTTTCTTCTCTAATTTCTATGAGAAACAATAGCAGAAATAAGTGGAATGTTTATCCCAATTTAAGACTAAAATTAAGTGGTTTGAAACCAAACATTAAGGAACTGTGTTTGGCTAAACAAGCACAACCTTCACACTGGAACAAAAGTTAGAGTCAGAAATTAGTCACGTTTGAAAAGTTAATAGCTTTTACTCATAACAGCAATACCAGTATTAGAAATATATGTGTTTGTTGAAATTTATGTATTTATTCACTATACTTTAACCTTAACAAAATTAATGTTTAAGAAGGGTTCATTTAATAGCAACAGTTTTTTTCTGCTCCAAAGATATCTGATTATAAATCAATAGCATTGTTATAAGTGTAAAGAAATACTTACTATAACTCTTGTACTACATCTAATATCCTGCATTCAATGTAATGGAAAATGTGGTCCTAGTTGCTCCGTGAATGATGCTGCTAGCTCCAGTGAACTAATGAAGGGTTTACTTTGTAACAAAGAAAGTTAGAAATTTTGTGGTGGTATACTTGTCAAGTTTATATTCCCTCCACAATTCCAACTAAATGAGTTGAGGGTTGGGATTTGAGACATGAATAGGTTTATTATTCAAGATACAATTTTTAAATTCCAAGGGCTTAGCAATAGTAGTAGTTCAAGCCGACCTTGAAGAGCTTCATGAGAGACATCCCCTGACACCATAGGCATTGTGACTCTTCTTCACTCACGGAGCATTGAACACAGGACTTCTCTTCTGAACAGCACTCAGTAACTTGTCATGAGTATGCTCACTGCAAGTTTCTGTAGGCATTTTAGAAGTTAGTAAAGCTAACATTCACATGCCAACTATTGCAAACATTCATTTCCCAGGGACTATTATTTGCCAATGACTTAATATTGGCCTAGGGAAGTTGATTGAAGCAATATCCAAATTTTGTAAGGAGTGGGGTTTAAAAACAAATATACAGAAATAAAAAATCTTGGTATTTAAGAATGGAAACAAGTTACAGAATAATGAAAAATGGTATTGGGAAGGGATAGAAATTGAAGTAGTCAATAAATTTGATTATTTGGGCATTAAGCGTAGCAGTAATGGGGGTTGGAGGGAACAAAAGAATAAGGTGCTAGTGCCTGCAGGCACAAGCTACCAGGAGTACATATAAAGAGAATATA
This sequence comes from Deroplatys truncata, assembly GCA_030765065.1. Lineage (NCBI taxonomy): Eukaryota > Metazoa > Arthropoda > Insecta > Mantodea > Mantidae > Deroplatys > Deroplatys truncata. The sequence continues at coordinate 1,999,333 of CM060987.1, read as the reverse complement.
TTCGACAGTAGTAGAGACCAAAATGATGAAATATGGAATATTTATGAGGGATGGCTAAACGTTAATTCAACAAATTTTGGGGCTACGAAAAGGCTCACCAAATGGGGTTGCACAAACCGAACTAGGTAGAGTCGAAAGTAAAGGAGAAATAAGGACAAGAACATTGAAGTATTGATTTAGGATCAAGAACTTGGAAGAGAATAGCAGCTTGAGACATTGCCTGGGTTAACAGAATCAAGGAGACCATGGAAAAAAATCAGCTTGGCCATGATGTGGTGTGACAGAAAGGGGTTTTTGGAAAGAAGTCAAACCAAGAATTGAGGACATTGAAACCAGGAGATATTTATTAGTTTCAGCAACAAAACGTCATTGAGGATATACACGGAGATAAAGAAGTGTGGGTAGAGAGAACCAGAGGATGAGGGAGGGAGCTGCATGGGCCCAAACAGGGGTAGTGGAGTTGAAAGGAATAAGAGGGGGGTCTGAAAATAGAAGAATGTCCAATGTGCTGAAGACAAGATAATTATTGGCATGCATTGTGAAGAAACCAAAATAATGAGAGGAAAACTTAGGATCGAGAAATACGCTAATCTACCAGTAGAGATAAACAGAAAACATTTGATGAATTTGAAATCAGGGCAGGAAATGTGAGAGTTTGGAGATTAATAGAAAATGGAGGAAGAAAGGAAACAATAATGGGGAACAGAAAATGTAGAAATATAAACGGGATAGTGTCCGAATATACCTTTAAAGATAGGTAGGCTCAATAGTAGAGCAACCACAGATGGACAGCAACTCTCACTAGTATTGTAGGATTTACTTTGTATGGTAAAGTAATATTGTATGTGGATTCAAATGTAACATAAAGAATAAATATTTTGAACCTCCTTATTCCAACCAAGCAGTCAGCTGGCACCTCTATTACAATGTTTTAGCTGATCACAAGAAATCAGGGAGTGCTCAGGAGCGGGCTTTAAATCAAATCCTATGGTCCCAATATTTGTCCTTGCAAGAAAACGAAGCCTATGCATAGCAAAACCTTCGGAGTATATGCTTCCTTCCACATTTCCAGCATAAAGTCCCATTATGTTGTGGCCGACCACACCTCTGAGTTTAGATCTATTTACATTGAAAAGAATCTTACTCTGCTCACCATGGACCCAAAATTAATTCATGTGCAGTAGATTGTTTATTGCAATATTCAAGATGGGCCCTACTTGTTAGTTTAGTTATCTCATACCATAAAGGGGCTTGGGTCTGGGGACCCAAACAAGGTCGCATAGTCCATTGCTAGACTAATTCGATGTGGTTTTAACTGCCTAGCATATTCATGGGTGAAGAAGCCTGGGAAACAGTGGTATACTTTCCAGGCAAGTCTGATTCTAGGGCCCCATGCTGTCAGTGTCCCTCATTCCTGGGAGGTATTACCTTCATATTTCCTGAAGCTGGTTTAAATAAAGGAGCTTAAAGCACAACCTTCCCCAGACTGTGTGCACTCGCTCTGGTAACCTCATCCTTCATGAGGCAAATCCAGCAAACTCTCTTAAGGCAGACTGTGGGATAGTGTGCAGTTTATCAATTATACAGGCCACATCATTCTTAACTTCAAGTAGTATTTCAAGCACAAATTTAACCCTATTTGTTAAATACGACTTTTAAAAGCAATCGCCTCTTTGGACTAAAACTTTCCGCTTTGAGATTTTAGAATTATTTTTCAAAAACAGTACCTAATAAGTGGCTCTTAAATTATGGAAAATGAATTGACATTAAACACTCATTTTGCACTTATTAAATTAATATCATGGCAGTTTCAAGAACTTGTCACCTCCATTCTTAGCTGCTGCTTGACTAACTGGTAGTAATTTCCTCATCTGCTGGAATTTCAAACTTCATAATTTGATGTTCAAAACTTTAGATATATGCTGTTTATCATAAGCTCAGTCCTATGTGGTTCAGTACTGATTATAATGCCTTGATTTTTCATTCTATATTGTGATTGATTGGCTATGGCTGATATTTCTGAAGTGTTCTTTTACTCTTGTGCTTATGTTTCCCTTGGTTTTGTTGATATCTATTTTATATATGCTTGGTTTCCTTTCTGATTTCAACATGGTTTTTAAGTTGTATTTATTTTGCAGTGCTAGGATTGTGTTGAACCCGTTAAGGATTTTTGGAATTTGTGAAATGTCCAGGGGTGGTATTTGAAGTTCCTAAATTTAGGTATACCCTTGTTTGAGATTAGCTTCCTCTTATTCCTCCTCCTCACCATCTTGTACTTCCTCTCCACCTTCCTCCTCCTCTCCATCTTATTCTTCTTCCTCCCCATCTTGTTCTTCCTCCCCCCATCTTGTTCTTTCACCCCACCTTCATGTTCTTCCTCCACCCACCTTGTTCTTCCTCCCCACCTTCTTCCTCCACCCATCTTGTTCTTCCTCCCCACCTTCTTCTTCCTCCCCATCTTGTTCTTCATCCACCTATCTTGTTCTTCCTCCCCCCATCTTGTTCTTCCACCCCCAGTCTTGTTCTTCCTCCCCCCATCTTGTTCATCCTCCCCCCATCTTGTTCTTCCTCCCCACCTTCTTCCTCCTCCCCATCTTGTTCTTCCTCCACCTATCTTGTTCTTCCTCCCCCCATCTTGTTCTTCCTCCCCCCATCTTGTTCTTCCTCCCCACCTTCTTCCTCCCCATCTTGTTCTTCCTCCACCTATCTTGTTCTTCCTCCCCCAATCTTGTTCTTCCTCCCCCAGTCTTGTTCTTCCTCCCCCCATCTTGTTCTTCCTCCCCACCTTCTTCCTCCTCCCCATCTTGTTCTTCCTCCACCTATTTTGTTCTTCCTCCCCCCATCTTGTTCTTCCTCCACCTATCTTGTTCTTCCACCCCACCTTCATGTTCTTCCTCCACCCATCTTGTTCTTCCTCCCCACCTTCTTCCTCCACCCATCTTGTTCTTCCTCCCCACCTTCTTCCTCCTCCCCATCTTGTTCTTCATCCACCTATCTTGTTCTTCCTCCCCCCATCTTGTTCTTCCTCCTCCCACCTTCTTCCTCCCCCCACCTTCTTCCTCCTCCCCATCTTGTTCTTCCTCCACCTATCTTGTTCTTCCTCCCCCCATCTTGTTCTTCCACCCCCAGTCTTGTTCTTCCTCCCCCCATCTTGTTCTTCCTCCCCACCTTCTTCCTCCCCCCACCTTCTTCCTCCTCCCCATCTTGTTCTTCATCCACCTATCTTGTTCTTCCTCCCCCCATCTTGTTCTTCCTCCCCCCATCTTGTTCTTCATCCACCTATCTTGTTCTTCCTCCACCCATCTTGTTCTTCCTCCCCACCTTCTTCCTCCACCCATCTTGTTCTTCCTCCCCATCTTGTTCTTCATCCACCTATCTTGTTCTTCCTCCCCCTATCTTGTTCTTCCTCCCCCCACCTTCTTCCTCCCCCCACCTTCTTCCTCCTCCCCATCTTGTTCTTCCTCCACCTATCTTGTTCTTCCTCCCCCCATCTTGTTCTTCCACCCCCAGTCTTGTTCTTCCTCCCCCCATCTTGTTCTTCCTCCCCCCATCTTGTTCTTCCACCCCCAGTCTTGTTCTTCCTCCCCCCATCTTGTTCTTCCTCCCCCATCTTGTTCTTCCTCCCCCCACCTTCTTCCTCCCCCCACCTTCTTCCTCCTCCCCATCTTGTTCTTCCTCCCCCCATCTTGTTCTTCCTTCTCCCCATCTTGTTCTTCCTCCCCCCATCTTGTTCTTCCTCCCCCCCATCTTGTTCTTCCTCCCCCAGTCATGTTATTCCTCCCCCATCTTGTTCTTCCTCCCCCCACCTTCTTCCTCCCCCCACCTTCTTCCTCCTCCCCATCTTGTTCTTCCTCCACCTATCTTATTCTTCCTCCCCCCATCTTGTTCTTCCACCCCCAGTCTTGTTCTTCCTCCCCCCATCTTGTTCTTCCTCCCCCCATCTTGTTCTTCCACCCCCAGTCTTGTTCTTCCTCCCCCCATCATGTTCTTCCTCCCCCATCTTGTTCTTCCTCCCCCCACCTTCTTCCTCCCCCCACCTTCTTCCTCCTCCCCATCTTGTTCTTCCTCCCCCATCTTGTTCTTCCTTCTCCCCATCTTGTTCTTCCTCCACCTATCCTGTTCTTCCTCCTCCCATCTTGTTCTTCCTCTTCCCATCTTGTTCTTCCTCCTCCCCATCTTGTTCTTCCTCCTCCCATCTTGTCCTTCCTCCTCCCATCTTGTTCTTCCTCCATGCATCTTGTTCTTCCTCACCTTATCTTGTTCTTATTCCTCCCCATCTTGTTCTTCCCCCCCCATCTTATTTTCCTCCTCCCCATCTTGTTCTTCCTTCCCCCATCTTGTTCTTCCTCCACCTCATCTGGTGCTTCCTCCCCACCTTCTTGTTCATCCTCCCCCCATCTTGTTCTTCCTCCACTCATCTTGTTCTTCCTCCACTCATCTTGTTTTTTTCCCCCACCTTCTTGTTCTTCCTCCACTCATCTTGTTCTTCCTCCACCCATCTTGTTCTTCCTCCACTCATCTTGTTCTTCCTCCACTCATCTTGTTTTTTTCCCCCACCTTCTTGTTCTTCCTCCACTCATCTTGTTCTTCCTCCACTCATCTTGTTCTTCCTCCACTCATCTTGTTCTTCCTCCACTCATCTTGTTTTTCTCCCCCACCTTCTTGTTCTTCCTCCACCCATCTTGTTCTTCCTCCACTCATCTTGTTCTTCCTCCCCCCATCTTGTTCTTCCTCCACTCATCTTGTTCTTCCTCCACTCATCTTGTTCTTCCTCCACTCATCTTGTTTTTTTCCCCCTCCTTCTTGTTCATCCTCCCTCCATCTTGTTCTTCCTCCACCCATCTTGTTCTTCCTCCACTCATCTTGTTCTTCCTCCACTCATCTTGTTCTTCCTCCACTCATCTTGTTCTTCCTCCACTCATCTTGTTCTTCCTCCACTCATCTTGTTCTTCCTCCACCCATCTTGTTCTTCCTCCACTCATCTTGTTCTTCCTCCACTCATCTTGTTCTTCCTCCCCACCTTCTTGTTCTTCCTCCACCCATCTTGTTCTTCCTCCACTCATCTTGTTTTTCCTCCACTCATCTTGTTCTTCCTCCACCTATCTTGTTCTTCCTCCACTCATCTTGTTCTTCCTCCACCCATCTTGTTCTTCCTCCACCTATCTTGTTCTTCCTCCACTCATCTTGTTTTTCCTCCACTCATCTTGTTCTTCCTCCACCTATCTTGTTCTTCCTCCACTCATCTTGTTCTTCCTCCACCCATCTTGTTCTTCCTCCACTCATCTTGTTCTTCCTCCACTCATCTTGTTCTTCCTCCACCCATCTTGTTCTTCCTCCACCTATCTTGTTCTTCCTCCACTCATCTTGTTTTTCCTCCACTCATCTTGTTCTTCCTCCACTCATCTTGTTTTTCCTCCACTCAGCTTGTTCTTCCTCCACCCATCTTGTTCTTCCTCCACTCATCTTGTTTTTCCTCCACTCATCTTGTTTTTCCTCCACTCATCTTGTTCTTCCTCCACTCATCTTGTTCTTCCTCCACTCATCTTGTTCTTCCTCCACTCATCTTGTTCTTCCTCCACTCATCTTGTTCTTCCTACACTCATCTTGTTCTTCCTCCACTCATCTTGTTCTTCCTCCACTCATCTTGTTCTTCCTCCACTTATCTTGTTCTTCCTCCACTCATCTTGTTCTTCCTCCACTCATCTTGTTCTTCCTCCACCTATCTTGTTCTTCCTCCACTCATCTTGTTCTTCCTCCACTCATCTTGTTCTTCCTCCACTCATCTTGTTCTTCCTCCACTCATCTTGTTCTTCCTCCACCCATCTTGTTCTTCCTCCACCCATCTTGTTCTTCCTCCACTCATCTTGTTCTTCCTCCACTCATCTTGTTCTTCCTCCCCACCTTCTTGTTCTTCCTCCACTCATATTGTTCTTCCTCCACCTATCTTGTTCTTCCTCCACCTATCTTGTTCTTCCTTCACTCATCTTGTTCTTCCTCCACCCATCTTGTTCTTCCTCCACTCATCTTGTTTTTCCTCCACTCATCTTGTTCTTCCTCCACTCATCTTGTTCTTCCTCCACTCATCTTGTTCTTCCTCCACTCATCTTGTTCTTCCTCCACTCATCTTGTTCTTCCTCCACTCATCTTGTTTTTCCTCCACTCATCTTGTTCTTCCTCCACTCATCTTGTTCTTCCTCCACTCATCTTGTTTTTCCTCCACTCATCTTGTTCTTCCTCCACTCATCTTGTTCTTCCTCCACTCATCTTGTTCTTCCTCCACTCATCTTGTTCTTCCTCCACTCATCTTGTTCTTCCTCCACCCATCTTGTTTTTCCTCCCCACCTTCTTGTTCTTCCTCCACCTCATCTGGTGCTTCCTCCACCCATCTTGTTCTTCCTCCACTCATCTTGTTTTTCCTCCCCACCTTCTTGTTCTTCCTCCACCTCATCTGGTGCTTCCTCCACCCATCTTGTTCTTCCTCCACTCATCTTGTTTTTGCTCCCCACCTTCTTGTTCTTCCTCCACTCATCTTGTTCTTCCTCCACTCATCTTGTTCTTCCTCCACTCATCTTGTTCTTCCTCCACTCATCTTGTTTTTTTCCCCCACCTTCTTGTTCTTCCTCCACTCATCTTGTTCTTCCTCCACTCATCTTGTTCTTCCTCCACTCATCTTGTTCTTCCTCCACCCATCTTGTTTTTCCTCCCCACCTTCTTGTTCTTCCTCCACCTCATCTGGTGCTTCCTCCACCCATCTTGTTCTTCCTCCACTCATCTTGTTTTTCCTCCCCACCTTCTTGTTCTTCCTCCACCTCATCTGGTGCTTCCTCCACTCATCTTGTTTTTCCTCCCCACCTTCTTGTTCTTCCTCCACTCATCTTGTTCTTCCTCCACTCATCTTGTTTTTCCTCCCCACCTTCTTGTTCTTCCTCCACTCATCTTGTTCTTCCTCCACTCATCTTGTTTTTCCTCCCCACCTTCTTGTTCTTCCTCCACTCATCTTGTTCTTCCTCCACTCATCTTGTTTTTCCTCCCCACCTTCTTGTTCTTCCTCCACCTCATCTGGTGCTTCCTCCAGCCATCTTGTTCTTCCTCCACTCATCTTGTTCTTCCTCCACTCATCTTGTTCTTCCTCCACTCATCTTGTTCTTCCTCCGCTCATCTTGTTCTTCCTCCACTCATCTTGTTCTTCCTCCACTCATCTTGTTCTTCCTCCACTCATCTTGTTCTTCCTCCACTCATCTTGTTCTTCCTCCACTCATCTTGTTCTTCCTCCACTCATCTTGTTTTTCCTCCCCACCTTCTTGTTCTTCCTCCACTCATCTTGTTTTTCCTCCCCACCTTCTTGTTCTTCCTCCACTCATCTTGTTCTTCCTCCACTCATCTTGTTCTTCCTCCACCAATCTTGTTTTTCCTCCCCACCTTCTTGTTCTTCCTCCACCTCATCTGGTGCTTCCTCCACCCATCTTGTTCTTCCTCCACTCATCTTGTTTTTCCTCCCCACCTTCTTGTTCTTCCTCCACTCATCTTGTTCTTCCTCCACTCATCTTGTTTTTCCTCCCCACCTTCTTGTTCTTCCTCCACTCATCTTGTTCTTCCTCCACTCATCTTGTTCTTCCTCCACCCATCTTGTTCTTCCTCCACTCATCTTGTTTTTCCTCGCCACCTTCTTGTTCTTCCTCCACTCATCTTGTTTTTCCTCCCCACCTTCTTGTTCTTGCTCCACTCATCTTGTTCTTCCTCCACTCATCTTGTTCTTCCTCCACCCATCTTGTTTTTCCTCCACTCATCTTGTTCTTCCTCCACTCATCTTGTTTTTCCTCCCCACCTTCTTGTTCTTCCTCCACCCATCTTGTTTTTCCTCCACTCATCTTGTTTTTCCTCCACTCATCTTGTTTTTCCTCCCCACCTTCTTGTTTTTCCTCCACTCATCTTGTTTTTCCTCCACTCATCTTGTTTTTCCTCCACTCATCTGGTGCTTCCTCCACCCATCTTGTTTTTCCTCCACTCATCTTGTTCTTCCTCCACTCATCTTGTTTTTCCTCCCCACCTTCTTGTTCTTCCTCCACCCATCTTGTTCTTCCTCCACTCATCTTGTTTTTCCTCCCCACCTTCTTGTTCTTCCTCCACTCATCTTGTTTTTCCTCCCCACCTTCTTGTTCTTCCTCCACTCATCTTGTTCTTCTTCCACTCATCTTGTTCTTCCTCCACCCATCTTGTTCATCCTCCACTCATCTTGTTTTTCCTCCACCCATCTTGTTTTTCCTCCCCACCTTCTTGTTCTTCCTCCACTCATCTTGTTCTTCCTCCACTCATCTTGTTTTTCCTCCCCACCTTCTTGTTTTTCCTCCACTCATCTTGTTTTTCCTCCCCACCTTCTTGTTCTTCCTCCACTCATCTTGTTTTTCCTCCCCACCTTCTTGTTCTTCCTCCACTCATCTTGTTCTTGCTCCACTCATCTTGTTCTTCCTCCACTCATCTTGTTCTTCCTCCCCACCTTCTTGTTCTTCCTCCACTCAACTTGTTCTTCCTCCACTCATCTTGTTCTTCCTCCACTCATCTTGTTTTTCCTCCCCACCTTCTTGTTCTTCCTCCACTCATCTTGTTCTTCCTCCACCCATCTTGTTCTTCCTCCACTCATCTTGTTTTTCCTCCCCACCTTCTTGTTCTTCCTCCACTCATCTTGTTCTTCCTCCACTCATCTTGTTCTTCCTCCACCCATCTTGTTCTTCCTCCACTCATCTTGTTTTTCCTCCCCACCTTCTTGTTCTTCCTCCACCCATCTTGTTTTTCCTCCCCACCTTCTTGTTCTTCCTCCACTCATCTTGTTCTTCCTCCACCCATCTTGTTCTTCCCTCAGCTCATCTTGTTCTTCTCTCAGCTCATCTTGTTCTTCCTCCACTCATCTTGTTCTTCCCTCAGCTCATCTTGTTCTTCCTCCACTCATCTTGTTCTTCCTCCACTCATCTTGTTCTTCCTCCACTCATCTTGTTCTTCCTCCACTCATCTTGTTCTTCCTCCACTCATCTTGTTCTTCCTCCACCCATCTTGTTTTTCCTCCCCACCTTTTTGTTCTTCCTCCACCCATCTTGTTTTTCCTCCCCACCTTCTTGTTCTTCCTCCACCCATCTTGTTTTTCCTCCCCACCTTCTTGTTCTTCCTCCACTCATCTTGTTCTTCCTCCACTCATCTTGTTTTTCCTCCCCACCTTCTTGTTCTTCCTCCACTCATCTTGTTCTTCCCTCAGCTCATCTTGTTCTTCCTCCACTCATCTTGTTCTTCCTCCACTCATCTTGTTCTTCCTCCACCCTTCTTGTTTTTCCTCCATACCTTCTTGTTCTTCCTCCACTCATCTTGTTCTTCCCTCAGCTCATCTTGTTCTTCCTCCACCCATCTTGTTCTTCCTCCACTCATCTTGTTCTTCCTCCACCCATCTTTTTTTTTCTCCCCACCTTCTTGTTCTTCCTCCACTCATCTTGTTCTTCCTCCACCCATCTTTTTTTCTCCCCACCTTTTTGTTCTTCCTCCACTCATCTTGTTCTTCCTCCACTCATCTTGTTCTTCCTCCACTCATCTTGTTCTTCCTCCACCCATCTTGTTCTTCCTCCACTCATCTTGTTCTTCCCTCAGCTCATCTTGTTCTTCCTCCACTCATCTTGTTCTTCCTCCACTCATCTTGTTCTTCCTCCACCCATCTTGTTCTTCCTCCACTCATCTTGTTCTTCCTCCACTCATCTTGTTCTTCCTCCACTCATCTTGTTCTTCCCTCAGCTCATCTTGTTCTTCCTCCACTCATCTTGTTCTTCCCTCAGCTCATCTTGTTCTTCCTCCACTCATCTTGTTCTTCCTCCACTCATCTTGTTCTTCCTCCACTCATCTTGTTCTTCCTCCACCCATCTTGTTCTTCCTCCACCCATCTTGTTCTTCCTCCACTCATCTTGTTCTTCCTCCACTCATCTTGTTCTTCCTCCACCCATCTTGTTTTTCCTCCCCACCTTCTTGTTCTTCCTCCACCCATCTTGTTTTTCCTCCCCACCTTCTTGTTCTTCCTCCACTCATCTTGTTCTTCCTCCACTCATCTTGTTTTTCCTCCACCCATCTTTTTTTTCCTCCCCACCTTCTTGTTCTTCCTCCACTCATCTTGTTCTTCCTCCATCCATCTTGTTTTTCCTCCCCACCTTCTTGTTCTTCCTCCACCCATCTTGTTTTTCCTCCCCACCTTCTTGTTCTTCCTCCACTCATCTTGTTCTTCCTCCACCCATCTTGTTTTTCCTCCCCACCTTCTTGTTCTTCCTCCACCCATCTTGTTTTTCCTCCCCACCTTCTTGTTCTTCCTCCACTCATCTTGTTTTTCCTCCCCACCTTCTTGTTCTTCCTCCAACCATCTTGTTTTTCCTCCCCACCTTCTTGTTCTTCCTCCACTCATCTTGTTTTTCCTCCACCCATCTTGTTTTTCCTCCCCACCTTCTTGTTCTTCCTCCACTCATCTTGTTCTTCCTCCACCCATCTTGTTTTTCCTCCCCACCTTCTTGTTCTTCCTCCACCCATCTTGTTTTTCCTCCCCACCTTCTTGTTCTTCCTCCACTCATCTTGTTTTTCCTCCACCCATCTTGTTTTTCCTCCCCACCTTCTTGTTCTTCCTCCACTCATCTTGTTTTTCCTCCACCCATCTTGTTTTTCCTCCCCACCCTTCTTGTTCTTCCTCCACTCATCTTGTTCTTCCTCCACCCATCTTGTTTTTCCTCCCCACCTTCTTGTTCTTCCTCCACCCATCTTGTTTTTCCTCCCCACCTTCTTGTTCTTCCTCCACTCATCTTGTTCTTCCTCCACCCATCTTGTTCTTCCTCCACCCATCTTGTTCTTCCTCCACTCATCTTGTTCTTCCTCCACTCATCTTGTTCTTCCTCCACCCATCTTGTTTTTCCTCCCCACCTTCTTGTTCTTCCTCCACCCATCTTGTTTTTCCTCCCCACCTTCTTGTTCTTCCTCCACCCATCTTGTTTTTCCTCCCCACCTTCTTGTTCTTCCTCCACCCATCTTGTTTTTCCTCCCCACCTTCTTGTTCTTCCTCCACCCATCTTGTTTTTCCTCCCCACCTTCTTGTTCTTCCTCTACTCATCTTGTTCTTCCTCCACCCATCTTGTTTTTCCTCCCCACCTTCTTGTTCTTCCTCCACTCATCTTGTTCTTCCTCCACTCATCTTGTTTTTCCTCCACCCATCTTGTTCTTCCTCCACCCATCTTGTTCTTCCTCCACTCATCTTGTTCTTCCTCCACCCATCTTGTTTTTCCTCCCCACCTTCTTGTTCTTCCTCCACTCATCTTGTTCTTCCTCCACTCATCTTGTTCTTCCTCCACCCATCTTGTTCTTCCTCCACTCATCTTGTTCTTCCTCCACCCATCTTGTTTTTCCTCCCCACCTTCTTGTTCTTCCTCCACTCATCTTGTTCTTCCTCCACCCATCTTGTTTTTCCTCCCCACCTTCTTGTTCTTCCTCCACTCATCTTGTTCTTCCTCCACCCATCTTGTTTTTCCTCCCCACCTTCTTGTTCTTCCTCCACTCATCTTGTTCTTCCTCCACTCATCTTGTTTTTCCTCCCCACCTTCTTGTTCTTCCTCCACTCATCTTGTTCTTCCCTCAGCTCATCTTATTCTTCCTCCCCACCTTCTTGTTCTTCCTCCACTCATCTTGTTCTTCCTCCACCCATCTTGTTCTTCCTCCACTCATCTTGTTCTTCCTCCACTCATCTTGTTCTTCCTCCCCACCTTCTTGTTCTTCCTCCACTCATCTTGTTCTTCCTCCACCCTTCTTGTTCTTCCTCCCCACCTTCTTGTTCTTCCTCCACTCATCTTGTTCTTCCTCCACCCATCTTGTTCTTCCTCCACTCATCTTGTTCTTCCTCCACTCATCTTGTTCTTCCTCCACTCATCTTGTTCTTCCCTCAGCTCATCTTGTTCTTCCTCCACCCATCTTGTTCTTCCTCCACTCATCTTGTTCTTCCTCCACCCATCTTTTTTTTTCTCCCCACCTTCTTGTTCTTCCTCCACTCATCTTGTTCTTCCTCCACTCATCTTGTTCTTCCCTCAGCTCATCTTGTTCTTCCTCCACTCATCTTGTTCTTCCTCCACTCATCTTGTTCTTCCTCCACCCATCTTTTTTTTTCTCCCCACCTTCTTGTTCTTCCTCCACTCATCTTGTTCTTCCTCCACCCATCTTGTTCTTCCTCCACTCATCTTGTTCTTCCTCCACTCATCTTGTTCTTCCCTCAGCTCATCTTGTTCTTCCTCCACCCATCTTGTTCTTCCTCCACTCATCTTGTTCTTCCTCCACCCATCTTTTTTTTTCTCCCCACCTTCTTGTTCTTCCTCCACTCATCTTGTTCTCCTCCACTCATCTTGTTCTTCCCTCAGCTCATCTTGTTCTTCCTCCACTCATCTTGTTCTTCCTCCACCCATCTTGTTCTTCCTCCACTCATCTTGTTCTTCCTCCACTCATCTTGTTCTTCGCTCAGCTCATCTTGTTCTTCCTCCACCCATCTTGTTCTTCCTCCACTCATCTTGTTCTTCCTCCACCCATCTTTTTTTTTCTCCCCACCTTCTTGTTCTTCCTCCACTCATCTTGTTCTTCCTCCACCCATCTTTTTTTTCCTCCACTCATCTTGTTCTTCCTCCACTCATCTTGTTCTTCCTCCACTCATCTTGTTCTTCCTCCACCCATCCTGTTCTTCCTCCACTCATCTTGTTCTTCCTCCACTCATCTTGTTCTTCCTCCACTCATCTTGTTCTTCCCTCAGCTCATCTTGTTCTTCTTCCACTCATCTTGTTCTTCCCTCAGCTCATCTTGTTCTTCCTCCACTCATCTTGTTCTTCCCCCACTCATCTTGTTCTTCCTCCACTCATCTTGTTCTTCCTCCACCCATCTTGTTCTTCCTCCACCCATCTTGTTCTTCCTCCACTCATCTTGTTCTTCGTCCACTCATCTTGTTCTTCCTCCACCCATCTTGTTCTTCCTCCCCACCTTCTTGTTCTTCCTCCACCCATCTTGTTTTTCCTCCCCACCTTCTTGTTCTTCCTCCACTCATCTTGTTTTTCCTCCACCCATCTTTTTTTCCTCCCCACCTTCTTGTTCTTCCTCCACTCATCTTGTTCTTCCTCCATCCATCTTGTTTTTCCTCCCCACCTTCTTGTTCTTCCTCCACCCATCTTGTTTTTCCTCCCCACCTTCTTGTTCTTCCTCCACTCATCTTGTTCTTCCTCCACCCATCTTGTTTTTCCTCCCCACCTTCTTGTTCTTCCTCCACCCATCTTGTTTTTCCTCCCCACCTTCTTGTTCTTCCTCCACTCATCTTGTTTTTCCTCCCCACCTTCTTGTTCTTCCTCCAACCATCTTGTTTTTCCTCCCCACCTTCTTGTTCTTCCTCCACTCATCTTGTTTTTCCTCCACCCATCTTGTTTTTCCTCCCCACCTTCTTGTTCTTCCTCCACTCATCTTGTTCTTCCTCCACCCATCTTGTTTTTCCTCCCCACCTTCTTGTTCTTCCTCCACCCATCTTGTTTTTCCTCCCCACCTTCTTGTTCTTCCTCCACTCATCTTGTTTTTCCTCCACCCATCTTGTTTTTCCTCCCCACCTTCTTGTTCTTCCTCCACTCATCTTGTTTTTCCTCCACCCATCTTGTTTTTCCTCCCCACCCTTCTTGTTCTTCCTCCACTCATCTTGTTCTTCCTCCACCCATCTTGTTTTTCCTCCCCACCTTCTTGTTCTTCCTCCACCCATCTTGTTTTTCCTCCCCACCTTCTTGTTCTTCCTCCACTCATCTTGTTCTTCCTCCACCCATCTTGTTCTTCCTCCACCCATCTTGTTCTTCCTCCACTCATCTTGTTCTTCCTCCACCCATCTTGTTTTTCCTCCCCACCTTCTTGTTCTTCCTCCACCCATCTTGTTTTTCCTCCCCACCTTCTTGTTCTTCCTCCACCCATCTTGTTTTTCCTCCCCACCTTCTTGTTCTTCCTCCACTCATCTTGTTCTTCCTCCACCCATCTTGTTTTTCCTCCCCACCTTCTTGTTCTTCCTCCACTCATCTTGTTCTTCCCTCAGCTCATCTTATTCTTCCTCCCCACCTTCTTGTTCTTCCTCCACTCATCTTGTTCTTCCTCCACCCATCTTGTTCTTCCTCCACTCATCTTGTTCTTCCTCCACTCATCTTGTTCTTCCTCCCCACCTTCTTGTTCTTCCTCCACTCATCTTGTTCTTCCTCCACCCTTCTTGTTCTTCCTCCCCACCTTCTTGTTCTTCCTCCACTCATCTTGTTCTTCCTCCACCCATCTTGTTCTTCCTCCACTCATCTTGTTCTTCCTCCACTCATCTTGTTCTTCCTCCACTCATCTTGTTCTTCCCTCAGCTCATCTTGTTCTTCCTCCACCCATCTTGTTCTTCCTCCACTCATCTTGTTCTTCCTCCACTCATCTTGTTTTTCCTCCCCACCTTCTTGTTTTTCCTCCACTCATCTTGTTTTTCCTCCACTCATCTTGTTTTTCCTCCACTCATCTTGTTTTTCCTCCACTCATCTGGTGCTTCCTCCACCCATCTTGTTTTTCCTCCACTCATCTTGTTCTTCCTCCACTCATCTTGTTTTTCCTCCCCACCTTCTTGTTCTTCCTCCACCCATCTTGTTCTTCCTCCACTCATCTTGTTTTTCCTCCCCACCTTCTTGTTCTTCCTCCACTCATCTTGTTTTTCCTCCCCACCTTCTTGTTCTTCCTCCACTCATCTTGTTCTTCTTCCACTCATCTTGTTCTTCCTCCACCCATCTTGTTCATCCTCCACTCATCTTGTTTTTCCTCCACCCATCTTGTTTTTCCTCCCCACCTTCTTGTTCTTCCTCCACTCATCTTGTTCTTCCTCCACTCATCTTGTTTTTCCTCCCCACCTTCTTGTTTTTCCTCCACTCATCTTGTTTTTCCTCCCCACCTTCTTGTTCTTCCTCCACTCATCTTGTTTTTCCTCCCCACCTTCTTGTTCTTCCTCCACTCATCTTGTTCTTGCTCCACTCATCTTGTTCTTCCTCCACTCATCTTGTTCTTCCTCCCCACCTTCTTGTTCTTCCTCCACTCATCTTGTTCTTCCTCCACTCATCTTGTTCTTCCTCCACTCATCTTGTTTTTCCTCCCCACCTTCTTGTTCTTCCTCCACTCATCTTGTTCTTCCTCCACCCATCTTGTTCTTCCTCCACTCATCTTGTTTTTCCTCCCCACCTTCTTGTTCTTCCTCCACTCATCTTGTTCTTCCTCCACTCATCTTGTTCTTCCTCCACCCATCTTGTTCTTCCTCCACTCATCTTGTTTTTCCTCCCCACCTTCTTGTTCTTCCTCCACCCATCTTGTTTTTCCTCCCCACCTTCTTGTTATTCCTCCACTCATCTTGTTCTTCCTCCACCCATCTTGTTCTTCCCTCAGCTCATCTTGTTCTTCTCTCAGCTCATCTTGTTCTTCCTCCACTCATCTTGTTCTTCCCTCAGCTCATCTTGTTCTTCCTCCACTCATCTTGTTCTTCCTCCACTCATCTTGTTCTTCCTCCACTCATCTTGTTCTTCCTCCACTCATCTTGTTCTTCCTCCACCCATCTTGTTTTTCCTCCCCACCTTTTTGTTCTTCCTCCACCCATCTTGTTTTTCCTCCCCACCTTCTTGTTCTTCCTCCACTCATCTTGTTTTTCCTCCCCACCTTCTTGTTCTTCCTCCACTCATCTTGTTCTTCCTCCACTCATCTTGTTTTTCCTCCCCACCTTCTTGTTCTTCCTCCACTCATCTTGTTCTTCCCTCAGCTCATCTTGTTCTTCCTCCACTCATCTTGTTCTTCCTCCACTCATCTTGTTCTTCCTCCACCCTTCTTGTTTTTCCTCCATACCTTCTTGTTCTTCCTCCACTCATCTTGTTCTTCCCTCAGCTCATCTTGTTCTTCCTCCACCCATCTTGTTCTTCCTCCACTCATCTTGTTCTTCCTCCACCCATCTTTTTTTTTCTCCCCACCTTCTTGTTCTTCCTCCACTCATCTTGTTCTTCCTCCACCCATCTTTTTTTTCTCCCCACCTTTTTGTTCTTCCTCCACTCATCTTGTTCTTCCTCCACTCATCTTGTTCTTCCTCCACTCATCTTGTTCTTCCTCCACCCATCTTGTTCTTCCTCCACTCATCTTGTTCTTCCCTCAGCTCATCTTGTTCTTCCTCCACTCATCTTGTTCTTCCTCCACTCATCTTGTTCTTCCTCCACCCATCTTGTTCTTCCTCCACTCATCTTGTTCTTCCTCCACTCATCTTGTTCTTCCTCCACTCATCTTGTTCTTCCCTCAGCTCATCTTGTTCTTCCTCCCCACCTTCTTGTTCTTCCTCCACCCATCTTGTTTTTCCTCCCCACCTTCTTGTTCTTCCTCCACTCATCTTGTTCTTCCTCCACTCATCTTGTTTTTCCTCCACCCATCTTTTTTTTCCTCCCCACCTTCTTGTTCTTCCTCCACTCATCTTGTTCTTCCTCCATCCATCTTGTTTTTCCTCCCCACCTTCTTGTTCTTCCTCCACCCATCTTGTTTTTCCTCCCCACCTTCTTGTTCTTCCTCCACTCATCTTGTTCTTCCTCCACCCATCTTGTTTTTCCTCCCCACCTTCTTGTTCTTCCTCCACCCATCTTGTTTTTCCTCCCCACCTTCTTGTTCTTCCTCCACTCATCTTGTTTTTCCTCCCCACCTTCTTGTTCTTCCTCCAACCATCTTGTTTTTCCTCCCCACCTTCTTGTTCTTCCTCCACTCATCTTGTTTTTCCTCCACCCATCTTGTTTTTCCTCCCCACCTTCTTGTTCTTCCTCCACTCATCTTGTTCTTCCTCCACCCATCTTGTTTTTCCTCCCCACCTTCTTGTTCTTCCTCCACCCATCTTGTTTTTCCTCCCCACCTTCTTGTTCTTCCTCCACTCATCTTGTTTTTCCTCCACCCATCTTGTTTTTCCTCCCCACCTTCTTGTTCTTCCTCCACTCATCTTGTTTTTCCTCCACCCATCTTGTTTTTCCTCCCCACCCTTCTTGTTCTTCCTCCACTCATCTTGTTCTTCCTCCACCCATCTTGTTTTTCCTCCCCACCTTCTTGTTCTTCCTCCACCCATCTTGTTTTTCCTCCCCACCTTCTTGTTCTTCCTCCACTCATCTTGTTCTTCCTCCACCCATCTTGTTCTTCCTCCACCCATCTTGTTCTTCCTCCACTCATCTTGTTCTTCCTCCACTCATCTTGTTCTTCCTCCACCCATCTTGTTTTTCCTCCCCACCTTCTTGTTCTTCCTCCACCCATCTTGTTTTTCCTCCCCACCTTCTTGTTCTTCCTCCACCCATCTTGTTTTTCCTCCCCACCTTCTTGTTCTTCCTCCACCCATCTTGTTTTTCCTCCCCACCTTCTTGTTCTTCCTCCACCCATCTTGTTTTTCCTCCCCACCTTCTTGTTCTTCCTCTACTCATCTTGTTCTTCCTCCACCCATCTTGTTTTTCCTCCCCACCTTCTTGTTCTTCCTCCACTCATCTTGTTCTTCCTCCACTCATCTTGTTTTTCCTCCACCCATCTTGTTCTTCCTCCACCCATCTTGTTCTTCCTCCACTCATCTTGTTCTTCCTCCACCCATCTTGTTTTTCCTCCCCACCTTCTTGTTCTTCCTCCACTCATCTTGTTCTTCCTCCACTCATCTTGTTCTTCCTCCACCCATCTTGTTCTTCCTCCACTCATCTTGTTCTTCCTCCACCCATCTTGTTTTTCCTCCCCACCTTCTTGTTCTTCCTCCACTCATCTTGTTCTTCCTCCACCCATCTTGTTTTTCCTCCCCACCTTCTTGTTCTTCCTCCACTCATCTTGTTCTTCCTCCACCCATCTTGTTTTTCCTCCCCACCTTCTTGTTCTTCCTCCACTCATCTTGTTCTTCCTCCATTCATCTTGTTTTTCCTCCCCACCTTCTTGTTCTTCCTCCACTCATCTTGTTCTTCCCTCAGCTCATCTTATTCTTCCTCCCCACCTTCTTGTTCTTCCTCCACTCATCTTGTTCTTCCTCCACCCATCTTGTTCTTCCTCCACTCATCTTGTTCTTCCTCCACTCATCTTGTTCTTCCTCCACTCATCTTGTTCTTCCTCCACCCTTCTTGTTCTTCCTCCCCACCTTCTTGTTCTTCCTCCACTCATCTTGTTCTTCCTCCACCCATCTTGTTCTTCCTCCACTCATCTTGTTCTTCCTCCACTCATCTTGTTCTTCCTCCACTCATCTTGTTCTTCCCTCAGCTCATCTTGTTCTTCCTCCACCCATCTTGTTCTTCCTCCACTCATCTTGTTCTTCCTCCACCCATCTTTTTTTTTCTCCCCACCTTCTTGTTCTTCCTCCACTCATCTTGTTCTTCCTCCACTCATCTTGTTCTTCCCTCAGCTCATCTTGTTCTTCCTCCACTCATCTTGTTCTTCCTCCACTCATCTTGTTCTTCCTCCACCCATCTTTTTTTTTCTCCCCACCTTCTTGTTCTTCCTCCACTCATCTTGTTCTTCCTCCACCCATCTTGTTCTTCCTCCACTCATCTTGTTCTTCCTCCACTCATCTTGTTCTTCCCTCAGCTCATCTTGTTCTTCCTCCACCCATCTTGTTCTTCCTCCACTCATCTTGTTCTTCCTCCACCCATCTTTTTTTTTCTCCCCACCTTCTTGTTCTTCCTCCACTCATCTTGTTCTCCTCCACTCATCTTGTTCTTCCCTCAGCTCATCTTGTTCTTCCTCCACTCATCTTGTTCTTCCTCCACCCATCTTGTTCTTCCTCCACTCATCTTGTTCTTCCTCCACTCTTCTTGTTCTTCGCTCAGCTCATCTTGTTCTTCCTCCACCCATCTTGTTCTTCCTCCACTCATCTTGTTCTTCCTCCACCCATCTTTTTTTTTCTCCCCACCTTCTTGTTCTTCCTCCACTCATCTTGTTCTTCCTCCACCCATCTTTTTTTTCCTCCACTCATCTTGTTCTTCCTCCACTCATCTTGTTCTTCCTCCACTCATCTTGTTCTTCCTCCACCCATCCTGTTCTTCCTCCACTCATCTTGTTCTTCCTCCACTCATCTTGTTCTTCCTCCACTCATCTTGTTCTTCCCTCAGCTCATCTTGTTCTTCTTCCACTCATCTTGTTCTTCCCTCAGCTCATCTTGTTCTTCCTCCACTCATCTTGTTCTTCCCCCACTCATCTTGTTCTTCCTCCACTCATCTTGTTCTTCCTCCACCCATCTTGTTCTTCCTCCACCCATCTTGTTCTTCCTCCACTCATCTTGTTCTTCGTCCACTCATCTTGTTCTTCCTCCACCCATCTTGTTCTTCCTCCCCACCTTCTTGTTCTTCCTCCACCCATCTTGTTTTTCCTCCCCACCTTCTTGTTCTTCCTCCACTCATCTTGTTTTTCCTCCACCCATCTTTTTTTTCCTCCCCACCTTCTTGTTCTTCCTCCACTCATCTTGTTCTTCCTCCATCCATCTTGTTTTTCCTCCCCACCTTCTTGTTCTTCCTCCACCCATCTTGTTTTTCCTCCCCACCTTCTTGTTCTTCCTCCACTCATCTTGTTCTTCCTCCACCCATCTTGTTTTTCCTCCCCACCTTCTTGTTCTTCCTCCACCCATCTTGTTTTTCCTCCCCACCTTCTTGTTCTTCCTCCACTCATCTTGTTTTTCCTCCCCACCTTCTTGTTCTTCCTCCACTCATCTTGTTCTTCCTCCACTCATCTTGTTCTTCCTCCACCCATCTTGTTCTTCCTCCACTCATCTTGTTTTTCCTCCCCACCTTCTTGTTCCTCCTCCACCCATCTTGTTTTTCCTCCCCACCTTCTTGTTCTTCCTCCACTCATCTTGTTCTTCCTCCACCCATCTTGTTCTTCCCTCAGCTCATCTTGTTCTTCTCTCAGCTCATCTTGTTCTTCCTCCACTCATCTTGTTCTTCCCTCAGCTCATCTTGTTCTTCCTCCACTCATCTTGTTCTTCCTCCACTCATCTTGTTCTTCCTCCACTCATCTTGTTCTTCCTCCACTCATCTTGTTCTTCCTCCACTCATCTTGTTCTTCCTCCAACCATCTTGTTTTTCCTCCCCACCTTTTTGTTCTTCCTCCACCCATCTTGTTTTTCCTCCCCACCTTCTTGTTCTTCCTCCACTCATCTTGTTTTTCCTCCCCACCTTCTTGTTCTTCCTCCACTCATCTTGTTCTTCCTCCACTCATCTTGTTTTTCCTCCCCACCTTCTTGTTCTTCCTCCACTCATCTTGTTCTTCCCTCAGCTCATCTTGTTCTTCCTCCACTCATCTTGTTCTTCCTCCACTCATCTTGTTCTTCCTCCACCCTTCTTGTTTTTCCTCCATACCTTCTTGTTCTTCCTCCACTCATCTTGTTCTTCCCTCAGCTCATCTTGTTCTTCCTCCACCCATCTTGTTCTTCCTCCACTCATCTTGTTCTTCCTCCACCCATCTTTTTTTTTCTCCCCACCTTCTTGTTCTTCCTCCACTCATCTTGTTCTTCCTCCACCCATCTTTTTTTTCTCCCCACCTTTTTGTTCTTCCTCCACTCATCTTGTTCTTCCTCCACTCATCTTGTTCTTCCTCCACTCATCTTGTTCTTCCTCCACCCATCTTGTTCTTCCTCCACTCATCTTGTTCTTCCCTCAGCTCATCTTGTTCTTCCTCCACTCATCTTGTTCTTCCTCCACTCATCTTGTTCTTCCTCCACCCATCTTGTTCTTCCTCCACTCATCTTGTTCTTCCTCCACTCATCTTGTTCTTCCTCCACTCATCTTGTTCTTCCCTCAGCTCATCTTGTTCTTCCTCCCCACCTTCTTGTTCTTCCTCCACCCATCTTGTTTTTCCTCCCCACCTTCTTGTTCTTCCTCCACTCATCTTGTTCTTCCTCCACTCATCTTGTTTTTCCTCCACCCATCTTTTTTTTCCTCCCCACCTTCTTGTTCTTCCTCCACTCATCTTGTTCTTCCTCCATCCATCTTGTTTTTCCTCCCCACCTTCTTGTTCTTCCTCCACCCATCTTGTTTTTCCTCCCCACCTTCTTGTTCTTCCTCCACTCATCTTGTTCTTCCTCCACCCATCTTGTTTTTCCTCCCCACCTTCTTGTTCTTCCTCCACCCATCTTGTTTTTCCTCCCCACCTTCTTGTTCTTCCTCCACTCATCTTGTTTTTCCTCCCCACCTTCTTGTTCTTCCTCCAACCATCTTGTTTTTCCTCCCCACCTTCTTGTTCTTCCTCCACTCATCTTGTTTTTCCTCCACCCATCTTGTTTTTCCTCCCCACCTTCTTGTTCTTCCTCCACTCATCTTGTTCTTCCTCCACCCATCTTGTTTTTCCTCCCCACCTTCTTGTTCTTCCTCCACCCATCTTGTTTTTCCTCCCCACCTTCTTGTTCTTCCTCCACTCATCTTGTTTTTCCTCCACCCATCTTGTTTTTCCTCCCCACCTTCTTGTTCTTCCTCCACTCATCTTGTTTTTCCTCCACCCATCTTGTTTTTCCTCCCCACCCTTCTTGTTCTTCCTCCACTCATCTTGTTCTTCCTCCACCCATCTTGTTTTTCCTCCCCACCTTCTTGTTCTTCCTCCACCCATCTTGTTTTTCCTCCCCACCTTCTTGTTCTTCCTCCACTCATCTTGTTCTTCCTCCACCCATCTTGTTCTTCCTCCACCCATCTTGTTCTTCCTCCACTCATCTTGTTCTTCCTCCACTCATCTTGTTCTTCCTCCACCCATCTTGTTTTTCCTCCCCACCTTCTTGTTCTTCCTCCACCCATCTTGTTTTTCCTCCCCACCTTCTTGTTCTTCCTCCACCCATCTTGTTTTTCCTCCCCACCTTCTTGTTCTTCCTCCACCCATCTTGTTTTTCCTCCCCACCTTCTTGTTCTTCCTCCACCCATCTTGTTTTTCCTCCCCACCTTCTTGTTCTTCCTCTACTCATCTTGTTCTTCCTCCACCCATCTTGTTTTTCCTCCCCACCTTCTTGTTCTTCCTCCACTCATCTTGTTCTTCCTCCACTCATCTTGTTTTTCCTCCACCCATCTTGTTCTTCCTCCACCCATCTTGTTCTTCCTCCACTCATCTTGTTCTTCCTCCACCCATCTTGTTTTTCCTCCCCACCTTCTTGTTCTTCCTCCACTCATCTTGTTCTTCCTCCACTCATCTTGTTCTTCCTCCACCCATCTTGTTCTTCCTCCACTCATCTTGTTCTTCCTCCACCCATCTTGTTTTTCCTCCCCACCTTCTTGTTCTTCCTCCACTCATCTTGTTCTTCCTCCACCCATCTTGTTTTTCCTCCCCACCTTCTTGTTCTTCCTCCACTCATCTTGTTCTTCCTCCACCCATCTTGTTTTTCCTCCCCACCTTCTTGTTCTTCCTCCACTCATCTTGTTCTTCCTCCATTCATCTTGTTTTTCCTCCCCACCTTCTTGTTCTTCCTCCACTCATCTTGTTCTTCCCTCAGCTCATCTTATTCTTCCTCCCCACCTTCTTGTTCTTCCTCCACTCATCTTGTTCTTCCTCCACCCATCTTGTTCTTCCTCCACTCATCTTGTTCTTCCTCCACTCATCTTGTTCTTCCTCCCCACCTTCTTGTTCTTCCTCCACTCATCTTGTTCTTCCTCCACTCATCTTGTTCTTCCCTCAGCTCATCTTGTTCTTCCTCCACCCATCTTGTTCTTCCTCCACTCATCTTGTTCTTCCTCCACCCATCTTTTTTTTTCTCCCCACCTTCTTGTTCTTCCTCCACTCATCTTGTTCTTCCTCCACTCATCTTGTTCTTCCCTCAGCTCATCTTGTTCTTCCTCCACTCATCTTGTTCTTCCTCCACTCATCTTGTTCTTCCTCCACCCATCTTTTTTTTTCTCCCCACCTTCTTGTTCTTCCTCCACTCATCTTGTTCTTCCTCCACCCATCTTGTTCTTCCTCCACTCATCTTGTTCTTCCTCCACTCATCTTGTTCTTCCCTCAGCTCATCTTGTTCTTCCTCCACCCATCTTGTTCTTCCTCCACTCATCTTGTTCTTCCTCCACCCATCTTTTTTTTTCTCCCCACCTTCTTGTTCTTCCTCCACTCATCTTGTTCTCCTCCACTCATCTTGTTCTTCCCTCAGCTCATCTTGTTCTTCCTCCACTCATCTTTTCTTCCTCCACCCATCTTGTTCTTCCTCCACTCATCTTGTTCTTCCTCCACTCATCTTGTTCTTCGCTCAGCTCATCTTGTTCTTCCTCCACCCATCTTGTTCTTCCTCCACTCATCTTGTTCTTCCTCCACCCATCTTTTTTTTCTCCCCACCTTCTTGTTCTTCCTCCACTCATCTTGTTCTTCCTCCACCCATCTTTTTTTTCCTCCACTCATCTTGTTCTTCCTCCACTCATCTTGTTCTTCCTCCACTCATCTTGTTCTTCCCTCAGCTCATCTTGTTCTTCTTCCACTCATCTTGTTCTTCCCTCAGCTCATCTTGTTCTTCCTCCACTCATCTTGTTCTTCCTCCACTCATCTTGTTCTTCCTCCACTCATCTTGTTCTTCCTCCACTCATCTTGTTCTTCCTCCACCCATCTTGTTTTTCCTCCCCACCTTTTTGTTCTTCCTCCACCCATCTTGTTTTTCCTCCCCACCTTCTTGTTCTTCCTCCACTCATCTTGTTTTTCCTCCCCACCTTCTTGTTCTTCCTCCACTCATCTTGTTCTTCCTCCACTCATCTTGTTTTTCCTCCCCACCTTCTTGTTCTTCCTCCACTCATCTTGTTCTTCCCTCAGCTCATCTTGTTCTTCCTCCACTCATCTTGTTCTTCCTCCACTCATCTTGTTCTTCCTCCACCCTTCTTGTTTTTCCTCCATACCTTCTTGTTCTTCCTCCACTCATCTTGTTCTTCCCTCAGCTCATCTTGTTCTTCCTCCACCCATCTTGTTCTTCCTCCACTCATCTTGTTCTTCCTCCACCCATCTTTTTTTTTCTCCCCACCTTCTTGTTCTTCCTCCACTCATCTTGTTCTTCCTCCACCCATCTTTTTTTTCTCCCCACCTTTTTGTTCTTCCTCCACTCATCTTGTTCTTCCTCCACTCATCTTGTTCTTCCTCCACTCATCTTGTTCTTCCTCCACCCATCTTGTTCTTCCTCCACTCATCTTGTTCTTCCCTCAGCTCATCTTGTTCTTCCTCCACTCATCTTGTTCTTCCTCCACTCATCTTGTTCTTCCTCCACCCATCTTGTTCTTCCTCCACTCATCTTGTTCTTCCTCCACTCATCTTGTTCTTCCTCCACTCATCTTGTTCTTCCCTCAGCTCATCTTGTTCTTCCTCCCCACCTTCTTGTTCTTCCTCCACCCATCTTGTTTTTCCTCCCCACCTTCTTGTTCTTCCTCCACTCATCTTGTTCTTCCTCCACTCATCTTGTTTTTCCTCCACCCATCTTTTTTTTCCTCCCCACCTTCTTGTTCTTCCTCCACTCATCTTGTTCTTCCTCCATCCATCTTGTTTTTCCTCCCCACCTTCTTGTTCTTCCTCCACCCATCTTGTTTTTCCTCCCCACCTTCTTGTTCTTCCTCCACTCATCTTGTTCTTCCTCCACCCATCTTGTTTTTCCTCCCCACCTTCTTGTTCTTCCTCCACCCATCTTGTTTTTCCTCCCCACCTTCTTGTTCTTCCTCCACTCATCTTGTTTTTCCTCCCCACCTTCTTGTTCTTCCTCCAACCATCTTGTTTTTCCTCCCCACCTTCTTGTTCTTCCTCCACTCATCTTGTTTTTCCTCCACCCATCTTGTTTTTCCTCCCCACCTTCTTGTTCTTCCTCCACTCATCTTGTTCTTCCTCCACCCATCTTGTTTTTCCTCCCCACCTTCTTGTTCTTCCTCCACCCATCTTGTTTTTCCTCCCCACCTTCTTGTTCTTCCTCCACTCATCTTGTTTTTCCTCCACCCATCTTGTTTTTCCTCCCCACCTTCTTGTTCTTCCTCCACTCATCTTGTTTTTCCTCCACCCATCTTGTTTTTCCTCCCCACCCTTCTTGTTCTTCCTCCACTCATCTTGTTCTTCCTCCACCCATCTTGTTTTTCCTCCCCACCTTCTTGTTCTTCCTCCACCCATCTTGTTTTTCCTCCCCACCTTCTTGTTCTTCCTCCACTCATCTTGTTCTTCCTCCACCCATCTTGTTCTTCCTCCACCCATCTTGTTCTTCCTCCACTCATCTTGTTCTTCCTCCACTCATCTTGTTCTTCCTCCACCCATCTTGTTTTTCCTCCCCACCTTCTTGTTCTTCCTCCACCCATCTTGTTTTTCCTCCCCACCTTCTTGTTCTTCCTCCACCCATCTTGTTTTTCCTCCCCACCTTCTTGTTCTTCCTCCACCCATCTTGTTTTTCCTCCCCACCTTCTTGTTCTTCCTCCACCCATCTTGTTTTTCCTCCCCACCTTCTTGTTCTTCCTCTACTCATCTTGTTCTTCCTCCACCCATCTTGTTTTTCCTCCCCACCTTCTTGTTCTTCCTCCACTCATCTTGTTCTTCCTCCACTCATCTTGTTTTTCCTCCACCCATCTTGTTCTTCCTCCACCCATCTTGTTCTTCCTCCACTCATCTTGTTCTTCCTCCACCCATCTTGTTTTTCCTCCCCACCTTCTTGTTCTTCCTCCACTCATCTTGTTCTTCCTCCACTCATCTTGTTCTTCCTCCACCCATCTTGTTCTTCCTCCACTCATCTTGTTCTTCCTCCACCCATCTTGTTTTTCCTCCCCACCTTCTTGTTCTTCCTCCACTCATCTTGTTCTTCCTCCACCCATCTTGTTTTTCCTCCCCACCTTCTTGTTCTTCCTCCACTCATCTTGTTCTTCCTCCACCCATCTTGTTTTTCCTCCCCACCTTCTTGTTCTTCCTCCACTCATCTTGTTCTTCCTCCATTCATCTTGTTTTTCCTCCCCACCTTCTTGTTCTTCCTCCACTCATCTTGTTCTTCCCTCAGCTCATCTTATTCTTCCTCCCCACCTTCTTGTTCTTCCTCCACTCATCTTGTTCTTCCTCCACCCATCTTGTTCTTCCTCCACTCATCTTGTTCTTCCTCCACTCATCTTGTTCTTCCTCCCCACCTTCTTGTTCTTCCTCCACTCATCTTGTTCTTCCTCCACCCTTCTTGTTCTTCCTCCCCACCTTCTTGTTCTTCCTCCACTCATCTTGTTCTTCCTCCACCCATCTTGTTCTTCCTCCACTCATCTTGTTCTTCCTCCACTCATCTTGTTCTTCCTCCACTCATCTTGTTCTTCCCTCAGCTCATCTTGTTCTTCCTCCACCCATCTTGTTCTTCCTCCACTCATCTTGTTCTTCCTCCACCCATCTTTTTTTTTCTCCCCACCTTCTTGTTCTTCCTCCACTCATCTTGTTCTTCCTCCACTCATCTTGTTCTTCCCTCAGCTCATCTTGTTCTTCCTCCACTCATCTTGTTCTTCCTCCACTCATCTTGTTCTTCCTCCACCCATCTTTTTTTTTCTCCCCACCTTCTTGTTCTTCCTCCACTCATCTTGTTCTTCCTCCACCCATCTTGTTCTTCCTCCACTCATCTTGTTCTTCCTCCACTCATCTTGTTCTTCCCTCAGCTCATCTTGTTCTTCCTCCACCCATCTTGTTCTTCCTCCACTCATCTTGTTCTTCCTCCACCCATCTTTTTTTTTCTCCCCACCTTCTTGTTCTTCCTCCACTCATCTTGTTCTCCTCCACTCATCTTGTTCTTCCCTCAGCTCATCTTGTTCTTCCTCCACTCATCTTGTTCTTCCTCCACCCATCTTGTTCTTCCTCCACTCATCTTGTTCTTCCTCCACTCTTCTTGTTCTTCGCTCAGCTCATCTTGTTCTTCCTCCACCCATCTTGTTCTTCCTCCACTCATCTTGTTCTTCCTCCACCCATCTTTTTTTTTCTCCCCACCTTCTTGTTCTTCCTCCACTCATCTTGTTCTTCCTCCACCCATCTTTTTTTTCCTCCACTCATCTTGTTCTTCCTCCACTCATCTTGTTCTTCCTCCACTCATCTTGTTCTTCCTCCACCCATCCTGTTCTTCCTCCACTCATCTTGTTCTTCCTCCACTCATCTTGTTCTTCCTCCACTCATCTTGTTCTTCCCTCAGCTCATCTTGTTCTTCTTCCACTCATCTTGTTCTTCCCTCAGCTCATCTTGTTCTTCCTCCACTCATCTTGTTCTTCCCCCACTCATCTTGTTCTTCCTCCACTCATCTTGTTCTTCCTCCACCCATCTTGTTCTTCCTCCACCCATCTTGTTCTTCCTCCACTCATCTTGTTCTTCGTCCACTCATCTTGTTCTTCCTCCACCCATCTTGTTCTTCCTCCCCACCTTCTTGTTCTTCCTCCACCCATCTTGTTTTTCCTCCCCACCTTCTTGTTCTTCCTCCACTCATCTTGTTTTTCCTCCACCCATCTTTTTTTTCCTCCCCACCTTCTTGTTCTTCCTCCACTCATCTTGTTCTTCCTCCATCCATCTTGTTTTTCCTCCCCACCTTCTTGTTCTTCCTCCACCCATCTTGTTTTTCCTCCCCACCTTCTTGTTCTTCCTCCACTCATCTTGTTCTTCCTCCACCCATCTTGTTTTTCCTCCCCACCTTCTTGTTCTTCCTCCACCCATCTTGTTTTTCCTCCCCACCTTCTTGTTCTTCCTCCACTCATCTTGTTTTTCCTCCCCACCTTCTTGTTCTTCCTCCACTCATCTTGTTCTTCCTCCACTCATCTTGTTCTTCCTCCACCCATCTTGTTCTTCCTCCACTCATCTTGTTTTTCCTCCCCACCTTCTTGTTCCTCCTCCACCCATCTTGTTTTTCCTCCCCACCTTCTTGTTCTTCCTCCACTCATCTTGTTCTTCCTCCACCCATCTTGTTCTTCCCTCAGCTCATCTTGTTCTTCTCTCAGCTCATCTTGTTCTTCCTCCACTCATCTTGTTCTTCCCTCAGCTCATCTTGTTCTTCCTCCACTCATCTTGTTCTTCCTCCACTCATCTTGTTCTTCCTCCACTCATCTTGTTCTTCCTCCACTCATCTTGTTCTTCCTCCACTCATCTTGTTCTTCCTCCAACCATCTTGTTTTTCCTCCCCACCTTTTTGTTCTTCCTCCACCCATCTTGTTTTTCCTCCCCACCTTCTTGTTCTTCCTCCACTCATCTTGTTTTTCCTCCCCACCTTCTTGTTCTTCCTCCACTCATCTTGTTCTTCCTCCACTCATCTTGTTTTTCCTCCCCACCTTCTTGTTCTTCCTCCACTCATCTTGTTCTTCCCTCAGCTCATCTTGTTCTTCCTCCACTCATCTTGTTCTTCCTCCACTCATCTTGTTCTTCCTCCACCCTTCTTGTTTTTCCTCCATACCTTCTTGTTCTTCCTCCACTCATCTTGTTCTTCCCTCAGCTCATCTTGTTCTTCCTCCACCCATCTTGTTCTTCCTCCACTCATCTTGTTCTTCCTCCACCCATCTTTTTTTTTCTCCCCACCTTCTTGTTCTTCCTCCACTCATCTTGTTCTTCCTCCACCCATCTTTTTTTTCTCCCCACCTTTTTGTTCTTCCTCCACTCATCTTGTTCTTCCTCCACTCATCTTGTTCTTCCTCCACTCATCTTGTTCTTCCTCCACCCATCTTGTTCTTCCTCCACTCATCTTGTTCTTCCCTCAGCTCATCTTGTTCTTCCTCCACTCATCTTGTTCTTCCTCCACTCATCTTGTTCTTCCTCCACCCATCTTGTTCTTCCTCCACTCATCTTGTTCTTCCTCCACTCATCTTGTTCTTCCTCCACTCATCTTGTTCTTCCCTCAGCTCATCTTGTTCTTCCTCCCCACCTTCTTGTTCTTCCTCCACCCATCTTGTTTTTCCTCCCCACCTTCTTGTTCTTCCTCCACTCATCTTGTTCTTCCTCCACTCATCTTGTTTTTCCTCCACCCATCTTTTTTTTCCTCCCCACCTTCTTGTTCTTCCTCCACTCATCTTGTTCTTCCTCCATCCATCTTGTTTTTCCTCCCCACCTTCTTGTTCTTCCTCCACCCATCTTGTTTTTCCTCCCCACCTTCTTGTTCTTCCTCCACTCATCTTGTTCTTCCTCCACCCATCTTGTTTTTCCTCCCCACCTTCTTGTTCTTCCTCCACCCATCTTGTTTTTCCTCCCCACCTTCTTGTTCTTCCTCCACTCATCTTGTTTTTCCTCCCCACCTTCTTGTTCTTCCTCCAACCATCTTGTTTTTCCTCCCCACCTTCTTGTTCTTCCTCCACTCATCTTGTTTTTCCTCCACCCATCTTGTTTTTCCTCCCCACCTTCTTGTTCTTCCTCCACTCATCTTGTTCTTCCTCCACCCATCTTGTTTTTCCTCCCCACCTTCTTGTTCTTCCTCCACCCATCTTGTTTTTCCTCCCCACCTTCTTGTTCTTCCTCCACTCATCTTGTTTTTCCTCCACCCATCTTGTTTTTCCTCCCCACCTTCTTGTTCTTCCTCCACTCATCTTGTTTTTCCTCCACCCATCTTGTTTTTCCTCCCCACCCTTCTTGTTCTTCCTCCACTCATCTTGTTCTTCCTCCACCCATCTTGTTTTTCCTCCCCACCTTCTTGTTCTTCCTCCACCCATCTTGTTTTTCCTCCCCACCTTCTTGTTCTTCCTCCACTCATCTTGTTCTTCCTCCACCCATCTTGTTCTTCCTCCACCCATCTTGTTCTTCCTCCACTCATCTTGTTCTTCCTCCACTCATCTTGTTCTTCCTCCACCCATCTTGTTTTTCCTCCCCACCTTCTTGTTCTTCCTCCACCCATCTTGTTTTTCCTCCCCACCTTCTTGTTCTTCCTCCACCCATCTTGTTTTTCCTCCCCACCTTCTTGTTCTTCCTCCACCCATCTTGTTTTTCCTCCCCACCTTCTTGTTCTTCCTCCACCCATCTTGTTTTTCCTCCCCACCTTCTTGTTCTTCCTCTACTCATCTTGTTCTTCCTCCACCCATCTTGTTTTTCCTCCCCACCTTCTTGTTCTTCCTCCACTCATCTTGTTCTTCCTCCACTCATCTTGTTTTTCCTCCACCCATCTTGTTCTTCCTCCACCCATCTTGTTCTTCCTCCACTCATCTTGTTCTTCCTCCACCCATCTTGTTTTTCCTCCCCACCTTCTTGTTCTTCCTCCACTCATCTTGTTCTTCCTCCACTCATCTTGTTCTTCCTCCACCCATCTTGTTCTTCCTCCACTCATCTTGTTCTTCCTCCACCCATCTTGTTTTTCCTCCCCACCTTCTTGTTCTTCCTCCACTCATCTTGTTCTTCCTCCACCCATCTTGTTTTTCCTCCCCACCTTCTTGTTCTTCCTCCACTCATCTTGTTCTTCCTCCACCCATCTTGTTTTTCCTCCCCACCTTCTTGTTCTTCCTCCACTCATCTTGTTCTTCCTCCATTCATCTTGTTTTTCCTCCCCACCTTCTTGTTCTTCCTCCACTCATCTTGTTCTTCCCTCAGCTCATCTTATTCTTCCTCCCCACCTTCTTGTTCTTCCTCCACTCATCTTGTTCTTCCTCCACCCATCTTGTTCTTCCTCCACTCATCTTGTTCTTCCTCCACTCATCTTGTTCTTCCTCCCCACCTTCTTGTTCTTCCTCCACTCATCTTGTTCTTCCTCCACTCATCTTGTTCTTCCCTCAGCTCATCTTGTTCTTCCTCCACCCATCTTGTTCTTCCTCCACTCATCTTGTTCTTCCTCCACCCATCTTTTTTTTTCTCCCCACCTTCTTGTTCTTCCTCCACTCATCTTGTTCTTCCTCCACTCATCTTGTTCTTCCCTCAGCTCATCTTGTTCTTCCTCCACTCATCTTGTTCTTCCTCCACTCATCTTGTTCTTCCTCCACCCATCTTTTTTTTTCTCCCCACCTTCTTGTTCTTCCTCCACTCATCTTGTTCTTCCTCCACCCATCTTGTTCTTCCTCCACTCATCTTGTTCTTCCTCCACTCATCTTGTTCTTCCCTCAGCTCATCTTGTTCTTCCTCCACCCATCTTGTTCTTCCTCCACTCATCTTGTTCTTCCTCCACCCATCTTTTTTTTTCTCCCCACCTTCTTGTTCTTCCTCCACTCATCTTGTTCTCCTCCACTCATCTTGTTCTTCCCTCAGCTCATCTTGTTCTTCCTCCACTCATCTTTTCTTCCTCCACCCATCTTGTTCTTCCTCCACTCATCTTGTTCTTCCTCCACTCATCTTGTTCTTCGCTCAGCTCATCTTGTTCTTCCTCCACCCATCTTGTTCTTCCTCCACTCATCTTGTTCTTCCTCCACCCATCTTTTTTTTTCTCCCCACCTTCTTGTTCTTCCTCCACTCATCTTGTTCTTCCTCCACCCATCTTTTTTTTCCTCCACTCATCTTGTTCTTCCTCCACTCATCTTGTTCTTCCTCCACTCATCTTGTTCTTCCTCCACCCATCCTGTTCTTCCTCCACTCATCTTGTTCTTCCTCCACTCATCTTGTTCTTCCTCCACTCATCTTGTTCTTCCCTCAGCTCATCTTGTTCTTCTTCCACTCATCTTGTTCTTCCCTCAGCTCATCTTGTTCTTCCTCCACTCATCTTGTTCTTCCCCCACTCATCTTGTTCTTCCTCCACTCATCTTGTTCTTCCTCCACCCATCTTGTTCTTCCTCCACCCATCTTGTTCTTCCTCCACTCATCTTGTTCTTCGTCCACTCATCTTGTTCTTCCTCCACCCATCTTGTTCTTCCTCCCCACCTTCTTGTTCTTCCTCCACCCATCTTGTTTTTCCTCCCCACCTTCTTGTTCTTCCTCCACTCATCTTGTTTTTCCTCCACCCATCTTTTTTTTCCTCCCCACCTTCTTGTTCTTCCTCCACTCATCTTGTTCTTCCTCCATCCATCTTGTTTTTCCTCCCCACCTTCTTGTTCTTCCTCCACCCATCTTGTTTTTCCTCCCCACCTTCTTGTTCTTCCTCCACTCATCTTGTTCTTCCTCCACCCATCTTGTTTTTCCTCCCCACCTTCTTGTTCTTCCTCCACCCATCTTGTTTTTCCTCCCCACCTTCTTGTTCTTCCTCCACTCATCTTGTTTTTCCTCCCCACCTTCTTGTTCTTCCTCCAACCATCTTGTTTTTCCTCCCCACCTTCTTGTTCTTCCTCCACTCATCTTGTTTTTCCTCCACCCATCTTGTTTTTCCTCCCCACCTTCTTGTTCTTCCTCCACTCATCTTGTTCTTCCTCCACCCATCTTGTTTTTCCTCCCCACCTTCTTGTTCTTCCTCCACCCATCTTGTTTTTCCTCCCCACCTTCTTGTTCTTCCTCCACTCATCTTGTTTTTCCTCCACCCATCTTGTTTTTCCTCCCCACCTTCTTGTTCTTCCTCCACTCATCTTGTTTTTCCTCCACCCATCTTGTTTTTCCTCCCCACCCTTCTTGTTCTTCCTCCACTCATCTTGTTCTTCCTCCACCCATCTTGTTTTTCCTCCCCACCTTCTTGTTCTTCCTCCACCCATCTTGTTTTTCCTCCCCACCTTCTTGTTCTTCCTCCACTCATCTTGTTCTTCCTCCACCCATCTTGTTCTTCCTCCACCCATCTTGTTCTTCCTCCACTCATCTTGTTCTTCCTCCACCCATCTTGTTTTTCCTCCCCACCTTCTTGTTCTTCCTCCACCCATCTTGTTTTTCCTCCCCACCTTCTTGTTCTTCCTCCACCCATCTTGTTTTTCCTCCCCACCTTCTTGTTCTTCCTCCACCCATCTTGTTTTTCCTCCCCACCTTCTTGTTCTTCCTCCACTCATCTTGTTCTTCCTCCACCCATCTTGTTTTTCCTCCACCCATCTTGTTTTTCCTCCCCACCTTCTTGTTCTTCCTCCACTCATCTTGTTCTTCCTCCACTCATCTTGTTTTCCTCCACCCATCTTGTTCTTCCTCCACCCATCTTGTTCTTCCTCCACTCATCTTGTTCTTTCTCCACCCATCTTGTTTTTCCTCCCCACCTTCTTGTTCTTCCTCCACTCATCTTGTTCTTCCTCCACTCATCTTGTTCTTCCTCCACCCATCTTGTTTTTCCTCCCCACCTTCTTGTTCTTCCTCCACTCATCTTGTTCTTCCTCCACCCATCTTGTTTTTCCTCCCCACCTTCTTGTTCTTCCTCCACTCATCTTGTTCTTCCCTCAGCTCATCTTATTCTTCCTCCCCACCTTCTTGTTCTTCCTCCACTCATCTTGTTCTTCCTCCACCCATCTTGTTCTTCCTCCACTCATCTTGTTCTTCCTCCACTCATCTTGTTCTTCCTCCCCACCTTCTTGTTCTTCCTCCACTCATCTTGTTCTTCCTCCACCCTTCTTGTTCTTCCTCCCCACCTTCTTGTTCTTCCTCCACTCATCTTGTTCTTCCTCCACCCATCTTGTTCTTCCTCCACTCATCTTGTTCTTCCTCCACTCATCTTGTTCTTCCTCCACTCATCTTGTTCTTCCCTCAGCTCATCTTGTTCTTCCTCCACCCATCTTGTTCTTCCTCCACTCATCTTGTTCTTCCTCCACCCATCTTTTTTTTTCTCCCCACCTTCTTGTTCTTCCTCCACTCATCTTGTTCTTCCTCCACTCATCTTGTTCTTCCCTCAGCTCATCTTGTTCTTCCTCCACTCATCTTGTTCTTCCTCCACTCATCTTGTTCTTCCTCCACCCATCTTTTTTTTTCTCCCCACCTTCTTGTTCTTCCTCCACTCATCTTGTTCTTCCTCCACCCATCTTGTTCTTCCTCCACTCATCTTGTTCTTCCTCCACTCATCTTGTTCTTCCCTCAGCTCATCTTGTTCTTCCTCCACCCATCTTGTTCTTCCTCCACTCATCTTGTTCTTCCTCCACCCATCTTTTTTTTTCTCCCCACCTTCTTGTTCTTCCTCCACTCATCTTGTTCTTCCTCCACTCATCTTGTTCTTCCCTCAGCTCATCTTGTTCTTCCTCCACTCATCTTGTTCTTCCTCCACCCATCTTGTTCTTCCTCCACTCATCTTGTTCTTCCTCCACTCATCTTGTTCTTCCCTCAGCTCATCTTGTTCTTCCTCCACCCATCTTGTTCTTCCTCCACTCATCTTGTTCTTCCTCCACCCATCTTTTTTTTTCTCCCCACCTTCTTGTTCTTCCTCCATTCATCTTGTTCTTCCTCCACCCATCTTTTTTTTCCTCCCCACCTTCTTGTTCTTCCTCCACCCATCTTTTCTTTTCTCCCCACCTTCTTGTTCTTCCTCCACTCATCTTGTTCTTCCTCCACCCATCTTTTTTTTCCTCCCCACCTTCTTGTTCTTCCTCCACCCATCTTTTTTTTTCTCCCCACCTTCTTGTTCTTCCTCCACTCATCTTGTTCCTCCTCCACTCATCTTGTTCTTCCTCCACTCATCTTGTTCTTCCCTCAGCTCATCTTGTTCTTCCTCCACCCATCTTGTTCTTCCTCCACTCATCTTGTTCTTCCTCCACCCATCTTTTTTTTTCTCCCCACCTTCTTGTTCTTCCTCCACTCATCTTGTTCTTCCTCCACTCATCTTGTTCTTCCTCCACCCATCTTGTTCTTCTTCCACTCATCTTGTTCTTCCTCCACCCATCTTGTTTTTCCTCCCCACCTTCTTGTTCTTCCTCCACCCATCTTGTTCTTCCTCCACCCATCTTGTTCTTCCTCCACTCATCTTGTTCTTGCTCCACTCATCTTGTTCTTGCTCCACTCATCTTGTTCTTGCTCCACTCATCTTGTTCTTGCTCCACTCATCTTGTTCTTCCTCCACTCATCTTGTTCTTCCTCCACTCATCTTGTTCTTCCTCCACTCATCTTGTTCTTCCTCCACTCATCTTGTTCTTGCTCCACTCATCTTGCTCTTCCTCCACTCATCTTGTTCTTCCTCCACTCATCTTGTTCTTCCTCCACCCATCTTGTTCTTCCTCCACTCATCTTGTTCTTGCTCCACTCATCTTGTTCTTCCTCCACCCATCTTGTTCTTCCTCCACCCATCTTGTTCTTCCTCCACTCATCTTGTTCTTGCTCCACTCATCTTGTTCTTGCTCCACTCATCTTGTTCTTGCTCCACTCATCTTGTTCTTGCTCCACCCATCTTGTTCTTCCTCCACCCATCTTGTTCTTCCTCCACTCATCTTGTTCTTGCTCCACTCATCTTGTTCTTCCTCCACTCATCTTGTTCTTCCTCCACTCATCTTGTTCTTCCTCCACCCATCTTGTTCTTCCTCCACTCATCTTGTTCTTGCTCCACTCATCTTGTTCTTCCTCCACTCATCTTGTTCTTCCTCCACCCATCTTGTTCTTCCTCCACTCATCTTGTTCTTCCTCCACTCATCTTGTTCTTGCTCTACCCATCTTGTTTTTCCTCCACTCATCTTGTTCTTCCTCCACTCATCTTGTTCTTCCTCCACTCATCTTGTTCTTGCTCTACCCATCTTGTTTTTCCTCCCCACCTTCTTGTTCTTCCTCCACTCATCTTGATCTTCCAACACCCATCTTGTTCTTCCTCCACTCATCTTGTTCTTCCTCCACCCATCTTGT
Source organism: Deroplatys truncata (assembly GCA_030765065.1). Taxonomy (NCBI): domain Eukaryota; kingdom Metazoa; phylum Arthropoda; class Insecta; order Mantodea; family Mantidae; genus Deroplatys; species Deroplatys truncata. The sequence goes on along the minus strand of CM060987.1, from coordinate 1,963,798 downwards.
TCTTCCTCCACTCATCTTGATCTTCCAACACCCATCTGGTTCTTCCTCCACTCATCTTGATCTTCCAACACTCATCTTGTTCTTCCTCCACTCATCTTGTTCTTCCTCCACCCTTCTTGTTCTTCCTGCACTCATCTTGTTCTTCCTCCACCCATCTTGTTCTTCCTCCACTCATCTTGATCTTCCAACACCCATCTTGTTCTTCCTCCACTCATCTTGTTCTTCCTCCACTCATCTTGATCTTCCTCCACCCTTCTTGTTCTTCCTCCACTCATCTTGATCTTCCAACACTCATCTTGTTCTTCCTCCACTCATCTTGTTCTTCCTCCACCCTTCTTGTTCTTCCTCCACTCATCTTGATCTTCCAACACCCATCTTGTTCTTCCTCCACTCATCTTGTTCTTCCTCCACTCATCTTGATCTTCCAACACCCATCTTGTTCTTCCTCCACCCTTCTTGTTCTTCCTCCACTCATCTTGATCTTCCAACACTCATCTTGTTCTTCCTCCACTCATCTTGTTCTTGCTCTACCCATCTTGTTTTTCCTCCACTCATCTTGTTCTTCCTCCACTCATCTTGTTCTTCCTCCACTCATCTTGTTCTTGCTCTACCCATCTTGTTTTTCCTCCCCACCTTCTTGTTCTTGCTCCACTTATCTTGTTCTTCCTCCACTCATCTTGTTCTTCCTCCACCCTTCTTGTTCTTCCTCCACTCATCTTGATCTTCCAACACCCATCTTGTTTTTCCTCCCCACCTTCTTGTTCTTCCTCCACTCATATTGTTCTTCCCCCAGCTCATCTTGTTTTTCCTCCCCACCTTCTTGTTCTTCCTCCACCTCATCATGTTCTTCCTCCACCCATCTTGTTCTTCCTCCCCCCATCTTGTTCTTCCTCCCCCATCTTGTTCTTCCTCCACTCATCTGGTGCTTCCTCCGCACCTTCTTTTTCTTCCTCCCCACCTCTTGTTCTTCCTCCACCCATCTTGTTCATCCTCCCACATCATGTTCTTCCTCCCCCATCTTGTTCTTCCTCCACTCATCTGGTGCTTCCTCCGCACCTTCTTTTTCTTCCTCCCCACCTTCTTGTTCTTCCCCCAGCTCATCTTGTTCATCCTCCCCCCATCTTGTTCTTCCCCCAGCTCATCTTGTTCTTCCACCCATCTTCTGCTTCCTCCCATCTTGTTCTTCCTCCACCCATCTTGTTCTTCCTCCACCCATCTTGTTCTTCCTCCACCCATCTTGTTCTTCCTCCTCCCATCTTGTTCTTCCTCCACCCATCTTGTTCTTCCTCCTCCCATCTTGTTCTTCCTCCACCCATCTTGTTCTTCCTCCACCCATCTTGTTCTTCCTCCACCCATCTTGTTCTTCCTCCACCCATCTTGTTCTTCCTCCACCCAACTTGTTCTTCCTCCCCACCTTCTTGTTCTTCCTCCACTCATCTTGTTCTTCCTCCCCATCTTGTTCTTCCTCCTGCCATCTTTTTCTTCCTCCACCCATCCAATTCATCCTCCCCACCTTCTTGTTCTTCCTCCACTCATCTTGTTCTTCCTCCCCACCTTCTTGTTCTTCCTCCACCCATCTTGTTCTTCCTCCTCCCCATCTTGTTCTTCCTCCACCCATGTTATTCTTCCTGCTCTCCATCTTGTTCTTCTTCCACCCATCTTGTTCTTCCTCCTCCCTATCTTGTTCTTCCTCCACCCATCTTGTTCTTCCTCCACCCATCTTGTTCTTCCTCCACCCATCTTGTTCTTCCTCCACCCATGTTATTCTTCCTGCTCTCCATCTTGTTCTTCCTCCACCCCATCTTGTTCTTCCTCCTCCCATGTTATTCTTCCTCCACCCATCTTGTTTTTCCTCCCCACCTTCTTGTTCTTCCTCCACCCATCTTGTTTTTCCTCCCCACCTTCTTGTTCTTCCTCCACCCATCTTGTTTTTCCTCCCCACCTTCTTGTTCTTCCTCCACCCATCTTGTTTTTCCTCCCCACCTTCTTGTTCTTCCTCCACCCATCTTGTTTTTCCTCCCCACCTTCTTGTTCTTCCTCCAGTCATCTTGTTCTTCCTCCACCCATCTTGTTTTTCCTCCCCACCTTCTTGTTCTTCCTCCACTCATCTTGTTCTTCCTCCACTCATCTTGTTTTTCCTCCACCCATCTTGTTCTTCCTCCACCCATCTTGTTCTTCCTCCACTCATCTTGTTCTTCCTCCACCCATCTTGTTTTTCCTCCCCACCTTCTTTTTCTTCCTCCACTCATCTTGTTCTTCCTCCACTCATCTTGTTCTTCCTCCACCCATCTTGTTCTTCCTCCACTCATCTTGTTCTTCCTCCACCCATCTTGTTTTTCCTCCCCACCTTCTTGTTCTTCCTCCACTCATCTTGTTCTTCCTCCACCCATCTTGTTTTTCCTCCCCACCTTCTTGTTCTTCCTCCACCCATCTTGTTCTTCCTCCACCCATCTTGTTTTTCCTCCCCACCTTCTTGTTCTTCCTCCACTCATCTTGTTCTTCCTCCACCCATCTTGTTTTTCCTCCCCACCTTCTTGTTCTTCCTCCACTCATCTTGTTCTTCCCTCAGCTCATCTTATTCTTCCTCCCCACCTTCTTGTTCTTCCTCCACTCATCTTGTTCTTCCTCCACCCATCTTGTTCTTCCTCCACTCATCTTGTTCTTCCTCCACTCATCTTGTTCTTCCTCCCCACCTTCTTGTTCTTCCTCCACTCATCTTGTTCTTCCTCCACCCATCTTGTTTTTCCTCCCCACCTTCTTGTTCTTCCTCCACCCATCTTGTTTTTCCTCCCCACCTTCTTGTTCTTCCTCCACTCATCTTGTTCTTCCTCCACCCATCTTGTTCTTCCTCCACCCATCTTGTTCTTCCTCCACTCATCTTGTTCTTCCTCCACCCATCTTGTTTTTCCTCCCCACCTTCTTGTTCTTCCTCCACCCATCTTGTTTTTCCTCCCCACCTTCTTGTTCTTCCTCCACCCATCTTGTTTTTCCTCCCCACCTTCTTGTTCTTCCTCCACCCAACTTGTTTTTCCTCCCCACCTTCTTGTTCTTCCTCCACTCATCTTGTTCTTCCTCCACCCATCTTGTTTTTCCTCCCCACCTTCTTGTTCTTCCTCCACTCATCTTGTTCTTCCTCCACTCATCTTGTTTTCCTCCACCCATCTTGTTCTTCCTCCACCCATCTTGTTCTTCCTCCACTCATCTTGTTCTTTCTCCACCCATCTTGTTTTTCCTCCCCACCTTCTTGTTCTTCCTCCACTCATCTTGTTCTTCCTCCACTCATCTTGTTCTTCCTCCACCCGTCTTGTTTTTCCTCCCCACCTTCTTGTTCTTCCTCCACTCATCTTGTTCTTCCTCCACCCATCTTGTTTTTCCTCCCCACCTTCTTGTTCTTCCTCCACTCATCTTGTTCTTCCCTCAGCTCATCTTATTCTTCCTCCCCACCTTCTTGTTCTTCCTCCACTCATCTTGTTCTTCCTCCACCCATCTTGTTCTTCCTCCACTCATCTTGTTCTTCCTCCACTCATCTTGTTCTTCCTCCACCCATCTTGTTCTTCCTCCACTCATCTTGTTCTTCCTCCACTCATCTTGTTCTTCCCTCAGCTCATCTTGTTCTTCCTCCACCCATCTTGTTCTTCCTCCACTCATCTTGTTCTTCCTCCACCCATCTTTTTTTTTCTGCCCACCTTCTTGTTCTTCCTCCATTCATCTTGTTCTTCCTCCACCCATCTTTTTTTTCCTCCCCACCTTCTTGTTCTTCCTCCACCCATCTTTTTTTTTCTCCCCACCTTCTTGTTCTTCCTCCACTCATCTTGTTCTTCCTCCACCCATCTTTTTTTTCCTCCCCACCTTCTTGTTCTTCCTCCACCCATCTTTTTTTTTCTCCCCACCTTCTTGTTCTTCCTCCACTCATCTTGTTCTTCCTCCACTCATCTTGTTCTTCCCTCAGCTCATCTTGTTCTTCCTCCACTCATCTTGTTCTTCCTCCACCCATCTTGTTCTTCCTCCACTCATCTTGTTCTTCCTCCACTCATCTTGTTCTTCCCTCAGCTCATCTTGTTCTTCCTCCACCCATCTTGTTCTTCCTCCACTCATCTTGTTCTTCCTCCACCCATCTTTTTTTTTCTCCCCACCTTCTTGTTCTTCCTCCATTCATCTTGTTCTTCCTCCACCCATCTTTTTTTTCCTCCCCACCTTCTTGTTCTTCCTCCACCCATCTTTTTTTTTCTCCCCACCTTCTTGTTCTTCCTCCACTCATCTTGTTCTTCCTCCACCCATCTTTTTTTTCCTCCCCACCTTCTTGTTCTTCCTCCACCCATCTTTTTTTTTCTCCCCACCTTCTTGTTCTTCCTCCACTCATCTTGTTCCTCCTCCACTCATCTTGTTCTTCCTCCACTCATCTTGTTCTTCCCTCAGCTCATCTTGTTCTTCCTCCACCCATCTTGTTCTTCCTCCACTCATCTTGTTCTTCCTCCACCCATCTTTTTTTTTCTCCCCACCTTCTTGTTCTTCCTCCACTCATCTTGTTCTTCCTCCACTCATCTTGTTCTTCCTCCACCCATCTTGTTCTTCTTCCACTCATCTTGTTCTTCCTCCACCCATCTTGTTTTTCCTCCCCACCTTCTTGTTCTTCCTCCACCCATCTTGTTCTTCCTCCACCCATCTTGTTCTTCCTCCACTCATCTTGTTCTTGCTCCACTCATCTTGTTCTTGCTCCACTCATCTTGTTCTTGCTCCACTCATCTTGTTCTTGCTCCACTCATCTTGTTCTTCCTCCACTCATCTTGTTCTTCCTCCACTCATCTTGTTCTTCCTCCACTCATCTTGTTCTTCCTCCACTCATCTTGTTCTTCCTCCACTCATCTTGTTCTTGCTCCACTCATCTTGCTCTTCCTCCACTCATCTTGTTCTTCCTCCACTCATCTTGTTCTTCCTCCACCCATCTTGTTCTTCCTCCACTCATCTTGTTCTTGCTCCACTCATCTTGTTCTTCCTCCACCCATCTTGTTCTTCCTCCACCCATCTTGTTCTTCCTCCACTCATCTTGTTCTTGCTCCACTCATCTTGTTCTTGCTCCACTCATCTTGTTCTTGCTCCACTCATCTTGTTCTTGCTCCACCCATCTTGTTCTTCCTCCACCCATCTTGTTCTTCCTCCACTCATCTTGTTCTTGCTCCACTCATCTTGTTCTTCCTCCACTCATCTTGTTCTTCCTCCACTCATCTTGTTCTTCCTCCACCCATCTTGTTCTTCCTCCACTCATCTTGTTCTTGCTCCACTCATCTTGTTCTTCCTCCACTCATCTTGTTCTTCCTCCACCCATCTTGTTCTTCCTCCACTCATCTTGATCTTCCAACACCCATCTTGTTCTTCCTCCACTCATCTTGTTCTTCCTCCACTCATCTTGATCTTCCTCCACCCTTCTTGTTCTTCCTCCACTCATCTTGATCTTCCAACACTCATCTTGTTCTTCCTCCACTCATCTTGTTCTTCCTCCACCCTTCTTGTTCTTCCTCCACTCATCTTGATCTTCCAACACCCATCTTGTTCTTCCTCCACTCATCTTGTTCTTCCTCCACTCATCTTGATCTTCCAACACCCATCTTGTTCTTCCTCCACCCTTCTTGTTCTTCCTCCACTCATCTTGATCTTCCAACACTCATCTTGTTCTTCCTCCACTCATCTTGTTCTTGCTCTACCCATCTTGTTTTTCCTCCACTCATCTTGTTCTTCCTCCACTCATCTTGTTCTTCCTCCACTCATCTTGTTCTTGCTCTACCCATCTTGTTTTTCCTCCCCACCTTCTTGTTCTTGCTCCACTTATCTTGTTCTTCCTCCACTCATCTTGTTCTTCCTCCACCCTTCTTGTTCTTCCTCCACTCATCTTGATCTTCCAACACCCATCTTGTTTTTCCTCCCCACCTTCTTGTTCTTCCTCCACTCATATTGTTCTTCCCCCAGCTCATCTTGTTTTTCCTCCCCACCTTCTTGTTCTTCCTCCACCTCATCATGTTCTTCCTCCACCCATCTTGTTCTTCCTCCCCCCATCTTGTTCTTCCTCCCCCATCTTGTTCTTCCTCCACTCATCTGGTGCTTCCTCCGCACCTTCTTTTTCTTCCTCCCCACCTCTTGTTCTTCCTCCACCCATCTTGTTCATCCTCCCACATCATGTTCTTCCTCCCCCATCTTGTTCTTCCTCCACTCATCTGGTGCTTCCTCCGCACCTTCTTTTTCTTCCTCCCCACCTTCTTGTTCTTCCCCCAGCTCATCTTGTTCATCCTCCCCCCATCTTGTTCTTCCCCCAGCTCATCTTGTTCTTCCACCCATCTTCTGCTTCCTCCCATCTTGTTCTTCCTCCACCCATCTTGTTCTTCCTCCACCCATCTTGTTCTTCCTCCACCCATCTTGTTCTTCCTCCTCCCATCTTGTTCTTCCTCCACCCATCTTGTTCTTCCTCCTCCCATCTTGTTCTTCCTCCACCCATCTTGTTCTTCCTCCACCCATCTTGTTCTTCCTCCACCCATCTTGTTCTTCCTCCACCCATCTTGTTCTTCCTCCACCCAACTTGTTCTTCCTCCCCACCTTCTTGTTCTTCCTCCACTCATCTTGTTCTTCCTCCCCATCTTGTTCTTCCTCCTGCCATCTTTTTCTTCCTCCACCCATCCAATTCATCCTCCCCACCTTCTTGTTCTTCCTCCACTCATCTTGTTCTTCCTCCCCACCTTCTTGTTCTTCCTCCACCCATCTTGTTCTTCCTCCTCCCCATCTTGTTCTTCCTCCACCCATGTTATTCTTCCTGCTCTCCATCTTGTTCTTCTTCCACCCATCTTGTTCTTCCTCCTCCCTATCTTGTTCTTCCTCCACCCATCTTGTTCTTCCTCCACCCATCTTGTTCTTCCTCCACCCATCTTGTTCTTCCTCCACCCATGTTATTCTTCCTGCTCTCCATCTTGTTCTTCCTCCACCCCATCTTGTTCTTCCTCCTCCCATGTTATTCTTCCTCCACCCATCTTGTTTTTCCTCCCCACCTTCTTGTTCTTCCTCCACCCATCTTGTTTTTCCTCCCCACCTTCTTGTTCTTCCTCCACCCATCTTGTTTTTCCTCCCCACCTTCTTGTTCTTCCTCCACCCATCTTGTTTTTCCTCCCCACCTTCTTGTTCTTCCTCCACCCATCTTGTTTTTCCTCCCCACCTTCTTGTTCTTCCTCCAGTCATCTTGTTCTTCCTCCACCCATCTTGTTTTTCCTCCCCACCTTCTTGTTCTTCCTCCACTCATCTTGTTCTTCCTCCACTCATCTTGTTTTTCCTCCACCCATCTTGTTCTTCCTCCACCCATCTTGTTCTTCCTCCACTCATCTTGTTCTTCCTCCACCCATCTTGTTTTTCCTCCCCACCTTCTTTTTCTTCCTCCACTCATCTTGTTCTTCCTCCACTCATCTTGTTCTTCCTCCACCCATCTTGTTCTTCCTCCACTCATCTTGTTCTTCCTCCACCCATCTTGTTTTTCCTCCCCACCTTCTTGTTCTTCCTCCACTCATCTTGTTCTTCCTCCACCCATCTTGTTTTTCCTCCCCACCTTCTTGTTCTTCCTCCACCCATCTTGTTTTTCCTCCACCCATCTTGTTTTTCCTCCCCACCTTCTTGTTCTTCCTCCACTCATCTTGTTCTTCCTCCACCCATCTTGTTTTTCCTCCCCACCTTCTTGTTCTTCCTCCACTCATCTTGTTCTTCCCTCAGCTCATCTTATTCTTCCTCCCCACCTTCTTGTTCTTCCTCCACTCATCTTGTTCTTCCTCCACCCATCTTGTTCTTCCTCCACTCATCTTGTTCTTCCTCCACTCATCTTGTTCTTCCTCCCCACCTTCTTGTTCTTCCTCCACTCATCTTGTTCTTCCTCCACCCATCTTGTTTTTCCTCCCCACCTTCTTGTTCTTCCTCCACCCATCTTGTTTTTCCTCCCCACCTTCTTGTTCTTCCTCCACTCATCTTGTTCTTCCTCCACCCATCTTGTTCTTCCTCCACCCATCTTGTTCTTCCTCCACTCATCTTGTTCTTCCTCCACCCATCTTGTTTTTCCTCCCCACCTTCTTGTTCTTCCTCCACCCATCTTGTTTTTCCTCCCCACCTTCTTGTTCTTCCTCCACCCATCTTGTTTTTCCTCCCCACCTTCTTGTTCTTCCTCCACCCATCTTGTTTTTCCTCCCCACCTTCTTGTTCTTCCTCCACTCATCTTGTTCTTCCTCCACCCATCTTGTTTTTCCTCCCCACCTTCTTGTTCTTCCTCCACTCATCTTGTTCTTCCTCCACTCATCTTGTTTTCCTCCACCCATCTTGTTCTTCCTCCACCCATCTTGTTCTTCCTCCACTCATCTTGTTCTTTCTCCACCCATCTTGTTTTTCCTCCCCACCTTCTTGTTCTTCCTCCACTCATCTTGTTCTTCCTCCACTCATCTTGTTCTTCCTCCACCCATCTTGTTTTTCCTCCCCACCTTCTTGTTCTTCCTCCACTCATCTTGTTCTTCCTCCACCCATCTTGTTTTTCCTCCCCACCTTCTTGTTCTTCCTCCACTCATCTTGTTCTTCCCTCAGCTCATCTTATTCTTCCTCCCCACCTTCTTGTTCTTCCTCCACTCATCTTGTTCTTCCTCCACCCATCTTGTTCTTCCTCCACTCATCTTGTTCTTCCTCCACTCATCTTGTTCTTCCTCCACCCATCTTGTTCTTCCTCCACTCATCTTGTTCTTCCTCCACTCATCTTGTTCTTCCCTCAGCTCATCTTGTTCTTCCTCCACCCATCTTGTTCTTCCTCCACTCATCTTGTTCTTCCTCCACCCATCTTTTTTTTTCTGCCCACCTTCTTGTTCTTCCTCCATTCATCTTGTTCTTCCTCCACCCATCTTTTTTTTCCTCCCCACCTTCTTGTTCTTCCTCCACCCATCTTTTTTTTTCTCCCCACCTTCTTGTTCTTCCTCCACTCATCTTGTTCTTCCTCCACCCATCTTTTTTTTCCTCCCCACCTTCTTGTTCTTCCTCCACCCATCTTTTTTTTTCTCCCCACCTTCTTGTTCTTCCTCCACTCATCTTGTTCTTCCTCCACTCATCTTGTTCTTCCCTCAGCTCATCTTGTTCTTCCTCCACTCATCTTGTTCTTCCTCCACCCATCTTGTTCTTCCTCCACTCATCTTGTTCTTCCTCCACTCATCTTGTTCTTCCCTCAGCTCATCTTGTTCTTCCTCCACCCATCTTGTTCTTCCTCCACTCATCTTGTTCTTCCTCCACCCATCTTTTTTTTTCTCCCCACCTTCTTGTTCTTCCTCCATTCATCTTGTTCTTCCTCCACCCATCTTTTTTTTCCTCCCCACCTTCTTGTTCTTCCTCCACCCATCTTTTTTTTTCTCCCCACCTTCTTGTTCTTCCTCCACTCATCTTGTTCTTCCTCCACCCATCTTTTTTTTCCTCCCCACCTTCTTGTTCTTCCTCCACCCATCTTTTTTTTTCTCCCCACCTTCTTGTTCTTCCTCCACTCATCTTGTTCCTCCTCCACTCATCTTGTTCTTCCTCCACTCATCTTGTTCTTCCCTCAGCTCATCTTGTTCTTCCTCCACCCATCTTGTTCTTCCTCCACTCATCTTGTTCTTCCTCCACCCATCTTTTTTTTTCTCCCCACCTTCTTGTTCTTCCTCCACTCATCTTGTTCTTCCTCCACTCATCTTGTTCTTCCTCCACCCATCTTGTTCTTCTTCCACTCATCTTGTTCTTCCTCCACCCATCTTGTTTTTCCTCCCCACCTTCTTGTTCTTCCTCCACCCATCTTGTTCTTCCTCCACCCATCTTGTTCTTCCTCCACTCATCTTGTTCTTGCTCCACTCATCTTGTTCTTGCTCCACTCATCTTGTTCTTGCTCCACTCATCTTGTTCTTGCTCCACTCATCTTGTTCTTCCTCCACTCATCTTGTTCTTCCTCCACTCATCTTGTTCTTCCTCCACTCATCTTGTTCTTCCTCCACTCATCTTGTTCTTCCTCCACTCATCTTGTTCTTGCTCCACTCATCTTGCTCTTCCTCCACTCATCTTGTTCTTCCTCCACTCATCTTGTTCTTCCTCCACCCATCTTGTTCTTCCTCCACTCATCTTGTTCTTGCTCCACTCATCTTGTTCTTCCTCCACCCATCTTGTTCTTCCTCCACCCATCTTGTTCTTCCTCCACTCATCTTGTTCTTGCTCCACTCATCTTGTTCTTGCTCCACTCATCTTGTTCTTGCTCCACTCATCTTGTTCTTGCTCCACCCATCTTGTTCTTCCTCCACCCATCTTGTTCTTCCTCCACTCATCTTGTTCTTGCTCCACTCATCTTGTTCTTCCTCCACTCATCTTGTTCTTCCTCCACTCATCTTGTTCTTCCTCCACCCATCTTGTTCTTCCTCCACTCATCTTGTTCTTGCTCCACTCATCTTGTTCTTCCTCCACTCATCTTGTTCTTCCTCCACCCATCTTGTTCTTCCTCCACTCATCTTGTTCTTCCTCCACTCATCTTGTTCTTGCTCTACCCATCTTGTTTTTCCTCCACTCATCTTGTTCTTCCTCCACTCATCTTGTTCTTCCTCCACTCATCTTGTTCTTGCTCTACCCATCTTGTTTTTCCTCCCCACCTTCTTGTTCTTCCTCCACTCATCTTGATCTTCCAACACCCATCTTGTTCTTCCTCCACTCATCTTGTTCTTCCTCCACCCATCTTGTTCTTCCTCCACTCATCTTGATCTTCCAACACCCATCTGGTTCTTCCTCCACCCTTCTTGTTCTTCCTCCACTCATCTTGATCTTCCAACACTCATCTTGTTCTTCCTCCACTCATCTTGTTCTTCCTCCACCCTTCTTGTTCTTCCTGCACTCATCTTGTTCTTCCTCCACCCATCTTGTTCTTCCTCCACTCATCTTGATCTTCCAACACCCATCTTGTTCTTCCTCCACTCATCTTGTTCTTCCTCCACTCATCTTGATCTTCCTCCACCCTTCTTGTTCTTCCTCCACTCATCTTGATCTTCCAACACTCATCTTGTTCTTCCTCCACTCATCTTGTTCTTCCTCCACCCTTCTTGTTCTTCCTCCACTCATCTTGATCTTCCAACACCCATCTTGTTCTTCCTCCACTCATCTTGTTCTTCCTCCACTCATCTTGATCTTCCAACACCCATCTTGTTCTTCCTCCACCCTTCTTGTTCTTCCTCCACTCATCTTGATCTTCCAACACTCATCTTGTTCTTCCTCCACTCATCTTGTTCTTGCTCTACCCATCTTGTTTTTCCTCCACTCATCTTGTTCTTCCTCCACTCATCTTGTTCTTCCTCCACTCATCTTGTTCTTGCTCTACCCATCTTGTTTTTCCTCCCCACCTTCTTGTTCTTGCTCCACTTATCTTGTTCTTCCTCCACTCATCTTGTTCTTCCTCCACCCTTCTTGTTCTTCCTCCACTCATCTTGATCTTCCAACACCCATCTTGTTTTTCCTCCCCACCTTCCTGTTCTTCCTCCACTCATATTGTTCTTCCCCCAGCTCATCTTGTTTTTCCTCCCCACCTTCTTGTTCTTCCTCCACCTCATCATGTTCTTCCTCCACCCATCTTGTTCTTCCTCCCCCCATCTTGTTCTTCCTCCCCCATCTTGTTCTTCCTCCACTCATCTGGTGCTTCCTCCGCACCTTCTTTTTCTTCCTCCCCACCTCTTGTTCTTCCTCCACCCATCTTGTTCATCCTCCCACATCATGTTCTTCCTCCCCCATCTTGTTCTTCCTCCACTCATCTGGTGCTTCCTCCGCACCTTCTTTTTCTTCCTCCCCACCTTCTTGTTCTTCCCCCAGCTCATCTTGTTCATCCTCCCCCCATCTTGTTCTTCCCCCAGCTCATCTTGTTCTTCCACCCATCTTCTGCTTCCTCCCATCTTGTTCTTCCTCCACCCATCTTGTTCTTCCTCCACCCATCTTGTTCTTCCTCCACCCATCTTGTTCTTCCTCCCATCTTGTTCTTCCTCCACCCATCTTGTTCTTCCTCCTCCCATCTTGTTCTTCCTCCACCCATCTTGTTCTTCCTCCACCCATCTTGTTCTTCCTCCACCCATCTTGTTCTTCCTCCACCCATCTTGTTCTTCCTCCACCCAACTTGTTCTTCCTCCCCACCTTCTTGTTCTTCCTCCACTCATCTTGTTCTTCCTCCCCATCTTGTTCTTCCTCCTGCCATCTTTTTCTTCCTCCACCCATCCAATTCATCCTCCCCACCTTCTTGTTCTTCCTCCACTCATCTTGTTCTTCCTCCCCACCTTCTTGTTCTTCCTCCACCCATCTTGTTCTTCCTCCTCCCCATCTTGTTCTTCCTCCACCCATGTTATTCTTCCTGCTCTCCATCTTGTTCTTCTTCCACCCATCTTGTTCTTCCTCCTCCCTATCTTGTTCTTCCTCCACCCATCTTGTTCTTCCTCCACCCATCTTGTTCTTCCTCCACCCATCTTGTTCTTCCTCCACCCATGTTATTCTTCCTGCTCTCCATCTTGTTCTTCCTCCACCCCATCTTGTTCTTCCTCCTCCCATGTTATTCTTCCTCCACCCATCTTGTTCTTCCCTCAGCTCATCTTGTTCTTCCTCCACTCATCTTGTTCTTCCTCCACCCATCTTGTTCTTCCTCCACTCATCTTGTTCTTCCTCCACTCATCTTGTTCTTCGCTCAGCTCATCTTGTTCTTCCTCCACCCATCTTGTTCTTCCTCCACTCATCTTGTTCTTCCTCCACCCATCTTTTTTTTTCTCCCCACCTTCTTGTTCTTCCTCCACTCATCTTGTTCTTCCTCCACCCATCTTTTTTTTCCTCCACTCATCTTGTTCTTCCTCCACTCATCTTGTTCTTCCTCCACTCATCTTGTTCTTCCTCCACCCATCCTGTTCTTCCTCCACTCATCTTGTTCTTCCTCCACTCATCTTGTTCTTCCTCCACTCATCTTGTTCTTCCCTCAGCTCATCTTGTTCTTCTTCCACTCATCTTGTTCTTCCCTCAGCTCATCTTGTTCTTCCTCCACTCATCTTGTTCTTCCCCCACTCATCTTGTTCTTCCTCCACTCATCTTGTTCTTCCTCCACCCATCTTGTTCTTCCTCCACCCATCTTGTTCTTCCTCCACTCATCTTGTTCTTCGTCCACTCATCTTGTTCTTCCTCCACCCATCTTGTTCTTCCTCCCCACCTTCTTGTTCTTCCTCCACCCATCTTGTTTTTCCTCCCCACCTTCTTGTTCTTCCTCCACTCATCTTGTTTTTCCTCCACCCATCTTTTTTTTCCTCCCCACCTTCTTGTTCTTCCTCCACTCATCTTGTTCTTCCTCCATCCATCTTGTTTTTCCTCCCCACCTTCTTGTTCTTCCTCCACCCATCTTGTTTTTCCTCCCCACCTTCTTGTTCTTCCTCCTCATCTTGTTCTTCCTCCACCCATCTTGTTTTTCCTCCCCACCTTCTTGTTCTTCCTCCACCCATCTTGTTTTTCCTCCCCACCTTCTTGTTCTTCCTCCACTCATCTTGTTTTTCCTCCCCACCTTCTTGTTCTTCCTCCAACCATCTTGTTTTTCCTCCCCACCTTCTTGTTCTTCCTCCACTCATCTTGTTTTTCCTCCACCCATCTTGTTTTTCCTCCCCACCTTCTTGTTCTTCCTCCACTCATCTTGTTCTTCCTCCACCCATCTTGTTTTTCCTCCCCACCTTCTTGTTCTTCCTCCACCCATCTTGTTTTTCCTCCCCACCTTCTTGTTCTTCCTCCACTCATCTTGTTTTTCCTCCACCCATCTTGTTTTTCCTCCCCACCTTCTTGTTCTTCCTCCACTCATCTTGTTTTTCCTCCACCCATCTTGTTTTTCCTCCCCACCCTTCTTGTTCTTCCTCCACTCATCTTGTTCTTCCTCCACCCATCTTGTTTTTCCTCCCCACCTTCTTGTTCTTCCTCCACCCATCTTGTTTTTCCTCCCCACCTTCTTGTTCTTCCTCCACTCATCTTGTTCTTCCTCCACCCATCTTGTTCTTCCTCCACCCATCTTGTTCTTCCTCCACTCATCTTGTTCTTCCTCCACCCATCTTGTTTTTCCTCCCCACCTTCTTGTTCTTCCTCCACCCATCTTGTTTTTCCTCCCCACCTTCTTGTTCTTCCTCCACCCATCTTGTTTTTCCTCCCCACCTTCTTGTTCTTCCTCCACCCATCTTGTTTTTCCTCCCCACCTTCTTGTTCTTCCTCCACTCATCTTGTTCTTCCTCCACCCATCTTGTTTTTCCTCCACCCATCTTGTTTTTCCTCCCCACCTTCTTGTTCTTCCTCCACTCATCTTGTTCTTCCTCCACTCATCTTGTTTTCCTCCACCCATCTTGTTCTTCCTCCACCCATCTTGTTCTTCCTCCACTCATCTTGTTCTTTCTCCACCCATCTTGTTTTTCCTCCCCACCTTCTTGTTCTTCCTCCACTCATCTTGTTCTTCCTCCACTCATCTTGTTCTTCCTCCACCCATCTTGTTTTTCCTCCCCACCTTCTTGTTCTTCCTCCACTCATCTTGTTCTTCCTCCACCCATCTTGTTTTTCCTCCCCACCTTCTTGTTCTTCCTCCACTCATCTTGTTCTTCCCTCAGCTCATCTTATTCTTCCTCCCCACCTTCTTGTTCTTCCTCCACTCATCTTGTTCTTCCTCCACCCATCTTGTTCTTCCTCCACTCATCTTGTTCTTCCTCCACTCATCTTGTTCTTCCTCCCCACCTTCTTGTTCTTCCTCCACTCATCTTGTTCTTCCTCCACCCTTCTTGTTCTTCCTCCCCACCTTCTTGTTCTTTCTCCACTCATCTTGTTCTTCCTCCACCCATCTTGTTCTTCCTCCACTCATCTTGTTCTTCCTCCACTCATCTTGTTCTTCCTCCACTCATCTTGTTCTTCCCTCAGCTCATCTTGTTCTTCCTCCACCCATCTTGTTCTTCCTCCACTCATCTTGTTCTTCCTCCACCCATCTTTTTTTTTCTCCCCACCTTCTTGTTCTTCCTCCACTCATCTTGTTCTTCCTCCACTCATCTTGTTCTTCCCTCAGCTCATCTTGTTCTTCCTCCACTCATCTTGTTCTTCCTCCACTCATCTTGTTCTTCCTCCACCCATCTTTTTTTTTCTCCCCACCTTCTTGTTCTTCCTCCACTCATCTTGTTCTTCCTCCACCCATCTTGTTCTTCCTCCACTCATCTTGTTCTTCCTCCACTCATCTTGTTCTTCCCTCAGCTCATCTTGTTCTTCCTCCACCCATCTTGTTCTTCCTCCACTCATCTTGTTCTTCCTCCACCCATCTTTTTTTTTCTCCCCACCTTCTTGTTCTTCCTCCACTCATCTTGTTCTTCCTCCACTCATCTTGTTCTTCCCTCAGCTCATCTTGTTCTTCCTCCACTCATCTTGTTCTTCCTCCACCCATCTTGTTCTTCCTCCACTCATCTTGTTCTTCCTCCACTCATCTTGTTCTTCCCTCAGCTCATCTTGTTCTTCCTCCACCCGTCTTGTTCTTCCTCCACTCATCTTGTTCTTCCTCCACCCATCTTTTTTTTTCTCCCCACCTTCTTGTTCTTCCTCCATTCATCTTGTTCTTCCTCCACCCATCTTTTTTTTCCTCCCCACCTTCTTGTTCTTCCTCCACCCATCTTTTTTTTTCTCCCCACCTTCTTGTTCTTCCTCCACTCATCTTGTTCTTCCTCCACCCATCTTTTTTTTCCTCCCCACCTTCTTGTTCTTCCTCCACCCATCTTTTTTTTTCTCCCCACCTTCTTGTTCTTCCTCCACTCATCTTGTTCCTCCTCCACTCATCTTGTTCTTCCTCCACTCATCTTGTTCTTCCCTCAGCTCATCTTGTTCTTCCTCCACCCATCTTGTTCTTCCTCCACTCATCTTGTTCTTCCTCCACCCATCTTTTTTTTTCTCCCCACCTTCTTGTTCTTCCTCCACTCATCTTGTTCTTCCTCCACTCATCTTGTTCTTCCTCCACCCATCTTGTTCTTCTTCCACTCATCTTGTTCTTCCTCCACCCATCTTGTTTTTCCTCCCCACCTTCTTGTTCTTCCTCCACCCATCTTGTTCTTCCTCCACCCATCTTGTTCTTCCTCCACTCATCTTGTTCTTGCTCCACTCATCTTGTTCTTGCTCCACTCATCTTGTTCTTGCTCCACTCATCTTGTTCTTGCTCCACTCATCTTGTTCTTCCTCCACTCATCTTGTTCTTCCTCCACTCATCTTGTTCTTCCTCCACTCATCTTGTTCTTCCTCCACTCATCTTGTTCTTCCTCCACTCATCTTGTTCTTGCTCCACTCATCTTGCTCTTCCTCCACTCATCTTGTTCTTCCTCCACTCATCTTGTTCTTCCTCCACCCATCTTGTTCTTCCTCCACTCATCTTGTTCTTGCTCCACTCATCTTGTTCTTCCTCCACCCATCTTGTTCTTCCTCCACCCATCTTGTTCTTCCTCCACTCATCTTGTTCTTGCTCCACTCATCTTGTTCTTGCTCCACTCATCTTGTTCTTGCTCCACTCATCTTGTTCTTGCTCCACCCATCTTGTTCTTCCTCCACCCATCTTGTTCTTCCTCCACTCATCTTGTTCTTGCTCCACTCATCTTGTTCTTCCTCCACTCATCTTGTTCTTCCTCCACTCATCTTGTTCTTCCTCCACCCATCTTGTTCTTCCTCCACTCATCTTGTTCTTGCTCCACTCATCTTGTTCTTCCTCCACTCATCTTGTTCTTCCTCCACCCATCTTGTTCTTCCTCCACTCATCTTGTTCTTCCTCCACTCATCTTGTTCTTGCTCTACCCATCTTGTTTTTCCTCCACTCATCTTGTTCTTCCTCCACTCATCTTGTTCTTCCTCCACTCATCTTGTTCTTGCTCTACCCATCTTGTTTTTCCTCCCCACCTTCTTGTTCTTCCTCCACTCATCTTGATCTTCCAACACCCATCTTGTTCTTCCTCCACTCATCTTGTTCTTCCTCCACCCATCTTGTTCTTCCTCCACTCATCTTGATCTTCCAACACCCATCTGGTTCTTCCTCCACCCTTCTTGTTCTTCCTCCACTCATCTTGATCTTCCAACACTCATCTTGTTCTTCCTCCACTCATCTTGTTCTTCCTCCACCCTTCTTGTTCTTCCTGCACTCATCTTGTTCTTCCTCCACCCATCTTGTTCTTCCTCCACTCATCTTGATCTTCCAACACCCATCTTGTTCTTCCTCCACTCATCTTGTTCTTCCTCCACTCATCTTGATCTTCCTCCACCCTTCTTGTTCTTCCTCCACTCATCTTGATCTTCCAACACTCATCTTGTTCTTCCTCCACTCATCTTGTTCTTCCTCCACCCTTCTTGTTCTTCCTCCACTCATCTTGATCTTCCAACACCCATCTTGTTCTTCCTCCACTCATCTTGTTCTTCCTCCACTCATCTTGATCTTCCAACACCCATCTTGTTCTTCCTCCACCCTTCTTGTTCTTCCTCCACTCATCTTGATCTTCCAACACTCATCTTGTTCTTCCTCCACTCATCTTGTTCTTGCTCTACCCATCTTGTTTTTCCTCCACTCATCTTGTTCTTCCTCCACTCATCTTGTTCTTCCTCCACTCATCTTGTTCTTGCTCTACCCATCTTGTTTTTCCTCCCCACCTTCTTGTTCTTGCTCCACTTATCTTGTTCTTCCTCCACTCATCTTGTTCTTCCTCCACCCTTCTTGTTCTTCCTCCACTCATCTTGATCTTCCAACACCCATCTTGTTTTTCCTCCCCACCTTCTTGTTCTTCCTCCACTCATATTGTTCTTCCCCCAGCTCATCTTGTTTTTCCTCCCCACCTTCTTGTTCTTCCTCCACCTCATCATGTTCTTCCTCCACCCATCTTGTTCTTCCTCCCCCCATCTTGTTCTTCCTCCCCCATCTTGTTCTTCCTCCACTCATCTGGTGCTTCCTCCGCACCTTCTTTTTCTTCCTCCCCACCTCTTGTTCTTCCTCCACCCATCTTGTTCATCCTCCCACATCATGTTCTTCCTCCCCCATCTTGTTCTTCCTCCACTCATCTGGTGCTTCCTCCGCACCTTCTTTTTCTTCCTCCCCACCTTCTTGTTCTTCCCCCAGCTCATCTTGTTCATCCTCCCCCCATCTTGTTCTTCCCCCAGCTCATCTTGTTCTTCCACCCATCTTCTGCTTCCTCCCATCTTGTTCTTCCTCCACCCATCTTGTTCTTCCTCCACCCATCTTGTTCTTCCTCCACCCATCTTGTTCTTCCTCCTCCCATCTTGTTCTTCCTCCACCCATCTTGTTCTTCCTCCTCCCATCTTGTTCTTCCTCCACCCATCTTGTTCTTCCTCCACCCATCTTGTTCTTCCTCCACCCATCTTGTTCTTCCTCCACCCATCTTGTTCTTCCTCCACCCAACTTGTTCTTCCTCCCCACCTTCTTGTTCTTCCTCCACTCATCTTGTTCTTCCTCCCCATCTTGTTCTTCCTCCTGCCATCTTTTTCTTCCTCCACCCATCCAATTCATCCTCCCCACCTTCTTGTTCTTCCTCCACTCATCTTGTTCTTCCTCCCCACCTTCTTGTTCTTCCTCCACCCATCTTGTTCTTCCTCCTCCCCATCTTGTTCTTCCTCCACCCATGTTATTCTTCCTGCTCTCCATCTTGTTCTTCTTCCACCCATCTTGTTCTTCCTCCTCCCTATCTTGTTCTTCCTCCACCCATCTTGTTCTTCCTCCACCCATCTTGTTCTTCCTCCACCCATCTTGTTCTTCCTCCACCCATGTTATTCTTCCTGCTCTCCATCTTGTTCTTCCTCCACCCCATCTTGTTCTTCCTCCTCCCATGTTATTCTTCCTCCACCCATCTTGTTTTTCCTCCCCACCTTCTTGTTCTTCCTCCACCCATCTTGTTTTTCCTCCCCACCTTCTTGTTCTTCCTCCACCCATCTTGTTTTTCCTCCCCACCTTCTTGTTCTTCCTCCACCCATCTTGTTTTTCCTCCCCACCTTCTTGTTCTTCCTCCACCCATCTTGTTTTTCCTCCCCACCTTCTTGTTCTTCCTCCAGTCATCTTGTTCTTCCTCCACCCATCTTGTTTTTCCTCCCCACCTTCTTGTTCTTCCTCCACTCATCTTGTTCTTCCTCCACTCATCTTGTTTTTCCTCCACGCATCTTGTTCTTCCTCCACCCATCTTGTTCTTCCTCCACTCATCTTGTTCTTCCTCCACCCATCTTGTTTTTCCTCCCCACCTTCTTTTTCTTCCTCCACTCATCTTGTTCTTCCTCCACTCATCTTGTTCTTCCTCCACCCATCTTGTTCTTCCTCCACTCATCTTGTTCTTCCTCCACCCATCTTGTTTTTCCTCCCCACCTTCTTGTTCTTCCTCCACTCATCTTGTTCTTCCTCCACCCATCTTGTTTTTCCTCCCCACCTTCTTGTTCTTCCTCCACCCATCTTGTTCTTCCTCCACCCATCTTGTTTTTCCTCCCCACCTTCTTGTTCTTCCTCCACTCATCTTGTTCTTCCTCCACCCATCTTGTTTTTCCTCCCCACCTTCTTGTTCTTCCTCCACTCATCTTGTTCTTCCCTCAGCTCATCTTATTCTTCCTCCCCACCTTCTTGTTCTTCCTCCACTCATCTTGTTCTTCCTCCACCCATCTTGTTCTTCCTCCACTCATCTTGTTCTTCCTCCACTCATCTTGTTCTTCCTCCCCACCTTCTTGTTCTTCCTCCACTCATCTTGTTCTTCCTCCACCCATCTTGTTTTTCCTCCCCACCTTCTTGTTCTTCCTCCACCCATCTTGTTTTTCCTCCCCACCTTCTTGTTCTTCCTCCACTCATCTTGTTCTTCCTCCACCCATCTTGTTCTTCCTCCACCCATCTTGTTCTTCCTCCACTCATCTTGTTCTTCCTCCAACCATCTTGTTTTTCCTCCCCACCTTCTTGTTCTTCCTCCACCCATCTTGTTTTTCCTCCCCACCTTCTTGTTCTTCCTCCACCCATCTTGTTTTTCCTCCCCACCTTCTTGTTCTTCCTCCACCCATCTTGTTTTTCCTCCCCACCTTCTTGTTCTTCCTCCACTCATCTTGTTCTTCCTCCACCCATCTTGTTTTTCCTCCCCACCTTCTTGTTCTTCCTCCACTCATCTTGTTCTTCCTCCACTCATCTTGTTTTCCTCCACCCATCTTGTTCTTCCTCCACCCATCTTGTTCTTCCTCCACTCATCTTGTTCTTTCTCCACCCATCTTGTTTTTCCTCCCCACCTTCTTGTTCTTCCTCCACTCATCTTGTTCTTCCTCCACTCATCTTGTTCTTCCTCCACCCATCTTGTTTTTCCTCCCCACCTTCTTGTTCTTCCTCCACTCATCTTGTTCTTCCTCCACCCATCTTGTTTTTCCTCCCCACCTTCTTGTTCTTCCTCCACTCATCTTGTTCTTCCCTCAGCTCATCTTATTCTTCCTCCCCACCTTCTTGTTCTTCCTCCACTCATCTTGTTCTTCCTCCACCCATCTTGTTCTTCCTCCACTCATCTTGTTCTTCCTCCACTCATCTTGTTCTTCCTCCACCCATCTTGTTCTTCCTCCACTCATCTTGTTCTTCCTCCACTCATCTTGTTCTTCCCTCAGCTCATCTTGTTCTTCCTCCACCCATCTTGTTCTTCCTCCACTCAT
Source organism: Deroplatys truncata (assembly GCA_030765065.1). Taxonomy (NCBI): domain Eukaryota; kingdom Metazoa; phylum Arthropoda; class Insecta; order Mantodea; family Mantidae; genus Deroplatys; species Deroplatys truncata. Next base: position 1,943,101 of record CM060987.1, on the reverse strand, counting down.
CTTGTTCTTCCTCCACCCATCTTTTTTTTTCTGCCCACCTTCTTGTTCTTCCTCCATTCATCTTGTTCTTCCTCCACCCATCTTTTTTTTCCTCCCCACCTTCTTGTTCTTCCTCCACCCATCTTTTTTTTTCTCCCCACCTTCTTGTTCTTCCTCCACTCATCTTGTTCTTCCTCCACCCATCTTTTTTTTCCTCCCCACCTTCTTGTTCTTCCTCCACCCATCTTTTTTTTTCTCCCCACCTTCTTGTTCTTCCTCCACTCATCTTGTTCTTCCTCCACTCATCTTGTTCTTCCCTCAGCTCATCTTGTTCTTCCTCCACTCATCTTGTTCTTCCTCCACCCATCTTGTTCTTCCTCCACTCATCTTGTTCTTCCTCCACTCATCTTGTTCTTCCCTCAGCTCATCTTGTTCTTCCTCCACCCATCTTGTTCTTCCTCCACTCATCTTGTTCTTCCTCCACCCATCTTTTTTTTTCTCCCCACCTTCTTGTTCTTCCTCCATTCATCTTGTTCTTCCTCCACCCATCTTTTTTTTCCTCCCCACCTTCTTGTTCTTCCTCCACCCATCTTTTTTTTCCTCCCCACCTTCTTGTTCTTCCTCCACTCATCTTGTTCTTCCTCCACCCATCTTTTTTTTCCTCCCCACCTTCTTGTTCTTCCTCCACCCATCTTTTTTTTTCTCCCCACCTTCTTGTTCTTCCTCCACTCATCTTGTTCCTCCTCCACTCATCTTGTTCTTCCTCCACTCATCTTGTTCTTCCCTCAGCTCATCTTGTTCTTCCTCCACCCATCTTGTTCTTCCTCCACTCATCTTGTTCTTCCTCCACCCATCTTTTTTTTTCTCCCCACCTTCTTGTTCTTCCTCCACTCATCTTGTTCTTCCTCCACTCATCTTGTTCTTCCTCCACCCATCTTGTTCTTCTTCCACTCATCTTGTTCTTCCTCCACCCATCTTGTTTTTCCTCCCCACCTTCTTGTTCTTCCTCCACCCATCTTGTTCTTCCTCCACCCATCTTGTTCTTCCTCCACTCATCTTGTTCTTGCTCCACTCATCTTGTTCTTGCTCCACTCATCTTGTTCTTGCTCCACTCATCTTGTTCTTGCTCCACTCATCTTGTTCTTCCTCCACTCATCTTGTTCTTCCTCCACTCATCTTGTTCTTCCTCCACTCATCTTGTTCTTCCTCCACTCATCTTGTTCTTCCTCCACTCATCTTGTTCTTGCTCCACTCATCTTGCTCTTCCTCCACTCATCTTGTTCTTCCTCCACTCATCTTGTTCTTCCTCCACCCATCTTGTTCTTCCTCCACTCATCTTGTTCTTGCTCCACTCATCTTGTTCTTCCTCCACCCATCTTGTTCTTCCTCCACCCATCTTGTTCTTCCTCCACTCATCTTGTTCTTGCTCCACTCATCTTGTTCTTGCTCCACTCATCTTGTTCTTGCTCCACTCATCTTGTTCTTGCTCCACCCATCTTGTTCTTCCTCCACCCATCTTGTTCTTCCTCCACTCATCTTGTTCTTGCTCCACTCATCTTGTTCTTCCTCCACTCATCTTGTTCTTCCTCCACTCATCTTGTTCTTCCTCCACCCATCTTGTTCTTCCTCCACTCATCTTGTTCTTGCTCCACTCATCTTGTTCTTCCTCCACTCATCTTGTTCTTCCTCCACCCATCTTGTTCTTCCTCCACTCATCTTGTTCTTCCTCCACTCATCTTGTTCTTGCTCTACCCATCTTGTTTTTCCTCCACTCATCTTGTTCTTCCTCCACTCATCTTGTTCTTCCTCCACTCATCTTGTTCTTGCTCTACCCATCTTGTTTTTCCTCCCCACCTTCTTGTTCTTCCTCCACTCATCTTGATCTTCCAACACCCATCTTGTTCTTCCTCCACTCATCTTGTTCTTCCTCCACCCATCTTGTTCTTCCTCCACTCATCTTGATCTTCCAACACCCATCTGGTTCTTCCTCCACCCTTCTTGTTCTTCCTCCACTCATCTTGATCTTCCAACACTCATCTTGTTCTTCCTCCACTCATCTTGTTCTTCCTCCACCCTTCTTGTTCTTCCTGCACTCATCTTGTTCTTCCTCCACCCATCTTGTTCTTCCTCCACTCATCTTGATCTTCCAACACCCATCTTGTTCTTCCTCCACTCATCTTGTTCTTCCTCCACTCATCTTGATCTTCCTCCACCCTTCTTGTTCTTCCTCCACTCATCTTGATCTTCCAACACTCATCTTGTTCTTCCTCCACTCATCTTGTTCTTCCTCCACCCTTCTTGTTCTTCCTCCACTCATCTTGATCTTCCAACACCCATCTTGTTCTTCCTCCACTCATCTTGTTCTTCCTCCACTCATCTTGATCTTCCAACACCCATCTTGTTCTTCCTCCACCCTTCTTGTTCTTCCTCCACTCATCTTGATCTTCCAACACTCATCTTGTTCTTCCTCCACTCATCTTGTTCTTGCTCTACCCATCTTGTTTTTCCTCCACTCATCTTGTTCTTCCTCCACTCATCTTGTTCTTCCTCCACTCATCTTGTTCTTGCTCTACCCATCTTGTTTTTCCTCCCCACCTTCTTGTTCTTGCTCCACTTATCTTGTTCTTCCTCCACTCATCTTGTTCTTCCTCCACCCTTCTTGTTCTTCCTCCACTCATCTTGATCTTCCAACACCCATCTTGTTTTTCCTCCCCACCTTCCTGTTCTTCCTCCACTCATATTGTTCTTCCCCCAGCTCATCTTGTTTTTCCTCCCCACCTTCTTGTTCTTCCTCCACCTCATCATGTTCTTCCTCCACCCATCTTGTTCTTCCTCCCCCCATCTTGTTCTTCCTCCCCCATCTTGTTCTTCCTCCACTCATCTGGTGCTTCCTCCGCACCTTCTTTTTCTTCCTCCCCACCTCTTGTTCTTCCTCCACCCATCTTGTTCATCCTCCCACATCATGTTCTTCCTCCCCCATCTTGTTCTTCCTCCACTCATCTGGTGCTTCCTCCGCACCTTCTTTTTCTTCCTCCCCACCTTCTTGTTCTTCCCCCAGCTCATCTTGTTCATCCTCCCCCCATCTTGTTCTTCCCCCAGCTCATCTTGTTCTTCCACCCATCTTCTGCTTCCTCCCATCTTGTTCTTCCTCCACCCATCTTGTTCTTCCTCCACCCATCTTGTTCTTCCTCCACCCATCTTGTTCTTCCTCCTCCCATCTTGTTCTTCCTCCACCCATCTTGTTCTTCCTCCTCCCATCTTGTTCTTCCTCCACCCATCTTGTTCTTCCTCCACCCATCTTGTTCTTCCTCCACCCATCTTGTTCTTCCTCCACCCATCTTGTTCTTCCTCCACCCAACTTGTTCTTCCTCCCCACCTTCTTGTTCTTCCTCCACTCATCTTGTTCTTCCTCCCCATCTTGTTCTTCCTCCTGCCATCTTTTTCTTCCTCCACCCATCCAATTCATCCTCCCCACCTTCTTGTTCTTCCTCCACTCATCTTGTTCTTCCTCCCCACCTTCTTGTTCTTCCTCCACCCATCTTGTTCTTCCTCCTCCCCATCTTGTTCTTCCTCCACCCATGTTATTCTTCCTGCTCTCCATCTTGTTCTTCTTCCACCCATCTTGTTCTTCCTCCTCCCTATCTTGTTCTTCCTCCACCCATCTTGTTCTTCCTCCACCCATCTTGTTCTTCCTCCACCCATCTTGTTCTTCCTCCACCCATGTTATTCTTCCTGCTCTCCATCTTGTTCTTCCTCCACCCCATCTTGTTCTTCCTCCTCCCATGTTATTCTTCCTCCACCCATCTTGTTTTTCCTCCCCACCTTCTTGTTCTTCCTCCACCCATCTTGTTTTTCCTCCCCACCTTCTTGTTCTTCCTCCACCCATCTTGTTTTTCCTCCCCACCTTCTTGTTCTTCCTCCACCCATCTTGTTTTTCCTCCCCACCTTCTTGTTCTTCCTCCACCCATCTTGTTTTTCCTCCCCACCTTCTTGTTCTTCCTCCAGTCATCTTGTTCTTCCTCCACCCATCTTGTTTTTCCTCCCCACCTTCTTGTTCTTCCTCCACTCATCTTGTTCTTCCTCCACTCATCTTGTTTTTCCTCCACCCATCTTGTTCTTCCTCCACCCATCTTGTTCTTCCTCCACTCATCTTGTTCTTCCTCCACCCATCTTGTTTTTCCTCCCCACCTTCTTTTTCTTCCTCCACTCATCTTGTTCTTCCTCCACTCATCTTGTTCTTCCTCCACCCATCTTGTTCTTCCTCCACTCATCTTGTTCTTCCTCCACCCATCTTGTTTTTCCTCCCCACCTTCTTGTTCTTCCTCCACTCATCTTGTTCTTCCTCCACCCATCTTGTTTTTCCTCCCCACCTTCTTGTTCTTCCTCCACCCATCTTGTTCTTCCTCCACCCATCTTGTTTTTCCTCCCCACCTTCTTGTTCTTCCTCCACTCATCTTGTTCTTCCTCCACCCATCTTGTTTTTCCTCCCCACCTTCTTGTTCTTCCTCCACTCATCTTGTTCTTCCCTCAGCTCATCTTATTCTTCCTCCCCACCTTCTTGTTCTTCCTCCACTCATCTTGTTCTTCCTCCACCCATCTTGTTCTTCCTCCACTCATCTTGTTCTTCCTCCACTCATCTTGTTCTTCCTCCCCACCTTCTTGTTCTTCCTCCACTCATCTTGTTCTTCCTCCACCCATCTTGTTTTTCCTCCCCACCTTCTTGTTCTTCCTCCACCCATCTTGTTTTTCCTCCCCACCTTCTTGTTCTTCCTCCACTCATCTTGTTCTTCCTCCACCCATCTTGTTCTTCCTCCACCCATCTTGTTCTTCCTCCACTCATCTTGTTCTTCCTCCACCCATCTTGTTTTTCCTCCCCACCTTCTTGTTCTTCCTCCACCCATCTTGTTTTTCCTCCCCACCTTCTTGTTCTTCCTCCACCCATCTTGTTTTTCCTCCCCACCTTCTTGTTCTTCCTCCACCCATCTTGTTTTTCCTCCCCACCTTCTTGTTCTTCCTCCACTCATCTTGTTCTTCCTCCACCCATCTTGTTTTTCCTCCCCACCTTCTTGTTCTTCCTCCACTCATCTTGTTCTTCCTCCACTCATCTTGTTTTCCTCCACCCATCTTGTTCTTCCTCCACCCATCTTGTTCTTCCTCCACTCATCTTGTTCTTTCTCCACCCATCTTGTTTTTCCTCCCCACCTTCTTGTTCTTCCTCCACTCATCTTGTTCTTCCTCCACTCATCTTGTTCTTCCTCCACCCATCTTGTTTTTCCTCCCCACCTTCTTGTTCTTCCTCCACTCATCTTGTTCTTCCTCCACCCATCTTGTTTTTCCTCCCCACCTTCTTGTTCTTCCTCCACTCATCTTGTTCTTCCCTCAGCTCATCTTATTCTTCCTCCCCACCTTCTTGTTCTTCCTCCACTCATCTTGTTCTTCCTCCACCCATCTTGTTCTTCCTCCACTCATCTTGTTCTTCCTCCACTCATCTTGTTCTTCCTCCCCACCTTCTTGTTCTTCCTCCACTCATCTTGTTCTTCCTCCACCCTTCTTGTTCTTCCTCCCCACCTTCTTGTTCTTCCTCCACTCATCTTGTTCTTCCTCCACCCATCTTGTTCTTCCTCCACTCATCTTGTTCTTCCTCCACTCATCTTGTTCTTCCTCCACTCATCTTGTTCTTCCCTCAGCTCATCTTGTTCTTCCTCCACCCATCTTGTTCTTCCTCCACTCATCTTGTTCTTCCTCCACCCATCTTTTTTTTTCTCCCCACCTTCTTGTTCTTCCTCCACTCATCTTGTTCTTCCTCCACTCATCTTGTTCTTCCCTCAGCTCATCTTGTTCTTCCTCCACTCATCTTGTTCTTCCTCCACTCATCTTGTTCTTCCTCCACCCATCTTTTTTTTTCTCCCCACCTTCTTGTTCTTCCTCCACTCATCTTGTTCTTCCTCCACCCATCTTGTTCTTCCTCCACTCATCTTGTTCTTCCTCCACTCATCTTGTTCTTCCCTCAGCTCATCTTGTTCTTCCTCCACCCATCTTGTTCTTCCTCCACTCATCTTGTTCTTCCTCCACCCATCTTTTTTTTTCTCCCCACCTTCTTGTTCTTCCTCCACTCATCTTGTTCTTCCTCCACTCATCTTGTTCTTCCCTCAGCTCATCTTGTTCTTCCTCCACTCATCTTGTTCTTCCTCCACCCATCTTGTTCTTCCTCCACTCATCTTGTTCTTCCTCCACTCATCTTGTTCTTCCCTCAGCTCATCTTGTTCTTCCTCCACCCATCTTGTTCTTCCTCCACTCATCTTGTTCTTCCTCCACCCATCTTTTTTTTTCTCCCCACCTTCTTGTTCTTCCTCCATTCATCTTGTTCTTCCTCCACCCATCTTTTTTTTCCTCCCCACCTTCTTGTTCTTCCTCCACCCATCTTTTTTTTTCTCCCCACCTTCTTGTTCTTCCTCCACTCATCTTGTTCTTCCTCCACCCATCTTTTTTTTCCTCCCCACCTTCTTGTTCTTCCTCCACCCATCTTTTTTTTTCTCCCCACCTTCTTGTTCTTCCTCCACTCATCTTGTTCCTCCTCCACTCATCTTGTTCTTCCTCCACTCATCTTGTTCTTCCCTCAGCTCATCTTGTTCTTCCTCCACCCATCTTGTTCTTCCTCCACTCATCTTGTTCTTCCTCCACCCATCTTTTTTTTTCTCCCCACCTTCTTGTTCTTCCTCCACTCATCTTGTTCTTCCTCCACTCATCTTGTTCTTCCTCCACCCATCTTGTTCTTCTTCCACTCATCTTGTTCTTCCTCCACCCATCTTGTTTTTCCTCCCCACCTTCTTGTTCTTCCTCCACTCATCTTGTTCTTCCTCCACCCATCTTGTTCTTCCTCCACTCATCTTGTTCTTCCTCCACTCATCTTGTTCTTCCCTCAGCTCATCTTGTTCTTCCTCCACCCATCTTGTTCTTCCTCCACTCATCTTGTTCTTCCTCCACCCATCTTTTTTTTTCTCCCCACCTTCTTGTTCTTCCTCCATTCATCTTGTTCTTCCTCCACCCATCTTTTTTTTCCTCCCCACCTTCTTGTTCTTCCTCCACCCATCTTTTTTTTTCTCCCCACCTTCTTGTTCTTCCTCCACTCATCTTGTTCTTCCTCCACCCATCTTTTTTTTCCTCCCCACCTTCTTGTTCTTCCTCCACCCATCTTTTTTTTTCTCCCCACCTTCTTGTTCTTCCTCCACTCATCTTGTTCCTCCTCCACTCATCTTGTTCTTCCTCCACTCATCTTGTTCTTCCCTCAGCTCATCTTGTTCTTCCTCCACCCATCTTGTTCTTCCTACACTCATCTTGTTCTTCCTCCACCCATCTTTTTTTTTCTCCCCACCTTCTTGTTCTTCCTCCACTCATCTTGTTCTTCCTCCACTCATCTTGTTCTTCCTCCACCCATCTTGTTCTTCTTCCACTCATCTTGTTCTTCCTCCACCCATCTTGTTTTTCCTCCCCACCTTCTTGTTCTTCCTCCACCCATCTTGTTCTTCCTCCACCCATCTTGTTCTTCCTCCACTCATCTTGTTCTTGCTCCACTCATCTTGTTCTTGCTCCACTCATCTTGTTCTTGCTCCACTCATCTTGTTCTTGCTCCACTCATCTTGTTCTTCCTCCACTCATCTTGTTCTTCCTCCACTCATCTTGTTCTTCCTCCACTCATCTTGTTCTTCCTCCACTCATCTTGTTCTTCCTCCACTCATCTTGTTCTTGCTCCACTCATCTTGCTCTTCCTCCACTCATCTTGTTCTTCCTCCACTCATCTTGTTCTTCCTCCACCCATCTTGTTCTTCCTCCACTCATCTTGTTCTTGCTCCACTCATCTTGTTCTTCCTCCACCCATCTTGTTCTTCCTCCACCCATCTTGTTCTTCCTCCACTCATCTTGTTCTTGCTCCACTCATCTTGTTCTTGCTCCACTCATCTTGTTCTTGCTCCACTCATCTTGTTCTTGCTCCACCCATCTTGTTCTTCCTCCACCCATCTTGTTCTTCCTCCACTCATCTTGTTCTTGCTCCACTCATCTTGTTCTTCCTCCACTCATCTTGTTCTTCCTCCACTCATCTTGTTCTCCCTCCACCCATCTTGTTCTTCCTCCACTCATCTTGTTCTTGCTCCACTCATCTTGTTCTTCCTCCACTCATCTTGTTCTTCCTCCACCCATCTTGTTCTTCCTCCACTCATCTTGTTCTTCCTCCACTCATCTTGTTCTTGCTCTACCCATCTTGTTTTTCCTCCACTCATCTTGTTCTTCCTCCACTCATCTTGTTCTTCCTCCACTCATCTTGTTCTTGCTCTACCCATCTTGTTTTTCCTCCCCACCTTCTTGTTCTTCCTCCACTCATCTTGATCTTCCAACACCCATCTTGTTCTTCCTCCACTCATCTTGTTCTTCCTCCACCCATCTTGTTCTTCCTCCACTCATCTTGATCTTCCAACACCCATCTGGTTCTTCCTCCACCCTTCTTGTTCTTCCTCCACTCATCTTGATCTTCCAACACTCATCTTGTTCTTCCTCCACTCATCTTGTTCTTCCTCCACCCTTCTTGTTCTTCCTGCACTCATCTTGTTCTTCCTCCACCCATCTTGTTCTTCCTCCACTCATCTTGATCTTCCAACACCCATCTTGTTCTTCCTCCACTCATCTTGTTCTTCCTCCACTCATCTTGATCTTCCTCCACCCTTCTTGTTCTTCCTCCACTCATCTTGATCTTCCAACACTCATCTTGTTCTTCCTCCACTCATCTTGTTCTTCCTCCACCCTTCTTGTTCTTCCTCCACTCATCTTGATCTTCCAACACCCATCTTGTTCTTCCTCCACTCATCTTGTTCTTCCTCCACTCATCTTGATCTTCCAACACCCATCTTGTTCTTCCTCCACCCTTCTTGTTCTTCCTCCACTCATCTTGATCTTCCAACACTCATCTTGTTCTTCCTCCACTCATCTTGTTCTTGCTCTACCCATCTTGTTTTTCCTCCACTCATCTTGTTCTTCCTCCACTCATCTTGTTCTTCCTCCACTCATCTTGTTCTTGCTCTACCCATCTTGTTTTTCCTCCCCACCTTCTTGTTCTTGCTCCACTTATCTTGTTCTTCCTCCACTCATCTTGTTCTTCCTCCACCCTTCTTGTTCTTCCTCCACTCATCTTGATCTTCCAACACCCATCTTGTTTTTCCTCCCCACCTTCCTGTTCTTCCTCCACTCATATTGTTCTTCCCCCAGCTCATCTTGTTTTTCCTCCCCACCTTCTTGTTCTTCCTCCACCTCATCATGTTCTTCCTCCACCCATCTTGTTCTTCCTCCCCCCATCTTGTTCTTCCTCCCCCATCTTGTTCTTCCTCCACTCATCTGGTGCTTCCTCCGCACCTTCTTTTTCTTCCTCCCCACCTCTTGTTCTTCCTCCACCCATCTTGTTCATCCTCCCACATCATGTTCTTCCTCCCCCATCTTGTTCTTCCTCCACTCATCTGGTGCTTCCTCCGCACCTTCTTTTTCTTCCTCCCCACCTTCTTGTTCTTCCCCCAGCTCATCTTGTTCATCCTCCCCCCATCTTGTTCTTCCCCCAGCTCATCTTGTTCTTCCACCCATCTTCTGCTTCCTCCCATCTTGTTCTTCCTCCACCCATCTTGTTCTTCCTCCACCCATCTTGTTCTTCCTCCACCCATCTTGTTCTTCCTCCTCCCATCTTGTTCTTCCTCCACCCATCTTGTTCTTCCTCCTCCCATCTTGTTCTTCCTCCACCCATCTTGTTCTTCCTCCACCCATCTTGTTCTTCCTCCACCCATCTTGTTCTTCCTCCACCCATCTTGTTCTTCCTCCACCCAACTTGTTCTTCCTCCCCACCTTCTTGTTCTTCCTCCACTCATCTTGTTCTTCCTCCCCATCTTGTTCTTCCTCCTGCCATCTTTTTCTTCCTCCACCCATCCAATTCATCCTCCCCACCTTCTTGTTCTTCCTCCACTCATCTTGTTCTTCCTCCCCACCTTCTTGTTCTTCCTCCACCCATCTTGTTCTTCCTCCTCCCCATCTTGTTCTTCCTCCACCCATGTTATTCTTCCTGCTCTCCATCTTGTTCTTCTTCCACCCATCTTGTTCTTCCTCCTCCCTATCTTGTTCTTCCTCCACCCATCTTGTTCTTCCTCCACCCATCTTGTTCTTCCTCCACCCATCTTGTTCTTCCTCCACCCATGTTATTCTTCCTGCTCTCCATCTTGTTCTTCCTCCACCCCATCTTGTTCTTCCTCCTCCCATGTTATTCTTCCTCCACCCATCTTGTTTTTCCTCCCCACCTTCTTGTTCTTCCTCCACCCATCTTGTTTTTCCTCCCCACCTTCTTGTTCTTCCTCCACCCATCTTGTTTTTCCTCCCCACCTTCTTGTTCTTCCTCCACCCATCTTGTTTTTCCTCCCCACCTTCTTGTTCTTCCTCCACCCATCTTGTTTTTCCTCCCCACCTTCTTGTTCTTCCTCCAGTCATCTTGTTCTTCCTCCACCCATCTTGTTTTTCCTCCCCACCTTCTTGTTCTTCCTCCACTCATCTTGTTCTTCCTCCACTCATCTTGTTTTTCCTCCACCCATCTTGTTCTTCCTCCACCCATCTTGTTCTTCCTCCACTCATCTTGTTCTTCCTCCACCCATCTTGTTTTTCCTCCCCACCTTCTTTTTCTTCCTCCACTCATCTTGTTCTTCCTCCACTCATCTTGTTCTTCCTCCACCCATCTTGTTCTTCCTCCACTCATCTTGTTCTTCCTCCACCCATCTTGTTTTTCCTCCCCACCTTCTTGTTCTTCCTCCACTCATCTTGTTCTTCCTCCACCCATCTTGTTTTTCCTCCCCACCTTCTTGTTCTTCCTCCACCCATCTTGTTCTTCCTCCACCCATCTTGTTTTTCCTCCCCACCTTCTTGTTCTTCCTCCACTCATCTTGTTCTTCCTCCACCCATCTTGTTTTTCCTCCCCACCTTCTTGTTCTTCCTCCACTCATCTTGTTCTTCCCTCAGCTCATCTTATTCTTCCTCCCCACCTTCTTGTTCTTCCTCCACTCATCTTGTTCTTCCTCCACCCATCTTGTTCTTCCTCCACTCATCTTGTTCTTCCTCCACTCATCTTGTTCTTCCTCCCCACCTTCTTGTTCTTCCTCCACTCATCTTGTTCTTCCTCCACCCATCTTGTTTTTCCTCCCCACCTTCTTGTTCTTCCTCCACCCATCTTGTTTTTCCTCCCCACCTTCTTGTTCTTCCTCCACTCATCTTGTTCTTCCTCCACCCATCTTGTTCTTCCTCCACCCATCTTGTTCTTCCTCCACTCATCTTGTTCTTCCTCCACCCATCTTGTTTTTCCTCCCCACCTTCTTGTTCTTCCTCCACCCATCTTGTTTTTCCTCCCCACCTTCTTGTTCTTCCTCCACCCATCTTGTTTTTCCTCCCCACCTTCTTGTTCTTCCTCCACCCATCTTGTTTTTCCTCCCCACCTTCTTGTTCTTCCTCCACCCATCTTGTTTTTCCTCCCCACCTTCTTGTTCTTCCTCCACTCATCTTGTTCTTCCTCCACCCATCTTGTTTTTCCTCCCCACCTTCTTGTTCTTCCTCCACTCATCTTGTTCTTCCTCCACTCATCTTGTTTTCCTCCACCCATCTTGTTCTTCCTCCACCCATCTTGTTCTTCCTCCACTCATCTTGTTCTTTCTCCACCCATCTTGTTTTTCCTCCCCACCTTCTTGTTCTTCCTCCACTCATCTTGTTCTTCCTCCACTCATCTTGTTCTTCCTCCACCCATCTTGTTTTTCCTCCCCACCTTCTTGTTCTTCCTCCACTCATCTTGTTCTTCCTCCACCCATCTTGTTTTTCCTCCCCACCTTCTTGTTCTTCCTCCACTCATCTTGTTCTTCCCTCAGCTCATCTTATTCTTCCTCCCCACCTTCTTGTTCTTCCTCCACTCATCTTGTTCTTCCTCCACCCATCTTGTTCTTCCTCCACTCATCTTGTTCTTCCTCCACTCATCTTGTTCTTCCTCCCCACCTTCTTGTTCTTCCTCCACTCATCTTGTTCTTCCTCCACCCTTCTTGTTCTTCCTCCCCACCTTCTTGTTCTTCCTCCACTCATCTTGTTCTTCCTCCACCCATCTTGTTCTTCCTCCACTCATCTTGTTCTTCCTCCACTCATCTTGTTCTTCCTCCACTCATCTTGTTCTTCCCTCAGCTCATCTTGTTCTTCCTCCACCCATCTTGTTCTTCCTCCACTCATCTTGTTCTTCCTCCACCCATCTTTTTTTTTCTCCCCACCTTCTTGTTCTTCCTCCACTCATCTTGTTCTTCCTCCACTCATCTTGTTCTTCCCTCAGCTCATCTTGTTCTTCCTCCACTCATCTTGTTCTTCCTCCACTCATCTTGTTCTTCCTCCACCCATCTTTTTTTTTCTCCCCACCTTCTTGTTCTTCCTCCACTCATCTTGTTCTTCCTCCACCCATCTTGTTCTTCCTCCACTCATATTGTTCTTCCTCCACTCATCTTGTTCTTCCCTCAGCTCATCTTGTTCTTCCTCCACCCATCTTGTTCTTCCTCCACTCATCTTGTTCTTCCTCCACCCATCTTTTTTTTTCTCCCCACCTTCTTGTTCTTCCTCCACTCATCTTGTTCTTCCTCCACTCATCTTGTTCTTCCCTCAGCTCATCTTGTTCTTCCTCCACTCATCTTGTTCTTCCTCCACCCATCTTGTTCTTCCTCCACTCATCTTGTTCTTCCTCCACTCATCTTGTTCTTCCCTCAGCTCATCTTGTTCTTCCTCCACCCATCTTGTTCTTCCTCCACTCATCTTGTTCTTCCTCCACCCATCTTTTTTTTTCTCCCCACCTTCTTGTTCTTCCTCCATTCATCTTGTTCTTCCTCCACCCATCTTTTTTTTCCTCCCCACCTTCTTGTTCTTCCTCCACCCATCTTTTTTTTTCTCCCCACCTTCTTGTTCTTCCTCCACTCATCTTGTTCTTCCTCCACCCATCTTTTTTTTCCTCCCCACCTTCTTGTTCTTCCTCCACCCATCTTTTTTTTTCTCCCCACCTTCTTGTTCTTCCTCCACTCATCTTGTTCCTCCTCCACTCATCTTGTTCTTCCTCCACTCATCTTGTTCTTCCCTCAGCTCATCTTGTTCTTCCTTCACCCATCTTGTTCTTCCTCCACTCATCTTGTTCTTCCTCCACCCATCTTTTTTTTTCTCCCCACCTTCTTGTTCTTCCTCCACTCATCTTGTTCTTCCTCCACTCATCTTGTTCTTCCTCCACCCATCTTGTTCTTCTTCCACTCATCTTGTTCTTCCTCCACCCATCTTGTTTTTCCTCCCCACCTTCTTGTTCTTCCTCCACCCATCTTGTTCTTCCTCCACCCATCTTGTTCTTCCTCCACTCATCTTGTTCTTGCTCCACTCATCTTGTTCTTGCTCCACTCATCTTGTTCTTGCTCCACTCATCTTGTTCTTGCTCCACTCATCTTGTTCTTCCTCCACTCATCTTGTTCTTCCTCCACTCATCTTGTTCTTCCTCCACTCATCTTGTTCTTCCTCCACTCATCTTGTTCTTCCTCCACTCATCTTGTTCTTGCTCCACTCATCTTGCTCTTCCTCCACTCATCTTGTTCTTCCTCCACTCATCTTGTTCTTCCTCCACCCATCTTGTTCTTCCTCCACTCATCTTGTTCTTGCTCCACTCATCTTGTTCTTCCTCCACCCATCTTGTTCTTCCTCCACCCATCTTGTTCTTCCTCCACTCATCTTGTTCTTGCTCCACTCATCTTGTTCTTGCTCCACTCATCTTGTTCTTGCTCCACCCATCTTGTTCTTCCTCCACCCATCTTGTTCTTCCTCCACTCATCTTGTTCTTGCTCCACTCATCTTGTTCTTCCTCCACTCATCTTGTTCTTCCTCCACTCATCTTGTTCTTCCTCCACCCATCTTGTTCTTCCTCCACTCATCTTGTTCTTGCTCCACTCATCTTGTTCTTCCTCCACTCATCTTGTTCTTCCTCCACCCATCTTGTTCTTCCTCCACTCATCTTGTTCTTCCTCCACTCATCTTGTTCTTGCTCTACCCATCTTGTTTTTCCTCCACTCATCTTGTTCTTCCTCCACTCATCTTGTTCTTCCTCCACTCATCTTGTTCTTGCTCTACCCATCTTGTTTTTCCTCCCCACCTTCTTGTTCTTCCTCCACTCATCTTGATCTTCCAACACCCATCTTGTTCTTCCTCCACTCATCTTGTTCTTCCTCCACCCATCTTGTTCTTCCTCCACTCATCTTGATCTTCCAACACCCATCTGGTTCTTCCTCCACCCTTCTTGTTCTTCCTCCACTCATCTTGATCTTCCAACACTCATCTTGTTCTTCCTCCACTCATCTTGTTCTTCCTCCACCCTTCTTGTTCTTCCTGCACTCATCTTGTTCTTCCTCCACCCATCTTGTTCTTCCTCCACTCATCTTGATCTTCCAACACCCATCTTGTTCTTCCTCCACTCATCTTGTTCTTCCTCCACTCATCTTGATCTTCCTCCACCCTTCTTGTTCTTCCTCCACTCATCTTGATCTTCCAACACTCATCTTGTTCTTCCTCCACTCATCTTGTTCTTCCTCCACCCTTCTTGTTCTTCCTCCACTCATCTTGATCTTCCAACACCCATCTTGTTCTTCCTCCACTCATCTTGTTCTTCCTCCACTCATCTTGATCTTCCAACACCCATCTTGTTCTTCCTCCACCCTTCTTGTTCTTCCTCCACTCATCTTGATCTTCCAACACTCATCTTGTTCTTCCTCCACTCATCTTGTTCTTGCTCTACCCATCTTGTTTTTCCTCCACTCATCTTGTTCTTCCTCCACTCATCTTGTTCTTCCTCCACTCATCTTGTTCTTGCTCTACCCATCTTGTTTTTCCTCCCCACCTTCTTGTTCTTGCTCCACTTATCTTGTTCTTCCTCCACTCATCTTGTTCTTCCTCCACCCTTCTTGTTCTTCCTCCACTCATCTTGATCTTCCAACACCCATCTTGTTTTTCCTCCCCACCTTCTTGTTCTTCCTCCACTCATATTGTTCTTCCCCCAGCTCATCTTGTTTTTCCTCCCCACCTTCTTGTTCTTCCTCCACCTCATCATGTTCTTCCTCCACCCATCTTGTTCTTCCTCCCCCCATCTTGTTCTTCCTCCCCCATCTTGTTCTTCCTCCACTCATCTGGTGCTTCCTCCGCACCTTCTTTTTCTTCCTCCCCACCTCTTGTTCTTCCTCCACCCATCTTGTTCATCCTCCCACATCATGTTCTTCCTCCCCCATCTTGTTCTTCCTCCACTCATCTGGTGCTTCCTCCGCACCTTCTTTTTCTTCCTCCCCACCTTCTTGTTCTTCCCCCAGCTCATCTTGTTCATCCTCCCCCCATCTTGTTCTTCCCCCAGCTCATCTTGTTCTTCCACCCATCTTCTGCTTCCTCCCATCTTGTTCTTCCTCCACCCATCTTGTTCTTCCTCCACCCATCTTGTTCTTCTTCCACTCATCTTGTTCTTCCTCCACCCATCTTGTTTTTCCTCCCCACCTTCTTGTTCTTCCTCCACCCATCTTGTTCTTCCTCCACCCATCTTGTTCTTCCTCCACTCATCTTGTTCTTGCTCCACTCATCTTGTTCTTGCTCCACTCATCTTGTTCTTGCTCCACTCATCTTGTTCTTGCTCCACTCATCTTGTTCTTCCTCCACTCATCTTGTTCTTCCTCCACTCATCTTGTTCTTCCTCCACTCATCTTGTTCTTCCTCCACTCATCTTGTTCTTCCTCCACTCATCTTGTTCTTGCTCCACTCATCTTGCTCTTCCTCCACTCATCTTGTTCTTCCTCCACTCATCTTGTTCTTCCTCCACCCATCTTGTTCTTCCTCCACTCATCTTGTTCTTGCTCCACTCATCTTGTTCTTCCTCCACCCATCTTGTTCTTCCTCCACCCATCTTGTTCTTCCTCCACTCATCTTGTTCTTGCTCCACTCATCTTGTTCTTGCTCCACTCATCTTGTTCTTGCTCCACTCATCTTGTTCTTGCTCCACCCATCTTTTCTTCCTCCACCCATCTTGTTCTTCCTCCACTCATCTTGTTCTTGCTCCACTCATCTTGTTCTTCCTCCACTCATCTTGTTCTTCCTCCACTCATCTTGTTCTTCCTCCACCCATCTTGTTCTTCCTCCACTCATCTTGTTCTTGCTCCACTCATCTTGTTCTTCCTCCACTCATCTTGTTCTTCCTCCACCCATCTTGTTCTTCCTCCACTCATCTTGTTCTTCCTCCACTCATCTTGTTCTTGCTCTACCCATCTTGTTTTTCCTCCACTCATCTTGTTCTTCCTCCACTCATCTTGTTCTTCCTCCACTCATCTTGTTCTTGCTCTACCCATCTTGTTTTTCCTCCCCACCTTCTTGTTCTTCCTCCACTCATCTTGATCTTCCAACACCCATCTTGTTCTTCCTCCACTCATCTTGTTCTTCCTCCACCCATCTTGTTCTTCCTCCACTCATCTTGATCTTCCAACACCCATCTGGTTCTTCCTCCACCCTTCTTGTTCTTCCTCCACTCATCTTGATCTTCCAACACTCATCTTGTTCTTCCTCCACTCATCTTGTTCTTCCTCCACCCTTCTTGTTCTTCCTGCACTCATCTTGTTCTTCCTCCACCCATCTTGTTCTTCCTCCACTCATCTTGATCTTCCAACACCCATCTTGTTCTTCCTCCACTCATCTTGTTCTTCCTCCACTCATCTTGATCTTCCTCCACCCTTCTTGTTCTTCCTCCACTCATCTTGATCTTCCAACACTCATCTTGTTCTTCCTCCACTCATCTTGTTCTTCCTCCACCCTTCTTGTTCTTCCTCCACTCATCTTGATCTTCCAACACCCATCTTGTTCTTCCTCCACTCATCTTGTTCTTCCTCCACTCATCTTGATCTTCCAACACCCATCTTGTTCTTCCTCCACCCTTCTTGTTCTTCCTCCACTCATCTTGATCTTCCAACACTCATCTTGTTCTTCCTCCACTCATCTTGTTCTTGCTCTACCCATCTTGTTTTTCCTCCACTCATCTTGTTCTTCCTCCACTCATCTTGTTCTTCCTCCACTCATCTTGTTCTTGCTCTACCCATCTTGTTTTTCCTCCCCACCTTCTTGTTCTTGCTCCACTTATCTTGTTCTTCCTCCACTCATCTTGTTCTTCCTCCACCCTTCTTGTTCTTCCTCCACTCATCTTGATCTTCCAACACCCATCTTGTTTTTCCTCCCCACCTTCTTGTTCTTCCTCCACTCATATTGTTCTTCCCCCAGCTCATCTTGTTTTTCCTCCCCACCTTCTTGTTCTTCCTCCACCTCATCATGTTCTTCCTCCACCCATCTTGTTCTTCCTCCCCCCATCTTGTTCTTCCTCCCCCATCTTGTTCTTCCTCCACTCATCTGGTGCTTCCTCCGCACCTTCTTTTTCTTCCTCCCCACCTCTTGTTCTTCCTCCACCCATCTTGTTCATCCTCCCACATCATGTTCTTCCTCCCCCATCTTGTTCTTCCTCCACTCATCTGGTGCTTCCTCCGCACCTTCTTTTTCTTCCTCCCCACCTTCTTGTTCTTCCCCCAGCTCATCTTGTTCATCCTCCCCCCATCTTGTTCTTCCCCCAGCTCATCTTGTTCTTCCACCCATCTTCTGCTTCCTCCCATCTTGTTCTTCCTCCACCCATCTTGTTCTTCCTCCACCCATCTTGTTCTTCCTCCACCCATCTTGTTCTTCCTCCTCCCATCTTGTTCTTCCTCCACCCATCTTGTTCTTCCTCCTCCCATCTTGTTCTTCCTCCACCCATCTTGTTCTTCCTCCACCCATCTTGTTCTTCCTCCACCCATCTTGTTCTTCCTCCACCCATCTTGTTCTTCCTCCACCCAACTTGTTCTTCCTCCCCACCTTCTTGTTCTTCCTCCACTCATCTTGTTCTTCCTCCCCATCTTGTTCTTCCTCCTGCCATCTTTTTCTTCCTCCACCCATCCAATTCATCCTCCCCACCTTCTTGTTCTTCCTCCACTCATCTTGTTCTTCCTCCCCACCTTCTTGTTCTTCCTCCACCCATCTTGTTCTTCCTCATCCCCATCTTGTTCTTCCTCCACCCATGTTATTCTTCCTGCTCTCCATCTTGTTCTTCTTCCACCCATCTTGTTCTTCCTCCTCCCTATCTTGTTCTTCCTCCACCCATCTTGTTCTTCCTCCACCCATCTTGTTCTTCCTCCACCCATCTTGTTCTTCCTCCACCCATGTTATTCTTCCTGCTCTCCATCTTGTTCTTCCTCCACCCCATCTTGTTCTTCCTCCTCCCATGTTATTCTTCCTCCACCCATCTTGTTTTTCCTCCCCACCTTCTTGTTCTTCCTCCACCCATCTTGTTTTTCCTCCCCACCTTCTTGTTCTTCCTCCACCCATCTTGTTTTTCCTCCCCACCTTCTTGTTCTTCCTCCACCCATCTTGTTTTTCCTCCCCACCTTCTTGTTCTTCCTCCACCCATCTTGTTTTTCCTCCCCACCTTCTTGTTCTTCCTCCAGTCATCTTGTTCTTCCTCCACCCATCTTGTTTTTCCTCCCCACCTTCTTGTTCTTCCTCCACTCATCTTGTTCTTCCTCCACTCATCTTGTTTTTCCTCCACCCATCTTGTTCTTCCTCCACCCATCTTGTTCTTCCTCCACTCATCTTGTTCTTCCTCCACCCATCTTGTTTTTCCTCCCCACCTTCTTTTTCTTCCTCCACTCATCTTGTTCTTCCTCCACTCATCTTGTTCTTCCTCCACCCATCTTGTTCTTCCTCCACTCATCTTGTTCTTCCTCCACCCATCTTGTTTTTCCTCCCCACCTTCTTGTTCTTCCTCCACTCATCTTGTTCTTCCTCCACCCATCTTGTTTTTCCTCCCCACCTTCTTGTTCTTCCTCCACCCATCTTGTTCTTCCTCCACCCATCTTGTTTTTCCTCCCCACCTTCTTGTTCTTCCTCCACTCATCTTGTTCTTCCTCCACCCATCTTGTTTTTCCTCCCCACCTTCTTGTTCTTCCTCCACTCATCTTGTTCTTCCCTCAGCTCATCTTATTCTTCCTCCCCACCTTCTTGTTCTTCCTCCACTCATCTTGTTCTTCCTCCACCCATCTTGTTCTTCCTCCACTCATCTTGTTCTTCCTCCACTCATCTTGTTCTTCCTCCCCACCTTCTTGTTCTTCCTCCACTCATCTTGTTCTTCCTCCACCCTTCTTGTTCTTCCTCCCCACCTTCTTGTTCTTCCTCCACTCATCTTGTTCTTCCTCCACCCATCTTGTTCTTCCTCCACTCATCTTGTTCTTCCTCCACTCATCTTGTTCTTCCTCCACTCATCTTGTTCTTCCCTCAGCTCATCTTGTTCTTCCTCCACCCATCTTGTTCTTCCTCCACTCATCTTGTTCTTCCTCCACCCATCTTTTTTTTTCTCCCCACCTTCTTGTTCTTCCTCCACTCATCTTGTTCTTCCTCCACTCATCTTGTTCTTCCCTCAGCTCATCTTGTTCTTCCTCCACTCATCTTGTTCTTCCTCCATTCATCTTGTTCTTCCTCCACCCATCTTTTTTTTTCTCCCCACCTTCTTGTTCTTCCTCCACTCATCTTGTTCTTCCTCCACTCATCTTGTTCTTCCCTCAGCTCATCTTGTTCTTCCTCCACTCATCTTGTTCTTCCTCCACCCATCTTGTTCTTCCTCCACTCATCTTGTTCTTCCTCCACTCATCTTGTTCTTCCCTCAGCTCATCTTGTTCTTCCTCCACCCATCTTGTTCTTCCTCCACTCATCTTGTTCTTCCTCCACCCATCTTTTTTTTTCTCCCCACCTTCTTGTTCTTCCTCCACTCATCTTGTTCTTCCTCCACCCATCTTTTTTTTCCTCCCCACCTTCTTGTTCTTCCTCCACCCATCTTTTTTTTTCTCCCCACCTTCTTGTTCTTCCTCCACTCATCTTGTTCTTCCTCCACCCATCTTTTTTTTCCTCCCCACCTTCTTCTTCTTCCTCCACCCATCTTTTTTTTTCTCCCCACCTTCTTGTTCTTCCTCCACTCATCTTGTTCTTCCTCCACTCATCTTGTTCTTCCTCCACTCATCTTGTTCTTCCCTCAGCTCATCTTGTTCTTCCTCCACCCATCTTGTTCTTCCTCCACTCATCTTGTTCTTCCTCCACCCATCTTTTTTTTTCTCCCCACCTTCTTGTTCTTCCTCCACTCATCTTGTTCTTCCTCCACTCATCTTGTTCTTCCTCCACCCATCTTGTTCTTCCTCCACTCATCTTGTTCTTCCTCCACCCATCTTGTTTTTCCTCCCCACCTTCTTGTTCTTCCTCCACCCATCTTGTTCTTCCTCCACCCATCTTGTTCTTCCTCCACTCATCTTGTTCTTGCTCCACTCATCTTGTTCTTGCTCCACTCATCTTGTTCTTGCTCCACTCATCTTGTTCTTGCTCCACTCATCTTGTTCTTCCTCCACTCATCTTGTTCTTCCTCCACTCATCTTGTTCTTCCTCCAGTCATCTTGTTCTTCCTCCACTCATCTTGTTCTTCCTCCACTCATCTTGTTCTTGCTCCACTCATCTTGCTCTTCCTCCACTCATCTTGTTCTTCCTCCACTCATCTTGTTCTTCCTCCACCCATCTTGTTCTTCCTCCACTCATCTTGTTCTTGCTCCAGTCATCTTGTTCTTCCTCCACTCATCTTGTTCTTCCTCCACCCATCTTGTTCTTCCTCCACTCATCTTGTTCTTGCTCCACTCATCTTGTTCTTGCTCCACTCATCTTGTTCTTGCTCCACTCATCTTGTTCTTGCTCCACTCATCTTGTTCTTCCTCCACCCATCTTGTTCTTCCTCCACTCATCTTGTTCTTGCTCCACTCATCTTGTTCTTCCTCCACTCATCTTGTTCTTCCTCCACTCATCTTGTTCTTCCTCCACCCATCTTGTTCTTCCTCCACTCATCTTGTTCTTGCTCCACTCATCTTGTTCTTCCTCCACTCATCTTGTTCTTCCTCCACTCATCTTGTTCTTCCTCCACCCATCTTGTTCTTCCTCCACTCATCTTGTTCTTCCTCCACTCATCTTGTTCTTGCTCTACCCATCTTGTTTTTCCTCCACTCATCTTGTTCTTCCTCCACTCATCTTGTTCTTCCTCCACTCATCTTGTTCTTGCTCTACCCATCTTGTTTTTCCTCCCCACCTTCTTGTTCTTCCTCCACTCATCTTGATCTTCCAACACCCATCTTGTTCTTCCTCCACTCATCTTGTTCTTCCTCCACCCATCTTGTTCTTCCTCCACTCATCTTGATCTTCCAACACCCATCTGGTTCTTCCTCCCCCCTTCTTGTTCTTCCTCCACTCATCTTGATCTTCCAACACTCATCTTGTTCTTCCTCCACTCATCTTGTTCTTCCTCCACCCTTCTTGTTCTTCCTCCACTCATCTTGTTCTTCCTCCACCCATCTTGTTCTTCCTCCACTCATCTTGATCTTCCAACACCCATCTTGTTCTTCCTCCACTCATCTTGTTCTTCCTCCACTCATCTTGATCTTCCTCCACCCTTCTTGTTCTTCCTCCACTCATCTTGATCTTCCAACACTCATCTTGTTCTTCCTCGACTCATCTTGTTCTTCCTCCACCCTTCTTGTTCTTCCTCCACTCATCTTGATCTTCCAACACCCATCTTGTTCTTCCTCCACTCATCTTGTTCTTCCTCCACTCATCTTGATCTTCCAACACCCATCTTGTTCTTCCTCCACCCTTCTTGTTCTTCCTCCACTCATCTTGATCTTCCAACACTCATCTTGTTCTTCCTCCACTCATCTTGTTCTTGCTCTACCCATCTTGTTTTTCCTCCACTCATCTTGTTCTTCCTCCACTCATCTTGTTCTTCCTCCAGTCATCTTGTTCTTGCTCTACCCATCTTGTTTTTCCTCCCCACCTTCTTGTTCTTGCTCCACTTATCTTGTTCTTCCTCCACTCATCTTGTTCTTCCTCCACCCTTCTTGTTCTTCCTCCACTCATCTTGATCTTCCAACACCCATCTTGTTTTTCCTCCCCACCTTCTTGTTCTTCCTCCACTCATATTGTTCTTCCCCCAGCTCATCTTGTTTTTCCTCCCCACCTTCTTGTTCTTCCTCCACCTCATCATGTTCTTCCTCCACCCATCTTGTTCTTCCTCCCCCCATCTTGTTCTTCCTCCCCCATCTTGTTCTTCCTCCACTCATCTGGTGCTTCCTCCGCACCTTCTTTTTCTTCCTCCCCACCTTCTTGTTCTTCCTCCACCCATCTTGTTCATCCCCCCACATCATGTTCTTCCTCCCCCATCTTGTTCTTCCTCCACTCATCTGGTGCTTCCTCCGCACCTTCTTTTTCTTCCTCCCCACCTTCTTGTTCTTCCCCCAGCTCATCTTGTTCATCCTCCCCCCATCTTGTTCTTCCCCCAGCTCATCTTGTTCTTCCACCCATCTTCTTCTTCCTCCCATCTTGTTCTTCCTCCACCCATCTTGTTCTTCCTCCACCCATCTTGTTCTTCCTCCACCCATCTTGTTCTTCCTCCTCCCATCTTGTTCTTCCTCCACCCATCTTGTTCTTCCTCCTCCCATCTTGTTCTTCCTCCACCCATCTTGTTCTTCCTCCACCCATCTTGTTCTTCCTCCACCCATCTTGTTCTTCCTCCACCCATCTTGTTCTTCCTCCACCCAACTTGTTCTTCCTCCCCACCTTCTTGTTCTTCCTCCACTCATCTTGTTCTTCCCTCAGCTCATCTTATTCTTCCTCCCCACCTTCTTGTTCTTCCTCCACTCATCTTGTTCTTCCTCCACCCATCTTGTTCTTCCTCCACTCATCTTGTTCTTCCTCCACTCATCTTGTTCTTCCTCCCCACCTTCTTGTTCTTCCTCCACTCATCTTGTTCTTCCTCCACCCTTCTTGTTCTTCCTCCCCACCTTCTTGTTCTTCCTCCACTCATCTTGTTCTTCCTCCACCCATCTTGTTCTTCCTCCACTCATCTTGTTCTTCCTCCACTCATCTTGTTCTTCCTCCACTCATCTTGTTCTTCCCTCAGCTCATCTTGTTCTTCCTCCACCCATCTTGTTCTTCCTCCACTCATCTTGTTCTTCCTCCACCCATCTTTTTTTTTCTCCCCACCTTCTTGTTCTTCCTCCACTCATCTTGTTCTTCCTCCACTCATCTTGTTCTTCCCTCAGCTCATCTTGTTCTTCCTCCACTCATCTTGTTCTTCCTCCACTCATCTTGTTCTTCCTCCACCCATCTTTTTTTTTCTCCCCACCTTCTTGTTCTTCCTCCACTCATCTTGTTCTTCCTCCACCCATCTTGTTCTTCCTCCACTCATCTTGTTCTTCCTCCACTCATCTTGTTCTTCCCTCAGCTCATCTTGTTCTTCCTCCACCCATCTTGTTCTTCCTCCACTCATCTTGTTCTTCCTCCACCCATCTTTTTTTTTCTCCCCACCTTCTTGTTCTTCCTCCACTCATCTTGTTCTTCCTCCACTCATCTTGTTCTTCCCTCAGCTCATCTTGTTCTTCCTCCACTCATCTTGTTCTTCCTCCACCCATCTTGTTCTTCCTCCACTCATCTTGTTCTTCCTCCACTCATCTTGTTCTTCGCTCAGCTCATCTTGTTCTTCCTCCACCCATCTTGTTCTTCCTCCACTCATCTTGTTCTTCCTCCACCCATCTTTTTTTTTCTCCCCACCTTCTTGTTCTTCCTCCACTCATCTTGTTCTTCCTCCACCCATCTTTTTTTTCCTCCACTCATCTTGTTCTTCCTCCACTCATCTTGTTCTTCCTCCACTCATCTTGTTCTTCCTCCACCCATCTTGTTCTTCCTCCACTCATCTTGTTCTTCCTCCACTCATCTTGTTCTTCCTCCACTCATCTTGTTCTTCCCTCAGCTCATCTTGTTCTTCCTCCACTCATCTTGTTCTTCCCTCAGCTCATCTTGTTCTTCCTCCACTCATCTTGTTCTTCCCCCACTCATCTTGTTCTTCCTCCACTCATCTTGTTCTTCCTCCACCCATCTTGTTCTTCCTCCACCCATCTTGTTCTTCCTCCACTCATCTTGTTCTTCCTCCACTCATCTTGTTCTTCCTCCACCCATCTTGTTTTTCCTCCCCACCTTCTTGTTCTTCCTCCACCCATCTTGTTTTTCCTCCCCACCTTCTTGTTCTTCCTCCACTCATCTTGTTTTTCCTCCACCCATCTTTTTTTTCCTCCCCACCTTCTTGTTCTTCCTCCACTCATCTTGTTCTTCCTCCATCCATCTTGTTTTTCCTCCCCACCTTCTTGTTCTTCCTCCACCCATCTTGTTTTTCCTCCCCACCTTCTTGTTCTTCCTCCACTCATCTTGTTCTTCCTCCACCCATCTTGTTTTTCCTCCCCACCTTCTTGTTCTTCCTCCACCCATCTTGTTTTTCCTCCCCACCTTCTTGTTCTTCCTCCACTCATCTTGTTTTTCCTCCCCACCTTCTTGTTCTTCCTCCAACCATCTTGTTTTTCCTCCCCACCTTCTTGTTCTTCCTCCACTCATCTTGTTTTTCCTCCACCCATCTTGTTTTTCCTCCCCACCTTCTTGTTCTTCCTCCACTCATCTTGTTCTTCCTCCACCCATCTTGTTTTTCCTCCCCACCTTCTTGTTCTTCCTCCACCCATCTTGTTTTTCCTCCCCACCTTCTTGTTCTTCCTCCACTCATCTTGTTTTTCCTCCACCCATCTTGTTTTTCCTCCCCACCTTCTTGTTCTTCCTCCACTCATCTTGTTTTTCCTCCACCCATCTTGTTTTTCCTCCCCACCCTTCTTGTTCTTCCTCCACTCATCTTGTTCTTCCTCCACCCATCTTGTTTTTCCTCCCCACCTTCTTGTTCTTCCTCCACCCATCTTGTTTTTCCTCCCCACCTTCTTGTTCTTCCTCCACTCATCTTGTTCTTCCTCCACCCATCTTGTTCTTCCTCCACCCATCTTGTTCTTCCTCCACTCATCTTGTTCTTCCTCCACTCATCTTGTTCTTCCTCCACCCATCTTGTTTTTCCTCCCCACCTTCTTGTTCTTCCTCCACCCATCTTGTTTTTCCTCCCCACCTTCTTGTTCTTCCTCCACCCATCTTGTTTTTCCTCCCCACCTTCTTGTTCTTCCTCCACCCATCTTGTTTTTCCTCCCCACCTTCTTGTTCTTCCTCCACCCATCTTGTTTTTCCTCCCCACCTTCTTGTTCTTCCTCCACTCATCTTGTTCTTCCTCCACCCATCTTGTTTTTCCTCCCCACCTTCTTGTTCTTCCTCCACTCATCTTGTTCTTCCTCCACTCATCTTGTTTTTCCTCCACCCATCTTGTTCTTCCTCCACCCATCTTGTTCTTCCTCCACTCATCTTGTTCTTCCTCCACCCATCTTGTTTTTCCTCCCCACCTTCTTGTTCTTCCTCCACTCATCTTGTTCTTCCTCCACTCATCTTGTTCTTCCTCCACCCATCTTGTTTTTCCTCCCCACCTTCTTGTTCTTCCTCCACTCATCTTGTTCTTCCTCCACCCATCTTGTTTTTCCTCCCCACCTTCTTGTTCTTCCTCCACTCATCTTGTTCTTCCCTCAGCTCATCTTATTCTTCCTCCCCACCTTCTTGTTCTTCCTCCACTCATCTTGTTCTTCCTCCACCCATCTTGTTCTTCCTCCACTCATCTTGTTCTTCCTCCACTCATCTTGTTCTTCCTCCCCACCTTCTTGTTCTTCCTCCACTCATCTTGTTCTTCCTCCACCCTTCTTGTTCTTCCTCCCCACCTTCTTGTTCTTCCTCCACTCATCTTGTTCTTCCTCCACCCATCTTGTTCTTCCTCCACTCATCTTGTTCTTCCTCCTCTCATCTTGTTCTTCCTCCACTCATCTTGTTCTTCCCTCAGCTCATCTTGTTCTTCCTCCACTCATCTTGTTCTTCCTCCACCCATCTTTTTTTTTCTCCCCACCTTCTTGTTCTTCCTCCACTCATCTTGTTCTTCCTCCACTCATCTTGTTCTTCCCTCAGCTCATCTTGTTCTTCCTCCACTCATCTTGTTCTTCCTCCACTCATCTTGTTCTTCCTCCACCCATCTTTTTTTTTCTCCCCACCTTCTTGTTCTTCCTCCACTCATCTTGTTCTTCCTCCACCCATCTTGTTCTTCCTCCACTCATCTTGTTCTTCCTCCACTCATCTTGTTCTTCCCTCAGCTCATCTTGTTCTTCCTCCACCCATCTTGTTCTTCCTCCACTCATCTTGTTCTTCCTCCACCCATCTTTTTTTTTCTCCCCACCTTCTTGTTCTTCCTCCACTCATCTTGTTCTTCCTCCACTCATCTTGTTCTTCCCTCAGCTCATCTTGTTCTTCCTCCACTCATCTTGTTCTTCCTCCACCCATCTTGTTCTTCCTCCACTCATCTTGTTCTTCCTCCACTCATCTTGTTCTTCCCTCAGCTCATCTTGTTCTTCCTCCACCCATCTTGTTCTTCCTCCACTCATCTTGTTCTTCCTCCACCCATCTTTTTTTTTCTCCCCACCTTCTTGTTCTTCCTCCACTCATCTTGTTCTTCCTCCACCCATCTTTTTTTTCCTCCCCACCTTCTTGTTCTTCCTCCACCCATCTTTTTTTTTCTCCCCACCTTCTTGTTCTTCCTCCACTCATCTTGTTCTTCCTCCACCCATCTTTTTTTTCCTCCCCACCTTCTTGTTCTTCCTCCACCCATCTTTTTTTTTCTCCCCACCTTCTTGTTCTTCCTCCACTCATCTTGTTCCTCCTCCACTCATCTTGTTCTTCCTCCACTCATCTTGTTCTTCCCTCAGCTCATCTTGTTCTTCCTCCACCCATCTTGTTCTTCCTCCACTCATCTTGTTCTTCCTCCACCCATCTTTTTTTTTCTCCCCACCTTCTTGTGCTTCCTCCACTCATCTTGTTCTTCCTCCACTCATCTTGTTCTTCCTCCACCCATCTTGTTCTTCTTCCACTCATCTTGTTCTTCCTCCACCCATCTTGTTTTTCCTCCACTCATCTGGTGCTTCCTCCGCACCTTCTTTTTCTTCCTCCCCACCTTCTTGTTCTTCCTCCACCCATCTTGTTCATCCTCCCACATCATGTTCTTCCTCCCCCATCTTGTTCTTCCTCCACTCATCTGGTGCTTCCTCCGCACCTTCTTTTTCTTCCTCCCCACCTTCTTGTTCTTCCCCCAGCTCATCTTGTTCATCCTCCCCCCATCTTGTTCTTCCCCCAGCTCATCTTGTTCTTCCACCCATCTTCTTCTTCCTCCCATCTTGTTCTTCCTCCACCCATCTTGTTCTTCCTCCACCCATCTTGTTCTTCCTCCTCCCATCTTGTTCTTCCTCCACCCATCTTGTTCTTCCTCCTCCCATCTTGTTCTTCCTCCACCCATCTTGTTCTTCCTCCACCCATCTTGTTCTTCCTCCACCCATCTTGTTCTTCCTCCACCCATCTTGTTCTTCCTCCCCACCTTCTTGTTCTTCCTCCACTCATCTTGTTCTTCCCTCAGCTCATCTTATTCTTCCTCCCCACCTTCTTGTTCTTCCTCCACTCATCTTGTTCTTCCTCCACCCATCTTGTTCTTCCTCCACTCATCTTGTTCTTCCTCCACTCATCTTGTTCTTCCTCCCCACCTTCTTGTTCTTCCTCCACTCATCTTGTTCTTCCTCCACCCTTCTTGTTCTTCCTCCCCACCTTCTTGTTCTTCCTCCACTCATCTTGTTCTTCCTCCACCCATCTTGTTCTTCCTCCACTCATCTTGTTCTTCCTCCACTCATCTTGTTCTTCCTCCACTCATCTTGTTCTTCCCTCAGCTCATCTTGTTCTTCCTCCACCCATCTTGTTCTTCCTCCACTCATCTTGTTCTTCCTCCACCCATCTTTTTTTTTCTCCCCACCTTCTTGTTCTTCCTCCACTCATCTTGTTCTTCCTCCACTCATCTTGTTCTTCCCTCAGCTCATCTTGTTCTTCCTCCACTCATCTTGTTCTTCCTCCACTCATCTTGTTCTTCCTCCACCCATCTTTTTTTTTCTCCCCACCTTCTTGTTCTTCCTCCACTCATCTTGTTCTTCCTCCACCCATCTTGTTCTTCCTCCACTCATCTTGTTCTTCCTCCACTCATCTTGTTCTTCCCTCAGCTCATCTTGTTCTTCCTCCACCCATCTTGTTCTTCCTCCACTCATCTTGTTCTTCCTCCACCCATCTTTTTTTTCTCCCCACCTTCTTGTTCTTCCTCCACTCATCTTGTTCTTCCTCCACTCATCTTGTTCTTCCCTCAGCTCATCTTGTTCTTCCTCCACTCATCTTGTTCTTCCTCCACCCATCTTGTTCTTCCTCCACTCATCTTGTTCTTCCTCCACTCATCTTGTTCTTGCTCTACCCATCTTGTTTTTCCTCCACTCATCTTGTTCTTCCTCCACTCATCTTGTTCTTCCTCCACTCATCTTGTTCTTGCTCTACCCATCTTGTTTTTCCTCCCCACCTTCTTGTTCTTCCTCCACTCATCTTGATCTTCCAACACCCATCTTGTTCTTCCTCCACTCATCTTGTTCTTCCTCCACCCATCTTGTTCTTCCTCCACTCATCTTGATCTTCCAACACCCATCTGGTTCTTCCTCCACCCTTCTTGTTCTTCCTCCACTCATCTTGATCTTCCAACACTCATCTTGTTCTTCCTCCACTCATCTTGTTCTTCCTCCACCCTTCTTGTTCTTCCTCCACTCATCTTGTTCTTCCTCCATCCATCTTGTTCTTCCTCCACTCATCTTGATCTTCCAACACCCATCTTGTTCTTCCTCCACTCATCTTGTTCTTCCTCCACTCATCTTGATCTTCCTCCACCCTTCTTGTTCTTCCTCCACTCATCTTGATCTTCCAACACTCATCTTGTTCTTCCTCGACTCATCTTATTCTTCCTCCACCCTTCTTGTTCTTCCTCCACTCATCTTGATCTTCCAACACCCATCTTGTTCTTCCTCCACTCATCTTGTTCTTCCTCCACTCATCTTGATCTTCCAACACCCATCTTGTTCTTCCTCCACCCTTCTTCTTCTTCCTCCACTCATCTTGATCTTCCAACACTCATCTTGTTCTTCCTCCACTCATCTTGTTCTTGCTCTACCCATCTTGTTTTTCCTCCACTCATCTTGTTCTTCCTCCACTCATCTTGTTCTTCCTCCAGTCATCTTGTTCTTGCTCTACCCATCTTGTTTTTCCTCCCCACCTTCTTGTTCTTGCTCCACTTATCTTGTTCTTCCTCCACTCATCTTGTTCTTCCTCCACCCTTCTTGTTCTTCCTCCACTCATCTTGATCTTCCAACACCCATCTTGTTTTTCCTCCCCACCTTCTTGTTCTTCCTCCACTCATATTGTTCTTCCCCCAGCTCATCTTGTTTTTCCTCCCCACCTTCTTGTTCTTCCTCCACCTCATCATGTTCTTCCTCCACCCATCTTGTTCTTCCTCCCCCCATCTTGTTCTTCCTCCCCCATCTTGTTCTTCCTCCACTCATCTGGTGCTTCCTCCGCACCTTCTTTTTCTTCCTCCCCACCTTCTTGTTCTTCCTCCACCCATCTTGTTCATCCTCCCACATCATGTTCTTCCTCCCCCATCTTGTTCTTCCTCCACTCATCTGGTGCTTCCTCCGCACCTTCTTTTTCTTCCTCCCCACCTTCTTGTTCTTCCCCCAGCTCATCTTGTTCATCCTCCCCCCATCTTGTTCTTCCCCCAGCTCATCTTGTTCTTCCACCCATCTTCTTCTTCCTCCCATCTTGTTCTTCCTCCACCCATCTTGTTCTTCCTCCACCCATCTTGTTCTTCCTCCACCCATCTTGTTCTTCCTCCTCCCATCTTGTTCTTCCTCCACCCATCTTGTTCTTCCTCCTCCCATCTTGTTCTTCCTCCACCCATCTTGTTCTTCCTCCACCCATCTTGTTCTTCCTCCACCCATCTTGTTCTTCCTCCACCCATCTTGTTCTTCCTCCACCCAACTTGTTCTTCCTCCCCACCTTCTTGTTCTTCCTCCACTCATCTTGTTCTTCCCTCAGCTCATCTTATTCTTCCTCCCCACCTTCTTGTTCTTCCTCCACTCATCTTGTTCTTCCTCCACCCATCTTGTTCTTCCTCCACTCATCTTGTTCTTCCTCCACTCATCTTGTTCTTCCTCCCCACCTTCTTGTTCTTCCTCCACTCATCTTGTTCTTCCTCCACCCTTCTTGTTCTTCCTCCCCACCTTCTTGTTCTTCCTCCACTCATCTTGTTCTTCCTCCACCCATCTTGTTCTTCCTCCACTCATCTTGTTCTTCCTCCACTCATCTTGTTCTTCCTCCACTCATCTTGTTCTTCCCTCAGCTCATCTTGTTCTTCCTCCACCCATCTTGTTCTTCCTCCACTCATCTTGTTCTTCCTCCACCCATCTTTTTTTTTCTCCCCACCTTCTTGTTCTTCCTCCACTCATCTTGTTCTTCCTCCACTCATCTTGTTCTTCCCTCAGCTCATCTTGTTCTTCCTCCACTCATCTTGTTCTTCCTCCACTCATCTTGTTCTTCCTCCACCCATCTTTTTTTTTCTCCCCACCTTCTTGTTCTTCCTCCACTCATCTTGTTCTTCCTCCACCCATCTTGTTCTTCCTCCACTCATCTTGTTCTTCCTCCACTCATCTTGTTCTTCCCTCAGCTCATCTTGTTCTTCCTCCACCCATCTTGTTCTTCCTCCACTCATCTTGTTCTTCCTCCACCCATCTTTTTTTTTCTCCCCACCTTCTTGTTCTTCCTCCACTCATCTTGTTCTTCCTCCACTCATCTTGTTCTTCCCTCAGCTCATCTTGTTCTTCCTCCACTCATCTTGTTCTTCCTCCACCCATCTTGTTCTTCCTCCACTCATCTTGTTCTTCCTCCACTCATCTTGTTCTTCGCTCAGCTCATCTTGTTCTTCCTCCACCCATCTTGTTCTTCCTCCACTCATCTTGTTCTTCCTCCACCCATCTTTTTTTTTCTCCCCACCTTCTTGTTCTTCCTCCACTCATCTTGTTCTTCCTCCACCCATCTTTTTTTTCCTCCACTCATCTTGTTCTTCCTCCACTCATCTTGTTCTTCCTCCACTCATCTTGTTCTTCCTCCACCCATCTTGTTCTTCCTCCACTCATCTTGTTCTTCCTCCACTCATCTTGTTCTTCCTCCACTCATCTTGTTCTTCCCTCAGCTCATCTTGTTCTTCCTCCACTCATCTTGTTCTTCCCTCAGCTCATCTTGTTCTTCCTCCACTCATCTTGTTCTTCCCCCACTCATCTTGTTCTTCCTCCACTCATCTTGTTCTTCCTCCACCCATCTTGTTCTTCCTCCACCCATCTTGTTCTTCCTCCACTCATCTTGTTCTTCCTCCACTCATCTTGTTCTTCCTCCACCCATCTTGTTTTTCCTCCCCACCTTCTTGTTCTTCCTCCACCCATCTTGTTTTTCCTCCCCACCTTCTTGTTCTTCCTCCACTCATCTTGTTTTTCCTCCACCCATCTTTTTTTTCCTCCCCACCTTCTTGTTCTTCCTCCACTCATCTTGTTCTTCCTCCATCCATCTTGTTTTTCCTCCCCACCTTCTTGTTCTTCCTCCACCCATCTTGTTTTTCCTCCCCACCTTCTTGTTCTTCCTCCACTCATCTTGTTCTTCCTCCACCCATCTTGTTTTTCCTCCCCACCTTCTTGTTCTTCCTCCACCCATCTTGTTTTTCCTCCCCACCTTCTTGTTCTTCCTCCACTCATCTTGTTTTTCCTCCCCACCTTCTTGTTCTTCCTCCAACCATCTTGTTTTTCCTCCCCACCTTCTTGTTCTTCCTCCACTCATCTTGTTTTTCCTCCACCCATCTTGTTTTTCCTCCCCACCTTCTTGTTCTTCCTCCACTCATCTTGTTCTTCCTCCACCCATCTTGTTTTTCCTCCCCACCTTCTTGTTCTTCCTCCACCCATCTTGTTTTTCCTCCCCACCTTCTTGTTCTTCCTCCACTCATCTTGTTTTTCCTCCACCCATCTTGTTTTTCCTCCCCACCTTCTTGTTCTTCCTCCACTCATCTTGTTTTTCCTCCACCCATCTTGTTTTTCCTCCCCACCCTTCTTGTTCTTCCTCCACTCATCTTGTTCTTCCTCCACCCATCTTGTTTTTCCTCCCCACCATCTTGTTCTTCCTCCACCCATCTTGTTTTTCCTCCCCACCTTCTTGTTCTTCCTCCACTCATCTTGTTCTTCCTCCACCCATCTTGTTCTTCCTCCACCCATCTTGTTCTTCCTCCACTCATCTTGTTCTTCCTCCACTCATCTTGTTCTTCCTCCACCCATCTTGTTTTTCCTCCCCACCTTCTTGTTCTTCCTCCACCCATCTTGTTTTTCCTCCCCACCTTCTTGTTCTTCCTCCACCCATCTTGTTTTTCCTCCCCACCTTCTTGTTCTTCCTCCACCCATCTTGTTTTTCCTCCCCACCTTCTTGTTCTTCCTCCACCCATCTTGTTTTTCCTCCCCACCTTCTTGTTCTTCCTCCACTCATCTTGTTCTTCCTCCACCCATCTTGTTTTTCCTCCCCACCTTCTTGTTCTTCCTCCACTCATGTTGTTCTTCCTCCACTCATCTTGTTTTTCCTCCACCCATCTTGTTCTTCCTCCACCCATCTTGTTCTTCCTCCACTCATCTTGTTCTTCCTCCACCCATCTTGTTTTTCCTCCCCACCTTCTTGTTCTTCCTCCACTCATCTTGTTCTTCCTCCACTCATCTTGTTCTTCCTCCACCCATCTTGTTTTTCCTCCCCACCTTCTTGTTCTTCCTCCACTCATCTTGTTCTTCCTCCACCCATCTTGTTTTTCCTCCCCACCTTCTTGTTCTTCCTCCACTCATCTTGTTCTTCCCTCAGCTCATCTTATTCTTCCTCCCCACCTTCTTGTTCTTCCTCCACTCATCTTGTTCTTCCTCCACCCATCTTGTTCTTCCTCCACTCATCTTGTTCTTCCTCCACTCATCTTGTTCTTCCTCCCCACCTTCTTGTTCTTCCTCCACTCATCTTGTTCTTCCTCCACCCTTCTTGTTCTTCCTCCCCACCTTCTTGTTCTTCCTCCACTCATCTTGTTCTTCCTCCACCCATCTTGTTCTTCCTCCACTCATCTTGTTCTTCCTCCACTCATCTTGTTCTTCCTCCACTCATCTTGTTCTTCCCTCAGCTCATCTTGTTCTTCCTCCACCCATCTTGTTCTTCCTCCACTCA
Organism: Deroplatys truncata; assembly: GCA_030765065.1. Classification (NCBI taxonomy): domain Eukaryota; kingdom Metazoa; phylum Arthropoda; class Insecta; order Mantodea; family Mantidae; genus Deroplatys; species Deroplatys truncata. The sequence goes on along the minus strand of CM060987.1, from coordinate 1,909,813 downwards.
TCTTGTTCTTCCTCCACCCATCTTTTTTTTTCTCCCCACCTTCTTGTTCTTCCTCCACTCATCTTGTTCTTCCTCCACTCATCTTGTTCTTCCCTCAGCTCATCTTGTTCTTCCTCCACTCATCTTGTTCTTCCTCCACTCATCTTGTTCTTCCTCCACCCATCTTTTTTTTTCTCCCCACCTTCTTGTTCTTCCTCCACTCATCTTGTTCTTCCTCCACCCATCTTGTTCTTCCTCCACTCATCTTGTTCTTCCTCCACTCATCTTGTTCTTCCCTCAGCTCATCTTGATCTTCCAACACTCATCTTGTTCTTCCTCGACTCATCTTATTCTTCCTCCACCCTTCTTGTTCTTCCTCCACTCATCTTGATCTTCCAACACCCATCTTGTTCTTCCTCCACTCATCTTGTTCTTCCTCCACTCATCTTGATCTTCCAACACCCATCTTGTTCTTCCTCCACCCTTCTTCTTCTTCCTCCACTCATCTTGATCTTCCAACACTCATCTTGTTCTTCCTCCACTCATCTTGTTCTTGCTCTACCCATCTTGTTTTTCCTCCACTCATCTTGTTCTTCCTCCACTCATCTTGTTCTTCCTCCAGTCATCTTGTTCTTGCTCTACCCATCTTGTTTTTCCTCCCCACCTTCTTGTTCTTGCTCCACTTATCTTGTTCTTCCTCCACTCATCTTGTTCTTCCTCCACCCTTCTTGTTCTTCCTCCACTCATCTTGATCTTCCAACACCCATCTTGTTTTTCCTCCCCACCTTCTTGTTCTTCCTCCACTCATATTGTTCTTCCCCCAGCTCATCTTGTTTTTCCTCCCCACCTTCTTGTTCTTCCTCCACCTCATCATGTTCTTCCTCCACCCATCTTGTTCTTCCTCCCCCCATCTTGTTCTTCCTCCCCCATCTTGTTCTTCCTCCACTCATCTGGTGCTTCCTCCGCACCTTCTTTTTCTTCCTCCCCACCTTCTTGTTCTTCCTCCACCCATCTTGTTCATCCTCCCACATCATGTTCTTCCTCCCCCATCTTGTTCTTCCTCCACTCATCTGGTGCTTCCTCCGCACCTTCTTTTTCTTCCTCCCCACCTTCTTGTTCTTCCCCCAGCTCATCTTGTTCATCCTCCCCCCATCTTGTTCTTCCCCCAGCTCATCTTGTTCTTCCACCCATCTTCTTCTTCCTCCCATCTTGTTCTTCCTCCACCCATCTTGTTCTTCCTCCACCCATCTTGTTCTTCCTCCACCCATCTTGTTCTTCCTCCTCCCATCTTGTTCTTCCTCCACCCATCTTGTTCTTCCTCCTCCCATCTTGTTCTTCCTCCACCCATCTTGTTCTTCCTCCACCCATCTTGTTCTTCCTCCACCCATCTTGTTCTTCCTCCACCCATCTTGTTCTTCCTCCACCCAACTTGTTCTTCCTCCCCACCTTCTTGTTCTTCCTCCACTCATCTTGTTCTTCCCTCAGCTCATCTTATTCTTCCTCCCCACCTTCTTGTTCTTCCTCCACTCATCTTGTTCTTCCTCCACCCATCTTGTTCTTCCTCCACTCATCTTGTTCTTCCTCCACTCATCTTGTTCTTCCTCCCCACCTTCTTGTTCTTCCTCCACTCATCTTGTTCTTCCTCCACCCTTCTTGTTCTTCCTCCCCACCTTCTTGTTCTTCCTCCACTCATCTTGTTCTTCCTCCACCCATCTTGTTCTTCCTCCACTCATCTTGTTCTTCCTCCACTCATCTTGTTCTTCCTCCACTCATCTTGTTCTTCCCTCAGCTCATCTTGTTCTTCCTCCACCCATCTTGTTCTTCCTCCACTCATCTTGTTCTTCCTCCACCCATCTTTTTTTTTCTCCCCACCTTCTTGTTCTTCCTCCACTCATCTTGTTCTTCCTCCACTCATCTTGTTCTTCCCTCAGCTCATCTTGTTCTTCCTCCACTCATCTTGTTCTTCCTCCACTCATCTTGTTCTTCCTCCACCCATCTTTTTTTTTCTCCCCACCTTCTTGTTCTTCCTCCACTCATCTTGTTCTTCCTCCACCCATCTTGTTCTTCCTCCACTCATCTTGTTCTTCCTCCACTCATCTTGTTCTTCCCTCAGCTCATCTTGTTCTTCCTCCACCCATCTTGTTCTTCCTCCACTCATCTTGTTCTTCCTCCACCCATCTTTTTTTTTCTCCCCACCTTCTTGTTCTTCCTCCACTCATCTTGTTCTTCCTCCACTCATCTTGTTCTTCCCTCAGCTCATCTTGTTCTTCCTCCACTCATCTTGTTCTTCCTCCACCCATCTTGTTCTTCCTCCACTCATCTTGTTCTTCCTCCACTCATCTTGTTCTTCGCTCAGCTCATCTTGTTCTTCCTCCACCCATCTTGTTCTTCCTCCACTCATCTTGTTCTTCCTCCACCCATCTTTTTTTTTCTCCCCACCTTCTTGTTCTTCCTCCACTCATCTTGTTCTTCCTCCACCCATCTTTTTTTTCCTCCACTCATCTTGTTCTTCCTCCACTCATCTTGTTCTTCCTCCACTCATCTTGTTCTTCCTCCACCCATCTTGTTCTTCCTCCACTCATCTTGTTCTTCCTCCACTCATCTTGTTCTTCCTCCACTCATCTTGTTCTTCCCTCAGCTCATCTTGTTCTTCCTCCACTCATCTTGTTCTTCCCTCAGCTCATCTTGTTCTTCCTCCACTCATCTTGTTCTTCCCCCACTCATCTTGTTCTTCCTCCACTCATCTTGTTCTTCCTCCACCCATCTTGTTCTTCCTCCACCCATCTTGTTCTTCCTCCACTCATCTTGTTCTTCCTCCACTCATCTTGTTCTTCCTCCACCCATCTTGTTTTTCCTCCCCACCTTCTTGTTCTTCCTCCACCCATCTTGTTTTTCCTCCCCACCTTCTTGTTCTTCCTCCACTCATCTTGTTTTTCCTCCACCCATCTTTTTTTTCCTCCCCACCTTCTTGTTCTTCCTCCACTCATCTTGTTCTTCCTCCATCCATCTTGTTTTTCCTCCCCACCTTCTTGTTCTTCCTCCACCCATCTTGTTTTTCCTCCCCACCTTCTTGTTCTTCCTCCACTCATCTTGTTCTTCCTCCACCCATCTTGTTTTTCCTCCCCACCTTCTTGTTCTTCCTCCACCCATCTTGTTTTTCCTCCCCACCTTCTTGTTCTTCCTCCACTCATCTTGTTTTTCCTCCCCACCTTCTTGTTCTTCCTCCAACCATCTTGTTTTTCCTCCCCACCTTCTTGTTCTTCCTCCACTCATCTTGTTTTTCCTCCACCCATCTTGTTTTTCCTCCCCACCTTCTTGTTCTTCCTCCACTCATCTTGTTCTTCCTCCACCCATCTTGTTTTTCCTCCCCACCTTCTTGTTCTTCCTCCACCCATCTTGTTTTTCCTCCCCACCTTCTTGTTCTTCCTCCACTCATCTTGTTTTTCCTCCACCCATCTTGTTTTTCCTCCCCACCTTCTTGTTCTTCCTCCACTCATCTTGTTTTTCCTCCACCCATCTTGTTTTTCCTCCCCACCCTTCTTGTTCTTCCTCCACTCATCTTGTTCTTCCTCCACCCATCTTGTTTTTCCTCCCCACCATCTTGTTCTTCCTCCACCCATCTTGTTTTTCCTCCCCACCTTCTTGTTCTTCCTCCACTCATCTTGTTCTTCCTCCACCCATCTTGTTCTTCCTCCACCCATCTTGTTCTTCCTCCACTCATCTTGTTCTTCCTCCACTCATCTTGTTCTTCCTCCACCCATCTTGTTTTTCCTCCCCACCTTCTTGTTCTTCCTCCACCCATCTTGTTTTTCCTCCCCACCTTCTTGTTCTTCCTCCACCCATCTTGTTTTTCCTCCCCACCTTCTTGTTCTTCCTCCACCCATCTTGTTTTTCCTCCCCACCTTCTTGTTCTTCCTCCACCCATCTTGTTTTTCCTCCCCACCTTCTTGTTCTTCCTCCACTCATCTTGTTCTTCCTCCACCCATCTTGTTTTTCCTCCCCACCTTCTTGTTCTTCCTCCACTCATGTTGTTCTTCCTCCACTCATCTTGTTTTTCCTCCACCCATCTTGTTCTTCCTCCACCCATCTTGTTCTTCCTCCACTCATCTTGTTCTTCCTCCACCCATCTTGTTTTTCCTCCCCACCTTCTTGTTCTTCCTCCACTCATCTTGTTCTTCCTCCACTCATCTTGTTCTTCCTCCACCCATCTTGTTTTTCCTCCCCACCTTCTTGTTCTTCCTCCACTCATCTTGTTCTTCCTCCACCCATCTTGTTTTTCCTCCCCACCTTCTTGTTCTTCCTCCACTCATCTTGTTCTTCCCTCAGCTCATCTTATTCTTCCTCCCCACCTTCTTGTTCTTCCTCCACTCATCTTGTTCTTCCTCCACCCATCTTGTTCTTCCTCCACTCATCTTGTTCTTCCTCCACTCATCTTGTTCTTCCTCCCCACCTTCTTGTTCTTCCTCCACTCATCTTGTTCTTCCTCCACCCTTCTTGTTCTTCCTCCCCACCTTCTTGTTCTTCCTCCACTCATCTTGTTCTTCCTCCACCCATCTTGTTCTTCCTCCACTCATCTTGTTCTTCCTCCACTCATCTTGTTCTTCCTCCACTCATCTTGTTCTTCCCTCAGCTCATCTTGTTCTTCCTCCACCCATCTTGTTCTTCCTCCACTCATCTTGTTCTTCCTCCACCCATCTTTTTTTTTCTCCCCACCTTCTTGTTCTTCCTCCACTCATCTTGTTCTTCCTCCACTCATCTTGTTCTTCCCTCAGCTCATCTTGTTCTTCCTCCACTCATCTTGTTCTTCCTCCACTCATCTTGTTCTTCCTCCACCCATCTTTTTTTTTCTCCCCACCTTCTTGTTCTTCCTCCACTCATCTTGTTCTTCCTCCACCCATCTTGTTCTTCCTCCACTCATCTTGTTCTTCCTCCACTCATCTTGTTCTTCCCTCAGCTCATCTTGTTCTTCCTCCACCCATCTTGTTCTTCCTCCACTCATCTTGTTCTTCCTCCACCCATCTTTTTTTTTCTCCCCACCTTCTTGTTCTTCCTCCACTCATACTTGTTCTTCCTCCACTCATCTTGTTCTTCCCTCAGCTCATCTTGTTCTTCCTCCACTCATCTTGTTCTTCCTCCACCCATCTTGTTCTTCCTCCACTCATCTTGTTCTTCCTCCACTCATCTTGTTCTTCCCTCAGCTCATCTTGTTCTTCCTCCACCCATCTTGTTCTTCCTCCACTCATCTTGTTCTTCCTCCACCCATCTTTTTTTTTCTCCCCACCTTCTTGTTCTTCCTCCACTCATCTTGTTCTTCCTCCACCCATCTTTTTTTTCCTCCCGACCTTCTTGTTCTTCCTCCACCCATCTTTTTTTTTCTCCCCACCTTCTTGTTCTTCCTCCACTCATCTTGTTCTTCCTCCACCCATCTTTTTTTTCCTCCCCACCTTCTTGTTCTTCCTCCACCCATCTTTTTTTTTCTCCCCACCTTCTTGTTCTTCCTCCACTCATCTTGTTCCTCCTCCACTCATCTTGTTCTTCCTCCACTCATCTTGTTCTTCCCTCAGCTCATCTTGTTCTTCCTCCACCCATCTTGTTCTTCCTCCACTCATCTTGTTCTTCCTCCACCCATCTTTTTTTTTCTCCCCACCTTCTTGTTCTTCCTCCACTCATCTTGTTCTTCCTCCACTCATCTTGTTCTTCCTCCACCCATCTTGTTCTTCTTCCACTCATCTTGTTCTTCCTCCACCCATCTTGTTTTTCCTCCACTCATCTGGTGCTTCCTCCGCACCTTCTTTTTCTTCCTCCCCACCTTCTTGTTCTTCCTCCACCCATCTTGTTCATCCTCCCACATCATGTTCTTCCTCCCCCATCTTGTTCTTCCTCCACTCATCTGGTGCTTCCTCCGCACCTTCTTTTTCTTCCTCCCCACCTTCTTGTTCTTCCCCCAGCTCATCTTGTTCATCCTCCCCCCATCTTGTTCTTCCCCCAGCTCATCTTGTTCTTCCACCCATCTTCTTCTTCCTCCCATCTTGTTCTTCCTCCACCCATCTTGTTCTTCCTCCACCCATCTTGTTCTTCCTCCTCCCATCTTGTTCTTCCTCCACCCATCTTGTTCTTCCTCCTCCCATCTTGTTCTTCCTCCACCCATCTTGTTCTTCCTCCACCCATCTTGTTCTTCCTCCACCCATCTTGTTCTTCCTCCACCCATCTTGTTCTTCCTCCACCCAACTTGTTCTTCCTCCCCACCTTCTTGTTCTTCCTCCACTCATCTTGTTCTTCCCTCAGCTCATCTTATTCTTCCTCCCCACCTTCTTGTTCTTCCTCCACTCATCTTGTTCTTCCTCCACCCATCTTGTTCTTCCTCCACTCATCTTGTTCTTCCTCCACTCATCTTGTTCTTCCTCCCCACCTTCTTGTTCTTCCTCCACTCATCTTGTTCTTCCTCCACCCTTCTTGTTCTTCCTCCCCACCTTCTTGTTCTTCCTCCACTCATCTTGTTCTTCCTCCACCCATCTTGTTCTTCCTCCACTCATCTTGTTCTTCCTCCACTCATCTTGTTCTTCCTCCACTCATCTTGTTCTTCCCTCAGCTCATCTTGTTCTTCCTCCACCCATCTTGTTCTTCCTCCACTCATCTTGTTCTTCCTCCACCCATCTTTTTTTTTCTCCCCACCTTCTTGTTCTTCCTCCACTCATCTTGTTCTTCCTCCACTCATCTTGTTCTTCCCTCAGCTCATCTTGTTCTTCCTCCACTCATCTTGTTCTTCCTCCACTCATCTTGTTCTTCCTCCACCCATCTTTTTTTTCTCCCCACCTTCTTGTTCTTCCTCCACTCATCTTGTTCTTCCTCCACCCATCTTGTTCTTCCTCCACTCATCTTGTTCTTCCTCCACTCATCTTGTTCTTCCCTCAGCTCATCTTGTTCTTCCTCCACCCATCTTGTTCTTCCTCCACTCATCTTGTTCTTCCTCCACCCATCTTTTTTTTTCTCCCCACCTTCTTGTTCTTCCTCCACTCATCTTGTTCTTCCTCCACTCATCTTGTTCTTCCCTCAGCTCATCTTGTTCTTCCTCCACTCATCTTGTTCTTCCTCCACCCATCTTGTTCTTCCTCCACTCATCTTGTTCTTCCTCCACTCATCTTGTTCTTCGCTCAGCTCATCTTGTTCTTCCTCCACCCATCTTGTTCTTCCTCCACTCATCTTGTTCTTCCTCCACCCATCTTTTTTTTTCTCCCCACCTTCTTGTTCTTCCTCCACTCATCTTGTTCTTCCTCCACCCATCTTTTTTTTCCTCCACTCATCTTGTTCTTCCTCCACTCATCTTGTTCTTCCTCCACTCATCTTGTTCTTCCTCCACCCATCTTGTTCTTCCTCCACTCATCTTGTTCTTCCTCCACTCATCTTGTTCTTCCTCCACTCATCTTGTTCTTCCCTCAGCTCATCTTGTTCTTCCTCCACTCATCTTGTTCTTCCCTCAGCTCATCTTGTTCTTCCTCCACTCATCTTGTTCTTCCCCCACTCATCTTGTTCTTCCTCCACTCATCTTGTTCTTCCTCCACCCATCTTGTTCTTCCTCCACCCATCTTGTTCTTCCTCCACTCATCTTGTTCTTCCTCCACTCATCTTGTTCTTCCTCCACCCATCTTGTTTTTCCACCCCACCTTCTTGTTCTTCCTCCACCCATCTTGTTTTTCCTCCCCACCTTCTTGTTCTTCCTCCACTCATCTTGTTTTTCCTCCACCCATCTTTTTTTTCCTCCCCACCTTCTTGTTCTTCCTCCACTCATCTTGTTCTTCCTCCATCCATCTTGTTTTTCCTCCCCACCTTCTTGTTCTTCCTCCACCCATCTTGTTTTTCCTCCCCACCTTCTTGTTCTTCCTCCACTCATCTTGTTCTTCCTCCACCCATCTTGTTTTTCCTCCCCACCTTCTTGTTCTTCCTCCACCCATCTTGTTTTTCCTCCCCACCTTCTTGTTCTTCCTCCACTCATCTTGTTTTTCCTCCCCACCTTCTTGTTCTTCCTCCAACCATCTTGTTTTTCCTCCCCACCTTCTTGTTCTTCCTCCACTCATCTTGTTTTTCCTCCACCCATCTTGTTTTTCCTCCCCACCTTCTTGTTCTTCCTCCACTCATCTTGTTCTTCCTCCACCCATCTTGTTTTTCCTCCCCACCTTCTTGTTCTTCCTCCACCCATCTTGTTTTTCCTCCCCACCTTCTTGTTCTTCCTCCACTCATCTTGTTTTTCCTCCACCCATCTTGTTTTTCCTCCCCACCTTCTTGTTCTTCCTCCACTCATCTTGTTTTTCCTCCACCCATCTTGTTTTTCCTCCCCACCCTTCTTGTTCTTCCTCCACTCATCTTGTTCTTCCTCCACCCATCTTGTTTTTCCTCCCCACCTTCTTGTTCTTCCTCCACACATCTTGTTTTTCCTCCCCACCTTCTTGTTCTTCCTCCACTCATCTTGTTCTTCCTCCACCCATCTTGTTCTTCCTCCACCCATCTTGTTCTTCCTCCACCCATCTTGTTCTTCCTCCACTCATCTTGTTCTTCCTCCACTCATCTTGTTCTTCCTCCACCCATCTTGTTTTTCCTCCCCACCTTCTTGTTCTTCCTCCACCCATCTTGTTTTTCCTCCCCACCTTCTTGTTCTTCCTCCACCCATCTTGTTTTTCCTCCCCACCTTCTTGTTCTTCCTCCACCCATCTTGTTTTTCCTCCCCACCTTCTTGTTCTTCCTCCACCCATCTTGTTTTTCCTCCCCACCTTCTTGTTCTTCCTCCACTCATCTTGTTCTTCCTCCACCCATCTTGTTTTTCCTCCCCACCTTCTTGTTCTTCCTCCACTCATCTTGTTCTTCCTCCACTCATCTTGTTTTTCCTCCACCCATCTTGTTCTTCCTCCACCCATCTTGTTCTTCCTCCACTCATCTTGTTCTTCCTCCACCCATCTTGTTTTTCCTCCCCACCTTCTTGTTCTTCCTCCACTCATCTTGTTCTTCCTCCACTCATCCTGTTCTTCCTCCACCCATCTTGTTTTTCCTCCCCACCTTCTTGTTCTTCCTCCACTCATCTTGTTCTTCCTCCACCCATCTTGTTTTTCCTCCCCACCTTCTTGTTCTTCCTCCACTCATCTTGTTCTTCCCTCAGCTCATCTTATTCTTCCTCCCCACCTTCTTGTTCTTCCTCCACTCATCTTGTTCTTCCTCCACCCATCTTGTTCTTCCTCCACTCATCTTGTTCTTCCTCCACTCATCTTGTTCTTCCTCCCCACCTTCTTGTTCTTCCTCCACTCATCTTGTTCTTCCTCCACCCTTCTTGTTCTTCCTCCCCACCTTCTTGTTCTTCCTCCACTCATCTTGTTCTTCCTCCACCCATCTTGTTCTTCCTCCACTCATCTTGTTCTTCCTCCACTCATCTTGTTCTTCCTCCACTCATCTTGTTCTTCCCTCAGCTCATCTTGTTCTTCCTCCACCCATCTTGTTCTTCCTCCACTCATCTTGTTCTTCCTCCACCCATCTTTTTTTTTCTCCCCACCTTCTTGTTCTTCCTCCACTCATCTTGTTCTTCCTCCACTCATCTTGTTCTTCCCTCAGCTCATCTTGTTCTTCCTCCACTCATCTTGTTCTTCCTCCACTCATCTTGTTCTTCCTCCACCCATCTTTTTTTTTCTCCCCACCTTCTTGTTCTTCCTCCACTCATCTTGTTCTTCCTCCACCCATCTTGTTCTTCCTCCACTCATCTTGTTCTTCCTCCACTCATCTTGTTCTTCCCTCAGCTCATCTTGTTCTTCCTCCACCCATCTTGTTCTTCCTCCACTCATCTTGTTCTTCCTCCACCCATCTTTTTTTTTCTCCCCACCTTCTTGTTCTTCCTCCACTCATCTTGTTCTTCCTCCACTCATCTTGTTCTTCCCTCAGCTCATCTTGTTCTTCCTCCACTCATCTTGTTCTTCCTCCACCCATCTTGTTCTTCCTCCACTCATCTTGTTCTTCCTCCACTCATCTTGTTCTTCCCTCAGCTCATCTTGTTCTTCCTCCACCCATCTTGTTCTTCCTCCACTCATCTTGTTCTTCCTCCACCCATCTTTTTTTTTCTCCCCACCTTCTTGTTCTTCCTCCACTCATCTTGTTCTTCCTCCACCCATCTTTTTTTTCCTCCCCACCTTCTTGTTCTTCCTCCACCCATCTTTTTTTTTCTCCCCACCTTCTTGTTCTTCCTCCACTCATCTTGTTCTTCCTCCACCCATCTTTTTTTTCCTCCCCACCTTCTTGTTCTTCCTCCACCCATCTTTTTTTTTCTCCCCACCTTCTTGTTCTTCCTCCACTCATCTTGTTCCTCCTCCACTCATCTTGTTCTTCCTCCACTCATCTTGTTCTTCCCTCAGCTCATCTTGTTCTTCCTCCACCCATCTTGTTCTTCCTCCACTCATCTTGTTCTTCCTCCACCCATCTTTTTTTTTCTCCCCACCTTCTTGTTCTTCCTCCACTCATCTTGTTCTTCCTCCACTCATCTTGTTCTTCCTCCACCCATCTTGTTCTTCTTCCACTCATCTTGTTCTTCCTCCACCCATCTTGTTTTTCCTCCCCACCTTCTTGTTCTTCCTCCACCCATCTTGTTCTTCCTCCACCCATCTTGTTCTTCCTCCACTCATCTTGTTCTTGCTCCACTCATCTTGTTCTTGCTCCACTCATCTTGTTCTTGCTCCACTCATCTTGTTCTTGCTCCACTCATCTTGTTCTTCCTCCACTCATCTAGTTCTTCCTCCACTCATCTTGTTCTTCCTCCACTCATCTTGTTCTTCCTCCACTCATCTTGTTCTTCCTCCACTCATCTTGTTCTTGCTCCACTCATCTTGCTCTTCCTCCACTCATCTTGTTCTTCCTCCACTCATCTTGTTCTTCCTCCACCCATCTTGTTCTTCCTCCACTCATCTTGTTCTTGCTCCACTCATCTTGTTCTTCCTCCACTCATCTTGTTCTTCCTCCACCCATCTTGTTCTTCCTCCACTCATCTTGTTCTTGCTCCACTCATCTTGTTCTTGCTCCACTCATCTTGTTCTTGCTCCACTCATCTTGTTCTTGCTCCACTCATCTTGATCTTCCTCCACCCATCTTGTTCTTCCTCCACTCATCTTGTTCTTGCTCCACTCATCTTGTTCTTCCTCCACTCATCTTGTTCTTCCTCCACTCATCTTGTTCTTCCTCCACCCATCTTGTTCTTCCTCCACTCATCTTGTTCTTGCTCCACTCATCTTGTTCTTCCTCCACTCATCTTGTTCTTCCTCCACTCATCTTGTTCTTCCTCCACCCATCTTGTTCTTCCTCCACTCATCTTGTTCTTCCTCCACTCATCTTGTTCTTGCTCTACCCATCTTGTTTTTCCTCCACTCATCTTGTTCTTCCTCCACTCATCTTGTTCTTCCTCCACTCATCTTGTTCTTGCTCTACCCATCTTGTTTTTCCTCCCCACCTTCTTGTTCTTCCTCCACTCATCTTGATCTTCCAACACCCATCTTGTTCTTCCTCCACTCATCTTGTTCTTCCTCCACCCATCTTGTTCTTCCTCCACTCATCTTGATCTTCCAACACCCATCTGGTTCTTCCTCCACCCTTCTTGTTCTTCCTCCACTCATCTTGATCTTCCAACACTCATCTTGTTCTTCCTCCACTCATCTTGTTCTTCCTCCACCCTTCTTGTTCTTCCTCCACTCATCTTGTTCTTCCTCCACCCATCTTGTTCTTCCTCCACTCATCTTGTTCTTCCTCCACCCTTCTTGTTCTTCCTCCACTCATCTTGATCTTCCAACACTCATCTTGTTCTTCCTCCACTCATCTTGTTCTTCCTCCACCCTTCTTGTTCTTCCTCCACTCATCTTGATCTTCCAACACCCATCTTGTTCTTCCTCCACTCATCTTGTTCTTCCTCCACTCATCTTGATCTTCCAACACCCATCTTGTTCTTCCTCCACCCTTCTTGTTCTTCCTCCACTCATCTTGATCTTCCAACACTCATCTTGTTCTTCCTCCACTCATCTTGTTCTTGCTCTACCCATCTTGTTTTTCCTCCACTCATCTTGTTCTTCCTCCACTCATCTTGTTCTTCCTCCACTCATCTTGTTCTTGCTCTACCCATCTTGTTTTTCCTCCCCACCTTCTTGTTCTTGCTCCACTTATCTTGTTCTTCCTCCACTCATCTTGTTCTTCCTCCACCCTTCTTGTTCTTCCTCCACTCATCTTGATCTTCCAACACCCATCTTGTTTTTCCTCCCCACCTTCTTGTTCTTCCTCCACTCATATTGTTCTTCCCCCAGCTCATCTTGTTTTTCCTCCCCACCTTCTTGTTCTTCCTCCACCTCATCATGTTCTTCCTCCACCCATCTTGTTCTTCCTCCCCCCATCTTGTTCTTCCTCCCCCATCTTGTTCTTCCTCCACTCATCTGGTGCTTCCTCCGCACCTTCTTTTTCTTCCTCCCCACCTTCTTGTTCTTCCTCCACCCATCTTGTTCATCCTTCCACATCATGTTCTTCCTCCCCCATCTTGTTCTTCCTCCACTCATCTGGTGCTTCCTCCGCACCTTCTTTTTCTTCCTCCCCACCTTCTTGTTCTTCCCCCAGCTCATCTTGTTCATCCTCCCCCCATCTTGTTCTTCCCCCAGCTCATCTTGTTCTTCCACCCATCTTCTTCTTCCTCCCATCTTGTTCTTCCTCCACCCATCTTGTTCTTCCTCCACCCATCTTGTTCTTCCTCCACCCATCTTGTTCTTCCTCCTCCCATCTTGTTCTTCCTCCACCCATCTTGTTCTTCCTCCTCCCATCTTGTTCTTCCTCCACCCATCTTGTTCTTCCTCCACCCATCTTGTTCTTCCTCCACCCATCTTGTTCTTCCTCCACCCATCTTGTTCTTCCTCCACCCAACTTGTTCTTCCTCCCCACCTTCTTGTTCTTCCTCCACTCATCTTGTTCTTCCTCCCCATCTTGTTCTACCTCCTGCCATCTTTTTCTTCCTCCACCCATCCAATTCATCCTCCCCACGTTCTTGTTCTTCCTCCACTCATCTTGTTCTTCCTCCCCACCTTCTTGTTCTTCCTCCACCCATCTTGTTCTTCCTCCTCCCCATCTTGTTCTTCCTCCACCCATGTTATTCTTCCTGCTCTCCATCTTGTTCTTCTTCCACCCATCTTGTTCTTCCTCCTCCCTATCTTGTTCTTCCTCCACCCATCTTGTTCTTCCTCCACCCATCTTGTTCTTCCTCCACCCATCTTGTTCTTCCTCCACCCATGTTATTCTTCCTGCTCTCCATCTTGTTCTTCCTCCACCCCATCTTGTTCTTCCTCCTCCCATGTTATTCTTCCTCCACCCATCTTGTTTTTCCTCCCCACCTTCTTGTTCTTCCTCCACCCATCTTGTTTTTCCTCCCCACCTTCTTGTTCTTCCTCCACCCATCTTGTTTTTCCTCCCCACCTTCTTGTTCTTCCTCCACCCATCTTGTTTTTCCTCCCCACCTTCTTGTTCTTCCTCCACCCATCTTGTTTTTCCTCCCCACCTTCTTGTTCTTCCTCCACTCATCTTGTTCTTCCTCCACCCATCTTGTTTTTCCTCCCCACCTTCTTGTTCTTCCTCCACTCATCTTGTTCTTCCTCCACTCATCTTGTTTTTCCTCCACCCATCTTGTTCTTCCTCCACCCATCTTGTTCTTCCTCCACTCATCTTGTTCTTCCTCCACCCATCTTGTTTTTCCTCCCCACCTTCTTTTTCTTCCTCCACTCATCTTGTTCTTCCTCCACTCATCTTGTTCTTCCTCCACCCATCTTGTTCTTCCTCCACTCATCTTGTTCTTCCTCCACCCATCTTGTTTTTCCTCCCCACCTTCTTGTTCTTCCTCCACTCATCTTGTTCTTCCTCCACCCATCTTGTTTTTCCTCCCCACCTTCTTGTTCTTCCTCCACCCATCTTGTTCTTCCTCCACCCATCTTGTTTTTCCTCCCCACCTTCTTGTTCTTCCTCCACTCATCTTGTTCTTCCCTCAGCTCATCTTATTCTTCCTCCCCACCTTCTTGTTCTTCCTCCACTCATCTTGTTCTTCCTCCACCCATCTTGTTCTTCCTCCACTCATCTTGTTCTTCCTCCACTCATCTTGTTCTTCCTCCCTACCTTCTTGTTCTTCCTCCACTCATCTTGTTCTTCCTCCACCCTTCTTGTTCTTCCTCCCCACCTTCTTGTTCTTCCTCCACTCATCTTGTTCTTCCTCCACCCATCTTGTTCTTCCTCCACTCATCTTGTTCTTCCTCCACTCATCTTGTTCTTCCTCCACTCATCTTGTTCTTCCCTCAGCTCATCTTGTTCTTCCTCCACCCATCTTGTTCTTCCTCCACTCATCTTGTTCTTCCTCCACCCATCTTTTTTTTTCTCCCCACCTTCTTGTTCTTCCTCCACTCATCTTGTTCTTCCTCCACTCATCTTGTTCTTCCCTCAGCTCATCTTGTTCTTCCTCCACTCATCTTGTTCTTCCTCCACTCATCTTGTTCTTCCTCCACCCATCTTTTTTTTTCTCCCCACCTTCTTGTTCTTCCTCCACTCATCTTGTTCTTCCTCCACCCATCTTGTTCTTCCTCCACTCATCTTGTTCTTCCTCCACTCATCTTGTTCTTCCCTCAGCTCATCTTGTTCTTCCTCCACCCATCTTGTTCTTCCTCCACTCATCTTGTTCTTCCTCCACCCATCTTTTTTTTTCTCCCCACCTTCTTGTTCTTCCTCCACTCATCTTGTTCTTCCTCCACTCATCTTGTTCTTCCCTCAGCTCATCTTGTTCTTCCTCCACTCATCTTGTTCTTCCTCCGCCCATCTTGTTCTTCCTCCACTCATCTTGTTCTTCCTCCACTCATCTTGTTCTTCCCTCAGCTCATCTTGTTCTTCCTCCACCCATCTTGTTCTTCCTCCACTCATCTTGTTCTTCCTCCACCCATCTTTTTTTTTCTCCCCACCTTCTTGTTCTTCCTCCACTCATCTTGTTCTTCCTCCACCCATCTTTTTTTTCCTCCCCACCTTCTTGTTCTTCCTCCACCCATCTTTTTTTTTCTCCCCGCCTTCTTGTTCTTCCTCCACTCATCTTGTTCTTCCTCCACCCATCTTTTTTTTCCTCCCCACCTTCTTGTTCTTCCTCCACCCATCTTTTTTTTTCTCCCCACCTTCTTGTTCTTCCTCCACTCATCTTGTTCTTCCTCCACTCATCTTGTTCTTCCTCCACTCATCTTGTTCTTCCCTCAGCTCATCTTGTTCTTCCTCCACCCATCTTGTTCTTCCTCCACTCATCTTGTTCTTCCTCCACCCATCTTTTTTTTTCTCCCCACCTTCTTGTTCTTCCTCCACTCATCTTGTTCTTCCTCCACTCATCTTGTTCTTCCTCCACTCATCTTGTTCTTCCTCCACCCATCTTGTTCTTCCTCCACTCATCTTGTTCTTCCTCCACCCATCTTGTTTTTCCTCCCCACCTTCTTGTTCTTCCTCCACCCATCTTGTTCTTCCTCCACCCATCTTGTTCTTCCTCCACTCATCTTGTTCTTGCTCCACTCATCTTGTTCTTGCTCCACTCATCTTGTTCTTGCTCCACTCATCTTGTTCTTCCTCCACTCATCTTGTTCTTCCTCCACTCATCTTGTTCTTCCTCCAGTCATCTTGTTCTTCCTCCACTCATCTTGTTCTTCCTCCACTCATCTTGTTCTTGCTCCACTCATCTTGCTCTTCCTCCACTCATCTTGTTCTTCCTCCACTCATCTTGTTCTTCCTCCACCCATCTTGTTCTTCCTCCACTCATCTTGTTCTTGCTCCACTCATCTTGTTCTTCCTCCACTCATCTTGTTCTTCCTCCACCCATCTTGTTCTTCCTCCACTCATCTTGTTCTTGCTCCACTCATCTTGTTCTTGCTCCACTCATCTTGTTCTTGCTCCACTCATCTTGTTCTTGCTCCACTCATCTTGTTCTTCCTCCACCCATCTTGTTCTTCCTCCACTCATCTTGTTCTTGCTCCACTCATCTTGTTCTTCCTCCACTCATCTTGTTCTTCCTCCACTCATCTTGTTCTTCCTCCACCCATCTTGTTCTTCCTCCACTCATCTTGTTCTTGCTCCACTCATCTTGTTCTTCCTCCACTCATCTTGTTCTTCCTCCACTCATCTTGTTCTTCCTCCACCCATCTTGTTCTTCCTCCACTCATCTTGTTCTTCCTCCACTCATCTTGTTCTTGCTGTACCCATCTTGTTTTTCCTCCACTCATCTTGTTCTTCCTCCACTCATCTTGTTCTTCCTCCACTCATCTTGTTCTTGCTCTACCCATCTTCTTTTTCCTCCCCACCTTCTTGTTCTTCCTCCACTCATCTTGATCTTCCAACACCCATCTTGTTCTTCCTCAACTCATCTTGTTCTTCCTCCACCCATCTTGTTCTTCCTCCACTCATCTTGATCTTCCAACACCCATCTGGTTCTTCCTCCACCCTTCTTGTTCTTCCTCCACTCATCTTGATCTTCCAACACTCATCTTGTTCTTCCTCCACTCATCTTGTTCTTCCTCCACCCTTCTTGTTCTTCCTCCACTCATCTTGTTCTTCCTCCACCCATCTTGTTCTTCCTCCACTCATCTTGATCTTCCAACACCCATCTTGTTCTTCCTCCACTCATCTTGTTCTTCCTCCACTCATCTTGATCTTCCTCCACCCTTCTTGTTCTTCCTCCACTCATCTTGATCTTCCAACACTCATCTTGTTCTTCCTCCACTCATCTTGTTCTTCCTCCACCCTTCTTGTTCTTCCTCCACTCATCTTGATCTTCCAACACCCATCTTGTTCTTCCTCCACTCATCTTGTTCTTCCTCCACTCATCTTGATCTTCCAACACCCATCTTGTTCTTCCTCCACCCTTCTTGTTCTTCCTCCACTCATCTTGATCTTCCAACACTCATCTTGTTCTTCCTCCACTCATCTTGTTCTTGCTCTACCCATCTTGTTTTTCCTCCACTCATCTTGTTCTTCCTCCACTCATCTTGTTCTTCCTCCACTCATCTTGTTCTTGCTCTACCCATCTTGTTTTTCCTCCCCACCTTCTTGTTCTTGCTCCACTTATCTTGTTCTTCCTCCACTCATCTTGTTCTTCCTCCACCCTTCTTGTTCTTCCTCCACTCATCTTGATCTTCCAACACCCATCTTGTTTTTCCTCCCCACCTTCTTGTTCTTCCTCCACTCATATTGTTCTTCCCCCAGCTCATCTTGTTTTTCCTCCCCACCTTCTTGTTCTTCCTCCACCTCATCATGTTCTTCCTCCACCCATCTTGTTCTTCCTCCCCCCATCTTGTTCTTCCTCCCCCATCTTGTTCTTCCTCCACTCATCTGGTGCTTCCTCCGCACCTTCTTTTTCTTCCTCCCCACCTTCTTGTTCTTCCTCCACCCATCTTGTTCATCCTCCCACATCATGTTCTTCCTCCCCCATCTTGTTCTTCCTCCACTCATCTGGTGCTTCCTCCGCACCTTCTTTTTCTTCCTCCCCACCTTCTTGTTCTTCCCCCAGCTCATCTTGTTCATCCTCCCCCCATCTTGTTCTTCCCCCAGCTCATCTTGTTCTTCCACCCATCTTCTTCTTCCTCCCATCTTGTTCTTCCTCCACCCATCTTGTTCTTCCTCCACCCATCTTGTTCTTCCTCCACCCATCTTGTTCTTCCTCCTCCCATCTTGTTCTTCCTCCACCCATCTTGTTCTTCCTCCTCCCATCTTGTTCTTCCTCCACCCATCTTGTTCTTCCTCCACCCATCTTGTTCTTCCTCCACCCATCTTGTTCTTCCTCCACCCATCTTGTTCTTCCTCCACCCAACTTGTTCTTCCTCCCCACCTTCTTGTTCTTCCTCCACTCATCTTGTTCTTCCTCCCCATCTTGTTCTTCCTCCTGCCATCTTTTTCTTCCTCCACCCATCCAATTCATCCTCCCCACCTTCTTGTTCTTCCTCCACTCATCTTGTTCTTCCTCCCCACCTTCTTGTTCTTCGTCCACCCATCTTGTTCTTCCTCCTCCCCATCTTGTTCTTCCTCCACGCATGTTATTCTTCCTGCTCTCCATCTTGTTCTTCTTCCACCCATCTTGTTCTTCCTCCTCCCTATCTTGTTCTTCCTCCACCCATCTTGTTCTTCCTCCACCCATCTTGTTCTTCCTCCACCCATGTTATTCTTCCTGCTCTCCATCTTGTTCTTCCTCCACCCCATCTTGTTCTTCCTCCTCCCATGTTATTCTTCCTGCTCTCCATCTTGTTCTTCTTCCACCCATCTTGTTCTTCCTCCTCCCTATCTTGTTCTTCCTCCTCCCTATCTTGTTCTTCCTCCACCCATCTTGTTCTTCCTCCACCCATCTTGTTCTTCCTCCACCCATCTTGTTCTTCCTCCACCCATGTTATTCTTCCTGCTCTCCATCTTGTTCTTCCTCCACCCCATCTTGTTCTTCCTCCACCCATGTTATTCTTCCTGCTCTCCATCTTGTTCTTCCTCCTCCCCATCTTGTTCTTCCTCCACCCATGTTATTCTTCCTGCTCTCCATCTTGTTCTTCTTCCACCCATCTTGTTCTTCCTCCTCCCTATCTTGTTCTTCCTCCACCCATCTTGTTCTTCCTCCTCCCCAGTTTGTTCTTCCTCCTCCCCATCTTGTTCTTCTTCCACCCATCTTGTTCTTCCTCCTCCCGATCTTGTTCTTCCTCCACCCATCTTGTTCTTCCTCCTCCCCAGTTTGTTCTTCCTCCTCCCCATCTTGTTCTTCCTCCACACATCTTGTTCTTCCTCCTCCCCATCTTGTTCTTCCTCCACCCATCTTGTTCTTCCTCCACACATCTTGTTCTTCCTCCTCCCTATCTTGTTCTTCCTCCACCCTATCTTGTTCTTCCTCCACACATCTTGTTCTTCATCCTCCCCATCTTGTTCTTCCTCCACACATCTTGTTCTTCCTCCTCCCCATCTTGTTCTTCCTCCTCCCTATCTTGTTCTTCCTCCTCCCTATCTTGTTCTTCCTCCACACATCTTGTTCTTCCTCCTCCCCATCTTGTTCTTCCTCCTCCCTATCATGTTCTACCTCCACATCTTGTTCTTCCTCCTCCCCATCTTGTTCTACCTCCCCATCTTGTTCTTCCTTCTCCCCATTTTGTTCTTCCTCCTCCCCATCTTGTTCTTCCTCCCCATCTTGTTCTTCCTCCTCCCCATCTTGTGCTTCCTCCACCGATCTTGTTCTTCCTCCTCCCCATCTTGTGCTTCCTCCACCCATCTTATTCTTCCTCCACATATCGTGTTCTTCCTCCTCCCCATCTTGTTCTTCCACCCTCCCCATCTTGTTCTTCATCCTCTCATCTTTTTCTTCCTCCATTCATCTTGTTCTTCCTCACCTTATCTTGTTTTTATTCCTCCCCTTCTTGTTCCTCCCCCCCATCTTATTTTCCTCCTCCCCATCTTGTTCTTCCGTCCCCCATCTTGTTCCTCCTCCACCTCATCTGGTGCTTCCTCCTCGCATCTGGTGCTTCTTCCCCACCTTCTTTTTCTTCCTCCCCACCTTCTTGTTCATCCTCCCCCCATCTTGTTCTTTCCCCAGCTCATCTTGTTCTTCCTCCACCCATCTTGTTCTTCTTCCACTCATCTTGTTCTTCCTCCACCTCATCTTGTTCTTCCTCCACTCATCTTGTTCTTCCCCCAGCTGATCTTGTTATTCCCCCAGCTCATCTTGTTCTTCCTCCAACCTTCTTGTTCTTCCTTATCTCATCTTGTTCTTCCTCCACCCATCTTGTTTTTCCTCCCCACCTTCTTGTTCTTCCTTATCTCATCTTGTTCTTCCTCCAACCTTCTTGTTCTTCCTTATCTCATCTTGTTCTTCCTCCACCCATCTTGTTCTTCCTCCACCCATCTTGTTCTTCCTCCACCCATCTTGTTTTTCCTCCCCACCTTCTTGTTCTTCCTCCACCCATCTTGTTCTTCCTCCACCCATCTTGTTTTTGCTCCCCCCATCTTGTTCTTCCTCCACCCATCTTGTTTTTCCTCCCCCCATCTTGTTCTTCCTCCACCCATCTTGTTCTTTTTCCACCCATCTTGTTCTTCCTCCACCCATCTTGTTCTTCCTCCACTCTTCTTGTTTTTCCTCCCCACCTTCTTGTTCTTCCTCCACCCATCTTGTTCTTCCTCCACCCATCTTGTTTTTCCTCCCCACCTTCTTGTTCTTCCTCCACCTCAAGTTGTTCTTCCTCCACCCGTCTTGTTTTTCCTCCCCACCTTCTTGTTCTTCCTCCACTCATGTTGTTCTTCCTCCACCCATCTTGTTCTTCCTCCCCCCATCTTGTTCTTCCTCCACCTCATCTGGTGCTTCCTCCTCTCATCTGGTGCTTCCTCCTCTCATCTGGTGCTTCCTCCCCACCTTCTTTTTCTTCCTCCCCACCTTCTTGTTCATCCTCCCACCATCATGTTCTTCCCCCAGCTCATCTTGTTCATCCTCCCCCCATCTTGTTCTTCCCCAGCTCATCTTGTTCTTCTTCCACCCATCATCTTCTTCCTCCTCCCATCTTGTTCTTTCTCCACCCATCTTGTACTTCCTCCACCCATCTTGATCTTCCTCCTCTCATCTTGTTCTTCCTCCCCATCTTGTTCTTCTTCCTGCCATCTTTTTTTTCTTCCACCCATCTTGTTCTTCCTCCATCCATCTTGTTCTTCCTCTCCCCATCTTGTTCTTCCTCCCACCATCTTGTTCTTACTTCCCATCTTGTTCTTTCTCCACCCATCTTGCTCTTCCTCCCCCCCATCTTGTTCTTCCTCCGTCCCTCTTGTTCTTCCTCCATACATCTTGTTCTTCCTCCCCATCTTGTTCTTCCTCCACCCATCTTGTTCTTGCTCCTCCCCATCTTGTTCTTCCTCCCACCATCTTGTTCTTCCTCCACCCATCTTGTTCTTCCTCCCACCATCTTGTTCTTCCTCCACCCATCTTGTTCTTGCTCCTCCCCATCTTGTTCTTCCTCCACCCATCTTGTTCTTCCTCCACCCATCTTGTTCTTCCTCCCACCATCTTGTTCTTCCTCCACCCATCTTGTTCTTCCTCCACCCATCTTTTTCTTCCTCCACCCATCTTGTTCTTGCTCCTCCCCATCTTGTTCTTCCTCCACCCATCTTGTTCTTCCTCCACCCATCTTGTTCTTCCTCCACCCATCTTGTTCTTGCTCCTCCCCATCTTGTTCTTCCTCCCACCATCTTGTTCTTCCTCCACCCATCTTGTTCTTCCTCCCACCATCTTGTTCTTCCTCCACCTATCTTGTTCTTGCTCCTCCCCATCTTGTTCTTGCTCCTCCCCATCTTGTTCTTGCTCCACCCATCTTGTTCTTCCTCCACCCATCTTGTTCTTGCTCCTCCCCATCTTGTTCTTCCTCCATCCATCTTGTTCTTCCTCCACCCATCTTGTTCTTCCTCCACCTATCTTGTTCTTCCTCCCCCCATCTTGTTCTTCCTCCATCCATCTTGTTCTTCCTCCACCCATCTTGTTCTTGCTCCTCCCCATCTTGTTGTTCCTCCCACCATCTTGTTCTTCCTCCACCCATCTTATTCTTGCTCCTCCCCATCTTGTTCTTGCTCCTCCGCATCTAGTTCTTCCCCCCACCATGTTGTTCTTCCTCCACCCATCTTGTTCTTCCTCCATCCATCTTGTTCTTCCTCCCACCATCTTGTTCTTCCTCCACCCATCTTGTTCTTGCTCCTCCCCATCTTCTTCTTGCTCCTCCCCATCTTGTTCCTGCTCCTCCCCATCTTGTTCTTCCTCCCCCCGTCTTGTTCTTCCTCCCCCCATCTTGTTCTTCCTCCCACCATCTTGTTCTTCCTCCCCATCTTGTTCTTGCTCCTCCCCATCTTGTTCTTCCTCCACCCATCTTGTTCTTCCTCCACCCATCTTGTTCTTCCTCCATCCATCTTGTTCTTCCTCCATTCATCTTGTTCTTCCTCCACCCATCTTGTTCTTCCTACATCCATCTTGTTCTACCTCCATCCATCTTGTTCTTCCTCCACCCATCTTGTTCTTCCTCCATCCATCTTGTTCTTCCTCTATCCATCTTGTTCTTCCTCCACCCATCTTGTTCTTCCTCCATCCATCTTGTTCTTCCTCCACCCATCTTGTTCTTCCTCCACCCATCTTGTTCTTCCTCCACCTATCTTGTTCTTCCTCCCCCCATCTTGTTCTTCCTCCATCCATCTTGTTCTTCCTCCACCCATCTTGTTCTTGCTCCTCCCCATCTTGTTCTTCCTCCCACCATCTTGTTCTTGCTCCACCCATCTTGTTCTTGCTCCTCCCCATCTTCTTCTTGCTCCTCCCCATCTTGTTCTTGCTCCTCCCCATCTTGCTCTTCCTCCATCCATCTTGTTCTTCCTCCACCCATCTTGTTCTTCCTCCACCTATCTTGTTCTTCCTCCCCCCATCTTGTTCTTCCTCCATCCATCTTGTTCTTCCTCCACCCATCTTGTTCTTGCTCCTCCCCATCTTGTTGTTCCTCCCACCATCTTGTTCTTCCTCCACCCATCTTATTCTTGCTCCTCCCCATCTTGTTCTTGCTCCTCCGCATCTAGTTCTTCCCCCCACCATGTTGTTCTTCCTCCACCCATCTTGTTCTTCCTCCATCCATCTTGTTCTTCCTCCCACCATCTTGTTCTTCCTCCACCCATCTTGTTCTTGCTCCTCCCCATCTTCTTCTTGCTCCTCCCCATCTTGTTCCTGCTCCTCCCCATCTTGTTCTTCCTCCCCCCATCTTGTTCTTCCTCCCCCCATCTTGTTCTTCCTCCCACCATCTTGTTCTTCCTCCCCATCTTGTTCTTGCTCCTCCCCATCTTGTTCTTCCTCCACCCATCTTGTTCTTCCTCCACCCATCTTGTTCTTCCTCCACCCATCTTGTTCTTCCTCTTCCCCATTTTGTTCTTCCTCCCCACCTTCTTGTTCTTCCTCCTCCCCATCTTGTTCTTCCTCTTCCCCATCTTGTTCTTCCTCCCCACCATCTTGTTCTTCCTCCACCCATCTTATTCTTCCTCCATCCATCTTGTTCTTCCTCCATCCATCTTGTTCTTCCTCCACCCATCTTGTTCTTCCTCCATCCATCTTGTTCTTCCTCCACCCATCTTGTTCTTCCTCCACCCATCTTGTTCTTCCTCCACCTATCTTGTTCTTCCTCCATCCATCTTGTTCTTCCTCCACCCATCTTGTTCTTGCTCCTCCCCATCTTGTTCTTCCTCCCACCATCTTGTTCTTGCTCCACCCATCTTGTTCTTGCTCCTCCCCATCTTCTTCTTGCTCCTCCCCATCTTGTTCTTGCTCCTCCCCATCTTGTTCTTCCTCCATCCATCTTGTTCTTCCTCCACCCATCTTGTGCTTCCTCCACCTATCTTGTTCTTCCTCCCCCCATCTTGTTCTTCCTCCATCCATCTTGTTCTTCCTCCACCCATCTTGTTCTTGCTCCTCCCCATCTTGTTCTTCCTCCCACCATCTTATTCTTCCTCCACCCATCTTGTTCTTGCTCCTCCCCATCTTGTTTTTGCTCCTCCCCATCTAGTTCTTCCCCCCACCATGTTGTTTTTCCTCCACTCATCTTGTTCTTCCTCCATCCATCTTGTTCTTCCTCCCACCATCTTGTTCTTCCTCCACCCATCTTGTTCTTGCTCCTCCCCATCTTCTTCTTGCTCCTCCCCTTCTTGTTCCTGCTCCTCCCCATCTTGTTCTTCCTCCCCCCATCTTGTTCTTCCTCCCCCATCTTGTTCTTCCTCCCCATCTTGTTCTTCCTCCACCCATCTTGTTCTTCCTCCTCCCCATCTTGTTCTTCCTCCCCACCTTCTTGTTCTTGCTCCACCCATTTTGTTCTTCCTCCACCCATCTTGTTCTTCCTCCTCCCCATCTTGTTCTTCCTCCCCCCATCTTGTACTTCCTCCCCACCTTCTTGTTCTTCCTCCACCCACCTTGTTCTTCCTCCTCCCATCTTGTTCTTCCACCTCCCCATCTTGTTCTTCCTCCACCCACCTTGTTCTTCCTCCACCCATCTTGTTCTTCCTCCGCCCATCTTGTTCTTCCTCCTCCCATCTTGTTTTTCCACCTCCCCATCTTGTTCTTCCTCCTCCCTTCTTGTTCTTCCTCCACCCATCTTGTTCTTCCACCTCCCCATCTTGTTCTTCCTCCACCCACCTTGTTCTTCCTCCTCCCATCTTGTTCTTCCACCTCCCCATCTTGTTCTTCCACCTCCCCATCTTGTTCTTCCTCCACCCATCTTGTTCTTTCTCCTCCCATCTTGTTCTTCCTCCACCCACCTTGTTCTTCCTCCACCCCATCTTGTTCTTCCTCCACCCATCTTGTTCTTCCTCCTCCCCATCTTGTTCTTCCTCCACCCACCTTGTTCTTCCTCCACCCCATCTTGTTCTTCCTCCACCCATCTTGTTCTTCCTCCACCCACCTTGTTCTTACTCCACCCCATCTTGTTCTTCCTCCACCCCATCTTGTTCTTCCTCCACCCATCTTGTTCTTCCTCCACCCACCTTGTTCTTCCTCCACCCATCTTGTTCTTCCTCCACCCCATCTTGTTCTTCCTCCACCCATCTTGTTCTTCCTCCACCCACCTTGTTCTTCCTCCACACCAACTTGTTCTTCCTCCACCCATCTTGTTCTTCCTCCACCCCATCTTGTTCTTCCTCCACCCACCTTGTCCTTCCTCCACCCCATCTTGTTCTTCCTCCACCCATCTTGTTCTTCCTCCTCCCCATCTTGTTCTTCCTCCACACACCTTGTTCTTCCTCCTCCCATCTTGTTCTTCCTCCACCCATCTTGTTCTTCCACCTCCCCATCTTGTTCTTCCTCCACCCACCTTGTTCTTCCTCCTCCCATCTTGTTCTTCCACCTCCCCATCTTGTTCTTCCTCCACCCACCTTGTTCTTCCTCCACCCATCTTGTTCTTCCTCCTCCCCATCTTGTTCTTCCTCCTCCCATCTTGTTCTTCCACCTCCCCATCTTGTTCTTCCTCCACCCACCTTGTTCTTCCTCCTCCCCATCTTGTTCTTCCTCCCCCCATCTTGTACTTCCTCCCCACCTTCTTGTTCTTCCTCCACCCACCTTGTTCTTCCTCCTCCCCATCTTGTTCTTCCTCCACCCACCTTGTTCTTCCTCCTTCCCATCTTGTTCTTTCTCCCCCCATCTTGTTCTTCCTCCACCCACCTTGTTCTTCCTCCTCCCCATCTTGTACTTCCTCCCCACCTTCTTGTTCTTCCTCCCCCCACCTTGTTCTTCCTCCTCCCCATCTTGTTCTTCCTCCACCCACCTTGTTCTTCCTCCACCCATCATGTTCTTCCTCCTCCCCATCTTGTTCTTCCTCCCCACGTTCTTGTTCTTCCTCCAGCCACCTTGTTCTTCCTCCTCCCCATCTTGTTCTTCCTCCCCCCATCTTGTTCTTCCTCCACGCATCTTGTTCTTCCTCCCCCCATTTTGTTCTTCCTCCCCATCTTGCTCTTCCTCCACCCATCTTGTTCTTCCTGCTCCCCATCTTGTTCTTCCTCCCCACCTTCTTCCTCCTCCCCTTCTTGTTGTTCCTCCACCATCTTGTTCTTCCTCCTCATCTTGTTCTTCCTCCACCCATCTTGTTCTTCCTCCACCCATCTTGTTCTTCCTCCTCCCCATCTTGTTCTTCCTCCCCCCATCTTGTTCTTCCTCCACCCATCTTGTTCTTCCTCCTCCCCATCTTGTTCTTCCTCCACCCATCTTGTTCTTCTACCTCCCCATCTTGTCCTTCCTCCACTTATCTTGTTCTTCCTCCTCCCATCTTGTTCTTCCTCCTCCCCATCTTGTTCTTCCACCTCCCCATCTTGTTCTTCCTCCACCCATCTTGTTCTTCCTCCTCCCCATCTTGTTCTTCCTCCTCCCCATCTTGTTCTTCCTCCACCCATCTTGTTCTTCCTCCTCCCCATCTTGTTCTTCCTCCACCCATCTTGTTCTTCCACCTCCCCATCTTGTTCTTCCTCCACCCATCTTGTTCTTCCTCCTCCCATCTTGTTCTTCCTCCTCCCCATCTTGTTCTTCCTCCACCCATCTTGTTCTTCCACCTCCCCATCTTGTTCTTCCTCCACCCATCTTGTTTTTCCACCTCCCCATCTTGTTCTTCCTCCTCTCCATCTTGTTGTTCCTCCCCCCATCTTGTTCTTCCTCCTCCCCATCTTGTTCTTCCTCCTCCCCATCTTTTTCTTCCTGCCCGATCTTGTACTTCCTTCTCCTCATCTTGTTCTTCCTCCCCCCATTTTGTTCTTCCTCTACCCATCTTGTTCTTCCTCCTCCCAATCTTTTCTTCCTCCACCCATCTTTTTCTTCCTCTCCCCATCTCGTTCTTCCTTCACCCATCTTGTTCTTCCTCCTCCACCCATCTTGTTTTTCCTCCACCCATCTTGTTCTTCCTCCCCCCATCTTGTTCTTCCTCCACCCATCTTGTTCTTCCTCCCCATCTTCTTCCTACCCATCTCCTTCCTCCACCCATCTTGTTCCTCCTCCCCATCTTGTTCTTCCTCCCCACCTTCTTCCTCCTCCCCATCTTGCTCTTTCTCCCCCCATCTTGTTCTTCCTCCTCCCCATCTTGTTCTTCCTCTTCCCCATCTTGTTCTTCCTCCCCACCTTCTTGTTCTTCCTCTTCCCCATCTTGTTCTTCCTCTTCCCCATCTTGTTCTTCCTCTTCCTCATCTTGTTCTTCCTCCCCACCTTCTTGTTCTTCCTCTTCCCATCTTGTTCTTCCTCTTCCCCATCTTGTTCTTCCTCTTCCCCATCTTGTTCTTCCTCCTCCCCATCTTGTTCTTCCTCTTCCCCATTTTGTTCTTCCTCCCCACCTTCTTGTTCTTCCTCTTCCCCATTTTGTTCTTCCTCCCCACCTTCTTGTTCTTCCTCCTCCCCATCTTGTTCTTCCTCTTCCCCATCTTGTTCTTCCTCCCCACCATCTTGTTCTTCCTCTTCCCCATCTTGTTCTTCCTCCTCCCCATCTTGTTCTTCCTCTTCCCCATCTTGTTCCTCCTCCCCATCTTGTTCTTCCTCCCCACCTTCTTCCTCCTCCCCATCTTGCTCTTTCTCCCCCATCTTGTTCTTCCTCCTCCCCATCTTGTTCTTCCTCCTCCCCATCTTGTTCTTCCTCTTCCCCATCTTGTTCTTCCTCCCCACCTTCTTGTTCTTCCTCCACCCATCTTGTTCTTCCTCCCCCCATCTTGTTCTTCCTCCCCCCTTCTTGTTCTTCCTCCTCCCCATCTTGTTCTTCCTCCCCCCATCTGTTTCTTCCTCCACCCATCTTGTTCTTCCTCTTCCCCATCTTGTTCTTCCTCCCCCCATCTGTTTCTTCCTCCACCTATCTTGTTCTTCCTCCCCCCATCTTGTTCTTCTTCCACCCATCTTGTTCTTCCTCCCCATCTTGTTCTTCCTCCCCATCTTCTTCCTCCACCGATCTTGTTAATCCTCCCCATCTTCTTTCTCCCCCGATCTTGTTCTTCCTCCCCACCTTCTTCCTCCTCCCCACCTTCTTCCTCCTCCCCATCTTGTTCATTCTCCCCATCTTGTTCATCCTCCGCATCTTCTTCTCCCCCACCTTCTTCCTTCTCCCCATCTTCTTGCTCCCCATCTTGTTCTTCCCTCCATGTTGTTCTTCCTCCCCACCTTCTTCCTCCTCACCATCTTGTTCCTCCCCCCACCATCTTCCTCGCCACCTTCTTGTTCCTCCTCCCCACCTTTTTGTTCATTCTCCCTATCTTGTTCTTCCTCCCCATCTTGTTTTTCCTCTTCCCCATCCTTTCCTTCTTCCTCAAGAAACATAAACAGCTCAAAGGACTAGCTATGCTAATCCCCAAAAAGTATAAGCCTTAATTTAAGAAGTTCAGATACCACCCCTGGACATTCAGCACACTGCAAGATAAATACAACTGAAAAACCATGTTGAAATCAGAAAGGAAACCAAGCATATATAAAATAGATTGCAAGAAAACCAAGGGAAACATAAGCACAAGGCTAAAAGAACACTTCAGAATCATTCAGCCATAGCCAATCACAATATAGAACGAAAAGACATACACAACCACATAGAAGTGAGTCTATGGGAAACAACATATATCTAAACTTTTAAGCATCAAATTATGAAGTTTGAAATTGCAGTCTAACTTCACCAACCTAAAGTTAATTAGAGGAATCATGGTTAGCCAAGCAATGAGGACGGTAAATTCTTGAAACATGCCCTGACAGCAGTTTAGTAATTGTTGCAAACTATCATCATGATAGCAAAATCCTATATTTGTTTGTTTTGTTGCAGAACATCATAATATCCAGCGGCACAAATACTCCACTACAAGCACGAGGGCCGTATGATATTATAAACCTGTATCCTTTAAGGGGCTCATCTGTTGATTTTGTCATCTATAATAAGAATGAAAGAAAACTTTTCACTTATAAAGATTTATTTATTACTTGCATTTGGTAGGAAAATTGAATAATAAGCAATCCACTTTTACAATGAGTACAAACACTCTTAAATTATTTAGAGAGCATTTTCAGATGATGGTTTATTTGAACGAACATGTTAACAAGCTTTTGCTTCACTGAGAGCTGTTTTCATCAACTGGTGTTAAATTAATGCACAGTATTTTCAGTTGATGCTTTATTTCAACAAATGTGTTAACAAACGTTTGCTTCACTTAGAGTTGTTTTTGGTGTTAAATTTTAACACAATATTAAAGTGATTTAACATTGAAGTTAATGCACATTCTGTTTCATCAATGTTAGCTGTAACATTGTGTTTAACTTAGTGTTAAAGGCATTTAACAAATGTTAAAATGGCTGCCACAAATAAAGCGTTGACACAGAGTTACTGTATTTCAATGCTGTTCCTAATCGAAGAAAAGGTGTGCATCTTAAGTATTTTACAACTTGCAAGAGGAGGGATTTTTAAAGTGATGCAGGTGGTCATGAGAATAAATATGAGAGAGGTTAGAATTCTACCAACAGAAGCATGCCACAAGTATTTATTAGTCTCAGATTTTATATTACTCACACTTTTTATTTAATGGGGTTGGCATTTCCAAGGCTACCGTGCATGGGAAGCAAGTGCTTCAAGAAGCAAACAGCTCTGCTTGGATCCTTGATCAGAATGTCACACTCTCGTTCACTTAGTTTCATTGTAGTGTCCACCTGCTGTTCACAACAACACTTTAGGCCTTATTTTTGTCATTCTAAAATTTAATTTAGCTATATTCAATAGTTTGGCGGCGCCGTGGCCGAGTGGTTAGACCGCTCGCCTCCCACCGAGGCGACCCGGGTTCAATCCCAGGGATTGCATGTGGGATTTGTGGTGGACGAAGCGGCGTCTGGGCGGGTTTTCTCCGGGTTCTCCGGTTTCCCCCGCCATTCATTCCACCAACTGCTCCATCATCACCTTTCCTTTCATCCATTTCACCAACATTTCGTTTCATCTCTTCCTTCACCCATCCTGGATGCTCTGTCTGATCCATGAGTGTCTGCTCCTCGACGGGCCTCTGACCCCAGGCACCCGCTTGTAAGTCCTGGGGGGTGTAAGTCCTAAATAAGAGGAGGGTAAACAGATAATGAATGAATGAAATATATTCAATAGTTTCTGAGAAAACAGCCATTTTATGCCAAAAAATGTTGTTCACAGAAAAAGCTGTTCAAAGTAAAACAAACTTGCATAATAATTTTATTAGCAAAGAAAGAAATGGCACACAAGCTGAACAGTAGTACCAACTTGTAGAGTGAATCTTCCGATAAAGGTCCATCTGTGTGTGTGTGTGTGTATGTCTGTCTGTGAACAGCATAACTCAAAAATGAAATGTCACATAAAAAGCAAACTTCTTATTTGGGTTCAGTACCTTCAAAAGATGTGACATAAAGCTTTTGAAGAAACTCCCTCCCACTTTAAACTACCGTTTACATGTAACATTCAACATATTTTATTTTCTAAAAAATGGTTTTAATGGTTTTGATTAAAATGCCATATATTAAAGATATTTACATGACAAATGAAATGTATATCTTGAATTTTCCAGGAATAGTCTTTGAAGTTCCTCTTTATTCGAAAGGAATGTTGTATAACTACTGAACGTTAAGCGATGGACAAAAACAAAATGTACATCTCTGTAAAATACACAATTTCTTTCAAATAAGTTTTTTTGTGGCATCAGCCATTTTTCAGATATCCGTTCTCACAGGTTCAATACTTTGTCATTCTTTTTAAATCTCGTTGATGTTCAGTTGTTTCTCGAGATGTCATGGTCAGCATATAGCGTCCAGTTGTTAAACATATGACTATCGCTGTTCTCTATAACGAAATGTGTAATGTAGCTGTTTATTTGGATTAAAATGTAGTAGATAGAAAAATAAGCTTTAATAAGAATAGTTTGTATACCCACGAATAAAGATAGAGAGTAGAGAAAGTGATGCATGTAGTAGCAGTAGGATGTAAAGAGGAAGTTTCTACCAATAAGGCGGCTGAACAAAAACTAAAATTGGCCATTTTCACAATTTAGTCTGCCATGTTCAATGAGGAACTGTTTTTCCAGGGTGGCGGCAAATTACCTACTTATTGTATGTTAATGCCGATTACGTTTCCATGAATTTGGAGCGTTAACTAACTGCAGTTGATACCTCCTCCCCAGGGCCAATTTCACCAACTCTAGCAAAAGTTGTTAATGCATTACATATTTAGGCTTTCACAGCCAGCATTAATCCAGTAGAATGTGGTCCAGTCGATGTTTCGCCCGTAACTCCGTCAGGCATCTTCTACAACCAGCCAGGAGTCACTAACTTCTGAAGTTACGGGTGATGATATTTCATCAACTGGCGTACAAGCCCGGAAACTACATTACAGACCATCTTGCACCAAAATCAAAGCTATGGAAGCAAAAAGAAAAGTGAACAACAATGAGTAATGGTTTGGTTATGACGAATATGTGCAGTATGACAGAAAAAGGTGGAGCAGAAAGCGAAGTAATTATTTCAATTTATATGATGAGGTAAATTTATTTTGGAACAAACAGAGCAAGAATTGGAATTCCCATCCAACATGTAAGCAGTTAATTTATAAGCAAAAGAAATTTTACTAATAAACTAAACATTTGTGCATCGCAAGATCAACAATCGTTGTGTTTTGCGTCACCACACATAAGGCATAGTCCACATCTGAGTGCAATTGCCGCAAACATAACTACAAGTGTTTTCAAACAAATCCACTGAATGTTTGTAAACAGTTTGTGAAACCTCAATAAAGTCCATTCACACATAGTCTTTGTGCTGCTTCTTACATGTATTTCTCCTTTAACTTAAACACATTGTTGTTGATTAGTGCTACAGAATATACTGAAAATATTTTAAACAATTTAAAATTAAATGATGGTGCTGGGTTTAAAAATATTGTCAGTTTTGGACTACATGACTTTGTTGTAGACATCCCGTGTGTATTGCTGTTACAGCGCGGACAAGCCTTAACCATTTATTTCTTTACTGTCCTTTGCCCAACACAAATTGTTTCATTCTTGACAGTAAACTGTATTCCAACTTTTCAGTTTCTACCTTCTTGTCAATGTTTTTATTAAACATCCTATGTGACTGTTAGAATTTATCATATGAAAAAAGCAATTATTTTGTATGTGATTTTAATGCAAATGCTGTTCACTTGGTATGCGAGTTAATTAGTACATTTTTAACAATTTAGAAAATATTTTATACTGGATATTTTTCCTGTTTTCTTAATAAGCATAATACTTGAGCAATTTGCAAATTATGCTGCACATTTGCTTGTTTTTCATGTATATTTTAAAGATATATTTTTATTTAATTCATTTTATGTTTGATTAAATGTACTTCTTCCTGACACTTATTATCCTGCTATGGTTTCATTCCATCTCTTCATCAGATGGCCGAAGATCTCCCTTGTGCTCAGTAATTTAATATTTGTGAGGAAGCTTTCTTGTAGGCATCCTGAACACATGGGACCTCCAATTTTGACAATCATTCAATGAGAGGGGCAATTTTCAGTTGTTATATAATATCTAAATTCCATCTCTTATCTAAGTAGGTGTATCCTGCAGTTCTTCTTAAAACATTTGTTTCATTGACTGTGATGCACTGTTCATCACTTTGTTGTATAGCGCAACCTCCATACATGAGGTCTGAACTCACCAAGGACTTTCTCTGAGTGTTTCCTTGTAGAAGACTCGGTTTGAGAATTGTACTCATCGCATAATTAAAACTATACACTTTCATTGCCATATCCTTTTCTGTTTCCTAACTCAGAAATATTTAAAAGATAAAGCCTGTTCTACTGGTATATTGTACAGCCACTTTCTCTGAGTGTTTCTTTGTAGAAGACTCGGTTTGAGAATTGTACTCATCGCTAAATTAAAACTATACACTTTCATTGCCATATCCTTTTCTGTTTCCTAACTCAGAAATATTTAAAAGATAAAGCCTGTTCTACTGGTATATTGTACAGCCACTTTCTCTGAGTGTTTCTTTGTAGAAGACTCGGTTTGAGAATTGTACTCATCGCATAATTAAAACTATACACTTTCATTGCCATATCCTTTTCTGTTTCCTAACTCAGAAATATTTAAAAGATAAAGCCTGTTCTACTGGTATATTGTACAGCCACTTTCTAGCCTGAAGACAATTTCTTCCATGTAGTAAGTTTCAGAAATACCTTGCAGTTAACAAACTGAATGTTGAAGGCCATGTATTTTTTATTTAATCCATTTTATCATCAAATTTCATTTATAATTAATATGATATTTCAGAATAATATGTACCATTGAGTCTGTGTTGAAACTTGGCAACACTGATGGTATCTCAGACACAACAAAATCATTAGCTTACGTCACATTGGTGAATCCATTCCTTATGTGGTCATAGTTGTTCCCTCACAGTGTGTGCCATTGAGTCAGTTGAAACTTGGCAACACTGATGGTATCTCACACACAACACAATCATTAGCTTACGTCACATTGGTGAATCCATTCCTTATGTGGTCATAGTTGTTCCCTCACAGTGTGTGCCATTGAGTCAGTTGAAACTTGGCAACACTGATGGTATCTCACATACAACACCATCATTAGCTCACGTCACATTGGTGAATTCCTTCCTTATCTGGTTGTAATTGTTCCCTCACAGTGTGTGCATTGAGTCAGTTGAAACTTGACAACACTGATGGTATCTCATACACAACACAATCATTAGCTCACGTCACATTAGTGAATCCCTTCCTTATCTGGTTGTAATTGTTCCCTCACAGTGTGTGCATTGAGTCAGTTGAAACTTGACAACACTGATGGTATCTCACATACAACACAATCATTAGTTCACGTCACATTGGTGAATTCCTTCCTTATCTGCTTGTAGTTGTTCCCTCCCAGTGTGTGCCATTGAGTCAGTTGAAACTTGACAACACTGATGGTATCTCATACACAACACAATCATTAGCTCACGTCACATTAGTGAATCCCTTCCTTATCTGGTTGTAATTGTTCCCTCACAGTGTGTGCATTGAGTCAGTTGAAACTTGACAACACTGATGGTATCTCACATACAACACCATCATTAGCTCACGTCACATTAGTGAATCCCTTCCTTATCTGGTTGTAGTTGTTCCCTCCCAGTGTGTGCCATTGAGTCAGTTGAAACTTGACAACACTGATGGTATCTCACACACAACACAATCATTAGCTCACGTCACATTAGTGAATCCCTTCCTTATCTGGTTGTAATTGTTCCCTCACAGTGTGTGCATTGAGTCAGTTGAAACTTGACAACACTGATGGTATCTCACATACAACACCATCATTAGCTCACGTCACATTAGTGAATCCCTTCCTTATCTGGTTGTAGTTGTTCCCTCCCAGTGTGTGCCATTGAGTCAGTTGAAACTTGGCAACACTGATGGTATCTCACACACAACACAATCATTAGCTCACGTCACATTAGTGAATCCCTTCCTTATCTGGTTGTAGTTGTTCCCTCCCAGTGTGTGCCATTGAGTCAGTTGAAACTTGACAACACTGATGGTATCTCACACACAACACAATCATTAGCTCACGTCACATTAGTGAATCCCTTCCTTATCTGGTTGTAATTGTTCCCTCACAGTGTGTGCATTGAGTCAGTTGAAACTTGACAACACTGATGGTATCTCACACACAACACAACCATTACCTTAAGTCACATTAGTGAATCCCTTCCTTATCTGGTTGTAATTGTTCCCTCCCAGTGTGTGCCATTGAGTCAGTTGAAACTTGGCAACACTGATGGTATCTCACACACAACACAATCATTAGCTCACGTCACATTAGTGAATCCCTTCCTTATCTGGTTGTAGTTGTTCCCTCCCAGTGTGTGCCATTGAGTCAGTTGAAACTTGACAACACTGATGGTATCTCACACACAACACAATCATTAGCTCACGTCACATTAGTGAATCCCTTCCTTATCTGGTTGTAATTGTTCCCTCACAGTGTGTGCATTGAGTCAGTTGAAACTTGACAACACTGATGGTATCTCACACACAACACAATCATTAGCTCACGTCACATTAGTGAATCCCTTCCTTATCTGGTTGTAATTGTTCCCTCACAGTGTGTGCATTGAGTCAGTTGAAACTTGACAACACTGATGGTATCTCACACACAACACAACCATTACCTTAAGTCACATTAGTGAATCCCTTCCTTATCTGGTTGTAATTGTTCCCTCACAGTGTGTGCCATTGAGTCAGTTGAAACTTGGCAACACTGATGGTATCTCATACACAACACAACCATTACCTTAAGTCACATTAGTGAATCCCTTCCTTATCTGGTTGTAATTGTTCCCTCACAGTGTGTGCCATTGAGTCAGTTGAAACTTGGCAACACTGATGGTATCTCACATACAACACAATCATTAGCTCACGTCACATTAGTGAATCCCTTCCTTATCTGGTTGTAATTGTTCCCTCACAGTGTGTGCCATTGAGTCAGTTGAAACTTGGCAACACTGATGGTATCTCACACACAACACAACCATTACCTTAAGTCACATTAGTGAATCCCTTCCTTATCTGGTTGTAATTGTTCCCTCACAGTGTGTGCCATTGAGTCAGTTGAAACTTGGCAACACTGATGGTATCTCACATACAACACCATCATTAGCTCACGTCACATTGGTGAATTCCTTCCTTATCTGCTTGTAGTTGTTCCCTCACAGTGTGTGTCATTGAGTCAGTTGAAACTTGGCAACACTGATGGTATCTCACATACAACACAATCATTAGTTCACGTCACATTGGTGAATTCCTTCCTTATCTGCTTGTAGTTGTTCCCTCCCAGTGTGTGCCATTGAGTCAGTTGAAACTTGACAACACTGATGGTATCTCACACACAACACAATCATTAGCTCACGTCACATTAGTGAATCCCTTCCTTATCTGGTTGTAATTGTTCCCTCACAGTGTGTGCATTGAGTCAGTTGAAACTTGGCAACACTGATGGTATCTCACACACAACACAACCATTACCTTAAGTCACATTAGTGAATCCCTTCCTTATCTGGTTGTAATTGTTCCCTCACAGTGTGTGCCATTGAGTCAGTTGAAACTTGGCAACACTGATGGTATCTCACACACAACACAATCATTAGCTCACGTCACATTAGTGAATCCCTTCCTTATCTGGTTGTAATTGTTCCCTCCCAGTGTGTGCCATTGAGTCAGTTGAAACTTGACAACACTGATGGTATCTCACACACAACACAATCATTAGCTCACGTCACATTGGTGAATTCCTTCCTTATCTGCTTGTGGTTGTTC
The DNA here is from genome assembly GCA_030765065.1 of Deroplatys truncata. Classification (NCBI taxonomy): domain Eukaryota; kingdom Metazoa; phylum Arthropoda; class Insecta; order Mantodea; family Mantidae; genus Deroplatys; species Deroplatys truncata. The sequence continues at coordinate 1,873,982 of CM060987.1, read as the reverse complement.
CCTCACAGTGTGTGCCATTGAGTCAGTTGAAACTTGACAACACTGATGGTATCTCACACACAACACAATCATTAGCTCACGTCACATTAGTGAATCCCTTCCTTATCTGGTTGTAATTGTTCCCTCACAGTGTGTGCCATTGAGTCAGTTGAAACTTGACAACACTGATGGTATCTCACACACAACACAATCATTAGCTCATGTCACATTAGTGAATCCCTTCCTTATCTGGTTGTAATTGTTCCCTCCCAGTGTGTGCCATTGAGTCAGTTGAAACTTGACAACACTGATGGTATCTCACACACAACACAATCATTAGCTCACGTCACATTAGTGAATCCCTTCCTTATCTGGTTGTAATTGTTCCCTCACAGTGTGTGCCATTGAGTCAGTTGAAACTTGGCAACACTGATGGTATCTCACATACAACACCATCATTAGCTCACGTCACATTGGTGAATTCCTTCCTTATCTGCTTGTAGTTGTTCCCTCACAGTGTGTGCCATTGAGTCAGTTGAAACTTGGCAACACTGATGGTATCTCACATACAACACAATCATTAGTTCACGTCACATTGGTGAATTCCTTCCTTATCTGCTTGTAGTTGTTCCCTCCCAGTGTGTGCCATTGAGTCAGTTGAAACTTGACAACACTGATGGTATCTCACACACAACACAATCATTAGCTCACGTCACATTAGTGAATCCCTTCCTTATCTGGTTGTAATTGTTCCCTCACAGTGTGTGCATTGAGTCAGTTGAAACTTGACAACACTGATGGTATCTCACATACAACACCATCATTAGCTCACGTCACATTAGTGAATCCCTTCCTTATCTGGTTGTAGTTGTTCCCTCCCAGTGTGTGCCATTGAGTCAGTTGAAACTTGACAACACTGATGGTATCTCACATACAACGCCATCATTAGCTCACGTCACATTAGTGAATCCCTTCCTTATCTGGTTGTAGTTGTTCCCTCCCAGTGTGTGCCATTGAGTCAGTTGAAACTTGACAACACTGATGGTATCTCACATACAACGCCATCATTAGCTCACGTCACATTAGTGAATCCCTTCCTTATCTGGTTGTAGTTGTTCCCTCCCAGTGTGTGCCATTGAGTCAGTTGAAACTTGACAACACTGATGGTATCTCACATACAACGCCATCATTAGCTCACGTCACATTAGTGAATCCCTTCCTTATCTGGTTGTAGTTGTTCCCTCCCAGTGTGTGCATTGAGTCAGTTGAAACTTGACAACACTGATGGTATCTCACATACAACACCATCATTAGCTCACGTCACATTAGTGAATCCCTTCCTTATCTGCTTGTAGTTGTTCCGTCACAGTGTGTGCCTTTGAGTCAGTTGAAACTTGACAACACTGATGGTATCTCACACACAACAGAATCATGAGTTAATGTCACATTGATGAAGTCATGCCATATCTGATCATTGTCATTCCTGACTGTGTGTGCCAGTTGAAGTTTGGCAACACTGATAGTATCTCACACACAACAGAATCATGAGTTAATGTCACATTGATGAAGTCATGCCATATCTGATCATTGTCATTCCTCACAGTGTGTACCAGTTGAAAGTTGGCAACACTGATAGTATCTCACACACAACAGAATCACTAGCTTACGTCACATTGGTGAATCACTGCCGTATCTGTCATCCTCAGTGGTGTAGTGGTTACCATGCTAGCCTCTAGTTCCCGAGGTTGTGGGTTCAAACCCGTGGAGGGCAATTATTTTTTTGTTTTTTTGGGGGTGCAAAAATCCTTAGAATGGCTTCCTTTGAAAGTGAAGTAAAGCCGGCGGTCCCATTTCATACGTTTACGGCACATAAAGGAAGCTCAACGCTTAAAAAGATGCTCTGAGCAAAATTACTGGTCTTTCATGTCCAGTATAGAATGGGACATAAAGGACCACAATAGTTAAAGAGCACCCTAAGTAAAACTCAATTTAATTTTCCTGCATTATCTGGGCTCAGTCATTCCCTCACAGTATGTGCGTTTACGTCAGTCTTGAAACTTGGCATTCTGATTATAGGTCACACACAACACAATCATTAGCTTATGTAATATTGGTGAATCCATTCCTTATCTGGGCGTAGTCATTCGCTCACTGTATGTGCGTTTACGTCAGTCTTGAAACTTGGCATTCTGATTATAGGTCACACACAACACACTCATTAGCTTATGTAATATTGGTGAATCCATTCCTTATCTGGGCGTAGTCATTCGCTCACTGTATGTGCATTTACGTCAGTCTTGAAACTTGGCATTCTGATTATAGGTCACACACAACACAATCATTAGCTTATGTAATATTGGTGAATCCATTCCTTATCTGGGCGTAGTCATTCGCTCACTGTATGTGCGTTTACGTCAGTCTTGAAACTTGGCATTCTGATTATAGGTCACACACAACACAATCATTAGCTTATGTAATATTGGTGAATCCATTCCTTATCTGGGCGTAGTCATTCGCTCACTGTATGTGCGTTTACGTCAGTCTTGAAACTTGGCATTCTGATTATAGGTCACACACAACACAATCATTAGCTTATGTAATATTGGTGAATCCATTCCTTATCTGGGCGTAGTCATTCGCTCACTGTATGTGCGTTTACGTCAGTCTTGAAATTTGGCATTCTGATTATAGGTCACACACAACACAATCATTAGCTTATGTAATATTGGTGAATCCATTCCTTATCTGGGCGTAGTCATTCGCTCACTGTATGTGCGTTTACGTCAGTCTTGAAACTTGGCATTCTGATTATAGGTCACACACAACACAATCATTAGCTTATGTAATATTGGTGAATCCATTCCTTATCTGCCGTAGTCATTCGCTCACTGTATGTGCGTTTACGTCAGTCTTGAAACTTGGCATTCTGATTATAGGTCACACACAACACAATCATTAGCTTATGTAATATTGGTGAATCCATTGCTTATCTGGGCGTAGTCATTCGCTCACTGTATGTGCATTTACGTCAGTCTTGAAACTTGGCATTCTGATTATAGGTCACACACAACACAATCATTAGCTTATGTAACATTGGTGAATCCATTCCTTATCTGGTTATAGTTGTTCCCTAGCAATACGAAGGTGGCTGTTAATGAACTGTCGAAAATACAAGTTTTGTGATTATACTTATAGGTAATATTGTACTGAATTTAAAGTTTACGGTTTGCTATCTGTTAAAAATTAGAAAAGTGTAGGCTAGTAGTTTATACAAAGGAAAGCATTTCAAGATACTCAGCTGTTAATAGTTTAAGTACTTCAGTTCTGAAAATATTTCTGTAGAATCACAATTTTTCTCCAGTTGAAAGTAGTGGTCATTATGTGATGCTTGGTGAATACTTTGTTTTGTGCCAAATGCAAAAGTGAACAAGAAGATTATGTTACAAGGGCATAACTCTTCAATATTAAATATAACTTTTCTTGAGTTAAATAATTCATATGATCTGCACAATAGTTTTATTCATAGAGATATTATAGTAAATTGTCTGAGAGTTTTATTTAATGTTAATATGATGCCTTAATACTTTTTATACATGTATTTACATGAGGTTTTTAAAGCAAAATCCAATAACATAAAATTTCTGTACATGGTGATAAGCTGAAATTTCAGACCCATATCACTGTTGGTGAAATGTTAGCTCCTAGTTGTAGGTGAGATTTGATAACAAAAGAATGGTTCATGTTTTTGAAAGAAAGTCAATTTCCTTTACTGAAGCTGCAGAGGCTTTGTGTTTGGCCTAAGCCAGGAGCAGGCCAAAGATGCAGTATCAACTACTTGCAGATCACTGCTTCTGAAAGCAAGTAAGTTCACTTCTATACGTGTATGTTCAATACCTGAAACAAAAGAAAACAGGGCAACTTTCTCTTTTTGAAATAACAACAGTGCTGTTCACACAATATCACTCTGTATTTTAAATGAAAGTGAAAATAGGCAAAGTAAGAGCCTTGCAGCACATTACTGTGTTCAGCTGATAGCGTACAAAGCAACAGAATCCTGAACATTTTGTTTCAGGTATACACATTATAGTTTGCCATCTACTGGACACTTATCGCATTGAAATCGGAGTCAAATGTATAGATATTCTCACTATTAAAAGCACACTTCCTTTTCGGCATTGACATACCTTAATGCGTTTTAGCACTTGCAGTTTATAAAATTACCCACCCTGTATTTTGTATCTTAGAAAATCAGAACAATTAACAGTAACATTAATTGTCTTCTGACAGAATCACAATTGTTGATGGGTTTTGTTCAACTGAAAGTAATTGTTAGTCCTCAACACTATTACTATTGCAGTTGCTCGTAGAAATTGACAGAAATAGTTTCATTTTGTTGTTGGCATACAGAAAACAAAATCAATGGTCACTATGATATTCTGTACTCTTTCCATCACATCGCAGCAACACTTTAAAAGAATTTACTAAATATTGAAAAGTTCAAACCAATATTAATGAATATCTCGGAAACAGCTGATGCACAGGAAAAGATATTTGAAATAAATTGTGTGTTTTAAAAATTCCACATTTTTCTTGTAGTAAGTTTATGTGTATATGTTATGGTTTTCCTGTTATACAAAATTATATTAAATTCCTCCCAAATAAAGAGGACTTCACAGGCTATTCTCAAAAAGTTCAAGATGATACATGTTATTTGTCATGTAAATATTTTAAATATATGGCAGTTTTATCAAAATTGTTAAAACCATTTTTGAAAATCAAAACTATTGAAACATTTTCCATGTAAAGGGTAGTTTCGGGTGGAGCTATATTTTGTTTTTCTCTAAATCTTCATGTTGCATCTTTGGAAGATTCTGAACTTAAATACCAATTTTGGTATTTGTCAAGAATTTAATTTTTGAGTTACGCTGTTCACACACAGACTTTCTCCTCAAAGTGCTTTTTTTTTTTAATTTAGGGGGTTTGAAAACATAAGGTGAAATCTCAATAAAGAATCTTTGGTGAAATACAATACTACTTGTACTTACTGTAAGAATCAACCCCAAACCAGCATGATCTGTAACCGTTCAGAAAAATAATCTTCTCAGTTGTTAATTTTAAATATTAGTTGAGAGTTTATGACATAATTATTTAGTGTACACGTCCTCCGTGGACTATGGTACCGTGCTAGCCTCTAGTTCCCAAGGTCCCGGGTTCAAACCCAGCGCAGGGCAATGGATTTTTTCGGTCGTAAAAATCCTTAGCATGGCTTCCTTCAGAAGGGAAGTAAAGCTGGTGGTCCCGTGTCGTAGATTTACGGCACATAAAAGAACCTCAAGCCTGATAAAGAGGCCTCTGAGTAAAATTACCGATCTTTCACGCCCAATATAGAATGGGACGCTAAGGACCACAGTAGTTAAAGAGCGTCCATAAATAATTAAATAAAAAAAAATACAGCAGAACTTACTACTTTTTCTACCATATACATAGGTAGAGGAGGTATTGCATTCCACCCAAAAATTTAATACCAAGATTTTACTGGATATGCATGTTTTGAGGCTCCCTAAATACTAAAAAAGCATTTTTAGAAAAAGGTGTGTGTGCATAGCATAGCTCAAAAACAAAAAGCTGGATAGATACCAAACTTAGTATTTAAGATCAGTATCTTGCAAAGATTTTCAAGAAATCCCCCACCCCAACTACCCTTTATGTGGAACGTTTTTTTTTAAACTTTTTATTTCTTGAATTTTCTGGAAATAACCTGTGAAGTCCTCTTCATTCAGAAGGAATTTTGTATAACTGGTAAATGTTAAGCGATAGATGTAAACATACTATGCAGAAAAATGCCCAATTTATTTCAAATAAAACCCGGCAGAGGGCAATGGATTTCTTCGGGCGTAAAAATCCTTAGCATGGCTTCCTTTAGAAGGGAAGTAAAGCCGGTGGTCCTGTGTCATAGATTTACGGCACATAAAAGAACCTCAAGCCTGATAAAGAGGCTTCTGAGCAAAACTACCGATCTTTCACGCCCAATATAGAATGTGACGCTAAGGACTATAGTAGTTAAAGAGCATCCATAAATAAAACTCAATTTAATTTTATTTCAAATAACATTTTTTTTTGTGGTATAAGCCATTTCTGAGATATCTCTTATTAATGGTTCAAAATGTTCAATACTTCATCATTCTTTAAAACTCCTGTTGATTTTCAGTTGATTCTCATGATGTCATGGAAACAGTATGGAATTTTAAAGCCAGCATATAGTATCCAGTTCTTAAACATTTGAATATCGCTGTTCTCTTTGTATCTATAACAAAATTGTAGTACAGCTATTTCTGCAAAGGTTTATCTCGATTAAAATTAAGTAGATAGGAAGATAAACTTTCAGAAGAATAATTTGTATACCCACTAATAAGCAATAAAGGGTAGAGAAAGTCATGTGAATGTAACACATCAGATTTTTATCTAAGCAGTATTAAAAGATTTTGGCATTTCAAAACTCTGCTGCATACATTTGTAGCATTAGAATAAAATTTATTTATATGTTTTAATGCTACATCATTCATATGATAGCCTAGAACAACAGCCAGAGAGCGAGTTCAATTCAGAAAACATCGGAAGCATTCACTGATACTGTGTTAGCAATAGCGATAAGATGCCTTCAGTTTGGTTGGTGAAACGCACGTGTCTTGCAATTGAAACAATCCGGGTTCACATCTTTGCCATATACATTTTTCTTTTTTTAATTTGTTAACTATATGCCAACATCATGTGTTTTCCATGCAAAAGATCTCTACTAATTTTAAGACATTCATGCATAAAAACACAAACAAATTACTCTTTCAGTTTTCAAAATAAATACTGTATTAGTAACAATTCTAAAGTGAAAAACATTTAATTCACTTAATATTGGATGTGCAAACTCTGAATGGCACTGGCATGATCATGTGCCTTGGAATTGTGCATATGTTAGCAATCGTATGTCTTTTGCTGTGGCTGAGCGCACACATAAAGATGAAGCTACAAGCAGAACATTGCTGGATACAAGCTGCAACAACACTTGAAGTCTACGGATACAAGGTGGAAGAGAATGTTCGAGTCAAAAACGCTTGTCCACTCGTTAACTAACAGGACGCTGCAGAGGCAGACAGCAATCCCTTCAGGCATGTAATTCTCATTTCCCTTGCATCATTTGACTACAGCAGGGCTCTTTGCTCAATTGGGAGCTAAGGATTATATCGCCTCACATTTGCACAAGAAAATATCAAGCATAGCTGGAATACGGTTATATTCACAGATGACATGACATTTTGTTCTACAAAAGGAATTAAAGCAATTGTATACTGTCCCAGAGGAAAACGTTATGACACAGAATACATGGCACAAATGGATCACCAAGGTCGCATATCTGTGTCGTGTTGGGGTTGGATGTCACGAGATGGTCTAGGTATGTTGTGGCAGCATGATGGCACATTAAATAGTCAGGAGTATAAAAATATCCTCGAAAATGTCATGGTTCCTTCTGTAAGCACTAGACATGCTGATGGAATGATTGAATTCCGGTAGGATAACCACCCTGTCCGCACAAGTCAGCGGGTTTCAAACTGGTTCTTGCAAGGCCAAGATGTCACAGTGATTGACTGGCCTCCTAGCTCACCCAATTTGAATCCAATTGAAAATTTGTGCACAGAGGTGAAGAAAGTTTTGGAGTTAAATTGACCTACAAGACAAAAGAGGTTTTGTAGGATAAAATACAGATTGCTTGGGAGAAAGTATCCTCTCTGAAAATTTGACAAGGCATTGTTATCATCCATGCCCCATTGAATAAGGGCAGTAATAGAAGTAGAGGGTTTACATACCTGACATTAAGTTAATTTATACTTTTGTTTGCTTTTTCATTTAGGAACTATAATATTTATTTATTTAGTTTGAAAAGGAGAGTATTTCAGTTTTTATGTGTGAGCATAAATATCTTGAAATGAAATGAGCCATTGCAATTGGCATTTTTATTATAATATGTGTAATAAACATTGAATTTTTTTGCAAAAAAAAGAAAAAAAGCTTGGAATACGAGCCTTTCACTGTTACATAACCACTAACCAGTCAGCACATATTCAGTGGCTGGAACTCAGTATGAAAGGTGACAATACAACAAAACTAAAGGCACGGACTTAGACAAATATACGCTTTGGGAGTACATCAACATGCAGTATTTGGCTAAAGTTGTAAATATTGCATACAAACACTGTATCATTATGAGCAGATTTCTACTGTCTTTTGTCTTGCTTTCTCAGATCAGAACTATCTCTATATATTGTTTGGTATTTTCTTTTGTCTTAGTTTTACGTGCATTTTCTGTTGAGTAATTTAAATAGTTATTTTATACTCCACGTGCATATAATAATAATAATAATAATAATAATAATAATAATAATAATAATAATAATAATGTTTATTTTATCCGGTTTATCAATACATTTGATTTTGGACATGTGATTTTATACATACTATACAATTTATAAATTACGAAGGCTGATCAATAAAGATGAACTGAGTTTTTTCTGTAGCTTCCGTGATAGTTTCCTGTATATACCATGAATATTTGAAAAGAGTGGGGTTTACCCATAATGCCTACAGGCAACAGCACTCTCGTATTGGTATTTTGGTAGTAATGCTCTGTTTTGTAGACCTCAAAATGTAGGTGACGTGAGAGGAGCAGTATAGCACAATAAAATTTTGTTTGCATTTAAGCCACACAGCATACAGTGAAGATGCACTACCTGGTATTCAGGTAGTTCGAGCTGGGCTTCTGCTGTGGGAGGATCAGCTCAGTGAAATGTTGTGCATATGACTTATTGGGTGCCACGTCTGTTGACACTCGAACAAAAGGCTGGAGACAGGTGATGGCTGCATCATTATGATGCTGAAGGTTCTCCAACACCAAACAAGGCTACTGCCTGCAGGTAAGGTAATGGAATGTGCACAAGTTCATTGGACTGGGTTGCACCCTGTTCCCATCACTAAAGGCATTTGATTTGACAACTCTGAAGCAGTGCTCCATTCTCAAGAACCTCACCAAGATGGCCTGCTCCATGTGTTCGAGGACTGGCAGAGATGCATTAGCTTGAAAAAGATCATGCAAGCATTGAAATGGAGTAATAAACATGTGTGAAAAAAAATTACTCTCACTCTTTGTTGATCAGCTCTCATACTAAATAGAATAGACAATCATTTATAGCTCATTTAGATCCATAAACATTTAGTTGTCAGATATAGTTTTAATTTTCTTTCAAATTGCCACTTTAATATCAAGTACTGATTTAATTTCTAGTTGCAATTTATTGTAAAGTTTAATTCCAAGAAAATGAACATCCTTTTGAGGCAGTTTCATGTTACTTCTTGTGTTATGTTCACGGTTTACACTTATTTATTACAAACATTATTGCTGTAGATGGAGATATTATTTGGTTTCTTTATCATGTTTCCTTGCAAGATTACTCACTTTTAGATTAAACATTAATTTAATGCATTTCTTTTGATATATATGTAATTTATCTACGTGTTTTAGCAGCAGCAGCAGCAGTAGCCCAGATTTGAATACCTATATTAGTTTTAAAATGTTGACACCACTGTAATTGCTCAAGTATGAGTCACACATCAATTCAGTATGATCAGCCCTTATTATCTACGATGAGTCGTAAAACTTTATGCCTTTTCACTTCCATAACAGCAACGTTGCTATGTATTATATTGTTACTGTCTTTCTTTAACACATTCAATTACATCATATTAGTTTTTTTGTATGTTGCAAAATTGTAATTTCTAGTGTAAATAGTTTTTAGTCTTATAGTTATTTAAGATTTTAAATTAGGTGTGCTTTAGCCCACCAAGATTGCTCTGTAGCCCCAAACATACACACGTTTTCTATTTATAATATGAGTGCAGATTTGTTTGTGCTTTTTGATGCATTTTATGAGCTCTCAAAAACCTGTATCTTGTTTTTCTTTCTCTATCACATACTGAAACATTCCACCCAAAAATTCAATACTGAGATTTCACCGAAAGCACAAGTTTTGAGGCCTCACTGTGTCTGTGAACAGTACAACTCAAAAACCAACTTGGTATTTAAGCTCGGTCAGTGCCTTCCAAAGATGCGACACAAAGATTCTTAAGAAAATCCCCCATCCCATTACATGAAACATTTTTTTTATCTTTTTGATGTTATAAAGAATTGCTCTTACAATTTTTATTAAAGTACCATATGTTAAAGTTATTTGTATGGCAAATAAAATGTATATCTTGGGAATAGCCTGTGAAGTCGTCTTCACTCTGAAACAATTTTGTATAACTGGTAAACGTTAGGTAGTAGACACAACCTACTACACAAGAAATGTAGATCTCTTTAAAACAGACAATTTATTTCATCAATTCTTTTGTGACATTGGCCATTTCTGAGATACTGTTATTAATGGTTTGAATTGTTCAATACTTAGCCATTCTCTTAAGTCCCTGTCAACATTCAGTTGTTTCTCGCGATGTCATGGAAACAGTATGGAATTTTAAGGCCAGCATATAGCGTTCAGTTGTTAAACATTTGACTATCGCTGTTCTCTTTGTATATAACGAAATGTGTAATGTAGCTGTTTCTGTAAAGGTTTATCTCTATTAAAACGATGTAGACAAAAAATAAACTTTCATAAGAATAATGTACACCCATTAATAAGTGATAGAGGGTAGAAAGTGATGCGAATGCAATACATCATATTTGTTATTTTAACATTGCATAAAATGCAATATTTTAAAATGTGATTTGTTGCACTCAGTGTTCTATTCTTGTGTCTGCTAAGCTTTCATTACACATTTTTTTGTAGATATAAGAAGAATGCAGTAAAGTGAAGCGATAGTCAGATTTTTAAAAAGTGTGTCACTATGTGATAGCTTTTGAAATTCTCTGCTATTTGTATGACCATGAGAAAAAATAAACAGCGACTTATAAGCATTTGTAAGTTCAAATCAATGACAGAAAACATTTTAGAAATGGTTCATGTCACAAAATTCTTTTATATCAGAAATTGTGCTCTTTAGATTAGATTAGATTGGATTTTGTGAGTTCACTAGCAGCCATAAAGGCTTGTGAACCTACAACATGTCAAGGAAATGTACAAAAATTACATATAAACATAAATATTACACATAATATAGAACATTTGAAATAAAATAGACACACACTATATGCGTGTCAAGGAAATGTACAATATAGTTACATATATACATAAAATATTACATAGAATACAGAACATTTAAAATAAAATAAAGACATATTATATATAAAATGAAACAAATCAGGTGTAATTTTGTACAAAATCGAGTACGTCCCTACTGTTATAAAGTTAACATATTTATAGACAAGAACAGTTATTTTAGCTTTCACTAGGCTTGTACCTTTGCTTGTCTCATCATTTTGTTCTATTTGATTTGTAATGCACAGCATTTACTGTCGGTTCTTAATATACATACATTTAACTAGCTTCATTAATTCTAGAGCAGGCATCAAATGTAACTGACAATTGTCATTAATATTTACTAATACTACTTACAGAGCTATATAAGTATTATCATCAGGATAATTTGTCATTCAGATAATCTTGTACAGAATAATATGCTTTTGAGCATAGGTACTCTTTAACAGCAGTTTTAAAGACATTGGAGTTGTCAACTTTTCCCTTAAAATCATTAGGGAGAGTATTAAATATTTTTATGGTCTCGTAATATACACCTTTCTGGAAGCAAGAAAGCTTTGCAGTGGGATGATGGATGTTACCGTTTTGTCTAGTGTTTATCTCATGAATTTCCATGTTTGTAATAAATGTGGTTCGATGTACATGCAAGGTAGGGTTAATATCTTCAGTCTTCTAAAAAGATGTTTTTTTGGTAAAGTGTATCTCTTACAATGAAGAGGAGTACTCCCAGTAAATTCAAGCTGTACATTTTATTTATCATGCACATATCGTGTTTTAGTCAACGTTTTTTGACACAATTAAGAATAATGAAAATTTGTCCACATAAACACAATTCTGGGGGATTTTCTTGAAAATCTGTACCACATTATTGGAAAACACTGAACTTGGTTACCACATTTGATATTTATCTCACTTTTCATTTTTGGCTTACACATTCACAGACAAACACATGGACAATTTTCTAAACATGCTTTTTTTGGATTGAGGTATCCTGGACAGTTCCTATCCAAAACAGTAATTTTCCCCTATTTTGGAATAATTTGAAACCTGAAAAAAAAGGTTAGTGTTTTCAGGTTTGTTGTTGGTAAAATGACTGCTAGACTTCTTTATGCCTCAAAAACTCGGGTAACTTCTACCCTGTTATAACAGTTGATAGTGTGATCTTTGCTTCACTGTGTACAAATTTGGGGAGTTGGTCAGCCTGGAAGATATGCAACTACTGTGTTGTTTGTTAGAAGCTCGTGAAGTGAACATGAACACAAAACAGGAAGTAAATTAATAATGAAAAAGAATAGGAATTAGTGACCGTACTAAAAAAGATAAAAGAGGTGTGCTTTTCATAAGGATGAAGAAAAGGAAAGTGAATTTGGTTAGTATGTAATGCTGACAATAAGTCTTACTTGTGACATACTGGCTTGGTATCACTGCAAGTACTTTGTAAATATTGCTTCCAGTTGCACATGTCGCTTATTTTGATTTCAGTGTTTGCAGTCAAATCTCAGTATCAAACTTTTGAGTGGAATACTATACCTTCTCTAGCCACTAAGTAAACATTCCCTGCTTATCATGAGACTGATCACTCTACTCTTCTCTGTTTTTAGGAGGAAGACGATTTGGCAAAACAGTAGTTATCGTTGACAGAAAACAACACTCAGAAACACAATGTGACATGCAACAGCCAGTGGCTAAAAAGAGTAAGCTGGAAGCATAAGAAGCATGCAGCATACATATTATAAATGAAAAAATTAATTTGCTAATTTTTTTCTATTTTACTGAATAAGAATCAAATATTGTAATTACAGTTTATTATTTCATCTTTGGTGTATCAACCAAACCTTTTAAAACGGTTATGTGAGTTGTCAATATTATACTTAAAAACAAAAACCCTCTTCTTAGGAGACAACTGTGTCCAGCTGCAAGTTCATGTGCTTAACAAAGGGAGAAAATGAATCTATGTTAAGCTCTCGTATTGCTCCGGTTAGCAAATTACTGGCAGGACAGGTTTCATGAACACTGTCTCCATCAACTTGTGATTCCAAAATTAAGTGTAGCATCAATTGCTGCAATCTCAAAGTTCATAATTTGATGTTCAAAACTGTATAGCTTTCTGATGGGATTCTGTGTGTGTGTGTGTGTGTGTGTGTGTGTGTGTGTGTGTGTGTGTGTGTGTGTGTGTGTGTGTGTGTGTGCGTGCGTGCGTGTGCATGCACGTGCGTGCGTGGATGGGTGGGTGTGTGTGTGTTTTTTTTTTTCTGATGTATCTCCTGCTCCAATCTAAACCATGTGTTTTATGTGTATCTGCTTTCTTTTCTGATGAGATTCTGTGTGTGTGTGTGTTCTGATGTAATATAAACCATGTGTTTTATGTGCGTCTGTTTTCTTTTCTGATGGGATTCTCTCTGTGTGTTCTGCTGTAATCTAAACCATGTGTTTTATGTGCGTCTGTTTTCTTTTCTGATGGGATTCTCTCTGTGTGTTCTGCTGTAATCTAAACCATGTGTTTTATGTGTGTCTGCTTTCTTTTCTCATGGGATTCTCTCTGTGTGTTCTGCTGTAATCTAAACCATGTGTTTTATGTGTGTCTGCTTTCTTTTATGATGGGATTCTCTCTGTGTGTTCTACTGTAATCTAAACCATGTGTTTTATGTGTGTCTGCTTTCTTTTCTCATGGGATTCTCTCTGTGTGTTCTGCTGTAATCTAAACCATGTGTTTTATGTGTGTCTGCTTTCTTTTATGATGGGATTCTCTCTGTGTGTTCTGCTGTAATCTAAACCATGTGTTTTATGTGTGTCTGCTTTCTTTTCTCATGGGATTCTCTCTGTGTGTTCTGCTGTAATCTAAACCATGTGTTTTATGTGTGTCTGCTTTCTTTTATGATGGGATTCTCTCTGTGTGTTCTGCTGTAATCTAAACCATGTGTTTTATGTGTGTCTGCTTTCTTTTATGATGGGATTCTCTCTGTGTGTTCTACTGTAATCTAAACCATGTGTTTTATGTGTGTCTGCTTTCTTTTCTCATGGGATTCTCTCTGTGTGTTCTGCTGTAATCTAAACCATGTGTTTTATGTGTGTCTGCTTTCTTTTATGATGGGATTCTCTCTGTGTGTTCTACTGTAATCTAAAACATGTGTTTTATGTGTGTCTGCTTTCTTATATGATGGGATTCTCTCTGTGTGTTCTGCTGTAATCTAAACCATGTGTTTTATGTGTGTCTGCTTTCTTTTATGATGGGATTCTCTCTGTGTGTTCTACTGTAATCTAAACCATGTGTTTTATGTGTGTCTGCTTTATTTTCTCATGGGATTCTCTCTGTGTGTTCTGCTGTAATCTAAACCATGTGTTTTATGTGTGTCTGCTTTCTTTTATGATGGGATTCTCTCTGTGTGTTCTGCTGTAATCTAAACCATGTGTTTTATGTGTGTCTGCTTTCTTTTATGATGGGATTCTCTCTGTGTGTTCTACTGTAATCTAAACCATGTGTTTTATGCGTGTCTGCTTTCTTTTCTCATGGGATTCTCTCTGTGTGTTCTGCTGTATTCTAAACCATGTGTTTTATGTGTGTCTGCTTTCTTTTATGATGGGATTCTCTCTGTGCGTTCTACTGTAATCTAAACCATGTGTTTTATGTGTGTCTGCTTTCTTTTCTCATGGGATTCTCTCTGTGTGTTCTGCTGTAATCTAAACCATGTGTTTTATGTGTGTCTGCTTTCTTTTCTCATGGGATTCTCTCTGTGTGTTCTGCTGTAATCTAAACCATGTGTTTTATGTGTGTCTGCTTTCTTTTATGATCGGATTCTCTCTGTGTGTTCTGCTGTAATCTAAACCATGTGTTTTATGTGTGTCTGCTTTCTTTTCTCATGGGATTCTCTCTGTGTGTTCTGCTGTAATCTAAACCATGTGTTTTATGTGTGTCTGCTTTCTTTTATGATGGGATTCTCTCTGTGTGTTCTGCTGTAATCTAAACCATGTGTTTTATGTGTGTCTGCTTTCTTTTCTCATGGGATTCTCTCTGTGTGTTCTGCTGTAATCTAAACCATGTGTTTTATGTGTGTCTGCTTTCTTTTCTCATGGGATTCTCTCTGTGTGTTCTGCTGTAATCTAAACCATGTGTTTTATGTGTGTCTGCTTTCTTTTATGATGGGATTCTCTCTGTGTGTTCTACTGTAATCTAAACCATGTGTTTTATGTGTGTCTGCTTTCTTTTCTCATGGGATTCTCTCTGTGTGTTCTGCTGTAATCTAAACCATGTGTTTTATGTGTGTCTGCTTTCTTTTATGATGGGATTCTCTCTGTGTGTTCTACTGTAATCTAAACCATGTGTTTTATGTGTGTCTGCTTTCTTTTCTCATGGGATTCTCTCTGTGTGTTCTGCTGTAATCTAAACCATGTGTTTTATGTGTGTCTGCTTTCTTTTCTGATGGGATTCTCTCTGTGTGTTCTACTGTAATCTAAACCATGTGTTTTATGTGTGTCTGCTTTCTTTTCTGATGGGATTCTCTGTGTGTTCTGCTGTAATCTAAACCATGTGTTTTATGTGTGTCTGCTTTCTTTTCTGATGGCATTCTCTCTGTGTGTTCTGCTGTAATCTAAACCATGTGTTTTATGTGTGTGTGCTTTCTTTTCTGATGGGATTCTCTCTGTGTGTTCTGCTATAATCTAAACCATGTGTTTTATGTGTGTCTGCTTTCTCTTCTAATGGGATTCTTTCTGTGTGTTCTGATGTATGTTCTGCTGTAATCTAAACCATGTGTTTTATGTGTGTCTGCTTTCTTTTCTGATGGGATTCTCTCTGTGTGTTCTGCTGTAATCTAAACCATGTGTTTTATGTGTGTCTGCTTTCTTTTCTCATGGGATTCTCTCTGTGTGTTCTGCTGTAATCTAAACCATGTGTTTTATGTGTGTCTGCTTTCTTTTCTCATGGGATTCTCTCTGTGTGTTCTGCTGTAATCTAAACCATGTGTTTTATGTGTGTCTGCTTTCTTTTCTCATGGGATTCTCTCTGTGTGTTCTGCTGTAATCTAAACCATGTGTTTTATGTGTGTCTGCTTTCTTTTCTCATGGGATTCTCTCTGTGTGTTCTGATGTAATCTAAACCATGTGTTTTATGTGTGTCTGCTTTCTTTTCTCATGGGATTCTCTCTGTGTGTTCTGCTGTAATCTAAACCATGTGTTTTATGTGTGTCTGCTTTCTTTTCTCATGGGATTCTCTCTGTGTGTTCTGATGTAATCTAAACCATGTGTTTTATGTGTGTCTGCTTTCTTTTCTCATGGGATTCTCTCTGTGTGTTCTGATGTAATCTAAACCATGAGTTTTATGTGTGTCTGCTTTCTTTTCTCATGGGATTCTCTCTGTGTGTTCTGATGTAATCTAAACCATGTGTTTTATGTGTGTCTGCTTTCTTTTCTCATGGGATTCTCTCTGTGTGTTCTGCTGTAATCTAAACCATGTGTTTTATGTGTGTCTGCTTTCTTTTCTCATGGGATTCTCTCTGTGTGTTCTGATGTAATCTAAACCATGTGTTTTATGTGTGTCTGCTTTCTTTTCTGATGGGATTCTCTCTGTGTGTTCTGATGTATGTTCTGCTGTAATCTAAACCATGTGTTTTATGTGTGTCTGCTTTCTTTTCTGATGGGATTCTCTCTCTGTGTTCTGATGTATGTTCTGCTGTAATCTAAACCATGTGTTTTATGTGTGTCTGCTTTCTTTTCTCATGGGATTCTCTCTGTGTGTTCTGCTGTAATCTAAACCATGTGTTTTATGTGTGTCTGCTTTCTTTTCTCATGGGATTCTCTCTGTGTGTTCTGCTGTAATCAAAACCATGTGTTTTTTGTGTGTCTGCTTTCTTTTCTGATGGGATTCTCTCTCTGTGTTCTGATGTATGTTCTGCTGTAATGTAAACCATGTGTTTTATGTGTGTCTGCTTTCTTTTCTCATGGGATTCTCTCTGTGTGTTCTGCTGTAATCTAAACCATGTGTTTTATGTGTGTCTGCTTTCTTTTCTCATGGGATTCTCTCTGTGTGTTCTGATGTATGTTCTGCTGTAATCTAAACCATGTGTTTTATGTGTGTCGGCTTTCTTTACTGATGGGATTCTCTCTGTGTGTTCTGCTGTAATCTAAACCATGTGTTTTATGTGTGTCTGCTTTCTTTTCTGATGGGATTCTCTCTGTGTGTTCTGATGTAATCTAAACCATGTGTTTTATGTGTGTCTGCTTTCTTTTCTCATGGGATTCTCTCTGTGTGTTCTGCTGTAATCTAAACCATGTGTTTTATGTGTGTCTGCTTTCTTTTCTCATGGGATTCTCTCTGTGTGTTCTGATGTATGTTCTGCTGTAATCTAAACCATGTGTTTTATGTGTGTCTGCTTTCTTTTCTGATGGGATTCTCTCTCTGTGTTCTGATGTATGTTCTGCTGTAATCTAAACCATGTGTTTTATGTGTGTCTGCTTTCTTTTCTGATGGGATTCTCTCTCTGTGTTCTGATGTATGTTCTGCTGTAATCTAAACCATGTGTTTTATGTGTGTCTGCTTTCTTTTCTGATGGGATTCTCTCTCTGTGTTCTGATGTATGTTCTGCTGTAATCTAAACCATGTGTTTTATGTGTGTCTGCTTTCTTTTCTCATGGGATTCTCTCTGTGTGTTCTGCTGTAATCTAAACCATGTGTTTTATGTGTGTCTGCTTTCTTTTCTCATGGGATTCTCTCTGTGTGTTCTGATGTATGTTCTGCTGTAATCTAAACCATGTGTTTTATGTGTGTCTGCTTTCTTTTCTGATGGGATTCTCTCTGTGTGTTCTGCTGTAATCTAAACCATGTGTTTTATGTGTGTCTGCTTTCTTTTCTGATGGGATTCTCTCTGTGTGTTCTGATGTAATCTAAACCATGTGTTTTATGTGTGTCTGCTTTCTTTTCTCATGGGATTCTCTCTGTGTGTTCTGCTGTAATCTAAACCATGTGTTTTATGTGTGTCTGCTTTCTTTTCTGATGGGATTCTCTCTGTGTGTTCTGATGTATGTTCTGCTGTAATCTAAACCATGTGTTTTATGTGTGTCTGCTTTCTTTTCTGATGGGATTCTCTCTGTGTGTTCTGCTGTAATCTAAACCATGTGTTTTATGTCTGTCTGCTTTCTTTTCTCATGGGATTCTATCTGTGTGTTCTGCTGTAATCTAAACCATGTGTTTTATGTGTGTCTGCTTTCTTTTCTCATGGGATTCTCTCTGTGTGTTTGCTGTAATCTAAATCATGTGTTTTATGTGTGTCTGCTTTCTTTTCTCATGGGATTCTCTCTGTGTGTTCTGCTGTAATCTAAACCATGTGTTTTATGTGTGTCTGCTTTCTTTTCTCATGGGATTCTCTCTGTGTGTTCTGCTGTAATCTAAACCATGTGTTTTATGTGTGTCTGCTTTCTTTTCTCATGGGATTCTCTCTGTGTGTTCTGCTGTAATCTAAACCATGTGTTTTATGTGTGTCTGCTTTCTTTTCTGATGGGATTCTTTCTGTGTGTTCTGATGTATGTTCTGCTGTAATCTAAACCATGTGTTTTATGTGTGTCTGCTTTCTTTTCTGATGGGATTCTCTCTGTGTGTTCTGCTGTAATCTAAACCATGTGTTTTATGT
The DNA here is from genome assembly GCA_030765065.1 of Deroplatys truncata. NCBI lineage: Eukaryota > Metazoa > Arthropoda > Insecta > Mantodea > Mantidae > Deroplatys > Deroplatys truncata. The sequence goes on along the minus strand of CM060987.1, from coordinate 1,855,147 downwards.
GTGTCTGCTTTCTTTTCTGATGGGATTCTCTCTGTGTGTTCTGCTGTAATCTAAACCATGTGTTTTATGTGTGTCTGCTTTCTTTTCTGATGGGATTCTCTCTGTGTGTTCTGATGTATGTTCTGCTGTAATCTAAACCATGTGTTTTATGTGTGTCTGCTTTCTTTTCTCATGGGATTCTCTCTGTGTGTTCTGATGTATGTTCTGCTGTAATCTAAACCATGTGTTTTATGTGTGTCTGCTTTCTTTTCTGATGGGATTCTCTCTGTGTGTTCTACTGTAATCTAAACCATGTGTTTTATGTGTGTCTGCTTTCTTTTCTGATGGGATTCTCTGTGTGTTCTGCTGTAATCTAAACCATGTGTTTTATGTGTGTCTGCTTTCTTATCTGATGGCATTCTCTCTGTGTGTTCTGCTGTAATCTAAACCATGTGTTTTATGTGTGTGTGCTTTCTTTTCTGATGGGATTCTCTCTGTGTGTTCTGCTATAATCTAAACCATGTGTTTTATGTGTGTCTGCTTTCTCTTCTAATGGGATTCTTTCTGTGTGTTCTGATGTATGTTCTGCTGTAATCTAAACCATGTGTTTTATGTGTGTCTGCTTTCTTTTCTGATGGGATTCTCTCTGTGTGTTCTGCTGTAATCTAAACCATGTGTTTTATGTGTGTCTGCTTTCTTTTCTCATGGGATTCTCTCTGTGTGTTCTGCTGTAATCTAAACCATGTGTTTTATGTGTGTCTGCTTTCTTTTCTCATGGGATTCTCTCTGTGTGTTCTGCTGTAATCTAAACCATGTGTTTTATGTGTGTCTGCTTTCTTTTCTCATGGGATTCTCTCTGTGTGTTCTGCTGTAATCTAAACCATGTGTTTTATGTGTGTCTGCTTTCTTTTCTCATGGGATTCTCTCTGTGTGTTCTGATGTAATCTAAACCATGTGTTTTATGTGTGTCTGCTTTCTTTTCTCATGGGATACTCTCTGTGTGTTCTGCTGTAATCTAAACCATGTGTTTTATGTGTGTCTGCTTTCTTTTCTCATGGGATTCTCTCTGTGTGTTCTGATGTAATCTAAACCATGTGTTTTATGTGTGTCTGCTTTCTTTTCTCATGGGATTCTCTCTGTGTGTTCTGATGTAATCTAAACCATGTGTTTTATGTGTGTCTGCTTTCTTTTCTCATGGGATTCTCTCTGTGTGTTCTGATGTAATCTAAACCATGTGTTTTATGTGTGTCTGCTTTCTTTTCTCATGGGATTCTCTCTGTGTGTTCTGCTGTAATCTAAACCATGTGTTTTATGTGTGTCTGCTTTCTTTTCTCATGGGATTCTCTCTGTGTGTTCTGATGTAATCTAAACCATGTGTTTTATGTGTGTCTGCTTTCTTTTCTGATGGGATTCTCTCTGTGTGTTCTGATGTATGTTCTGCTGTAATCTAAACCATGTGTTTTATGTGTGTCTGCTTTCTTTTCTGATGGGATTCTCTCTCTGTGTTCTGATGTATGTTCTGCTGTAATCTAAACCATGTGTTTTATGTGTGTCTGCTTTCTTTTCTCATGGGATTCTCTCTGTGTGTTCTGCTGTAATCTAAACCATGTGTTTTATGTGTGTCTGCTTTCTTTTCTCATGGGATTCTCTCTGTGTGTTCTGCTGTAATCAAAACCATGTGTTTTTTGTGTGTCTGCTTTCTTTTCTGATGGGATTCTCTCTCTGTGTTCTGATGTATGTTCTGCTGTAATCTAAACCATGTGTTTTATGTGTGTCTGCTTTCTTTTCTCATGGGATTCTCTCTGTGTGTTCTGCTGTAATCTAAACCATGTGTTTTATGTGTGTCTGCTTTCTTTTCTCATGGGATTCTCTCTGTGTGTTCTGATGTATGTTCTGCTGTAATCTAAACCATGTGTTTTATGTGTGTCTGCTTTCTTTTCTGATGGGATTCTCTCTGTGTGTTCTGATGTATGTTCTGCTGTAATCTAAACCATGTGTTTTATGTGTGTCTGCTTTCTTTTCTGATGGGATTCTCTCTGTGTGTTCTGCTGTAATCTAAACCATGTGTTTTATGTCTGTCTGCTTTCTTTTCTCATGGGATTCTATCTGTGTGTTCTGCTGTAATCTAAACCATGTGTTTTATGTGTGTCTGCTTTCTTTTCTCATGGGATTCTCTCTGTGTGTTTGCTGTAATCTAAATCATGTGTTTTATGTGTGTCTGCTTTCTTTTCTCATGGGATTCTCTCTGTGTGTTCTGCTGTAATCTAAACCATGTGTTTTATGTGTGTCTGCTTTCTTTTCTCATGGGATTCTCTCTGTGTGTTCTGCTGTAATCTAAACCATGTGTTTTATGTGTGTCTGCTTTCTTTTCTCATGGGATTCTCTCTGTGTGTTCTGCTGTAATCTAAACCATGTGTTTTATGTGTGTCTGCTTTCTTTTCTGATGGGATTCTTTCTGTGTGTTCTGATGTATGTTCTGCTGTAATCTAAACCATGTGTTTTATGTGTGTCTGCTTTCTTTTCTGATGGGATTCTCTCTGTGTGTTCTGCTGTAATCTAAACCATGTGTTTTATGTGTGTCTGCTTTCTTTTCTGATGGGATTCTCTCTGTGTGTTCTGATGTATGTTCTGCTGTAATCTAAACCATGTGTTTTATGTGTGTCTGCTTTCTTTTCTCATGGGATTCTCTCTGTGTGTTCTGATGTATGTTCTGCTGTAATCTAAACCATGTGTTTTATGTGTGTCTGCTTTCTTTTTTCATGGGATTCTCTCTGTGTGTTCTGATGTATCTCCTGCTGTAATCTAAACCATGTGTTTTATGTGTGTCTGCTTTCTTTTTTCATGGGATTCTCTCTGTGTGTTCTGATGTAATCTAAACCATGTGTTTTATGTGTGTGCTTTCTTTTCTCATGGGATTCTCTCTGTATGTTCTGATGTAATCTAAACCATGTGTTTTATGTGTGTGCTTTCTTTTCTCATGGGATTCTCTCTGTGTGTTCTGATGTAATCTAAACCATGTGTTTTATGTGTGTGCTTTCTTTTCTCATGGGATTCTCTCTGTATGTTCTGATGTAATCTAAACCATGTGTTTTACGTGTGTCTGCTTTCTTTTCTGATGGGATTCTCTCTGTGTGTTCTGATGTATGTACTGCTGTAATCTAAACCATGTGTTTTATGTGTGTCTGCTTTCTTTTCTGATGGGATTCTCTCTGTGTGTTCTGATGTATGTTCTGCTGTAATCTAAACCATGTGTTTTATGTGTGTCTGCTTTCTTTTCTCATGGGATTCTCTCTGTGTGTTCTGCTGTATGTTCTTCTGTAATCTAAACCATGTGTTTTATGTGTGTCTGCTTTCTTTTCTGATGGGATTCTCTCTGTATGTTCTGATGTAATCTAAACCATGTGTTTTATGTGTGTCTGCTTTCTTTTCTGATGGGATTCTCTTTGTGTGTTCTGCCGTAATCTAAACCATGTGTTTTATGTGTGTCTGCTTTCTTTTCTGATGGGATTCTCTTTGTGTGTTCTGCTGTAATCTAAACCATGTGTTTTATGTGTGTCTGCTTTCTTTTCTGATGGGATTCTCTTTGTGTGTTCTGCTGTAATCTAAACCATGTGTTTTATGTGTGTCTGCTTTCTTTTCTGATGGGATTCTCTCTGTGTGTTCTGATGTATGTTCTGCTGTAATCTAAACCATGTGTTTTATGTGTGTCTGCTTTCTTTTCTGATGGGATTCTCTTTGTGTGTTCTGCTGTAATCTAAACCATGTGTTTTATGTGTGTCTGCTTTCTTTTCTGATGGGATTCTCTCTGTGTGTTCTGCCGTAATCTAAACCATGTGTTTTATGTGTGTCTGGTTTCTTTTCTGATGGAATTCTCTTTGTGTGTTCTGCTGTAATCTAAACCATGTGTTTTATGTGTGTCTGCTTTCTTTTCTGATGGGATTCTCTTTGTGTGTTCTGCTGTAATCTAAACCATGTGTTTTATGTGTGTCTGCTTTCTTTTCTGATGGGATTCTCTCTGTGTGTTCTGCCGTAATCTAAACCATGTGTTTTATGTGTGTCTGCTTTCTTTTCTGATGGGATTCTCTTTGTGTGTTCTGCTGTAATCTAAACCATGTGTTTTATGTGTGTCTGCTTTCTTTTCTGATGGGATTCTATTTGTGTGTTCTGCTGTAATCTAAACCATGTGTTTTGTGTGTGTCTGCTTTCTTTTCTGATGGGATTCTCTTTGTGTGTTCTGCTGTAATCTAAACCATGTGGTTTATGTGTGTCTGCTTTCTTTTCTCATGGGATTCTCTCTGTGTGTTCTGATGTAATCTAAACCATGTGTTTTATGTGTGTCTGCTTTCTTTTCTGATGGGATTCTCTCTGTGTGTTCTGCTGTAATCTAAACCATGTGTTTTATGTGTGTCTGCTTTCTTTTCTGATTGGATTCTCTCTGTGTGTTCTGATGTATGTTCTGCTGTAATCTAAACCATGTGTTTTATGTGTGTCTGCTTTCTTTTCTGATGGGATTCTCTCTGTGTGTTCTGATGTATGTTCTGCTGTAATCTAAACCATGTGTTTTATGTGTGTCTGCTTTCTTTTCTCATGGGATTCTCTCTGTGTGTTCTGATGTAATCTAAACCATGTGTTTTATGTGTGTCTGCTTTCTTTTCTGATGGGATTCTCTCTGTGTGTTCTGCTGTAATCTAAACCATGTGTTTTATGTGTGTCTGCTTTCTTTTCTCATGGGATTCTCTCTGTGTGTTCTGCTGTAATCTAAACCATGTGTTTTATGTGTGTCTGCCTTCTTTTCTCATGGGATTCTCTCTGTGTGTTCTGCTGTATGTTCTGCTGTAATCTAAACCATGTGTTTTATGTGTGTCTGCTTTCTTTTCTCATGGGATTCTCTCTGTATGTTCTGCTGTAATCTAAACCATGTGTTTTATGTGTGTCTGCTTTCTCTTCTCATGGGATTCTCTCTGTGTGTTCTGCTGTAATCTAAACCATGTTTTTTATGTGTGTCTGCTGTCTTTTCTCATGGGATTCTCTCTGTGTGTTCTGCTGTATGTTCTGCTGTAATCTAAACCATGTGTTTTATGTGTGTCTGCTTTCTCTTCTCATGGGATTCTCTCTGTGTGTTCTGATGTATGTTCTGCTGTAATCTAAACCATGTGTTTTATGTGTGTCTGCTTTCTCTTCTCATGGGATTCTCTCTGTGTGTTCTGATGTAATCTAAACCATGTGTTTTATGTGTGTCTGCTTTCTTTTCTCATGGGATTCTCTCTGTGTGTTCTGATGTATGTTCTGCTGTAATCTAAACCATGTGTTTTATGTGTGTCTGCTTTCTTTTCTGATGGGATTCTCTCTGTGTGTTCTGATGTATGTTCTTCTGTAATCTAAACCATGTGTTTTATGTGTGTCTGCTTTCTTTTCTGATGGGATTCTCTCTGTGTGTTCTGATGTATGTTCTGCTGTAATCTAAACCATGTGTTTTATGTGTGTCTGCTTTCTTTTCTGATGGGATTCTCTCTGTGTGTTCTGATGTATGTTCTGCTGTAATCTAAACCATGTGTTTTATGTGTGTCTGCTTTCTTTTCTGATGGGATTCTCTCTGTGTGTTCTGATGTATGTTCTGCTTTAATCTAAACCATGTGTTTTATGTGTGTCTGCTTTCTTTTCTGATGGGATTCTCTCTGTGTGTTCTGCTGTAATCTAAACCATGTGTTTTATGTGTGTCTGCTTTCTTTTCTCATGGGATTCTCTCTGTATGTTCTGCTGTAATCTAAACCATGTGTTTTATGTGTGTCTGCTTTCTCTTCTCATGGGATTCTCTCTGTGTGTTCTGCTGTAATCTAAACCATGTGTTTTATGTGTGTCTGCTGTCTTTTCTCATGGGATTCTCTCTGTGTGTTCTGCTGTATGTTCTGCTGTAATCTAAACCATGTGTTTTATGTGTGTCTGCTTTCTCTTCTCATGGGATTCCCTCTGTGTGTTCTGATGTATGTTCTGCTGTAATCTAAACCATGTGTTTTATGTGTGTCTGCTTTCTCTTCTCATGGGATTCTCTCTGTGTGTTCTGATGTAATCTAAACCATGTGTTTTATGTGTGTCTGCTTTCTTTTCTCATGGGATTCTCTCTGTGTGTTCTGATGTATGTTCTGCTGTAATCTAAACCATGTGTTTTATGTGTGTCTGCTTTCTTTTCTGATGGGATTCTCTCTGTGTGTTCTGATGTATGTTCTTCTGTAATCTAAACCATGTGTTTTATGTGTGTCTGCTTTCTTTTCTGATGGGATTCTCTCTGTTTGTTCTGATGTAATCTAAAGCATGTGTTTTATGTGTGTCTGCTTTCTTTTCTGATGGGATTCTCTTTGTGTGTTCTGCCGTAATCTAAACCATGTGTTTTATGTGTGTCTGCTTTCTTTTCTGATGGGATTCTCTTTGTGTGTTCTGCTGTAATCTAAACCATGTGTTTTATGTGTGTCTGCTTTCTTTTCTGATGGGATTCTCTTTGTGTGTTCTGCTGTAATCTAAACCATGTGTTTTATGTGTGTCTGCTATCTTTTCTGATGGGATTCTCTCTGTGTGTTCTGATGTATGTTCTGCTGTAATCTAAACCATGTGTTTTATGTGTGTCTGCTTTCTTTTCTGATGGGATTCTCTTTGTGTGTTCTGCTGTAATCTAAACCATGTGTTTTATGTGTGTCTGCTTTCTTTTCTGATGGGATTCTCTCTGTGTGTTCTGCCGTAATCTAAACCATGTGTTTTATGTGTGTCTGGTTTCTTTTCTGATGGGATTCTCTTTGTGTGTTCTGCTGTAATCTAAACCATGTGTTTTATGTGTGTCTGCTTTCTTTTCTGATGGGATTCTGTTTGTGTCTTCTGCTGTAATCTAAACCATGTGTTTTATGTGTGTCTGCTTTCTTTTCTGATGGGATTCGCTCTGTGTGTTCTGATGTATGTTCTGCTGTAATCTAAACCATGTGTTTTATGTGTGTCTGCTTTCTTTTCTGATGGGATTCTCTTTGTGTGTTCTGCTGTAATCTAAACCATGTGTTTTATGTGTGTCTGCTTTCTTTTCTGATGGGATTCTCTCTGTGTGTTCTGCCGTAATCTAAACCATGTGTTTTATGTGTGTCTGCTTTCTTTTCTGATGGGATTCTCTTTGTGTGTTCTGCTGTAATCTAAACCATGTGTTTTATGTGTGTCTGCTTTCTTTTCTGATGGGATTCTCTTTGTGTGTTCTGCTGTAATCTAAACCATGTGTTTTGTGTGTGTCTACTTTCTTTTCTGATGGGATTCTCTTTGTGTGTTCTGCTGTAATCTAAACCATGTGTTTTATATGTGTCTGCTTACTTTTCTCATGGGATTCTCTCTGTGTGTTCTGATGTAATCTAAACCATGTGTTTTATGTGTGTCTGCTTTCTTTTCTGATGGGATTCTCTCTGTGTGTTCTGCTGTAATCTAAACCATGTGTTTTATGTGTGTCTGCTTTCTTTTCTGATTGGATTCTCTCTGTGTGTTCTGATGTATGTTCTGCTGTAATCTAAACCATGTGTTTTATGTGTGTCTGCTTTCTTTTCTGATGGGATTCTCTCTGTGTGTTCTGATGTATGTTCTGCTGTAATCTAAACCATGTGTTTTATGTGTGTCTGCTTTCTTTTCTCATGGGATTCTCTCTGTGTGTTCTGATGTAATCTAAACCATGTGTTTTATGTGTGTCTGCTTTCTTTTCTGATGGGATTCTCTCTGTGTGTTCTGACGTAATCTAAACCATGTGTTTTATGTGTGTCTGCTTTCTTTTCTCATGGGATTCTCTCTGTGTGTTCTGCTGTAATCTAAACCATGTGTTTTATGTGTGTCTGCTTTCTTTTCTCATGGGATTCTCTCTGTGTGTTCAGCTGTATGTTCTGCTGTAATCTAAACCATGTGTTTTATGTGTGTCTGCTTTCTTTTCTCATGGGATTCTCTCTGTGTGTTCTGCTGTAATCTAAACCATGTGTTTTATGTGTGTCTGCTTTCTTTTCTCATGGGATTCTCTCTGTGTGTTCTGCTGTATGTTCTGCTGTAATCTAAACCATGTGTTTTATGTGTGTCTGCTTTCTTTTCTCATGGGATTCTCTCTGTATGTTCTGCTTTAATCTAAACCATGTGTTTTATGTGTGTCTGCTTTCTTTTCTCATGGGATTCTCTCTGTATGTTCTGATGTAATCTAAACCATGTGTTTTATGTGTGTCTGCTTTCTTTTCTCATGGGATTCTCTCTGTATGTTCTGATGTAATCTAAACCATGTGTTTTATGTGTGTCTGCTTTCTTTTCTCATGGGATTCTCTCTGTATGTTCTGTTGTAATCTAAACCATGTGTTTTATGTGTGTCTGCTTTCTTTTCTGATGGGATTCTCTCTGTGTGTTCTGCTGTAATCTAAACCATGTGTTTTATGTGTGTCTGCTTTCTTTTCTCATGGGATTCTCTCTGTGTGTTCTGATGTAATCTAAACCATGTGTTTTATGTGTGTCTGCTTTCTTTTCTCATGGGATTCTCTCTGTATGTTCTGATGTAATCTAAACCATGTGTTTTATGTGTGTCTGCTTTCTTTTCTGATGGGATTCTCTCTGTGTGTTCTGCTGTAATCTAAACCATGTGTTTTATGTGTGTCTGCTTTCTTTTCTGATGGGATTCTCTCTGTGTGTTCTGATGTATGTTCTGCTGTAATCTAAACCATGTGTTTTATGTGTGTCTGCTTTCTTTTCTGATGGGATTCTCTCTCTGTGTTCTGATGTATGTTCTGCTGTAATCTAAACCATGTGTTTTATGTGTGTCTGCTTTCTTTTCTCATGGGATTCTCTCTGTGTGTTCTGCTGTAATCTAAACCATGTGTTTTATGTGTGTCTGCTTTCTTTTCTCATGGGATTCTCTCTGTGTGTTCTGCTGTAATCAAAACCATGTGTTTTTTGTGTGTCTGCTTTCTTTTCTGATGGGATTCTCTCTCTGTGTTCTGATGTATGTTCTGCTGTAATGTAAACCATGTGTTTTATGTGTGTCTGCTTTCTTTTCTCATGGGATTCTCTCTGTGTGTTCTGCTGTAATCTAAACCATGTGTTTTATGTGTGTCTGCTTTCTTTTCTCATGGGATTCTCTCTGTGTGTTCTGATGTATGTTCTGCTGTAATCTAAACCATGTGTTTTATGTGTGTCGGCTTTCTTTTCTGATGGGATTCTCTCTGTGTGTTCTGCTGTAATCTAAACCATGTGTTTTATGTGTGTCTGCTTTCTTTTCTGATGGGATTCTCTCTGTGTGTTCTGATGTAATCTAAACCATGTGTTTTATGTGTGTCTGCTTTCTTTTCTCATGGGATTCTCTCTGTGTGTTCTGCTGTAATCTAAACCATGTGTTTTATGTGTGTCTGCTTTCTTTTCTGATGGGATTCTCTCTGTGTGTTCTGATGTATGTTCTGCTGTAATCTAAACCATGTGTTTTATGTGTGTCTGCTTTCTTTTCTGATGGGATTCTCTCTCTGTGTTCTGATGTATGTTCTGCTGTAATCTAAACCATGTGTTTTATGTGTGTCTGCTTTCTTTTCTGATGGGATTCTCTCTCTGTGTTCTGATGTATGTTCTGCTGTAATCTAAACCATGTGTTTTATGTGTGTCTGCTTTCTTTTCTGATGGGATTCTCTCTCTGTGTTCTGATGTATGTTCTGCTGTAATCTAAACCATGTGTTTTATGTGTGTCTGCTTTCTTTTCTCATGGGATTCTCTCTGTGTGTTCTGCTGTAATCTAAACCATGTGTTTTATGTGTGTCTGCTTTCTTTTCTCATGGGATTCTCTCTGTGTGTTCTGATGTATGTTCTGCTGTAATCTAAACCATGTGTTTTATGTGTGTCTGCTTTCTTTTCTGATGGGATTCTCTCTGTGTGTTCTGCTGTAATCTAAACCATGTGTTTTATGTCTGTCTGCTTTCTTTTCTCATGGGATTCTATCTGTGTGTTCTGCTGTAATCTAAACCATGTGTTTTATGTGTGTCTGCTTTCTTTTCTCATGGGATTCTCTCTGTCTGTTTGCTGTAATCTAAATCATGTGTTTTATGTGTGTCTGCTTTCTTTTCTCATGGGATTCTCTCTGTGTGTTCTGCTGTAATCTAAACCATGTGTTTTATGTGTGTCTGCTTTCTTTTCTCATGGGATTCTCTCTGTGTGTTCTGCTGTAATCTAAACCATGTGTTTTATGTGTGTCTGCTTTCTTTTCTCATGGGATTCTCTCTGTGTGTTCTGCTGTAATCTAAACCATGTGTTTTATGTGTGTCTGCTTTCTTTTCTGATGGGATTCTTTCTGTGTGTTCTGATGTATGTTCTGCTGTAATCTAAACCATGTGTTTTATGTGTGTCTGCTTTCTTTTCTGATGGGATTCTCTCTGTGTGTTCTGCTGTAATCTAAACCATGTGTTTTATGTGTGTCTGCTTTCTTTTCTGATGGGTTTCTCTCTGTGTGTTCTGCTGTAATCTAAACCATGTGTTTTATGTGTGTCTGCTTTCTTTTCTGATGGGATTCTCTCTGTGTGTTCTGATGTATGTTCTGCTGTAATCTAAACCATGTGTTTTATGTGTGTCTGCTTTCTTTTCTCATGGGATTCTCTCTGTGTGTTCTGATGTATGTTCTGCTGTAATCTAAACCATGTGTTTTATGTGTGTCTGCTTTCTTTTCTGATGGGATTCTCTCTGTGTGTTCTACTGTAATCTAAACCATGTGTTTTATGTGTGTCTGCTTTCTTATCTGATGGCATTCTCTCTGTGTGTTCTGCTGTAATCTAAACCATGTGTTTTATGTGTGTGTGCTTTCTTTTCTGATGGGATTCTCTCTGTGTGTTCTGCTATAATCTAAACCATGTGTTTTATGTGTGTCTGCTTTCTCTTCTAATGGGATTCTTTCTGTGTGTTCTGATGTATGTTCTGCTGTAATCTAAACCATGTTTTTTATGTGTGTCTGCTTTCTTTTCTGATGGGATTCTCTCTGTGTGTTCTGCTGTAATCTAAACCATGTGTTTTATGTGTGTCTGCTTTCTTTTCTCATGGGATTCTCTCTGTGTGTTCTGCTGTAATCTAAACCATGTGTTTTATGTGTGTCTGCTTTCTTTTCTCATGGGATTCTCTCTGTGTGTTCTGCTGTAATCTAAACCATGTGTTTTATGTGTGTCTGCTTTCTTTTCTCATGGGATTCTCTCTGTGTGTTCTGCTGTAATCTAAACCATGTATTTTATGTGTGTCTGCTTTCTTTTCTCATGGGATTCTCTCTGTGTGTTCTGATGTAATCTAAACCATGTGTTTTATGTGTGTCTGCTTTCTTTTCTCATGGGATTCTCTCTGTGTGTTCTGCTGTAATCTAAACCATGTGTTTTATGTGTGTCTGCTTTCTTTTCTCATGGGATTCTCTCTGTGTGTTCTGATGTAATCTAAACCATGTGTTTTATGTGTGTCTGCTTTCTTTTCTCATGGGATTCTCTCTGTGTGTTCTGATGTAATCTAAACCATGTGTTTTATGTGTGTCTGCTTTCTTTTCTCATGGGATTCTCTCTGTGTGTTCTGATGTAATCTAAACCATGTGTTTTATGTGTGTCTGCTTTCTTTTCTCATGGGATTCTCTCTGTGTGTTCTGCTGTAATCTAAACCATGTGTTTTATGTGTGTCTGCTTTCTTTTCTCATGGGATTCTCTCTGTGTGTTCTGATGTAATCTAAACCATGTGTTTTATGTGTGTCTGCTTTCTTTTCTGATGGGATTCTCTCTGTGTGTTCTGATGTATGTTCTGCTGTAATCTAAACCATGTGTTTTATGTGTGTCTGCTTTCTTTTCTGATGGGATTCTCTCTCTGTATTCTGATGTATGTTCTGCTGTAATCTAAACCATGTGTTTTATGTGTGTCTGCTTTCTTTTCTCATGGGATTCTCTCTGTGTGTTCTGCTGTAATCTAAACCATGTGTTTTATGTGTGTCTGCTTTCTTTTCTCATGGGATTCTCTCTGTGTGTTCTGCTGTAATCAAAACCATGTGTTTTTTGTGTGTCTGCTTTCTTTTCTGATGGGATTCTCTCTCTGTGTTCTGATGTATGTTCTGCTGTAATCTAAACCATGTGTTTTATGTGTGTCTGCTTTCTTTTCTCATGGGATTCTCTCTGTGTGTTCTGCTGTAATCTAAACCATGTGTTTTATGTGTGTCTGCTTTCTTTTCTCATGGGATTCTCTCTGTGTGTTCTGATGTATGTTCTGCTGTAATCTAAACCATGTGTTTTATGTGTGTCTGCTTTCTTTTCTGATGGGATTCTCTCTGTGTGTTCTGATGTATGTTCTGCTGTAATCTAAACCATGTGTTTTATGTGTGTCTGCTTTCTTTTCTTATGGGATTCTCTCTGTGTGTTCTGCTGTAATCTAAACCATGTGTTTTATGTCTGTCTGCTTTCTTTTCTCATGGGATTCTATCTGTGTGTTCTGCTGTAATCTAAACCATGTGTTTTATGTGTGTCTGCTTTCTTTTCTCATGGGATTCTCTCTGTGTGTTTGCTGTAATCTAAATCATGTGTTTTATGTGTGTCTGCTTTCTTTTCTCATGGGATTCTCTCTGTGTGTTCTGCTGTAATCTAAACCATGTGTTTTATGTGTGTCTGCTTTCTTTTCTCATGGGATTCTCTCTGTGTGTTCTGCTGTAATCTAAACCATGTGTTTTATGTGTGTCTGCTTTCTTTTCTGATGGGATTCTTTCTGTGTGTTCTGATGTATGTTCTGCTGTAATCTAAACCATGTGTTTTATGTGTGTCTGCTTTCTTTTCTGATGGGATTCTCTCTGTGTGTTCTGCTGTAATCTAAACCATGTGTTTTATGTGTGTCTGCTTTCTTTTCTGATGGGATTCTCTCTGTGTGTTCTGATGTATGTTCTGCTGTAATCTAAACCATGTGTTTTATGTGTGTCTGCTTTCTTTTCTCATGGGATTCTCTCTGTGTGTTCTGATGTATGTTCTGCTGTAATCTAAACCATGTGTTTTATGTGTGTCTGCTTTCTTTTTTCATGGGATTCTCTCTGTGTGTTCTGATGTATCTCCTGCTGTAATCTAAACCATGTGTTTTATGTGGGTCTGCTTTCTTTTTTCATGGGATTCTCTCTGTGTGTTCTGATGTAATCTAAACCATGTGTTTTATGTGTGTGCTTTCTTTTCTCATGGGATTCTCTCTGTATGTTCTGATGTAATCTAAACCATGTGTTTTATGTGTGTGCTTTCTTTTCTCATGGGATTCTCTCTGTGTGTTCTGATGTAATCTAAACCATGTGTTTTATGTGTGTGCTTTCTTTTCTCATGGGATTCTCTCTGTGTGTTCTGATGTATGTTCTGCTGTAATCTAAACCATGTGTTTTATGTGTGTCTGCTTTCTTTTCTGATGGGATTCTCTTTGTGTGTTCTGCTGTAATCTAAACCATGTGTTTTATGTGTGTCTGCTTTCTTTTCTGATGGGATTCTCTCTGTGTGTTCTGCCGTAATCTAAACCATGTGTTTTATGTGTGTCTGGTTTCTTTTCTGATGGGATTCTCTTTGTGTGTTCTGCTGTAATCTAAACCATGTGTTTTATGTGTGTCTGCTTTCTTTTCTGATGGGATTCTCTTTGTGTGTTCTGCTGTAATCTAAACCATGTGTTTTATGTGTGTCTGCTTTCTTTTCTGATGGGATTCGCTCTGTGTGTTCTGATGTATGTTCTGCTGTAATCTAAACCATGTGTTTTATGTGTGTCTGCTTTCTTTTCTGATGGGATTCTCTTTGTGTGTTCTGCTGTAATCTAAACCATGTGTTTTATGTGTGTCTGCTTTCTTTTCTGATGGGATTCTCTCTGTGTGTTCTGCCGTAATCTAAACCATGTGTTTTATGTGTGTCTGCTTTCTTTTCTGATGGGATTCTCTTTGTGTGTTCTGCTGTAATCTAAACCATGTGTTTTATGTGTGTCTGCTTTCTTTTCTGATGGGATTCTCTTTGTGTGTTCTGCTGTAATCTAAACCATGTGTTTTGTGTGTGTCTACTTTCTTTTCTGATGGGATTTTCTTTGTGTGTTCTGCTGTAATCTAAACCATGTGTTTTATGTGTGTCTGCTTACTTTTCTCATGGGATTCTCTCTGTGTGTTCTGATGTAATCTAAACCATGTGTTTTATGTGTGTCTGCTTTCTTTTCTGATGGGATTCTCTCTGTGTGTTCTGCTGTAATCTAAACCATGTGTTTTATGTGTGTCTGCTTTCTTTTCTGATTGGATTCTCTCTGTGTGTTCTGATGTATGTTCTGCTGTAATCTAAACCATGTGTTTTATGTGTGTCTGCTTTCTTTTCTGATGGGATTCTCTCTGTGTGTTCTGATGTATGTTCTGCTGTAATCTAAACCATGTGTTTTATGTGTGTCTGCTTTCTTTTCTCATGGGATTCTCTCTGTGTGTTCTGATGTAATCTAAACCATGTGTTTTATGTGTGTCTGCTTTCTTTTCTCATGGGATTCTCTCTGTGTGTTCTGCTGTAATCTAAACCATGTGTTTTATGTGTGTCTGCTTTCTTTTCTCATGGGATTCTCTCTGTGTGTTCTGCTGTAATCTAAACCATGTGTTTTTCTGTGTGTCTGCTTTCTTTTCTCATGGGATTCTCTCTGTGTGTTCTGCTGTATGTTCTGCTGTAATCTAAACCATGTGTTTTATGTCTGTCTGCTTTCTTTTCTCATGGGATTCTATCTGTGTGTTCTGCTGTAATCTAAACCATGTGTTTTATGTGTGTCTGCTTTCTTTTCTCATGGGATTCTCTCTGTGTGTTTGCTGTAATCTAAATCATGTGTTTTATGTGTGTCTGCTTTCTTTTCTCATGGGATTCTCTCTGTGTGTTCTGCTGTAATCTAAACCATGTGTTTTATGTGTGTCTGCTTTCTTTTCTCATGGGATTCTCTCTGTGTGTTCTGCTGTAATCTAAACCATGTGTTTTATGTGTGTCTGCTTTCTTTTCTCATGGGATTCTCTCTGTGTGTTCTGCTGTAATCTAAACCATGTGTTTTATGTGTGTCTGCTTTCTTTTCTGATGGGATTCTTTCTGTGTGTTCTGATGTATGTTCTGCTGTAATCTAAACCATGTGTTTTATGTGTGTCTGCTTTCTTTTCTGATGGGATTCTCTCTGTGTGTTCTGCTGTAATCTAAACCATGTGTTTTATGTGTGTCTGCTTTCTTTTCTGATGGGATTCTCTCTGTGTGTTCTGATGTATGTTCTGCTGTAATCTAAACCATGTGTTTTATGTGTGTCTGCTTTCTTTTCTCATGGGATTCTCTCTGTGTGTTCTGCTGTATGTTCTGCTGTAATCTAAACCATGTGTTTTATGTGTGTCTGCTTTCTTTTTTCATGGGATTCTCTCTGTGTGTTCTGATGTATCTCCTGCTGTAATCTAAACCATGTGTTTTATGTGTGTCTGCTTTCTTTTTTCATGGGATTCTCTCTGTGTGTTCTGATGTAATCTAAACCATGTGTTTTATGTGTGTGCTTTCTTTTCTCATGGGATTCTCTCTGTATGTTCTGATGTAATCTAAACCATGTGTTTTATGTGTGTGCTTTCTTTTCTCATGGGATTCTCTCTGTGTGTTCTGATGTAATCTAAACCATGTGTTTTATGTGTGTGCTTTCTTTTCTCATGGGATTCTCTCTGTATGTTCTGATGTAATCTAAACCATGTGTTTTACGTGTGTCTGCTTTCTTTTCTGATGGGATTCTCTCTGTGTGTTCTGATGTATGTACTGCTGTAATCTAAACCATGTGTTTTATGTGTGTCTGCTTTCTTTTCTGATGGGATTCTCTCTGTGTGTTCTGATGTATGTTCTGCTGTAATCTAAACCATGTGTTTTATGTGTGTCTGCTTTCTTTTCTCATGGGATTCTCTCTGTGTGTTCTGCTGTATGTTCTTCTGTAATCTAAACCATGTGTTTTATGTGTGTCTGCTTTCTTTTCTGATGGGATTCTCTCTGTATGTTCTGATGTAATCTAAACCATGTGTTTTATGTGTGTCTGCTTTCTTTTCTGATGGGATTCTCTTTGTGTGTTCTGCCGTAATCTAAACCATGTGTTTTATGTGTGTCTGCTTTCTTTTCTGATGGGATTCTCTTTGTGTGTTCTGCTGTAATCTAAACCATGTGTTTTATGTGTGTCTGCTTTCTTTTCTGATGGGATTCTCTTTGTGTGTTCTGCTGTAATCTAAACCATGTGTTTTATGTGTGTCTGCTTTCTTTTCTGATGGGATTCTCTCTGTGTGTTCTGATGTATGTTCTGCTGTAATCTAAACCATGTGTTTTATGTGTGTCTGCTTTCTTTTCTGATGGGATTCTCTTTGTGTGTTCTGCTGTAATCTAAACCATGTGTTTTATGTGTGTCTGCTTTCTTTTCTGATGGGATTCTCTCTGTGTGTTCTGCCGTAATCTAAACCATGTGTTTTATGTGTGTCTGGTTTCTTTTCTGATGGAATTCTCTTTGTGTGTTCTGCTGTAATCTAAACCATGTGTTTTATGTGTGTCTGCTTTCTTTTCTGATGGGATTCTCTTTGTGTGTTCTGCTGTAATCTAAACCATGTGTTTTATGTGTGTCTGCTTTCTTTTCTGATGGGATTCTCTCTGTGTGTTCTGCCGTAATCTAAACCATGTGTTTTATGTGTGTCTGCTTTCTTTTCTGATGGGATTCTCTTTGTGTGTTCTGCTGTAATCTAAACCATGTGTTTTATGTGTGTCTGCTTTCTTTTCTGATGGGATTCTATTTGTGTGTTCTGCTGTAATCTAAACCATGTGTTTTGTGTGTGTCTGCTTTCTTTTCTGATGGGATTCTCTTTGTGTGTTCTGCTGTAATCTAAACCATGTGGTTTATGTGTGTCTGCTTTCTTTTCTCATGGGATTCTCTCTGTGTGTTCTGATGTAATCTAAACCATGTGTTTTATGTGTGTCTGCTTTCTTTTCTGATGGGATTCTCTCTGTGTGTTCTGCTGTAATCTAAACCATGTGTTTTATGTGTGTCTGCTTTCTTTTCTGATTGGATTCTCTCTGTGTGTTCTGATGTATGTTCTGCTGTAATCTAAACCATGTGTTTTATGTGTGTCTGCTTTCTTTTCTGATGGGATTCTCTCTGTGTGTTCTGATGTATGTTCTGCTGTAATCTAAACCATGTGTTTTATGTGTGTCTGCTTGCTTTTCTCATGGGATTCTCTCTGTGTGTTCTGATGTAATCTAAACCATGTGTTTTATGTGTGTCTGCTTTCTTTTCTGATGGGATTCTCTCTGTGTGTTCTGCTGTAATCTAAACCATGTGTTTTATGTGTGTCTGCTTTCTTTTCTCATGGGATTCTCTCTGTGTGTTCTGCTGTAATCTAAACCATGTGTTTTATGTGTGTCTGCCTTCTTTTCTCATGGGATTCTCTCTGTGTGTTCTGCTGTATGTTCTGCTGTAATCTAAACCATGTGTTTTATGTGTGTCTGCTTTCTTTTCTCATGGGATTCTCTCTGTATGTTCTGCTGTAATCTAAACCATGTGTTTTATGTGTGTCTGCTTTCTCTTCTCATGGGATTCTCTCTGTGTGTTCTGCTGTAATCTAAACCATGTTTTTTATGTGTGTCTGCTGTCTTTTCTCATGGGATTCTCTCTGTGTGTTCTGCTGTATGTTCTGCTGTAATCTAAACCATGTGTTTTATGTGTGTCTGCTTTCTCTTCTCATGGGATTCTCTCTGTGTGTTCTGATGTATGTTCTGCTGTAATCTAAACCATGTGTTTTATGTGTGTCTGCTTTCTCTTCTCATGGGATTCTCTCTGTGTGTTCTGATGTAATCTAAACCATGTGTTTTATGTGTGTCTGCTTTCTTTTCTCATGGGATTCTCTCTGTGTGTTCTGATGTATGTTCTGCTGTAATCTAAACCATGTGTTTTATGTGTGTCTGCTTTCTTTTCTGATGGGATTCTCTCTGTGTGTTCTGATGTATGTTCTTCTGTAATCTAAACCATGTGTTTTATGTGTGTCTGCTTTCTTTTCTGATGGGATTCTCTCTGTGTGTTCTGATGTATGTTCTGCTGTAATCTAAACCATGTGTTTTATGTGTGTCTGCTTTCTTTTCTGATGGGATTCTCTCTGTGTGTTCTGATGTATGTTCTGCTGTAATCTAAACCATGTGTTTTATGTGTGTCTGCTTTCTTTTCTGATGGGATTCTCTCTGTGTGTTCTGATGTATGTTCTGCTTTAATCTAAACCATGTGTTTTATGTGTGTCTGCTTTCTTTTCTGATGGGATTCTCTCTGTGTGTTCTGCTGTAATCTAAACCATGTGTTTTATGTGTGTCTGCTTTCTTTTCTCATGGGATTCTCTCTGTATGTTCTGCTGTAATCTAAACCATGTGTTTTATGTGTGTCTGCTTTCTCTTCTCATGGGATTCTCTCTGTGTGTTCTGCTGTAATCTAAACCATGTGTTTTATGTGTGTCTGCTGTCTTTTCTCATGGGATTCTCTCTGTGTGTTCTGCTGTATGTTCTGCTGTAATCTAAACCATGTGTTTTATGTGTGTCTGCTTTCTCTTCTCATGGGATTCTCTCTGTGTGTTCTGATGTATGTTCTGCTGTAATCTAAACCATGTGTTTTATGTGTGTCTGCTTTCTCTTCTCATGGGATTCTCTCTGTGTGTTCTGATGTAATCTAAACCATGTGTTTTATGTGTGTCTGCTTTCTTTTCTCATGGGATTCTCTCTGTGTGTTCTGATGTATGTTCTGCTGTAATCTAAACCATGTGTTTTATGTGTGTCTGCTTTCTTTTCTGATGGGATTCTCTCTGTGTGTTCTGATGTATGTTCTTCTGTAATCTAAACCATGTGTTTTATGTGTGTCTGCTTTCTTTTCTGATGGGATTCTCTCTGTTTGTTCTGATGTAATCTAAAGCATGTGTTTTATGTGTGTCTGCTTTCTTTTCTGATGGGATTCTCTTTGTGTGTTCTGCCGTAATCTAAACCATGTGTTTTATGTGTGTCTGCTTTCTTTTCTGATGGGATTCTCTTTGTGTGTTCTGCTGTAATCTAAACCATGTGTTTTATGTGTGTCTGCTTTCTTTTCTGATGGGATTCTCTTTGTGTGTTCTGCTGTAATCTAAACCATGTGTTTTATGTGTGTCTGCTATCTTTTCTGATGGGATTCTCTCTGTGTGTTCTGATGTATGTTCTGCTGTAATCTAAACCATGTGTTTTATGTGTGTCTGCTTTCTTTTCTGATGGGATTCTCTTTGTGTGTTCTGCTGTAATCTAAACCATGTGTTTTATGTGTGTCTGCTTTCTTTTCTGATGGGATTCTCTCTGTGTGTTCTGCCGTAATCTAAACCATGTGTTTTATGTGTGTCTGGTTTCTTTTCTGATGGGATTCTCTTTGTGTGTTCTGCTGTAATCTAAACCATGTGTTTTATGTGTGTCTGCTTTCTTTTCTGATGGGATTCTGTTTGTGTCTTCTGCTGTAATCTAAACCATGTGTTTTATGTGTGTCTGCTTTCTTTTCTGATGGGATTCGCTCTGTGTGTTCTGATGTATGTTCTGCTGTAATCTAAACCATGTGTTTTATGTGTGTCTGCTTTCTTTTCTGATGGGATTCTCTTTGTGTGTTCTGCTGTAATCTAAACCATGTGTTTTATGTGTGTCTGCTTTCTTTTCTGATGGGATTCTCTCTGTGTGTTCTGCCGTAATCTAAACCATGTGTTTTATGTGTGTCTGCTTTCTTTTCTGATGGGATTCTCTTTGTGTGTTCTGCTGTAATCTAAACCATGTGTTTTATGTGTGTCTGCTTTCTTTTCTGATGGGATTCTCTTTGTGTGTTCTGCTGTAATCTAAACCATGTGTTTTGTGTGTGTCTACTTTCTTTTCTGATGGGATTCTCTTTGTGTGTTCTGCTGTAATCTAAACCATGTGTTTTATATGTGTCTGCTTACTTTTCTCATGGGATTCTCTCTGTGTGTTCTGATGTAATCTAAACCATGTGTTTTATGTGTGTCTGCTTTCTTTTCTGATGGGATTCTCTCTGTGTGTTCTGCTGTAATCTAAACCATGTGTTTTATGTGTGTCTGCTTTCTTTTCTGATTGGATTCTCTCTGTGTGTTCTGATGTATGTTCTGCTGTAATCTAAACCATGTGTTTTATGTGTGTCTGCTTTCTTTTCTGATGGGATTCTCTCTGTGTGTTCTGATGTATGTTCTGCTGTAATCTAAACCATGTGTTTTATGTGTGTCTGCTTTCTTTTCTCATGGGATTCTCTCTGTGTGTTCTGATGTAATCTAAACCATGTGTTTTATGTGTGTCTGCTTTCTTTTCTGATGGGATTCTCTCTGTGTGTTCTGACGTAATCTAAACCATGTGTTTTATGTGTGTCTGCTTTCTTTTCTCATGGGATTCTCTCTGTGTGTTCTGCTGTAATCTAAACCATGTGTTTTATGTGTGTCTGCTTTCTTTTCTCATGGGATTCTCTCTGTGTGTTCAGCTGTATGTTCTGCTGTAATCTAAACCATGTGTTTTATGTGTGTCTGCTTTCTTTTCTCATGGGATTCTCTCTGTGTGTTCTGCTGTAATCTAAACCATGTGTTTTATGTGTGTCTGCTTTCTTTTCTCATGGGATTCTCTCTGTGTGTTCTGCTGTATGTTCTGCTGTAATCTAAACCATGTGTTTTATGTGTGTCTGCTTTCTTTTCTCATGGGATTCTCTCTGTATGTTCTGCTTTAATCTAAACCATGTGTTTTATGTGTGTCTGCTTTCTTTTCTCATGGGATTCTCTCTGTATGTTCTGATGTAATCTAAACCATGTGTTTTATGTGTGTCTGCTTTCTTTTCTCATGGGATTCTCTCTGTATGTTCTGATGTAATCTAAACCATGTGTTTTATGTGTGTCTGCTTTCTTTTCTCATGGGATTCTCTCTGTATGTTCTGTTGTAATCTAAACCATGTGTTTTATGTGTGTCTGCTTTCTTTTCTGATGGGATTCTCTCTGTGTGTTCTGCTGTAATCTAAACCATGTGTTTTATGTGTGTCTGCTTTCTTTTCTCATGGGATTCTCTCTGTGTGTTCTGATGTAATCTAAACCATGTGTTTTATGTGTGTCTGCTTTCTTTTCTCATGGGATTCTCTCTGTATGTTCTGATGTAATCTAAACCATGTGTTTTATGTGTGTCTGCTTTCTTTTCTGATGGGATTCTCTCTGTGTGTTCTGCTGTAATCTAAACCATGTGTTTTATGTGTGTCTGCTTTCTTTTCTGATGGGATTCTCTCTGTGTGTTCTGATGTATGTTCTGCTGTAATCTAAACCATGTGTTTTATGTGTGTCTGCTTTCTTTTCTGATGGGATTCTCTCTCTGTGTTCTGATGTATGTTCTGCTGTAATCTAAACCATGTGTTTTATGTGTGTCTGCTTTCTTTTCTCATGGGATTCTCTCTGTGTGTTCTGCTGTAATCTAAACCATGTGTTTTATGTGTGTCTGCTTTCTTTTCTCATGGGATTCTCTCTGTGTGTTCTGCTGTAATCAAAACCATGTGTTTTTTGTGTGTCTGCTTTCTTTTCTGATGGGATTCTCTCTCTGTGTTCTGATGTATGTTCTGCTGTAATGTAAACCATGTGTTTTATGTGTGTCTGCTTTCTTTTCTCATGGGATTCTCTCTGTGTGTTCTGCTGTAATCTAAACCATGTGTTTTATGTGTGTCTGCTTTCTTTTCTCATGGGATTCTCTCTGTGTGTTCTGATGTATGTTCTGCTGTAATCTAAACCATGTGTTTTATGTGTGTCGGCTTTCTTTTCTGATGGGATTCTCTCTGTGTGTTCTGCTGTAATCTAAACCATGTGTTTTATGTGTGTCTGCTTTCTTTTCTGATGGGATTCTCTCTGTGTGTTCTGATGTAATCTAAACCATGTGTTTTATGTGTGTCTGCTTTCTTTTCTCATGGGATTCTCTCTGTGTGTTCTGCTGTAATCTAAACCATGTGTTTTATGTGTGTCTGCTTTCTTTTCTGATGGGATTCTCTCTGTGTGTTCTGATGTATGTTCTGCTGTAATCTAAACCATGTGTTTTATGTGTGTCTGCTTTCTTTTCTGATGGGATTCTCTCTCTGTGTTCTGATGTATGTTCTGCTGTAATCTAAACCATGTGTTTTATGTGTGTCTGCTTTCTTTTCTGATGGGATTCTCTCTCTGTGTTCTGATGTATGTTCTGCTGTAATCTAAACCATGTGTTTTATGTGTGTCTGCTTTCTTTTCTGATGGGATTCTCTCTCTGTGTTCTGATGTATGTTCTGCTGTAATCTAAACCATGTGTTTTATGTGTGTCTGCTTTCTTTTCTCATGGGATTCTCTCTGTGTGTTCTGCTGTAATCTAAACCATGTGTTTTATGTGTGTCTGCTTTCTTTTCTCATGGGATTCTCTCTGTGTGTTCTGATGTATGTTCTGCTGTAATCTAAACCATGTGTTTTATGTGTGTCTGCTTTCTTTTCTGATGGGATTCTCTCTGTGTGTTCTGCTGTAATCTAAACCATGTGTTTTATGTCTGTCTGCTTTCTTTTCTCATGGGATTCTATCTGTGTGTTCTGCTGTAATCTAAACCATGTGTTTTATGTGTGTCTGCTTTCTTTTCTCATGGGATTCTCTCTGTCTGTTTGCTGTAATCTAAATCATGTGTTTTATGTGTGTCTGCTTTCTTTTCTCATGGGATTCTCTCTGTGTGTTCTGCTGTAATCTAAACCATGTGTTTTATGTGTGTCTGCTTTCTTTTCTCATGGGATTCTCTCTGTGTGTTCTGCTGTAATCTAAACCATGTGTTTTATGTGTGTCTGCTTTCTTTTCTCATGGGATTCTCTCTGTGTGTTCTGCTGTAATCTAAACCATGTGTTTTATGTGTGTCTGCTTTCTTTTCTGATGGGATTCTTTCTGTGTGTTCTGATGTATGTTCTGCTGTAATCTAAACCATGTGTTTTATGTGTGTCTGCTTTCTTTTCTGATGGGATTCTCTCTGTGTGTTCTGCTGTAATCTAAACCATGTGTTTTATGTGTGTCTGCTTTCTTTTCTGATGGGTTTCTCTCTGTGTGTTCTGCTGTAATCTAAACCATGTGTTTTATGTGTGTCTGCTTTCTTTTCTGATGGGATTCTCTCTGTGTGTTCTGATGTATGTTCTGCTGTAATCTAAACCATGTGTTTTATGTGTGTCTGCTTTCTTTTCTCATGGGATTCTCTCTGTGTGTTCTGATGTATGTTCTGCTGTAATCTAAACCATGTGTTTTATGTGTGTCTGCTTTCTTTTCTGATGGGATTCTCTCTGTGTGTTCTACTGTAATCTAAACCATGTGTTTTATGTGTGTCTGCTTTCTTTTCTCATGGGATTCTCTCTGTGTGTTCTGCTGTAATCTAAACCATGTGTTTTATGTGTGTCTGCTTTCTTTTCTCATGGGATTCTCTCTGTGTGTTCTGCTGTATGTTCTGCTGTAATCTAAACCATGTGTTTTATGTGTGTCTGCTTTCTTTTCTCATGGGATTCTCTCTGTATGTTCTGCTTTAATCTAAACCATGTGTTTTATGTGTGTCTGCTTTCTTTTCTCATGGGATTCTCTCTGTATGTTCTGATGTAATCTAAACCATGTGTTTTATGTGTGTCTGCTTTCTTTTCTCATGGGATTCTCTCTGTATGTTCTGTTGTAATCTAAACCATGTGTTTTATGTGTGTCTGCTTTCTTTTCTGATGGGATTCTCTCTGTGTGTTCTGCTGTAATCTAAACCATGTGTTTTATGTGTGTCTGCTTTCTTTTCTCATGGGATTCTCTCTGTGTGTTCTGATGTAATCTAAACCATGTGTTTTATGTGTGTCTGCTTTCTTTTCTCATGGGATTCTCTCTGTATGTTCTGATGTAATCTAAACCATGTGTTTTATGTGTGTCTGCTTTCTTTTCTGATGGGATTCTCTCTGTGTGTTCTGCTGTAATCTAAACCATGTGTTTTATGTGTGTCTGCTTTCTTTTCTGATGGGATTCTCTCTGTGTGTTCTGATGTATGTTCTGCTGTAATCTAAACCATGTGTTTTATGTGTGTCTGCTTTCTTTTCTGATGGGATTCTCTCTCTGTGTTCTGATGTATGTTCTGCTGTAATCTAAACCATGTGTTTTATGTGTGTCTGCTTTCTTTTCTCATGGGATTCTCTCTGTGTGTTCTGCTGTAATCTAAACCATGTGTTTTATGTGTGTCTGCTTTCTTTTCTCATGGGATTCTCTCTGTGTGTTCTGCTGTAATCAAAACCATGTGTTTTTTGTGTGTCTGCTTTCTTTTCTGATGGGATTCTCTCTCTGTGTTCTGATGTATGTTCTGCTGTAATGTAAACCATGTGTTTTATGTGTGTCTGCTTTCTTTTCTCATGGGATTCTCTCTGTGTGTTCTGCTGTAATCTAAACCATGTGTTTTATGTGTGTCTGCTTTCTTTTCTCATGGGATTCTCTCTGTGTGTTCTGATGTATGTTCTGCTGTAATCTAAACCATGTGTTTTATGTGTGTCGGCTTTCTTTTCTGATGGGATTCTCTCTGTGTGTTCTGCTGTAATCTAAACCATGTGTTTTATGTGTGTCTGCTTTCTTTTCTGATGGGATTCTCTCTGTGTGTTCTGATGTAATCTAAACCATGTGTTTTATGTGTGTCTGCTTTCTTTTCTCATGGGATTCTCTCTGTGTGTTCTGCTGTAATCTAAACCATGTGTTTTATGTGTGTCTGCTTTCTTTTCTGATGGGATTCTCTCTGTGTGTTCTGATGTATGTTCTGCTGTAATCTAAACCATGTGTTTTATGTGTGTCTGCTTTCTTTTCTGATGGGATTCTCTCTCTGTGTTCTGATGTATGTTCTGCTGTAATCTAAACCATGTGTTTTATGTGTGTCTGCTTTCTTTTCTGATGGGATTCTCTCTCTGTGTTCTGATGTATGTTCTGCTGTAATCTAAACCATGTGTTTTATGTGTGTCTGCTTTCTTTTCTGATGGGATTCTCTCTCTGTGTTCTGATGTATGTTCTGCTGTAATCTAAACCATGTGTTTTATGTGTGTCTGCTTTCTTTTCTCATGGGATTCTCTCTGTGTGTTCTGCTGTAATCTAAACCATGTGTTTTATGTGTGTCTGCTTTCTTTTCTCATGGGATTCTCTCTGTGTGTTCTGATGTATGTTCTGCTGTAATCTAAACCATGTGTTTTATGTGTGTCTGCTTTCTTTTCTGATGGGATTCTCTCTGTGTGTTCTGCTGTAATCTAAACCATGTGTTTTATGTCTGTCTGCTTTCTTTTCTCATGGGATTCTATCTGTGTGTTCTGCTGTAATCTAAACCATGTGTTTTATGTGTGTCTGCTTTCTTTTCTCATGGGATTCTCTCTGTCTGTTTGCTGTAATCTAAATCATGTGTTTTATGTGTGTCTGCTTTCTTTTCTCATGGGATTCTCTCTGTGTGTTCTGCTGTAATCTAAACCATGTGTTTTATGTGTGTCTGCTTTCTTTTCTCATGGGATTCTCTCTGTGTGTTCTGCTGTAATCTAAACCATGTGTTTTATGTGTGTCTGCTTTCTTTTCTCATGGGATTCTCTCTGTGTGTTCTGCTGTAATCTAAACCATGTGTTTTATGTGTGTCTGCTTTCTTTTCTGATGGGATTCTTTCTGTGTGTTCTGATGTATGTTCTGCTGTAATCTAAACCATGTGTTTTATGTGTGTCTGCTTTCTTTTCTGATGGGATTCT
Source organism: Deroplatys truncata (assembly GCA_030765065.1). Lineage (NCBI taxonomy): Eukaryota > Metazoa > Arthropoda > Insecta > Mantodea > Mantidae > Deroplatys > Deroplatys truncata. The sequence goes on along the minus strand of CM060987.1, from coordinate 1,829,415 downwards.
CTCTGTGTGTTCTGCTGTAATCTAAACCATGTGTTTTATGTGTGTCTGCTTTCTTTTCTGATGGGTTTCTCTCTGTGTGTTCTGCTGTAATCTAAACCATGTGTTTTATGTGTGTCTGCTTTCTTTTCTGATGGGATTCTCTCTGTGTGTTCTGATGTATGTTCTGCTGTAATCTAAACCATGTGTTTTATGTGTGTCTGCTTTCTTTTCTCATGGGATTCTCTCTGTGTGTTCTGATGTATGTTCTGCTGTAATCTAAACCATGTGTTTTATGTGTGTCTGCTTTCTTTTCTGATGGGATTCTCTCTGTGTGTTCTACTGTAATCTAAACCATGTGTTTTATGTGTGTCTGCTTTCTTATCTGATGGCATTCTCTCTGTGTGTTCTGCTGTAATCTAAACCATGTGTTTTATGTGTGTGTGCTTTCTTTTCTGATGGGATTCTCTCTGTGTGTTCTGCTATAATCTAAACCAAGTGTTTTATGTGTGTCTGCTTTCTCTTCTAATGGGATTCTTTCTGTGTGTTCTGATGTATGTTCTGCTGTAATCTAAACCATGTTTTTTATGTGTGTCTGCTTTCTTTTCTGATGGGATTCTCTCTGTGTGTTCTGCTGTAATCTAAACCATGTGTTTTATGTGTGTCTGCTTTCTTTTCTCATGGGATTCTCTCTGTGTGTTCTGCTGTAATCTAAACCATGTGTTTTATGTGTGTCTGCTTTCTTTTCTCATGGGATTCTCTCTGTGTGTTCTGCTGTAATCTAAACCATGTGTTTTATGTGTGTCTGCTTTCTTTTCTCATGGGATTCTCTCTGTGTGTTCTGCTGTAATCTAAACCATGTATTTTATGTGTGTCTGCTTTCTTTTCTCATGGGATTCTCTCTGTGTGTTCTGATGTAATCTAAACCATGTGCTTTATGTGTGTCTGCTTTCTTTTCTCATGGGATTCTCTCTGTGTGTTCTGCTGTAATCTAAACCATGTGTTTTATGTGTGTCTGCTTTCTTTTCTCATGGGATTCTCTCTGTGTGTTCTGATGTAATCTAAACCATGTGTTTTATGTGTGTCTGCTTTCTTTTCTCATGGGATTCTCTCTGTGTGTTCTGATGTAATCTAAACCATGTGTTTTATGTGTGTCTGCTTTCTTTTCTCATGGGATTCTCTCTGTGTGTTCTGATGTAATCTAAACCATGTGTTTTATGTGTGTCTGCTTTCTTTTCTCATGGGATTCTCTCTGTGTGTTCTGCTGTAATCTAAACCATGTGTTTTATGTGTGTCTGCTTTCTTTTCTCATGGGATTCTCTCTGTGTGTTCTGATGTAATCTAAACCATGTGTTTTATGTGTGTCTGCTTTCTTTTCTGATGGGATTCTCTCTGTGTGTTCTGATGTATGTTCTGCTGTAATCTAAACCATGTGTTTTATGTGTGTCTGCTTTCTTTTCTGATGGGATTCTCTCTCTGTGTTCTGATGTATGTTCTGCTGTAATCTAAACCATGTGTTTTATGTGTGTCTGCTTTCTTTTCTCATGGGATTCTCTCTGTGTGTTCTGCTGTAATCTAAACCATGTGTTTTATGTGTGTCTGCTTTCTTTTCTCATGGGATTCTCTCTGTGTGTTCTGCTGTAATCAAAACCATGTGTTTTTTGTGTGTCTGCTTTCTTTTCTGATGGGATTCTCTCTCTGTGTTCTGATGTATGTTCTGCTGTAATCTAAACCATGTGTTTTATGTGTGTCTGCTTTCTTTTCTCATGGGATTCTCTCTGTGTGTTCTGCTGTAATCTAAACCATGTGTTTTATGTGTGTCTGCTTTCTTTTCTCATGGGATTCTCTCTGTGTGTTCTGATGTATGTTCTGCTGTAATCTAAACCATGTGTTTTATGTGTGTCTGCTTTCTTTTCTGATGGGATTCTCTCTGTGTGTTCTGATGTATGTTCTGCTGTAATCTAAACCATGTGTTTTATGTGTGTCTGCTTTCTTTTCTTATGGGATTCTCTCTGTGTGTTCTGCTGTAATCTAAACCATGTGTTTTATGTCTGTCTGCTTTCTTTTCTCATGGGATTCTATCTGTGTGTTCTGCTGTAATCTAAACCATGTGTTTTATGTGTGTCTGCTTTCTTTTCTCATGGGATTCTCTCTGTGTGTTTGCTGTAATCTAAATCATGTGTTTTATGTGTGTCTGCTTTCTTTTCTCATGGGATTCTCTCTGTGTGTTCTGCTGTAATCTAAACCATGTGTTTTATGTGTGTCTGCTTTCTTTTCTCATGGGATTCTCTCTGTGTGTTCTGCTGTAATCTAAACCATGTGTTTTATGTGTGTCTGCTTTCTTTTCTGATGGGATTCTTTCTGTGTGTTCTGATGTATGTTCTGCTGTAATCTAAACCATGTGTTTTATGTGTGTCTGCTTTCTTTTCTGATGGGATTCTCTCTGTGTGTTCTGCTGTAATCTAAACCATGTGTTTTATGTGTGTCTGCTTTCTTTTCTGATGGGATTCTCTCTGTGTGTTCTGATGTATGTTCTGCTGTAATCTAAACCATGTGTTTTATGTGTGTCTGCTTTCTTTTCTCATGGGATTCTCTCTGTGTGTTCTGATGTATGTTCTGCTGTAATCTAAACCATGTGTTTTATGTGTGTCTGCTTTCTTTTTTCATGGGATTCTCTCTGTGTGTTCTGATGTATCTCCTGCTGTAATCTAAACCATGTGTTTTATGTGGGTCTGCTTTCTTTTTTCATGGGATTCTCTCTGTGTGTTCTGATGTAATCTAAACCATGTGTTTTATGTGTGTGCTTTCTTTTCTCATGGGATTCTCTCTGTATGTTCTGATGTAATCTAAACCATGTGTTTTATGTGTGTGCTTTCTTTTCTCATGGGATTCTCTCTGTGTGTTCTGATGTAATCTAAACCATGTGTTTTATGTGTGTGCTTTCTTTTCTCATGGGATTCTCTCTGTGTGTTCTGATGTATGTTCTGCTGTAATCTAAACCATGTGTTTTATGTGTGTCTGCTTTCTTTTCTGATGGGATTCTCTTTGTGTGTTCTGCTGTAATCTAAACCATGTGTTTTATGTGTGTCTGCTTTCTTTTCTGATGGGATTCTCTCTGTGTGTTCTGCCGTAATCTAAACCATGTGTTTTATGTGTGTCTGGTTTCTTTTCTGATGGGATTCTCTTTGTGTGTTCTGCTGTAATCTAAACCATGTGTTTTATGTGTGTCTGCTTTCTTTTCTGATGGGATTCTCTTTGTGTGTTCTGCTGTAATCTAAACCATGTGTTTTATGTGTGTCTGCTTTCTTTTCTGATGGGATTCGCTCTGTGTGTTCTGATGTATGTTCTGCTGTAATCTAAACCATGTGTTTTATGTGTGTCTGCTTTCTTTTCTGATGGGATTCTCTTTGTGTGTTCTGCTGTAATCTAAACCATGTGTTTTATGTGTGTCTGCTTTCTTTTCTGATGGGATTCTCTCTGTGTGTTCTGCCGTAATCTAAACCATGTGTTTTATGTGTGTCTGCTTTCTTTTCTGATGGGATTCTCTTTGTGTGTTCTGCTGTAATCTAAACCATGTGTTTTATGTGTGTCTGCTTTCTTTTCTGATGGGATTCTCTTTGTGTGTTCTGCTGTAATCTAAACCATGTGTTTTGTGTGTGTCTACTTTCTTTTCTGATGGGATTTTCTTTGTGTGTTCTGCTGTAATCTAAACCATGTGTTTTATGTGTGTCTGCTTACTTTTCTCATGGGATTCTCTCTGTGTGTTCTGATGTAATCTAAACCATGTGTTTTATGTGTGTCTGCTTTCTTTTCTGATGGGATTCTCTCTGTGTGTTCTGCTGTAATCTAAACCATGTGTTTTATGTGTGTCTGCTTTCTTTTCTGATTGGATTCTCTCTGTGTGTTCTGATGTATGTTCTGCTGTAATCTAAACCATGTGTTTTATGTGTGTCTGCTTTCTTTTCTGATGGGATTCTCTCTGTGTGTTCTGATGTATGTTCTGCTGTAATCTAAACCATGTGTTTTATGTGTGTCTGCTTTCTTTTCTCATGGGATTCTCTCTGTGTGTTCTGATGTAATCTAAACCATGTGTTTTATGTGTGTCTGCTTTCTTTTCTCATGGGATTCTCTCTGTGTGTTCTGCTGTAATCTAAACCATGTGTTTTATGTGTGTCTGCTTTCTTTTCTCATGGGATTCTCTCTGTGTGTTCTGCTGTAATCTAAACCATGTGTTTTTCTGTGTGTCTGCTTTCTTTTCTCATGGGATTCTCTCTGTGTGTTCTGCTGTATGTTCTGCTGTAATCTAAACCATGTGTTTTATGTGTGTCTGCTTTCTTTTCTCATGGGATTCTCTCTGTGTGTTCTGCTATAATCTAAACCATGTGTTTTATGTGTGTCTGCTTTCTTTTCTCATGGGATTCTCTCTGTGTGTTCTGCTGTATGTTCTGCTGTAATCTAAACCATGTGTTTTATGTGTGTCTGCTTTCTTTTCTCATGGGATTCTCTCTGTATGTTCTGATGTAATCTAAACCATGTGTTTTATGTGTGTCTGCTTTCTTTTCTCATGGGATTCTCTCTGTATGTTCTGCTGTAATCTAAACCATGTGTTTTATGTGTGTCTGCTTTCTTTTCTCATGGGATTCTCTCTGTATGTTCTGATGTAATCTAAACCATGTGTTTTATGTGTGTCTGCTTTCTTTTCTCATGGGATTCTCTCTGTATGTTCTGATGTAATCTAAACCATGTGTTTTATGTGTGTCTGCTTTCTTTTCTCATGGGATTCTCTCTGTATGTTCTGTTGTAATCTAAACCATGTGTTTTATGTGTGTCTGCTTTCTTTTCTGATGGGATTCTCTCTGTGTGTTCTGCTGTAATCTAAACCATGTGTTTTATGTGTGTCTGCTTTCTTTTCTCATGGGATTCTCTCTGTGTGTTCTGATGTAATCTAAACCATGTGTTTTATGTGTGTCTGCTTTCTTTCCTCATGGGATTCTCTCTGTATGTTCTGATGTAATCTAAACCATGTGTTTTATGTGTGTCTGCTTTCTTTTCTGATGGGATTCTCTCTGTGTGTTCTGCTGTAATCTAAACCATGTGTTTTATGTGTGTCTGCTTTCTTTTCTGATGGGATTCTCTCTGTGTGTTCTGATGTATGGTCTGCTGTAATCTAAACCATGTGTTTTATGTGTGTCTGCTTTCTTTTCTGATGGGATTCTCTCTGTGTGTTCTGATGTATGTTCTGCTGTAATCTAAACCATGTGTTTTATGTGTGTCTGCTTTCTTTTCTGATGGGATTCTCTCTGTGTGTTTTGATGTATGTTCTGCTGTAATCTAAACCATGTGTTTTATGTGTGTCTGCTTTCTTTTCTGATGGGATTCTCTCTGTGTGTTCTGCTGTAATCTAAACCATGTGTTTTATGTGTGTCTGCTTTCTTTTCTCATGGGATTCTCTCTGTATGTTCTGCTGTAATCTAAACCATGTGTTTTATGTGTGTCTGCTTTCTCTTCTCATGGTATTCTCTCTGTGTGTTCTGCTGTAATCTAAACCATGTGTTTTATGTGTGTCTGCTGTCTTTTCTCATGGGATTCTCTCTGTGTGTTCTGCTGTATGCTCTGCTGTAATCTAAACCATGTGTTTTATGTGTGTCTGCTTTCTCTTCTCATGGGATTCTCTCTGTGTGTTCTGATGTATGTTCTGCTGTAATCTAAACCATGTGTTTTATGTGTGTCTGCTTTCTCTTCTCATGGGATTCTCTCTGTGTGTTCTGATGTAATCTAAACCATGTGTTTTGTGTGTGTCTGCTTTCTTTTCTCATGGGATTCTCTCTGTGTGTTCTGCTGTAATCTAAACCATGTGTTTTATGTGTGTCTGCTTTCTCTTCTCATGGGATTCTCTCTGTATGTTCTGCTGTAATCTAAACCATGTGTTTTATGTGTGTCTGCTTTCTTTTCTCATGGGATTCTCTCTGTGTGTTCTGCTGTATGTTCTGCTGTAATCTAAACCATGTGTTTTATGTGTGTCTGCTTTCACTTCTCATGGGATTCTCTCTGTGTGTTCTGATGTAATCTAAACCATGTGTTTTATGTGTGTCTGCTTTCTTTTCTGATGGGATTCTCTCTGTGTGTTCTGATGTATGTTCTGCTGTAATCTAAACCATGTGTTTTATGTGTGTCTGCTTTCTTTTCTCATGGGATTCTCTCTGTGTGTTCTGATGTAATCTAAACCATGTGTTTTATGTGTGTCTGCTTTCTTTTCTGATGGGATTCTCTCTGTGTGTTCTGCTGTAATCTAAACCATGTGTTTTATGTGTGTCTGCTTTCTTTTCTCATGGGATTCTCTCTGTGTGTTCTGCTGTAATCTAAACCATGTGTTTTATGTGTGTCTGCTTTCTTTTCTCATGGGATTCTCTCTGTGTGTTCTGCTGTATGTTCTGCTGTAATCTAAACCATGTGTTTTATGTCTGTCTGCTTTCTTTTCTCATGGGATTCTCTCTGTGTGTTCTGATGTAGATTCTGCTGTAATCTAAACCATGTGTTTTATGTGTGTCTGCTTTCTTTTCTCATGGGATTCTCTCTGTGTGTTCTGATGTAATCTAAACCATGTGTTTTATGTGTGTCTGCTTTCTTTTCTCATGGGATTCTCTCTGTATGTTCTGTTGTAATCTAAACCATGTGTTTTATGTGTGTCTGCTTTCTTTTCTGATGGGATTCTCTCTGTGTGTTCTGCTGTAATCTAAACCATGTGTTTTATGTGTGTCTGCTTTCTTTTCTCATGGGATTCGCTCTGTGTGTTCTGATGTAATCTAAACCATGTGTTTTATGTGTGTCTGCTTTCTTTTCTCATGGGATTCTCTCTGTATGTTCTGATGTAATCTAAACCATGTGTTTTATGTGTGTCTGCTTTCTTTTCTCATGGGATTCTCTCTGTATGTTCTGATGTAATCTAAACCATGTGTTTTATGTGTGTCTGCTTTCTCTTCTCATGGGATTCTCTCTGTGTGTTCTGATGTAATCTAAAGCATGTGTTTTATGTGTGTCTGCTTTCTTTTCTGATGGGATTCTCTCTGTATGTTCTGATGTAATCTAAACCATGTGTTTTATGTGTGTCTGCTTTCTCTTCTCATGGGATTCTCTCTGTGTGTTCTGATGTATGTTCTGATGTAATCTAAAGCATGTGTTTTATGTGTGTCTGCTTTCTTTTCTCATGGGATTCTCTCTGTATGTTCTGATGTAATCTAAAGCATGTGTTTTATGTGTGTCTGCTTTCTCTTCTCATGGGATTCTCTCTGTATGTTCTGATGTAATCTAAACCATGTGTTTTATGTGTGTCTGCTTTCTCTTCTCATGGGATTCTCTCTGTATGTTCTGATGTAATCTAAAGCATGTGTTTTATGTGTGTCTGCTTTCTCTTCTCATGGGATTCTCTCTGTATGTTCTGATGTAATCTAAAGCATGTGTTTTATGTGTGTCTGCTTTCTTTTCTCATGGGATTCTCTCTGTATGTTCTGATGTAATCTAAAGCATGTGTTTTATGTGTGTCTGCTTTCTTTTCTCATGGGATTCTCTCTGTGTGTTCTGATGTAATCTAAAGCATGTGTTTTATGTGTGTCTGCTTTCTTTTCTCATGGGATTCTCTCTGTGTGTTCTGATGTAATCTAAAGCATGTGTTTTATGTGTGTCTGCTTTCTTTTCTGATGGGATTCTCTCTGTGTGTTCTGATGTAATCTAAAGCATGTGTTTTATGTGTGTCTGCTTTCTTTTCTCATGGGATTCTCTCTGTGTGTTCTGATGTAATCTAAACCATGTGTTTTATGTGTGTCTGCTTTCTCTTCTCATGGGATTCTCTCTGTATGTTCTGATGTAATCTAAAGCATGTGTTTTATGTGTGTCTGCTTTCTCTTCTCATGGGATTCTCTCTGTGTGTTCTGATGTAATCTAAAGCATGTGTTTTATGTGTGTCTGCTTTCTTTTCTGATGGGATTCTCTCTGTGTGTTCTGATGTAATCTAAAGCATGTGTGTTATGTGTGTCTGCTTTCTTTTCTCATGGGATTCTCTCTGTGTGTTCTGATGTAATCTAAAGCATGTGTTTTATGTGTGTCTGCTTTCTTTTCTGATGGGATTCTCTCTGTGTGTTCTGATGTAATCTAAAGCATGTGTTTTATGTGTGTCTGCTTTCTTTTCTCATGGGATTCTCTCTGTGTGTTCTGATGTAATCTAAACCATGTGTTTTATGTTTGTCTGCTTTCTCTTCTCATGGGATTCTCTCTGTATGTTCTGATGTAATCTAAACCATGTGTTTTATGTGTGTCTGCTTTCTCTTCTCATGGGATTCTCTCTGTGTGTTCTGCTGTAATCTAAACCATGTGTTTTATGTGTGTCTGCTGTCTTTTCTCATGGGATTCTCTCTGTGTGTTCTGCTGTATGCTCTGCTGTAATCTAAACCATGTGTTTTATGTGTGTCTGCTTTCTCTTCTCATGGGATTCTCTCTGTGTGCTGATGTATGTTCTGCTGTAATCTAAACCATGTGTTTTATGTGTGTCTGCTTTCTCTTCTCATGGGATTCTCTCTGTGTGTTCTGATGTAATCTAAACCATGTGTTTTATGTGTGTCTGCTTTCTTTTCTCATGGGATTCTCTCTGTGTGTTCTGCTGTAATCTAAACCATGTGTTTTATGTGTGTCTGCTTTCTCTTCTCATGGGATTCTCTCTGTATGTTCTGCTGTAATCTAAACCATGTGTTTTATGTGTGTCTGCTTTCTCTTCTCATGGGATTCTCTCTGTGTGTTCTGATGTATGTTCTGCTGTAATCTAAACCATGTGTTTTATGTGTGTCTGCTTTCTCTTCTCATGGGATTCTCTCTGTGTGTTCTGATGTAATCTAAACCATGTGTTTTGTGTGTGTCTGCTTTCTTTTCTCATGGGATTCTCTCTGTGTGTTCTGCTGTAATCTAAACCATGTGTTTTATGTGTGTCTGCTTTCTCTTCTCATGGGATTCTCTCTGTATGTTCTGCTGTAATCTAAACCATGTGTTTTATGTGTGTCTGCTTTCTTTTCTCATGGGATTCTCTCTGTGTGTTCTGCTGTATGTTCTGCTGTAATCTAAACCATGTGTTTTATGTGTGTCTGCTTTCTCTTCTCATGGGATTCTCTCTGTGTGTTCTGATGTAATCTAAACCATGTGTTTTATGTGTGTCTGCTTTCTTTTCTGATGGGATTCTCTCTGTGTGTTCTGATGTATGTTCTGCTGTAATCTAAACCATGTGTTTTATGTGTGTCTGCTTTGTTTTCTCATGGGATTCTCTCTGTGTGTTCTGATGTAATCTAAACCATGTGTTTTATGTGTGTCTGCTTTCTTTTCTGATGGGATTCTCTCTGTGTGTTCTGCTGTAATCTAAACCATGTGTTTTATGTGTGTCTGCTTTCTTTTCTCATGGGATTCTCTCTGTGTGTTCTGCTGTAATCTAAACCATGTGTTTTATGTGTGTCTGCTTTCTTTTCTCATGGGATTCTCTCTGTGTGTTCTGCTGTATGTTCTGCTGTAATCTAAACCATGTGTTTTATGTCTGTCTGCTTTCTTTTCTCATGGGATTCTCTCTGTGTGTTCTGATGTAGATTCTGCTGTAATCTAAACCATGTGTTTTATGTGTGTCTGCTTTCTTTTCTCATGGGATTCTCTCTGTGTGTTCTGATGTAATCTAAACCATGTGTTTTATGTGTGTCTGCTTTCTTTTCTCATGGGATTCTCTCTGTATGTTCTGTTGTAATCTAAACCATGTGTTTTATGTGTGTCTGCTTTCTTTTCTGATGGGATTCTCTCTGTGTGTTCTGCTGTAATCTAAACCATGTGTTTTATGTGTGTCTGCTTTCTTTTCTCATGGGATTCTCTCTGTGTGTTCTGATGTAATCTAAACCATGTGTTTTATGTGTGTCTGCTTTCTTTTCTCATGGGATTCTCTCTGTATGTTCTGATGTAATCTAAACCATGTGTTTTATGTGTGTCTGCTTTCTTTTCTCATGGGATTCTCTCTGTATGTTCTGATGTAATCTAAACCATGTGTTTTATGTGTGTCTGCTTTCTCTTCTCATGGGATTCTCTCTGTGTGTTCTGATGTAATCTAAAGCATGTGTTTTATGTGTGTCTGCTTTCTTTTCTGATGGGATTCTCTCTGTATGTTCTGATGTAATCTAAACCATGTGTTTTATGTGTGTCTGCTTTCTCTTCTCATGGGATTCTCTCTGTGTGTTCTGATGTATGTTCTGATGTAATCTAAAGCATGTGTTTTATGTGTGTCTGCTTTCTTTTCTCATGGGATTCTCTCTGTATGTTCTGATGTAATCTAAAGCATGTGTTTTATGTGTGTCTGCTTTCTCTTCTCATGGGATTCTCTCTGTATGTTCTGATGTAATCTAAACCATGTGTTTTATGTGTGTCTGCTTTCTCTTCTCATGGGATTCTCTCTGTATGTTCTGATGTAATCTAAACCATGTGTTTTATGTGTGTCTGCTTTCTCTTCTCATGGGATTCTCTCTGTATGTTCTGATGTAATCTAAAGCATGTGTTTTATGTGTGTCTGCTTTCTCTTCTCATGGGATTCTCTCTGTATGTTCTGATGCAATCTAAAGCATGTGTTTTATGTGTGTCTGCTTTCTTTTCTCATGGGATTCTCTCTGTATGTTCTGATGTAATCTAAAGCATGTGTTTTATGTGTGTCTGCTTTCTTTTCTCATGGGATTCTCTCTGTATGTTCTGATGTAATCTAAAGCATGTGTTTTATGTGTGTCTGCTTTCTTTTCTCATGGGATTCTCTCTGTGTGTTCTGATGTAATCTAAAGCATGTGTTTTATGTGTGTCTGCTTTCTTTTCTGATGGGATTCTCTCTGTGTGTTCTGATGTAATCTAAAGCATGTGTTTTATGTGTGTCTGCTTTCTTTTCTCATGGGATTCTCTCTGTGTGTTCTGATGTAATCTAAACCATGTGTTTTATGTGTGTCTGCTTTCTCTTCTCATGGGATTCTCTCTGTATGTTCTGATGTAATCTAAAGCATGTGTTTTATGTGTGTCTGCTTTCTCTTCTCATGGGATTCTCTCTGTGTGTTCTGATGTAATCTAAAGCATGTGTTTTATGTGTGTCTGCTTTCTTTTCTGATGGGATTCTCTCTGTGTGTTCTGATGTAATCTAAAGCATGTGTGTTATGTGTGTCTGCTTTCTTTTCTCATGGGATTCTCTCTGTGTGTTCTGATGTAATCTAAAGCATGTGTTTTATGTGTGTCTGCTTTCTTTTCTGATGGGATTCTCTCTGTGTGTTCTGATGTAATCTAAAGCATGTGTTTTATGTGTGTCTGCTTTCTTTTCTCATGGGATTCTCTCTGTGTGTTCTGATGTAATCTAAACCATGTGTTTTATGTTTGTCTGCTTTCTCTTCTCATGGGATTCTCTCTGTATGTTCTGATGTAATCTAAAGCATGTGTTTTATGTGTGTCTGCTTTCTCTTCTCATGGGATTCTCTCTGTGTGTTCTGATGTAATCTAAAGCATGTGTTTTATGTGTGTCTGCTTTTTTTCTGATGGGATTCTCTCTGTGTGTTCTGAGGTAATCTAAAGCATGTGTTTTATGTGTGTCTGCTTTCTTTTCTCATGGGATTCTCTCTGTGTGTTCTGATGTAATCTAAAGCATGTGTTTTATGTGTGTCTGCTTTCTCTTCTCATGGGATTCTCTCTGTGTGTTCTGATGTAATCTAAACCATGTGTTTTATGTGTGTCTGCTTTCTTTTCTCATGGGATTCTCTCTGTATGTTCTGATGTAATCTAAACCATGTGATTTATGTGTGTCTGCTTTCTTTTCTGATGGGATTCTCTCTGTGTGTTCTGCTGTAATCTAAACCATGTGTTTTATGTGTGTCTGCTTTCTTTTCTGATGGGATTCTCTCTGTGTGTTCTGATGTATGTTCTGCTGTAATCTAAACCATGTGTTTTATGTGTGTCTGCTTTCTTTTCTGATGGGATTCTCTCTGTGTGTTCTGATGTATGTTCTGCTGTAATCTAAACCATGTGTTTTATGTGTGTCTGCTTTCTTTTCTGATGGGATTCTCTCTGTGTATTCTGATGTATGTTCTGCTGTAATCTAAACCATGTGTTTTATGTGTGTCTGCTTTCTTTTCTGATGGGATTCTCTCTGTGTGTTCTGCTGTAATCTAAACCATGTGTTTTATGTGTGTCTGCTTTCTTTTCTCATGGGATTCTCTCTGTATGTTCTGCTGTAATCTAAACCATGTGTTTTATGTGTGTCTGCTTTCTCTTCTCATGGGATTCTCTCTGTGTGTTCTGCTGTAATCTAAACCATGTGTTTTATGTGTGTCTGCTGTCTTTTCTCATGGGATTCTCTCTGTGTGTTCTGCTGTATGCTCTGCTGTAATCTAAACCATGTGTTTTATGTGTGTCTGCTTTCTCTTCTCATGGGATTCTCTCTGTGTGCTGATGTATGTTCTGCTGTAATCTAAACCATGTGTTTTATGTGTGTCTGCTTTCTCTTCTCATGGGATTCTCTCTGTGTGTTCTGATGTAATCTAAACCATGTGTTTTATGTGTGTCTGCTTTCTTTTCTCATGGGATTCTCTCTGTGTGTTCTGCTGTAATCTAAACCATGTGTTTTATGTGTGTCTGCTTTCTCTTCTCATGGGATTCTCTCTGTATGTTCTGCTGTAATCTAAACCATGTGTTTTATGTGTGTCTGCTTTCTCTTCTCATGGGATTCTCTCTGTGTGTTCTGATGTATGTTCTGCCTTAATCTAAACCATGTGTTTTATGTGTGTCTGCTTTCTCTTCTCATGGGATTCTCTCTGTGTGTTCTGATGTAATCTAAACCATGTGTTTTGTGTGTGTCTGCTTTCTTTTCTCATGGGATTCTCTCTGTGTGTTCTGCTGTAATCTAAACCATGTGTTTTATGTGTGTCTGCTTTCTCTTCTCATGGGATTCTCTCTGATATTCTGCTGTAATCTAAACCATGTGTTTTATGTGTGTCTGCTTTCTTTTCTCATGGGATTCTCTCTGTGTGTTCTGCTGTATGTTCTGCTGTAATCTAAACCATGTGTTTTATGTGTGTCTGCTTTCTCTTCTCATGGGATTCTCTCTGTGTGTTCTGATGTAATCTAAACCATGTGTTTTATGTGTGTCTGCTTTCTTTTCTGATGGGATTCTCTCTGTGTGTTCTGATGTATGTTCTGCTGTAATCTAAACCATGTGTTTTATGTGTGTCTGCTTTCTTTTCTCATGGGATTCTCTCTGTGTGTTCTGATGTAATCTAAACCATGTGTTTTATGTGTGTCTGCTTTCTTTTCTGATGGGATTCTCTCTGTGTGTTCTGCTGTAATCTAAACCATGTGTTTTATGTGTGTCTGCTTTCTTTTCTCATGGGATTCTCTCTGTGTGTTCTGCTGTAATCTAAACCATGTGTTTTATGTGTGTCTGCTTTCTTTTCTCATGGGATTCTCTCTGTGTGTTCTGCTGTATGTTCTGCTGTAATCTAAACCATGTGTTTTATGTCTGTCTGCTTTCTTTTCTCATGGGATTCTCTCTGTGTGTTCTGATGTAGATTCTGCTGTAATCTAAACCATGTGTTTTATGTGTGTCTGCTTTCTTTTCTCATGGGATTCTCTCTGTGTGTTCTGATGTAATCTAAACCATGTGTTTTATGTGTGTCTGCTTTCTTTTCTCATGGGATTCTCTCTGTATGTTCTGTTGTAATCTAAACCATGTGTTTTATGTGTGTCTGCTTTCTTTTCTGATGGGATTCTCTCTGTGTGTTCTGCTGTAATCTAAACCATGTGTTTTATGTGTGTCTGCTTTCTTTTCTCATGGGATTCTCTCTGTGTGTTCTGATGTAATCTAAACCATGTGTTTTATGTGTGTCTGCTTTCTTTTCTCATGGGATTCTCTCTGTATGTTCTGATGTAATCTAAACCATGTGTTTTATGTGTGTCTGCTTTCTTTTCTCATGGGATTCTCTCTGTATGTTCTGATGTAATCTAAACCATGTGTTTTATGTGTGTCTGCTTTCTCTTCTCATGGGATTCTCTCTGTGTGTTCTGATGTAATCTAAAGCATGTGTTTTATGTGTGTCTGCTTTCTTTTCTGATGGGATTCTCTCTGTATGTTCTGATGTAATCTAAACCATGTGTTTTATGTGTGTCTGCTTTCTCTTCTCATGGGATTCTCTCTGTGTGTTCTGATGTATGTTCTGATGTAATCTAAAGCATGTGTTTTATGTGTGTCTGCTTTCTTTTCTCATGGGATTCTCTCTGTATGTTCTGATGTAATCTAAAGCATGTGTTTTATGTGTGTCTGCTTTCTCTTCTCATGGGATTCTCTCTGTATGTTCTGATGTAATCTAAACCATGTGTTTTATGTGTGTCTGCTTTCTCTTCTCATGGGATTCTCTCTGTATGTTCTGATGTAATCTAAACCATGTGTTTTATGTGTGTCTGCTTTCTCTTCTCATGGGATTCTCTCTGTATGTTCTGATGTAATCTAAAGCATGTGTTTTATGTGTGTCTGCTTTCTCTTCTCATGGGATTCTCTCTGTATGTTCTGATGCAATCTAAAGCATGTGTTTTATGTGTGTCTGCTTTCTTTTCTCATGGGATTCTCTCTGTATGTTCTGATGTAATCTAAAGCATGTGTTTTATGTGTGTCTGCTTTCTTTTCTCATGGGATTCTCTCTGTATGTTCTGATGTAATCTAAAGCATGTGTTTTATGTGTGTCTGCTTTCTTTTCTCATGGGATTCTCTCTGTGTGTTCTGATGTAATCTAAAGCATGTGTTTTATGTGTGTCTGCTTTCTTTTCTGATGGGATTCTCTCTGTGTGTTCTGATGTAATCTAAAGCATGTGTTTTATGTGTGTCTGCTTTCTTTTCTCATGGGATTCTCTCTGTGTGTTCTGATGTAATCTAAACCATGTGTTTTATGTGTGTCTGCTTTCTCTTCTCATGGGATTCTCTCTGTATGTTCTGATGTAATCTAAAGCATGTGTTTTATGTGTGTCTGCTTTCTCTTCTCATGGGATTCTCTCTGTGTGTTCTGATGTAATCTAAAGCATGTGTTTTATGTGTGTCTGCTTTCTTTTCTGATGGGATTCTCTCTGTGTGTTCTGATGTAATCTAAAGCATGTGTGTTATGTGTGTCTGCTTTCTTTTCTCATGGGATTCTCTCTGTGTGTTCTGATGTAATCTAAAGCATGTGTTTTATGTGTGTCTGCTTTCTTTTCTGATGGGATTCTCTCTGTGTGTTCTGATGTAATCTAAAGCATGTGTTTTATGTGTGTCTGCTTTCTTTTCTCATGGGATTCTCTCTGTGTGTTCTGATGTAATCTAAACCATGTGTTTTATGTTTGTCTGCTTTCTCTTCTCATGGGATTCTCTCTGTATGTTCTGATGTAATCTAAAGCATGTGTTTTATGTGTGTCTGCTTTCTCTTCTCATGGGATTCTCTCTGTGTGTTCTGATGTAATCTAAAGCATGTGTTTTATGTGTGTCTGCTTTTTTTTCTGATGGCATTCTCTCTGTGTGTTCTGAGGTAATCTAAAGCATGTGTTTTATGTGTGTCTGCTTTCTTTTCTCATGGGATTCTCTCTGTGTGTTCTGATGTAATCTAAAGCATGTGTTTTATGTGTGTCTGCTTTCTCTTCTCATGGGATTCTCTCTGTGTGTTCTGATGTAATCTAAACCATGTGTTTTATGTGTGTCTGCTTTCTTTTCTCATGGGATTCTCTCTGTATGTTCTGATGTAATCTAAACCATGTGATTTATGTGTGTCTGCTTTCTTTTCTGATGGGATTCTCTCTGTGTGTTCTGCTGTAATCTAAACCATGTGTTTTATGTGTGTCTGCTTTCTTTTCTGATGGGATTCTCTCTGTGTGTTCTGATGTATGTTCTGCTGTAATCTAAACCATGTGTTTTATGTGTGTCTGCTTTCTTTTCTGATGGGATTCTCTCTGTGTGTTCTGATGTATGTTCTGCTGTAATCTAAACCATGTGTTTTATGTGTGTCTGCTTTCTTTTCTGATGGGATTCTCTCTGTGTGTTCTGATGTATGTTCTGCTGTAATCTAAACCATGTGTTTTATGTGTGTCTGCTTTCTTTTCTGATGGGATTCTCTCTGTGTGTTCTGCTGTAATCTAAACCATGTGTTTTATGTGTGTCTGCTTTCTTTTCTCATGGGATTCTCTCTGTATGTTCTGCTGTAATCTAAACCATGTGTTTTATGTGTGTCTGCTTTCTCTTCTCATGGGATTCTCTCTGTGTGTTCTGCTGTAATCTAAACCATGTGTTTTATGTGTGTCTGCTGTCTTTTCTCATGGGATTCTCTCTGTGTGTTCTGCTGTATGCTCTGCTGTAATCTAAACCATGTGTTTTATGTGTGTCTGCTTTCTCTTCTCATGGGATTCTCTCTGTGTGCTGATGTATGTTCTGCTGTAATCTAAACCATGTGTTTTATGTGTGTCTGCTTTCTCTTCTCATGGGATTCTCTCTGTGTGTTCTGATGTAATCTAAACCATGTGTTTTATGTGTGTCTGCTTTCTTTTCTCATGGGATTCTCTCTGTGTGTTCTGCTGTAATCTAAACCATGTGTTTTATGTGTGTCTGCTTTCTCTTCTCATGGGATTCTCTCTGTATTGTTCTGCTGTAATCTAAACCATGTGTTTTATGTTTGTCTGCTTTCTTTTCTCATGGGATTCTCTCTGTGTGTTCTGCTGTATGTTCTGCTGTAATCTAAACCATGTGTTTTATGTGTGTCTGCTTTCTCTTCTCATGGGATTCTCTCTGTGTGTTCTGATGTAATCTAAACCATGTGTTTTATGTGTGTCTGCTTTCTTTTCTGATGGGATTCTCTCTGTGTGTTCTGATGTATGTTCTGCTGTAATCTAAACCATGTGTTTTATGTGTGTCTGCTTTCTTTTCTCATGGGATTCTCTCTGTGTGTTCTGATGTAATCTAAACCATGTGTTTTATGTGTGTCTGCTTTCTTTTCTGATGGGATTCTCTCTGTGTGTTCTGCTGTAATCTAAACCATGTGTTTTATGTGTGTCTGCTTTCTTTTCTCATGGGATTCTCTCTGTGTGTTCTGCTGTAATCTAAACCATGTGTTTTATGTGTGTCTGCTTTCTTTTCTCATGGGATTCTCTCTGTGTGTTCTGCTGTATGTTCTGCTGTAATCTAAACCATGTGTTTTATGTCTGTCTGCTTTCTTTTCTCATGGGATTCTCTCTGTGTGTTCTGTTGTATGTTCTGCTGTAATCTAAACCATGTGTTTTATGTGTGTCTGCTTTCTTTTCTCATGGGATTCTCTCTGTGTGTTCTGATGTATGTTCTGCTGTAATCTAAACCATGTGTTTTATGTGTGTCTGCTTTCTTTTCTGATGGGATTCTCTCTGTGTGTTCTGATGTAATCTAAACCATGTGTTTTATGTGTGTCTGCTTTCTCTTCTCATGGGATTCTCTCTGTGTGTTCTGATGTAATCTAAACCATGTGTTTTATGTGTGTCTGCTTTCTTTTCTGATGGGATTCACTCTGTGTGTTCTGATGTAATCTAAACCATGTGTTTTATGTGTGTCTGCTTTCTTTTCTGATGGGATTCTCTCTGTGTGTTCTGATGTATGTTCTGCTGTAATCTAAACCATGTGTTTTATGTGTGTCTGCTTTCTCTTCTCATGGGATTCTCTCTGTATGTTCTGCTGTAATCTAAACCATGTGTTTTATGTGTGTCTGCTTTCTTTTCTCATGGGATTCTCTCTGTGTGTTCTGATGTATGTTCTGCTGTAATCTAAACCATGTGTTTTATGTGTGTCTGCTTTCTTTTCTCATGGGATTCTCTCTGTGTGTTCTGCTGTAATCTAAACCATGTGTTTTATGTGTGTCTGCTTTCTTTTCTCATGGGATTCTCTCTGTGTGTTCTGATGTAATCTAAACCATGTGTTTTATGTGTGTCTGCTTTCTTTTCTCATGGGATTCTCTCTGTGTGTTCTGATGTAATCTAAACCATGTGTTTTATGTGTGTCTGCTTTCTTTTCTCATGGGATTCTCTCTGTATGTTCTGATGTAATCTAAAGCATGTGTTTTATGTGTGTCTGCTTTCTCTTCTCATGGGATTCTCTCTGTATGTTCTGATGTAATCTAAAGCATGTGTTTTATGTGTGTCTGCTTTCTTTTCTCATGGGATTCTCTCTGTATGTTCTGATGTAATCTAAACCATGTGTTTTATGTGTGTCTGCTTTCTCTTCTCATGGGATTCTCTCTGTGTGTTCTGATGTAATCTAAAGCATGTGTTTTATGTGTGTCTGCTTTCTTTTCTGATGGGATTCTCTCTGTATGTTCTGATGTAATCTAAACCATGTGTTTTATGTGTGTCTGCTTTCTCTTCTCATGGGATTCTCTCTGTGTGTTCTGATGTATGTTCTGATGTAATCTAAAGCATGTGTTTTATGTGTGTCTGCTTTCTTTTCTCATGGGATTCTCTCTGTATGTTCTGATGTAATCTAAAGCATGTGTTTTATGTGTGTCTGCTTTCTCTTCTCATGGGATTCTCTCTGTATGTTCTGATGTAATCTAAAGCATGTGTTTTATGTGTGTCTGCTTTCTCTTCTCATGGGATTCTCTCTGTATGTTCTGATGTAATCTAAACCATGTGTTTTATGTGTGTCTGCTTTCTCTTCTCATGGGATTCTCTCTGTATGTTCTGATGTAATCTAAACCATGTGTTTTATGTGTGTCTGCTTTCTCTTCTCATGGGATTCTCTCTGTATGTTCTGATGTAATCTAAAGCATGTGTTTTATGTGTGTCTGCTTTCTTTTCTCATGGGATTCTCTCTGTATGTTCTGATGTAATCTAAAGCATGTGTTTTATGTGTGTCTGCTTTCTTTTCTCATGGGATTCTCTCTGTATGTTCTGATGTAATCTAAAGCATGTGTTTTATGTGTGTCTGTTTTCTCTTCTCATGGGATTCTCTCTGTATGTTCTGATGTAATCTAAAGCATGTGTTTTATGTGTGTCTGCTTTCTCTTCTCATGGGATTCTCTCTGTGTGTTCTGATGTAATCTAAAGCATGTGTTTTATGTGTGTCTGCTTTCTTTTCTGATGGGATTCTCTCTGTGTGTTCTGATGTAATCTAAAGCATGTGTTTTATGTGTGTCTGCTTTCTTTTCTCATGGGATTCTCTCTGTGTGTTCTGATGTAATCTAAACCATGTGTTTTATGTGTGTCTGCTTTCTCTTCTCATGGGATTCTCTCTGTATGTTCTGATGTAATCTAAAGCATGTGTTTTATGTGTGTCTGCTTTCTCTTCTCATGGGATTCTCTCTGTGTGTTCTGATGTAATCTAAAGCATGTGTTTTATGTGTGTCTACTTTCTTTTCTGATGGGATTCTCTCTGTGTGTTCTGATGTAATCTAAAGCATGTGTTTTATGTGTGTCTGCTTTCTTTTCTCATGGGATTCTCTCTGTGTGTTCTGATGTAATCTAAACCATGTGTTTTATGTGTGTCTGCTTTCTCTTCTCATGGGATTCTCTCTGTATGTTCTGATGTAATCTAAAGCATGTGTTTTATGTGTGTCTGCTTTCTCTTCTCATGGGATTCTCTCTGTGTGTTCTGATGTAATCTAAAGCATGTGTTTTATATGTGTCTGCTTTTTTTTCTGATGGGATTCTCTCTGTGTGTTCTGAGGTAATCTAAAGCATGTGTTTTATGTGTGTCTGCTTTCTTTTCTCATGGGATTCTCTCTGTGTGTTCTGATGTAATCTAAAGCATGTGTTTTATGTGTGTCTGCTTTCTCTTCTCATGGGACTCTCTCTGTGTGTTCTGATGTAATCTAAAGCATGTGTTTTATGTGTGTCTGCTTTCTTTTCTGATGGGATTCTCTCTGTGTGTTCTGATGTAATCTAAAGCATGTGTTTTATGTGTGTCTGCTTTCTTTTCTCATGGGATTCTCTCTGTGTGTTCTGATGTAATCTAAACCATGTGTTTTATGTGTGTCTGCTTTCTTTTCTGATGGGATTCTCTCTGTGTGTTCTGATGTAATCTAAACCATGTGTTTTATGTGTGTCTGCTTTCTTTTCTCATGGGATTCTCTCTGTGTGTTCTGATGTAATCTAAACCATGTGTTTTATGTGTGTCTGCTTTCTCTTCTCATGGGATTCTCTCTGTGTGTTCTGCTGTAATCTAAACCATGTGTTTTATGTGTGTCTGCTTTCTTTTTTCATGGGATTCTCTCTGTGTGTTCTGATGTAATCTAAACCATGTGTTTTATGTGTGTCTGCTTTCTTTTCTCATGGGATTCTCTCTGTGTGTTCTTTTGTAATCTAAACCATGTGTTTTATGTGTGTCTGCTTTCTTTTCTGATGGGATTCTCTCTGTGTGTTCTGATGTAATCTAAACCATGTGTTTTATGTGTGTCTGCTTTCTCTTCTCATGGGATTCTCTCTGTCTGTTCTGATGTAATCTAAACCATGTGTTTTATGTGTGTCTGCTTTCTTTTCTCATGGGATTCTCTCTGTGTGTTCTGATGTAATCTAAACCATGTGTTTTATGTGTGTCTGCTTTCTTTTCTCATGGGATTCTCTCTGTGTGTTCTGATGTAATCTAAACCATGTGTTTTATGTGTGTCTGCTTTCTTTTCTCATGGGATTCTCTGTGTGTGTTCTGATGTATGTTCTGCTGTAATCTAAACCATGTGTTTTATGTGTGTCTGCTTTCGTTTCTGATGGGATTCTCTCTGTGTGTTCTGATGTATGTTCTGCTGTAATCTAAACCATGTGTTTTATGTGTGTCTGCTTTCTTTTCTGATGGGATTCTCTCTGTGTGTTCTGATGTATGTTCTGCTGTAATCTAAACCATGTGTTTTATGTGTGTCTGCTTTTTTTTCTGATGGGATTCTCTCTGTGTGTTCTGATGTATGTTCTGCTGTAATCTAAACCATGTGTTTTATGTGTGTCTGCTTTCTTTTCTGATGGGATTCTCTCTGTGTGTTCTGATGTATGTTCTGCTGTAATCTAAACCATGTGTTTTATGTGTGTCTGCTTTCTTTTCTCATGGGATTCTCTCTGTGTGTTATGATGTATGTTCTGCTGTAATCTAAACCATGTGTTTTATGTGTGTCTGCTTTCTTTTCTCATGGGATTCTCTCTGTGTGTTCTGATGTATGTTCTGCTGTAATCTAAACCATGTGTTTTATGTGTGTCTGCTTTCTTTTCTCAATGGGATTCTCTCTGTGTGTTCTGATGTATGTTCTGCTGTAATCTAAACCATGTGTTTTATGTGTGTCTGCTTTCTTTTCTCATGGGATTCTCTCCGTGTGTTCTGATGTATGTTCTGCTGTAATCTAAACCATGTGTTTTATGTGTGTTTGCTTTCTTTTCTGATGGGATTCTCTCTGTGTGTTCTGATGTATGTTCTGCTGTAATCTAAACCATGTGTTTTATGTGTGTCTGCTTTCTTTTTTCATGGGATTCTCTCTGTGTGTTCTGATGTAATCTAAACCATGTGTTTTATGTGTGTCGCTTTCTCTTCTCATGGGATTCTCTCTGTGTGTTCTGCTGTAACCTAAAGCATGTGTTTTATGTGTGTCTGCTTTCTTTTCTCATGGGATTCTCTCTGTGTGTTCTGCTGTAATCTAAACCATGTGTTTTATGTGTGTCTGCTTTCTTTTTTCATGGGATTCTCTCTGTGTGTTCTGATGTAATCTAAACCATGTGTTTTATGTGTGTCTGCTTTCTTTTTTCATGGGATTCTCTCTGTGTGTTCTGATGTATGTTCTGCTGTAATCTAAACCATGTGTTTTATGTGTGTCTGCTTTCTTTTTTCATGGGATTCCCTCTGTGTGTTCTGATGTAATCTAAACCATGTGTTTTATGTGTGTCTGCTTTCTTTTTTCATGGGATTCTCTCTGTGTGTTCTGCTGTAATCTAAACCATGTGTTTTATGTGTGTCTGCTTTCTTTTTTCATGTGATTCTCGCTGTGTGTTCTGCTGTAATCTAAACCATGTGTTTAATGTGTGTCTGCTTTCTTTTTTCATGGGATTCTCTCTGTGTGTTCTGATGTAATCTAAACCATGTGTTTTATGTCTGTCTGCTTTCTTTTCTCATGGGATTCTCTCTGTGTGTTCTGTTGTATGTTCTGCTGTAATCTAAACCATGTGTTTTATGTGTGTCTGCTTTCTTTTCTCATGGGATTCTCTCTGTGTGTTCTGATGTATGTTCTGCTGTAATCTAAACCATGTGTTTTATGTGTGTCTGCTTTCTTTTCTGATGGGATTCTCTCTGTGTGTTCTGATGTAATCTAAACCATGTGTTTTATGTGTGTCTGCTTTCTCTTCTCATGGGATTCTCTCTGTGTGTTCTGATGTAATCTAAACCATGTGTTTTATGTGTGTCTGCTTTCTTTTCTGATGGGATTCACTCTGTGTGTTCTGATGTAATCTAAACCATGTGTTTTATGTGTGTCTGCTTTCTTTTCTGATGGGATTCTCTCTGTGTGTTCTGATGTATGTTCTGCTGTAATCTAAACCATGTGTTTTATGTGTGTCTGCTTTCTCTTCTCATGGGATTCTCTCTGTATGTTCTGCTGTAATCTAAACCATGTGTTTTATGTGTGTCTGCTTTCTTTTCTCATGGGATTCTCTCTGTGTGTTCTGATGTATGTTCTGCTGTAATCTAAACCATGTGTTTTATGTGTGTCTGCTTTCTTTTCTCATGGGATTCTCTCTGTGTGTTCTGCTGTAATCTAAACCATGTGTTTTATGTGTGTCTGCTTTCTTTTCTCATGGGATTCTCTCTGTGTGTTCTGATGTAATCTAAACCATGTGTTTTATGTGTGTCTGCTTTCTTTTCTCATGGGATTCTCTCTGTGTGTTCTGATGTAATCTAAACCATGTGTTTTATGTGTGTCTGCTTTCTTTTCTCATGGGATTCTCTCTGTATGTTCTGATGTAATCTAAAGCATGTGTTTTATGTGTGTCTGCTTTCTCTTCTCATGGGATTCTCTCTGTATGTTCTGATGTAATCTAAAGCATGTGTTTTATGTGTGTCTGCTTTCTTTTCTCATGGGATTCTCTCTGTATGTTCTGATGTAATCTAAACCATGTGTTTTATGTGTGTCTGCTTTCTCTTCTCATGGGATTCTCTCTGTGTGTTCTGATGTAATCTAAAGCATGTGTTTTATGTGTGTCTGCTTTCTTTTCTGATGGGATTCTCTCTGTATGTTCTGATGTAATCTAAACCATGTGTTTTATGTGTGTCTGCTTTCTCTTCTCATGGGATTCTCTCTGTGTGTTCTGATGTATGTTCTGATGTAATCTAAAGCATGTGTTTTATGTGTGTCTGCTTTCTTTTCTCATGGGATTCTCTCTGTATGTTCTGATGTAATCTAAAGCATGTGTTTTATGTGTGTCTGCTTTCTCTTCTCATGGGATTCTCTCTGTATGTTCTGATGTAATCTAAAGCATGTGTTTTATGTGTGTCTGCTTTCTCTTCTCATGGGATTCTCTCTGTATGTTCTGATGTAATCTAAACCATGTGTTTTATGTGTGTCTGCTTTCTCTTCTCATGGGATTCTCTCTGTATGTTCTGATGTAATCTAAACCATGTGTTTTATGTGTGTCTGCTTTCTCTTCTCATGGGATTCTCTCTGTATGTTCTGATGTAATCTAAAGCATGTGTTTTATGTGTGTCTGCTTTCTTTTCTCATGGGATTCTCTCTGTATGTTCTGATGTAATCTAAAGCATGTGTTTTATGTGTGTCTGCTTTCTTTTCTCATGGGATTCTCTCTGTATGTTCTGATGTAATCTAAAGCATGTGTTTTATGTGTGTCTGCTTTCTTTTCTCATGGGATTCTCTCTGTATGTTCTGATGTAATCTAAAGCATGATTTTATGTGTGTCTGCTTTCTCTTCTCATGGGATTCTCTCTGTATGTTCTGATGTAATCTAAAGCATGTGTTTTATGTGTGTCTGCTTTCTCTTCTCATGGGATTCTCTCTGTATGTTCTGATGTAATCTAAAGCATGTGTTTTATGTGTGTCTGCTTTCTCTTCTCATGGGATTCTCTCTGTGTGTTCTGATGTAATCTAAAGCATGTGTTTTATGTGTGTCTACTTTCTCTTCTCATGGGATTCTCTCTGTATGTTCTGATGTAATCTAAAGCATGTGTTTTATGTGTGTCTGTTTTCTCTTCTCATGGGATTCTCTCTGTATGTTCTGATGTAATCTAAAGCATGTGTTTTATGTGTGTCTGCTTTCTCTTCTCATGGGATTCTCTCTGTGTGTTCTGATGTAATCTAAAGCATGTGTTTTATGTGTGTCTGCTTTCTTTTCTGATGGGATTCTCTCTGTGTGTTCTGATGTAATCTAAAGCATGTGTTTTATGTGTGTCTGCTTTCTTTTCTCATGGGATTCTCTCTGTGTGTTCTGATGTAATCTAAACCATGTGTTTTATGTGTGTCTGCTTTCTCTTCTCATGGGATTCTCTCTGTATGTTCTGATGTAATCTAAAGCATGTGTTTTATGTGTGTCTGCTTTCTCTTCTCATGGGATTCTCTCTGTGTGTTCTGATGTAATCTAAAGCATGTGTTTTATGTGTGTCTACTTTCTTTTCTGATGGGATTCTCTCTGTGTGTTCTGATGTAATCTAAAGCATGTGTTTTATGTGTGTCTGCTTTCTTTTCTCATGGGATTCTCTCTGTGTGTTCTGATGTAATCTAAACCATGTGTTTTATGTGTGTCTGCTTTCTCTTCTCATGGGATTCTCTCTGTATGTTCTGATGTAATCTAAAGCATGTGTTTTATGTGTGTCTGCTTTCTCTTCTCATGGGATTCTCTCTGTGTGTTCTGATGTAATCTAAAGCATGTGTTTTATATGTGTCTGCTTTTTTTTCTGATGGGATTCTCTCTGTGTGTTCTGAGGTAATCTAAAGCATGTGTTTTATGTGTGTCTGCTTTCTTTTCTCATGGGATTCTCTCTGTGTGTTCTGATGTAATCTAAAGCATGTGTTTTATGTGTGTCTGCTTTCTCTTCTCATGGGACTCTCTCTGTATGTTCTGATGTAATCTAAAGCATGTGTTTTATGTGTGTCTGCTTTCTCTTCTCATGGGATTCTCTCTGTGTGTTCTGATGTAATCTAAAGCATGTGTTTTATGTGTGTCTGCTTTTTTTTCTGATGGCATTCTCTCTGTGTGTTCTGAGGTAATCTAAAGCATGTGTTTTATGTGTGTCTGCTTTCTTTTCTCATGGGATTCTCTCTGTGTGTTCTGATGTAATCTAAAGCATGTGTTTTATGTGTGTCTGCTTTCTCTTCTCATGGGATTCTCTCTGTGTGTTCTGATGTAATCTAAACCATGTGTTTTATGTGTGTCTGCTTTCTTTTCTCATGGGATTCTCTCTGTATGTTCTGATGTAATCTAAACCATGTGATTTATGTGTGTCTGCTTTCTTTTCTGATGGGATTCTCTCTGTGTGTTCTGCTGTAATCTAAACCATGTGTTTTATGTGTGTCTGCTTTCTTTTCTGATGGGATTCTCTCTGTGTGTTCTGATGTATGTTCTGCTGTAATCTAAACCATGTGTTTTATGTGTGTCTGCTTTCTTTTCTGATGGGATTCTCTCTGTGTGTTCTGATGTATGTTCTGCTGTAATCTAAACCATGTGTTTTATGTGTGTCTGCTTTCTTTTCTGATGGGATTCTCTCTGTGTGTTCTGATGTATGTTCTGCTGTAATCTAAACCATGTGTTTTATGTGTGTCTGCTTTCTTTTCTGATGGGATTCTCTCTGTGTGTTCTGCTGTAATCTAAACCATGTGTTTTATGTGTGTCTGCTTTCTTTTCTCATGGGATTCTCTCTGTATGTTCTGCTGTAATCTAAACCATGTGTTTTATGTGTGTCTGCTTTCTCTTCTCATGGGATTCTCTCTGTGTGTTCTGCTGTAATCTAAACCATGTGTTTTATGTGTGTCTGCTGTCTTTTCTCATGGGATTCTCTCTGTGTGTTCTGCTGTATGCTCTGCTGTAATCTAAACCATGTGTTTTATGTGTGTCTGCTTTCTCTTCTCATGGGATTCTCTCTGTGTGCTGATGTATGTTCTGCTGTAATCTAAACCATGTGTTTTATGTGTGTCTGCTTTCTCTTCTCATGGGATTCTCTCTGTGTGTTCTGATGTAATCTAAACCATGTGTTTTATGTGTGTCTGCTTTCTTTTCTCATGGGATTCTCTCTGTGTGTTCTGCTGTAATCTAAACCATGTGTTTTATGTGTGTCTGCTTTCTCTTCTCATGGGATTCTCTCTGTATTGTTCTGCTGTAATCTAAACCATGTGTTTTATGTTTGTCTGCTTTCTTTTCTCATGGGATTCTCTCTGTGTGTTCTGCTGTATGTTCTGCTGTAATCTAAACCATGTGTTTTATGTGTGTCTGCTTTCTCTTCTCATGGGATTCTCTCTGTGTGTTCTGATGTAATCTAAACCATGTGTTTTATGTGTGTCTGCTTTCTTTTCTGATGGGATTCTCTCTGTGTGTTCTGATGTATGTTCTGCTGTAATCTAAACCATGTGTTTTATGTGTGTCTGCTTTCTTTTCTCATGGGATTCTCTCTGTGTGTTCTGATGTAATCTAAACCATGTGTTTTATGTGTGTCTGCTTTCTTTTCTGATGGGATTCTCTCTGTGTGTTCTGCTGTAATCTAAACCATGTGTTTTATGTGTGTCTGCTTTCTTTTCTCATGGGATTCTCTCTGTGTGTTCTGCTGTAATCTAAACCATGTGTTTTATGTGTGTCTGCTTTCTTTTCTCATGGGATTCTCTCTGTGTGTTCTGCTGTATGTTCTGCTGTAATCTAAACCATGTGTTTTATGTCTGTCTGCTTTCTTTTCTCATGGGATTCTCTCTGTGTGTTCTGTTGTATGTTCTGCTGTAATCTAAACCATGTGTTTTATGTGTGTCTGCTTTCTTTTCTCATGGGATTCTCTCTGTGTGTTCTGATGTATGTTCTGCTGTAATCTAAACCATGTGTTTTATGTGTGTCTGCTTTCTTTTCTGATGGGATTCTCTCTGTGTGTTCTGATGTAATCTAAACCATGTGTTTTATGTGTGTCTGCTTTCTCTTCTCATGGGATTCTCTCTGTGTGTTCTGATGTAATCTAAACCATGTGTTTTATGTGTGTCTGCTTTCTTTTCTGATGGGATTCACTCTGTGTGTTCTGATGTAATCTAAACCATGTGTTTTATGTGTGTCTGCTTTCTTTTCTGATGGGATTCTCTCTGTGTGTTCTGATGTATGTTCTGCTGTAATCTAAACCATGTGTTTTATGTGTGTCTGCTTTCTCTTCTCATGGGATTCTCTCTGTATGTTCTGCTGTAATCTAAACCATGTGTTTTATGTGTGTCTGCTTTCTTTTCTCATGGGATTCTCTCTGTGTGTTCTGATGTATGTTCTGCTGTAATCTAAACCATGTGTTTTATGTGTGTCTGCTTTCTTTTCTCATGGGATTCTCTCTGTGTGTTCTGCTGTAATCTAAACCATGTGTTTTATGTGTGTCTGCTTTCTTTTCTCATGGGATTCTCTCTGTGTGTTCTGATGTAATCTAAACCATGTGTTTTATGTGTGTCTGCTTTCTTTTCTCATGGGATTCTCTCTGTGTGTTCTGATGTAATCTAAACCATGTGTTTTATGTGTGTCTGCTTTCTTTTCTCATGGGATTCTCTCTGTATGTTCTGATGTAATCTAAAGCATGTGTTTTATGTGTGTCTGCTTTCTCTTCTCATGGGATTCTCTCTGTATGTTCTGATGTAATCTAAAGCATGTGTTTTATGTGTGTCTGCTTTCTTTTCTCATGGGATTCTCTCTGTATGTTCTGATGTAATCTAAACCATGTGTTTTATGTGTGTCTGCTTTCTCTTCTCATGGGATTCTCTCTGTGTGTTCTGATGTAATCTAAAGCATGTGTTTTATGTGTGTCTGCTTTCTTTTCTGATGGGATTCTCTCTGTATGTTCTGATGTAATCTAAACCATGTGTTTTATGTGTGTCTGCTTTCTCTTCTCATGGGATTCTCTCTGTGTGTTCTGATGTATGTTCTGATGTAATCTAAAGCATGTGTTTTATGTGTGTCTGCTTTCTTTTCTCATGGGATTCTCTCTGTATGTTCTGATGTAATCTAAAGCATGTGTTTTATGTGTGTCTGCTTTCTCTTCTCATGGGATTCTCTCTGTATGTTCTGATGTAATCTAAAGCATGTGTTTTATGTGTGTCTGCTTTCTCTTCTCATGGGATTCTCTCTGTATGTTCTGATGTAATCTAAACCATGTGTTTTATGTGTGTCTGCTTTCTCTTCTCATGGGATTCTCTCTGTATGTTCTGATGTAATCTAAACCATGTGTTTTATGTGTGTCTGCTTTCTCTTCTCATGGGATTCTCTCTGTATGTTCTGATGTAATCTAAAGCATGTGTTTTATGTGTGTCTGCTTTCTTTTCTCATGGGATTCTCTCTGTATGTTCTGATGTAATCTAAAGCATGTGTTTTATGTGTGTCTGCTTTCTTTTCTCATGGGATTCTCTCTGTATGTTCTGATGTAATCTAAAGCATGTGTTTTATGTGTGTCTGCTTTCTTTTCTCATGGGATTCTCTCTGTATGTTCTGATGTAATCTAAAGCATGATTTTATGTGTGTCTGCTTTCTCTTCTCATGGGATTCTCTCTGTATGTTCTGATGTAATCTAAAGCATGTGTTTTATGTGTGTCTGCTTTCTCTTCTCATGGGATTCTCTCTGTATGTTCTGATGTAATCTAAAGCATGTGTTTTATGTGTGTCTGCTTTCTCTTCTCATGGGATTCTCTCTGTGTGTTCTGATGTAATCTAAAGCATGTGTTTTATGTGTGTCTACTTTCTCTTCTCATGGGATTCTCTCTGTATGTTCTGATGTAATCTAAAGCATGTGTTTTATGTGTGTCTGTTTTCTCTTCTCATGGGATTCTCTCTGTATGTTCTGATGTAATCTAAAGCATGTGTTTTATGTGTGTCTGCTTTCTCTTCTCATGGGATTCTCTCTGTGTGTTCTGATGTAATCTAAAGCATGTGTTTTATGTGTGTCTGCTTTCTTTTCTGATGGGATTCTCTCTGTGTGTTCTGATGTAATCTAAAGCATGTGTTTTATGTGTGTCTGCTTTCTTTTCTCATGGGATTCTCTCTGTGTGTTCTGATGTAATCTAAACCATGTGTTTTATGTGTGTCTGCTTTCTCTTCTCATGGGATTCTCTCTGTATGTTCTGATGTAATCTAAAGCATGTGTTTTATGTGTGTCTGCTTTCTCTTCTCATGGGATTCTCTCTGTGTGTTCTGATGTAATCTAAAGCATGTGTTTTATGTGTGTCTACTTTCTTTTCTGATGGGATTCTCTCTGTGTGTTCTGATGTAATCTAAAGCATGTGTTTTATGTGTGTCTGCTTTCTTTTCTCATGGGATTCTCTCTGTGTGTTCTGATGTAATCTAAACCATGTGTTTTATGTGTGTCTGCTTTCTCTTCTCATGGGATTCTCTCTGTATGTTCTGATGTAATCTAAAGCATGTGTTTTATGTGTGTCTGCTTTCTCTTCTCATGGGATTCTCTCTGTGTGTTCTGATGTAATCTAAAGCATGTGTTTTATATGTGTCTGCTTTTTTTTCTGATGGGATTCTCTCTGTGTGTTCTGAGGTAATCTAAAGCATGTGTTTTATGTGTGTCTGCTTTCTTTTCTCATGGGATTCTCTCTGTGTGTTCTGATGTAATCTAAAGCATGTGTTTTATGTGTGTCTGCTTTCTCTTCTCATGGGACTCTCTCTGTGTGTTCTGATGTAATCTAAAGCATGTGTTTTATGTGTGTCTGCTTTCTTTTCTGATGGGATTCTCTCTGTGTGTTCTGATGTAATCTAAAGCATGTGTTTTATGTGTGTCTGCTTTCTTTTCTCATGGGATTCTCTCTGTGTGTTCTGATGTAATCTAAACCATGTGTTTTATGTGTGTCTGCTTTCTTTTCTGATGGGATTCTCTCTGTGTGTTCTGATGTAATCTAAACCATGTGTTTTATGTGTGTCTGCTTTCTTTTCTCATGGGATTCTCTCTGTGTGTTCTGATGTAATCTAAACCATGTGTTTTATGTGTGTCTGCTTTCTCTTCTCATGGGATTCTCTCTGTGTGTTCTGCTGTAATCTAAACCATGTGTTTTATGTGTGTCTGCTTTCTTTTTTCATGGGATTCTCTCTGTGTGTTCTGATGTAATCTAAACCATGTGTTTTATGTGTGTCTGCTTTCTTTTCTCATGGGATTCTCTCTGTGTGTTCTTTTGTAATCTAAACCATGTGTTTTATGTGTGTCTGCTTTCTTTTCTGATGGGATTCTCTCTGTGTGTTCTGATGTAATCTAAACCATGTGTTTTATGTGTGTCTGCTTTCTCTTCTCATGGGATTCTCTCTGTCTGTTCTGATGTAATCTAAACCATGTGTTTTATGTGTGTCTGCTTTCTTTTCTCATGGGATTCTCTCTGTGTGTTCTGATGTAATCTAAACCATGTGTTTTATGTGTGTCTGCTTTCTTTTCTCATGGGATTCTCTCTGTGTGTTCTGATGTAATCTAAACCATGTGTTTTATGTGTGTCTGCTTTCTTTTCTCATGGGATTCTCTGTGTGTGTTCTGATGTATGTTCTGCTGTAATCTAAACCATGTGTTTTATGTGTGTCTGCTTTCGTTTCTGATGGGATTCTCTCTGTGTGTTCTGATGTATGTTCTGCTGTAATCTAAACCATGTGTTTTATGTGTGTCTGCTTTCTTTTCTGATGGGATTCTCTCTGTGTGTTCTGATGTATGTTCTGCTGTAATCTAAACCATGTGTTTTATGTGTGTCTGCTTTTTTTTCTGATGGGATTCTCTCTGTGTGTTCTGATGTATGTTCTGCTGTAATCTAAACCATGTGTTTTATGTGTGTCTGCTTTCTTTTCTGATGGGATTCTCTCTGTGTGTTCTGATGTATGTTCTGCTGTAATCTAAACCATGTGTTTTATGTGTGTCTGCTTTCTTTTCTCATGGGATTCTCTCTGTGTGTTATGATGTATGTTCTGCTGTAATCTAAACCATGTGTTTTATGTGTGTCTGCTTTCTTTTCTCATGGGATTCTCTCTGTGTGTTCTGATGTATGTTCTGCTGTAATCTAAACCATGTGTTTTATGTGTGTCTGCTTTCTTTTCTCAATGGGATTCTCTCTGTGTGTTCTGATGTATGTTCTGCTGTAATCTAAACCATGTGTTTTATGTGTGTCTGCTTTCTTTTCTCATGGGATTCTCTCCGTGTGTTCTGATGTATGTTCTGCTGTAATCTAAACCATGTGTTTTATGTGTGTTTGCTTTCTTTTCTGATGGGATTCTCTCTGTGTGTTCTGATGTATGTTCTGCTGTAATCTAAACCATGTGTTTTATGTGTGTCTGCTTTCTTTTTTCATGGGATTCTCTCTGTGTGTTCTGATGTAATCTAAACCATGTGTTTTATGTGTGTCGCTTTCTCTTCTCATGGGATTCTCTCTGTGTGTTCTGCTGTAACCTAAAGCATGTGTTTTATGTGTGTCTGCTTTCTTTTCTCATGGGATTCTCTCTGTGTGTTCTGCTGTAATCTAAACCATGTGTTTTATGTGTGTCTGCTTTCTTTTTTCATGGGATTCTCTCTGTGTGTTCTGATGTAATCTAAACCATGTGTTTTATGTGTGTCTGCTTTCTTTTTTCATGGGATTCTCTCTGTGTGTTCTGATGTATGTTCTGCTGTAATCTAAACCATGTGTTTTATGTGTGTCTGCTTTCTTTTTTCATGGGATTCCCTCTGTGTGTTCTGATGTAATCTAAACCATGTGTTTTATGTGTGTCTGCTTTCTTTTTTCATGGGATTCTCTCTGTGTGTTCTGCTGTAATCTAAACCATGTGTTTTATGTGTGTCTGCTTTCTTTTTTCATGTGATTCTCGCTGTGTGTTCTGCTGTAATCTAAACCATGTGTTTAATGTGTGTCTGCTTTCTTTTTTCATGGGATTCTCTCTGTGTGTTCTGATGTAATCTAAACCATGTGTTTTATGTCTGTCTGCTTTCTTTTCTCATGGGATTCTCTCTGTGTGTTCTGTTGTATGTTCTGCTGTAATCTAAACCATGTGTTTTATGTGTGTCTGCTTTCTTTTCTCATGGGATTCTCTCTGTGTGTTCTGATGTATGTTCTGCTGTAATCTAAACCATGTGTTTTATGTGTGTCTGCTTTCTTTTCTGATGGGATTCTCTCTGTGTGTTCTGATGTAATCTAAACCATGTGTTTTATGTGTGTCTGCTTTCTCTTCTCATGGGATTCTCTCTGTGTGTTCTGATGTAATCTAAACCATGTGTTTTATGTGTGTCTGCTTTCTTTTCTGATGGGATTCACTCTGTGTGTTCTGATGTAATCTAAACCATGTGTTTTATGTGTGTCTGCTTTCTTTTCTGATGGGATTCTCTCTGTGTGTTCTGATGTATGTTCTGCTGTAATCTAAACCATGTGTTTTATGTGTGTCTGCTTTCTCTTCTCATGGGATTCTCTCTGTATGTTCTGCTGTAATCTAAACCATGTGTTTTATGTGTGTCTGCTTTCTTTTCTCATGGGATTCTCTCTGTGTGTTCTGATGTATGTTCTGCTGTAATCTAAACCATGTGTTTTATGTGTGTCTGCTTTCTTTTCTCATGGGATTCTCTCTGTGTGTTCTGCTGTAATCTAAACCATGTGTTTTATGTGTGTCTGCTTTCTTTTCTCATGGGATTCTCTCTGTGTGTTCTGATGTAATCTAAACCATGTGTTTTATGTGTGTCTGCTTTCTTTTCTCATGGGATTCTCTCTGTGTGTTCTGATGTAATCTAAACCATGTGTTTTATGTGTGTCTGCTTTCTTTTCTCATGGGATTCTCTCTGTATGTTCTGATGTAATCTAAAGCATGTGTTTTATGTGTGTCTGCTTTCTCTTCTCATGGGATTCTCTCTGTATGTTCTGATGTAATCTAAAGCATGTGTTTTATGTGTGTCTGCTTTCTTTTCTCATGGGATTCTCTCTGTATGTTCTGATGTAATCTAAACCATGTGTTTTATGTGTGTCTGCTTTCTCTTCTCATGGGATTCTCTCTGTGTGTTCTGATGTAATCTAAAGCATGTGTTTTATGTGTGTCTGCTTTCTTTTCTGATGGGATTCTCTCTGTATGTTCTGATGTAATCTAAACCATGTGTTTTATGTGTGTCTGCTTTCTCTTCTCATGGGATTCTCTCTGTGTGTTCTGATGTATGTTCTGATGTAATCTAAAGCATGTGTTTTATGTGTGTCTGCTTTCTTTTCTCATGGGATTCTCTCTGTATGTTCTGATGTAATCTAAAGCATGTGTTTTATGTGTGTCTGCTTTCTCTTCTCATGGGATTCTCTCTGTATGTTCTGATGTAATCTAAAGCATGTGTTTTATGTGTGTCTGCTTTCTCTTCTCATGGGATTCTCTCTGTATGTTCTGATGTAATCTAAACCATGTGTTTTATGTGTGTCTGCTTTCTCTTCTCATGGGATTCTCTCTGTATGTTCTGATGTAATCTAAACCATGTGTTTTATGTGTGTCTGCTTTCTCTTCTCATGGGATTCTCTCTGTATGTTCTGATGTAATCTAAAGCATGTGTTTTATGTGTGTCTGCTTTCTTTTCTCATGGGATTCTCTCTGTATGTTCTGATGTAATCTAAAGCATGTGTTTTATGTGTGTCTGCTTTCTTTTCTCATGGGATTCTCTCTGTATGTTCTGATGTAATCTAAAGCATGTGTTTTATGTGTGTCTGCTTTCTTTTCTCATGGGATTCTCTCTGTATGTTCTGATGTAATCTAAAGCATGATTTTATGTGTGTCTGCTTTCTCTTCTCATGGGATTCTCTCTGTATGTTCTGATGTAATCTAAAGCATGTGTTTTATGTGTGTCTGCTTTCTCTTCTCATGGGATTCTCTCTGTATGTTCTGATGTAATCTAAAGCATGTGTTTTATGTGTGTCTGCTTTCTCTTCTCATGGGATTCTCTCTGTGTGTTCTGATGTAATCTAAAGCATGTGTTTTATGTGTGTCTACTTTCTCTTCTCATGGGATTCTCTCTGTATGTTCTGATGTAATCTAAAGCATGTGTTTTATGTGTGTCTGTTTTCTCTTCTCATGGGATTCTCTCTGTATGTTCTGATGTAATCTAAAGCATGTGTTTTATGTGTGTCTGCTTTCTCTTCTCATGGGATTCTCTCTGTGTGTTCTGATGTAATCTAAAGCATGTGTTTTATGTGTGTCTGCTTTCTTTTCTGATGGGATTCTCTCTGTGTGTTCTGATGTAATCTAAAGCATGTGTTTTATGTGTGTCTGCTTTCTTTTCTCATGGGATTCTCTCTGTGTGTTCTGATGTAATCTAAACCATGTGTTTTATGTGTGTCTGCTTTCTCTTCTCATGGGATTCTCTCTGTATGTTCTGATGTAATCTAAAGCATGTGTTTTATGTGTGTCTGCTTTCTCTTCTCATGGGATTCTCTCTGTGTGTTCTGATGTAATCTAAAGCATGTGTTTTATGTGTGTCTACTTTCTTTTCTGATGGGATTCTCTCTGTGTGTTCTGATGTAATCTAAAGCATGTGTTTTATGTGTGTCTGCTTTCTTTTCTCATGGGATTCTCTCTGTGTGTTCTGATGTAATCTAAACCATGTGTTTTATGTGTGTCTGCTTTCTCTTCTCATGGGATTCTCTCTGTATGTTCTGATGTAATCTAAAGCATGTGTTTTATGTGTGTCTGCTTTCTCTTCTCATGGGATTCTCTCTGTGTGTTCTGATGTAATCTAAAGCATGTGTTTTATATGTGTCTGCTTTTTTTTCTGATGGGATTCTCTCTGTGTGTTCTGAGGTAATCTAAAGCATGTGTTTTATGTGTGTCTGCTTTCTTTTCTCATGGGATTCTCTCTGTGTGTTCTGATGTAATCTAAAGCATGTGTTTTATGTGTGTCTGCTTTCTCTTCTCATGGGACTCTCTCTGTGTGTTCTGATGTAATCTAAAGCATGTGTTTTATGTGTGTCTGCTTTCTTTTCTGATGGGATTCTCTCTGTGTGTTCTGATGTAATCTAAAGCATGTGTTTTATGTGTGTCTGCTTTCTTTTCTCATGGGATTCTCTCTGTGTGTTCTGATGTAATCTAAACCATGTGTTTTATGTGTGTCTGCTTTCTTTTCTGATGGGATTCTCTCTGTGTGTTCTGATGTAATCTAAACCATGTGTTTTATGTGTGTCTGCTTTCTTTTCTCATGGGATTCTCTCTGTGTGTTCTGATGTAATCTAAACCATGTGTTTTATGTGTGTCTGCTTTCTCTTCTCATGGGATTCTCTCTGTGTGTTCTGCTGTAATCTAAACCATGTGTTTTATGTGTGTCTGCTTTCTTTTTTCATGGGATTCTCTCTGTGTGTTCTGATGTAATCTAAACCATGTGTTTTATGTGTGTCTGCTTTCTTTTCTCATGGGATTCTCTCTGTGTGTTCTTTTGTAATCTAAACCATGTGTTTTATGTGTGTCTGCTTTCTTTTCTGATGGGATTCTCTCTGTGTGTTCTGATGTAATCTAAACCATGTGTTTTATGTGTGTCTGCTTTCTCTTCTCATGGGATTCTCTCTGTCTGTTCTGATGTAATCTAAACCATGTGTTTTATGTGTGTCTGCTTTCTTTTCTCATGGGATTCTCTCTGTGTGTTCTGATGTAATCTAAACCATGTGTTTTATGTGTGTCTGCTTTCTTTTCTCATGGGATTCTCTCTGTGTGTTCTGATGTAATCTAAACCATGTGTTTTATGTGTGTCTGCTTTCTTTTCTCATGGGATTCTCTGTGTGTGTTCTGATGTATGTTCTGCTGTAATCTAAACCATGTGTTTTATGTGTGTCTGCTTTCGTTTCTGATGGGATTCTCTCTGTGTGTTCTGATGTATGTTCTGCTGTAATCTAAACCATGTGTTTTATGTGTGTCTGCTTTCTTTTCTGATGGGATTCTCTCTGTGTGTTCTGATGTATGTTCTGCTGTAATCTAAACCATGTGTTTTATGTGTGTCTGCTTTTTTTTCTGATGGGATTCTCTCTGTGTGTTCTGATGTATGTTCTGCTGTAATCTAAACCATGTGTTTTATGTGTGTCTGCTTTCTTTTCTGATGGGATTCTCTCTGTGTGTTCTGATGTATGTTCTGCTGTAATCTAAACCATGTGTTTTATGTGTGTCTGCTTTCTTTTCTCATGGGATTCTCTCTGTGTGTTATGATGTATGTTCTGCTGTAATCTAAACCATGTGTTTTATGTGTGTCTGCTTTCTTTTCTCATGGGATTCTCTCTGTGTGTTCTGATGTATGTTCTGCTGTAATCTAAACCATGTGTTTTATGTGTGTCTGCTTTCTTTTCTCAATGGGATTCTCTCTGTGTGTTCTGATGTATGTTCTGCTGTAATCTAAACCATGTGTTTTATGTGTGTCTGCTTTCTTTTCTCATGGGATTCTCTCCGTGTGTTCTGATGTATG
The DNA here is from genome assembly GCA_030765065.1 of Deroplatys truncata. Taxonomy (NCBI): domain Eukaryota; kingdom Metazoa; phylum Arthropoda; class Insecta; order Mantodea; family Mantidae; genus Deroplatys; species Deroplatys truncata. The sequence goes on along the minus strand of CM060987.1, from coordinate 1,792,844 downwards.
TTCTGCTGTAATCTAAACCATGTGTTTTATGTGTGTTTGCTTTCTTTTCTGATGGGATTCTCTCTGTGTGTTCTGATGTATGTTCTGCTGTAATCTAAACCATGTGTTTTATGTGTGTCTGCTTTCTTTTTTCATGGGATTCTCTCTGTGTGTTCTGATGTAATCTAAACCATGTGTTTTATGTGTGTCGCTTTCTCTTCTCATGGGATTCTCTCTGTGTGTTCTGCTGTAACCTAAAGCATGTGTTTTATGTGTGTCTGCTTTCTTTTCTCATGGGATTCTCTCTGTGTGTTCTGCTGTAATCTAAACCATGTGTTTTATGTGTGTCTGCTTTCTTTTTTCATGGGATTCTCTCTGTGTGTTCTGATGTAATCTAAACCATGTGTTTTATGTGTGTCTGCTTTCTTTTTTCATGGGATTCTCTCTGTGTGTTCTGATGTATGTTCTGCTGTAATCTAAACCATGTGTTTTATGTGTGTCTGCTTTCTTTTTTCATGGGATTCCCTCTGTGTGTTCTGATGTAATCTAAACCATGTGTTTTATGTGTGTCTGCTTTCTTTTTTCATGGGATTCTCTCTGTGTGTTCTGCTGTAATCTAAACCATGTGTTTTATGTGTGTCTGCTTTCTTTTTTCATGTGATTCTCGCTGTGTGTTCTGCTGTAATCTAAACCATGTGTTTAATGTGTGTCTGCTTTCTTTTTTCATGGGATTCTCTCTGTGTGTTCTGATGTAATCTAAACCATGTGTTTTATGTGTGTCTGCTTTCTTTTTTCATGGGATTCTCTCTGTGTGTTCTGATGTAATCTAAACCATGTGTTTTATGTGTGTCTGCTTTCTTTTTTCATGGGATTCTCTCTGTGTGTTCTGATGTATGTTCTGCTGTAATCTAAACCATGTGTTTTATGTGTGTCTGCTTTCTTTTTTCTTGGGATTCTTTCTGTGTGTTCTGATGTAATCTAAACCATGTGTTTTATGTGTGTCTGCTTTCTTTTTTCATGGGATTCTCTCTGTGTGTTCTGCTGTAATCTAAACCATGTGTTTTATGTGTGTCTGCTTTCTTTTTTCATGGGATTCTCTCTGTGTGTTCTGCTGTAATCTAAACCATGTGTTTTATGTGTGTCTGCTTTCTTTTCTCATGGGATTCTCTCTGTGTGTTCTGCTGTAATCTAAACCATGTGTTTTATGTGTGTCTGCTTTCTTTTTTCATGGGATTCTCTCTGTGTGTTCTGCTGTAATCTAAACCATGTGTTTTATGTGTGTCTGCTTTCTTTTCTCATGGGATTCTCTCTGTGTGTTCTGTTGTATGTTCTGCTGTAATCTAAACCATGTGTTTTATGTGTGTCTGCCTTCTTTTCTCATGGGATTCTCTCTGTGTGTTCTGATGTAATCTAAACCATGTGTTTTATGTGTGTCTGCTTTCTTTTCTCATGGGATTCTCTCTGTGTGTTCTGCTGTAATCTAAACCATGTGTTTTATGTGTGTCTGCTTTCTTTTCTCATGGGATTCTCTCTGTGTGTTCTGCTGTAATCTAAACCATGTGTTTTATGTGTGTCTGCTTTCTTTTTTCATGGGATTCTCTCTGTGTGTTCTGCTGTAATCTAAACCATGTGTTTTATGTGTGTCTGCTTTCTTTTCTCATGGGATTCTCTCTGTGTGTTCTGCTGTAATCTAAACCATGTGTTTTATGTGTGTCTGCTTTCTTTTTTCATGGGATTCTCTCTGTGTGTTCTGATGTAATCTAAACCATGTGTTTTATGTGTGTCTGCTTTCTTTTCTGATGGGATTCTCTCTGTGTGTTCTGATGTAATCTAAACCATGTGTTTTATGTGTGTCTGCTTTCTTTTCTCATGGGATTCTCTCTGTGTGTTCTGATGTAATCTAAACCATGTGTTATATGTGTGTCTGCTTTCTTTTCTCATGGGATTCTCTCTGTGTGTTCTGATGTAATCTAAACCATGTGTTTTATGTGTGTCTGCGTTCTTTTCTAATGGGATTCTCTCTGTGTGTTCTGATGTAATCTAAACCATGTGTTTTATGTGTGTCTGCTTTCTTTTCTCATGGGATTCTCTCTGTGTGTTCTGATGTAATCTAAACCATGTGTTTTATGTGTGTCTGCTTTCTTTTCTCATGGGATTCTCTCTGTGTGTTCTGATGTAATCTAAACCATGTGTTTTATGTGTGTCTGCTTTCTTTTCTGATGGGATTCTCTCTGTGTGTTCTGATGTAATCTAAACCATGTGTTTTATGTGTGTCTGCTTTCTTTTCTCATGGGATTCTCTCTGTGTGTTCTGATGTAATCTAAACCATGTGTTTTATGTGTGTCTGCTTTCTTTTCTCATGGGATTCTCTCTGTGTGTTCTGATGTAATCTAAACCATGTGTTTTATGTGTGTCTGCTTTCTTTTCTGATGGGATTCTCTCTGTGTGTTCTGATGTAATCTAAACCATGTGTTTTATGTGTGTCTGCTTTCTTTTTTGATGGGATTCTCTCTGTATGTTCTGATGTAATCTAAACCATGTGTTTTATGTGTGTCTGCTTTCTTTTCTCATGGGATTCTCTCTGTGTGGTCTGTTGTATGTTCTGCTGTAATCTAAACCATGTGTTTTATGTGTGTCTGCCTTCTTTTCTCATGGGATTCTCTCTGTGTGTTCTGATGTAATCTAAACCATGTGTTTTATGTGTGTCTGCTTTCTTTTCTCATGGGATTCTCTCTGTGTGTTCTGCTGTAATCTAAACCATGTGTTTTATGTGTGTCTGCTTTCTGTTCTCATGGGATTCTCTCTGTGTGTTCTGATGTATGTTCTGCCGTAATCTAAACCATGTGTTTTATGTGTGTCTGCTTTCTTTTATCATGGGATTCTCTCTGTGTGTTCTGATGTATGTTCTGGTGTAATCTAAACCATGTGTTTTATGTGTGTCTGCGTTCTTTTCTGATGGGATTCTCTTTGTGTGTTCTGATGTATGTTCTGCTGTAATCTAAACCATGTGTTTTATGTGTGTCTGCGTTCTTTTCTGATGGGATTCTCTTTGTGTGTTCTGATGTAATCTAAACTATGTGTTTTATGTGTGTCTGCTTTCTTTTCTCATGGGATTCTCTTTGTGTGTTCTGATGTAATCTAAACCATGTGTTTTATGTGTGTCTGCTTTCTTTTCTCATGGGATTCTCTCTGTGTGTTTTGATGTATGTTCTGCTGTAATCTAAACCATGTGTTTTATGTGTGTCTGCGTTCTTTTCTGATGGGATTCTCTTTGTGTGTTCTGATGTATGTTCTGGTGTAATCTTAACCATGTGTTTTATGTGTGTCTGCGTTCTTTTCTCATGGGATTCTCTCTGTGTGTTCTGATGTATGTTCTGGTGTAATCTAAACCATGTGTTTTATGTGTGTCTGCGTTCTTTTCTGATGGGATTCTCTTTGTGTGTTCTGATGTATGTTCTGGTGTAATCTAAACCATGTGTTTTATGTGTGTCTGCGTTCTTTTCTCATGGGATTCTCTCTGTGTGTTCTGATGTATGTTCTGGTGTAATCTAAACCATGTGTTTTATGTGTGTCTGCGTTCTTTTCTGATGGGATTCTCTTTGTGTGTTCTGATGTATGTTCTGCTGTAATTTAAACCATGTTTTTTATGTGTGTCTGCGTTCTTTTCTGATGGGATTCTCTTTGTGTGTTCTGATGTATGTTCTGGTGTAATCTAAACCATGTGTTTTATGTGTGTCTGCGTTCTTTTCTGATGGGATTCTCTTTGTGTGTTCTGATGTATGTTCTGCTGTAATTTAAACCATGTGTTTTATGTGTGTCTGCGTTCTTTTCTGATGGGATTCTCTCTGTGTGTTTTGATGTATGTTCTGCTGTAATCTAAACCATGTGTTTTATGTGTGTCTGCGTTCTTTTCTGATGGGATTCTCTTTGTGTGTTCTGATGTATGTTCTGCTGTAATCTAAACCATGTGTTTTATGTGTGTCTGCGTTCTTTTCTGATGGGATTCTCTTTGTGTGTTTTGATGTATGTTCTGCTGTAATCTAAACCATGTGTTTTAGGTGTGTCTGCTTTCTTTTCTGATGGGATTCTCTTTGTGTGTTTTGATGTATGTTCTGCTGTAATCTAAACCATGTGTTTTATGTGTGTCTGCTTTCTTTTCTGATGGGATTCTCTTTGTGTGTTTTGATGTATGTTCTGCTGTAATCTAAACCATGTGTTTTATGTGTGTCTGCTTTCTTTTCTGATGGGATTCTCTTTGTGTGTTTTGATGTATGTTCTGCTGTAATCTAAACCATGTGTTTTATGTGTGTCTGCTTTCTTTTCTGATGGGATTCTCTTTGTGTGTTTTGATGTATGTTCTGCTGTAATCTAAACCATGTGTTTTATGTGTGTCTGCATCTTTTCTGATGGGATTCCGTGTCTGTGTTCAGATATACTGAAAAATGCAGTGTTACTAAAATATCTTACTTCATTAAATCAATACAGCCAACAGACGTGTTCATCTCTTAAAATACACACACTAAGTACTAAGTCGTTAATATGATTATTACCAGCCTAAAGTTTAAGTGTAATTGCTACAAGGGTAGCTGGACAGTGTTGCATTTGGAACACAACAGCCTTCTTCCCTCATCAAACAATAATTGAAGGCAGGCATCCTTAACATTGTAGCATACTATGAGATCAATTTTATTAATTGGAGCAGCCATTTCTAGATATTCTAAATATATGGTCTTTCAACTAGTGTGTCCTATCTTTGAACTTAAATAAAACACGTTCTATAAATGATAGAGGTTTATTTTGTTTTTATTTTGGAACATACTGTCTCACCACCCCCTTTCTAGGGGTGAGCACGACTGGAGGAGTAGTAATAAATAGGCGAGCGGGCTCACTTACCTTCCATTTTATTCATTTTGGGGGATTACAAATAATGCTCAACCAACAGCCTGTGAATATTATTATCTATGAATAACATGATTCCTTACCTGTGGATTGCAATGTGACGACCCAACCTGATGTCTAGCTGAAAGAGGACATCTTCCTCTAAGATTATTAATCTTCAGCCCTATAGAGTCACGCACAAGCGTCGGCTCAGACAACAAGCCGGACGTTACTATCTCTTAAATAAGATTCATTCCTTCTTAGAGGGATCCAACAATCCATATACGGAGGTTAACAACTATCGGATGATGTTTAATGTACCAATGTCTTAGGCTGACGTAAGTGATCATCGTTCAGCAACATGCACCATTCTTTGCAGAAGGATGATGACGGCTTGGGTTTAACACCGGAAGTGGTAAACCACACTATCCATAATGTGACTTAGAAATCTCCGTTTGCAAGCATATGAAAGCTTTAAGAGAAATATATGTATTGAAATCGTATTTAATCTATTATTTAAATATTCTCACTAATGGATTAGACATCAGGTTGGCGCATCACATACCGCCGCACCTTAAAAACGATGCCGACCTCGGCATACCATGAAAAAAACCTATCCAGAGTTCCTCTAGGAAACAGCAGAATATGTTAAGGCGGTTCACCATACGAGCGGCCAGAGGGACCTGCTCCAAAGTGACACACGAGTCAAAAATGGTGACCACGCAAACCTATACAAAAGTACTGTGGGTTAGACTAAGGGAATGACAAACAATAGTATTACCGAAAAACTGGAACACTGTGTAAAAATTGTAGACATAGGTAACAAAACATAAGTAAACATCAAAGAATACAATGTACAGAAGTCAATTAACTAGTGATACAGTAAAATTTAGCATATTCAGCACCTAAAAAACAAAACAATCCTGAAAAAAATGGAGAGGGGTGGAGGGAATTGTTTATAGTGGTGGCGAGATAACATTAGAATGTCACTGTGACTTGTCATAAGTGTATGTGGCGGGATATGAACGTAGGACACTTTGTTTTACGTAGTTGTGGCTGGAAGGCATTATCACAACCTCAGAGCTCCACGGCCGCTAGTTTCTGCTAAGTCTGATATGTAGCATGGCCGCAGAACTACTGATTACATTATCATATTAACAGTGGATCCTGTGTGCAGTTTCCAAAGTAGAAATGTCCAGAAGATTGACTGCACTGCGTAAACTGGAGACATTGGCAAAAATAATTCACAATATCCAATTGCAGGTATGCTGAGTACTCCCTGCCCTTCCAATTAGTGATTCCTCAGGCAGTCCAGTGTCGTCATTGGTTAATCTCGAACCACCATCATCGGGAGGAAATGAAAATAAAATAGGAAAGAGAAAAAAACGAGACTACTGTCCGGTAAATTAGGTAGGAAATATTCTAGGTTCAAGATATGGGTGAGGTAAGGATCTTTGGAATGGAGAAACCAGAAATTTCTGTGACACTCTTGTCGAAGGGGGTAGGGTGTTTCACATGTGGAAAATTTACACGAGGTAGGGCCAGGTGCCTGGGCAGTTACTAATAGATATGTCTTCAAAATGACAACATATTCTAAAGTTGTAGAATATGAAAACAAACAAATACTGATAATTAACAGACGTTTCAAGTGAAGGATAAATTATACAAATAATAAAACTTGCAAAAAGAGTTCAACAATGAAAAACTGCTTGTTCACACGAATCAAGGAACGTGCGTTATTTTTAATGTGTACTGTCGTACCAAAAGTTGTATGAACTGATTATCATTGCTGTAACAATGGGGTTTTCTGCAAATTTTATTTTAGATTAGATTAGATTGTATTCTGTGAGTTCACTAGCAGCCGTAAAGGCTTGTGAACATAGAACATGTCAAGGAAATGTACAAAAATTACTTATAAACATAAATATTACACAGAATATGGAACATTTGAAATAAAATAGACACATACTATATGCGTGTCAAGGAAATGTACAATAAAGTTACATATATACATAAATATTACATAGTATACAGAACATTTAAAATAAAATAAAGACATATTATATACAAAATGAAGCAAAACAAGTGTAATTTTGTACAGAGTTGAATACCTCCTTACTGTTATAAGGTTAACATACGTATAGGCAAGAACAATTATTTTAACATTCACTAGAATTTTACCTTTGTTCGTCTGATCATTTTGTTCTATTTGATTTGTAATGCATAGCATTTACTGTCAGTTCTTAATATACATACATTTAAATAGCTTCATTAATTCTAGAGCAGACATTAAATATGACTGGCAATTGTCATTAATATTTACTAATACTACTTACAGAGCTATATAAGTATTATCATCAGGATAATTTGTCATTCAGATAATCTCGTACAGAATAATATGCTTTTGAGCATAGGTACCTTTTAACAGCAGTTTTAAAGACATTGAAATTGTCAACTTTTCTCTTAAGATCATTAGGGAGAGTATTAAATATTTTTATGGTCTCGTAATATACACCTTTCTGGAAGCAAGAAAGCTTTGCACTGGGATGATGGATGTTACCCTTTTGTCTAGTGTTTATCTCATGAATTTCCAGGTTTGTAATAAATGTGGCTAGATTGCTTACATAGAATTTTAAGATTGAAAATATATACAAGCAAGGTAGGGTTAATATCTTCTACGTCTTTGTGCAAGCTTGTTAGTCACAACTAAACTTCCCCCCAGGGGCTCACCTTTTGTGAGTACGGGTTAGGCGCACCCGGGGTACCCGAGCCATCCATAGCCATTTTCACCCTTTCATCCCCGTCCGGTCGAGGTGGGTTCGTTCTCGTGACCGGGGGACTCAAGGTAGGCTCTCGTGCATTCTGTGCATTTCATTTCACGTCGCCCCTCGCCATCGCTTCTTTCTTCTCTTCTGTTTATGCACATTTCGCCCCACGCCCATTCATTTACACGTCTCTTTTACTTCTTCGCCGGCCTACCTTGAGTGCGAAACGCCCACACACTTTTAGTTTCTTTTAACCTTTTATTTTAATCCTCCGTGGACACAGCCTGACGGATACCCGCGCACTGGGTGCGCAGCTGGGTGATTGGGTAACGGCGTCATCCCCACCACCCGGGGTCGTCATGTAGGGTGTGGTTCGTATCCGCTGTTCAACTGCAGTCCCGCGGGGGGGTCATTGCATGAGCTGCTGACTTCCGACGGCGATTGGGTCCCTCTGTCTATGTTCTGGGAGGTGTGACCCTGGGGAGAGCTAGGTATAGATAGGCCACTCACCCAAGCCGGGGTAACGCCCGGGAAGTCAGAGCCCGAGGTCGCAGACGGTTGCAATGGTGGAGGATTTTTTTCGCTATGGAGCACCCTTTCTCCATTATAAACAACAAGCGCCGAAAAACTTTAGTAACAGAAGTAGCACCGCCAACAGCTGGTTGTTACTTAGTGATTACCCGTACAGAGGAGGGACAATCATTCCAGAAGGTGAACCCTTTTATCATCCAGAAGGGCATTGACTCAATTGCTGGTCCGGTTCTTTCCTGCACTCGGCTTCGTAATGGTTCGTTATTAGTTCAAAGCAAATCCGAGGGACAAAGTAAGTCCTTGTTGAGCGCCACGCTTCTCCACGGTTATCCTATCCGTGTTGAGAAGCACCGCACCTTGAAATCTTGTAGAGGCGTTGTCACCACGCATAGCCAAGATGGCATCTCTGACGAAGACCTGGTGGAATATCTTGCAGACCAGAGGGTGACAGCGGTTCATCGAGTGCAGGCCAAACGCGACGGCGTGTTGGTACCCACTCGTACCCTGTTTATTACATTTGATGGCGTCGATCTGCCCACGAGCATTTCCGCAGGGTACGAACGGATTTCTGTGAGGCCTTATATTCCTACACCTCTGCGTTGTTTTAAATGCCAACGTTTTGGGCATACGCAAGTCTCATGTAAGAGTGCCGTTAACATCTGTGCAACATGTAGCCAGCCCTCACACGAAGGTACCTGTTCAACAGCCCCCGTCTGCGTTAATTGTAAAGGGTCTCATTCTGCTTCGTTTGCCGACTGTCCGCGGTACTTGGACGAGAAGGCGATCCAGGAGATCCGGGTAAAGGAAAAACTCTCCTTCGCTGAAGCCCGGAGGCGTTACCATGCGCGCCAACCTTCACTCCTGCGATCTGGCACATTTAGTTCTGTTGTTGCCTCGCCAGTACCACGAGTAGATGCCGAAACTCAGACCTGGACCATGACTGGATTAACCGCCACTAACATCAGGCCGTCCATTAAAGCTACTGTTACCAAGCCCTATAAACCTGGTCCAAAGTCCATGAAGTCGCAAGCCGCTGAAAAGAAGCCCAAGCAGAAACTTCGTAGGGAAGATTTTTTGAAAGACCCTCCGCGTGCGCGCGGTAACAAAAGTTCACCTTCTCCTCCTCGGAGGTCGCTGTCCCAGGAAGGTCCTGGGACAAGCCGCGCTCAGCGCCACCCAGAACCGATTCACGGCGCTTGAATCGGTTTTTGGCACTGAGCGCGTGGGCCCTCCCTCCGAGGAAGCTATGGAGTCTGACCAACTCCATACAAAAAGCCCGAGCCCAAAGGTTAAACAAAAGGTGATTTTAAGCCGCCCTTCTAAATAGACAGTTTATCCCCTTTTTCTTAATGGCTATCCTGACCTGGAATGTACGTGGTGTACGATCGCATAGGGCGGAACTGCAACTTTTATTGCGTTCCCATTCGCTTATGGTCGTATGTTTGCAGGAGACTAAGCTTCGCCCTCACGATCCTTTTGATCTGCGAGGATATACTCCGGTTCGCTACGACCTTGAACCGGAGGAGGGTACTCCTGCTCATGGAGGTGTCATGTTGTTGGTGCGTAACGACGCTCATTTTAAACCTGTCACACTTACATCCGACTTGCAAGCTGTTGCCGTTCGCCTTCACTTACCCGGCTTTTTGTTTTCTGTTTGCTCTGTGTATTCACCTCCATCGTCTCCCCTCGCTCCCGCGGACATTCGAGCTCTCCTGTCCTCTCTCCCAACACCATTTCTTCTGTTGGGAGATTTTAACGCCCATCATCCCCTGTGGGGTTCGCCAAGGGCTTGTGCGAGGGGAACTCTTCTTTCCGACATTTTTGAGCAGTTCAATCTTTCCATCCTCAATACAGGTGCACCTACTTTTATTTCTGATTCTTCTGGTACATTCTCTCACCTGGACCTTGCCATTTGCTCACTCCAGCTTGCTCATCGTCTTCAGTGGAACGTCGTCGCTGACACCTACTCCAGCGACCATTACCCCTGCATCGTTTCTCTTCTGTCGCACCACGTACAACATTCCAGAGTACCTACCTGGTTATTCCCAAAAGCCGACTGGAGCTTCTATTCCAGCCTCGTGCATTTTTACGATCAGCCCTTCTCCGACATTAATCAACTAGTGCAGCACCTTACGTCTACGATTTTCTCTGCCGCCGAACGCGCAATTCCCCGTTCATCCTCTCAACCTCGGCGGCCACCTGTTCCATGGTGGAACGAGGATTGTCGGGACGCCGTTCGTGCCCGTAGAACTGCACTTAGGGTGTTTCGGCGACACCCTACACTTGATAATTTGGTGACTTTTAAACAATCGCGCGCCAGGGCTGCGTCGCATTATTCAGGATAGCAAGAAGGCGTCGTGGGCTCGTTTTGTTGAGTCTTTTAATCGCTTTACGCCTTCATCTGTTGTTTGGGATAAACTTCGTCGCTTCTCAGGTAAAGTGTCGCATTGTACTGTTTCTGGCCTTCAGGTTTCCAATGCCACTATAGTGGATCCGGCTGCCATCGCTAACACCCTAGGATCTGCCTTTGAGGCGGTTTCCTGTTCAGACAGTTTTTCCGCCGGTTTTCGCTGTATTAAGGACCGGCTGGATTCCGCACCATATACTTTTCGGTCTGGTAACACCGAATGTTATAACGAACTTTTTACAATGAGGGAGCTGGAGCACGCTCTTCATTGCTCTGGGCACTCCGCTCCTGGGCCGGACGGCATTCATGTCCTGATGTTAAAGCACCTTTCAGCCGACAGTAAACTCTTTCTCTTACAGGTCTATAACCGTATTTGGCAAGACGGCATTTTTCCTTCCGTTTGGCGCGAAGCCACCATTGTCCCTATTCTGAAGCCTGGGAAGGATCGCCAACTACCTTCCAGCTACCGCCCTATCTCCCTCACCAGTTGCATTTGCAAGGTGATGGAGCGCATGATCAACGGGCGGTTGACATGGTGGCTTGAGTCTCAGAAACTTTTAGCGAACGCTCAGTGCGGATTTCGTCGGTATCGCTCTACCGTCGATGCCCCTCAGGGGCTCACCTTATGTGAGTACGGGTTTTTGGCGCACCCGGGGGTTCCCGAGCCACTCATCGCCACATTCATCCTCTCACCCCCATCCGGTCGAGGTGGGTTCTTCTCGTGACCGGTGGACCCAAGGTAGGCTCTCGTGCGTTCTTTGCATTCCATCCATACCGCACCTCACCATCGTTTCTTTCTTCCCCTATCACTTTCCGGCCATTTCGCACCACGACATTCGCATATCTCTCTTTTTCTTCCCCGCCGGCCTACCTTGCGTGCGAAACGCCCACACAGTTTTAGTTTCTTTTATCTTTTTATTTAAATCCTCCGTGGACACAGCCTGACGGATACCCGCGCACCGCGTGCGCAGCTGGGTGAGTGGGTAATGGCGTCATCCCCACCACCCGGGGTCGTCATGTAGGGTTTGTGTTCGTATCCGCTGTTCAACTGCAGTCCCGCGGGGGGGCCATTGCATGAGCTGCTGACTTCTGACGGCGATTGGGTCCCTCTGTCTATGTTCTGGGAGGTGTGACCCTGGGGTGAGTCTGGTATAGATAGGCCACTCACCCAAGCCGGGGTAACGCCCGAGAAGTCAGAGCCCGAGGTCGGAGACGGTTGCAATGGTGGAGGATTTATTTCGCTATGGAGCACCCTTCCTCCATTAATACTAACAAGCGCCGAAAAGTTTATGTAACAGAAGTGACACCACCGACAACTGGTTGTTACTTGGTCATTTCACGAACCGAAGAAGGACAAAGCTTTGAGAAGGTGAACCCTTTCATCATTCAAAAGGGCATTGATGCAATTGCTGGTGCGGTTCAGTCCTGCACTCGTCTACGGAATGGTTCCTTATTAGCCCAAACGAAATCCGATCAGCAAAGTAAGACCTTGTTGCGCGCTACGCTTCTCCACGGCTATCCCATCCGTGTGGAGAAGCACCGCACATTGAACTCCTGTCGAGGCGTTATTACCACCCATAGCCTCGATGGTATATCGGACGAGGACCTGGTAGAATATCTTGCAGACCAGAAGGTGACAGCGGTCCATCGAGTGCAGGCCAAACGCGACGGCGTATTGGTACCCACTCGTACCCTGTTTATTACATTTGATGGCGTCGATCTGCCCACGAGCATTTCCGCAGGGTACGAACGGATTTCTGTGAGGCCTTATATTCCTAGACCTCTGCGTTGTTTTAAATGCCAACGTTTTGGGCATACGCAAGTCTCCTGTAAGAGTGCCGTTAACATCTGTGCAACATGTAGCCAGCCCTCACACGAAGGTACCTGTTCAACAGCCCCCGTCTGCGTTAATTGTAAAGGGTCACATTCTGCTTCGTTTGCCGACTGTCCGCGGTATTTGGACGAGAAGGCGATCCAGGAGATCCGGGTAAAGGAAAAACTCTCCTTCGCTGAAGCCCGGAGGCGTTTCCATGCGCGCCAACCTTCACTCCTGCGATCTGGCACATTTAGTTCTGTTGTTGCCTCGCCAGTACCACGAGTAGATGCCGAAACTCAGACCTGGACCTTGACTGGATTAACCGCCACTACCATCCGGCCGTCTATTAAGGCTACAGTTACCAAGCCGTATAAACCTGGTCCCAAGTCAATGAAGTCGCAAGCCGTTGAAAAGAAGCCCAAGCAGAAACTTCGTAGGGAAGATTTTTTAAAAGACCCTCCGCGTGCGCGCGGTAACAAAGGTTCACCTTCTCCTCCTCGGAGGTCGCTGTCCCAGGATGGTCCTGGGACAAGCCGCGCTCAGCGGCACCCTTCACCCATCGCCACCCAGAACCGATTCACGGCGCTTGAATCGGTTTCTGGCACTGAGCGCGTGGGCCCTCCCTCCGAGGAAGCTATGGAGTCTGACCAACTCCATACAAAAAGCCCGAGCCCAAAGGTTAAACAAAAGGTAATTTTAAGCCGCCCTTCTAAATAGACAGTTTATCCCCTTATTCTCCATGGCTATCCTGACCTGGAATGTACGTGGTGTACGATCGCATAGGGCGGAACTGCAACTTTTATTGCGTTCCCATTCGCCTATGGTCGTATGTTTGCAGGAGACTAAGCTTCGCCCTCACGATCCTTTTGATCTCCGAGGATATACTCCGGTTCGCTACGACCTTGAACCAGAGGAGGGTACTCCTGCTCATGGAGGTGTCATGTTCTTAGTGCGTAACGACGTTCATTTTACACCTGTCACACTTACATCCGACTTGCAAGCTGTTGCCGTTCGCCTTCACTTACCCGGCTTTTTGTTTTCTGTTTGCTCTGTATATTCACCTCCATCGTTTCCCCTCGCTCCCGCGGACATTCGAGCTCTCCTGTCCGCTCTCCCAACACCATTTCTTCTGTTGGGAGATTTTAATGCCCATCACCCACTATGGGGTTCGCCAAGGGCTTGTGCGAGGGGAACTCTTCTTTCCGACATTTTTTATCAGTTCAATCTTTCCATCCTCAATACAGGTGCACCTACTTTTATTTCTGATTCTTCCGGTACATTCTCTCACCTGGACCTTGCCATATGCTCAATCCAGCTTGCACATCGTCTTCAGTGGAACGTCGTCGCTGACACCTACTCCAGCGACCATTTCCCCTGCATCGTTTCTCTTCTGTCGCACCACGTACAGCATTCCAGAGTACCTACCTGGATATTCGCAAAAGCCGACTGGAGCTTGTATTCCAGCATCGTGCATTTTGACGACCAGCCCTTCTCCGACATTAATCAACTAGTGCAGCACCTTACGTCTATTATTTTCTCAGCCGCCGAACGTGCAATACCCCGTTCATCCTCCCAACCTCGGCGGCCACCTGTTCCGTGGTGGAACGAGGATTGTCGGGACGCCGTTCGTGCCCGTAGGACTGCACTTAGGGTGTTTCGGCGCCACCCTACACTTGATAATTTGGTGACTTTTAAACAATCGCGCGCCAGGGCTCGTCGCATTATTCAGGATAGCAAGAAGGCATCCTGGGCTCGTTTTGTCGAGTCTTTTAATCGTTTTACGCCTTCATCCGTTGTATGGGATAAACTTCGTCGCTTCTCAGGTAAAGTGTCACATTGTACTGTTTCTGGCCTTCAGGTTTCTAATGCCACCATAGTGGATCCGGCTGCCATCGCTAACACTCTGGGTTCTGCCTTTGAGGCGGTTTCCAGTTCAGACCATTATTCCGCCGGCTTTCGCTCTATTAAGGACCGGCAGGATTCCGCATCATATACTTTTCGGTCTGCTAATGATGAATGCTATAACGAACTATTCACAATGAGGGAGCTGGAGCACGCTCTTCATTGCTCTCGGCACTCCGCTCCCGGGCCGGACGGCATTCATGTCCTGATGTTAAAGAACCTTTCAGCCGACAGTAAACTCTTTCTCTTACAGGTCTATAACCGTATTTGGCAAAACGGCATTTTTCCTTCCGTTTGGCGCGAAGCCACCATTGTCCCTATCGCCAACTACCTTCCAGCTACCGCCCTATCTCCCTCACCAATTGCATTTGCAAGGTGATGGAGCGCATGATCAACGGGCGGTTGACATGGTGGCTTGAGTCTCAGAAACTTCTAGCGAACGCTCAGTGCGGGTTTCGTCGCTATCGCTCTACCGTCGACCATCTGGTGTCCTTGTCGACGCATATTATGAATGGATTTCTGAGAAAGTGTCAAACCGTGGCTGTATTTTTTGACCTGGAGAAAGCTTATGACACTTGTTGGAGGGGCGGCATTTTACGTACACTTCACGATTGGAATATCCGCGGTCGTCTTCCCATATTTCTTCGGGAGTTTATGACGGACCGCGTCTTTCGTGTACGTGTGGGCTCGGTTTTATCTCGTCGTTTTATTCAAGAGAACGGAGTACCGCAGGGCTCTGTACTCAGTGTCACACTTTTTGCGATTGCTATCAACCCCATTGTTGATTGTATTCCACCTGGCATTTCATCGTCCCTTTTTGTTGACGATTTCGCTATTTATTGTAGTTCACGGCGGACCTGTCTACTCGAACGCCGTCTCCAGAGCTGTATCGACCGTCTCTACGCCTGGAGTAACGCCAACGGCTTTAATTTCTCCGCCGAGAAATCCGTCTGCATCAACTTTTGGCGCCGGAAGTATTTCCCTCCGCCCTCTCTCCATCTTGGGTCAGGGATACTTCCGTTTGCAGACGAGCAGAAATTTTTGGGGTTGATTTTTGACAGGAAGTTGTGTTGGACCTCGCACGTTTCCTTTTTAAAAGCAAAGTGACCGTTCTCTTAATCTTTTACGTGTTTTAAGTGGCACATCCTGGGGAGCTGATCGGACCGTCCTTCTTCGCCTTTATCGCTCTTTGGTCCGATCCAAGCTTGATTACGGGTGTATTGTTTATTCGTCGGCACGTCCATCTGTGTTACGTCGATTGAATGTCATTCACCATCGTGGCATAAGAGTCGCTACAGGGGCCTTTCCAACCAGCCCTGTTTTAGCCTGTATGCTGAAGCTGCAGAGCCTCCGCTGTCCTTCAGGCGTGAGATGCTCTTGTGCAGCTATGCTTGTCGACTCTCAAGCTTGCCTGACCACCCGTCCTTCGAGTTATTTTTCGAGGAGTCACTTGATCGTCACTATTTTATTAGCTCCTCTGCCTTGCTCCCACCAGGGATTCGCTTTCGACAGCTCCTTCGGCATTTGGACGTTCCGCCAGCGCCGGCCCTTCCACGGGGGGAAACGCGTTTTCCTCCATGGTCTCGCGCTGAGGCCCACTGTCACCTTGGGCTAACGTCGATGCCGAAGACTGAGACCCCTGCTTCAGTCTTTAGATCGGCTTTTTTAGAAGTACGGGCTCAATTCGGAGACTTCCATTTTATCTTTACCGATGGATCTAAGACTGAAGCTGGAGTTGGATGTGCCTTTGTTTCTGGTAACTGTAGTTTTAAGTTTCGTTTACCTGGACAATGTTCAATTTTTACCGCCGAACTTTTTAGCATTTATCAATCTATTTTATACATTCAGCGGCACGCCTTACAGCACTGTTTTATTTGTACGGACTCTCTGAGTGCCCTTCAGACTATTACTGCGCTGTACCATTACCACCCGCTTGTACAGCGCATACATGACCTGCTCCACTCGCTTGATGTCACTGGCATCAGCGTGTCCTTCATGTGGATTCCAAGTCATGTGGGCATCTCAGGTAATGAGTCTGCCGACGCCGCTGCGAAATCGGCGATTTTATTACCCAGATTTTTTACCTCTGTTGTACCCTCGTCAGATTCGTGTGTTATTTTACGTCGCCGCATCCTCTCGCGCTGGCGCGATGAGTGGACGGCCCTCCGGGGGAACAAGTTGCGGGAGGTTAAGCCTCTCCCGTTAATCTGGGGTACCTCTTCTCGTTCTTTACGTCGGGAAGAGGTACTTTTAGCCCGTTTACGAATTGGACATTGTCGTTTTAGTCATAGTTACCTGCTCAGTGGTGATCCCGCTCCGCTGTGTCAGCAGTGTGACGTGCCCTTAACGGTGCGTCACATTTTAACTGAGTGTCAAGTTTTAGCTCCACTGCGCGTTCGCCTGGGTCTGCCTGTTGGCATAGCCAACGTTTTGGCAGACGACGCGCATGCTGTAGAATGTCTTTTACGTTTTATAAGTGACATTGATTTTAATCGTCGCATTTGATGCGCTGAGCGTCTTTTAGCTTTGTTATTTGATTCTGTATGTTTTTATAGGGACTTATTCCCCAGAGACATATGGCGCTCATGTCCCGCATTCTACAGTTCTTGACACGTTTTAATCTTTTATTGGCTATGCTTTTAGTGTGTTGGTTTTTGAGATATATTTATTGTTATTATTGTTGTTATTGTTATTCTTGTTGTTATTTTTATTCTTGTTGTTATTGTTATTGTTATTGTTATGCTTTTGTTAGTTTTAACTTTTTGGACATCGCGGGTTTGTGTCCCGTTTTTTAATTATGCTGTTTTTTTACCTTTTATATTTTGACCTTATATTTTACACATTGTAAGGGCGCTGATGACCCTAGCAGTTTAGCGCCCTTAAACCGCATATCATCATCATCATCTACCGTCGACCATCTGGTGTCCCTGTCGACGCATGTTATGAATGGATTTCTGAGAAAGTGTCAAACCGTGGCTGTGTTTTTTGACCTGGAGAAAGCTTATGACACTTGTTGGAGGGGCAGCATTTTACGTACACTTCACGATTGGAATATCCGCGGTCGTCTTCCCATATTTCTTCGGGAGTTCATGACGGACCGCGTCTTTCGTGTACGTGTGGGCTCGGTTTTATCTCGTCGTTTTATTCAAGAGAACGGAGTACCGCAGGGCTCTGTACTCAGTGTCACACTATTTGCGATTGCTATCAACCCCATTGTTGATTGTGTTCCACCTGGCATTTCATCGTCCCTTTTGTTGATGATTTTGCCATTTATTGTAGTTCACGGCGGACCTGTCTACTCGAACGCCGTCTCCAGAGCTGTATCGACCGTCTCAACGCCTGGAGTAACGCCAATGGCTTTAATTTCTCCGCCGAGAAATCCGTCTGCATCAACTTCTGGCGCCGGAAATATTTCCCTCCGCCCTCTCTCCATCTTGGGACGGAGATGCTTCCGTTTGCAGACGAGGTGAAATTTTTGGGGTTGATTTTTGACAGAAAGTTGTGTTGGACCTCGCACATTTCCTTTTTAAAAGCAAAGTGTGACCGTTCTCTTAATATTTTACGTGTTTTAAGTGGCACATCTTGGGGAGCTGATCGGACCGTCCTTCTTCGCCTTTATCGCTCTTTGGTCCGATCCAAGCTTGATTACGGGTGTATTGTTTATTCGTCGGCACGTCCATCTGTGTTACGTCGATTGAATGCCATTCACCATCGTGGCATAACAGCCGCTACAGGGGCCTTTCCAACTAGCCCTGTACCCAGTCTGTACGCAGAAGCTGCAGAGCCTCCGCTGTCCTTCCGGCGTGAGATGCTTTTGCGCAGCTATGCTTGTCGGCTCTCAAGCTTGCCTAACCACCCGTCCTTCGATGTATTTTACGAGGATTCGCTTGATCGCCAATATTTCGTTAGCTCCTCTGCATTGCTCCCTCCAGGGGTTCGATTTCGACTGCTCCTTCGGCATTTGGACGTTACGCCAGCGCCGGCCCTTACCCGAGGGGAAACGCGTTTTCCTCCATGGTCACGCGCTGAGGCCCACATTCACCTTGGGCTAACGTCGATGCCGAAAAATGCGACCCCTGCTTCTGTTCTTAGATCCGCCTTTTTAGAACTACAGGCGCAGTTCGGGGACTGTCATTTTATATATACTGATGGGTCTAAGACTGATGTTGGAGTAGGATGTGCCTTTGTTTTTGGTGTACAGAGTTTTACTTTTCGTTTACCTCGACAATGTTCAATTTTTACCGCCGAACGTTTTAGCATTTATCAATCCGTTTTATACATTCAGCTGCGCGACTTACAGCACTGTTTTATCTGTACGGACTCTCTGAGTGCCCTTCAGAGTATTACTGCGCTGTACAATTACCACCCACTCGTACAGCGCATACATGACCTTCTCCACTCGCTTGGTGTCTCTGGCATCAGCGTGTCCTTCATGTGGATTCCAGGTCATTTGGGCATCTCAGGTAATGAGTCTGCCGACGCCGCTGCGAAATCGGCGATTTTATTACCCAGATTTTTTACCTCTGTTGTTCCCTCGTCAGATTCGTGTGGTATTTTACGTCGCCGCATCTCGCGCTGGCGCGATGAGTGGACGGCCCTCCGGGGGAACAAGTTGCGGGAGGTTAAGCCTTTCCCGTTGATCTGGGGTACCTCTTCTCGTTCTTGTCGTCGGGAAGAGGTAATTTTAGCTCGTCTACGGATTGGACATTGTGTTTTTAGTCATAGGTATTTGCTCAGTGGTGACCCCGCACCACTCTGTGGGCAGTGTGACGTGCCCTTAACGGTGCGTCACATTTTAACAGAGTGTCAGGTTTTAGCTGCATTGCGTGCCCGTGTGGGTCTGCCTGTTGGCCTAGCCAATGTTTTGGCAGACGACACGCATGCTGTGGAATGTGTTTTACGTTTTATTCATGACAGTGATTTTAATCTGCGCATTTAATGCGTTGGGAGTCTGTTAGCATAGTACTTTTATCCTGTCTGTTTTTATGGGAACTCTTATCCCCAGTGGACAAAAGGCGCCCATGTCCCTCGCATTCTACAGTCCTTGACACGTTTTAATCTTTTATTTCCTATGCTTTTAGTGTGTTGGTTTTTCAGATATATTTATTGTTATTATTGTTATTATTGTTATTGTTATTCTATTGTTATTTTTACCTTTTTTGACATCGCGGGTTTGTGTCCCGTTTTTTACTTATGCGGTTTTTTTTTACCTGTCTTTTATATTTTGACCTTATATTTTACACATTGTAAGGGCGCTGATGACCGTAGCAGTTTAGCGCCCTTAAACCTCATATCATCATCACCCAAGCCGGGGTAACGCCCGGGAAGTCAGAGCCCGAGGTCGGAGACGGTTGCAATGGTGGAGGATTTATTTCGCTATGAAGCACCCTTCCTCCATTAATACAAACAAGCGCCGAAAAGTCATTGTAACGGAAGTAGCACCGCCGTCATCTGGTTGTTACTTGGTCATTTCAAGAACAGAAGAAGGACAAAACTTTGAGAAGGTGAACCCTTTTATAATTCAGAAGGGCATAGATGCTATTGCTGGTGCGGTTCAATCCTGCACTCAATTACGGAATGGATCCTTATTGACACAAACTAAGTCCGATCAGCAAAGTAAGACCTTTTTGCGCGCTACTCTTCTCCACGGTTATCCCATCCGTGTCGAGAAGCACCGCACATTGAACTCCTGTCGGGGCGTCGTTACAACCCATAGCCTCGATGGTATATCGGACGAGGATCTAGTAGACTATCTATCTGATCAAAAGGTGACTGCAGTGCATCGAGTGAAGGCCAAACGCGACGGCGTATTGGTACCCACTCGTACCCTCTTTATTACATTTGATGGCGTCGATCTGCCCACGAGCATTTCCGCAGGGTACGAACGGATTTCTGTGAGGGCTTATATTCCTACACCTCTGCGTTGTTTTAAATGCCAACGTTTTGGGCATACGCAAGTCTCATGTAAGAGTGCCGTTAACATCTGTGCAACATGTAGCCAGCCCTCACACGAAGGTACCTGTTCAACAGCCCCCGTCTGCGTTAATTGTAAAGGGTCTCATTCTGCTTCGTTTGCCGACTGTCCGCGGTACTTGGACGAGAAGGCGATCCAGGAGATCCGGGTAAAGGAAAAACTCTCCTTCGCTGAAGCCCGGAGGCGTTACCATGCGCGCCAACCTTCACTCCTGCGATCTGGCACATTTAGTTCTGTTGTTGCCTCGCCAGTACCACGAGTAGATGCCGAAACTCAGACCTGGACCATGACTGGATTAACCGCCACTAACATCAGGCCGACCATTAAAGCTACTGTTACCAAGCCCTATAAACCTGGTCCAAAGTCCATGAAGTCGCAAGCCGCTGAAAAGAAGCCCAAGCAGAAACTTCGTAGGGAAGATTTTTTGAAAGACCCTCCGCGTGCGCGCGGTAACAAAAGTTCACCTTCTCCTCCTCGGAGGTCGCTGTCCCAGGAAGGTCCTGGGACAAGCCGCGCTCAGCGCCACCCAGAACCGATTCACGGCGCTTGAATCGGTTTCTGGCACTGAGCGCGTGGGCCCTCCCTCCGAGGAAGCTATGGAGTCTGACCAACTCCATACAAAAAGCCCGAGCCCAAAGGTTAAACAAAAGGTGATTTTAAGCCGCCCTTCTAAATAGACAGTTTATCCCCTTTTTCTTAATGGCTATCCTGACCTGGAATGTACGTGGTGTACGATCGCATAGGGCGGAACTGCAACTTTTATTGCGTTCCCATTCGCTTATGGTCGTATGTTTGCAGGAGACTAAGCTTCGCCCTCACGATCCTTTTGATCTGCGAGGATATACTCCGGTTCGCTAGGACCTTGAACCGGAGGAGGGTACTCCTGCTCATGGAGGTGTCATGTTGTTGGTGCGTAACGACGCTCATTTTAAACCTGTCACACTTACATCCGACTTGCAAGCTGTTGCCGTTCGCCTTCACTTACCCGGCTTTTTGTTTTCTGTTTGCTCTGTGTATTCACCTCCATCGTCTCCCCTCGCTCCCGCGGACATTCGAGCTCTCCTGTCCTCTCTCCCAACACCATTTCTTCTGTTGGGAGATTTTAACGCCCATCATCCCCTGTGGGGTTCGCCAAGGGCTTGTGCGAGGGGAACTCTTCTTTCCGACATTTTTGAGCAGTTCAATCTTTCCATCCTCAATACAGGTGCACCTACTTTTATTTCTGATTCTTCTGGTACATTCTCTCACCTGGACCTTGCCATTTGCTCACTCCAGCTTGCTCATCGTCTTCAGTGGAACGTCGTCGCTGACACCTACTCCAGCGACCATTACCCCTGCATCGTTTCTCTTCTGTCGCACCACGTACAACATTCCAGAGTACCTACCTGGTTATTCCCAAAAGCCGACTGGAGCTTCTATTCCAGCCTCGTGCATTTTTACGATCAGCCCTTCTCCGACATTAATCAACTAGTGCAGCACCTTACGTCTACGATTTTCTCTGCCGCCGAACGCGCAATTCCCCGTTCATCCTCTCAACCTCGGCGGCCGAGGATTGTCGGGACGCCGTTCGTGCCCGTAGGACTGCACTTAGGGTGTTTCGGCGCCACCCTACACGTGATAATTTGGTGACTTTTAAACAATCGCGCGCAAGGGCTCGTCGTATTATTCGGGATAGCAAGAAGGCGTCGTGGGCTCGTTTTGTCGAGTCTTTTAATCGCTTTACGCCTTCGTCTGTTGTTTGGGATAAACTTCGTCGCTTCTCATGTAAAGTGTCGCATTGTACTGTTTCTGGCCTTCAGGTTTCCAATGCCATCATAGTAGATCCGGCTGCCATCGCTAACACCCTAGGATCTGCCTTTGAGGCGGTTTCCTGTTCAGACCGTTTTTCCGCCGGTTTTCGCTGTATTAAGGACCGGCTGGATTCCGCACCATATACTTTTCGGTCTGGTAACACCGAATGTTATAACGAACTTTTTACAATGAGGGAGCTGGAGCACGCTCTTCATTGCTCTAGGCACTCCGCTCCTGGGCCGGACGGCATTCATGTCCTGATGTTAAAGCACCTTTCAGCCGACAGTAAACTCTTTCTCTTACAGGTCTATAACCGTATTTGGCAAGACGGCATTTTTCCTTCCGTTTGGCGCGAAGCCACCATTGTCCCTATTCTGAAGCCTGGGAAGGATCGCCAACTACCTTCCAGCTACCGCCCTATCTCCCTCACCGGTTGCATTTGCAAGGTGATGGAGCGCATGATCAACGGGCGGTTGACATGGTGGCTTGAGTCTCAGAAACTTTTAGCGAACGCTCAGTGCGGATTTCGTCGGTATCGCTCTACCGTCGACCATCTGGTGTCCCTGTCGACGCATGTTATGAATGGATTTCTGAGAAAGTGTCAAACCGTGGCTGTGTTTTTTGACCTGGAGAAAGCTTATGACACTTGTTGGAGGGGCGGCATTTTACGTACACTTCACGCATGGAATATCCGCGGTCGTCTTCACATATTTCTTCGGGAGTTCATGACGGACCGCGTCTTTCGTGTACGTGTGGGCTCGGTTTTATCTAGTCGTTTTATTCAAGAGAACGGAGTACCGCAGGGCTCTGTACTCAGTGTCACACGTTTTGCGATTGCTATCAACCCCATTGTTCATTGTATTCCACCTGGCATTTCATCGTCCCTTTTTGTTGATGATTTTGCCATTTATTGTAGTTCACGGCGGACCTGTCTACTCGAACGCCGTCTCCAGAGCTGTATCGACCGTCTCTACGCCTGGAGTAACGCCAACGGCTTTAATTTCTCCGCCGAGAAATCCGTCTGCATCAACTTCTGGCGCCGGAAGTATTTCCCTCCGCCCTCTCTCCATCTTGGGCCAGGGATACTTCCGTTTGCAGACGAGGCGAAATTTTTGGGGTTGAGTTTTGATAGGAAGTTGTGTTGGACCTCGCACGTTTCCTTTTTAAAAGCAAAGTGTGACCGTTCTCTTACTCTTTTACGTGTTTTAAGTGGCACATCCTGGGGAGCTGATCGGACCGTCCTTCTTCGCCTTTATCGCTCTTTGGTCCGATCCAAGCTTGATTACGGGTGTATTGTTTATTCGTCGGCACGTCCATCTGTGTTACGTCGATTAAATGCCATTCACCATCGTGGCATAAGAGTCGCTACAGGGGCCTTTCCAACCAGCCCTGTTCTTAGCCTGTATGCTGAAGCTGCAGAGCCTCCGCTGTCCTTCAGGCGTGAGATGCTGTTGTGCAGCTATGCCTGTCGACTCTCAAGCTTGCCTGACCACCCGTCCTTCGAGTTATTTTTCGAGGAGTCACTTGATCGTCACTATTTTATTAGCTCCTCTGCTTTGCTCCCACCAGGGGTTCGCTTTCGACAGCTCCTTCGGAATTTAGACGTTCCGCCAGCGCCGGCCCTTCCACGGGGGGAAACGCGTCTTCCTCCATGGTCCCGCGCTGAGGCCCACTGTCACCTTGGGCTAACGTCGATGCCGAAGACTGAGACCCCTGCTTCAGTCTTTAGATCGGCTTTTTTAGAAGTACGGGCTCAATTCGGGGACTTCCATTTTATCTTTACCGATGGATCTAAGACTGAAGCTGGAGTTGGATGTGCCTTTGTTTTTGGTCACTGTAGTTTTAAGTTTCGTTTACCTGGACAATGTTCAATTTTTACCGCCGAACTGTTTAGCATTTATCAATCTGTTTTATACATTCAGCTGCACGCCTTACGGCACTGTTTTATGTGTACGGATTCTTTGAGTGCCCTTCAGACTATTACTGCGCTGTACCATTACCACCCGCTCGTACAGCGCATACATGACCTGCTCCACTCGCTTGTTGCCTCTGGCATCAGCGTGTCCATGTGGATTCCAGGTCATGTGGGCATCTCAGGTAATGAGTCTGCCGACGCCGCTGCGAAATCGGCGATTTTATTACCCAGATTTTTTACTAATGTTGTTCCCTCGTCAGATTCGTGTGTTATTTTACGTCGCCGCATCCTCTCGCGCTGGCGCGATGAGTGGGCGGCCTTCTGGGGGAACAAGTTGCGGGAGGTTAAGCCTCTCCCGTTAAACTGGGGTACCTGTTCTCGTTCTTCACGTCGGGAAGAGGTACTTTTAGCCCGTTTACGAATTGGACATTGCCGTTTTAGTCATAGTTACCTGCTCAGTGGTGATCCCACTCCCCTGTGTCAGCAGTGTGACTTGCCCTTAACGGTGCGTCACATTTTAACTGAGTGTCAAGTTTTAGCTCCACTGCGCGTTCGCGTGGGTCTGCCTGTTGGCATAGCCAACGTTTTGGCAGACGACGCGCATGCTGTAGAATGTCTTTTCCGTTTTATAAGTGACATTGGTTTTAATCGTCGCATTTGATGCGCTGAGCGTCTTTTAGCTTTGTTATTTTATTCTATATGTTTTAATAGGGAGTTACTCCCCAGTGGACATATGGCGCTCATGTCCCTCGCATTCTACAGTTCTTGACACGTTTTAATCTTTTATTGGCTATGCTTTTAGTGTGTTGGTTTTTCAGATATTTGTATTGTTATTATTGTTGTTATTGTTATTGTTATATTATTGTTATTGTTATATTATTGTTATTGTTATTGTTATATTATTGTTATTTTTAGCTTTTTTTTGGACATGGCGGGTTTGTGTCCCGTTTTTTAATTATGCGGTTATTTTATCCTTTTGACTTTATATCTTATACATTGTAAGGGCGCTGATGACCTTAGTAGTTTAGCGCCCTTAAACCGCATCTCATCATCATCCTCCCCAGTGGATATCTGGCGCTCGTGTCCTTCTCATTCTACTGTTCTTGACACGTTTTATACACTTGTTGACCATGATTTTAGTGTGTTGATCTTAATAATTGGTCTGTTGTGTTTTTCAGTGTTTATGAGCATGCTGTTTGTGTGTGGATTTTTAATTTTTTAGCTTTTACCGTTCCTATTTTACACATAGTAAGGACGCTAATAACCTTAGTAGTTGAGCGCCCTTAAGCCCCACATCATCATCATCACAACTAAACTTTACAGCTTGAAGCACTGTACATGAAATATGTAAAACTGACTGACTTCCTTGGAGATACACATATAATATAGTTTGTGTACTAAAATATAGCAAGGTATTAAAAAAATGAGTTAACAATAGATACAATGTGAATAATATATGAATAAGAATGTAATTACAAGTAATGTTTCATTAATAATTGAAATGAAATTGAAAAAGAAAAATTGCTTAATTACAATACAGTTGACATAGTCAATTATTTAATTGAGCATTCAGAGGCTCCTATGTCTCACAAATATTGTAGAAGTTAATTCACATGCAAGGAAAAAAATTGTTCCCTATGTAACGCTTAGTGTTACAATCAAATACAATGATTAAAATTATATTCAATATGATTATTAAACTCTTTCACTCACTCATTCTCTCTTACATTTGCTGATGTTCTCTAGCATTACTTCTGAAGGTCGTGAAACGTAAAGTATTTCGTGCAGTTGTCATGTCAACATACATCATGTCAATCATGACTATGAATGAGAATGTTAAGATTTGTTTGAATTTATATCCTCTGAGTCAGTGTGAAATGTTATAATTGCGGTATGAATACGTTGTTTGACTGCTAAAAACAAATATGGTTGCAAATATTGACTTATGCCTCCTCAAAGGATGAATTGTAAATTTAAGTAAGGGGTGAAAGAATATCCTGTATGGACTCTAAGTTCGTGATTCACCAAACGCAAATGCGATGTGTTCGCATTGGTATATACAATACTGTGATAATGTTTGGCAACCTGGTATTGTGTGGCCAAAGAATACGGGTGCCCAGAATTCGTAAGATGTGATGTTTGGCAAAACTGAAAAGTGTATAGTGAATGTAATTTCAACCGGTAATGTGGTGTTAAGTTTACTTCATATAGAGTATGCAGTAAGAATTCCCATTAGACATTTATGTACAGCATGTTTGTACTACTAGTTAACCTACTATCATTTCTTATCATGTCTTATTTCGTTTGTTTGTTTATTTGTTGCAACAATTATTTGTACATTTTCCTTCTCACTACTATGTGTATAGCTATACCCTCAAGTACTCCTATCTTTAAACTAAGGTACTGCGAAGCAAATCCTTGGTTTGTATCCCAAAACTAAACAAAGATAATAATACCAACCGGGCAGCGCCTGTGTCGCAACGGTTCACAAATTTAAAAGAAAAAATTAATGGGACTGGTTACTATGCTTTCAGTTCTTCTTATTCTTCTTCGTGATAGAGAGTCTACTGTTAATGATCGTTACATAGATACAGTATTCTGGAATCTCGCGATTTACCCAATGAATGTCGTAACTGTAAATTCTACGTTTTCTCCTATCTAAGCTTAATCTCCTATTGCTGTGTCTTATCATAACATTACACTGCCAATGGGGTTCCTGCGAATCGAGCCTAACGTCAATGATATACGTGTATTTCCAAATATTTAAATTTTATTGCTAATATTAAATGGAATTCTTTTGTGTCCTGTCCTTTGCATACTCTGATAAATTGTCCTAGGCATAATCAGTAAGTTCCTTTGGGTTCACCTCGGCAGCCAGAAACAGATAAGGATATGCTACCGCAACTGTACATCAAGGTCTTTTCCTCTAGCACTTTAAGATTACAACACTATGACAATTTCTTTAAAAAAAACCAACAAAGTTGTTTAAAGTAAGCTAAGGTAAATAGAAGGATGGAAAGAGAAAAATAACTTCTACTCAACTTTTATGTTGAAGATCCTCCAACAATAATAGTCAATGACGTCAGCGTACAATGTGTATGTCGTACTGCTTCAAATGGCATCCTTGGTTTCAACAGTGCACTGGTTTGTTGCTCCACCGTATCTTGTACTGGTCGGTGTACTGTGTTATGCTCAAGTATATTTGCCTGTAATCATAACCTTACCAATCTATAAATAAGATCAATAATGATGTGGATTAAGTTGGTTGAATTTGGAAGATCGGTGATATGGTCATTTGTTACATCATGATATAGTTCAAACGGAAGTATCCCAGGCCCAAGATGATGATGATGATATGCGGTTTAAGGGCGCTAAACTGCTATGGTCATCAGCGCCCTTGCAGTGTATAAAAGATAAGGTCAAAATATAAAACAGGTAAAAGAACCGCATAGTTAAAAACGGGACCCAAACCCGCGATGAGCAAAAAGCTAAAACTAACAATATAACAATAACAAATATAACAATAACAATAATAACAATAACGACAATAACAATAAAAACAATAATAACAATAACAACAATAATAAGAACAAGACAAATATCTGAAAAACAACACACTAAAAGCATAGGCAGTAAAGGATTAAAACGTGTCAGGAACTGTAGAATGCGAGGGACATGAGCGCCATATGTCCACTGGGGATAAGAGTTCCCATAAAAAACCGACAGGATAAAAGTACGAAGCTAACAGACGCCCAACGCATTAAATGCGCAGATTAAAATCACTGTCATGAATAAAACGTAAAACACATTCTACAGCATGCGTGTCGTCTGCCAAAACGTTGGCTAGGCCAACAGGCAGACCCACACGAGCACGCAATGCAGCTAAAACCTGACACTCTGTTAAAATGTGACGCACCGTTAAGGGCACGTCACACTGCCCACAGAGTGGCGCGGGGTCACCACTCAGCAAATACTTATGACTAAAAATGCAATGTCCGATACGAAGGCGTGTTAAAATTACCTCTTCCCGACGAGAAGCACGGGAAGAGGTAGCCCAGACTAACGGGAGAGGCTTAACCTCCCGCAACTTGTTCCCCCGGAGGGCCGTCCACTCATCGCTCCAAAGCGAGAAGATGCGGCGACGTAAAACAATAAACAAATCTGACGAGGGAACAACAGAGGTAAAACGTCTGGGTGATAAAATCGCCGACTTGGCAGCGACATCGGCAGACTCATTACCTGAGATGCCCACATGACCTGGAATCCACAAGAAGGAGACGCTGATGCCAGAGACATCAAGCGAGTGGAGCAGGTCATGAATGCGCTGTACGAGCGGGTGGTAACTGTACAGCGAGCTAATACTTTGAAGAGCACTCAGGGAGTCGGAACAAATAAAACAGTGCCGTAAGTCGTGCCGCTGAATATATAAAAGAGACTGATAAATGCTAAAAAGTTCGGCGGTAAAAATCGAACATTGCTCTGGTAAACGAAAGGTAAAACTATTTCCACCACAAAAAAGGCACATCCTACTCCAGCATCAGTCTTAGATCCATCAGTAAAGATAAAAGGCAAGTCCCCGAATTGCGACTGAAGTTCTAAAAACGCTGATCTAAAGACTGAAGAAGGGGTCTCATTCTTCGGCATTGACGATAACCCAAGGTGACAGAGGGCCTCAGCGCGCGACCATGGAGGAAAACGCGTTTCCCCCCTTGGAAGGGCCGGCGCTTACGTAACGTCCAAATGCCGAAGTAGCAGTCGAAATCGAACCCCTGGAGGGAGCAATGCAGAGGAGCTAACTAAATATTGCCGGTCAAGTGAATCCTCGAAAAATGCCGCGAAAGACGGGTGGTCAGGCAAGCTTGAGAGTCGACAGGCATAGCTGCACAAGAGCATCTCACGCCTGGAGGACAGCGGAGGCTCTGCAGCTTCAGCATAAAGACTGGGCACGGGACTAGTTGGAAAGGCCCCTGTAGCGACTCTAAGACCACGATGATGAATGGGATTCAAACGACGTAACACAGATGGACGTGCCGACGAATAAACAAAACACCCGTAATCAAGTTTGGATCGGACCAAAGAGCGATAAAGGCGAAGAAGGACGGTCCGATCAGCTCCCCAGGATGTGCCACTTAAAACACGTAAAAGATTAATGATGATGATATGCGGTTTAAGGGCGCTAAACTGCTACGGTCATCAGCGCCCTTACAATGTATAAAAAGATAAGGTCAAAATATAAAACATGTAAAAAACCGCATAGTTAAAAACGGGACACAAACCCGCGATGTTCAAAAAGCTAAAACTAACAACAGAACAATAACAAAATAACAATAACAACAATAACAATAACAACAAGAATAACAATAACAATACAAAGTTCTGAAAAATCAACACACTAAAAGCAAGGGCAATAAAAGATTAAAACGTGTCAGGAACTGTAGAATGCGAGGGACATGAGCGCCAAATGTCCACTGGGGATAAGAGTTCCCATAAAAAACAGACAGAATAAAAGTACTAAGCCAACAGACGCCCAACGCATTAAATGCGCAGATTGAAATCACTGTCATGAATAAAACGTAAAACACATTCTACAGCACGCGTGTCGTCTGCCAAAACGTTGGCTAGGCCAACAGGCAGACCCACACGAGCACGCAATGCAGCTAAAACCTGACACTCTGTTAAAATGTGACGCACCGTTAAGGGCACGTCACACTGCCCACAGAGTGGCGCGCGGTCACCACTCAGCAAATACTTATGACTAAAAATGCAATGTCCGATACGAAGGCGTGTTAAAATTACCTCTTCCCGACGAGAAGCACGAGAATGATGATGATGATGATGATATGCGGTTTAAGGGCGCTAAACTGCTACGGTCATCAGCGCCCTTACAATGTATAAAAAATAGGTCACAATATAAAACAGGTAAAAAACCGCATAGTTAAAAACGGGACACAAACCCGCGATGTTCAAAAAGCTAAAACTAACAACAGAACAATAACAAAATAACAATAACTATAACAATAACAACAATAATAACAAGAACAACAAGAATAACAATAACAATACAAAGTTCTGAAAAATCAACACACTAAAAGCAAGGGCAAGAAACGATTAAAACGTGTCAGGAACTGTAGAATGCGAGGGACATGAGCGCCATATGTCCACTGGGGATAAGAGTTCCCATAAAAACAGACAGAATAAAAGTACTAAGCCAACAGGCGCCCAACGCATTAAATGCGCAGATTAAAATCACTGTCATGAATAAAACGTAAAACACATTCTACAGCACGCGTGTCGTCTGCCAAAACGTTGGCTAGGCCAACAGGCAGACCCACACGAGCACGCAATGCAGCTAAAACCTGACACTCTGTTAAAATGTGACGCACCGTTAAGGGCACGGCACACTGCCCACAGAGTGGTGCGGGGTCACCACTGAGCAAATACCTATGACTAAAAACACAATGTCCAATCCGTAGACGAGCTAAAATTACCTCTTCCCGACGACAAGAACGAGAAGAGGTATCCCAGATCAACGGGAAAGGCTTAACTTCCCGCAATTTGTTCCCCCGGAGGGCCGTCCACTCATCGCGCCAGCGCGAGAGGATGCGGCGACGTAAAATAATACACGAATCAGACGAGGGAACAACAGAAGTAAAAAATCTGGGTAATAAAATCGCCGATTTCGCAGCGGCGTCGGCAGACTCATTCCCTGAGATGCCCACATGACCTGGAATCCACATGAAGGACACGCTGATGCCAGAGACACCAAGCGAGTGGAGCAGGTCATGTATGCGCTGTACAAGCGGGTGGTAATGGTACAGCGCAGTAATAGTCTGAAGGGCACTCAGAGAGTCCGTACAAATAAAACAGTGCTGTAAGGCGTGCCGCTGAATGTATAAAATAGATTGATAAATGCTAAAAAGTTCGGCGGTAAAAATTGAACATTGTGCAGGTAAACGAAACTTAAAACTACAGTGACCAGAAACAAAGGCACATCCAACTCCAGCTTCAGTCTTAGATCCATCGGTATAGATAAAATAGTAGTCTCCGAATTGAGCCCGTACTTCTAAAAAAGCCGATCTAAAGACTGAAGCAGGGGTCTCAGTCTTCGGCATCGACGTTAGCCCAAGGTGACAGTGGGCCTCAGCGCGAGACCATGGAGGAAAACGCGTTTCCCCCCGTGGAAGGGCCGGCGCTGGCGGAACGTCGAAATGCCGAAGGAGCTGTCGAAAGCGAACCCCTGGTGGGAGCAAGGCAGAGGAGCTAATAAAATAGTGACGATCAAGTGACTCCTCGAAAAATAACTCGAAGGACGGGTGGTTAGGCAAGCTTGAGAGTCGACAAGCATAGCTGCACAAGAGCATCTCACGCCTGAAGGACAGCGGAGGCTCTGCAGCTTCTGCGTACAGACTGGGTACAGGGCTAGTTGGAAAGGCCCCTGTAGCGACTCTGATGCCACGATGGTGAATGGCATTCAATCGACGTAACACAGATGGACGTGCCGACGAATAAACAATACACCCGTAATCAAGCTTGGATCGGACCAAAGAGCGATAAAGGCGAAGAAGGACGGTCCGATCAGCTCCCCAGGATGTGCCACTTAAAACACGTAAAATATTAAGAGAACGGTCACACTTTGCTTTTAAAAAGGAAACGTGCGAGGTCCAACACAACTTCCTGTCAAAAATCAACCCCAAAAATTTCGCCTCGTCTGCAAACGGAAGTATCCCTGGCCCAAGATGGAGAGAGGGCGGAGGGAAATACTTCCGGCGCCAGAAGTTGATGCAGACGGATTTCTCGGCGGAGAAATTAAAGCCGTTGGCGTTACTCCAGGCGTAGAGACGGTCGATACAGCTCTGGAGACGGCGTTCGAGTAGACAGGTCCGCCGTGAACTGCAATAAATAGCGAAATCGTCAACAAAAAGGGACGATGAAATGCCAGGTGGAATACAATCAACAATGGGGTTGATAGCAAGCGCAAAAAGTGTGACACTGAGTACAGAGCCCTGCGGTACTCCGTTCTCTTGAATAAAACGACGAGATAAAACCGAGCCCACACGTACAAGAAAGACGCGGTCCGTCATAAACTCCCGAAGAAATATGGGAAGACGACCGCGGATATTCCAATCGTGAAGTGTACGTAAAATGCCGCCCCTCCAACAAGTGTCATAAGCTTTCTCCAGGTCAAAAAATACCGCCACGGTTTGACACTTTCTCAGAAATCCATTCATAATATGCGTCGACAAGGACACCAGATGGTCGACGGTAGAGCGATAGCGACGAAACCCGCACTGAGCGTTCGCTAGAAGTTTCTGAGACTCAAGCCACCATGTCAACCGCCCGTTGATCATGCGCTCCATCACCTTACAAATGCAACTGGTGAGGGAGATAGGGCGGTAGCTGGAAGGTAGTTGGCGATCCTTCCCAGGCTTAAGTATAGGGACAATGGTGGCTTCGCGCCAAACGGAAGGAAAAATGCCGTCTTGCCAAATACGGTTATAGACCTGTAAGAGAAATAGTTTACTGTCGGCTGAAAGGTTCTTTAACATCAGGACATGAATGCCGTCCGGCCCGGGAGCGGAGTGCCGAGAGCAATGAAGAGCGTGCTCCAGCTCCCTCATTGTGAATAGTTCGTTATAGCAGTCATCATTAGCAGACCGAAAAGTAAATGATGCGGAATCCTGCCGGTCTTTAATAGAGCGAAAGCCGGCGGAATAATGGTCTGAACTGGAAACCGCCTCAAAGGCAGAACCCAGAGTGTTAGCGATGGCAGCCGGATCCACTATGGTGGCATTAGAAACCTGAAGGCCAGAAACAGTACAATGTGACACTTTACCTGAGAAGCGACGAAGTTTATCCCAAACAACGGATGAAGGCGTAAAACGATTAAAAGACTCGACAAAACGAGCCCAAGATGCCTTCTTGCTATCCTGAATAATGCGACGAGCCCTGGCGCGCGATTGTTTAAAAGTCACCAAATTATCAAGTGTAGGGTGGCGCCGAAACACCCTAAGTGCAGTCCTACGGGCACGAACGGCGACCCGACAATCCTCGTTCCACCATGGAACAGGTGGCCGCCGAGGTTGGGAGGATGAACGGGGTATTGCACGTTCGGCGGCTGAGAAAATAATAGACGTAAGGTGCTGCACTAGTTGATTAATGTCGGAGAAGGGCTGGTCGTCAAAATGCACGAGGCTGGAATACAAGCTCCAGTCGGCTTTTGCGAATATCCAGGTAGGTACTCTGGAATGCTGTACGTGGTGCGACAGAAGAGAAACGATGCAGGGGAAATGGTCGCTGGAGTAGGTGTCAGCGACGACGTTCCACTGAAGACGACGTGCAAGCTGGATTGAGCAAATCGCAAGGTCCAGGTGAGAGAATGTACCAGAAGAATCAGAAATAAAAGTAGGTGCACCTGTATTGAGGATGGAAAGATTGAACTGATAAAAAATGTCGGAAAGAAGAGTTCCCCTCGCACAAGCCCTTGGCGAACCCCATAGTGGGTGATGGGCATTAAAATCTCCCAACAGAAGAAATGGTGTTGGGAGAGCGGACAGGAGAGATCGAATGTCCGCGGGAGCGAGGGGAGACGATGGAGGTGTATACACAGAACAAACAGAAAAGAAAAAACCGGGTAACTGCAGTCTAATGGCAACAGCTTGCAAGTCGGACGTAAGTGTGATAGGATGAAAATGAACGTCATTACGCACCAACAACATGACACCTCCATGAGCAGGAGCACCCTCCTCCGGTTCAAGATCGTAGCGAACCGGAGTGTACCCTCGGAGATCGAAAGGGTCGTGAGGGCGAAGCTTGGGCTCCTGCAAACACACGACCATAGGTGAATGGGAACGCAATAAAAGTTGCAGTTCCGCCCTATGCGATCGTACACCACGTACATTCCAGCTCAGGATAGCCATGAATAAAAGGGATAAACTGTCTACTTAGAAGGGCGGCTTAAAATTACCTTTTGTTTAACCTTTGGGCTCGGGTTTTTTGTATGGAGTTGGTCAGACTCCATAGCTTCCTCGGAGGGAGGGCCCACGCGCTCAGTGCCAGAAACCGATTCAAGCGCCGTGAATCGGTTCTGGGTGGCGATGGGTGAAGGGTGCCGCTGAGCGCGGCTTGTCCCAGGACCTTCCTGGGACAGCGACCTCCGAGGAGGAGAAGGTGAACTTTTCTTACCGCGCGCACGCGGAGGGTCTTTCAAAAAATCTTCCCTACGTAGTTTCTGCTTGGGCTTCTTTTCAACGGCTTGCGACTTCATTGACTTGGGACCAGGTTTATACGGCTTGGTAACTGTAGCCTTAATAGACGGCCGGATGGTAGTGGCGGTTAATCCAGTCAAGGTCCAGGTCTGAGTTTCGGCATCTACGCGTGGTACTGGCGAGGCAACAACAGAACTAAATGTGCCAGATCGCAGGAGTGAAGGTTGGCGCGCATGGTAACGCCTCCGGGCTTCAGCGAAGGAGAGTTTTTCCTTTACCCGGATCTCCTGGATCGCCTTCTCGTCCAAGTACCGCGGACAGTCGGCAAACGAAGCAGAATGAGACCCTTTACAATTAACGCAGACGGGGGCTGTTGAACAGGTACCTTCGTGTGAGGGCTGGCTACAGGTTGCACAGATGTTAACGGCACTCTTACATGAGACTTGCGTATGCCCAAAACGTTGGCATTTAAAACAACGCAGAGGTCTAGGAATATAAGGCCTCACAGAAATCCGTTCGTACCCTGCGGAAATGCTCGTGGGCAGATCGACGCCATCAAATGTAATAAACAGGGTACGAGTGGGTACCAACACGCCGTCGCGTTTGGCCTGCACTCGATGAACCGCTGTCACCCTCTGGTCTGCAAGATATTCCACCAGGTCTTCGTCAGAGATACCATCGAGGCTATGCGTGGTGACAACGCCTCTACAAGAATTCAAGGTGCGGTGCTTCTCAACACGGATAGGATAACCGTGGAGAAGCGTGGCGCTCAACAAGGACTTACTTTGTGCCTCGGATTTGCTTTGAACTAGCAACGAACCATTACGAAGACGAGTGCAGGAAAGAACCGGACCAGCAATTGAGTCAATGCCCTTCTGGATAATAAAAGGGTTCACCTTCTCGAATGATTGTCCCTCCTCTGTACGGGTAATCACTAAGTAACAACCAGCTGTTGGCGGTGCTACTTCTGTTACAAAAACTTTGCGGCGCTTGTTGTTAACAATGGAGAAAGGGTGCTCCATAGCGAAAAAAATCCTCCACCATTGCAACCGTCTTCGACCTCGGGCTCTGACTTCCCGGGCGTTACCCCGGCTTGGGTGAGTGGCCTATCTATACCTAGCTCACCCCAGGGTCACACCTCCCAGAACATAGACAGAGGGACCCAATCGCCGTCGGAAGCCAGCAGCTCATGCAATGGCCCCCCCGCGGGACTGCAGTTGAACAGCGGATACGAACAACAACCCTACATGACGACCCCGGGTGGTGGGGATGACGCCATTACCCACTCACCCAGCTGCGCACGCGGTGCGCGGGTATCCGTCAGGCTGTGTCCACGGAGGATTTAAATAAAAGGATAAAAGAAACTAAAACTGTGTGGGCGTTTCGCACGCAAGGTAGGCCGGCGGGGAAGAAAAAGAGAGATATGCGAATGTCGTGGTGCGAAATGGCCGGAAAGTGATAAGGGAAGAAAGAAACGATGGCGAGGTGCGGTATGGATGGAATGCAAAGAACGCACGAGAGCCTACCTTGGGTCCACCGGTCACGAGAGGAACCCACCTCGACCGGATGGGGGTGAGAGGATGAATGTGGCGATGAGTGGCTCGGGAACCCCCGGGTGCGCCAAAAACCCGTACTCACATAAGGTGAGCCCCTGAGGGGTAGCACGAGAAGAGGTAGCCCAGACTAACGGGAGAGGCTTAACCTCCCGCAACTTGTTCCCCCGGAGGGCCGTCCACTCATCGCTCCAAAGCCAGAGGATGCGGCGACGTAAAACAATAAACAAATCTGACGAGGGAACAACAGAGGTAAAACGTCTGGGTGATAAAATCGCCGACTTGGCAGCGACATCGGCAGACTCATTACCTGAGATGCCCACATGACCTGGAATCCACATGAAGGAGACGCTGATGCCAGAGACATCAAGCGAGTGGAGCAGGTCATGAATGCGCTGTACGAGCGGGTGGTAACTGTACAGCGAGCTAATACTTTGAAGAGCACTCAGGGAGTCGGAACAAACAAAACAGTGCCGTAAGTCGTGCCGCTGAATATATAAAAGAGACTGATAAATGCTAAAAAGTTCGGCGGTACAAATCGAACATTGCTCTGGTAAACGAAAGGTAAAACTATTTCCACCACAAAAAAGGCACATCCTACTCCTGCATCAGTCTTAGATCCATCAGTAAAGATAAAAGGCAAGTCTCCGAATTGCGACTGAAGTTCTAAAAACGCTGATCTAAAGACTGAAGAAGGGGTCTCATTCTTCGGCATTGACGATAACCCAAGGTGACAGAGGGCCTCAGCGCGCGACCATGGAGGAAAACGCGTTTCCCCCCTTGGAAGGGCCGGCGCTGGCGTAACGTCCAAATGCCGAAGTAGCAGTCGAAATCGAACCCCTGGAGGGAGCAATGCAGAGGAGCTAACTAAATATTGCCGGTCAAGGGAATCCTCGAAAAATGCTGCGAAAGACGGGTGGTCAGGCAAGCTTGAGAGTCGACAGGCATAGCTGCACAAGAGCATCTCACGCCTGGAGGACAGCGGAGGCTCTGCAGCTTCAGCATAAAGACTGGGCACGGGGCTAGTTGGAAAGGCCCCTGTAGCGACTCTAAGACCACGATGATGAATGGGATTCAAACGACGTAACACAGATGGACGTGCCGACGAATAAACAAAACACCCGTAATCAAGTTTGGATCGGACCAAAGAGCGATAAAGGCGAAGAAGGACGGTCCGATCAGCTCCCCAGGATGTGCCACTTAAAACACGTAAAAGATTAAGAGAACGGTCACACTTTGCTTTTAAAAAGGAAACGTGCGAGGTCCAACACAACTTCCTATCAAAACTCAACCCCAAAAATTTCCCCTCGTCTGCAAACGGAAGTATCCCTGGCCCAAGATGGAGAGAGAGCGGAGGGAAATACTTCCGGCGCCAAAAGTTGATGCAGACGGATTTCTCGGCGGAGAAATTAAAGCCGTTGGCGTTACTCCAGGCGTAGAGACGGTCGATACAGCTCTGGAGACGGCGTTCGAGTAGACAGGTCCGCCGTGAACTGCAATAAATAGCGAAATCGTCAACAAAAAGGGACGATGAAATGCCAGGTGGAATACAATCAACAATGGGGTTGATAGCAATCGCAAAAAGTGTGACACTGAGTACAGAGCCCTGCGGTACTCCGTTCTCTTGAATAAAACGACGAGATAAAACCGAGCCCACACGTACACGAAAGACGCGGTCCGTCATAAACTCCCGAAGAAATATGGGAAGACGACCGCGGATATTCCAATCATGAAGTGTACGTAAAATGCCGCCCCTCCAACAAGTGTCATAAGCTTTCTCCAGGTCAAAAAATACAGCCACGGTTTGACACTTTCTCAGAAATCCATTCATAATATGCGTCGACAAGGACACCAGATGGTCGACGGTAGAGCGATAGCGACGAAACCCGCACTGAGCGTTCGCTAGAAGTTTCTGAGACTCGAGCCACCATGTCAACCGCCCGTTGATCATGCGCTCCATCACCTTACAAATGCAACTGGTGAGGGAGATAGGGCGGTAGCTGGAAGGTAGTTGGCGATCATTCCCAGGCTTAAGTATAGGGACAATGGTGGCTTCGCGCCAAACGGAAGGAAAAATGCCGTCTTGCCAAATACGGTTATAGACCTGTAAGAGAAATAGTTTACTGTCGGCTGAAAGGTTCTTTAACATCAGGACATGAATGCCGTCCAGCCCGGGAGCGGAGTGCCGAGAGCAATGAAAAGCGTGCTCCAGCTCCCTCATTGTGAATAGTTCGTTATAGCATTCATCATTAACAGACCGAAAAGTATATGATGCGGAATCCTGCCGGTCTTTAATAGAGCGAAAGCCGGCGGAATAATGGTATGAACTGGAAACCGCCTCAAAGGCAGAACCCAGAGTGTTAGCGATGGCAGCCGGATCCACTATGGTGGCATTAGAAACCTGAAGGCCAGAAACAGTACAATGTGACACTTTACCTGAGAAGCGACGAAGTTTATCCCAAACAACGGATGAAGGCGTAAAACGATTAAAAGACTCGACAAAACGAGCCCAAGATGCCTTCTTGCTATCCTGAATAATGCGACGAGCCCTGGCGCGCGATTGTTTAAAAGTCACCAAATTATCAAGTGTAGGGTGGCGCCGAAACACCCTAAGTGCAGTCCTACGGGCACGAACGGCGTCCCGACAATCCTCGTTCCACCACGGAACAGGTGGCCGCCGAGGTTGGGAGGATGAACGGGGTATTGCACGTTCGGCGGCTGAGAAAATAATAGACGCAAGGTGCTGCACTAGTTGATTAATGTCGGAGAAGGGCTGGTCGTCAAAATGCACGAGGCTGGAATACAAGCTCCAGTCGGCTTTTGCGAATATCCAGGTAGGTACTCTGGAATGCTGTACGTGGTGCGACAGAAGAGAAAAGATGCAGGGGAAATGGTCGCTGGAGTAGGTGTCAGCGACGACGTTCCACTGAAGGCGACGTGCAAGCTGGATTGAGCAAAGGGCAAGGTCCAGGTGCGAGAAAGTACCAGAAGAATCAGAAATAAAAGTAGGTGCACCTGTATTGAGGATGGAAAGATTGAACTGATAAAAAATGTCGGAAAGAAGAGTTCCCCTCGCAGAAGCCCTTGGCGAACCCCATAGTGGGTGATGGGCATTAAAATCTCCCAACAGAAGAAATGGTGTTGGGAGAGCGGAAAGGAGAGCTCGAAGGTCCGCGGGAGCGAGGGGAGACGATGGAGGTGAATATACACAGCAAACAGAAAACAAAAAGCCGGATAAGTGAAGGCGAACGGCAACAGCTTGCAAGTCGGATGTAAGTGTGACAGGTGTAAAATGAACGTCGTTACGCACTAACAACATGACACCTCCATGAGCAGGAGTACCCTCCTCCGGTTCAAGGTCGTAGCGAACCGTGATGATGATGATGATGATATGCGGCTTAAGGGCGCTAAACTGCTGAGGTCATCAGCGCCCTTACAATGTAGAAAATATAAAGTCAAAAGATAAAAACAGGTAAAAAACCGCATAATTAAAAAACGGGACGTAAACCCGCGATGTCCAAAAGGCTAAAATTAACAACAAGAGAACAATAACAATAATGATAACAATAACAACAAGAATAACAATAACAAGAAGAAAATCAATAACAACAATAACAATACAAATATCTGAAAAAACCAACACACTAAAAGCATAGGCAATAAACGATTAAAACGTGTCAAGAACTATGGAATGCGAGGGACATGAGCGCCATATGTCCACTGGGGAATAGAGTCCCCATAAAAACTGACAGAATAAAAGTAATAAGCTAAAAGACGCTCAACGCATTAAATGCGCAGATTAAAATCACTGTCATGAATAAAACGTAAAACACATTCCACAGCATGCGTGTCGTCTGCCAAAACGTTGCTAAGCCAACAGGCAGACCTACACGAGCACGCAATGCAGCTAAAACCTGACACTCTGTTAAAATGTGACGCACCGTTAAGGGCACGTCACACTGCCCACAGAGTGGTGCGGGGTCACCACTGAGCAAATACCTATGACTAAAAACACAATGTCCAATTCGTAAGCGGGCTAAAAGTACCTCCTCCCGACGTGAAGAACGAGAAGAGGTACCACAGATTAACGGGAGAGGCTTAACCTCCCGCAACTTGTTCCCCCGGAGGGCCGTCCACTCATCGCGCCAGCGCGAGAGGATGCGGCGACGTAAAAGAGCACACGAATCTGACGAGGGAACTACAGAGGTAAAAAATCTGGGTAATAAAATCGCCGATTTCGCAGCGGCGTCGGCAGACTCGTTACCTGAGATGCCCACATGACCTGGAATTCACATGAAGGAGACGCTGATGCCAGAGACACCGAGCGAGTGGAGCAGGTCATGTACGCGCTGTACGAGTGGGTGGTAATTGTACAGCGCATGAATAGCCTGAAGGGCACTCAGAGAGTCCGTACAAATAAAACAGTGCCGTAAGTCGTGCCGCTGAATGAATAAAACAGATTGATAAATGCTAAAAAGTTCGGCCGTAAAAATTGAACATTGTTGAGGTAAACGAAAAGTAAAACTCCGTACACCAAAAACAAAGGCACATCCTACTCCAACATCAGTCTTAGACCCATCAGTATATATAAAATGACAGTCCCCGAACTGCGCCTGTAGTTCTAAAAAGGCGGATCTAAGAACAGAAGCAGGGGTCGCATTTTTCGGCATCAACGTTAGCCCAAGGTGGATGTGGGCCTCAGCGACCATGGAGGAAAACGCGTTTCCCCTCGGGTAAGGGCCGGCGCTGGCGTAACGTCCAAATGCCGAAGTAGCAGTCGAAATCGAACCCCTGGGGGGAGCAATGCAGAGGAGCTAACGAAATATTGTCGATCTAGCGAATCCTCGTAAAATACATCGAAGGACGGGTGGTTAGGCAAGCTTGAGAGCCGACAAGCATAGCTACGTAAGAGCATCTCACGCCTGAAAGACAGCGGAGGCTCTGCAGCCTCAGCGTAAAGACTGGGCACGGGGCTAGTTGGAAAGGCCCCTGTAGCGACTCTAATACCATGATGATGAATGGGATTCAAACGACGTAACACAGATGGACGTGCCGACGAATAAACTATACACCCGTAATCAAGTTTGGATCGGACCAAAGAGCGATAAAGGCGAAGAAGGACGGTCCGATCAGCTCCCCAGGATGTGCCACTTAAAACACGTAAAAGATTAAGAGAACGGTCACACTTTGCTTTTAAAAAGGAAACGTGCGAGGTCCAACACAACTTCCTGTCAAAAATCAACCCCAAAAATTTCGCCTCGTCTGCAAACGGAAGTATCCCTGGCCCAAGATGGAGAGAGGGCGGAGGGAAATACTTCCGGCGCCAGAAGTTGATGCAGACGGATTTCTCGGCGGAGAAATTAAAGCCGTTGGCGTTACTCCAGGCTTAGAGACGGTCGAAACAGCTCTGGAGACGGCGCTCGAGTAGACAGGTCCGCCGTGAACTACAATAAATAGCGAAATCGTCAACAAAAAGGGACGATGAAATGCCAGGTGGAATACAATGAACAATGGGGTTGATAGCAATCGCAAAAAGTGTGACACTGAGTACAGAGCCCTGCGGTACTCCGTTCTCTTGAATAAAACGACGAGATAAAACCGAGCCCACACGTACACGAAAGACGCGGTCCGTCATAAACTCCCGAAGAAATATGGGAAGACGACCGCGGATATTCCAATCGTGAAGTGTACGTAAAATGCCGCCCCTCCAACAAGTGTCATAAGCTTTCTCCAGGTCAAAAAATACAGCCACGGTTTGACACTTTCTCAGAAATCCATTCATAATATGCGTCGACAAGGACACCAGATGGTCGACGGTAGAGCGATAGCGACGAAACCCGCACTGAGCGTTCGCTAGAAGTTTCTGAGACTCAAACCACCATGTCAACCGCCCGTTGATCATGCGCTCCATCACCTTGCAAATGCAACTGGTGAGGGAGATAGGGCGGTAGCTGGAAGGTAGTTGGCGATCCTTCCCAGGCTTAAGTATAGGGACAATGGTGGCTTCGCGCCAAACGGAAGGAAAAATGCCGTCTTGCCAAATACGGTTATAGACCTGTAAGAGAAATAGTTTACTGTCGGCTGAAAGGTTCTTTAACATCAGGACATGAATGCCGTCCGGCCCGGGAGCGGAGTGCCGAGAGCAATGAAGAGCGTGCTCCAGCTCCCTCATTGTGAATAGTTCGTTATAGCATTCATCAGTAGCAGACCGAAAAGTATATGATGCGGAATCCAGCCGGTCTTTAATAGAGCGAAAGCCGGCGGAATAATGGTCTGAACTGGAAACCGCCTCAAAGGCAGCACCCAGTGTGTTAGCGATGGCAGCCGGATCCACTATGGTGGCATTAGAAACCTGAAGGCCGGAAACAGTACAATGTGACACTCTACCTGAGAAGCGACGAAGTTTATCCCAAACAACGGATGAAGGCGTAAAACGATTAAAAGACTCGACAAAACGAGCCCAAGATGCCTTCTTACTATCCTGAATAATGCGACGAGCCCTGGCGCGCGATTGTTTAAAAGTCACCAAATTATCAAGTGTAGGGTGTCGCCGAAACACCCTAAGTGCAGTCCTACGGGCACGAACGGCGTCCCGACAATCCTCGTTCCACCACGGAACAGGTGGCCGCCGAGGTTGGGAGGATGAACGGGGTATTGCGCGTTCGGCGGCAGAGAAAATAACAGACGTAAGGTGCTGCACTAGTTGGTGAATGTCGGAGAAGGGCTGGTCGTCAAAATGCACGAGGCTGGAATACAAGCTCCAGTCGGCTTTTGCGAATATCCAGGTAGGTACCCTGGAATGCTGTACGTGGTGCGACAGAAGAGAAACGATGCAGGGGTAATGGTCGCTGGAGTAGGTGTCAGCGACGACGTTCCACTGAAGACGACGTGCAAGCTGGAGTGAGCAAATTGCAAGGTCCAGGTGAGAAAATGTACCAGAAGAATCAGAAATAAAAGTAGGTGCACCTGTATTGAGGATGGAAAGATTGAACTGATAAAAAATGTCGGAAAGAAGAGTTCCCCTCGCACAAGCCCTTGGCGAACCCCATAGTGGGTGATGGGCATTAAAATCTCCCAACAGAAGAAATGGTGTTGGGAGAGCGGACAGGAGAGATCGAATGTCCGCGGGAGCGAGGGGAGATGATGGAGGTGTATACACAGAGCAAACAGAAAACAAAAAGCCGGGT
The DNA here is from genome assembly GCA_030765065.1 of Deroplatys truncata. Classification (NCBI taxonomy): domain Eukaryota; kingdom Metazoa; phylum Arthropoda; class Insecta; order Mantodea; family Mantidae; genus Deroplatys; species Deroplatys truncata. Next base: position 1,749,941 of record CM060987.1, on the reverse strand, counting down.
AAGTGAAGGCGAACGGCAACAGCTTGCAAGTCAGATGTAAGTGTGACAGGTGTAAAATGAACGTCATTACGCACCAAAATCATGACACCACCATGAGCAGGAGTACCCTCCTCCGGTTCAAGGTCGTAGCGAACCGGAGTATATCCTCGGAGATCAAAAGGATCGTGAGGGCGAAGCTTAGTCTCCTGCAAACATACGACCATAGGCGAATGGGAACGCAATAAAAGTTGCAGTTCCGCCCTATGCGATCGTACACCACGTACATTCCAGGTCAGGATAGCCATTAAGAATAAGGGGATAAACTGTCTATTTAGAAGGGCGGCTTAAAATTACCTTTTGTTTAACCTTTGGGCTCGGGCTTTTTGTATGGAGTTGGTCAGACTCCATAGCTTCCTCGGAGGGAGGGCCCACGCGCTCAGTGCCAGAAACCGATTCCAGCGCCGTGAATCGGTTCTGGGTGGCGATGGGTGAAGTGTGCCGCTGAGCGCGGCTTGTCCCAGGACCATCCTGGGACAGCGACCTCCGAGGAGGAGAAGGTGAACTTTTGTTACCGCGCGCACGCGGAGGGTCTTTCAAAAAATCTTCCCTACGAAGTTTCTGCTTGGGCTTCTTTTCAACGGCTTGCGACTTCATTGACTTGGGACCAGGTTTATACGGCTTGGTAACTGTAGCCTTAATAGACGGCCGGATGGTAGTGGCGGTTAACCCAGTCAAGGTCCAGGTCTGAGTTTCGGCATCTACTCGTGGTACTGGCGAGGCAACAACAGAACTAAATGTGCCAGATCGCAGGAGTGAAGGTTGGCGCGCATGGTAACGCCTCCGGGCTTCAGCGAAGGAGAGTTTTTCCTTTACCCGGATCTCCTGGATCGCCTTCTCGTCCAAGTACCGCGGACAGTCGGCAAACGAAGCAGAATGAGACCCTTTACAATTAACGCAGACGGGGGCTGTTGAACAGGTACCTTCGTGTGAGGGCTGGCTACAGGTTGCACAGATGTTAACGGCACTCTTACATGAGACTTGCGTATGCCCAAAACGTTGGCATTTAAAACAACGCAGAGGTCTAGGAATATAAGGCCTCACAGAAATCCGTTCGTACCCTGCGGAAATGCTCGTGGGCAGATCGACGCCATCAAATGTAATAAACAGGGTACGAGTGGGTACCAATACGCCGTCGCGTTTGGCCTGCACTCGATGAACCGCTGTCACCCTCTGGTCTGCAAGATATTCCACCAGGTCTTCGTCAGAGATACCGTCGAGGCTATGCGTGGTGACAACGCCTCTACAAGAATTCAAGGTGCGGTGCTTCTCAACACGGATAGGATAACCGTGGAGAAGCGTGGCGCTCAACAAGGACTTACTTTGTGCCTCGGATTTGCTTTGAACTAGCAACGAACCATTACGAAGCCGAGTGCAGGAAAGAACTGGACCAGCAATTGAGTCAATGCCCTTCTGGATAATAAAAGGGTTCACCTTCTCGAATGATTGTCCCTCCTCTGTACGGGTAATCACTAAGTAACAACCAGCTGTTGGCGGTGCTACTTCTGTTACTAAAACTTTGCGGCGCTTGTTGTTAACAATGGAGAAAGGGTGCTCCATAGCGAAAAAAATCCTCCACCATTGCAACCGTCTCCGACCTCGGGCTCTGACTTCCCGGGCGTTACCCCGGCTTGGGTGAGTGGCCTATCTATACCTAGCTCACCCCAGGGTCACACCTCCCAGAACATAGACAGAGGGACCCAATCGCCGTCGGAAGCCAGCAGCTCATGCAATGGCCCCCCCGCGGGACTGCAGTTGAACAGCGGATACGAACAACAACCCCACATGACGACCCCGGGTGGTGGGGATGACGCCATTACCCACTCACCCAGCTGCGCACGCGGTGCGCGGGTATCCGTCAGGCTGTGTCCACGGAGGATTTAAATAAAAAGATAAAAGAAACTAAAACTGTGTGGGCGTTTCGCACGCAAGGTAGGCCGGCGGGGAAGAAAAAGAGCGATATGCGAATGTCGTGGTGCGAAATGGCCGGAAAGTGATAAGGGAAGAAAGAAACGATGGTGAGGTGCGGTATGGATGGAATGAAAAGAACGCACGAGAGCCTACCTTGGGTCCACCGGTCACGAGAAGAACCCACGTCGACCGGATGGGGGTGAGGAAATGAATGTGGCGATGATTGGCTCGGGAACCCCCGGGTGCGCCAAAAACCCGTACTCACATAAGGTGAGCCCCTGAGGGGAAGTGAAGGCGAACGGCAACAGCTTGCAAGTCGGATGTAAGTGTGACAGGTGTAAAATGAACGTCGTTACGCACTAAGAACATGACACCTCCATGAGCAGGAGTACCCTCCTCCGGTTCAAGGTCGTAGCGAACCGGAGTATATCCTCGGAGATCAAAAGGATCGTGAGGGCGAAGCTTAGTCTCCTGCAAACATACGACCATAGGCGAATGGGAACGCAATAAAAGTTGCAGTTCCGCCCTATGCGATCGTACACCACGTACATTCCAGGTCAGGATAGCCATTAAGAATAAGGGGATAAACTTTCTGTTTAGAAGGGCGGCTTAAAATTACCTTTTGTTTAACCTTTGGGCTCGGGCTTTTTGTATGGAGTTGGTCAGACTCCATAGCTTCCTCGGAGGGAGGGCCCACGCGCTCAGTGCCAGAAACCGATTCAAGCGCCGTGAATCGGTTCTGGGTGGCGATGGGTGAGGGGTGCCGCTGAGCGCGGCTTGTCCCAGGACCATCCTGGGACAGCGACCTCCGAGGAGGAGAAGGTGAACTTTTGTTACCGCGCGCACGCGGAGGGTCTTTCAAAAAATCTTCCCTACGAAGTTTCTGCTTGGGCTTCTTTTCAACGGCTTGCGACTTCATTGACTTGGGACCAGGTTTATACGGCTTGGTAACTGTAGCCTTAATAGACGGCCGGATGGTAGTGGCGGTTAATCCAGTCAAGGTCCAGGTCTGAGTTTCGGCATCTACTCGTGGTACTGGCGAGGCAACAACAGAACTAAATGTGCCAGATCGCAGGAGTGAAGGTTGGCGCGCATGGAAACGCCTCCGGGCTTCAGCGAAGGAGAGTTTTTCCTTTACCCGGATCTCCTGGATCGCCTTCTCGTCCAAATACCGCGGACAGTCGGCAAACGAAGCAGAATGTGACCCTTTACAATTAACGCAGACGGGGGCTGTTGAACAGGTACCTTCGTGTGAGGGCTGGCTACATGTTGCACAGATGTTAACGGCACTCTTACAAGAGACTTGCGTATGCCCAAAACGTTGGCATTTAAAACAACGCAGAGGTCTAGGAATATAAGGCCTCACAGAAATCCGTTCGTACCCTGCGGAAATGCTCGTGGGCAGATCGACGCCATCAAATGTAATAAACAGGGTACGAGTGGGTACCAATACGCCGTCGCGTTTGGCCTGCACTCGATGCACTGCAGTGACCTTTTGATCAGATAGATATTCTACGAGATCCTCGTCCGATATACCATCGAGGCTATGGGTGTTAACGACGCCCCGACAGGAGTTCAATGTGCGGTGCCTCTCAACACGGATGGGGTAACCGTGGAGAAGCGTAGCGCGCAACAAGGTCTTACTTTGCTGATCGGAGTTAGTTTGTGCCAATAAAGAACCATTCCGTAGACGAGTGCATGATTGAACCGCACCAGCAATAGCATCTATGCCCTTCTGAATTATAAAAGGGTTCACCTTCTCAAAGTTTTGTCCTTCTTCTGTTCTCGAAATGACCAAGTAACAACCAGATGACGGCGGTGCTACTTCTGTTACAATAACTTTTCGGTGCTTGTTTGTATTAATGGAGGAAGGGTGCTCCATAGCGAGATAAATCCTCCACCATTGCAACCGTCTCCGACCTCGGGCTCTGACTTCTCGGGCGTTACCCCGGCTTGGGTGAGTGGCCTATCTATACCAGACTCACCCCAGGGTCACACCTCCCAGAACATAGACAGAGGGACCCAATCGCCGTCAGAAGTCAGCAGCTCATGCAATGGCCCCCCGCGGGACTGCAGTTGAACAGCGGATACGAACAACAACCCTACATGACGACCCCGGGTGGTGGGGATGACGCCATTACCCACTCACCCAGCTGCGCACCCAGTGCGCGGGTATCCGTCAGGCTGTGTCCACGGAGGATTTAAATAAAAAGATAAAAGAAACTAAAACTGTGTGGGCGTTTCGCACGCAAGGTAGGCCGGCGGGGAAGAATAAGAGATATGCGAATGTCGTGGTACGAAATGGCCGGAAAGTGATTAGGGAAGAAAGAAACGATGGTGAGGTGCGGTATGGATGGAATGCAAAGAACGCACGAGAGCCTACCTTGGGTCCACCGGTCACTTGAAGAACCCATCTCGACCGGATGGGGGTGAGGGGATGAATGTGGCGATGATTGGCTCGGGAACCCCCGGGTGCGCCAAAAACCCGTACTCACATAAGGTGAGCCCCTGAAGGGGACTCGACCATATCTGGGGTTGAAGCATAGACTGATAAATTTTCGCTAAATCAGAAGGGATTACCTGTACCTACATCTCGGAATGCCACTGCATGGACATGCACATTATTACATGAACTCTGTTGATAGTCCCTTATGATATTTCTAATCTCAACACTTATCGGACTATTGCTATCAAATTGTGACAGAAGTTCCATGCATTTATGTCGTAGTGGTGCTGCTGTTAAGAGAAGTAAAATTGTGAGACCTACACAAACAATATCTATTTTCATTATATGTATTTTAGTTGCAATTTTTCTTCAAACCTTTTAATGCGTGTTCACATAATTATGGAAGAGAAATCGAGAGGGGTGTTATCGAAATCTACCGACCCTTAACAAAAATACCAATTTTAACCATATACATTAGTTAGTGGTTTACAAATCGAGAGAACCAAAATCGAAACATGCCTTTCTTGAAAAATTAGAAAGTTCGGCGCCCCACCATATGTCACATCACCCTCTTTTTAGGGGTGAGTACGACTGGAGGAGTAGTAATAAAGAGGCAAGCGCACTCACTTTCCTTCCATTTTATTCATTTTGGGGGATTACAAGTAATGCTCAACCAACAGCCTGTGAATATTATTATCTATTAATAACATGATTCCTTACCTCTGGATTGCAATGTGGCGACCCAACCTGATGTCTAGCTGAAAGAGGACATCTTCCTCTAAGATTATTAATCTTCAGCCCTACAGAGTCACGCACAAGCGTCGGCTCAGACAGACAACAAGCCGGACGTTACTATCTCTTAAATAAGATTCATTCCTTCTTAGAGGGATCCAACAATCCATATACGGAGGTTAACAAATATCGGATGATGTTTAATGTACCAATGTCACGGCTGACGTAAGTGATCATCGTTCAGCAACATGCACCATTCTTTGCAGAAGGATGATGACGGCTTGGGTTTAACACCGGAAGTGGTAAACCACACTATCCATAATGTGACTTAGAAATCTCCGTTTGCAAGCATATGAAAGCTTTAAGAGAAATATATGTATTGAAATCGTATTTAATCTATTATTTAAATATTCTCACTAATGGATTAGACATCAGGTTGGCGCGTCACATACCGCCGCACCTTAAAGACGATGCCGACCTCGGCATACCATGAAAAAAACCTATCCAGAGTTCCTCTAGGAAACAGCAGAAAATGTTAAGGCGGTTCACCATACGAGCGGTCAGAGGGACCTGCTCCAAAGTGACACACGAGTCAAACATGGTGACCACGCAAACCTATACAAAAGTATTGAGGGTTAGACTAAGGGAATGACAAACAATAGTGTTACCGAAAAACTGGAACACTGTGTAAAAATTGTAGACATAGGTAACAAAACATAAGCAATCATCAAAGAATACAATGTACAGAAGTCAATTAACTAGTGATACAGTAAAATTTAGCATATTCAGCACCTAAAAAACAAAACAATCCTGAAAAAATGGAGAGGGGTGGAGGGAATTGTTTATAGTGGTGGCGAGATAGCATAGAATGTCACTGTGACTTGTCATAAGTGTATGTGGCGGGATATGAACGTAGGACACTTTGCTTTACGTAGTTGTGGTGGTGATGATGATGATGATGATGAGATGCGGTTTAAGGGCGCTAAACTGCTGCGGTCATCAGCGCCCTTACAATGTGTAAAATATAAGGTCAAAATATGGAATGCAAAGAACGCACGAGAGCCTACCTTGGGTCCACCGGTCACTTGAAGCATTATTAAAAAACGGGACACAAACCCGCGATGTCAAAAAGCTAAAAATAACAATGATATAACAATAACGATAACAACAATAATAACAATAACAAAAAATAACAATAACAACAATAATAACAATAACAACAATAATAACAATACAAATATCTGAAAACCAACACACTAAAAGCATAGGCAATAAAAGATTAAAACGTGTCAAGAACTGTAGAATGTCAGGGACACGAGCGCCAATGTCCATTGGGGAGGAGATGCCCCATTAAAAAACAAGAGAAAAGTACATAGTCAAAAGACGCTCACCGCATCAAATGCGTCTGGTAAATCCAATGTCATTGATAAAAGGTAAAAGACACTCTACAGCACGCGCGTCGTCTGCCAGAACGTTGGCTAGGCCAACAGGCAGACCAACACGGACGCGCAAAGGAGCTAAAACTTGACACTCTGCTAAAATGTGACGCACCGTGAAGGGCGCACCACACTGCCCACAGAGTGGCGCGGGGTCACCACTCAGCAAATACTTATGACTAAAAATGCAATGTCCGGTACGAAGGCGTGTTAAAATTACCTCTTCCCGACGAGAAGCCCGGGAAGAGGTAGCCCAGACTAACGGGAGAGGCTTAACCTCCCGCAACTTGTTCCCCCGGAGGGCCGTCCTCTCATCGCTCCAAAGCGAGAGGATGCGGCGACGTAAAACAATAACCAAATCTGACGAGGGAACAACAGAGGTAAAACGTCTGGGTGATAAAATCGCCGACTTGGCAGCGACATCGGCAGACTCATTACCTGAGATGCCCACATGACCTGGAATCCACAAGAAGGAGACGCTGATGCCAGAGACATCAAGCGAGTGGAGCAGGTCATGAATGCGCTGTACGAGCGGGTGGTAACTGTACAGCGAGCTAATACTTTGAAGAGCACTCAGGGAGTCGGAACAAATAAAACAGTGCCGTAAGTCGCGCCGCTGAATATATAAAAGAGACTGATAAATGCTAAAACGTTCGGCGGTAAAAATCGAACATTGCTCTGGTAAACGAAAGGTAAAACTATTTCCACCACAAAAAAAGGCACATCCTACTCCAGCATCAGTCTTAGATCCATCAGTGAAGATAAAAGGCAAGTCCCCGAATTGCGACTGAAGTTCTAAAAACGCTGATCTAAAGACTGAAGAAGGGGTCTCATTCTTCGGCATTGACGATAACCCAAGGTGACAGAGGGCCTCAACGCGCGACCATGGAGGAAAACGCGTTTCCCCCCTTGGAAGGGCCGGCGCTGGCGTAACGTCCAAATGCCGAAGTAGCAGTCGAAAGCGAACCCCTGGAGGGAGCAATGCAGAGGAGCTAACTAAATATTGCCGGTCAAGTGAATCCTCGAAAAATGCCGCGAAAGACGGGTGGTCAGGCAAGCTTGAGAGTCGACAGGCATAGCTGCACAAGAGCATCTCACGCCTGGAGGACAGCGGAGGCTCTGCAGCTTCAGCATAAAGACTGGGCACGGGGCTAGTTGGAAAGGCCCCTGTAGCGACTCTTATGCCACGATGGTGAATGGCATTCAATCGACGTAACACAGATGGACGTGCCGACGAATAAACAATACACCCGTAATCAAGTTTGGATCGGACCAAAGAGCGATATAGACGCAGAAGGGTGGTCCGATCAGCTCCCCAGGATGTGCCACTTAAAACACGTAAAAGATTCAGAGAACGGTCAAACTTTGCTTTTAAAAAAGAAATGTGCGAGGTCCAACACAACTTTCTATCAAAGATCAACCCCAAGAATTTCGCCTCGTCTGCAAACGGAAGCATCCCTGGCCCTAGATGGAGAGAGGGCGGAGGGAAATACTTCCGGCGCCAGAAGTTGATGCAGACGGATTTCTCGGCGGAGAAATTAAAGCCGTTGGCGTTACTCCAGGCGTAGAGACGGTCGATACAGCTCTGGAGACGGCGTTCGAGTAGACAGGTCCGCCGTGAACTGCAATAAATAGCGAAATCGTCAACAAAAAGGGACGATGAAATGCCAGGTGGAATACAATCAACAATGGGGTTGATAGCAATTGCAAAAAGTGTGACACTGAGTACAGAGCCCTGCGGTACTCCGTTCTCTTGAATAAAACGAAGAGATAAAACCGAGCCCACACGTACACGAAAGACGCGGTCCGTCATGAACTCCCGAAGAAATATGGGAAGACGACCGCAGATATTCCATGCGTGAAGTGTACGTAAAATGCCGCCCCTCCAACAAGTGTCATAAGCTTTCTCCAGGTCAAAAAATACAGCCACGGTTTGACACTTTCTCAGAAATCCATTCATAATATGCGTCGACAAGGACACCAGATGGTCGACGGTAGAGCGATAGCGACGAAACCCGCACTGAGCGTTCGCTAGAAGTTTCTGAGACTCAAGCCACCATGTCAACCGCCCGTTGATCATGCGCTCCATCACCTTGCAAATGCAACTGGTGAGGGAGATAGGGCGGTAGCTGGAAGGTAGTTGGCGATCCTTCCCAGGCTTAAGTATAGGGAATTGGTGGCTTCGCGCCAAACGGAAGGAAAAATGCCGTCTTGCCAAATACGGTTATAGACCTGTAAGAGAAATAGTTTACTGTCGGCTGAAAGGTTCTTTAACATCAGGACATGAATGCCGTCCGGCCCAGGAGCGGAGTGCCGAGAGCAATGAAGAGCGTGCTCCAGCTCCCTCATTGTGAATAGTTCGTTATAGCATTCATCATTAGCAGACCGAAAAGTATATGATGCGGAATCCAGCCGGTCTTTAATAGAGCGAAAGCCGGCGAAATAATGGTCTGAACTGGAAACCGCCTCAAAGGCAGCACCCAGAGTGTTAGCGATGGTAGCCGGATCCACTATGGTGGCATTAGAAACCTGAAGGCCAGAAACAGTACAATGTGACACTTTACCTGAGAAGCGACGAAGTTTATCCCAAACAACGGATGAAGGCGTAAAACGATTAAAAGACTCGACAAAACGAGCCCAAGATGCCTTCTTGCTATCCTGAATAATGCGACGAGCCCTGGCGCGCGATTGTTTAAAAGTCACCAAATTATCAAGTGTAGGGTGGCGCCGAAACACCCTAAGTGCAGTCCTACGGGCACGAACGGCGTCCCGACAATCCTCGTTCCACCACGGAACAGGTGGCCGCCGAGGTTGGGAGGATGAACGGGGTATTGCACGTTCGGCGGCTGAGAAAATAATAGACGTAAGGTGCTGCACTAGTTGATTAATGTCGGAGAAGGGCTGGTCGTCAAAATGCACGAGGCTGGAATACAAGCTCCAGTCGGCTTTTGCGAATATCCAGGTAGGTACTCTGGAATGCTGTACGTGGTGCGACAGAAGAGAAACGATGCAGGGGTAATGGTCGCTGGAGTAGGTGTCAGCGACGACGTTCCACTGAAGACGACGTGCTAGCTGGAGTGAGCAAATAGCAAGGTCCAGGTGAGAAAATGTACCAGAAGAATCAGAAATAAAAGTAGGTGCACCTGTATTGAGGATGGAAAGATTGAACTGATAAAAAATGTCGGAAAGAAGAGTTCCCCTCGCACAAGCCCTTGGCGAACCCCATAGTGGGTGATGGGCATTAAAATCTCCCAACAGAAGAAATGGTGTTGGGAGAGCGGACAGGAGAGATCGAATGTCCGCGGGAGCGAGGGGAGACGATGGAGGTGTATACACAGAACAAACAGAAAAGAAAAAACCGGGTAACTGCAGTCTAATGGCAACAGCTAGCAAGTCGGACGTAAGTGTGATAGTTTGAAAATGAACGTCATTACGCACCAACAACATAACACCTCCATGAGCAGGAGCACCCTCCTCCGGTTCAAGATCGTAGCGAACCGGAGTGTACCCTCGGAGATCGAAAGGGTCGTGAGGGCGAAGCTTGGTCTCCTGCAAACACACGACCATAGGTGAATGGGAACGAAATAAAAGTTGCAGTTCCGCCCTATGCGATCGTACACCACGTACATTCCAGGTCAGGATAGCCATTAAGAAAAAGGGGATAAACTGTCTATTTAGAAGGGCGGCTTAAAATTACCTTTTGTTTAACCTTTGGGCTCGGGCTTTTTGTATGGAGTTGGTCAGACTCCATAGCTTCTTCGGAGGGAGGGCACACGCGCTCAGTGCCAGAAACCGATTCAAGCGCCGTGAATCGGTTCTGGGTGGCGATGGGTGAGGGGTGCCGCTGAGCGCGGCTTGTCCCAGGACCTTCCTGGGACAGCGACCTCCGAGGAGGAGAAGGTGAACTTTTGTTACCGCGCGCACGCGGAGGGTCTTTTAAAAAATCTTCCCTGCGAAGTTTCTGCTTGGGTTTCTTTTCAACGGCTTGCGACTTCATGGACTTGGGACCAGGTTTATACGGCTTGGTAACTGTAGCCTTAATGGACGGCCGGATGGTAGTGGCGGTTAATCCAGTCAAGGTCCAGGTCTGAGTTTCGGCATCTACTCGTGGTACCGGCGAGGCAACAACAGAACTAAATGTGCCAGATCGCAGGAGTGAAGGTTGGCGCGCATGGTAACGCCTCCGGGCTTCAGCGAAGGAGAGTTTTTCCTTTACCCGGATCTCCTGGATCGCCTTCTCGTCCAAGTACCGCGGACAGTCGGCAAACGAAGCAGAATGAGACCCTTTACAATTAACGCAGACGGGGGCTGTTGAACAGGTACCTTCGTGTGAGGGCTGGCTACATGTTGCACAGATGTTAACGGCACTCTTACAGGAGACTTGCGTATGCCCAAAACGTTGGCATTTAAAACAACGCAGAGGTCTAGGAATATAAGGCCTCAGAAATTCGTTCGTACCCTGCGGAGATGCTCGTGGGCAGATCGACGCCATCAAATGTAATAAACAGGGTACGAGTGGGTACCAATACGCCGTCGCGTTTGGCCTGCACTCGATGGACCGCTGTCACCTTCTGGTCTGCAAGATATTCTACCAGGTCCTCGTCCGATATACCATCGAGGCTATGGGTGGTAATAACGCCTCGACAGGAATTCAATGTGCGGTGCTTCTCCACACGGATGGGATAGCCGTGGAGAAGCGTAGCGCGCAACAAGGTCTTACTTTGCTGATCGGATTTCTTTTGGGCTAATAAGGAACCATTCCGTAGACGAGTGCAGGACTGAACCGCACCAGCAATTGCATCAATCCCCTTTTGTATGATGAAAGGGTTCACCTTCTCAAAACTTTGTCCTTCTTCGGTTCGTGAAATGACCAAGTAACAACCAGTTGTCGGTGGTGTCACTTCTGTTACATAAACTTTTCGGCGCTTGTTAGTAGTAATGGAGGAAGGGTGCTCCATAGCGAAATAAATCCTCCACCATTGCAACCGTCTCCGACCTCGGGCTCTGACTTCCCAGGCGTTACCCCGACTTGGGTGAGTGGCCTATCTATACCTAGCTCACCCCAGGGTCACACCTCCCAGAACATAGACAGAGGGACCCAATCGCCGTCGGAAGCCAGCAGCTCATGCAATGGCCCCCCCGCGGGACTGCAGTTGAACAGCGGATACGAACAACAACCCTACATGACGACCCCGGGTGGTGGGGATGACGCCATTACCCACTCACCCAGCTGCGCACGCGGTGCGCGGGTATCCGTCAGGCTGTGTCCACGGAGGATTTAAATAAAAAGATAAAAGAAACTAAAACTGTGTGGGCGTTTCGCACGCAAGGTAGGCCGGCGGGGAATGATGATGATGATATGCGGTTTAAGGGCGCTAAACTGCTAGGGTCATCAGCGCCCTTACAATGTGTAAAATATAAGGTCAAAGTATAAAAGGTAAAAAAACCGCATAATTAAAAAACGGGACACAAACCCGCGATGTCCAAAAAGTTAAAACTAACAATAGTATAACAATAACAATAACAACAAGAATAAAAAGAACAACAAGAATAACAATAACAACAAGAATAACAATAACAACAATAATAACAATAAATATATCTCAAAAACCAACACACTAAAAGCATAGCCAATAAAAGATTAAAACGTGTCAAGAACTGTAGAATGCGGGACATGAGCGCCACATGTCACTGGGGAGTAAGTCCCTATAAAAACATACAGAAGAAAATAACAAAGCTAAAAGACGCTCAGCGCATCAAATGCGACGATTAAAATCAATGTCACTTATAAAACGTAAAAGACATTCTACAGCATGCGCGTCGTCTGCCAAAACGTTGGCTATGCCAACAGGCAGACCCAGGCGAACGCGCAGTGGAGCTAAAACTTGACACTCAGTTAAAATGTGACGCACCGTTAAGGGCACGTCACACTGCTGACACAGCGGAGCGGGATCACCACTGAGCAGGTAACTGTGACTAAAACGACAATGTCCAATTCGTAAACGGGCTAAAAGTACCTCTTCCCGACGTGAACAACGAGAAGAGGTACCCCAGATTAACGGGAGAGGCTTAACCTCCCGCAACTTGTTCCCCCGGAGGGCCGTCCACTCATCGCGCCAGCGCGAGAGGATGCGGCGACGTAAAATAACACACGAATCTGACGAGGGAACAACAGAGGTAAAAAATCTGGGTAATAAAATCGCCGATTTCGCAGCGGCGTCGGCAGACTCATTACCTGAGATGCCCACATGACCTGGAATCCACATGAAGGACACGCTGATGCCAGTGACACCAAGCGAGTGGAGCAGGTCATGTATGCGCTGTACAAGCGGGTGGTAATGGTACAGCGCAGTAATAGTCTGAAGGGCACTCAGAGAGTCCGTACAAATAAAACAGTGCTGTAAGGCGTGCCGCTGAATGTATAAAATAGACTGATAAATGCTAAAAAGTTCGGCAGTAAAAATTGAACATTGTCCAGGTAAACGAAACTTAAAACTACAGTGACCAGACACAAAGGCACATCCAACTCCAGCTTCAGTCTTAGATCCATCGGTATAGATAAAATAGTAGTCTCCGAATTGAGCCCGTACTTCTAAAAAAGCCGATCTAAAGACTGAAGCAGGGGTCTCAGTCTTCGGCATCGACGTTAGCCCAAGGTGACAGTGGGCCTCAGCGCGAGACCATGGAGGAAAACGCGTTTCCCCCCGTGGAAGGGCCGGCGCTGGCGGAACGTCTAAATGCCGAAGGAGCTGTCGAAAGCGAACCCCTGGTGGGAGCAAGGCAGAGGAGCTAATAAAATAGTGACCATCAAGTGACTCCTCGAAAAATAACTCGAAGGACGGGTGGTTAGGCAAGCTTGAGAGTCGACAAGCATAGCTGCACAAGAGCATCTCACGCCTGAAGGACAGCGGAGGCTCTGCAGCTTCTGCGTACAGACTGGGTACAGGGCTAGTTGGAAAGGCCCCTGTAGCGACTCTGATGCCACGATGGTGAATGGCATTCAATCGACGTAACACAGATGGACGTGCCGACGAATAAACAATACACCCGTAATCAAGCTTGGATCGGACCAAAGAGCGATAAAGGCGAAGAAGGACGGCCCGATCAGCTCCCCAGGATGTGCCACTTAAAACACGTAAAATATTAAGAGAACGGTCACACTTTGCTTTTAAAAAGGAAACGTGCGAGGTCCAACACAACTTCCTGTCAAAAATCAACCCCAAAAATTTCGCCTCGTCTGCAAACGGAAGTATCCCTGGCCCAAGATGGAGAGAGGGCGGAGGGAAATACTTCCGGCGCCAGAAGTTGATGCAGACGGATTTCTCGGCGGAGAAATTAAAGCCGTTGGCGTTACTCCAGGCGTAGAGACGGTCGATACAGCTCTGGAGACGGCGTTCGAGTAGACAGGTCCGCCGTGAACTGCAATAAATAGCGAAATCGTCAACAAAAAGGGACGATGAAATGCCAGGTGGAATACAATCAACAATGGCGTTGATAGCAATCGCAAAAAGTGTGACACTGAGTACAGAGCCCTGCGGTACTCCGTTCTCTTGAATAAAACGACGAGATAAAACCGAGCCCACACGTACACGAAAGACGCGGTCCGTCATGAACTCCCGAAGAAATATGGGAAGACGACCGCAGATATTCCATGCGTGAAGTGTACGTAAAATGCCGCCCCTCCAACAAGTGTCATAAGCTTTCTCCAGGTCAAAAAATACAGCCACGGTTTGACACTTTCTCAGAAATCCATTCATAATATGCGTCGACAAGGACACCAGATGGTCGACGGTAGAGCGATAGCGACGAAACCCGCACTGAGCGTTCGCTAGAAGTTTCTGAGACTCAAGCCACCATGTCAACCGCCCGTTGATCATGCGCTCCATCACCTTGCAAATGCAACTGGTGAGGGAGATAGGGCGGTAGCTGGAAGGTAGTTGGCGATCCTTCCCAGGCTTAAGTATAGGGAATTGGTGGCTTCGCGCCAAACGGAAGGAAAAATGCCGTCTTGCCAAATACGGTTATAGACCTGTAAGAGAAATAGTTTACTGTCGGCTGAAAGGTTCTTTAACATCAGGACATGAATGCCGTCCGGCCCAGGAGCGGAGTGCCGAGAGCAATGAAGAGCGTGCTCCAGCTCCCTCATTGTGAATAGTTCGTTATAGCATTCATCATTAGCAGACCGAAAAGTATATGATGCGGAATCCAGCCGGTCTTTAATAGAGCGAAAGCCGGCGAAATAATGGTCTGAACTGGAAACCGCCTCAAAGGCAGCACCCAGAGTGTTAGCGATGGTAGCCGGATCCACTATGGTGGCATTAGAAACCTGAAGGCCAGAAACAGTACAATGTGACACTTTACCTGAGAAGCGACGAAGTTTATCCCAAACAACGGATGAAGGCGTAAAACGATTAAAAGACTCGACAAAACGAGCCCAAGATGCCTTCTTGCTATCCTGAATAATGCGACGAGCCCTGGCGCGCGATTGTTTAAAAGTCACCAAATTATCAAGTGTAGGGTGGCGCCGAAACACCCTAAGTGCAGTCCTACGGGCACGAACGGCGTCCCGACAATCCTCGTTCCACCACGGAACAGGTGGCCGCCGAGGTTGGGAGGATGAACGGGGTATTGCACGTTCGGCGGCTGAGAAAATAATAGACGTAAGGTGCTGCACTAGTTGATTAATGTCGGAGAAGGGCTGGTCGTCAAAATGCACGAGGCTGGAATACAAGCTCCAGTCGGCTTTTGCGAATATCCAGGTAGGTACTCTGGAATGCTGTACGTGGTGCGACAGAAGAGAAACGATGCAGGGGTAATGGTCGCTGGAGTAGGTGTCAGCGACGACGTTCCACTGAAGACGACGTGCTAGCTGGAGTGAGCAAATAGCAAGGTCCAGGTGAGAAAATGTACCAGAAGAATCAGAAATAAAAGTAGGTGCACCTGTATTGAGGATGGAAAGATTGAACTGATAAAAAATGTCGGAAAGAAGAGTTCCCCTCGCACAAGCCCTTGGCGAACCCCATAGTGGGTGATGGGCATTAAAATCTCCCAACAGAAGAAATGGTGTTGGGAGAGCGGACAGGAGAGATCGAATGTCCGCGGGAGCGAGGGGAGACGATGGAGGTGTATACACAGAACAAACAGAAAAGAAAAAACCGGGTAACTGCAGTCTAATGGCAACAGCTAGCAAGTCGGACGTAAGTGTGATAGTTTGAAAATGAACGTCATTACGCACCAACAACATAACACCTCCATGAGCAGGAGCACCCTCCTCCGGTTCAAGATCGTAGCGAACCGGAGTGTACCCTCGGAGATCGAAAGGGTCGTGAGGGCGAAGCTTGGTCTCCTGCAAACACACGACCATAGGTGAATGGGAACGAAATAAAAGTTGCAGTTCCGCCCTATGCGATCGTACACCACGTACATTCCAGGTCAGGATAGCCATTAAGAAAAAGGGGATAAACTGTCTATTTAGAAGGGCGGCTTAAAATTACCTTTTGTTTAACCTTTGGGCTCGGGCTTTTTGTATGGAGTTGGTCAGACTCCATAGCTTCTTCGGAGGGAGGGCACACGCGCTCAGTGCCAGAAACCGATTCAAGCGCCGTGAATCGGTTCTGGGTGGCGATGGGTGAGGGGTGCCGCTGAGCGCGGCTTGTCCCAGGACCTTCCTGGGACAGCGACCTCCGAGGAGGAGAAGGTGAACTTTTGTTACCGCGCGCACGCGGAGGGTCTTTTAAAAAATCTTCCCTGCGAAGTTTCTGCTTGGGTTTCTTTTCAACGGCTTGCGACTTCATGGACTTGGGACCAGGTTTATACGGCTTGGTAACTGTAGCCTTAATGGACGGCCGGATGGTAGTGGCGGTTAATCCAGTCAAGGTCCAGGTCTGAGTTTCGGCATCTACTCGTGGTACCGGCGAGGCAACAACAGAACTAAATGTGCCAGATCGCAGGAGTGAAGGTTGGCGCGCATGGTAACGCCTCCGGGCTTCAGCGAAGGAGAGTTTTTCCTTTACCCGGATCTCCTGGATCGCCTTCTCGTCCAAGTACCGCGGACAGTCGGCAAACGAAGCAGAATGAGACCCTTTACAATTAACGCAGACGGGGGCTGTTGAACAGGTACCTTCGTGTGAGGGCTGGCTACATGTTGCACAGATGTTAACGGCACTCTTACAGGAGACTTGCGTATGCCCAAAACGTTGGCATTTAAAACAACGCAGAGGTCTAGGAATATAAGGCCTCAGAAATTCGTTCGTACCCTGCGGAGATGCTCGTGGGCAGATCGACGCCATCAAATGTAATAAACAGGGTACGAGTGGGTACCAATACGCCGTCGCGTTTGGCCTGCACTCGATGGACCGCTGTCACCTTCTGGTCTGCAAGATATTCTACCAGGTCCTCGTCCGATATACCATCGAGGCTATGGGTGGTAATAACGCCTCGACAGGAATTCAATGTGCGGTGCTTCTCCACACGGATGGGATAGCCGTGGAGAAGCGTAGCGCGCAACAAGGTCTTACTTTGCTGATCGGATTTCTTTTGGGCTAATAAGGAACCATTCCGTAGACGAGTGCAGGACTGAACCGCACCAGCAATTGCATCAATCCCCTTTTGTATGATGAAAGGGTTCACCTTCTCAAAACTTTGTCCTTCTTCGGTTCGTGAAATGACCAAGTAACAACCAGTTGTCGGTGGTGTCACTTCTGTTACATAAACTTTTCGGCGCTTGTTAGTAGTAATGGAGGAAGGGTGCTCCATAGCGAAATAAATCCTCCACCATTGCAACCGTCTCCGACCTCGGGCTCTGACTTCCCAGGCGTTACCCCGACTTGGGTGAGTGGCCTATCTATACCTAGCTCACCCCAGGGTCACACCTCCCAGAACATAGACAGAGGGACCCAATCGCCGTCGGAAGCCAGCAGCTCATGCAATGGCCCCCCCGCGGGACTGCAGTTGAACAGCGGATACGAACAACAACCCTACATGACGACCCCGGGTGGTGGGGATGACGCCATTACCCACTCACCCAGCTGCGCACGCGGTGCGCGGGTATCCGTCAGGCTGTGTCCACGGAGGATTTAAATAAAAAGATAAAAGAAACTAAAACTGTGTGGGCGTTTCGCACGCAAGGTAGGCCGGCGGGGAATGATGATGATGATATGCGGTTTAAGGGCGCTAAACTGCTAGGGTCATCAGCGCCCTTACAATGTGTAAAATATAAGGTCAAAGTATAAAAGGTAAAAAAACCGCATAATTAAAAAACGGGACACAAACCCGCGATGTCCAAAAAGTTAAAACTAACAATAGTATAACAATAACAATAACAACAAGAATAAAAAGAACAACAAGAATAACAATAACAACAAGAATAACAATAACAACAATAATAACAATAAATATATCTCAAAAACCAACACACTAAAAGCATAGCCAATAAAAGATTAAAACGTGTCAAGAACTGTAGAATGCGGGACATGAGCGCCACATGTCACTGGGGAGTAAGTCCCTATAAAAACATACAGAAGAAAATAACAAAGCTAAAAGACGCTCAGCGCATCAAATGCGACGATTAAAATCAATGTCACTTATAAAACGTAAAAGACATTCTACAGCATGCGCGTCGTCTGCCAAAACGTTGGCTATGCCAACAGGCAGACCCAGGCGAACGCGCAGTGGAGCTAAAACTTGACACTCAGTTAAAATGTGACGCACCGTTAAGGGCACGTCACACTGCTGACACAGCGGAGCGGGATCACCACTGAGCAGGTAACTGTGACTAAAACGACAATGTCCAATTCGTAAACGGGCTAAAAGTACCTCTTCCCGACGTGAACAACGAGAAGAGGTACCCCAGATTAACGGGAGAGGCTTAACCTCCCGCAACTTGTTCCCCCGGAGGGCCGTCCACTCATCGCGCCAGCGCGAGAGGATGCGGCGACGTAAAATAACACACGAATCTGACGAGGGAACAACAGAGGTAAAAAATCTGGGTAATAAAATCGCCGATTTCGCAGCGGCGTCGGCAGACTCATTACCTGAGATGCCCACATGACCTGGAATCCACATGAAGGACACGCTGATGCCAGTGACACCAAGCGAGTGGAGCAGGTCATGTATGCGCTGTACAAGCGGGTGGTAATGGTACAGCGCAGTAATAGTCTGAAGGGCACTCAGAGAGTCCGTACAAATAAAACAGTGCTGTAAGGCGTGCCGCTGAATGTATAAAATAGACTGATAAATGCTAAAAAGTTCGGCAGTAAAAATTGAACATTGTCCAGGTAAACGAAACTTAAAACTACAGTGACCAGACACAAAGGCACATCCAACTCCAGCTTCAGTCTTAGATCCATCGGTATAGATAAAATAGTAGTCTCCGAATTGAGCCCGTACTTCTAAAAAAGCCGATCTAAAGACTGAAGCAGGGGTCTCAGTCTTCGGCATCGACGTTAGCCCAAGGTGACAGTGGGCCTCAGCGCGAGACCATGGAGGAAAACGCGTTTCCCCCCGTGGAAGGGCCGGCGCTGGCGGAACGTCTAAATGCCGAAGGAGCTGTCGAAAGCGAACCCCTGGTGGGAGCAAGGCAGAGGAGCTAATAAAATAGTGACCATCAAGTGACTCCTCGAAAAATAACTCGAAGGACGGGTGGTTAGGCAAGCTTGAGAGTCGACAAGCATAGCTGCACAAGAGCATCTCACGCCTGAAGGACAGCGGAGGCTCTGCAGCTTCTGCGTACAGACTGGGTACAGGGCTAGTTGGAAAGGCCCCTGTAGCGACTCTGATGCCACGATGGTGAATGGCATTCAATCGACGTAACACAGATGGACGTGCCGACGAATAAACAATACACCCGTAATCAAGCTTGGATCGGACCAAAGAGCGATAAAGGCGAAGAAGGACGGCCCGATCAGCTCCCCAGGATGTGCCACTTAAAACACGTAAAATATTAAGAGAACGGTCACACTTTGCTTTTAAAAAGGAAACGTGCGAGGTCCAACACAACTTCCTGTCAAAAATCAACCCCAAAAATTTCGCCTCGTCTGCAAACGGAAGTATCCCTGGCCCAAGATGGAGAGAGGGCGGAGGGAAATACTTCCGGCGCCAGAAGTTGATGCAGACGGATTTCTCGGCGGAGAAATTAAAGCCGTTGGCGTTACTCCAGGCGTAGAGACGGTCGATACAGCTCTGGAGACGGCGTTCGAGTAGACAGGTCCGCCGTGAACTGCAATAAATAGCGAAATCGTCAACAAAAAGGGACGATGAAATGCCAGGTGGAATACAATCAACAATGGCGTTGATAGCAATCGCAAAAAGTGTGACACTGAGTACAGAGCCCTGCGGTACTCCGTTCTCTTGAATAAAACGACGAGATAAAACCGAGCCCACACGTACACGAAAGACGCGGTCCGTCATAAACTCCCGAAGAAATATGGGAAGACGACCGCGGATATTCCAATCGTGAAGTGTACGTAAAATGCCGTCCCTCCAACAAGTGTCATAAGCTTTCTCCAGGTCAAAAATTACCGCCACGGTTTGACACTTTCTCAGAAATCCATTCATAATATGCGTCGACAAGGACACCAGATGGTCGACGGTAGAGCGATAGCGACGAAACCCGCACTGAGCGTTCGCTAGAAGTTTCTGAGACTCAAGCCACCATGTCAACCGCCCGTTGATCATGCGCTCCATCACCTTACAAATGCAACTGGTGAGGGAGATAGGGCGGTAGCTGGAAGGTAGTTGGCGATCCTTCCCAGGCTTAAGTATAGGGACAATGGTGGCTTCGCGCCAAACGGAAGGAAAAATGCCGTCTTGCCAAATACGGTTATAGACCTGTAAGAGAAATAGTTTACTGTCGGCTGAAAGGTTCTTTAACATCAGGACATGAATGCCGTCCGGCCCGGGAGCGGAGTGCCGAGAGCAATGAAGAGCGTGCTCCAGCTCCCTCATTGTGAATAGTTCGTTATAGCAGTCATCATTAGCAGACCGAAAAGTAAATGATGCGGAATCCTGCCGGTCTTTAATAGAGCGAAAGCCGGCGGAATAATGGTCTGAACTGGAAACCGCCTCAAAGGCAGAACCCAGAGTGTTAGCGATGGCAGCCGGATCCACTATGGTGGCATTAGAAACCTGAAGGCCAGAAACAGTACAATGTGACACTTTACCTGAGAAGCGACGAAGTTTATCCCAAACAACGGATGAAGGCGTAAAACGATTAAAAGACTCGACAAAACGAGCCCAAGATGCCTTCTTGCTATCCTGAATAATGCGACGAGCCCTGGCGCGCGATTGTTTAAAAGTCACCAAATTATCAAGTGTAGGGTGGCTCCGAAACACCCTAAGTGCAGTCCTACGGGCACGAACGGCGTCCCGACAATCCTCGTTCCACCATGGAACTGGTGGCCGCCGAGGTTGGGAGGATGAACGGGGTATTGCACGTTCGGCGGCTGAGAAAATAATAGACGTAAGGTGCTGCACTAGTTGATTAATGTCGGAGAAGGGCTGGTCGTCAAAATGCACGAGGTTGGAATACAAGCTCCAGTCGGCTTTTGCGAATATCCAGGTAGGTACTCTGGAATGCTGTACGTGGTGCGACAGAAGAGAAACGATGCAGGGGAAATGGTCGCTGGAGTAGGTGTCAGCGACGACGTTCCACTGAAGACGACGTGCAAGCTGGATTGAGCAAATCGCAAGGTCCAGGTGAGAGAATGTACCAGAAGAATCAGAAATAAAAGTAGGTGCACCTGTATTGAGGATGGAAAGATTGAACTGATAAAAAATGTCGGAAAGAAGAGTTCCCCTCGCACAAGCCCTTGGCGAACCCCATAGTGGGTGATGGGCATTAAAATCTCCCAACAGAAGAAATGGTGTTGGGAGAGCGGACAGGAGAGATCGAATGTCCGCGGGAGCGAGGGGAGACGATGGAGGTGTATACACAGAACAAACAGAAAAGAAAAAACCGGGTAACTGCAGTCTAATGGCAACAGCTTGCAAGTCGGACGTAAGTGTGATAGGATGAAAATGAACGTCATTACGCACCAACAACATGACACCTCCATGAGCAGGAGCACCCTCCTCCGGTTCAAGATCGTAGCGAACCGGAGTGTACCCTCGGAGATCGAAAGGGTCGTGAGGGCGAAGCTTGGTCTCCTGCAAACACACGACCATAGGTGAATGGGAACGCAATAAAAGTTGCAGTTCCGCCCTATGCGATCGTACACCACGTACATTCCAGCTCAGGATAGCCATGAATAAAAGGGATAAACTGTCTACTTAGAAGGGCGGCTTAAAATTACCTTTTGTTTAACCTTTGGGCTCGGGCTTTTTGTATGGAGTTGGTCAGACTCCATAGCTTCCTCGGAGGGAGGGCCCACGCGCTCAGTGCCAGAAACCGATTCAAGCGCCGTGAATCGGTTCTGGGTGGCGATGGGTGAAGGGTGCCGCTGAGGGCGGCTTGTCCCAGGACCATCCTGGGACAGCGACCTCCGAGGAGGAGAAGGTGAACTTTTCTTACCGCGCGCACGCGGAGGGTCTTTCAAAAAATCTTCCCTACGTAGTTTCTGCTTGGGCTTCTTTTCAACGGCTTGCGACTTCATTGACTTGGGACCAGGTTTATACGGCTTGGTAACTGTAGCCTTAATAGACGGCCGGATGGTAGTGGCGGTTAATCCAGTCAAGGTCCAGGTCTGAGTTTCGGCATCTACGCGTGGTACTGGCGAGGCAACAACAGAACTAAATGTGCCAGATCGCAGGAGTGAAGGTTGGCGCGCATGGTAACGCCTCCGGGCTTCAGCGAAGGAGAGTTTTTCCTTTACCCGGATCTCCTGGATCGCCTTCTCGTCCAAGTACCGCGGACAGTCGGCAAACGAAGCAGAATGAGACCCTTTACAATTAACGCAGACGGGGGCTGTTGAACAGGTACCTTCGTGTGAGGGCTGGCTACAGGTTGCACAGATGTTAACGGCACTCTTACATGAGACTTGCGTATGCCCAAAACGTTGGCATTTAAAACAACGCAGAGGTCTAGGAATATAAGGCCTCACAGAAATCCGTTCGTACCCTGCGGAAATGCTCGTGGGCAGATCGACGCCATCAAAGGTAATAAACAGGGTACGAGTGGGTACCAACACGCCGTCGCGTTTGGCCTGCACTCGATGAACCGCTGTCACCCTCTGGTCTGCAAGATATTCCACCAGGTCTTCGTCAGAGATACCATCGAGGCTATGCGTGGTGACAACGCCTCTACAAGAATTCAAGGTGCGGTGCTTCTCAACACGGATAGGATAACCGTGGAGAAGCGTGGCGCTCAACAAGGACTTACTTTGTGCCTCGGATTTGCTTTGAACTAGCAACGAACCATTACGAAGCCGAGTGCAGGAAAGAACCGGACCAGCAATTGAGTCAATGCCCTTCTGGATAATAAAAGGGTTCACCTTCTCGAATGATTGTCCCTCCTCTGTACGGGTAATCACTAAGTAACAACCAGCTGTTGGCGGTGCTACTTCTGTTACAAAAACTTTGCGGCGCTTGTTGTTAACAATGGAGAAAGGGTGCTCCAGAGCGAAAAGAAATCCTCCACCATTGCAACCGTCTCCGACCTCGGGCTCTGACTTCCCGGGCGTTACCCCGGCTTGGGTGAGTGGCCTATCTATACCTAGCTCACCCCAGGGTCACACCTTCCAGAACATAGACAGAGGGACCCAATCGCCGTCGGAAGCCAGCAGCTCATGCAATGGCCCCCCCGCGGGACTGCAGTTGAACAGCGGATACGAACAACAACCCTACATGACGACCCCGGGTGGTGGGGATGACGCCATTACCCACTCACCCAGCTGCGCACGCGGTGCGCGGGTATCCGTCAGGCTGTGTCCACGGAGGATTTAAATAAAAAGATAAAAGAAACTAAAACTGTGTGGGCGTTTCGCACGCAAGGTAGGCCGGCGGGGAAGAAAAAGAGAGATATGCGAATGTCGTGGTGCGAAATGGCCGGAAAGTGATAAGGGAAGAAAGAAACGATGGTGAGGTGCGGTATGGATGGAATGCAAAGAACGCACGAGAGCCTACCTTGGGTCCACCGGTCACGAGAAGAACCCACCTCGACCGGATGGGGGTGAGAGGATGAATGTGGCGATGAGTGGCTCGGGAACCCCCGGGTGCGCCAAAAACCCGTACTCACATAAGGTGAGCCCCTGAGGGGGCCGGCGGGGAAGAAAAAGAGAGATATGCGAATGTCGTGGTGCGAAATGGCCGGAAAGTGATAAGGGAAGAAAGAAACGATGGTGAGGTGCGGTATGAATGGAATGTAAAGAACGCACGAGAGCCTACCTTGGGTCCACCGGTCACTTGAAGAACCCACCGCGACCGGATGGGGGTGAGGGGATGAATGTGGCGATGATTGGCTCGGGAACACCCGGGTGCGCCAAAAACCCGTACTCACATAAGGTGAGCCCCTGAGGGGTCCTAACAGAAGAAATGGTGTTGGGAGAGCGGACAGGAGGGCTCGAATGTCCGCGGGAGCGATGGGAGACGATGGAGGTGAATATACAGAGCAAACAGAAAACAAAAAGCCGGGTAAGTGAAGGCGAACGGCAACAGCTTGCAAGTCGGATGTAAGTGTGACAGGTTTAAAATTAACGTCGTTACCCACTAACAACATGACACCTCCATGAGCAGGAGTACCCTCCTCCGGTTCAAGGTCGTAGCGAACCGGAGTATATCCTCGGAGATCAAAAGGATCGTGAGGGCGAAGCTTAGTCTGCTGCAAACATACGACCATAGGCGAATGGGAACGCAATAAAAGTTGCAATTCCGCCCTATGCGATCGTACACCACATACATTCCAGGTCAGGATAGCCATTAAAAATAAGGGGATAAACTGTCTATTTAGAAGTGCGGCTTAAAATTACCTTTTGTTTAACCTTTGGGCTCGGGCTTTTTGTATGGAGTTGGTCAGACTCCATAGCTTCCTCGGAGGGAGGGCCCACGCGTCAGTGCCAGAAACCGATTCAAGCGCCGTGAATCGGTTCTGGGTGGCGATGGGTGAGGGGTGCCGCTGAGCGCGGCTTGTCCCAGGACCGTCCTGGGACAGCGACCTCCGAGGAGGAGAAGGTGAACTTTTGTTACCGCGCGCACGCGGAGGGTCTTTCAAAAAATCTTCCCTACGAAGTTTCTGCTTGGGCTTCTTTTCAACCCCCTCAGGGGCTCACCTTATGTGAGTACGGGTTTTTGGCGCACCCGGGGGTTCCCGAGCCAATCATCGCCACATTCATCCCCTCACCCCCATCCGGTCGAGGTGGGTTCTTCTCGTGACCGGTGGACACAAGGTAGGCTGTCGTGCGTTCTTTACATTTCATTCATACCGCACCTCACCATCGTTTCTTTCTTCGCTTGTCCGTTTCCGACCATTTCGAACCACGACATTCACACAACTCTTTTTCTTCCTGGCCGGCCTACCTTGCGTGCGTAACGCCCACACAGTTTTAGTTTCTTTTATCTTTTTCTTTAAATCCTCCGTGGACACAGCCTGACGGATACCCGCGCACCGCGTGCGCAGCTGGGTGAGTGGGTAATGGCGTCATCCCCACCACCCGGGGTCGTCATGTAGGGTATGTGTTCGTATCCGCTGTTCAACTGCAGTCCCGCGGGGGGCCATTGCATGAGCTGCTGACTTCTGACGGCGATTGGGTCCCTCTGTCTATGTTCTGGGAGGTGTGACCCTGGGGTGAGTCTGGTATAGATAGGCCACTCACCCAAGCCGGGGTAACGCCCGAGAAGTCAGAGCCCGAGGTCGGAGACGGTTGCAATGGTGGAGGATTTATTTCGCTATGGAGCACCCTTCCTCCATTACTACTAACAAGCGCCGAAAAGTTTATGTAACAGAAGTGACACCACCGACAACTGGTTGTTACTTGGTCATTTCACGAACCGAAGAAGGACAAAGCTTTGAGAAGGTGAACCCTTTCATCATTCAAAAGGGCATTGATGCAATTGCTGGTGCGGTTCAGTCCTGCACTCGTCTACGGAATGGTTCCTTATTAGCACAAACGAAATCCGATCAGCAAAGTAAGACCTTGTTGCGCGCTATTCTTCTCCACGGCTATCCCATCCGTGTGGAGAAGCACCGCACATTGAATTCCTGTCGAGGCGTTATTACCACCCATAGCCTCGATGGTATATCGGACGAGGACCTGGTGGAATATCTTGCAGACCAGAAGGTGACAGCGGTCCATCGAGTGCAGGCCAAACGCGACGGCGTATTGGTACCCACTCGTACCCTGTTTATTACATTTGATGGCGTCGATCTGCCCACGAACATTTCCGCAGGGTACGAACGGATTTCTGTGAGGCCTTATATTCCTAGACCTCTGCGTTGTTTTAAATGCCAACGTTTTGGGCATACGCAAGTCTCATGTAAGAGTGCCGTTAACATCTGTGCAACATGTAGCCAGCCCTCACACGAAGGTACCTGTTCAACAGCCCCCGTCTGCGTTAATTGTAAAGGGTCTCATTCTGCTTCGTTTGCCGATTGTCCGCGGTACTTGGACGAGAAGGCGATCCAGGAGATCCGGGTAAAGGAAAAACTCTCCTTCGCTGAAGCCCGGAGGCGTTACCATGCGCGCCAACCTTCACTCCTGCGATCTGGCACATTTAGTTCTGTTGTTGCCTCGCCAGTACCACGAGTAGATGCCGAAACTCAGACTTGGACCTTGACTGGATTAACCGCCACTACCATCCGACCGTCTATTAAGGCTACAGTTACCAAGCCGTATAAACCTGGTCCCAAGTCAATGAAGTCGCAAGCCGTTGAAAAGAAGCCCAAGCAGAAACTTCGTAGGGAAGATTTTCTGAAAGACCCTCCGCGTGCGCGCGGTAACAAAAGTTCACCTTCTCCTCCTCGGAGGTCGCTGTCACAGGAAGGTCCTGGGACAAGCCGCGCTCAGCGGCACCCTTCACCCATCGCCACCCAGAACCGATTCACGGCGCTTGAATCGGTTTCTGGCACTGAGCGCGTGGGCCCTCCCTCCGAGGAAGCTATGGAGTCTGACCAAATCCATTCAAAAAGCCCGAGCCCAAAGGTTAAACAAAAGGTAATTTTAAGCCGCCCTTCTAAATAGACAGTTTATCCCCTTATTCTTAATGGCTATCCTGACCTGGAATGTACGTGGTGTACGATCGCATAGGGCGGAACTGCAATTTTTATTGCGTTCCCATTCCCCTATGGTCGTGTGTTTGCAGGAGACCAAGCTTCGCCCTCACGACCCTTTCGATCTCCGAGGGTACACTCCGGTTCGCTACGATCTTGACCCGGAGGAGGGTGCTCCTGCTCATGGAGGTGTCATGTTGTTGGTGCGTAATGACGTTCATTTTCAACCTATCACACTTACGTCCGACTTGCAAGCTGTTGCCATTAGACTGCAGTTACCCGGTTTTTTCTTTTCTGTTTGTTCTGTGTATACACCTCCATCGTCTCCCCTCGCTCCCGCGGACATTCGAGCTCTGCTGTCCGCTCTCCCAACACCATTTCTTCTGTTGGGAGGTTTTAATGCCCATCACCCACTATGGGGTTCGCCAAGGGCTTGTGCGAGGGGAACTCTTCTTTCCGACATTTTTTATCAGTTCAATCTTTCCATCCTCAATACAGGTGCACCTACTTTTATTTCTGATTCTTCCGGTACATTCTCTCACCTGGACCTTGCCATATGCTCAATCCAGCTTGCACGTCGTCTTCAGTGGAACGTCGTCGCTGACACCTACTCCAGCGACCATTTCCCCTGCATCGTTTCTCTTCTGTCGCACCACGTACAGCATTCCAGAGTACCTACCTGGATATTCGCAAAAGCCGACTGGAGCTTGTATTCCAGCATCGTGCATTCTGACGACCAGCCCTTCTCCGACATTAATCAACTAGTGCAGCACCTTACGTCTATTATTTTCTCAGCCGCCGAACGTGCAATACCCCGTTCATCCTCCCAACCTCGGCGGCCACCTGTTCCGTGGTGGAACGAGGATTGTCGGGACGCCGTTCGTGCCCGTAGGACTGCACTTAGGGTGTTTCGGCGCCACCCTACACTTGATAATTTGGTGACTTTTAAACAATCGCGCGCCAGGGCTCGTCGCATTATTCAGGATAGCAAGAAGGCATCTTGGGCTCGTTTTGTCGAGTCTTTTAATCGTTTTACGCCTTCATCCGTTGTTTGGGATAAACTTCGTCGCTTCTCAGGTAAAGTGTCACATTGTACTGTTTCTGGCCTTCAGGTTTCTAATGCCACCATAGTGGATCCGGCTGCCATCGCTAACACTCTGGGTTCTGCCTTTGAGGCGGTTTCCAGTTCAGACCATTATTCCGCCGGCTTTCGCTCTATTAAGGACCGGCAGGATTCCGCATCATATACTTTTCGGTCTGCTAATGATGAATGCTATAACGAACTATTCACTTTGAGGGAGCTGGAGCACGCTCTTCATTGCTCTCGGCACTCCGCTCCCGGGCCGGACGGCATTCATGTCCTGATGTTAAAGAACCTTTCAGCCGACAGTAAACTCTTTCTCTTACAGGTCTATAACCGTATTTGGCAAAACGGCATTTTTCCTTCCGTTTGGCGCGAAGCCACCATTGTCCCTATACTTAAGCCTGGAAAGGATCGCCAACTACCTTCCAGCTACCGCCCTATCTCCCTCACCAGTTGCATTTGCAAGGTGATGGAGCGCATGATCAACGGGCGGTTGACATGGTGGCTTGAGTCTCAGAAACTTCTAGCGAACGCTCAGTGCGGGTTTCGTCGCTATCGCTCTACCGACGACCATCTGGTGTCCTTGTCGACGCATATTATGAATGGATTTCTGAGAAAGTGTCAAACCGTGGCTGTATTTTTTGACCTGGAGAAAGCTTATGACACTTGTTGGAGGGGCGGCATTTTACGTACACTTCACGATTGGAATATCCGCGGTCGTCTTCCCATATTTCTTCGGGAGTTTATGACGGACCGCGTCTTTCGTGTACGTGTGGGCTCGGTTTTATCTCGTCGTTTTATTCAAGAGAACGGAGTACCGCAGGGCTCTGTACTCAGTGTCACACTTTTTGCGATTGCTATCAACCCCATTGTTGATTGTATTCCACCTGGCATTTCATCGTCCCTTTTTGTTGACGATTTCGCTATTTATTGCAGTTCGCGGCGGACCTGTCTACTCGAACGCCGTCTCCAGAGCTGTATCGACCGTCTCTACGCCTGGAGTAACGCCAACGGCTTTAATTTCTCCGCCAAGAAATCCGTCTGCATCAACTTCTGGCGCCGGAAGTATTTCCCTCCGCCTTCTCTACATCTTGGTCCAGGGATACTTCCGTTTGCAGACGAGGCGAAATTTTTGGGGTTGATTTTTGATAGGAAGTTGTGTTGGACCTCGCACGTTTCCTTTTTAAAAGCAAAGTGTGACCGTTCTCTTAATCTTTTACGTGTTTTAAGTGGCACATCCTGGGGAGCTGATCGGACCGTCCTTCTTCGCCTTTATCGCTCTTTGGTCCGATCCAAACTTGATTACGGATGTTTTGTTTATTCGTCGGCACGTCCATCTGTGTTGCGTCGTTTGAATCCCATTCATCATCGTGGTCTTAGAGTCGCTACAGGGGCCTTTCCAACTAGCCCCGTGCCCAGTCTTTATGCTGAAGCTGCAGAGCCTCCGCTGTCCTCCAGGCGTGAGATGCTCTTGTGCAGCTATGCCTGTCGACTCTCAAGCTTACCTGACCACCCGTCTTTCGCGGCATTTTTCGAGGATTCACTTGACCGGCAATATTTAGTTAGCTCCTCTGCATTGCTCCCTCCAGGGGTTCGATTTCGACTGCTCCTTCGGCATTTGGACGTTACGCCAGCGCCGGCCCTTCCAAGGGGGGAAACGCGTTTTCCTCCATGGTCGCGCGCTGAGGCCCTCTGTCACCTTGGGTTATCGTCAATGCCGAAGAATGAGACCCCTTCTTCAGTCTTTAGATCAGCGTTTTTAGAACTTCAGTCGCAATTCGGGGACTTGCCTTTTATCTTTACTGATGGATCTAAGACTGATGCTGGAGTAGGATGTGCCTTTTTTTGTGGTGGAAATAGTTTTACCTTTCGTTTACCAGAGCAATGTTCGATTTTTACCGCCGAACTTTTTAGCATTTATCAGTCTCTTTTATATATTCAGCGGCACGACATACGGCACTGTTTTATTTGTTCCGACTCCCTGAGTGCTCTTCAAAGTATTAGCTCGCTGTACAGTTACCACCCGCTCGTACAGCGCATTCATGACCTGCTCCACTCGCTTGATGTCTCTGGCATCAGCGTCTCCTTCTTGTGGATTCCAGGTCATGTGGGCATCTCAGGTAATGAGTCTGCCGATGTCGCTGCCAAGTCGGCGATTTTATCACCCAGACGTTTTACCTCTGTTGTTCCCTCGTCAGATTTGTTTATTGTTTTACGTCGCCGCATCCTCTCGCTTTGGAGCGATGAGTGGACGGCCCTCCGGGGGAACAAGTTGCGGGAGGTTAAGTGATGGTGATGGTATGCGGTTTAAGGGCGCTAAACTGCTATGGTCATCAGCGCCCTTACAGTGTATAAAAGATAAAGTCAAAATATAAAACAGCTAAAAGAACCGCATAGTTAAAAACGGGACACAAACCCGCGATGTTCAAAAGGCTAAAACTAACAATATAACAATAACAAATATAACAATAACAACAATAATAACAATAACAACAATAACAACAATAATAACAATAATAACAATAACAACAATAAAAAGAACAAGACAAATATCTGAAAACCAACACACTAAAAGCATAGGCAGTAAAGGATTAAACAGTGTCAGGAACTGTAGAATGCGAGGGACATGAGCGCCATATGTCCACTGGGGATAAGAGTTCCCATAAAAACAGACAGAATAAAAGTACCAAGCTAACAGACGCCCAACGCATTAAATGCGCAGATTAAAGGCACTGTCGTGAATAAAACGTAAAACACATTCTACAGCACGCGTGTCGTCTGCCAAAACGTTGGCTAGGCCAACAGGCAGGCCGACTTGAGCACGCAATGCAGCTAAAACCTGACACTCTGTTAAAATATGACGCACCGTTAAGGGCACGTCACACTGCCCACAGACGGGTGCGGGGTCACCACTGAGCAAATACCTATGACTAAAAACACAATGTCCAATCCGTAGACGAGCTAAAATTACCTCTTCCCGACGACAAGAACGAGAAGAGGTACCCCAGATGAACGGGAAAGGCTTAACCTCCCGCAACTTGTTCCCCCGGAGGGCCGTCCACTCATCGCGCCAGCGCGAGAGGATGCGGCGACGTAAAATAACATACGAATCTGACGAGGGAACAACAGAAGTAAAAAATCTGGGTAATAAAATCGCCGATTTCGCAGCGGCGTCGGCAGACTCGTTACCTGAGATGCCCACATGACCTGGAATCCACATGAAGGAGACGCTGATGCCAGAGACACCGAGCGTGTGGAGCAGGTCATGTATGCGCTGTACGAGTGGGTGGTAAGTGTACAGCGCATGAATAGCCTGAAGGGCACTCAGAGAGTCCGTACAAATAAAACAGTGCCGTAAGTCGTGCCGCTGAATGAATAAAACAGATTGATAAATGCTAAAAAGTTCGGCGGTAAAAATTGAACATTGTCGAGGTAAACGAAAAGTAAAACTCTGTACACCAAAAACAAAGGCACATCCTACTCCAACATCAGTCTTAGACCCATCAGTATATATAAAATGACAGTCCCCGAACTGCGCCTGTAGTTCTAAAAAGGCGGATCTAAGAACAGAAGCAGGGGTCGCATTTTTCGGCATCGACGTCAGCCCAAGTTGGATGTGGGCCTCAGCGCGCGACCATGGAGGAAAACGCGTTTCCCCTCGGGTAAGGGCCGGCGCTGGCGGAACGTCCAAATGCCGAAGTAGCAGTCGAAATCGAACCCCTGGAGGGAGCAAAGCAGAGGAGCTAACTAAATATTGCCGGTCAAGTGAATCCTCGTAAAATGCCGCGAAGGACGGGTGGTCAGGCAAGCTGGAAAGTCGACAGGCATAACTACATAAGAGCATCTCACGCCTGAAAGACAGCGGAGGCTCTGCAGCCTCAGCGTAAAGACTGGGCACGGGGCTAGTTGTAAAGGCCCCTGTAGCGACTCTAATACCACGATGATGAATGGGATTCAAACGACGTAACACAGATGGACGTGCCGACGAATAAACGATACACCCGTAATCAAGTTTGGATCGGACCAAAGAGCGATAAAGGCGAAGAAGGACGGTCCGATCAGCTCCCCAGGATGTGCCACTTAAAACACGTAAAAGATTAAGAGAACGGTCACACTTTGCTTTTAAAAAGGAAACGTGCGAGGTCCAACACAACTTCCTATCAAAAATCAACCCCAAAAATTTCGCCTCGTCTGCAAACGGAAGTATCCCTGGCCCAAGATGGAGAGAGGGCGGAGGGAAATACTTCCGGCGCCAGAAGTTGATGCAGACGGATTTCTCGGCGGAGAAATTAAAGCCGTTGGCGTTACTCCAGGCGTAGAGACGGTCGATACAGCTCTGGAGACGGCGTTCGAGTAGACAGGTCCGCCGTGAACTGCAATAAATAGCGAAATCGTCAACAAAAAGGGACGATGAAATGCCAGGTGGAATACAATCAACAATGGGGTTGATAGCAATCGCAAAAAGTGTGACACTGAGTACAGAGCCCTGCGGTACTCCGTTCTCTTGAATAAAACGACGAGATAAAACCGAGCCCACACGTACACGAAAGACGCGGTCCGTCATGAACTCCCTAAGAAATATGGGAAGACGACCGCGGGTATTCCATGCGTGAAGTGTACGTAAAATGCCGCCCCTCCAACAAGTGTCATAAGCTTTCTCCAGGTCAAAAAATACAGCCACGGTTTGACACTTTCTCAGAAATCCATTCATAATATGCGTCGACAAGGACACCAGATGGTCGACGGTAGAGCGATAGCGACGAAACCCGCACTGAGCGTTCGCTAGAAGTTTCTGAGACTCAAGCCACCATGTCAACCGCCCGTTGATCATGCGCTCCATCACCTTGCAAATGCAACTGGTGAGGGAGATAGGGCGGTAGCTGGAAGGTAGTTGGCGATCCTTCCCAGGCTTAAGTATAGGGACAATGGTGGCTTCGCGCCAAACGGAAGGAAAAATGCCGTCCTGCCAAATACGGTTATAGACCTGTAAGAGAAAGAGTTTACTGTCGGCTGAAAGGTTCTTTAACATCAGGACATGAATGCCGTCCGGCCCAGGAGCGGAGTGCCGAGAGCAATGAAGAGCATGCTCCAGCTCCCTCATTGTGAAAAGTTCATTATAACACTCAATATTAGCAGATCGAAAATTAAAGGTGTCGGAATCCAGCCGGTCTTTGATAGAGCGAAAGCCGGCGGAATAATGGTCCGAATTGGATACCGCCTCAAAGGCAGCACCCAGAGTGTTAGCGATGGCAGCCGGATCCACTATGGTGGCATTAGAAACCTGTAGGCCAGAAACAGTACAATGCGACACTTTACCTGAGAAGCGACGAAGTTTATCCCAAACAACAGATGAAGGCGTAAAGCGATTAAAAGACTCGACAAAACGAGCCCACGACGCCTTCTTGCTATCCTGAATAGTGCGACGAGCCCTGGCGCGCGATTGTTTAAAAGTCACCAAATTATCAAGTGTAGGGTGGCGCCGAAACACCCTAAGTGCAGCCCTACGAGCACGAACGGCGGCCCGACAATCCTCGTTCCACCACGGAACAGGCATTCGCCGAGGTTGAGAGGATGAACGGGGAATGGCGCGTTCGGCAGCAGAGAAAATAGTAGACGTAAGGTACTGCACTAGTTCGTTAATGTCGGTAAAGGGCTGGTCGTCAAACTGCACGAGGCTGGAATACAAACACCAGTCGGCTTTTGGGAATATCCAGGTAGGTACTCTGGAATGCTGTACGTGGTGCGACAGAAGAGAAACGATGCAGGGGTAATGGTCGCTGGAGTAGGTGTCAGCGACGACGTTCCACTGAAGACGACGTGCAAGCTGGAGTGAGCAGATGGCAAGGTCCAGGTGAGAAAATGTACCAGAAGAATCAGAAATAAAAGTAGGTGCACCTGTATTGAGGATGGAAAGATTGAACTGATAAAGAATGTCGGAAAGAAGAGTTCCCCTCGCACAAGCCCTTGGCGAACCCCATAGTGGGTGATGGGCATTAAAATCTCCCAACAGAAGAAATGGTGTTGGGAGAGCGGACAGGAGAGATCGAATGTCCGCGGGAGCGAGGGGAGACGATGGAGGTGTATACACAGAACAAACAGAAAAGAAAAAACCGGGTAACTGCAGTCTAATGGCAACAGCTTGCAAGTCGGACGTAAGTGTGATAGTTTGAAAATGAACGTCATTACGCACCAACAACATAACACCGCCATGAGCAGGAGCACCCTCCTCCGGTTCAAGATCGTAGCGAACCGGAGTGTACCCTCGGAGATCGAAAGGGTCGTGAGGGCGAAGCTTGGTCTCCTGCAAACACACGACCATAGGTGAATGGGAACGCAATAAAAGTTGTAGTTCCGCCCTATGCGATCGTACACCACGTACATTCCAGGTCAGGATAGCCATTAAGAAAAAGGGGATAAACTGTCTATTTAGAAGGGCGGCTTAAAATTACCTTTTGTTTAACCTTTGGGCTCGGGCTTTTTGAATGGAGTTGGTCAGACTCCATAGCTTCCTCGGAGGGAGGGCCCACGCGCTCAGTGCCAGAAACCGATTCAAGCGCCGTGAATCGGTTCTGGGTGGCGATGGGTGAAGGGTGCCGCTGAGCGCGGCTTGTCCCAGGACCTTCCTGGGACAGCGACCTCCGAGGAGGAGAAGGTGAACTTTTGTTACCGCGCGCACGCGGAGGGTCTTTCAAAAAATCTTCCCTACGAAGTTTCTGCTTGGGCTTCTTTTCAACGGCTTGCGACTTCATTGACTTGGGACCAGGTTTATACGGCTTGGTAACTGTAGCCTTAATAGACGGCCGGATGGTAGTGGCGGTTAATCCAGTCAAGGTCCAGGTCTGAGTTTCGGCATCTACTCGTGGTACTGGCGAGGCAACAACAGAACTAAATGTGCCAGATCGCAGGAGTGAAGGTTGGCGCGCATGGAAACGCCTCCGGGCTTCAGCGAAGGAGAGTTTTTCCTTTACCCGGATCTCCTGGATCGCCTTCTCGTCCAAATACCGCGGACAGTCGGCAAACGAAGCAGAATGTGACCCTTTACAATTAACGCAGACGGGGGCTGTTGAACAGGTACCTTCGTGTGAGGGCTGGCTACATGTTGCACAGATGTTAACGGCACTCTTACAGGAGACTTGCGTATGCCCAAAACGTTGGCATTTAAAACAACGCAGAGGTCTAGGAATATAAGGCCTCACAGAAATCCGTTCGTACCCTGCGGAAATGCTCGTGGGCAGATCGACGCCATCAAATGTAATAAACAGGGTACGAGTGGGTACCAACACGCCGTCGCGTTTGGCCTGCACTCGATGAACCGCTGTCACCCTCTGGTCTGCAAGATATTCCACCAGGTCTTCGTCAGAGATACCATCGAGGCTATGCGTGGTGACAACGCCTCTACAAGAATTCAAGGTGCGGTGCTTCTCAACACGGATAGGATAACCGTGGAGAAGCGTGGCGCTCAACAAGGACTTACTTTGTGCCTCGGATTTGCTTTGAACTAGCAACGAACCATTACGAAGCCGAGTGCAGGAAAGAACCGGACCAGCAATTGAGTCAATGCCCTTCTGGATAATAAAAGGGTTCACCTTCTCGAATGATTGTCCCTCCTCTGTACGGGTAATCACTAAGTAACAACCAGCTGTTGGCGGTGCTACTTCTGTTACTAAAACTTTGCGGCGCTTGTTGTTAACAATGGAGAAAGGGTGCTCCATAGCGAAAAAAAATCCTCCACCATTGCAACCGTCTCCGACCTCGGGCTCTGACTTCCCGGGCGTTACCCCGGCTTGGGTGAGTGGCCTATCTATACCTAGCTCACCCCAGGGTCACACCTCCCAGAACATAGACAGAGGGACCCAATCGCCGTCGGAAGCCAGCAGCTCATGCAATGGCCCCCCCGCGGGACTGCAGTTGAACAGCGGATACGAACACCAACCCTACATGACGACCCCGGGTGGTGGGGATGACGCCATTACCCACTCACCCAGCTGCGCACGCGGTGCGCGGGTATCCGTCAGGCTGTGTCCACGGAGGCGGCGCCGTGGCCGAGTGGTTAGACCGCTCGCCTCCCATCTAGGCGGCCCGGGTTCAATCCCAGGGACCTGCATGTGGGATTTGTGGTGGACGAAGCGGCGTCTGGGCGGGTTTTCTCCGGGTTCTCCGGTTTCCCCCGCCATTCATTCCACCAACTGCTCCATCATCACCTTTCCTTTCATCCATTTCACCAACATTTCGTTTCATCTACTTCCTTCATCCCATACCAGGCATCGGGCTGATCACCCATCCTGGATGCTCTGTCCGATCCATGAGTGTCTGCTCCTCGACGGGCCTCTGACCCCAGGCACCCGCTTGTAAGTCCTGGGGGGTGTAAGTCCTACATAAGAGGAGGGTAAACAGATAATGAATGAATGAATGAATGTGTCCACGGAGGATTTAAATAAAAAGATAAAAGAAACTAAAACTGTGTGGGCGTTTCGCACGCAAGGTAGGCCGGCGGGGAAGAAAAAGAGAGATATGCGAATGTCGTGGTGCGAAATGGCCGGAAAGTGATAAGGGAAGAAAGAAACGACGGTGAGGTGCGGTATGAATGGAATGTAAAGAACGCACGAGAGCCTACCTTGGGTCCACCGGTCACTTGAAGAACCCACCGCGACCGGATGGGGGTGAGGGGATGAATGTGGCGATGATTGGCTCGGGAACCCTCGGGTGCGCCAAAAACCCGTACTCACATAAGGTGAGCCCCTGAGGGGGGGGGGAGGTTAAGCCTCTCCCGTTAGTCTGGGCTACCTCTTCCCGTGCTTCTCGTCGGGAAGAGGTAATTTTAACACGCCTTCGTATCGGACATTGCATTTTTAGTCATAAGTATTTGCTGAGTGGTGACCCCGCGCCACTCTGTGGGCAGTGTGACGTGCCCTTAACGGTGCGTCACATTTTAACAGAGTGTCAGGTTTTAGCTGCATTGCGTGCTCGTGTGGGTCTGCCTGTTGGCCTAGCCAACGTTTTGGCAGACGACACGCATGCTGTGGAATGTGTTTTACGTTTTATTCATGACAGTGATTTTAATCTGCGCATTTAATGCGTTGAGCGTCTGTTAGCTTCGTGATTTTATCCTGTCGGTTTTTTATGGGAACTCTTATCCCCAGTGGACATATGACGCTCATGTCCCTCGCATTCTACAGTTCCTGACACGTTTTAATCCTTTACTGCCTATGCTTTTAGTGTGTTGTTTTTCAGATCTTTGTCTTGTTCTTATTATTGTTATTATTGTTTTTATTGTTTTTATTGTTATTGTTGTTATTGTTATTATTGTTATTGTTATATTTGTTATTGTTATATTGTTAGTTTTAGCTTTTTGACATCGCGGGTTTGTGTCCCGTTTTTTAATTATGCGGTTTTTTACCTGTCTTTTATTTTTTGACTTTATATTTTATACCTTGTAAGGGCGCTGATGACCTCAGCAGTTTAGCGCCCTTAAGCCGCATATCATCATCATCATCATCATCATCATCATTCTTTTCAACGGCTTGCGACTTCATTGACTTGGGACAAGGTTTATACGGTTTGGTAACTGTAGCCTTAATAGACGGCCGGATGGTAGTGGCGGTTAATCCAGTCATGGTCCAGGTCTGAGTTTCGGCATCTACTCGTGGTACTGGCGAGGCAACCACAGAGCTAAATGTGCCAGATCGCAGGAGTGAAGGTTGGCGCGCATGGTAACGCCTCCGGGCTTCAGCGAAGGAGAGTTTTTCCTTTACCCGGATCTCCTGGATCGCCTTCTCGTCCAAGTACCGCGGACAGTCGGCAAACGAAGCAGAATGAGACCCTTTACAATTAACGCAGACGGGGGCTGTTGAACAGGTACCTTCGTGTGAGGGCTGGCTACATGTTGCACAGATGTTAACGGCACTCTTACATGAGACTTGCGTATGCCCAAAACGTTGGCATTTAAAACAACGCAGAGGTCTAGGAATATAAGGCCTCACAGAAATCCGTTCGTACCCTGCGGAAATGCTCGTGGGCAGATCTACGCCATCAAATGTAATAAACAGGGTACGAGTGGGTACCAATACGCCGTCGCGTTTGGCCTGCACTCGATGCACTGCAGTCACCTTTTGATCGGATAGATATTCTACGAGATCCTCGTCCGATATACCATCGAGGCTATGGGTGGTAACGACGCCCCGACAGGAGTTCAATGTGCGGTGCTTCTCAACACGGATGGGGTAACCGTGGAGAAGCGTAGCGCGCAGCAAGGTCTTACTTTGCTGATCGGACTTAGTTTGTGCCAATAAGGAACCATTCCGTAGACGAGTGCATGATTGAACCGCACCAGCAATAGCATCTATGCCCTTCTGAATTATAAAAGGGTTCACCTTCTCAAAGTTTTGTCCTTCTTCTGTTCTCGAAATGACCAAGTAACAACCAGATGACGGCGGTGCTACTTCTGTTACAATAACTTTTCGGCGCTTATTTGTATTAATGGAGGAAGGGTGCTCCATAGCGAGATAAATCCTCCACCATTGCAACCGTCTCCGACCTCGGGCTCTGACTTCTCGGGCGTTACCCCGGCTTGGGTGAGTGGCCTATGTATACCAGACTCACCCCAGGGTCACACCTCCCAGAACATAGACAGAGGGACCCAATCGCCGTCAGAAGTCAGCAGCTCATGCAATGGCCCCCCGCGGGACTGCAGTTGAACAGCGGATACGAACACAAACCCTACATGACGACCCCGGGTGGTGGGGATGACGCCATTACCCACTCACCCAGCTGCGCACGCGGTGCGCGGGTATCCGTCAGGCTGTGTCCACGGAGGATTTAAATAAAAAGATAAAAGAAACTAAAACTGTGTGGGCGTTTCGCACGCACGGTAGGCCGGCGGGGAAGAAAAAGAGATATGCGAATGTCGTGGTGCGAAATGGCCGGAAAGTGATAAGGGAAGAAAGAAACGATGGTGAGGTGCGGTATGGATGGAATGCAAAGAACGCACGAGAGCCTACCTTGGGTCCACCGGTCACTTGAAGAACCCACCTCGACCGGATGGGGGTGAGGGTATGAATGTGGCGATGATTGGCTCGGGAACCCCCGGGTGCGCCAAAAACCCGTACTCACATAAGGTGAGCCCCTGAGGGGACGTAGTTGTGGCTGGAAGGCATTATCACAACCTCAGAGCTCCACGGCCGCTAGTTTCTGCTAAGTCTGATATGTAGCATGGCCGCAGAACTACTGATTACATTATCATATTAACAGTGGATCCTGTGTGCAGTTTCCAAAGTAGAAATGTCCAGAAGATTGACTGCACTGCGTAAACTGGAGACATTGGCAAAAATAATTCACAATATCCAATTGCAGGTATGCTGAGTACTCCCTGCCCTTCCAGTTAGTGATTCCTCAGGCAGTCCAGTGTCGTCATTGGTTAATCTCGAACCACCATCATCGGGAGGAAATGAAAATAAAATAGGAAAGAGAAAAAAACGAGACTACTGTCTGGTAAATTAGGTAGGAAATATTCTAGGTTCAAGATATGGGTGAGGTAAGGATCTTTGGAATGGAGAAACCAGAAATTTCTGTGACACTCTTGTCGAAGGGGGTAGGGTGTTTCACATGTGGAAAATTTACACGAGGTAGGGCCAGGTGCCTGGGCAGTTACTAATAGATATGTCTTCAAAATGACAACATATTCTAAAGTTGTAGAATATGAAAACAAACAAATACTGATAATTAACAGATGTTTCAAGTGAAGGATAAATTATACAAATAATAAAACTTGCAAAAAGAGTTCAACAATGAAAAACTGCTTGTTATCACGAATCAAGGAACGTGCGTTATTTTTAATGTGTACTGTCGTACCAAAAGTTGTATGAACTGATTATCATTGCTGTAACAATGGGGTTTTCTGCAAATTTTATTTTAGATTAGATTAGATTGTATTCTGTGAGTTCACTAGCAGCCGTAAAGGCTTGTGAACATAGAACATGTCAAGGAAATGTACAAAAATTACTTATAAACATAAATATTACACAGAATATGGAACATTTGAAATAAAAGAGACACATACTATATGCGTGTCAAGGAAATGTACAATAAAGTTACATATATACATAAATATTACATAGTATACAGAACATTTAAAATAAAATAAAGACATATTATATACAAAATGAAGCAAAACAAGTGTAATTTTGTACAGAGTTGAATACCTCCTTACTGTTATAAGGTTAACATACGTATAGGCAAGAACAATTATTTTAACATTCACTAGAATTTTACCTTTGTTCGTCTGATCATTTTGTTCTATTTGATTTGTAATGCATAGCATTTACTGTCAGTTCTTAATATACATACATTTAAATAGCTTCATTAATTCTAGAGCAGACATCAAATATGACTGGCAATTGTCATTAATATTTACTAATACTACTTACAGAGCTATATAAGTATTATCATCAGGATAATTTGTCATTCAGATAATCTCGTACAGAATAATATGCTTTTGAGCATAGGTACCTTTTAACAGCAGTTTTAAAGACATTGAAATTGTCAACTTTTCTCTTAAGATCATTAGGGAGAGTATTAAATATTTTTATGGTCTCGTAATATACACCTTTCTGGAAGCAAGAAAGCTTTGCACTGGGATGATGGATGTTACCCTTTTGTCTAGTGTTTATCTCATGAATTTCCATGTTTGTAATAAATGTGGCTAGATTGCATACATAGAATTTTAAGATTGAATATATATACATGCAAGGTAGGTTTAATATCTTCTACGTCTTTGTGCAAGCTTGTTAGTCACAACTAAACTTTACAGCTTGAAGCACTGTACATGAAATATGTAAAACTGACTGACTTCCTTGGAGATACACATATAATATAGTTTGTGTACTAAAATATAGCAAGGTATTAAAAAAATGAGTTAACAATAGATACAATGTGAATAATATATGAATAAGAATGTAATTACAAGTAATGTTTCATTAATAATTGAAATGAAATTGAAAAAGAAAAATTGCTTAATTACAATACAGTTGACATAGTCAATTATTTAATTGAGCATTCAGAGGCTCCTATGTCTCACAAATATTGTAGAAGTTAATTCACATGCAAGGAAAAAATTGTTCCCTATGTAACGCTTAGTGTTACAATCAAATACAATGATTAAAATTATATTCAATATGATTATTAAACTCTTTCACTCACTCATTCTCTCTTACATTTGCTGATGTTCTCTAGCATTACTTCTGAAGGTCGTGAAACGTAAAGTATTTCGTGCAGTTGTCATGTCAACATACATCATGTCAATCATGACTATGAATGAGAATGTTAAGATTTGTTTGAATTTATATCCTCTGAGTCAGTGTGAAATGTTATAATTGCGGTATGAATACGTTGTTTGACTGCTAAAAACAAATATGGTTGCAAATATTGACTTATGCCTCCTCAAAGGATGAATTGTAAATTTAAGTAAGGGGTGAAAGAATATCCTGTATGGACTCTAAGTTCGTGATTCACCAAACGCAAATGCGATGTGTTCGCATTGGTATATACAATACTGTGATAATGTTTGGCAACCTGGTATTGTGTGGCCAAAGAATACGGGTGCCCAGAATTCGTAAGATGTGATGTTTGGCAAAACTGAAAAGTGTATAGTGAATGTAATTTCAACCGGTAATGTGGTGTTAAGTTTACTTCATATAGAGTATGCAGTAAGAATTCCCATTAGACATTTATGTACAGCATGTTTGTACTACTAGTTAACCTACTATCATTTCTTATCATGTCTTATTTCGTTTGTTTGTTTATTTGTTGCAACAATTATTTGTACATTTTCCTTCTCACTACTATGTGTATAGCTATACCCTCAAGTACTCCTATCTTTAAACTAAGGTACTGCGAAGCAAATCCTTGGTTTGTATCCCAAAACTAAACAAAGATAATAATACCAACCGGGCAGCGCCTGTGTCGCAACGGTTCACAAATTTAAAAGAAAAAATTAATGGGACTGGTTACTATGCTTTCAGTTCTTCTTATTCTTCTTCGTGATAGAGAGTCTACTGTTAATGATCGTTACATAGATACAGTATTCTGGAATCTCGCGATTTACCCAATGAATGTCGTAACTGTAAATTCTACGTTTTCTCCTATCTAAGCTTAATCTCCTATTGCTGTGTCTTATCATAACATTACACTGCCAATGGGGTTCCTGCGAATCGGGCCTATCGTCAATGATATACGTGTATTTCCAAATATTTAAATTTTATTGCTAATATTAAATGGAATTCTTTCGTGTCCTGTCCTTTGTTAAGTGAAAGTGATAGCGTGTGTTCCAAGATTTAGGAGACTAAAAACCCAATTATAAAATTTCCAAACAAGTTGTAAATATTTATAATATGTTTCTAGTGGGGCATATGATGCAGTAATTTGTATCACAAATTACTTAAATGTAAATAATGATTGTAATATGAATATGCATTTTTATGTGACATTGATTTGAGATGTTTATTGATTGTAATTATTGTTGGGAAGTAAGTTTATACTGCCTTACTGAAACTGACAATAATAGCGCGCAATAATGCAGCGAGGGGGTGAGCTGTTTATCATTATTGGAAACGAGGAAGTTACGTAATTTAAAATAGAGAGTTGAGGGTTGTTACACTACATCACTATAACATTCTTACTTGAATGCGTTTCGGGAGACGGCTTGTTCCCATCGTCAGCATTTTCTCTCAACTGATTTTTGCCGGTCATCGTCTGGGGGATGTGTGTGGTTTGTGGTGTTCTCTGGTGTGAAAATCAGTTAAAATCAGTTGAGAGAAAATGCTGACGATGGGAACAAGCCGTCTCCCGAAACGCGTTCAAGTAAGAATGTTATAGTGATGTAGTGTAACAACCCTCAACTCTCTATTTTAAATTATGACACATCACTGTTACTAGCTTCTAAATCTTCAAAATTAATCAAGTTACGTAATGTTGGCGCATTTTTCCTTGAGAATCTTCTGGAACGTTTCCCTAGAGCATATGTATTCATAATTTTCATTGGATATAAAAATAGACGCTAATGTTGGCGCGTTTTATTAGCCAATTGCAGTTCAGTTATAATCTTTAGGCATATCTGGGTGTATGTATATAAATAGAAGCTAGGTTAGAGGTAAAGTCCTTCGGTCCGCCAGTTCATCAAAATTCTTTGTACACTACACGTCGCATTCCCATCAGTTCGTCGAAAGTATTTGTACGGCACACTTCGGATATCAATTTGCAGGTTACGCGTAACAGAGTTATAAAAATTCTCAAGTATGGTAAAGTTAAGTATACAAAAGGTTGAAGTACGTGGATTAAAAGTGATTAGTAAGAAGTTGTTATAACAGTTTCAGTTTGGCGAGTGTTAAGATCAATGTATAAATGTGATAGTTAACGTGTTCGACAATAAAAGTGTAAAACAAATTTCTTCATCAGTGTTCTCTTTGGATAAAAGATTCCTT
The DNA here is from genome assembly GCA_030765065.1 of Deroplatys truncata. NCBI lineage: Eukaryota > Metazoa > Arthropoda > Insecta > Mantodea > Mantidae > Deroplatys > Deroplatys truncata. The sequence continues at coordinate 1,706,686 of CM060987.1, read as the reverse complement.
TCCGTTTACACAACCTGTATAAAGAGAAGTGCTCGACCCATAAAGCTAGCCGGAGGACAGAGAACCAAATTTAAATAAAATAACAGTAGCATTCTTTCAAACGAACATTAATATTGCCGCAAATTGCTAACACCAGATGGAGCTAACAAGCCTAACAAATGAATCACGTCACAAGATGGCTTCAACGCGTGAAGTAAACACAAATACACAAACATTATAAGTAATACCGTCGCAAATTTGGCCACCACAACGTGGGGCTACAATAAATAAATAAATAAATACAACATAGTAATACACCAGCAACTCTGATAAATTGTCCTAGGCATAATCAGTAAGTTCCTTTGGGCTCACCTCGGCAGCCAGAAACAGATAAGGATATGCTACCGCAACTGTACATCAAGGTTTTTTCCTCTAGCACTTTAAGATTACAAGACTATGACAATTTCTTTAAAAAAACCAACAAAGTTGTTTAAAGTAAGCTAAGGTAAATAGAAGGATGGAAAGAGAAGAATAACTTCTACTCAACTTTTATGTTGAAGATCCTCCAACAATAATAGTCAATGACGTCAGCGTACAATTTGTATGTCTACTGCTTCAAATGGCATCCTTGGTTTCAACAGTGCACTGGTTTGTTGCTCCACCGTATCTTGTACTGGTCGGTGTACTGTGTTATGCTCAAGTATATTTGCCTGTAATCATAACCTTACCAATCTATAAATAAGATCAATAATGATGTGGATTAAGTTGGTTGAATTTGGAAGATCGGTGATATGGTCATTTGTTACACCATGATATAGTTTTTGCGTCTTGGTTTTTGCTTTCGTTAAAGTCGCTATAAGATTGTCTCTGTTTCAACAAGAAATGATTGAACAGGTTGTGTTGGAAAAAAACATCAACCTTAAATAGTAGAGTTGTAAAGATGTGTGAACACAGTTGTCAAATTTTTCGTTACTTTCAAATAACAAATGATTATGCAATCTTGAGTATGAGCCATGTTAACATCTAGATGTAAGTATGAATATAGATTGGCATTATTTCCATGGCACTGAGAGACATTTTCTCAACTAAAACCGTAACGAATAGCATCACCTTCGCGTGCATCTACAAATTTTCAACAAGTACGTCTCGCGATCTTAAGCAATTGTGCCTGTTATCATCAATGCAAAACAAGTTTACAAGGGGTGAGAGAGAAAGAGGTGAAACTAGTTCAACTTATGTTTAAAACTGTTTACACTTAATCATACTTCTATATACATATAATATGGCCTGGGTATATCTTAGGTAATATATCTGGATTAATAAGAAAAAGAAAAAAAACCATAAGCAATACATCCTTATTAAGGTCTAGAATAATGTGCTAAAATTATATAATTGTCAATATAATTATCTTTGGCATAATACCAAAGCACATTTTTTTGGCGGGGGGGGGGATTACAATGGTTAATTGTACAACACAACCAAAGTTTCATTATTAATTATATGGAATGGTATAAAGTCAAAACTCGGGGATTCCTATACACATTTGTTTAATGTATGTATGTAATTTACTGTGGGCTTGCATTTATACGGATGTGGTAATTTTGCAACCACAAAATCAAGATTTCACTTGTAAGAACTTAACTGCGTTCCTTGAAGTCTGCACTAATTTTTACGAGAACCATAAGCGGATTTCCTCGGCCAAACCACTTATAAATACGAGATACAAATGGCAATACTGTAATACACAAAATGGATCCGCTAAACGGAATGTGCACCTTTTAGACAACCTGGTGGGGCTGGTCATATGTAAATGTTGTGTTATTTACAATAAATGGAGTGGGTAAAAGAATTGGTTTTTGCTCAATATCTTTATCGACTATCACCTCGCTATCGTGTACAATTGATCTTCCTAATTTTTAATAATCAATGGTAATTATTCGAGACTCTTAGTTGGAGGAATCGTAAAGTGTATTACATGAACCTATTAAGCCTTTGATTACGGTCTGCCTTGTACTTTTGGTATTGAAATCAGTTTAACAAAATTTTCGGTCTAAGTTATAAGTATAAATTGAATAGTTTAGGATCGTCATTGTAATTTTTCTTTTCTTTCTAAATATCAACATGTAGCACCAAGATGTCCTTTTCCTCCTCCTCATATACGAGTGGGTTAGTGAAACTTATGGTTGGGGGAAGTGATTATAGGCTTCCGGAGAATGAATGACTGGAACAGCATTATCAAGCGACACACACCGCTCTAGTCTTGATCCGACCGTGTGCAGTGCCTGAGCTGAATTTCTGGGAATCGCAACTCAGGTGAGTAAAGTTTATGCTTTTACACTCGTGAAAAAGACCGTGGTGGTGAAGATTGTCCTTCTGGGTAAAGTTACTTATGCGTAATCCTGAAAGATGCATGTTGTTTTAGGTATAACTACGTGAGTACCTACATGTCACCATGTGTACTGAAGTAAATGTTGTAATTCACGTTAAAATACGTATTACTAGAAAAAGTACTATATACATAGTGTTATTAGTGCTATTAAATACATTTAGTGAACAAAGTAACTGTGCGATTCCATAAAGTTTTTGAATAGCAATCCATATTTTGCTAAGAACAATTTTGGATATTTTGAGTTGAAGGTTGAGCGAGAAATAATGTTATTTCAATAGTAATTGTAACGCGTGTATAGTAAACACAAAGGTAGGATCGAGATTAATCATCTTTGTTAGTGAACCTTTACGGAATTATATTATTAGTTGTTCCAAAATATGCATGTTTGATATTATGGTGTTATTTCTGTTGTTTTTTTTATATAGTTTCTTACTTGCATTACACAGAATTATATCATTGCTAGAAGTGATTCTCGATTTATAAATTATTCTTATCTTATTATTTATAAACATTTGTAACAATTTAAAATTTTATATACATTTATTTATATTTCTGTTTGTTTTATCTTTCGTATTGTGGAACCGAGTTTACAAATAAATGTAGGTGATCACTTTAGAACAATGATTACCAAAAACGGTGAATTAGGTTACCATAAGATGTTAGTTAAATTTAGAAAGTGGATATAACATCGTATTTGTAGTATCTGCATTTACTAATACGGAAATTCCCGAATTTTATTTCGGGTGTTGTTGGTTACTCAGGTGTGGTCATTTTATGCTGTAATTAGTTTTTTTAAAAAACATTTGGTGATGCACATAAGTTGCTTTGACAACCAATATTTGGGTAAATTTAGCTGTTTAAGTTGTTTCGAATATGTTTACTTCGGTTAATTAGTTAAAAAAAATTAACTTTATATTTTGATCTTCCACCACCTGAAATCCGTGTTCAGCATACATTTTAATTTCTGCAGTATGGTTTATAATAAGGGTACATTCTCGAAACGTGTACTACTTGTGATTTCGCTGGTATGCCTTTTCCTGGATGAATTAGGTAATTCACTGGGAATAACTGTTTTTCTACCACAAATGGACCATGGTAGTTATGTAATTTCCTTGTTTTGTATTTCTTCCTGACAGGTGTGTACAGTTTCACTAATTGTCCTGGCTAATAGTGTACATGACGTCTTTTACGATTGAAATTTTGTTTATATTTAATTTGTGCCTGTTTTTATTCTGTCTCGTGCCAATGCACGTGCGCGTTCGACGTAGTCTTGTGCTTGTTTGACAAATATGTTGCCTGAGGTTGATTTTAATTGTACTTCATCTGGAAGGACGACTTCTCTTCCATACATGAGCGAAAATGGTATGGCTTCCTGCACTGCTGTATTATATGCGAATGTTACATGTGGTAATGCTTTATCCCAATCTTTCTGATCAGTAGATACGTAATGGCTTAACATGGAAATAAGAGTTTGGTTAACCTTTCCATTAATCCATTGCAAGCGGGTGATAGGCTGTAGTTAATGTAGAATGTATTCCCATTAATTTCAACAGTTCCTGTATAACCTCACTTTAGAATACTGAACCTCTAGCCGATAATAACATTGCTGGCGCTCCGTGACGACATATGATTTCCAGCAAAAAGTTGGCTACATTCTCCACTGCAGCGTTGTTCATTGATTTGGTTTCCGCGTATTTCGTAAGAAATTCGGTGGCGGTTATGATGTATTTCTTTCCAGTTCTTGATCTATTTATTGGTCCAATGATATCTATCGACCAACGTTCAGCAATATAATTTACAGGTGTTGGTTGTAATAAACCTGAAGGTTTTTTGTTTCGGGATCCTTTTCTTGATTGGCAACTCGGGCAACCTTTTACATAGTCCTCAATTTCTTTCCTCATGCCAACCCAATAATAACGAGAGTGGATTTTATGGAATGTTCGTGTAAATCCCATGTGTCCCGAGAGTGGATCATCGTGAGACGCAAAGAGAATTTCCTTCTTAAGGGCTTCTGGAATTACTAACAGGTGAAGGGGACCTGATGTTCCTGCGTTTTTTCTATATAATACTACAGCTTTTAAAGTATATGATGGTGCTTGTTGTAACTTAGGTGTGCCTGTTTCACGATTTTCAAGGGTTTGAAACGAAGGATCACTTTGTTGTTGTTGTTGTTCTACTTGCACTGGGGATAATAAACATGTAATTAACTCATCTACTTGTTCATTGTCTTGTGGTTTTGGTACATCTACCGGAAATCGGGAGAGAACATCTGCATCTAAATGTTTGGCTCCTGATCTATATACTATCGTATAACCATATTCCATTAGCTTGAGTGCCCATCTTGCTAGTCTACCTGTTGCGCCTTTTAAACTTCTCAGGTAGCACAGTGGATGATGATCTGATACTATTTTAATAGTGTATCCAAAATGTAGGGTCTAAATTGTGTTAGTCCATAGAATATTGCAAGTAATTCAAGTTCTGATACTGTATAGTTTTTTTCATGCTTATTTAAAGATCTTGAACAAAAAGAAACTGGGTGAAGTTCACCTTGAAATCGTTGTACCATAGTTGCCACAATTCCAACTCCTGAAGCGTCTACTCTAATTTTTGTCTCTGCTCCTGGGAGCTGTTGTTAGGGCATGTTTAAGTGTATCAAATGCGTTAGGTATTTCTGTCCATTCAAAATGTTGAGTTTTCGTGTTAGAGAGTGTAGTGGGTGAGCAATTGATGCAAAGTTGTGCACAAACCGTCTGTAGAAACTAAACAAGCCTAACATTTTTCTTACATTCTTTGGTGTTGGCAAGTGTGTAATGGCTTTAATCTTGGCTCTGTCTGGTTCTATGCCTTTTGCGGAGACTTCAAAACCTAGCAACTTAATATGTGAGATTGCAAAAAAAAAAAAACATTTTTCTGGTTTGAGTTTGAAGTTATACTTTTGCAATTGCTGAAATACTTCTTCCAAATTATTAAGTAGTTCTTCATACGTGTTTTCATGGACCAGGATATCATCTAAATATATGAGCGCTTTGTTATATTTTAAATCTCCTAGCAGGGTATTCCCAATTTGAGAGAAGTACCGTGGGGCGTTAACAAGCCCGAAGCTTAAACGGGCAAATTCCATCTGAGAATCTGACGTAACAAAACTCGTGTATTGCTTACTTTTTTCGGCTACAGGTACCTGAAAATAAGCACTTAATAGATCCAAAGTGCAATACCATTTTGACTTTCCTAAATAAGAAAGTAAATCGTCAATTAAGGTAGGGGGAAAGATGATGTCTCTGTTACTGCATTTAGTTTACGGTAATCTACGCAAAATCGAAATTCTCCATTTTTTCTTCTTCACAAGAACAACAGGGGAAGCCCATGGGCTGTTTGATTCACGTATTATTCCTGCCTCTTTCATTTCTGTGATCTGTTTATTTATTATCTCGCGCTGTTGCTGGGACACCGATAAAGTCTTTGTTTGATTGGCTATGGGTTTGTCACTTTAATTTCAAATTCTCCAATGTCTGTGGTTCCTAATTCTGACAATTTAGTTGCAAATATGATGATGATGATATGCGGTTTAAGGGCGCTAAACTGCTACGGTCATCAGCGCCCTTACAATGTATAAAAGATAAGGTCAAAATATAAAACAGGTAAAAAACCGCATAGTTAAAAACGGGACACAAACCCGCAGTTGCAAATATGTTTCGGTATTTAGCCAAAATAAGTTGCAATTGAGTTCTCTGATTTTGTGTAATGTCTGTATTTACGTGAAATTTAACATTATCTATCTCTATGTCACCAATTTCTTCGTTATTCCAATTAGTGGATTGTATTACTGCTACATCATGAATGTGAGCAAGAGCTTTTTTTTGAGAAAATAGCTTTTGTACATTTTCATGGGGTTTCACATATTATGGGCGCCACGTCAATGTTCTTTTTCTGCATTATTGCCGTTGAGGGCCCTAGCATAACCATACCTTTGCAGTTATCGGGAATTGAAACATCAATGTTTAATGATGTAAAAGGTGGGATTCTGATATCATGTAAACAACAAGCTTTATTACCTTTCTCTTCTTCTTCTGGTTCTAGTAAAATTTGAGCTAGTAGGCAGTCCATTTTTTCACTGCACTGCACGTGTGTTTTCGTGGCATCTGACAATGTTAATGAAATAGGTAATTAAGCAAATTTATAATAGCTTCATATTTTCTAAGAAAGTCCATCCCTAATAATAATTTACGTCCGAAATCTCTGACGACTAATAATTGTTCAGTGAAGTGGACTCCATTTAGTTCAAACTTTATTAGTGCTGAATAAAACACGTCCATTATCTTATTGTTCTTAACATTAAGGTATTGGTTACTGGAAACATTGGCTTACACACATAATTAATAATACTCACTGAACTACCAGCATCAAAGCATACTTCTGTTTCTATTGTGCATGTAGCTGTTAATACGTTTACTGGGTGGATTGCATTAACTTGTGTAATTTGTCTGAGGCGTAGGTTCATGAACGTGTGCTGGTACTTTTGTCTTATGACTTTTATTTCGTTTAGCTTTGTGTTGAAGTGCGTAGTTGCCCGTTTGGGTGACGTGTATTTCTGCAGTTCAATGCTATGTGGCCTGGTTTGTTACAATTAAAACAAATTGTTCGGCCATCTGTTGTACGATCTCCCCTTATACGTGACCTTCCGCGTCCCACAGGACCGCGGTTTGTACTCCGGAAAGTTCTGTTAAAACTTCCTCTGCCACGCCCTTGCTCTACGAGGTTTACTGTGTACCTAGGTGTGGAAATTCAGGAAACCTGCATTTGATGAAACTGTTGTTTTAGCTCCCTTATTTCCTTAGTCAATTCATTTAGGCTATCTGGTGGGGGTGTGTTATTAAGCATTGAAACTGGGTTCTGTTGTGTAGTAGTCATTGTGTCTGCTCTCTGGCCTGTTAAAAATCTCGCTGTTTCTATACGTCTGACATGCCTAATGAGGTCATCTATAGACTGGATCAACTGCTAAATACTTTTTCTAGGAGGGAGGGTTTTAATCCTCGCAAGAGGTGTCTAATCCGCACGCTTTCTGGCATGTTAGGATCGACTTGATCACATAGGGCTAAAATGTCATATACGTAGTATGCACTAGGTTCTGCAAGATCCTGTACTCGTTGACGAAGACGAATTTCTAGTACGTCTTCCTGTGCTACGTGGGCGAAAGCTTGCTCGAGGCTAACTTTCAAATCTTGCCACGTGCAATTGTGATGACGGGGTGCAAAAGTTTTATACCAGTTGGAAGCGGTATCCCTTAGTTAACATGGTAGAACTTGTTTCTTAAATTCGTCTAGCCATCCATTAGCTACTGAAATGGTCTCAAAGTTATGGAGATAGCTAGTAATATCCTGTCCAGGTATTCCGTTAAACATTCCTGGAAATGTATACGGACGGGCCATTGGGACTGTGGGGTTAACTATTGGTGTTATACTGGCCAACTGTATCTCTGTCTGTGTGCTTTTCTGTGGATTTGCGGACATTGTGAGATTTTCGAATGATTGATTACATGGTGTCAAATCTACAACGGTGTGGGTGGAGTGATGATGATATGCGGTTTAAGGGCGCTAAACTGCTACGGTCATCAGCGCCCTTACAAAGTATAAAAGATAAGGTCACAATATAAAACAAGTAAAAAACCGCATAGTTAAAAACGGGACACAAACCCGCGATGTTCAAAAAGCTAAAACTAACAACAGAACAATAACAAAATAACAATAACAACAATAACTATAACAATAACAACAATAATAACAAGAACAACAAGAATAACAATAACAATACAAAGTTCTGAAAAATCAACACACTAAAAGCAAGGGCAAGAAACGATTAAAACGTGTCAGGAACTGTAGAATGCGAGGGACATGAGCGCCAAATGTCCACTGGGGATAAGAGTTCCCATAAAAACAGACAGAATAAAAGTACTAAGCCAACAGGCGCCCAACGCATTAAATGCGCAGATTAAAATCACTGTCATGAATAAAACGTAAAACACATTCTACAGCACGCGTGTCGTCTGCCAAAACGTTGGCTAGGCCAACAGGCAGACCCACACGAGCACGCAATGCAGCTAAAACCTGACACTCTGTTAAAATGTGACGCACCGTTAAGGGCACGACACACTGCCCACAGAGTGGTGCGGGGTCACCACTGAGCAAATACCTATGACTAAAAACACAATGTCCAATCCGTAGACGAGCTAAAATTACCTCTTCCCGACGACAAGAACGAGAAGAGGTATCCCAGATCAACGGGAAAGGCTTAACTTCCCGCAATTTGTTCCCCCGGAGGGCCGTCCACTCATCGCGCCAGCGCGAGAGGATGCGGCGACGTAAAATAATACACGAATCAGACGAGGGAACAACACAAGTAAAAAATCTGGGTAATAAAATCGCCGATTTCGCAGCGGCGTCGGCAGACTCATTCCCTGAGATGCCCACATGACCTGGAATCCACATGAAGGACACGCTGATGCCAGAGACACCAAGCGAGTGGAGCAGGTCATGTATGCGCTGTACAAGCGGGTGGTAATGGTACAGCGCAGTAATAGTCTGAAGGGCACTCAGAGAGTCCGTACAAATAAAACAGTGCTGTAAGGCGTGCCGCTGAATGTATAAAATAGATTGATAAATGCTAAAAAGTTCGGCGGTAAAAATTGAACATTGTGCAGGTAAACGAAACTTAAAACTACAGTGACCAGAAACAAAGGCACATCCAACTCCAGCTTCAGTCTTAGATCCATCGGTAAAGATAAAATGGAAGTCCCCGAATTGAGCCCGTACTTCTAAAAAAGCCGATCTAAAGACTGAAGCAGGGGTCTCAGTCTTCGACATTGACGTTAGCCCAAGGTGACAGTGGGCCTCAGCGCGGACCATGGAGGAAAACGCGTTTCCCCCCGTGGAAGGGCCGGCGCTGGCGTAACGTCCAAATGCCGAAGTAGCAGTCGAAATCGAACCCCTGGAGGGAGCAATGCAGAGGAGCGAACTAAATATTGCCGGTCAAGCGAATCCTCGTAAAATACATCGAAGGACGGGTGGTTAGGCAAGCTTGAGAGTCGACAAGCATAGCTGCACAAGAGCATCTCACGCCTGAAGGACAGCGGAGGCTCTGCAGCTTCTGCGTACAGACTGGGTACAGGGCTAGTTGGAAAGGCCCCTGTAGCGACTCTTATGCCACGATGGTGAATGGCATTCAATCGACGTAACACAGATGGACGTGCCGACGAATAAACAATACACCCGTAATCAAGCTTGGATCGGACCAAAGAGCGATAAAGGCGAAGAAGGACGGTCCGATCAGCTCCCCAGGATGTGCCACTTAAAACACGTAAAAGATTAAGAGAACGGTCACACTTTGCTTTTAAAAAGGAAACGTGCGAGGTCCAACACAACTTCCTGTCAAAAATCAACCCCAAAAATTTCGCCTCGTCTGCAAACGGAAGTATCCCTGGCCCAAGATGGAGAGTGGGCGGAGGGAAATACTTCCGGCGCCAAAAGTTGATGCAGACGGATTTCTCGGCGGAGAAATTAAAGCCGTTGGCGTTACTCCAGGCGTAGAGACGGTCGATACAGCTCTGGAGACGGCGTTCGAGTAGACAGGTCCGCCGTGAACTGCAATAAATAGCGAAATCGTCAACAAAAAGGGACGATGAAATGCCAGGTGGAATACAATCAACAATGGGGTTGATAGCAATCGCAAAAAGTGTGACACTGAGTACAGAGCCCTGCGGTACTCCGTTCTCTTGAATAAAACGACGAGATAAAACCGAGCCCACACGTACACGAAAGACGCGGTCCGTCATAAACTCCCGAAGAAATATGGGAAGACGACCGCGGATATTCCAATCGTGAAGTGTACGTAAAATGCCGCCCCTCCAACAAGTGTCATAAGCTTTCTCCAGGTCAAAAAATACTGCCACGGTTTGACACTTTCTCAGAAATCCATTCATAATATGCGTCGACAAGGACACCAGATGGTCGACGGTAGAGCGATAGCGACGAAACCCGCACTGAGCGTTCGCTAGAAGTTTCTGAGACTCAAGCCACCATGTCAACCGCCCGTTGATCATGCGCTCCATCACCTTGCAAATGCAACTGGTGAGGGAGATAGGGCGGTAGCTGGAAGGTAGTTGGCGATCCTTCCCAGGCTTAAGTATAGGGACAATGGTGGCTTCGCGCCAAACGGAAGGAAAAATGCCGTCCTGCCAAATACGGTTATAGACCTGTAAGAGAAAGAGTTTACTGTCGGCTGAAAGGTTCTTTAACATCAGGACATGAATGCCGTCCGGCCCAGGAGCGGAGTGCCGAGAGCAATGAAGAGCATGCTCCAGCTCCCTCATTGTGAAAAGTTCATTATAACACTCAATATTAGCAGATCGAAAATTAAAGGTGTCGGAATCCAGCCGGTCTTTGATAGAGCGAAAGCCGGCGGAATAATGGTCCGAATTGGATACCGCCTCAAAGGCAGCACCCAGAGTGTTAGCGATGGCAGCCGGATCCACTATGGTGGCATTAGAAACCTGTAGGCCAGAAACAGTACAATGCGACACTTTACCTGAGAAGCGACGAAGTTTATCCCAAACAACAGATGAAGGCGTAAAGCGATTAAAAGACTCGACAAAACGAGCCCACGACGCCTTCTTGCTATCCTGAATAGTGCGACGAGCCCTGGCGCGCGATTGTTTAAAAGTCACCAAATTAGCAAGTGTAGGGTGGCGCCGAAACACCCTAAGTGCAGCCCTACGAGCACGAACGGCGTCCCGACAATCCTCGTTCCACCACGGAACAGGTGGCCGCCGAGGTTGGGAGGATGAACGGGGTATTGCGCGTTCGGCGGCAGAGAAAATAATAGACGTAAGGTGCTGCACTAGTTGGTTAATGTCGGAGAAGGGCTGGTCGTCAAAATGCACGAGGCTGGAATACAAGTTCCAGTCGGCTTTTGCGAATATCCAGGTAGGTACTCTGGAATGCTGTACGTGGTGCGACAGAAGAGAAACGATGCAGGGGTAATGGTCGCTGGAGTAGGTGTCAGCGACGACGTTCCACTGGAGACGACGTGCAAGCTGGAGTGAGCAAATGGAAAGGTCCAGGTGAGAAAATGTACCAGAAGAATCAGAAATAAAAGTAGGTGCACCTGTATTGAGGATGGAAAGATTGAACTGATAAAAAATGTCGGAAAGAAGAGTTCCCCTCGCACAAGCCCTTGGCGAACCCCATAGTGGGTGATGGGCATTAAAATCTCCCAACAGAAGAAATGGTGTTGGGAGAGCGGACAGGAGAGATCGAATGTCCGCGGGAGCGAGGGGAGACGATGGAGGTGTATACACAGAACAAACAGAAAAGAAAAAACCGGGTAACTGCAGTCTAATGGCAACAGCTTGCAAGTCGGACGTAAGTGTGATAGTTTGAAAATGAACGTCATTACGCACCAACAACATAACACCTCCATGAGCAGGAGCACCCTCCTCCGGTTCAAGATCGTAGCGAACCGGAGTGTACCCTCGGAGATCGAAAGGGTCGTGAGGGCGAAGCTTGGTCTCCTGCAAACACACGACCATAGGTGAATGGGAACGCAATAAAAGTTGCAGTTCCGCCCTATGCGATCGTACACCACGTACATTCCAGCTCAGGATAGCCATGAATAAAAGGGATAAACTGTCTACTTAGAAGGGCGGCTTAAAATTACCTTTTGTTTAACCTTTGGGCTCGGGCTTTTTGTATGGAGTTGGTCAGACTCCATAGCTTCCTCGGAGGGAGGGCCCACGCGCTCAGTGCCAGAAACCGATTCAAGCGCCGTGAATCGGTTCTGGGTGGCGATGGGTGAGGGGTGCCGCTGAGCGCGGCTTGTCCCAGGACCTTCCTGGGACAGCGACCTCCGAGGAGGAGAAGGTGAACTTTTGCTACCGCGCGCACGCGGAGGGTCTTTCAAGAAATCTTCCCTACGTAGTTTCTGCTTGGGCTTCTTTTCAGCGGCTTGCGACTTCATTGACTTTGGACCAGGTTTATAAGGCTTGGTAACAGTAGCTTTAATAGACGGCCGGATGGTAGTGGCGGTTAATCCAGTCAAGGTCCAGGTCTGAGTTTCAGCATCTACTCGTGGTACTGGCGAGGCAACAACAGAACTAAATGTGCCAGATCGCAGGAGGGAAGGTTGGCGCGCATGGTAACGCCTCCGGGCTTCAGCGAAGGAGAGTTTTTCCTTTACCCGGATCTCCTGGATCGCCTTCTCGTCCAAGTACCGCGGACAGTCGGCAAACGAAGCAGAATGAGACCCTTTGCAATTAACGCAGACGGGGGTTGTTGAACAGGTACCTTCGTGTGAGGGCTGGCTACATGTTGCACAGATGTTAACGGCACTCTTACATGAGACTTGCGTATGCCCAAAACGTTGGCATTTAAAACAACGCAGAGGTCTAGGAATATAAGGCCTCACAGAAATCCGTTCGTACCCTGCGGAAATGCTCGTGGGCAGATCGACGCCATCAAATGTAATAAACAGGGTACGAGTGGGTACCAATACGCCGTCGCGTTTGGCCTGCACTCGATGAACCGCTGTCACCCTCTGGTCTGCAAGATATTCCACCAGGTCTTCGTCAGAGATACCATCGAGGCTATGCGTGGTGACAACGCCTCTACAAGAATTCAAGGTGCGGTGCTTCTCAACACGGATAGGATAACCGTGGAGAAGCGTGGCGCTCAACAAGGACTTACTTTGTGCCTCGGATTTGCTTTGAACTAGCAACGAACCATTACGAAGCCGAGTGCAGGAAAGAACCGGACCAGCAATTGAGTCAATGCCCTTCTGGATAATAAAAGGGTTCACCTTCTCGAATGATTGTCCCTCCTCGGTACGGGTAATCACTAAGTAACAACCAGCTGTTGGCGGTGCTACTTCTGTTACTAAAGTTTTACGGCGCTTGTTGTTAATAATGGAGAAAGGGTGCTCCATAGCGAAAAAAATCCTCCACCATTGCAACCGTCTCCGACCTCGGGCTCTGACTTCCCGGGCGTTACCCCGGCTTGGGTGAGTGGCCTATCTATACCTAGCTCACCCCAGGGTCACACCTCCCAGAACATAGACAGAGGGACCCAATCGCCGTCGGAAGCCAGCAGCTCATGCAATGGCCCCCCCGCGGGACTGCAGTTGAACAGCGGATACGAACAACAACCCTACATGACGACCCCGGGTGGTGGGGATGACGCCATTACCCACTCACCCAGCTGCGCACACGGTGCGCGGGTATCCGTCAGGCTGTGTCCACGGAGGATTTAAATAAAAAGATAAAAGAAACTAAAACTGTGTGGGCGTTTCGCACGCAAGGTAGGCCGGCGGGGAAGAAAAAGAGAGATATGCGAATGTCGTGGTGCGAAATGGCCGGAAAGTGATAAGGGAAGAAAGAAACGATGGTGAGGTGCAGTATGGATGGAATGCAAAGAACGCACGAGAGCCTACCTTGGGTCCACCGGTCACTTGAAGAACCCACCTCGACCGGATGGGGGTGAAGGGATGAAGGTGGCGATGAGTGGCTCGGGAACCCCCGGGTGCGCCAAAAACCCGTACTCACATAAGGTGAGCCCCTGAGGGGGTGTGGGTGGAGGGTGGGAGTGTTGTAGTTGCTAGGTCTCCTAAACTAAGACTACGTTGCTGTATTGAGAAGTATACTGGTGGTGATGATGATGATGATGATATGCGGTTTAAGGGCGCTAAACTGCTGAGGTCATCAGCGCCCTTACAATGTATAAAATATAAGGTCAAAATATAAAAGACAGTTAAAAGAACCGCATAATTAAAAACGGGACACAAACCCGCGATGTGAAAAAGCTAAAAATAACAATGATATAACAATAACGATAACAACAATAATAACAATAACAAAAAATAACAATAACAATAATAACAATAATAACAATAACAACAATAATAACAATACAAACATCTGAGAAACCAACACACTAAAAGCATAGTCAATAAAAGATTAAAACGTGTCAAGAACTGTAGAATGTCAGGGACACGAGCGCCAATGTCCATTGGGGAGGAGATGCCCCATTAAAAAACAAGAGAAAAGTACATAGTCAAAAGACGCTCAGCGCATCAAATGCGTCTGGTAAATCCAATGTCATTGATAAAACGTAAAAGACACTCTACAGCACGCGTGTCGTCTGCCAGAACTTTGGCTAGGCCAACAGGCAGACCAACACGGACGCGCAAAGGAGCTAAAACTTGACACTCAGATAAAATGTGACGCACCGTTAAGGGCACGTCACACTGCTGACACAGGGGAGCGGGATCACCACTGAGCAGGTAACTATGACTAAAACGACAATGTCCAATTCGTAAACGGGCTAAAAGCACCTCTTCCCTTCGTGAAGAACGAGAAGAGGTACCCCAGATCAACGGGAGTGGTTTAACCTCCCGCAACTTGTTCCCCCGGAGGGCCGTCCACTCATCGCGCCAGCGCGAGAGGATGCGGCGACGTAAAATAACACACGAATCTGACGAGGGAACAACAGAAGTAAAAAATCTGGGTAATAAAATCGCCGATTTCGCAGCGGCGTCGGCAGACTCATTACCTGAGATGCCCACATGACCTGGAATCCACATGAAGGACACGCTGATGCCAGAGACACCAAGCGAGTGGAGCAGGTCATGTATGCGCTGTACAAGCGGGTGGTAATGGTACAGCGCAGTAATAGTCTGAAGGGCACTCAGAGAGTCCGTACAAATAAAACAGTGCTGTAAGGCGTGCCGCTGAATGTATAAAATAGATTGATAAATGCTAAAAAGTTCGGCGGTAAAAATTGAACATTGTCCAGGTAAACGAAACTTAAAACTACAGTGACCTGAAACAAAGGCACATCCAACTCCAGCTTCAGTCTTAGATCCATCGGTAAAGATAAAATGGAAGTCCCCGAATTGAGCCCGTACTTCTAAAAAAGCCGATCTAAAGACTGAAGCAGGGGTCTCAGTCTTCGGCATTGACGTTAGCCCAAGGTGACAGTGGGCCTCAGCGCGCGACCATGCAGGAAAACGCGTTTCCCCCCGTGGAAGGGCCGGCGCTGGCGTAACGTCCAAATGCCGAAGTAGCAGTCGAAATCGAACCCCTGGAGGGAGCAATGCAGAGGAGCGAACTAAATATTGCCGGTCAAGCGAATCCTCGTAAAATACATCGAAGGACGGGTGGTTACGCAAGCTTGAGAGTCGACAAGCATAGCTGCACAAAAGCATCTCACGCCGGAAGGACAGCGGAGGCTCTGCAGCTTCTGCGTACAGACTGGGTACAGGGCTAGTTGGAAAGGCCCCTGTAGCGACTCTTATGCCACGATGGTGAATGGCATTCAATCGACGTAACACAGATGGACGTGCCGACGAATAAACAATACACCCGTAATCAAGCTTGGATCGGACCAAAGAGCGATAAAGGCGAAGAAGGACGGTCCGATCAGCTCCCCAGGATGTGCCACTTAAAACATGTAAAATATTAAGAGAACGGTCACACTTTGCTTTTAAAAAGGAAACGTGCGAGGTCCAACACAACTTCCTGTCAAAAATCAACCCCAAAAATTCCGCCTCGTCTGCAAACGGAAGTATCCCTGGCCCAAGATGGAGAGAGGGCGGAGGGAAATACTTCCGGCGCCAAAAGTTGATGCAGACGGATTTCTCGGCGGAGAAATTAAAGCCGTTGGCGTTACTCCAGGCGTAGAGACGGTCGATACAGCTCTGGAGACGGCGTTCGAGTAGACAGGTCCGCCGTGAACTACAATAAATGGCAAAATCATCAACAAAAAGGGACGATGAAATGCCAGGTGGAATACAATCAACAATGGGGTTGATAGCAATCGCAAAAAGTGTGACACTGAGTACAGAGCCCTGCGGTACTCCGTTCTCTTGAATAAAACGACGAGATAAAACCGAGCCCACACGTACACGAAAGACGCGGTCCGTCATAAACTCCCGAAGAAATATGGGAAGACGACCGCGGATATTCCAATCGTGAAGTGTACGTAAAATGCCGCCCCTCCAACAAGTGTCATAAGCTTTCTCCAGGTCAAAAAATACAGCCACGGTTTGACACTTTCTCAGAAATCCATTCATAATATGCGTCGACAAGGACACCAGATGGTCGACGGTAGAGCGATAGCGACGAAACCCGCACTGAGCGTTCGCTAGAAGTTTCTGAGACTCAAGCCACCATGTCAACCGCCCGTTGATCATGCGCTCCATCACCTTGCAAATGCAACTGGTGAGGGAGATAGCGCGGTAGCTGGAAGGTAGTTGGCGATCCTTCCCAGGCTTAAGTATAGGGACAATGGTGGCTTCGCGCCAAACGGAAGGAAAAATGCCGTCTTGCCAAATACGGTTAAAGACCTGTAAGAGAAATAGTTTACTGTCGGCTGAAAGGTTCTTTAACATCAGGACATGAATGCCGTCCGGTCCGGGAGCGGAGTGCCGAGAGCAATGAAGAGCGTGCTCCAGCTCCCTCATTGTGAATAGTTCGTTATAGCATTCATCATTAGCAGACCGAAAAGTATATGATGCGGAATCCTGCCGGGCTTTAATAGAGCGAAAGCCGGCGGAATAATGGTCTGAACTGGAAACCGCCTCAAAGGCAGAACCCAGAGTGTTGGCGATGGCAGCCGGATCCACTATGGTGGCATTAGAAACCTGAAGGCCAGAAACAGTACAATGTGACACTTTACCTGAGAAGCGACGAAGTTTATCCCAAACAACGGATGAAGGCGTAAAACGATTAAAAGACTCGACAAAACGAGCCCAAGATGCCTTCTTGCTATCCTGAATAATGCGACGAGCCCTGGCGCACGATTGTTTAAAATTCACCAAATTATCAAGTGTAGGGTGGCGCCGAAACACCCTAAGTGCAGTCCTACGGGCACGAACGGCGTCCCGACAATCCTCGTTCCACCACGGAACAGGTGGCCGCCGAGGTTGGGAGGATGAACGGGGTATTGCACGTTCGGCGGCTGAGAAAATAATAGACGTAAGGTGCTGCACTAGTTGATTAATGTCGGAGAAGGGCTGGTCGTCAAAATGCACGAGGCTGGAATACAAGCTCCAGTCGGCTTTTGCGAATATCCAGGTAGGTACTCTGGAATGCTGTACGTGGTGCGACAGAAGAGAAACGATGCAGGGGAAATGGTCGCTGGAGTAGGTGTCAGCGACGACGTTCCACTGAAGACGACGTGCAAGCTGGATTGAGCAAAGGGCAAGGTCCAGGTGAGAGAAAGTACCAGAAGAATCAGAAATAAAAGTAGGTGCACCTGTATTGAGGATTTAAAGATTGAACTGATAAAAAATGTCGGAAAGAAGAGTTCCCCTCGCACAAGCCCTTGGCGAACCCCATAGTGGGTGATGGGCATTAAAATCTCCCAACAGAAGAAATGGTGTTGGGAGAGCGGACAGGAGAGCTCGAATGTCCGCGGGAGCGAGGGGAGACGATGGAGGTGAATATACAGAGCAAACAGAAAACAAAAAGCCGGGTAAGTGAAGGCGAACGGCAACAGCTTGCAAGTCGGATGTAAGTGTGACAGGTGTAAAATGAACGTCGTTACGCACTAAGAACATGACACCTCCATGAGCAGGAGTACCCTCCTCCGGTTCAAGGTCGTAGCGAACCGGAGTATATCCTCGGAGATCAAAAGGATCGTGAGGGCGAAGCTTAGTCTCCTGCAAACATACGACCATAGGCGAATGGGAACGCAATAAAAGTTGCAGTTCCGCCCTATGCGATCGTACACCACGTACATTCCAGGTCAGGATAGCCATTAAGAATAAGGGGATAAACTTTCTATTTCGAAGGGCGGCTTAAAATTACCTTTTGTTTAACCTTTGGGCTCGGGCTTTTTGTATGGAGTTGGTCAGACTCCATAGCTTCCTCGGAGGGAGGGCCCACGCGCTCAGTGCCAGAAACCGATTCAAGCGCCGTGAATCGGTTCTGGGTGGCGATGGGTGAAGGGTGCCGCTGAGCGCGGCTTGTCCCAGGACCATCCTGGGACAGCGACCTCCGAGGAGGAGAAGGTGAACTTTTGTTACCGCGCGCACGCGGAGGGTCTTTCAAAAAATCTTCCCTACGAAGTTTCTGCTTGGGCTTCTTTTCAACGGCTTGCGACTTCATTGACTTGGGACCAGGTTTATACGGCTTGGTAACTGTAGCCTTAATAGACGGCCGGATGGTAGTGGCGGTTAATCCAGTCAAGGTCCAGGTCTGAGTTTCGGCATCTACTCGTGGTACTGGCGAGGCAACAACAGAACTAAATGTGCCAGATCGCAGGAGTGAAGGTTGGCGCGCATGGAAACGCCTCCGGGCTTCAGCGAAGGAGAGTTTTTCCTTTACCCGGATCTCCTGGATCGCCTTCTCGTCCAAATACCGCGGACAGTCGGCAAACGAAGCAGAATGTGACCCTTTACAATTAACGCAGACGGGGGCTGTTGAGCAGGTACCTTCGTGTGAGGGCTGGCTACATGTTACACAGATGTTAACGGCACTCTTACAGGAGACTTGCGTATGCCCAAAACGTTGGCATTTAAAACAACGCAGAGGTCTAGGAATATAAGGCCTCACAGAAATCCGTTCGTACCCTGCGGAAATGCTCGTGGGCAGATCGACGCCATCAAATGTAATAAACAGGGTACGAGTGGGTACCAATACGCCGTCGCGTTTGGCCTGCACTCGATGCACTGCAGTCACCTTTTGATCAGATAGATATTCTACGAGATCCTCGTCCGATATACCATCGAGGCTATGGGTGGTAACGACGCCCCGACAGGAGTTCAATGTGCGGTGCTTCTCAACACGGATGGGGTAACCGTGGAGAAGCGTAGCGCGCAACAAGGTCTTACTTTGCTGATCGGATTTCGTTTGGGCCAATAAGGAACCATTCCGTAGACGAGTGCATGATTGAACCGCACCAGCAATAGCATCTATTCCCTTCTGAATTATAAAAGGGTTCACCTTCTCAAAGTTTTGTCCTTCTTCTGTTCTCGAAATGACCAAGTAACAACCAGATGACGGCGGTGCTACTTCTGTTACAATGACTTTTCGGCGCTTGTTGTTAATAATGGAGAAAGGGTGCTCCATAGCGAAAAAAAATCCTCCACCATTGCAACCGTCTCCGACCTCGGGCTCTGACTTCTCGGGCGTTACCCCGGCTTGGGTGAGTGGCCTATCTATACCAGACTCACCCCAGGGTCACACCTCCCAGAACATAGACAGAGGGACCCAATCGCCGTCAGAAGTCAGCAGCTCATGCAATGGCCCCCCGCGGGACTGCAGTTGAACAGCGGATACGAACACAAACCCTACATGACGACCCCGGGTGGTGGGGATGACGCCATTACCCACTCACCCAGCTGCGCACGCGGTGCGCGGGTATCCGTCAGGCCGTGTCCACGGAGGATTTAAATAAAAAGATAAAAGAAACTAAAACTGTGTGGGCGTTTCGCACGCAAGGTAGGCCGGCGGGGAAGAAAAAGAGTTATGCGAATGTCGTGGTGCGAAATGGCCGGAAAGTGATACGGGAAGAAAGAAACGATGGTGAGGTGCGGTATGAATGGAATGTAAAGAACGCACGAGAGCCTACCTTGGGTCCACCGGTCACTTGAAGAACCCACCTCGACCGGATGGGGGTGAGGGGATGAATATGGCGATGATTGGCTCGGGAACCCCCGGGTGCGCCAAAAACCCGTACTCACATAAGGTGAGCCCCTGAGGGGTCATACTGGTGGTGGGAGGCCTTTTAATCTACGACTCGACCGTATCCGGGGTTGAAGCATAGACTGATAAATTTTCGCTAAATCAGAAGGGATTACCTGTACCTACATCTCGGAATGCCACTGCATGGACATGCACATTATTACATGAACTCTGTTGATAGTCCCTTATGATATTTCTAATCTCAACACTTATCGGACTATTGCTATCAAATTGTGACAGAAGTTCCATGCATTTATGTCGTAGTGGTGCTGCTGTTAAGAGAAGTAAAATTATGAGACCTACACAAACAATATCTATTTTCATTATATGTATTTTAATTGCACTTTTTCTTCAAACCTTATAATGCGTGTTCGCATAATTATGGAAGAGAAATCGAGAGGGATGTTATCGAAATCTACCGACCCTTAACAAAAATACCAATTTTAACCATATACATTAGTTAGTGGTTTACAAATCGAGAGAACCAAAATCGAAACATGCCATTCTTGAAAAATTAGAAAGTTCGGCGCCCCACCATATGTCACATCACCCTCTTTCTAGGGGTGAGCACGACTGGAGGAGTAGTAGTAATAAAGAGGCGAGCGGGCTCACTTGCCTTCCATTTTATTCATTTTGGGGGATTACAAATAATGCTCAACCAACAGCCTGTGAATATTATTATCTATTAATAACATGATTCCTTACCTGTGGATTGCAATGTGGCGACCCAACCTGATGTCTAGCTGAAAGAGGACATCTTCCTCTAAGATTATTAATCTTCAGCCCTATAGAGTCACGCACAAGCGTCGGCTCAGACAACAAGCCGGACGTTACTATCTCTTAAATAAGATTCATTCCTTCTTAGAGGGATCCAACAATCCATATACGGAGGTTAACAACTATCGGATGATGTTTAATGTACCAATGTCTTAGGCTGACGTAAGTGATCATCGTTCAGCAACATGCACCATTCTTTGCAGAAGGGTGATGACGGCTTGGGTTTAACACCGGAAGTGGTAAACCACACTATCCATAATGTGACTTAGAAATCTCCGTTTGCAAGCATATGAAAGCTTTAAGAGAAATATATGTATTGAAATCGTATTTAATCTATTATTTAAATATTCTCACTAATGGATTAGACATCAGGTTGGCGCGTCACAATACTGTCATTACTTGTGTAAGAGAACATCAGTTAAGTAACCGCCGCGACTTCGTTGGGTTACGCGTATACAGTTGAACCCAATTTTCAATGACAGAAGAACGTAAATTGGGTCCAGCTTCACGAATAGCACGCGTGGTGTTATTCATAAGATCATTTACTGTTTCTGGCTTGTTGACATAAAATCGAGATTTAACATAACCCCACAAGAAGTAATCCAACGGCATTAAATCACATGACCTCGGGGGCCAGTTAACATTACCAGCAACGGAAATGAAGAAACCTATGAACTTCTCCTTCAAAAGATTGATTGTTCCGAGAGTAGTATGACATGTGGCACCATCTTGCTGGAACCAGATGTTTCTGAGATCCATACCATCCAATTGAGGCCAAAAATAGTCCCTTATAAGAGCCCAGTATCTTTCTCCATTGACAGAGCTTCTCCATCTTCATCTTGGAAAACATATGGACCAATGATTCCACCATACCAAAATCCACACTACACAGTAACCTTTTGGGGATGAAGTGGTCGTTCTTGAATCTGCATTGGACTGTGATTGCTCCAATAGCGTCAATTTTGTTTGTTAACACAACCATCCATCCAAAAGTGGGTTTCGTCGCTGAAGATGATTTTTCGACAAAAATCCGGGTCAGCTTCCAGTTGCTCCATAGCCCCGTCAGCGAATACACGGCGCAACCTATAGTCGTTGGGATTTAGTTCTTGAGTTAATACCATTTTGTAAGCGTGAAACTTCAAGTCCAGATGCAGAATTCGCCAAGTTGTGGTCGGGAAAGCCCCAATTCTTGCGCTCGACGAGCAATTGATTTGTTTCCATTTCACGTACACCCTCACCAACGGCGCCTATGTTTTCTTGGAGCGCTTACGTCGATTATGTACAGACGTTCTTTGATCGCTGACAAGAACCACTTCTTTCAAATTTATGGATGGAACGCCGAGTCGTTCTCTCGCAGGGACGATTATGCACACCGTAAACTTCACGCAATACACGGAAGGTTTGGCGAACAGATGATCCATTTTGATAATAAATTTTCACAATTACTACGCGTTGCTGAATGCTGTAACGTTTCATTGCTATTTATCAATAACAACTGTAACCACATGAAAAAATGACAGCTATAACTCAATAACAACGGCAGCTATCACATGTTAAAGATAAGACACTCTTGTTGAAAGACACTTATTACAAGAAAACAACATTTGCTTCCCACACTAATAAATTCTAGTTGAATGCAAAGCATTGTATGTGCAAAGCAAGGAAACATGAGCAGGAGTCAGAAAATGATCGGCTTCTATAGGTTTTTGCACATTATTATTGTTGAGCAGATGCCTGGAAACTTTTGTCATTAGTTGCTCACGTGTGTTACAGCTATTGTGCATGTTGTATTCGATGCAAGTTGGTATTCAACTGCAACAAGTTAAATATGTTTATAAATGTTCAGTTGCTACATAAAACAGAAAAACTGAAAATATGTAAGTGTTGTGGGCGTTTAATTTGCAAGGCAAGCATATGAATTACTACTTCAATAACTACTTAGAGAATTGATTGTTGTATTTGAATATCATAAAAAAATTGTTTAGAAGTTTTCTTTCTCGTCTGAATGCAGGCTTAGCAGCTTTGAAATGAATATGTTTAACCTTTTTAAAAAGCGATAGAGTTACTGTTAAATGGTGCTATTGATAGCAGAGATGAAACTGACAGGGGAAGCATGAAGTGTGCAATGACCTGGAAAGGAAAACACGAAAGTTGACAACTTACCTGGTTTACGGGAAGCCTTGCATTAATTGCGCTTGCGTTTGAAAATCATTGTTTTAACTTTCCCCCCATTCTGATTATTATTTATTTTTTCTGAACAATGTGCGCCGGCCTTAAAAATTCATTGAAATTGGCAGAAGATTAAGTGCTTAGGAAAACCAACAAAGACGTTAACTTTCTGCACTTTTTTTCCCTTCACCAGCTACATAAATTGTCATACAGGGAACCAATTCTTCTTTACTGTACTGTACTTGCCCCATTGTTCACTTGGGGGAAGTGTTGACTAGCACAGTAGCTCTGTCCCACAATGGAGCAGTGGATTGCTTGACACCGTGCCTTTGTGACTGAGACCTGTTTTTAAAGCAACGACTTTGTTATTCGAACCCAACGAGCATTTCTTAGGGAATTCAATATGGATTGCCGTGGTTAGGCGCGGATCTACAGTGCATTCAAGCGACCTAAGACTCGCAACAGTTCATTCTAAGTGGAAAAGTGGAAGAGCTGCGCTGTCACGCTGTGTTAGAGCATCTGTCAGCTGTTTAGCAGCGCACTAACAGCAAACACCTCGCAGGGGTTTACCTCATCAGTCCGATGCGGTTAGATCATAAACTAAATTGCAGCTTGTTCAGCGCATAAAAAAGCTTAAGGCTGCGATGTCTTATATTTTATTCGTAAAATTTTGCACTTAAAATACAGAGCTTCATGTTTATAAAAGTTCGGCAGTTCTGTCACCCCTAAGTTTTGCAGCAAGCATCTAGATGTGCAGCGCGAGAAATATGCAGAAAATGGCCAACTTTCATAATCTGTAATAGGGATCCATTTAGTGCAAATCACTTTCTAGTTACAGTGACGTACTACTGCAATAATTAAATTGTTCACGTTGGTGGTGATGCCAGGGCAACGAGTCGATTTGTTCGTCGGCAGAAGAAAGGAATCGCTGATGTAGATCATTTTGTCTACGCACTCGTCTGAGATTCCTTCTTTTTCCCATGTTCTCGACAATGTGCTGTGTGATACCAAAGCCGCCCAATTGTCTGAGGCTACTTGCTTTGTTGCTTCATTTTGGTGATGAACGTTTTATTGTTTTTAGCCGCAGTAACCTTGTATTGCAGGTCTTCTTCGTTGCGTGGTGTTTAAGACAATATTACCATTGCTGCAATACCTCGCTTTTACACATTACTCTCAGGAGTATTATACGCTGCTATTCTCTCCAAACGCATGGCCACTCAATAAGAGAAAATAGCGAAAATAAAGGGAATACGAAAGAACGCTAGTGAGCAGAAGTCAACCACGTGCTACAATGCATTATAACATGTCAACACGTTACCGCCCAAGTTCAGCCTGTGGGCGAAGGGAAAGGAAGGTGGTGACACCTTATTTGCTAGAGCAACAACGGAGGGGACGTTGACCGTTGACATGGAAACACACCCATCTAAGAAATGTCAGAAGTTTCATATCGTTTAAATCCCAGCGTAGGAATATCCGACAAGGGGTGCTCGATCGACTACCTTATGTGGATATATCAGAATTATGGTCGTACTAAAACAGTTGCTAACTAAATATTTAAATAAATAAAATAACATTTAAATGATCAGCCGTGATGCAGATACTATTTGTAAATAATGAGCCAGGCTCACAGGAAATGTCCAGTCGTTTTAAAAGACACATTCAGTTTACATTCCAAAAATGTTACTCTGTTGTATCAGTTCTATGAAGACAATATGTAAATAAAAATAAATTAATTGCACCCGAAAAGTTGTACGGTAACTATAATGTTGAAACTTAAATGTTCCTGAAGAAGCTAGGGTGTTTTCTTGCGAGAATATCTACTTCCTCTGGAATCACTCAGTGTTAAGTGCACATTCCTGTTGCATTTTGGATCTTAGTTTTTCACACGCCTTAATGCTGAAAATCCTTTCGGCCGTGCATGTTGTTACTGGTAAGACGCACGTGATGATTAAAACTTATCCGATGTTAGGATAGAAATTGCTTTGGTATGGAGAAGAGCTTCGGTTTGCTTAGTTCATATTTCCAAAGTTAAACCATAGTTTTTATTCATCTCGAAGCTCTGTAATATTTCCTGGCAAGTCTTGTTCACCTTTTACTAAATCGTCAGTATCTGAATTCGGGTCGTTCTGAAAAGCTGATAGCAAGGCCTGAAGTTAAAGGATGTGGTTGTGCTTATTACGTGAGAATCTAGTGGCCAATTCATTGAAAACGTAGTCCGAGAATGGAAGAACAACATTAATGCGATAATGGTCTTCTGGAAAAGTTGTAAGAATATTGCTTGAATAAGTTTATGTGGATGTTCGAGGCACCTTAACTTATACATCATCATCTTTTGCTAATGTGATGGCGTTTTCAAAAACAAGCTGAAAAGTTTGATTTTCTCGACATTATTTTAAGGTATCTTCATCTATCATTCCGTAACACTGAACTAGATCAATGCTCATGTTTAGTAGTTGTTTGGAAAGGCTTTCAGTTATTCCGAATATTTGAGCTTTGTTAACTAGAGCAATTATGAACTCGAACTTTAGGATACAGTTGGGTAAAATATGTACATTTTTACTGAAAGACTCTCCTTCTTCTAGGAATAACACGATTGCAAGGAAAATCTCCTAAAATTGTAAATTAATAGCATTGTGCCGCTCAGTGATATCAATTTAGTTTTTTTGTGCTGAGAGCAAAATGACCGCTTTTGTCGTTCGTGTTAAAACCTTATCTAATGGAACTGATGATAGATCACGCTTTAGATACCGACAGATCCAGGCAGTGCGGGCTTGTACGCCACGAAACTGTTCTGAGAACATCGTATCCTTGTCCACGAGAATACCTAATCTCGTCTCGCATTTCGTTCAGTATTAACTCGCACAACCCTTCACTTAAATCGTGCGTTACAATAAGAATTCCTCTTCCACACATTTTACTAGGTCAACAAAACGCACTATAATGTTAATGGTTCATTTCTATTGATATCTCCCTCTCTTAACGGCGTCGATAACTTTGTTTTCAGTTATGACAGCACAACAATCTATCAAATCAATTTGTGTTGTTTTCCTTGTTAGAGTATAAGTTTTAGGTGTATTTGCAATATGGCATCTGGGAATTTTGCATGAACTCGAAATTTCCAGCCTTTTCACCTTCAAATCCGTGCTCTAAATCAGTGACACCGTCACCCTGTGCCCTCGAAGTGGAAAGCTCTGGCGTCCGCAAAGACTAATGGTCTTCACACTGCGGATCAATTTCATGCGATTTTCATTTACTCTTCTTTTTTCATTTCATTGTTCGATTGAACTTCAACATTCTGTTTGTCCACTTCAAATACTCTCCTAAAATTCTCCTTTTTAACGAGGACTGCTTTATGATAATCGTTCTCTGAATATTCCCTGAATATTTGAAGTATCTTCTTGAATTTATTTAGAAGCTTAAAAGCTAGAGATTGTAACTTAACCCTACTACGACCCCCTCCTTTGGACCAAATAGAACACTCACTCGACAGTAAGCTCCTTTCAGCAATCGAGAGCAGGTCGCCCAGGTTTACCTGTACGATAAAGGATGTTAATAAAAATTTCACAAACTTTAGTGTTTATGGTCGATGAAAGGAGTGTACCTTGTTGCACTACCATTGGCTGGGTCTCAGCGAATCACTTGGGCGGACCTGCGTCCAAGTAGTGACTGAGCCCAATGGTGCTTAACTTGGACGGCCGCTTAGACGACCGGCTGGCAGCGAAGCATGATAGGAATAGGATATAGATTGTAAGCTGTCCAAGTTGGTAGGCAGGCGGGCACTCGTTCAGCTAATGACCAAGCCCGATGCTGCTTAACTTGGGGCGGGATTTTGTGATGGATAGGAGTGGTAGCCTATTAAGCCCGAGGATTTAAGGCGTCCTTAGGTAACCGGTAACTTTTCCGTCGTTTTGGTGCCCTGTGGTAGCGACCCAGGGTGTGCACCAGGTGGTTGGTATTACTCGCGCAAAGCTTCTGGAATCGTGACCTTGATTGCCATCCCAGCTGCCGAGCCCAGGAATGGTTTATGTTTAGCTTTATCAACGAAAGCAATATAATACCTTTGCTTACTCACAGTGCGTAACACATACAGTCTGCATAGAAAGTGTCTGCATCTGGTTGTAATTTTAAAGAGAGCTGCAGTATCTAAATAGTACTTATTTTATATTTGTTATATTTATAACCATGGCTCCTATGTTTTCAAAGTTAAGTGGTAAGGTGTTACATAGTCAAAGTAGGGAAATAATTGCAAATGTCATCGACTTCATGAAGCAAGAAGCAGAGATGAAGGAAGAAATTATATCCGAGTTCCACAAAAGCCTTATGAGAGTGAAAGAAAGAGTAGTCAAAACAACTGGTGTTTCACCGAGTTCCGTTTCCAGAGTTCTCAAAGATAAGAGAAAAAACATATGGATGAAAGAGTACCATTTGACACACCTGGGAAGAAACATAAGGTCCCTAAACGTGTTACAGAAATAGACGATTTCGAATGCGTCATTCGGCGCACGATTCACAATTGCTATGTGGAAGAAAAAACTGTGCTAACAATAAGCAGATTGCTCATCCAGCTGAAAGACAGCAGAAACTTTCAAGGTGGTGCTACAAATCTCAGAAAAATTATTAAAGATTTAGGGACCAAATGGAAGAAACCGAAATCAAATAGAAGAGTTCTAACAGAAAAAACAAAATAAAAAAATAATAATAAAATAAAAAAATACAAATAAAAAGTAAATGTTGCCATGATAGCTTAGTAGGTTAGAGCAACGGCACGGAAAGCCTAAGATCCGTGGTTCAAATCCCGGCTATGGCATTGAATTTTTCAGTCTGATTCTACCTTTCCAAATGACTATAAATTTATATGTACTTATATTAGCATCAATTTTCAAGGTGGAGCTACAAATTTCAGAAAAAATACTATAATGTATGAAGATGAGTCATACATACACAGCAGTCATACAGCATCTAAAAGTTGGAGTGACGATAGCGAATTAGGTTTGCAGGCACCTGTTGCCAAAGGGCAAATACTTATTATCGTTCGTGCTGTTGGAAAGATCGGCTTCGTTCCAAATGCCCTTCTTTTACAAGTCGCAACAAACAACAGGAGATTTTCATCAAGAAATGAATACAGAAAATTACATGAAGTGAATCAACGCCATGTTGAGACCTAATATGCCTGCTGGGTCTGTTCTGGTCATCGACAATGCTTCACAATGCGTCAACACTCAAATTCACAAACCACCTACCTCAACTTCCTTGAAAGAAGAAATGAGAGCTTGGTTACTTAGACATAATAAAGCTTTAGATGAAAGCATGAGTAAAACAAAGCTATATAACTTAATTAAAGCCAACAAACAGCTTCAGAAGTCATACATACTTGACCAGATAGTAATACAACATCGCCATAATGTACTTAGACTGTCATCGTATCGCCCAGATCTAAACCCAATCGAATTAATCTGGGCTGATGTCAAAAAATGGGTGGCATGCAGAAATATCACTTTCAAATTAAAATATGTGGAGCAGTTATAACGCCAGCAATTTGCTGAAATTGGAAGGCCAGAATGGGAAAATGTATGGCGACATGCTGAATAAATTAAGAATTATTATTCCGAAAAATACGGAATTGCAGAAAATCAAACAGAAATAATTCTCATGCAGGATAATGGTGCAGAAAGTAGTGACAGCAGTGATGACGGCAATAATGTGAGTGATTCCGCAGAAGAGGAAGGGTTGTTAGATGTGGAAGAATTGGAGGCAATGATTGACAGCGTTTTTTATATTAAGCGCTTTTTACAGCGTAGATTTTAATATACTGTATATAACTAAGTTTATTAGCGCAACACAGTGCATAACCGTTGTGGATATTTGACGATGACTGTCCCACGCACTCCTGCAGCATGCAGTCGATCGGTCACCACCTGATGTGGTAAGCAACTCGCATCATAGCTCTCATTAAGATTTTCACGTGTCTAGAACTGTTGCGCCGATTATATAAGCCCGTTTCGCGTACACGGTACGAGTTCTTTCCCGCATCATGTCCACGATGTATGGAAGACCGGAGTGGGTATGCAGAATATGTGACGGGAATCTATGCCCGGTGTCATAGATCATCCGAAGCGCCCTGTTCTGAATGGTCATCAGCCTGCGGATGGTGGTTGCTGCCACCGATCCCCAGACCTCACAGCCATACAGAATCACGGGCGGGGACAATCGCTTGATATAGGCGTAGTTTGAGGTATGTAGGTATTGCGGATCGAAATACAGGGTCAGCTGCCTGAGAGCGGCGTGGCGGAAACCGACCTTTGCCCTGGAATGTAAAGCGAAAGTGAGCCCGCGGTCGAAGGTGGCTCCGAGGTAACCCAAGGGATTCTCTTCCACCGCAGCCTCAGAGACCATTCGGGCCGCCAACGATGGACCTTTGCCAGTAGAAGCGCAAAGCTCTTTCCCGTGTTGATGGCGATCCTCCACTTCTCGCTCCACCTGCCAATGGCTCGGAGCTGTCGCTGTAGTGGACAGAAATATAAGCGGGCGTTCTTGTTCTGCCATAATGAGGACGTCGTCCACATACTGGTGCGTAACAGTACTGGGTTCCGTTGGGAAGTCCGACATGTAGACCGCGAGGAGAAGCGGCCTTCCGGGACGGACTGATGAAACCTTCCCCTTCACTCTCACCCTGAATGTGCGATCCCGGAGGAAGCTGCTTATCTGAGCAAGATAGGCTGGAGGGATGTCTGGCTCCTTGAGTTTGCCACAACGTGGCACCAAGGCCTTCTCTACTTCCAGCAGCACAGCGATAGTCTTGGAGCTTTCCTGGAGGCCTCTCAGCCAATTGCAGGGTCGTGGAGTGCCCATGACGAAAACGGAACTGGTGGTCTGGGAGGAGGTGCCTTTCCTCAGAGGGGTGAGGTGGCCTAGGAGCAACCATTCAAACACCTTTTAGATGGTCGGGAGTAGATTATTGGAGCGATTACTGCAAGGGAAGACCAGATCTTTGCCGGGCTTCAATCCTTTTTACTATAAGTACGCCAAAGGGAACTTGTACTCAGTGATGATGATATGCGGCTTAAGGGCGCTAAACTGCTGAGGTCATCAGCGCCCTTACAATGTAGAAAATATAAAGTCAAAAGATAAAAACAGGTATAAGAACCGCATAATTAAAAAACGGGACGTAAACCCGCGATGTCAAAAAGGCTAAAAATAACAATAAGATAACAATAACAATAATGATAACAATAACAACAAGAATAACAATAACAACAATAAAATCAATAACAACAATAAAATCAATAACAACAACAATAACAATACAAATATCTGAAAAAACCAACACACTAAAAGCATAGGCAATAATCGATTAAAACGTGTCAAGAACTATGGAATGCGAGGGACATGAGCGCCATATGTCCACTGGGGAATAGAGTCCCCATAAAAACTGACAGAATAAAAGTAATAAGCTAAAAGACGCTCAACGCATTAAATGCGCAGATTAAAATCACTGTCATGAATAAAACGTAAAACACATTCCACAGCATGCGGGTCGTCTGCCAAAACGTTGGCTAAGCCAACAGGCAGACCTACACGAGCACGCAATGCAGCTAAAACCTGACACTCTGTTAAAATGTGACGCACCGTTAAGGGCACGTCACACTGCCCACAGAGTGGTGCGGGGTCACCACTGAGCAAATACCTATGACTAAAAACACAATGTCCAATTCGTAAGCGGGCTAAAACTACCTCCTCCCGACGTGAAGAACGAGAAGAGGTACCCCAGATTAACGGGAGAGGCTTAACCTCCCGCAACTTGTTCCCCCGGAGGGCCGTCCACTCATCGCGCCAGCGTGAGAGGATGCGGCGACGTAAAAGAGCACACGAATCTGACGAGGGAACTACAGAGGTAAAAAATCTGGGTAATAAAATCGCCGATTTCGCAGCGGCGTCGGCAGACTCATTACCTGAGATGCCCACATGACCTGGAATCCACATGAAGGAGACGCTGATGCCAGAGACACCAAGCGAGTGGAGCAGGTCATGTATGCGCTGTACGAGTGGGTGGTAATTGTACAGCGCATGAATAGCCTGAAGGGCACTCAGAGAGTCCGTACAAATAAAACAGTGCCGTAAGTCGTGCCGCGGAATGAATAAAACAGATTGATAAATGCTAAAAAGTTCGGCGGTAAAAATTGAACATTGTTGAGGTAAACGAAAAGTAAAACTCCGTACACCAAAAACAAAGGCACATCCTACTCCAACATCAGTCTTAGACCCATCAGTATATATAAAATGACAGTCCCCGAACTGCGCCTGTAGTTCTAAAAAGGCGGATCTAAGAACAGAAGCAGGGGTCGCATTTTTCGGCATCGACGTTAGCCCAAGGTGGATGTAGGCCTCAGCGCGCGACCATGGAGGAAAACGCGTTTCCCCTCGGGTAAGGGCCGGCGCTGGCGGAACGTCCAAATGCCGAAGTAGCAGTCGAAATCGAACCCCTGGGGGGAGCAATGCAGAGGAGCTAACGAAATATTGTCGATCTAGCGAATCCTCGTAAAATACATCGAAGGACGGGTGGTTAGGCAAGCTTGAGAGCCGACAAGCATAGCTACATAACAGCATCTCACGCCTGAAAGACAGCGGAGGCTCTGCAGCCTCAGCGTAAAGACTGGGCACGGGGCTAGTTGGAAAGGCCCCTGTAGCGACTCTAATACCACGATGATGAATGGGATTCAAACGACGTAACACAGATGGACGTGCCGACGAATAAACTATACACCCGTAATCAAGTTTGGATCGGACCAAAGAGCGATAAAGGCGAAGAAGGACGGTCCGATCAGCTCCCCAGGATGTGCCACTTAAAACACGTAAAAGATTAAGAGAACGGTCACACTTTGCTTTTAAAAAGGAAACGTGCGAGGTCCAACACAACTTCCTGTCAAAAATCAACCCCAAAAATTTCGCCTCGTCTGCAAACGGAAGTATCCCTGGCCCAAGATGGTGAGAGGGCGGAGGGAAATACTTCCGGCGCCAGAAGTTGATGCAGACGGATTTCTCGGCGGAGAAATTAAAGCCGTTGGCGTTACTCCAGGCGTAGAGACGGTCGATACAGCTCTGGAGACGGCGTTCGAGTAGACAGGTCCGCCGTGAACTGCAATAAATAGCGAAATCGTCAACAAAAAGGGACGATGAAATGCCAGGTGGAATACAATCAACAATGGGGTTGATAGCAATCGCAAAAAGTGTGACACTGAGTACAGAGCCCTGCGGTACTCCGTTCTCTTGAATAAAACGACGAGATAAAACCGAGCCCACACGTACACGAAAGACGCGGTCCGTCATAAACTCCCGAAGAAATATGGGAAGACGACCGCGGATATTCCAATCGTGAAGTGTACGTAAAATGCCGCCCCTCCAACAAGTGTCATAAGCTTTCTCCAGGTCAAAAAATACAGCCACGGTTTGACACTTTCTCAGAAATCCATTCATAATATGCGTCGACAAGGACACCAGATGGTCGACGGTAGAGCGATAGCGACGAAACCCGCACTGAGCGTTCGCTAGAAGTTTCTGAGACTCAAGCCACCATGTCAACCGCCCGTTGATCATGCGCTCCATCACCTTGCAAATGCAACTGGTGAGAGAGATAGGGCGGTAGCTGGAAGGTAGTTGGCGATCCTTCCCAGGCTTAAGTATAGGGACAATGGTGGCTTCGCGCCAAACGGAAGGAAAAAGGCCGTCTTGCCAAATACGGTTATAGACCTGTAGGAGAAAGAGTTTACTGTCGGCTGAAAGGTGCTTTAACATCAGGACATGAATGCCGTCCGGCCCAGGAGCGGAGTGCCTAGAGCAATGAAGAGCGTGCTCCAGCTCCCTCATTGTGAATAGGTTGTTATAGCATTCATCATTAGCAGACCGAAAAGTATATGATGCGGAATCCAGCCGGTCTTTAAGAGAGCGAAAGCCGGCGGAATAATGGTCTGAACTGGAAACCGACTCAAAGGCAGCACCCAGAGTGTTAGCGATGGCAGCCGGATCCACTATGGTGGCATTAGAAACCTGAAGGCCAGAAACAGTACAATGTGACACTTTACCTGAGAAGCGACGAAGTTTATCCCAAACAACGGATGAAGGCGTAAAACGATTAAAAGACTCGACAAAACGAGCCCAAGATGCCTTCTTGCTATCCTGAATAATGCGACGAGCCCTAGCGCGCGATTGTTTAAAAGTCACCAAGTTAGCATGTGTAGGGTGTCGCCGAAACACCCTAAGTGCAGTCCTACGGGCACGAACGGCGTCCCGACAATCCTCGTTCCACCACGGAACAGGTGGCCGCCGAGGTTGGGAGGATGAACGGGGTATTGCACGTTCGGCGGCTGAGAAAATAATAGACGTAAGGTGCTGCACTAGTTGATTAATGTCGGAGAAGGGCTGGTCGTCAAAATGCACGAGGCTGGAATACAAGCTCCAGTCGGCTTTTGCGAATATCCAGGTAGGTACTCTGGAATGCTGTACGTGGTGCGACAGAAGAGAAACGATGCAGGGGTAATGGTCGCTGGAGTAGGTGTCAGCGACGACGTTCCACTGAAGACGACGTGCAAGCTGGAGTGAGCAAATGGCAAGGTCCAGGTGAGAAAATATACCGGAAGAATCAGAAATAAAAGTAGGTGCACCTGTATTGAGGATGGAAAGATTGAACTGATAAAAAATGTCGGAAAGAAGAGTTCCCCTCGCACAAGCCCTTGGCGAACCCCAGAGCGGGTGATGGGCATTAAAATCTCCCAACAGAAGAAATGGTGTTGGGAGAGCGGACAGGAGAGATCGAATGTCCGCGGGAGCGAGGGGAGACGATGGAGGTGTATACACAGAGCAAACAGAAAACAAAAAGCCGGGTAAGTGAAGGCGAACGGCAACAGCTTGCAAGTCAGATGTAAGTGTGACAGGTGTAAAATGAACGTCATTACGCACCAAAATCATGACACCACCATGAGCAGGAGTACCCTCCTCCGGTTCAAGGTCGTAGCGAACCGGAGTATATCCTCGGAGATCAAAAGGATCGTGAGGGCGAAGCTTAGTCTCCTGAAAACATACGACCATAGGCGAATGGGAACGCAATAAAAGTTGCAGTTCCGCCCTATGCGATCGTACACCACGTACATTCCAGGTCAGGATAGCCATTAAGAATAAGGGGATAAACTGTCTATTTAGAAGGGCGGCTTAAAATTACCTTTTGTTTAACCTTTGGGCTCGGGCTTTTTGTATGGAGTTGGTCAGACTCCATAGCTTCCTCGGAGGGAGGGCCCACGCGCTCAGTACCAGAAACCGATTCAAGCGCCGTGAGTCGGTTCTGGGTGGCGAAGGGTGAGGGGTGCCGCTGAGCGCGGCATGTCCCAGGAGCGTCCTGGGACAGCGACCTCCGAGGAGGAGAAGGTGAACTTTTGTTACCGCGCGCACGCGGAGGGTCTTTCAAAAAATCTTCCCTACGTAGTTTCTGCTTGGGCTTCTTTTCAGCGGCTTGCGACTTCATTGACTTTGGACCAGGTTTATAAGGCTTGGTAACAGTAGCTTTAATTGACGGCCGGATGGTAGTGGCGGTTAATCCAGTCAAGGTCCAGGTCTGAGTTTCGGCATCTACTCGTGGTACTGGCGAGGCAACAACAGAACTAAATGTGTCAGATCGCAGGAGTGAAGGTTGGCGCGCATGGAAACGCCTCCGGGCTTCGGCGAAGGAGAGTTTCTCCTTTACCCGGATCTCCTGGATCGCCTTCTCGTCCAAGTACCGCGGACAGTCGGCAAACGAAGCAGAATGTGACCCTTTACAATTAACGCAGACGGGGGCTGTTGAACAGGCACCTTCGTGTGAGGGCTGGCTACATGTTGCACAGATGTTAACGGCACTCTTACAGGAGACTTGCGTATGCCCAAAACGTTGGCATTTAAAACAACGCAGAGGTCTAGGAATATAAGGCCTCACAGAAATCCGTTCGTACCCTGCGGAAATGCTCGTGGGCAGCTCGACACCATCAAATGTAATAAACAGGGTACGAGTGGGTACCAATACGCCGTCGCGTTTGGCCTGCACTCGATGCACTGCAGTCACCTTTTGATCGGATAGATATTCTACGAGATCCTCGTCCGATATACCATCGAGGCTATGGGTGGTAACGACGCCCCGACAGGAGTTCAATGTGCGGTGCTTCTCAACACGGATGGGGTAACCGTGGAGAAGCGTAGCGCGCAACAAGGTCTTACTTTGCTGATCGGACTTAGTTTGTGCCAATAAGGAACCATTCCGTAGACGAGTGCATGATTGAACCGCACCAGCAATAGCATCTATGCCCTTCTGAATTATAAAAGGGTTCACCTTCTCAAAGTTTTGTCCTTCTTCTGTTCTCGAAATGACCAAGTAACAACCAGATGACGGCGGTGCTACTTCTGTTACAATGACTTTTCGGCGCTTGTTGGTATTAATGGAGGAAGGGTGCTCCATAGCGAAATAAATCCTCCACCATTGCAACCGTCTCCGACCTCGGGCTCTGACTTCTCGGGCGTTACCCCGGCTTGGGTGAGTGGCCTATCTATACCAGACTCACCCCAGGGTCACACCTCCCAGAACATAGACAGAGGGACCCAATCGCCGTCAGAAGTCAGCAGCTCATGCAATGGCCCCCCCGCGGGACTGCAGTTGAACAGCGGATACGAACACAAACCCTACATGACGACCCCGGGTGGTGGGGATGACGCCATTACCCACTCACCCAGCTGCGCACGCGGTGCGCGGGTATCCGTCAGGCTGTGTCCACGGAGGATTTAAATAAAAAGATAAAAGAAACTAAAACTGTGTGGGCGTTTCGCACGCAAGGTAGGCCGGCGGGGAAGAAAAAGAGTTATGCGAATGTCGTGGTGCGAAATGGCCGGAAAGTGATACGGGAAGAAAGAAACGATGGTGAGGTGCGGTATGAATGGAATGCAAAGAACGCACGAGAGCCTACCTTGGGTCCACCGGTCACTTGAAGAACCCACCTCGACCGGATGGGGATGAGGGGATGAATATGGCAATGATTGGCTCGGGAACCCCCGGGTGCGCCAAAAACCCGTACTCACACAAGGTGAGCCCCTGAGGGGAACTTGTACTCAGGTATTCTGGAAACGCGTGGATGATGATGAGGTGGAGCTTAAGGGCGCTCAACTACATAGGTTATTAGCGCCCTTACAATGTATGAAATATAAAATTGAAAGTCAAAAAACTAAAAAACCACACACAACCCGCTTGGTCAAAACACTAAAAAACACAACAGACCAAAGACTAAAACCTACACACTAAAATCATGGTCACTAAAAGAATAAAACGTGTCAAGAACTGTAGAATGCAAGGAACATGAGCGCCTTATGTCGGTCGGGGAGAAGAGCCCCATTAAAACTGACAATATAAAATCAAACAGCTAAAAGGCGCTCAGCGCATCAAATGCGACGGCTAAAACCAATGTCAGTGATAAAACGTAAAAGACATTCTACAGCATGCGCGTCGTCTGCCAAAACGTTGGCTAGGCCAACAGGCAGACCCACGCGAACGCGCTGTGGAGCTAAAACTTGACACTCGGTTAAAATGTGACAGACCGTTAATGGCAGAGCACACTGACCACACAGAGGTGCGGGATCACCACTAAGCAGGTATCGATGACTAAAAAGGCAATGTCCGATACGTAGACGAGCTAAAATCACCTCTTCCCGACGAGAAGAACGAGAAGAGGTGCACCAGATTAACGGGAGAGGTTTAACCTCCCGCAATTTGTTCCCCCGGAGGGCCGACCACTCATCGCGCCAGCGCGAGAGGATGCGGTGACGTAACAAAACACTAAAATCAGACGAGGGAACAACGGTTGTAAAAAATCTGGAGGATAAAATCGCCGATTTGGCAGCGGCGTCGGCAGACTCGTTCCCTGAGATGCCCACATGACCTGGAATCCACACGAAGGAGACGCTGATGCCAGAGGCACCAAGCGAGTGGAGCAGGTCATGTATGCGCTGTACGAGAGGGTGGTAACTGTACAGCGCGTTAATACCCTGAAGGGCACTCAGAGAGTCCGAACAAACAACACAACGCCGTAAGACCTGCCGCTGAATGTATAAAACACATTGATAGATACTAAAAAGTTCGGCGGTATAAATCGAACATTGCCTGGGTAAACGAAAAGTAAAACTATGCGCACCTAAAACAAAGGCACATCCTACTCCAACATCAGTCTTAGACCCATCAGTATAAATAAAATGAAAGTCTCTGAATGTTGCCTGAAGTTCTAAAAATGCGGATCTAAGGACTGAAGCAGGGGTCGCATTCTTCGGCATCAACGTTAACCCAAGGTGACAGTGGGTCTCAGCGCGCGACCAAGGAGGAAAACGTGTTTCACCCCGAGGAAGGGCCTGCGCTGGCGTAACATCCAAATGCCGAAGGAGCTGTCGAAATCGAACCCCTGGAGGGAGCAATGCAGAGGAGCTAATTAAATAGTGGCGATCAAGCGACTCCTCGAAAAATAACTCGAAAGACGGGTGGTCTTACTTTGCTGATCGGATTTCGTTTGGGCTAATAAGGAACCATTCCGTAGACGAGTGCAGGACTGAACCGCACCAGCAATAGCATCAATGCCCTTTTGAATGATGAAAGGGTTCACCTTCTCAAAACTTTGTCCTTCTTCGGTTCGTGAAATGACCAAGTAACAACCAGTTGTCGGTGGTGTCACTTCTGTTACATAAACTTTTCGGCGCTTGTTAGTATTAATGGAAGAAGGGTGCTCCATAGCGAAATAAATCCTCCACCTTTGCAACCGTCTCCGACCTCGGGCGTTACCCCGGCTTGGGTGAGTGGCCTATCTATACCAGACTCACCCCAGGGTCACACCTCCCAGAACATAGACAGAGGGACCCAATCGCCGTCAGAAGTCAGCAGCTCATGCAATGGCCCCCCCGCGGGACTGCAGTTGAACAGCGGATACGAACACAAACCCTACATGACGACCCCGGGTGGTGGGGATGACGCCATTACCCACTCACCCAGCTGCGCAGCTGGTGCGCGGGTATCCGTCAGGCTGTGTCCACGGAGGATTAAAAGAAAGGTAAAAGAAACTAAAACTGTGTGGGCGTTTCGGATGCAAGGTAGGCCGGCGAGGAAGAAAAAGAGATGCGTAAATGAATGGACGTGGTGCGAAATGTGCAGAAGTAAAATCGAAGAAAGAAACGATGGCGAGGGGCGACATGATATGAAATGCACAGAACGCACGAGAGCCTACCTTGATTCCCCCGGTCACGAGAACGAACCCACCTCGACCGGACGGGGGTGGAAGATGATGATGGCGATGATTGGCTCGGGTACCCCGGGTGCGCCTAACCCGTACTCACAAAAGGTGAGCCCCTGGGGGGTGGAAACGCGTGGAACGTCCGGCTTCTAAAGCTACCGAAAAGTCATAACTTTTTTGTAGAACCCACGGCTTAGTCAGGGCTGTATAATTAGTATTGTCATTGCCAAACTCATGGTTCACAAAATGTCATGTTCATGGTAATCATTAGATACAGTTCCTTTTCCTAATAATGTTTCTGGTTCACACTTATTGCCTATATTGTTACTGGAATTCAAATTTGTAACTCAATGACTATTCGGCACTATTTCTTAGCTTCAGGCACGACTTTTTAACAGACTGTAATAAATTAGTCTAAATTTTGCATTTCGACAACTTACAATAACAACTGACCACCAAGGATCGAACTGCGCACTTCACTTCATTGACGACTGCTGAGAGTTGTTCTTGTAACTGAAATGTATTTTTGAATCAACAATTATTAGTTCAGAGTTTGAGGCTCAAATTATGAAATCTGCGTTTCAAATGGATATTTGAATACAAGTGGTAGGTTTGTTATTTGTTTGTCGCTTTTCCATTATTGAAAACAAAGCTCTGCAAATAGTTTCATCTAGAAGTATATTTAATTTTCGATCATTAAAATCATGTGCGCAAACTAAATGAACATATTTACATAGTTACAGTATGTGTTCATTTATATTTCAGGTGGTATTTTAATAAACAACACGTATAAAATTAAGCTATAATAATGAATAAAATCGTAACTCGAGTTCGATTCCTAGTGAGATTAATTTTATGACGAAAACCTTTTATTTCAATAGCTTCAACTTGATCTTAACAATAAAAAATTAACTTTCTCATCTGGTCATACTACGAAACACTGACGCGACAATGAAAAAAGTAAACAAAAAAAAAAAAAAGGATATGAAAGCAACATGTTTGCTGCTCGACAATGTAAAATAA
This sequence comes from Deroplatys truncata, assembly GCA_030765065.1. Classification (NCBI taxonomy): domain Eukaryota; kingdom Metazoa; phylum Arthropoda; class Insecta; order Mantodea; family Mantidae; genus Deroplatys; species Deroplatys truncata. The sequence continues at coordinate 1,667,346 of CM060987.1, read as the reverse complement.
CGAGTGCAAGAAGTATGTAGGCACGGGAACACTACACTTTATAATTGCCGTATGATCTGACGTAGGGGGAGGCGGCTGGTCACGGCGATTATCCAGCCGGAACACTTACGCTTTGGGTGAGAAATTTTCGAGAGAAAAGCTAACTGCAAAACAGAAACCAACGGATCCTCCCCTTAAGTTAGTATCCCAGAAAACGAGGAAGCATTGTGTCAGTCAGTCGTTCATCAGAAGCCTACGTCTCACGACGTGCTACTGCTTTGCGCATGTAAATCCAAAACTAACTGCCCTAGACGTCCAAAACCGAAGAGAATGTGCACATTCCATTTTAAATTCCCTGGATGATGACACAATAGTGTTACTGTCACTCACATTTATGTTTCTGGATGTATCAACACACCGAATTTTCGATACTAGACGGCAGAGAACCCCCATGTTCTTCATGAATGGCCTATGCATAGTGATCAGTGTGGTGTGGTTCCTCACTGCCTACGCAATCTATACCCCCGCCGCTGAATCTTTGCACTTGACAGTTCATGTGGCTTCGCGTAAAGTTGGCTACATTGTGGTTGCGACGTTGCCAGAGTGGCTAGTAAATAACAACAGCTGATAGTTCTTTCCACAGAACAGCAAACTTCTGTGTCTTTCTGTGTCTAAGCCGCATACAAAAGTGTACGTAGTAGCGAACGTCAATGTATAATAACTATTTTGTATTATTATTATTATTATTATTATTATTATTGTTAATTGAAAATAACTTTGCATAAACATTGCAGCGTATGTAGAATAAATTACGCACTTTTGTCAATATAGAAACAGAACAATGCAAACTTGCCTGCCACATTGAGGAGAAATAAAACAAATTATAAGCACGCGATAACAAAAGTTATTTTCATTCACGATTTAAAACAGCAATGGCTCAATTCCACCCAAATCCCGTCATCATTATCTTCACCAAGGCATATCATTAATGGTTCACACTCACTAATAATTCCGTCTATTTCTTGTGTTTTTCGTATTAGCTTATTCACATGATCTACTTTCTTCTTCCACGAAGCCGCGTCCACCGTCGCCACATCTTCCCACAAAAGCCTTTCCACCTCGGTAATGGTAAATGACTTATTGTTCTCCCTCACATAAACCTTAATGTCGTTCCACACTAATTTGATGGGGTTGAAGTGACAGTGTACGGCTTTATCAGCAGGAATAGAGGGATGGCTGTGAAGCTTCACGTACTCCTTTTCCTGTTCAAAGAATCCTCGGGTGCTCCTTAATAGTTCCAATGCCTGACTATTACGTGGCGCAAAGGATTTACACTTCGTGAATCATCACTCGGCGATCGACGTCGTTTTTCAGACATTGTCGCACTTAAATCTTGTATAAATAAATAACATGACTTAAATGTATATAAAACTGATAAATATATATGTGTATATATGTATAAACGAACAATAACTAAACTATAAAACAATAACCACAAATAACAAGAACAATATGTAGCTTGCAAAGAACAACTCGACGTTTGTGCTAGAGATTCACAAACTGAAGCACGTGGTTGGGGATAGCTACATCCGGCAACAGAGCCGCTTCCAGCTCCGTTACCGCTTCCGCATTGTCATCGACCATCCGGAATGCTGCCTTGTGATTGGCTTAGAAACTCAAACGGTGAAAGCTTTTCATCTGTTTTGTTGCGAGTGTACCAACCTAAACGCGAGCTGTCAAGTGCAACGTTTCAGCGGCGGGGGTATAGTATTCCCGCAAATCTTACATAATATGCCGTTGTCTTTACACCTCACTTTAACTACTTTTTGATTGCTTCGCGACATTCTGTTAGCCGCAATTTTGTTTTATCACGTTGGCATTTACTTCTAACAAGATGTCCGCCATCGTCAACACGTCGTCAATAAGGGCTCAGTAGGATTTACTACTGTCTGTGAGTGCCAAACAAGACAAGAACCCAGTATTATGAAACAAATTAACAACTGCTACAGGAAATCAGCACACTACACAATCGAGTCTACATAAAAAAAGAAAAACATTGATTCCGTAAGTTTCATATTTCATACCTCCTACCTGTATAATACGTTTTTCTGTCCACTTAATAATTATTACATGGTGTAACACATGAGGACGTTTTTAATACCATCACTTAGGAATGGTACCAAAAACTTAGATAACACTAGAAATTTGCTCAAGAAATGTGAAAATGGGGGTTGAAGGAAATATTAATATCAATATCAATTTATTGTCATTAAACAGTTATATAACGGCAATAGACATTGTCAGTATATACAATAATACAAATTAACGATAATATCCTCTTACAGTGTGCCCCACGGCGATGAATATGATGTGTTATATTGTCCAACAAATGTTACACTATGCCATGCACTCGCTCAACACATGTCACGTATGTCATATGTTTATGCTGCCAACATATGACAAATTAATGCCGCCAAAGCGCCGCGATTGCGGAAACGACCTCAGAGTGTAGCCCAGGGAGCTCAGACAACCTGTGCTTTATGAATTAACGGAAGGTTACGCTTACGTTAGATTTTTTTTTTATTTATGCTTTCACGGAAGGTTATATATCCTTGTTTTAATGTCTTACCAGTGGTAACATCAAAGCACGCTCGCTTCGCTCGCGTGCGTTCCTAAACTTACGTATCGGATTCACGGGAGGTTAGGTTAGGTTAGGTTTGGTTTAGTTTTTTTCTATATACGCTTACGTTTATATATTCACGGAAGGTTAGGTTTAGGTTAGTGTTTTTATATAAGCTTACCTTTCTGAATTCACGGAAGGTTAGGTTGAGGTTAGTTTTTTTTATATAAGCTTACATTTTTGAATTCACGAAAGTTTAGGCTTAGGTTAGTTTTTTTTATATAACTTTACGTTTCTGAATTCACGAAAGGTTTGGTTTAGGTTAGTTTTTTTTATATAAGCTTACGTTTCTGAATTCATGAAAAGTTAGGTTTAGGTTAGTTTTTTTTATATAAGCTTACTTTTCTGAATTCACGAAAGGTTAGGTTTAGGTTAGTTTTTTTTATATAAGCTTACTTTTCTGAATTCACGAAAGGTTTGGTTTAGGTTAGTTTTTTTTATATAAGCTTACTTTTCTGAATTCACGAAAGGTTAGGTTTAGGTTAGTTTTTTTTAGAGAACCTCTACTTAAGGAATCAATGAGCCTTGCTGCACCTTCAAATTCATACTTTAAAGTGTCTTTTAAAATCAATAACTCAATGCATTTGGGGCATATTATACCGTTTGCTACCTTGAAAGCAGCATAATCTGCAATGTAAAACATGATAGGCATTACATCATTATCCACTGGTTTTGCAATTTCAATTTCTATTTCACAAAAAGGCAGCAATGATGGAACATTTTTGTTTTCAGAATCTGCGCCCACATTTAAGCTTCTTACTGGAATGTTACCACTTTTTAATGAAAATGAAAGGAAATTTTTTTATTCTGATCTTTTTCTCATTCTCATGTAGCTGTTAGAGAGAGATAAAATAATTACTGCCAGACAACTGGCGGTAAAGACTGAATCACTCTTCAAGAGATTCTGTTTGAAACTTATCAAATAGAACATAGTTTACTTTTAATTCTGTTAGAGCATAATTTGCTAAACCATAAAGGCCTGGGCAAGTCTACTTTATTGCATCAAATGTGCACCTAGACAGCCCTTGGTAAACATTTCCCCTACAGAGATGTTCCCAATTGCACAACCATGCTGAAAATTTATTCAGGAAAAGAACAACAACAAATAGCGGTAACAACGGCGCATCGCATTTTTAGCTGATTTCACATTTTCATTTACGTTGGCAGTACCCACTTTGCATGTAATTTTTCGCAAAATGGCTACGTTTGTTTACTTCCTGACGCGATTTGCCTATATAATTAAAACGCCTAAAATGGGCGGGTAGGTGGGCACCAGCTATAGACGAGACCACATCGTGTTCTAAGCTCACTCTTAAGGTAATTTATTCACTTTCCTTTTGATTTTATAAGCATTTTCTACGGGCATACTATAAGACAATATTAGCCCCAATTAATAATACAACATAAACCACACCTTGTGCAACTTTTACAGCAAAAAAGTAACAATTAAATATCAATATCAGATGCATTAAAATCAATACATTCATTAATAGAATAAAATGGATTATCCACAAGCCAAGAATGCAATCGCTTACAAAATATTTTATAAGGCAAATCTTTTACAGCTTGAGGTAGTTTGTTAAAAAGTTTAATGCCAGTATAGGAGTAACTTGGAGAAGTTTTCTTAAGTCTATGCTGAGGAATATCGATCATTTGACCATTACGGATATTATAATTATGAATATTGGATCTCGTGTCATACATATGTTGATCCTGTTTCATAAAACCCAATACAGTATAAATATACAAATTTATAACAGTCAAAATATTATATCTTTTAAAATAGGGTTTACAGTGTGTTCTAGTAGTTATCTTAGCCATAATTCTTATAGCTTTCTTTTGCACAAGTAATACATCTTGGATATATGAGCTATTACCCCAAGGTAAAATACCAAAATTAATAATACTGTGAAAGTATGCAAAATATGAGACACGTATATACTCAAAAGGTACATAATTGACTAAGTTTCTCATCAGGAATAAAACCCTTGACAACTTTCTGCATAAAAATGTAATATGTGACTCCCAGGTTAAAAATCTATCAATAAAAATGCCTAAAAACTTTACATCAGTACAAAGCTTTGGGACAACAACATTATTTAAAGTAAAAATTATATCTTTAGCTTTAGAATCATTAAGTAAAAACTTATTTGCTTAAAACCATTGTGATATATACATTATATTATTTTGAACCTCAGTTTCAAGATACTCTATATTTGCATTGTTGTAAATAAAAGTTGTGTCATCAGCAAATAATATGGTTTTAGATTCAGTATTGAATGGTAAATCATTAATTATTCATAATTCCTTTAGTAGGCATGTTATCAAATCCATTCACAGCTATTGTAAACCTTCTAAATATTATCTAAAAGTTTTATCTGAAAGAACTTATGGTTATCATGCATAATAGTGGCTGTCGTCTGCTAGCAAGCGGCCTGGGCGTGGCTTAGGTGGTTGTTGCCAATGGTGAGAATGGAAAACACGCTGTAGGCATAACATGTAGCCAACTCATGCACACAATGCACAGCGAGCCATTGTAGTTGTATACTTATACGGCCCGCATGTTGTTATTTATCGTTGTTGATGTATTATTATTATTATTATTATTATTATTATTATTATTATTATTATTATTATTATCCTCATCATCTGCATCCAAATAAAACATTTGTGGAAACGTCGTGTGTGTCATAACTCAAAACGAAAAGTCGGATAAATACCTAAACTCCCTTTACATTGAATATTTTTCGAAATTTTTGTTGTTCTAAAAATGGCTGAAACGATTTTGATTAAAATACCATACATTAAAAATATTTACATGGCAAATAAAATGTATATCTCGGATTTTCGGGAATGAGCCTATGAAGTCCTTCATTCGGAAGGAATTTTTTATAACCTTGTATAACTGGTAATTGTTAAGCGATAGAGGAAGACGTGCTACACCAAAAATGTAGATCTCTTTAAAACATACAATATATTTAAAATAAGCTTTATTGTGGCATGAGCCCTTTCTGAGATATCTGTTATTAAATGTTCCAATTGCTCATTTTTTGAAGGTTTCGTCCAGTTTTTAAATATCTGACTATTGCTGTTCTCTTTGTATCGAAAACGAAATGTGTAATGTAGATATTTCTGCAGTCTTTTTTTTTTATATTAAAATGTAGTAGACAGGAAAAAAAGGTTGATTAAGAATAATGTATGTATCTATTAATAAACTATAGAGGGTAGAGGAAGTCATGTGAATGAATGAATTGTAATTTTATTATTGTTTTTTATAAAAGGAGTTGAAAGCAAATTAACTTTCTGTGCTACCAAGCTGCAAAGAATGTCATTATTAAAGTGTTTTGAGCTACTAAATGTATGCTTTTCAGCAAGTCCTTTTTTTCAGTCTGTACAAAGCAAGAAATATTAAATGAATGAATTTTCAGGTAAAGCAGCTTTAATATAAAATGACTTTTCAGACTTAGAACACCCCTAAGGCTGTTATAAGATTATGCAAACTTTCAAACATTTATAATACACTTTTAAGTGCAAAGGTGCAATGACATGTCCTGGAATATTATCACAAATGCTAACACAAGAAAATATTGGTTTGCCTCAAACTGTACATCTTTCCTGCATTTTAAGCATTTCATAGTTTCCTAGATACTTAGCGCAATACAAAATTCAATCAGAATGAATGGGAGTTCACAGGCTATTTCCAGAAAATTCAAAATGCATGCTTTATTTGAACTCACCAGCACAACCACACTAACACTCCGTAGCTCACACACTCGCCTTCAAACACTACAAATCACGAACACAAACACATTCACACTCCAAAGCCAACACACTTGCAATCAAACACTACAATACACCAGGAAAAACAAACTCAACTCCAAAGCTCACACACTACAACTCACTAGCAAAAACACACTCATTTTTCAAAACTCACACACACCCGATGTAACACACTACAACTCATTAGCACAAACACACTCACACTCCAAAGTTCACACACCTGCAGTCACAGACTAGAACTCACCAGCAGAAACACACCCACACTCAAAAGCTCACACACTCGCAGTCACAGTCTACAACTCACTAGCAGAAACACACCCACACTATAAAGCGCACACACCCCAAAGCTCACACACTTGCAGTCACACACTACAACTCACTAGCAGAAACATACCCACACTACAAAGCTCACACACTCCAAAGCTCACACACTACAACTCACTAGCAGAAACACACCCACACTCTAAAGCTCACACACTACAAGTCACTAGCAGAAACACACCCACACTCCAAAGCTCACACACTTGCAGTCACACACTACAACTCACTAGCAGAAACACACCCACACTCCAAAGCTCACACACTACAACTCACTAGCAGAAACACAACCACACTCCAAAGCTCAGACACTACAAGTCACTAGCAGAAACAGACCCACACTCTCCAAAGCTCACACACTAAAGTCACTAGCAGAAACACACCCATATTCCAAAGCTCACATACTGCAAGTCACTAGCAGAAACACACCCACACTCCAAATCTCACACACTACAAGTCACTAGCAAAAACACACCCACACTCCAAAGCTCACACACTACAAGTCACTAGCAGAAACAAACCCACAGTCCAAAGCTCACATACTACAAGTCACTAGCAGAAACACACCCACACTCCAAAGCTCACATACTGCAAGTCACTAGCAGAAACACACCCACATTCCAAAGCTCACACACCACAAGTCACTAGCAGAAACGCACCCACACTCCAAAGCTCACATACTACAAGTCACTAGCAGAAACACACCCACACTCCAAAGCTCACACACTGCAACTCTCTAACAGAAGTACACCCACATTCCAAAGCTCACATACTACAAGTCACTTGCAGAAACGCACCCACACTCCAAAGCTCACACACTACAAGTCACTAGCAGAAACACACCCACACTCAAAAGCTCACAAACTCCAAAGCTCACACACTTGCAGTCACACACTACAACTCACTAGCAGAAACACACCCACACTCCAAAGCTCACACACTTGCAGTCACACACAACTCACTAGCAGAAACACACCCACACTCCAAAGCTCACACACTACAACTCACTACAGAAACACACCCACACTCCAAAGCTCACAAACTACAAGTCACTAGCAGAAACACACCCAACTCCAAAGCTCATACACTGCAAGTCACTAGCAGAAACATACCCACACTCCAAAGTTCACACACTACAACCTACTAGCAGAAACACACCCACACTCCAAAGCTCACACACTACAACTCAGTAGCTGAAACACACCCAAACTCCAAAGCTCACACACTACAACTCACTAGCAGAAACACACCCACACTCCAAAGCTCACACACTACAATTCAATGGCGCAAACACACCCACACTCCGAAGCTCACACACTACAACTCACTACAGAAACACACCCACACTCCAAAGCTCACAAACTACAAGTCACTAGCAGAAACACACCCAACTCCAAAGCTCACACACTACATGTCACTAGCAGAAACACACCCACACTCCAAAGCTCACACACTACAAGTCACTAGCAGAAACACACCCACACTCCAAAGTTCACACACTACAACCTACTAGCAGAAACACACCCACACTCCAAAGCTCACACACTACAACTCACTAGCAGAAACACACCCACACTCCAAAGCTCACACACTACAACTCACTAGCAGAAACACACCCATACTCCAAAGCTCACACACTACACTCACTAGCACAAACACATCCACACTCCAAAGCTCACACACTACAATTCACTGGCGCAAACACACCCACACTCCAAAGCTCACACACTCGCAGTCACACACTACAACTCACTAGCAGAAACACACCCACACTCCAAAGCTCACACACTTGCAGTCACACACTACAACTCACTAGCAGAAACACACCCACACTACAAAGCTCACACACTCCAAAGCTCACACACTACAACTCACTAGCAGAAACACACCCACACTCCAAAGCTCACACACTACAAGTCACTAGCAGAAACACACCCACACTCAAAATTTCACACACCTACAGTCACACACTACAACTCACTAGCAGAAACACACCCACACTCCAAAGCTCACACACTACAACTCACTACCAGAAACACACCCATACTCCAAAGCTCAGACACTACAAGTCACTAGCAGAAACACACCCACATTTCAAAGCTCACATACTACAAGCCACTAGCAGAAACACACCCACACTCCAAAGCTCACACACTACAAGTCACTAGCAGAAACACACCCACACTCCAAAGCTCACACACTACAAGTCACTAGCAGAAACACACCCACACTCCAAAGCTCACATACTACAAGTCACTAGCAGAAACACACCCACACTCCAAAGCTCACATACTACAAGTCACTAGCAGAAACACACGCACATTCCAAAGCTCACACACTACAAGTCACTAGCAGAAACGCACCCACACTCCAAAGCTCACATACTACAAGTCACTAGCAGAAAAACACCCACACTCCGAAGCTCACACACTGCAACTCTCTAACAGAAGTACACCCACATTCCAAAGCTCACATACTACAAGACACTAGCAGAAACGCACCCACACTCCAAAGCTCACACACTACAAGTCACTAGCAGAAACACACCCACACTCCAAAGCTCACAAACTCCAAAGCTCACACACTTGCAGTCACACACTACAACTCACTAGCAGAAACACACCCACACTCCAAAGCTCACACACTTTCAGACACACACTACAACTCACTAGCAGAAACACACCCACACTCCAAAGCTCACACACTACAGAAACACACCCACACTCCAAAGCTCACAAACTACAAGTCACTAGCAGAAACACACCCAACTCCAAAGCTCACACACTACAAGTCACTAGCAGAAACACACCACACTCCAAAGCTCACACACTACAACTCACTAGCAGAAATAAACCCACACTCCAAAGGTCACACACTACAACTCACTAGCAGAAACATACCCACACTCCAAAGCTCACACTCTACAATTCACTGGCGCAAACACACCCACACTCCGAAGCTCACACACTCGCAGTCACACACTAGAACTGACTAGCAGAAACACACCCACACTCCAAAGCGCACACACTCCAAAGCTCACACACTACAATTCACTAGCAGAAACACACCCACACTCGAAAGCTCACACACTACAACTCACTAGCAGAAACGCACCCACACTCCAAAGCTCACATACTACAAGTCACTAGCAGAAACACACCCACACTCCAAAGCTCACATACTATAAGACACTAGCAGAAACGTACCCACACTCCAAATCTCTCACACTACAAGTCACTAGCAGAAACACACCCACACTCCAAAGCTAACACACTTGCAGTCACACACTACAACTCACTAGCAGAAACACACCCACACTCCAAAGCTGACACACTCGCAGTCACACACTACAACTCACTAGCAGAAACACACCCACACTCCAAAGCACACACACTACAAGTCACTAGCAGTAACACACCCACACTCCAAAGCTAACACACTACAAGTCACTAGCAGAAACACACCCACACTCCAAAGCTCACACACTAAAAGTCACTAGCAGAAACACACCCACACTCCAAAGTTCACACACCACAACTCACTAGCAGAAACACACCCACACTCCAAAGCTCACACACTACAACTCACTAGCAGAAACACATCCACACTCCAAAGCTCACACACTACAATTCACTGGCGCAAACACACCCACACTCCAAAGCTCACAAACTCGCAGTCACACACTACAACTCACTAGCAGAAACACACCCACACTCCAAAGCTCACACACTACAAGTCACTAGCAGAAACACACCCACACTCCAAAGCTCACACACTACATTCACTAGCAGAAACACATCCACACTCCAAAGCTCACACACTACAATTCACTGGCGCAAACACATCCACACTCCAAAGCTCACACACTCGCAGTCACACACTACAACTCACTAGCAGAAACACACCCACAGTACAAAGCGCACACACTCCAATGCTCACACACTTGCAGTCACACACTACAACTCACTAGCAGAAACACACCCACACTCAAAGTTCACAGACTACAACTCACTAGCAGAAACACACCCACACTCCAAAGCTCACACACTCCAAAGCTCACACACTACAACTCACTAGCAGAAACACACCCACACTCCAAAGTTCACACACCACAACTCACTAGCAGAAACACACCCACACTCCAAAGCTCACAGACTACAACTCACTAGCAGAAACACACCCACACTCCAAAGCTCACTCACTACAACTCACTAGCAGAAACACATCCACACTCCAAAGCTCACACACTACAACTCACTAGCAGAAATAATCCCACACTCCAAAGGTCACACACTACAACTCACTAGCAGAAACATACCTACACTCCAAAGCTCGCACACTACAATTCACTGGCGCAAACACACCCACACTCCGAAGCTCACACACTCGCAGTCACACCCTAGAACTGACTAGCAGAAACACACCCACACTCCAAAGCGCACACACTCCAAAGCTCACACACTTGCAGTCACACACTACAACTCACTAGCAGAAACACACCCACACTCCAAAGCTCACACACTACAACTCACTAGCAGAAACGCACCCACACTCCAAAGCTCACATACTACAAGTCACTAGCAGAAACACACTTACACTCCAAAGCTCACATACTATAAGACACTAGCAGAAACGTACCCACACTCCAAATCTCTCACACTACAAGTCACTAGCAGAAACACACCCACACTCCAAAGCTAACACACTTGTAGTCACACACTACGACTCACTAGCAGAAACACACCCACACTCCAAAGCTGACACACTCGCAGTCACACACTACAACTCACTAGCAGAAACACACCCACACTCCAAAGCACACACACTACAACTCACTAGCAGAAACACACCCACACTCCAAAGCTCACACACTACAAGTCACTAGCAGTAACACACCCACACTCCAAAGCTAACACACTACAAGTCACTAGCAGAAACACACCCACACTCCAAAGCTCACACACTAAAAGTCACTAGCAGAAACACACCCACACTCCAAAGTTCACACACCACAACTCACTAGCTGAAACACACCCACACTCCAAAGCTCACACACTACAACTCACTAGCAGAAACACACCCACACTCCAAAGCTCACACACTACAATTCACTGGCGCAAACACACCCACACTCCAAAGCTCACAAACTCGCAGTCACACACTACAACTCACTAGCAGAAACACACCCACACTCCAAAGCGCACACACTCCAAAGCTCACACACTTGCAGTCACACACTACAACTAATTATCAGAAACACACCCACACTCCAAAGCTCACCCTCTCCAAAGCTCACACAGTATAACTCACTAGCAGAAACACACCCACACTCCAAATTTCACACACTCGCAGTCACAGGCTACAACTCACTAGCAGAAACACACCCACACTCCAAAGCTCACACACTCGCAGTCACAGGCTACAACTCACTAGCAGAAACACACCCACACTCCAAAGCTCACACACTCGCAGTCACACACTACATCGCACTACCGCAAACGCACCCACACTTTAAAGCCCACACACTCGCAGTCAAAGACTAAACTTGCTAGCAGAAACACACCCACACTCCAAAGCTCACACACTCGCAGTCACAGGCTAAACCTCACTAGCGGAAACACACCCACACTCTAAAGCTCACACACTCGCAGTCACACACTACAAGTCACTAGCAGAAACACACTCACACTCCAAAGCTCACACACGTGCAGTCACACACTACAATGCACTAGCGCAAACACACCCACACTCCATAGCTCACACACTCGCAGTCACAGACTACAACTCACAGCACAAACATACACACTCCAAAGCTCACACACTCGCAGTCACAGACTACAACGCACTAGCAGAAACACACCCACACTGCAAAGCTCACACACTCGCAGTCACAGACTACAACGCACTAGCAGAAACACACCCACACTGCAAAGCTCACACACTCGCAGTCACAGACTACAACTCACTAGTAGAAACATACCCACACACCAAAGCTCACACACTCGCAGACACAGGCTACAACTCACTAGCAGAAACACACCCACACTCCAAAGCTCACACACTCGCAGTCACAGGCTACAACTCACTAGCAGAAACACACCCACACTCCAAAGCTCACAGACTCGCAGTCACAGGCTACAACTCACTTGCAGAAACACACCAACACTCCAAAGCTCACACACTCGCTGTCACAGGCTACAACTCACTAGCAGAAACACACCCACACTCCAAAGCTCACAGACTCGCAGTCACAGGCTACAACTCACTTGCAGAAACACACCAACGCTCCAAAGCTCACACACACGCTGTCACAGGCTACAACTCACTAGCGGAAACACACCCACATTCCAAAGCTCACATACTACAAGTCACTAGCAGAAACACACCCACACTCCAAAGCTCACACACTACAAGTCACTAGCAGAAACACACCCACATTCCAAAGCTCACATACTACAAGTCACTAGCAGAAACACACCCACACTCCAAAGCTCACACACTACAAGACTCTCGGAGACACACACCTACACTCCAAAGCTCACACACTACAAGTCACTAGCAGAAACACACCCACACTACAAAGCTCACACACTACAAGTCACTAGCAGAAACACACCCACACTCCAAAGCTAACACACTTGTAGTCACACACTACAACTCACTAGCAGAAACACACCCACACTCCAAAGTTCACACACCACAACTCACTAGCAGAAACACACCCACACTCCAAAGCTCACACACTACAACTCACTAGCAGAAACACACCCACACTCCAAAGTTCACACACTACAAGTCACTAGCAGAAACACACCCACATTCCAAAGCTCACATACTACAAGTCACTAGCAGAAACACACCCACACTCCAAAGCTCACACACTACAAGTCACTAGCAGAAACACACCCACATTCCAAAGCTCACATACTACAAGTCACTAGCAGAAACACACCCACACTCCAAAGCTCACACACTACAAGACTCTCGGAGACACACACCTACACTCCAAAGCTCACACACTACAAGTCACTAGCAGAAACACACCCACACTCCAAAGCTAACACACTTGTAGTCACACACTACAACTCACTAGCAGAAACACACCCACACTCCAAAGTTCACACACCACAACTCACTAGCAGAAACACACCCACACTCCAAAGCTCACACACTACAACTCACTAGCAGAAACACACCCACACTCCAAAGCTCACACACTACAAGTCACTAGAAGAAACACACCCACACTCCAAAGCTCAACACTACATTCACTAGCAGAAACACATCCACACTCCAAAGCTCACACACTACAATTCACTGGCGCAAACACATCCACACTCCAAAGCTCACACAATCGCAGTCACACACTACAACTCACTAGCAGAAACACACCCACAGTACAAAGCGCACACACTCCAATGCTCACACACTTGCAGTCACACACTACAACTCACTACCAGAAACACACCCACACTCAAAGCTCACACACTACAAGTCACTAGCAGAAACACACCCACACTCCAAAGCTCACACACTTGCAGTCACATACTACAACTCACTAGCAGAAACACACCCACACTCCAAAGCTCACACACTCCAAAGCTCACACACTACAACTCACTAGCAGAAACACACCCACACTCCAAAGTTCACACACCACAACTCACTAGCAGAAACACACCCACACTCCAAAGCTCACACACTACAACTCACTAGCAGAAACACACCCACACTCCAAAGCTCACGCACTACAACTCACTAGCAGAAACACATCCACACTCCAAAGCTCACACACTACAACTCACTAGCAGAAATAAACCCAAACTCCAAAGGTCACACACTACAACTCACTAGCAGAAACATACCCACACTCCAAAGCTCACACACTACAATTCACTGGCGCAAACACACCCACACTCCGAAGCTCACACACTCGCAGTCACACACTAGAACTGACTAGCAGAAACACACCCACACTCCAAAGCGCACACACTCCAAAGCTCACACACTTGCAGTCACACACTACAACTCACTAGCAGAAACACACCCACACTCGAAAGCTCACACACTACAACTCACTAGCAGAAACGCACCCACACTCCAAAGCTCACATACTACAAGTCACTAGCAGAAACACACCCACACTCCAAAGCTCACATACTATAAGACACTAGCAGAAACGTACCCACACTCCATATCTCTCACACCACAAGTCACTTGCAGAAACACACCCACACTCCAAAGCTAACACACTTTTTGTCACACACTACAACTCACTAGCAGAAACACACCCACACTCCAAAGCTGACACACTCGAAGTCACACACTACAACTCTCTAGCAGAAACACACCCACACTCCAAAGCACACACACTACAACTCACTAGCAGAAACACACCCACACTCCAAAGCTCACACACTACAAGTCACTAGCAGTAACACACCCACACTCCAAAGCTAACACACTACAAGTCACTAGCAGAAACACACCCACACTCGAAAGCTCACACACTAAATGTCACTAGCAGAAACACACCCACATTCCAAAGCTCACATACTACAAGTCACTAGCAGAAACACACCCACACTCCAAAGCTCACACACTACAAGTCACTAGAAGATACACACCCACATTCCAAAGCTCACATACAACAAGTCACTAGCAGAAACACACCCACACTCCAAAGCTCACACACTACAAGTCACTAGCATAAACACACCTACATTCCAAAGCTCACACACTACAAGTCACTAGCAGAAACACACCCACATTCCAAAGCTCACATACTACAAGTCACTAGCAGAAACACACCCACACTCCAAAGCTCACACACTACAAGTCACTAGCAGAAACACACCCACACTCCAAAGCTAACACACTTGCAGTCACACACTACAGCTCACTAGCAGAAACACACCCACACTCCAAAGCTCACACACTACAACTCACTAGCAGAAACACACCCACACTCCAAAGCTCACACACTACAAGTCACTAGCAGAAACAAACCCACACTCCAAAGCTCACACACTACAAATCACTAGCAGAAACACACCCACACTCCGAAGCTCACACACTAAAAGTCACTAGCTGAAACACACCCACACTCCAAAGTTCACACACTACAACTCACTAACAGAAACACACCCACACTCTAAAGCTCACACACTACAACACACTAGCAGAAACACACCCACACTCCAAAGCTCACACACTACAACTCACTAGCAGAAACACACCCACACTCCAAAGCTCACACACTACACTCACTAGCAGAAACACATCCACACTCCAAAGCTCACACACTACAATTCACTGGCGCAAACACACCCACACTCCAAAGCTCACACACTCGCAGTCACACACTACAACTCACTAGCAGAAACACACCCACACTACAATGCGCACACACTCCAAAGCTCACACACTTGCAGTCACACACTACAACTCACTATCAGAAACACACCCACACTCCAAAGCTCACACAGTATAACTCACTAGCAGAAACACACCAACACTCCAAATTTTACATACTACAAGCCACTAGCAGAAACACACCCACACTCCAAAGCTCACACACTCGCAGTCACAGGCTACAACTCACTAGCAGAAACACACCAACACTCCAAAGCTCACACACTCGCAGTCACAGGCTACAACTCACTAGCAGAAACACACCCACATTCCAAAGCTCACATACTACAAGTCACTAGCAGAAACACACCCACACTCCAAAGCTCACACACTACAAGTCACTAGCAGAAACACACCCACATTCCAAAGCTCTCATACTACAAGTCACTAGCAAAAACACACCCACACTCCAAAGCTCACATACTACAAGTCACTAGCAGAAACACACCCACATTCCAAAGCTCACATACTACAAGTCACTAGCAGAAACACACCTACACTCCAAAGCTCACATACTACAAGTCACTAGCAGAAACACACCTACACTCCAAAGCTCACATACTACAAGTCACTAGCAGAAACACACCCACATTCCAAAGCTCACATACTACAATTCACTAGCAGAAACACACCTACACTCCAAAGCTCACACACTACAACTCACTAGCAGAAACGCACCCACACTCCAAAGCTCACACACTACAAGTCACTAGCAGAAACACACCCACACTCCAAAGCTAACACACTTGCAGTCACACACTACAACTCACTAGCAGAAACACACCCACACTCCAAAGCTCACACACTCGCAGTCACACACTACAACTCACTAGCAGAAACACACCCACACTCCGAAGCTCACACACTACAACTCACTAGCAGAAACACACCCACACTCCAAAGCTCACACACTACAAGTCACTAGCAGAAACAAACCCACACTCCAAAGCTCACACACTACAACTCACTAGCAGAAACACACCCACACTCCGAAGCTCACACACTAAAAGTCACTAGCAGAAACACACCCACACTCCAAAGTTCACACACCACAACTCACTAGCAGAATCACACCCACACTCCAAAGCTCACACACTACAACTCACTAGCAGAAACACACCCACACTCCAAAGCTCACACACTACAAGTCACTAGCAGAAACACACCCACACTCCAAAGCTCACACACTACATTCACTAGCAGAAACACATCCACACTCCAAAGCTCACACACTACAATTCACTGGCGCAAACACATCCACACTCCAAAGATCACACACTCGCAGTCACACACTACAACTCACTAGCAGAAACACACCCACACTCAAAGCTCACACACTACAAGTCACTAGCAGAAACACACCCACACTCCAAAGCTCACACACTTGCAGTCACACACTACAACTCACTAGCAGAAACAAACCCACACTCCAAAGCTCACACACTCCAAAGCTCACACACTACAACTCACTAGCAGAAACAAACCCACACTCCAAAGTTCACACACCACACCTCACTAGCAGAAACACACCCATACTCCAAAGCTCACACACTACAACTCACTAGCAGAAGCACACCCACACTCCAAAGCTCACACACTAAAAGTCACTAGCAGAAACACATCCACACTCCAAAGCTCACACACTACAATTCACTGGCGCAAACACACCCACACTCCAAAGCTCACAAACTCGCAGTCACACACTACAACTCACTAGCAGAAACACACCCACACTCCAAAGTGCACACACTCCAATGCTCACACACTTGCAGTCACACACTACAACTCACTAGCAGAAACACACCCACACTCCAAAGCTCACACTCTCCAAAGCTCACACACTACAACTCACTAGCAGAAACACACCCACAGTCCAAATTTCACACACTACAAGTCACTAGCAGAAACACACCCACACTCCAAAGCTCACACACTCGCAGTCACAGGCTACAACTCACTTGCAGAAACACACCCACACTCCAAAGCTCACACACTCGGAGTCAAAGGCTGAACTTGCTAGCAGAAACACACCCACACTCCAAAGCTCACACACTCGCAGTCACAGAGTACAACTCACTAGCGGAAACACACCCACACTCTAAAGCTCACACACTCGCAGTCACACACTACAACTCACTAGCAGAAACACACCCACACTCCAAAGCTCACAGACTACAGCTCACTAGCAGAAACACACTCACACTCCAACACTCACACACGTGCAGTCACACACTACAATGCACTAGCGCAAACACACTCCATAGCTCACACACTCGCAGTCACAGACTACAACTCACTAGCGCAAACACACCCACCCTCCAAAGCTCACACACTCGCATTCACAGACTACAACTCACTAGCGCAAACACACACACTCCAAAGTTCACACACTCGCATTCACAGACTACAACTCACAGCACAAACACACACACTCCAAAGTTCACACACTCGCATTCACAGACTACAACTCACAGCACAAACACACACACTCCAAAGTTCACACACTCGAAGTCACAGGCTACAACTCACTAGCGCAAACACACCCACCCTCCAAAGCTCACACACTCGCATTCACAGACTACAACTCACAGCACAAACACACACAGTCCATAGCTCACACACTCGCAGTCACAGACTACAACTCACTAGCGCAAACACACCCACCCTCCAAAGCTCACACACTCGCATTCACAGACTACAACTCACAGCACAAACACACACACTCCAAAGTTCACACACTCGAAGTCACAGGCTACAACTCACTAGCAGAAACACACCCACACTCCAAAGCTCACACACTCGCAGTCACAGACTACAACTCACTAGCAGAAACACACCCACATTCCAAAGCTCACACACTCGCAGTCACAGAGGACAACTCACAAGCAGAAACACACCCACACTCCAAAGCTCACACACTTGCAGTCGCACACTACAACTCACTAGCAGAAACACACCCACACTGCAAAGCTCACACACTCGCAGTCACAGACTACAACTCACTAGTAGAAAGACACCCACACACCAAAGCTCACACACTCGCAGACACAGGCTACAACTCACTAGCAGAAACACACCCACACTCCAAAGCTCGCACACTCGTAGTCACAGGCTACAACTCACTAGCAGAAACACACCCACATTCCAAAGCTCACACACTCGCAGTCACAGGCTACAACTCACTAGCAGAAACACACCCACATTCCAAAGCTCACGTTCTACAAGTCACTAGCAGAAACACACCCACACTCCAAAGCTCACATTCTACAACTCACTAGCAGAAACACACCCACACTCCAAAGCTCACACACTCGCAGTCACAGGCTACAACTCACTAGCAGAAACACACCCACACTCCAAAGCTCACATTCTACAACTCACTAGCAGAAACACACCCACATTCCAAAGCTCACATTCTACAACTCACTAGCAGAAACACACCCACACTCCAAAGCTCACACACTCGCAGTCACAGGCTACAACTCACTAGCAGAAACACACCCACATTCCAAAGCTCACATTCTACAAGTCACTAGCAGAAACACACCCACACTCCAAAGCTCACACACTCGCAGTCACAGGCTACAACTCACTAGCAGAAACACACCCACATTCCAAAGCTCACATTCTACAAGTCACTAGCAGAAACACACCCACACTCCAAAGCTCACACACTACAAGTCACTAGAAGATACACACCCACATTCCAAAGCTCACATACTACAAGTCACTAGCAGAAACACACCCACACTCCAAAGCTCGCACACTACAAGTCACTAGCACAAACCTACCTACACTCCAAAGCTCACACACTACAAGTCACTAGCAGAAACACACCCACATTCCAAAGCTCACATACTACAAGTCACTAGCAGAAACACACCCACACTCCAAAGCTCACAGACTACAAGTCATTAGCAGAAACACACCCACACTCCAAAGCTAACACACTTGCAGTCACACACTACAACTCACTAGCAGAAACACACCCACACTCCAAAGCTCACACACTACAACTCACTAGCAGAAACACACCCACACTCCAAAGCTCACACACTACAAGTCACTAGCAGAAACAAATCCACACTCCAAAGCTCACACACTACAAATCACTAGCAGAAACACACCCACACTTCGAAGCTCACACACTAAAAGTCACTAGCTGAAACACACCCACACTCCAAAGTTCACACACTACAACTCACTAACAGAAACACACCCACACTCTAAAGCTCACACACTACAACACACTAGCAGAAACACACCCACATTCCAAAGCTCACACACTACAACTCACTAGCAGAAACACACCCACACTCCAAAGCTCACACACTACACTCACTAGCAGAAACACACCCACACTCCAAAGCTCACACACTACAATTCACTGGCGCAAACACACCCACACTCCAAAACTCACACACTCGCAGTCACACACTACAACTCACTAGCAGAAACACACCCACACTACAAAGCGCACACACTCCAAAGCTCACACACTTGCAGTCACACACTAGAACTCACTATCGGAAACACACCCACACTCCAAAGCTCACACAGTATAACTCACTAGCAGAAACACACCAACACCAAATTTTACATACTACAAGCCACTAGCAGAAACACACCCACACTCCAAAGCTCACACACTCGCAGTCACAGGCTACAACTCACTAGCAGAAACACACCAACACTCCAAAGCTCACACACTCGCAGTCACAGGCTACAACTCACTAGCAGAAACACACCCACATTCCAAAGCTCCCATACTACAAGTCACTAGCAGAAACACACCCACACTCCAAAGCTCACACACTACAAGTCACTAGCAGAAACACACCCACACTCCAAAGCTCACATACTACAAGTCACTAGCAGAAACACACCCACACTCCAAAGCTCACATAGTACAAGACTCTCGGAGACACACACCTACACTCCAAAGCTCACACACTACAACTCACTAGCAGAAACACACCCACACTCCAAAGCTCACACACTACAAGTCACTAGCAGAAACACACCCACACTCCAAAGCTAACACACTTGCAGTCACACACTACAACTCACTAGCAGAAACACACCCACACTCCAAAGCTCACACACTCGCAGTCACACACTACAACTCACTAGCAGAAACACACCCACACTCCGAAGCTCACACCCTACAACTCACTAGCAGAAACACACCCACACTCCAAAGCTCACACACTATGAGTCACTAGCAGAAACAAACCCATACTCCAAAGCTCACACACTACAAATCACTAGCAGAAACACACCCACACTCCGAAACTCACACACTAAAAGTCACTAGCAGAAACACACCCACACTCCAAAGTTCACACACCACAACTCACTAGCAGAAACACACCCACACTCCAAAGCTCACACACTACAACTCACTAGCAGAAACACACCCACACTCCAAAGCTCACACACTACAAGTCACTAGCAGAAACACACCCACACTCCAAAGCTCACACACTACATTCACTAGCAGAAACACATCCACACTCCAAAGCTCACACACTACAATTCACTGGCGCAAACACATCCACACTCCAAAGATCACACACTCGCAGTCACACACTACAACTCACTAGCAGAAACACACCCACACTCAAAGCTCACACACTACAAGTCACTAGCAGAAACACACCCACACTCCAAAGCTCACACACTTGCAGTCACACACTACAACTCACTAGCAGAAACACACCCACACTCCAAAGCTCACACACTACAACTCACTAGCAGAAACACACCCACTCTCCAAAGCTAACACACTTGTAGTCACACATTACAACTCACTAGCAGAAACACACCCACACTCCAAAGTTCACACACCACAACTCACTAGCAGAAACACACCCACACTCCAAAGCTCACACACTACAACTCACTAGCAGAAACACACCCACACTCCAAAGCTCACACACTACAAGTCACTAGAAGAAACACACCCACACTCCAAAGCTCAACACTACATTCACTAGCAGAAACACATCCACACTCCAAAGCTCACACACTACAATTCACTGGCGCAAACACATCCACACTCCAAAGCTCACACAATCGCAGTCACACACTACAACTCACTAGCAGAAACACACCCACAGTACAAAGCGCACACACTCCAATGCTCACACACTTGCAGTCACACACTACAACTCACTACCAGAAACACACCCACACTCAAAGCTCACACACTACAAGTCACTAGCAGAAACACACCCACACTCCAAAGCTCACACACTTGCAGTCACACACTACAACTCACTAGCAGAAACACACCCACACTCCAAAGCTCACACACTCCAAAGCTCACACACTACAACTCACTAGCAGAAACACACCCACACTCCAAAGTTCACACACCACAACTCACTAGCAGAAACACACCCACACTCCAAAGCTCACACACTACAACTCACTAGCAGAAACACACCCACACTCCAAAGCTCACACACTACAACTCACTAGCAGAAACACATCCACACTCCAAAGCTCACACACTACAACTCACTAGCAGAAATAAACCCACACTCCAAAGGTCACACACTACAACTCACTAGCAGAAACATACCCACACTCCAAAGCTCACACACTACAATTCACTGGCGCAAACACACCCACACTCCGAAGCTCACACACTCGCAGTCACACACTAGAACTGACTAGCAGAAACACACCCAAACTCCAAAGCGCACACACTCCAAAGCTCACACACTTGCAGTCACACACTACAACTCACTAGCAGAAACACACCCACACTCGAAAGCTCACACACTACAACTCACTAGCAGAAACGCACCCACACTCCAAAGTCACATACTACAAGTCACTAGCAGAAACACACCCACACTCCAAAGCTCACATACTATAAGACACTAGCAGAAACGTACCCACACTCCATATCTCTCACACCACAAGTCACTTGCAGAAACACACCCACACTCCAAAGCTAACACACTTTTTGTCACACACTACAACTCACTAGCAGAAACACACCCACACTCCAAAGCTGACACACTCGCAGTCACACACTACAACTCTCTAGCAGAAACACACCCACACTCCAAAGCACACACACTACAACTCACTAGCAGAAACACACCCACACTCCAAAGCTCACACACTACAAGTCACTAGCAGTAACACACCCACACTCCAAAGCTAACACACTACAAGTCACTAGCAGAAACACACCCACACTCGAAAGCTCACACACTAAATGTCACTAGCAGAAACACACCCACATTCCAAAGCTCACATACTACAAGTCACTAGCAGAAACACACCCACACTCCAAAGCTCACACACTACAAGTCACTAGAAGATACACACCCACATTCCAAAGCTCACATACAAGTCACTAGCAGAAACACACCCACACTCCAAAGCTCACACACTACAAGTCACTAGCATAAACACACCTACATTCCAAAGCTCACACACTACAAGTCACTAGCAGAAACACACCCACATTCCAAAGCTCACATACTACAAGTCACTAGCAGAAACACACCCACACTCCAAAGCTCACACACTACAAGTCACTAGCAGAAACACACCCACACTCCAAAGCTAACACACTTGCAGTCACACACTACAGCTCACTAGCAGAAACACCCACACTCCAAAGCTCACACACTACAACTCACTAGCAGAAACACACCCACACTCCAAAGCTCACACACTACAAGTCACTAGCAGAAACAAACCCACACTCCAAAGCTCACACACTACAAATCACTAGCAGAAACACACCCACACTCCGAAGCTCACACACTAAAAGTCACTAGCTGAAACACACCCACACTCCAAAGTTCACACACTACAACTCACTAACAGAAACACACCCACACTCTAAAGCTCACACACTACAACACACTAGCAGAAACACACCCACACTCCAAAGCTCACACACTACAACTCACTAGCAGAAACACACCCACACTCCAAAGCTCACACACTACACTCACTAGCAGAAACACATCCACACTCCAAAGCTCACACACTACAATTCACTGGCGCAAACACACCCACACTCCAAAGCTCACACACTCGCAGTCACACACTACAACTCACTAGCAGAAACACACCCACACTACAAAGCGCACACACTCCAAAGCTCACACACTTGCAGTCACACACTACAACTCACTATCAGAAACACACCCACACTCCAAAGCTCACACAGTATAACTCACTAGCAGAAACACAGCAACACTCCAAATTTTACATACTACAAGCCACTAGCAGAAACACACCCACACTCCAAAGCTCACACACTCGCAGTCACAGGCTACAACTCACTAGCAGAAACACACCAACACTCCAAAGCTCACACACTCGCAGTCACAGGCTACAACTCACTAGCAGAAACACACCCACATTCCAAAGCTCACATACTACAAGTCACTAGCAGAAACACACCCACACTCCAAAGCTCACACACTACAAGTCACTAGCAGAAACACACCCACATTCCAAAGCTCACATACTACAAGTCACTAGCAAAAACACACCCACACTCCAAAGCTCACATACTACAAGTCACTAGCAGAAACACACCCACATTCCAAAGCTCACATACTACAAGTCACTAGCAGAAACACACCTACACTCCAAAGCTCACATACTACAAGTCACTAGCAGAAACACACCTACACTCCAAAGCTCACATACTACAAGTCACTAGCAGAAACACACCCACATTCCAAAGCTCACATACTACAAGTCACTAGCAGATACACACCTACACTCCAAAGCTCACACACTACAACTCACTAGCAGAAACACACCCACACTCCAAAGCTCACACACTACAAGTCACTAGCAGAAACACACCCACACTCCAAAGCTAACACACTTGCAGTCACACACTACAACTCACTAGCAGAAACACACCCACACTCCAAAGCTCACACACTCGCAGTCACACACTACAACTCACTAGCAGAAACACACCCACACTCCGAAGCTCACACACTACAACTCACTAGCAGAAACACACCCACACTCCAAAGCTCACACACTACAAGTCACTAGCAGAAACAAACCCACACTCCAAAGCTCACACACTACAACTCACTAGCAGAAACACACCCACACTCCGAAGCTCACACACTAAAAGTCACTAGCAGAAACACACCCACACTCCAAAGTTCACACACCACAACTCACTAGCAGAATCACACCCTCACTCCAAAGCTCACACACTACAACTCACTAGCAGAAACACACCCACACTCCAAAGCTCACACACTACAAGTCACTAGCAGAAACACACCCACACTCCAAAGCTCACACACTACATTCACTAGCAGAAACACATCCACACTCCAAAGCTCACACACTACAATTCACTGGCGCAAACACATCCACACTCCAAAGATCACACACTCGCAGTCACACACTACAACTCACTAGCAGAAACACACCCACACTCAAAGCTCACACACTACAAGTCACTAGCAGAAACACACCCACACTCCAAAGCTCACACACTTGCAGTCACACACTACAACTCACTAGCAGAAACAAACCCACACTCCAAAGCTCACACACTACAACTCACTAGCAGAAACAAACCCACACTCCAAAGTTCACACACCACACCTCACTAGCAGAAACACACCCATACTCCAAAGCTCACACACTAGAACTCACTAGCAGAAACACACCCACACTCCAAAGCTCACACACTAAAAGTCACTAGCAGAAACACATCCACACTCCAAAGCTCACACACTACAATTCACTGGCGCAAACACACCCACACTCCAAAGCTCACAAACT
Organism: Deroplatys truncata; assembly: GCA_030765065.1. Classification (NCBI taxonomy): domain Eukaryota; kingdom Metazoa; phylum Arthropoda; class Insecta; order Mantodea; family Mantidae; genus Deroplatys; species Deroplatys truncata. The sequence continues at coordinate 1,641,368 of CM060987.1, read as the reverse complement.
CGCAGTCACACACTACAACTCACTAGCAGAAACACACCCACACTCCAAAGTGCACACACTCCAATGCTCACACACTTGCAGTCACACACTACAACTCACTAGCAGAAACACACCCACACTCGAAAGCTCACACTCTCCAAAGCTCACACACTACAACTCACTATCAGAAACACACCCACAGTCCAAATTTCACACACTACAAGTCACTAGCAGAAACACACCCACACTCCAAAGCTCACACACTCGCAGTCACAGGCTACAACTCACTTGCAGAAACACACCCACACTCCAAAGCTCACACACTCGGAGTCAAAGGCTGAACTTGCTAGCAGAAACACACCCACACTCCAAAGCTCACACACTCGCAGTCACAGAGTACAACTCACTAGCGGAAACACACCCACACTCTAAAGCTCACACACTCGCAGTCACACACTACAACTCACTAGCAGAAACACACCCACACTCCAAAGCTCACAGACTACAGCTCACTAGCAGAAACACACTCACACTCCAACACTCACACACGTGCAGTCACACACTACAATGCACTAGCATAAACACACTCCATAGCTCACACACTCGCAGTCACAGACTACAACTCACTAGCGCAAACACACCCACCCTCCAAAGCTCACACACTCGCATTCACAGACTACAACTCACTAGCGCAAACACACACACTCCAAAGTTCACACACTCGCATTCACAGACTACAACTCACAGCACAAACACACACACTCCAAAGTTCACACACTCGCATTCACAGACTACAACTCACAGCACAAACACACACACTCCAAAGTTCACACACTCGAAGTCACAGGCTACAACTCACTAGCGCAAACACACCCACCCTCCAGAGCACACACACTCGCATTCACAGACTACAACTCACAGCACAAACACACACACTCCATAGCTCACACACTCGCAGTCACAGACTACAACTCACTAGCGCAAACACACCCACCCTCCAAAGCTCACACACTCGCATTCACAGACTACAACTCACAGCACAAACACACACACTCCAAAGTTCACACACTCGAAGTCACAGGCTACAACTCACTAGCAGAAACACACCCACACTCCAAAGCTCACACACTCGCAGTCACAGACTACAACTCACTAGCAGAAACACACCCACATTCCAAAGCTCACACACTCGCAGTCACAGAGGACAACTCACTAGCAGAAACACACCCACACTCCAAAGCTCACACACTTGCAGTCGCACACTACAACTCACTAGCAGAAACACACCCACACTGCAAAGCTCACACACTCGCAGTCACAGACTACAACTCACTAGTAGAAACACACCCACACACCAAAGCTCACACACTCGCAGACACAGGCTACAACTCACTAGCAGAAACACACCCACACTCCAAAGCTCGCACACTCGTAGTCACAGGCTACAACTCACTAGCAGAAACACACCCACACTCCAAAGCTCACACACTCGCAGTCACAGGCTACAACTCACTAGCAGAAACACACCCACATTCCAAAGCTCACACACTCGCAGTCACAGGCTACAACTCACTAGCAGAAACACACCCACATTCCAAAGCTCACGTTCTACAAGTCACTAGCAGAAACACACCCACACTCCAAAGCTCACATTCTACAACTCACTAGCAGAAACACACCCACACTCCAAAGCTCACACACTCGCAGTCACAGGCTACAACTCACTAGCAGAAACACACCCACACTCCAAAGCTCACATTCTACAACTCACTAGCAGAAACACACCCACATTCCAAAGCTCACATTCTACAACTCACTAGCAGAAACACACCCACACTCCAAAGCTCACACACTCGCAGTCACAGGCTACAACTCACTAGCAGAAACACACCCACATTCCAAAGCTCACATTCTACAAGTCACTAGCAGAAACACACCCACACTCCAAAGCTCACACACTCGCAGTCACAGGCTACAACTCACTAGCAGAAACACACCCACATTCCAAAGCTCACATTCTACAAGTCACTAGCAGAAACACACCCACACTCCAAAGCTCACACACTACAAGTCACTAGAAGATACACACCCACATTCCAAAGCTCACATACTACAAGTCACTAGCAGAAACACACCCACACTCCAAAGCTCGCACACTACAAGTCACTAGCAGAAACCTACCTACACTCCAAAGCTCACACACTACAAGTCACTAGCAGAAACACACCCACATTCCAAAGCTCACATACTACAAGTCACTAGCAGAAACACACCCACACTCCAAAGCTCACAGACTACAAGTCATTAGCAGAAACACACCCACACTCCAAAGCTAACACACTTGCAGTCACACACTACAACTCACTAGCAGAAACACACCCACACTCCAAAGCTCACACACTACAACTCACTAGCAGAAACACACCCACACTCCAAAGCTCACACACTACAAGTCACTAGCAGAAACAAATCCACACTCCAAAGCTCACACACTACAAATCACTAGCAGAAACACACCCACACTTCGAAGCTCACACACTAAAAGTCACTAGCTGAAACACACCCACACTCCAAAGTTCACACACTACAACTCACTAACAGAAACACACCCACACTCTAAAGCTCACACACTACAACACACTAGCAGAAACACACCCACATTCCAAAGCTCACACACTACAACTCACTAGCAGAAACACACCCACACTCCAAAGCTCACACACTACACTCACTAGCAGAAACACACCCACACTCCAAAGCTCACACACTACAATTCACTGGCGCAAACACACCCACACTCCAAAACTCACACACTCGCAGTCACACACTACAACTCACTAGCAGAAACACACCCACACTACAAAGCGCACACACTCCAAAGCTCACACACTTGCAGTCACACACTACAACTCACTATCGGAAACACACCCACACTCCAAAGCTCACACAGTATAACTCACTAGCAGAAACACACCAACACCAAATTTTACATACTACAAGCCACTAGCAGAAACACACCCACACTCCAAAGCTCACACACTCGCAGTCACAGGCTACAACTCACTAGCAGAAACACACCAACACTCCAAAGCTCACACACTCGCAGTCACAGGCTACAACTCACTAGCAGAAACACACCCACATTCCAAAGCTCCCATACTACAAGTCACTAGCAGAAACACACCCACACTCCAAAGCTCACACACTACAAGTCACTAGCAGAAACACACCCACACTCCAAAGCTCACATACTACAAGTCACTAGCAGAAACACACCCACACTCCAAAGCTCACATACTACAAGACTCTCGGAGACACACACCTACACTCCAAAGCTCACACACTACAACTCACTAGCAGAAACACACCCACACTCCAAAGCTCACACACTACAAGTCACTAGCAGAAACACACCCACACTCCAAAGCTAACACACTTGCAGTCACACACTACAACTCACTAGCAGAAACACACCCACACTCCAAAGCTCACACACTCGCAGTCACACACTACAACTCACTAGCAGAAACACACCCACACTCCGAAGCTCACACCCTACAACTCACTAGCAGAAACACACCCACACTCCAAAGCTCACACACTATGAGTCACTAGCAGAAACAAACCCATACTCCAAAGCTCACACACTACAAATCACTAGCAGAAACACACCCACACTCCGAAACTCACACACTAAAAGTCACTAGCAGAAACACACCCACACTCCAAAGTTCACACACCACAACTCACTAGCAGAAACACACCCACACTCCAAAGCTCACACACTACAACTCACTAGCAGAAACACACCCACACTCCAAAGCTCACACACTACAAGTCACTAGCAGAAACACACCCACACTCCAAAGCTCACACACTACATTCACTAGCAGAAACACATCCACACTCCAAAGCTCACACACTACAATTCACTGGCGCAAACACATCCACACTCCAAAGATCACACACTCGCAGTCACACACTACAACTCACTAGCAGAAACACACCCACACTCAAAGCTCACACACTACAAGTCACTAGCAGAAACACACCCACACTCCAAAGCTCACACACTTGCAGTCACACACTACAACTCACTAGCAGAAACACACCCACACTCCAAAGCTCACACACTACAACTCACTAGCAGAAACACACCCACTCTCCAAAGCTAACACACTTGTAGTCACACACTACAACTCACTAGCAGAAACACACCCACACTCCAAAGTTCACACACCACAACTCACTAGCAGAAACACACCCACACTCCAAAGCTCACACACTACAACTCACTAGCAGAAACACACCCACACTCCAAAGCTCACACACTACAAGTCACTAGAAGAAACACACCCACACTCCAAAGCTCAACACTACATTCACTAGCAGAAACACATCCACACTCCAAAGCTCACACACTACAATTCACTGGCGCAAACACATCCACACTCCAAAGCTCACACAATCGCAGTCACACACTACAACTCACTAGCAGAAACACACCCACAGTACAAAGCGCACACACTCCAATGCTCACACACTTGCAGTCACACACTACAACTCACTACCAGAAACACACCCACACTCAAAGCTCACACACTACAAGTCACTAGCAGAAACACACCCACACTCCAAAGCTCACACACTTGCAGTCACACACTACAACTCACTAGCAGAAACACACCCACACTCCAAAGCTCACACACTCCAAAGCTCACACACTACAACTCACTAGCAGAAACACACCCACACTCCAAAGTTCACACACCACAACTCACTAGCAGAAACACACCCACACTCCAAAGCTCACACACTACAACTCACTAGCAGAAACACACCCACACTCCAAAGCTCACACACTACAACTCACTAGCAGAAACACATCCACACTCCAAAGCTCACACACTACAACTCACTAGCAGAAATAAACCCACACTCCAAAGGTCACACACTACAACTCACTAGCAGAAACATACCCACACTCCAAAGCTCACACACTACAATTCACTGGCGCAAACACACCCACACTCCGAAGCTCACACACTCGCAGTCACACACTAGAACTGACTAGCAGAAACACACCCACACTCCAAAGCGCACACACTCCAAAGCTCACACACTTGCAGTCACACACTACAACTCACTAGCAGAAACACACCCACACTCGAAAGCTCACACACTACAACTCACTAGCAGAAACGCACCCACACTCCAAAGTCACATACTACAAGTCACTAGCAGAAACACACCCACACTCCAAAGCTCACATACTATAAGACACTAGCAGAAACGTACCCACACTCCATATCTCTCACACCACAAGTCACTTGCAGAAACACACCCACACTCCAAAGCTAACACACTTTTTGTCACACACTACAACTCACTAGCAGAAACACACCCACACTCCAAAGCTGACACACTCGCAGTCACACACTACAACTCTCTAGCAGAAACACACCCACACTCCAAAGCACACACACTACAACTCACTAGCAGAAACACACCCACACTCCAAAGCTCACACACTACAAGTCACTAGCAGTAACACACCCACACTCCAAAGCTAACACACTACAAGTCACTAGCAGAAACACACCCACACTCGAAAGCTCACACACTAAATGTCACTAGCAGAAACACACCCACATTCCAAAGCTCACATACTACAAGTCACTAGCAGAAACACACCCACACTCCAAAGCTCACACACTACAAGTCACTAGAAGATACACACCCACATTCCAAAGCTCACATACAACAAGTCACTAGCAGAAACACACCCACACTCCAAAGCTCACACACTACAAGTCACTAGCATAAACACACCTACATTCCAAAGCTCACACACTACAAGTCACTAGCAGAAACACACCCACATTCCAAAGCTCACATACTACAAGTCACTAGCAGAAACACACCCACACTCCAAAGCTCACACACTACAAGTCACTAGCAGAAACACACCCACACTCCAAAGCTAACACACTTGCAGTCACACACTACAGCTCACTAGCAGAAACACCCACACTCCAAAGCTCACACACTACAACTCACTAGCAGAAACACACCCACACTCCAAAGCTCACACACTACAAGTCACTAGCAGAAACAAACCCACACTCCAAAGCTCACACACTACAAATCACTAGCAGAAACACACCCACACTCCGAAGCTCACACACTAAAAGTCACTAGCTGAAACACACCCACACTCCAAAGTTCACACACTACAACTCACTAACAGAAACACACCCACACTCTAAAGCTCACACACTACAACTCACTAGCAGAAACACACCCACACTCCAAAGCTCACACACTACACTCACTAGCAGAAACACATCCACACTCCAAAGCTCACACACTACAATTCACTGGCGCAAACACACCCACACTCCAAAGCTCACACACTCGCAGTCACACACTACAACTCACTAGCAGAAACACACCCACACTACAAAGCGCACACACTCCAAAGCTCACACACTTGCAGTCACACACTACAACTCACTATCAGAAACACACCCACACTCCAAAGCTCACACAGTATAACTCACTAGCAGAAACACAGCAACACTCCAAATTTTACATACTACAAGCCACTAGCAGAAACACACCCACACTCCAAAGCTCACACACTCGCAGTCACAGGCTACAACTCACTAGCAGAAACACACCAACACTCCAAAGCTCACACACTCGCAGTCACAGGCTACAACTCACTAGCAGAAACACACCCACATTCCAAAGCTCACATACTACAAGTCACTAGCAGAAACACACCCACACTCCAAAGCTCACACACTACAAGTCACTAGCAGAAACACACCCACATTCCAAAGCTCACATACTACAAGTCACTAGCAAAAACACACCCACACTCCAAAGCTCACATACTACAAGTCACTAGCAGAAACACACCCACATTCCAAAGCTCACATACTACAAGTCACTAGCAGAAACACACCTACACTCCAAAGCTCACATACTACAAGTCACTAGCAGAAACACACCTACACTCCAAAGCTCACATACTACAAGTCACTAGCAGAAACACACCCACATTCCAAAGCTCACATACTACAAGTCACTAGCAGAAACACACCTACACTCCAAAGCTCACACACTACAACTCACTAGCAGAAACACACCCACACTCCAAAGCTCACACACTACAAGTCACTAGCAGAAACACACCCACACTCCAAAGCTAACACACTTGCAGTCACACACTACAACTCACTAGCAGAAACACACCCACACTCCAAAGCTCACACACTCGCAGTCACACACTACAACTCACTAGCAGAAACACACCCACACTCCGAAGCTCACACACTACAACTCACTAGCAGAAACACACCCACACTCCAAAGCTCACACACTACAAGTCACTAGCAGAAACAAACCCACACTCCAAAGCTCACACACTACAACTCACTAGCAGAAACACACCCACACTCCGAAGCTCACACACTAAAAGTCACTAGCAGAAACACACCCACACTCCAAAGTTCACACACCACAACTCACTAGCAGAATCACACCCTCACTCCAAAGCTCACACACTACAACTCACTAGCAGAAACACACCCACACTCCAAAGCTCACACACTACAAGTCACTAGCAGAAACACACCCACACTCCAAAGCTCACACACTACATTCACTAGCAGAAACACATCCACACTCCAAAGCTCACACACTACAATTCACTGGCGCAAACACATCCACACTCCAAAGATCACACACTCGCAGTCACACACTACAACTCACTAGCAGAAACACACCCACACTCAAAGCTCACACACTACAAGTCACTAGCAGAAACACACCCACACTCCAAAGCTCACACACTTGCAGTCACACACTACAACTCACTAGCAGAAACAAACCCACACTCCAAAGCTCACACACTACAACTCACTAGCAGAAACAAACCCACACTCCAAAGTTCACACACCACACCTCACTAGCAGAAACACACCCATACTCCAAAGCTCACACACTAGAACTCACTAGCAGAAACACACCCACACTCCAAAGCTCACACACTAAAAGTCACTAGCAGAAACACATCCACACTCCAAAGCTCACACACTACAATTCACTGGCGCAAACACACCCACACTCCAAAGCTCACAAACTCGCAGTCACACACTACAACTCACTAGCAGAAACACACCCACACTCCAAAGTGCACACACTCCAATGCTCACACACTTGCAGTCACACACTACAACTCACTAGCAGAAACACACCCACACTCGAAAGCTCACACTCTCCAAAGCTCACACACTACAACTCACTATCAGAAACACACCCACAGTCCAAATTTCACACACTACAAGTCACTAGCAGAAACACACCCACACTCCAAAGCTCACACACTCGCAGTCACAGGCTACAACTCACTTGCAGAAACACACCCACACTCCAAAGCTCACACACTCGGAGTCAAAGGCTGAACTTGCTAGCAGAAACACACCCACACTCCAAAGCTCACACACTCGCAGTCACAGAGTACAACTCACTAGCGGAAACACACCCACACTCTAAAGCTCACACACTCGCAGTCACACACTACAACTCACTAGCAGAAACACACCCACACTCCAAAGCTCACAGACTACAGCTCACTAGCAGAAACACACTCACACTCCAACACTCACACACGTGCAGTCACACACTACAATGCACTAGCGCAAACACACTCCATAGCTCACACACTCGCAGTCACAGACTACAACTCACTAGCGCAAACACACCCACCCTCCAAAGCTCACACACTCGCATTCACAGACTACAACTCACTAGCGCAAACACACACACTCCAAAGTTCACACACTCGCATTCACAGACTACAACTCACAGCACAAACACACACACTCCAAAGTTCACACACTCGCATTCACAGACTACAACTCACAGCACAAACACACACACTCCAAAGTTCACACACTCGAAGTCACAGGCTACAACTCACTAGCGCAAACACACCCACCCTCCAGAGCACACACACTCGCATTCACAGACTACAACTCACAGCACAAACACACACACTCCATAGCTCACACACTCGCAGTCACAGACTACAACTCACTAGCGCAAACACACCCACCCTCCAAAGCTCACACACTCGCATTCACAGACTACAACTCACAGCACAAACACACACACTCCAAAGTTCACACACTCGAAGTCACAGGCTACAACTCACTAGCAGAAACACACCCACACTCCAAAGCTCACACACTCGCAGTCACAGACTACAACTCACTAGCAGAAACACACCCACATTCCAAAGCTCACACACTCGCAGTCACAGAGGACAACTCACTAGCAGAAACACACCCACACTCCAAAGCTCACACACTTGCAGTCGCACACTACAACTCACTAGCAGAAACACACCCACACTGCAAAGCTCACACACTCGCAGTCACAGACTACAACTCACTAGTAGAAACACACCCACACACCAAAGCTCACACACTCGCAGACACAGGCTACAACTCACTAGCAGAAACACACCCACACTCCAAAGCTCGCACACTCGTAGTCACAGGCTACAACTCACTAGCAGAAACACACCCACACTCCAAAGCTCACACACTCGCAGTCACAGGCTACAACTCACTAGCAGAAACACACCCACATTCCAAAGCTCACACACTCGCAGTCACAGGCTACAACTCACTAGCAGAAACACACCCACATTCCAAAGCTCACGTTCTACAAGTCACTAGCAGAAACACACCCACACTCCAAAGCTCACATTCTACAACTCACTAGCAGAAACACACCCACACTCCAAAGCTCACACACTCGCAGTCACAGGCTACAACTCACTAGCAGAAACACACCCACACTCCAAAGCTCACATTCTACAACTCACTAGCAGAAACACACCCACATTCCAAAGCTCACATTCTACAACTCACTAGCAGAAACACACCCACACTCCAAAGCTCACACACTCGCAGTCACAGGCTACAACTCACTAGCAGAAACACACCCACATTCCAAAGCTCACATTCTACAAGTCACTAGCAGAAACACACCCACACTCCAAAGCTCACACACTCGCAGTCACAGGCTACAACTCACTAGCAGAAACACACCCACATTCCAAAGCTCACATTCTACAAGTCACTAGCAGAAACACACCCACACTCCAAAGCTCACACACTACAAGTCACTAGAAGATACACACCCACATTCCAAAGCTCACATACTACAAGTCACTAGCAGAAACACACCCACACTCCAAAGCTCGCACACTACAAGTCACTAGCAGAAACCTACCTACACTCCAAAGCTCACACACTACAAGTCACTAGCAGAAACACACCCACATTCCAAAGCTCACATACTACAAGTCACTAGCAGAAACACACCCACACTCCAAAGCTCACAGACTACAAGTCATTAGCAGAAACACACCCACACTCCAAAGCTAACACACTTGCAGTCACACACTAAAACTCACTAGCAGAAACACACCCACACTCCAAAGCTCACACACTACAACTCACTAGCAGAAACACACCCACACTCCAAAGCTCACACACTACAAGTCACTAGCAGAAACAAATCCACACTCCAAAGCTCACACACTACAAATCACTAGCAGAAACACACCCACACTTCGAAGCTCACACACTAAAAGTCACTAGCTGAAACACACCCACACTCCAAAGTTCACACACTACAACTCACTAACAGAAACACACCCACATTCCAAAGCTCACACACTACAACTCACTAGCAGAAACACACCCACACTCCAAAGCTCACACACTACACTCACTAGCAGAAACACACCCACACTCCAAAGCTCACACACTACAATTCACTGGCGCAAACACACCCACACTCCAAAACTCACACACTCGCAGTCACACACTACAACTCACTAGCAGAAACACACCCACACTACAAAGCGCACACACTCCAAAGCTCACACACTTGCAGTCACACACTACAACTCACTATCGGAAACACACCCACACTCCAAAGCTCACACAGTATAACTCACTAGCAGAAACACACCAACACCAAATTTTACATACTACAAGCCACTAGCAGAAACACACCCACACTCCAAAGCTCACACACTCGCAGTCACAGGCTACAACTCACTAGCAGAAACACACCAACACTCCAAAGCTCACACACTCGCAGTCACAGGCTACAACTCACTAGCAGAAACACACCCACATTCCAAAGCTCCCATACTACAAGTCACTAGCAGAAACACACCCACACTCCAAAGCTCACACACTACAAGTCACTAGCAGAAACACACCCACACTCCAAAGCTCACATACTACAAGTCACTAGCAGAAACACACCCACACTCCAAAGCTCACATACTACAAGACTCTCGGAGACACACACCTACACTCCAAAGCTCACACACTACAACTCACTAGCAGAAACACACCCACACTCCAAAGCTCACACACTACAAGTCACTAGCAGAAACACACCCACACTCCAAAGCTAACACACTTGCAGTCACACACTACAACTCACTAGCAGAAACACACCCACACTCCAAAGCTCACACACTCGCAGTCACACACTACAACTCACTAGCAGAAACACACCCACACTCCGAAGCTCACACCCTACAACTCACTAGCAGAAACACACCCACACTCCAAAGCTCACACACTATGAGTCACTAGCAGAAACAAACCCATACTCCAAAGCTCACACACTACAAATCACTAGCAGAAACACACCCACACTCCGAAACTCACACACTAAAAGTCACTAGCAGAAACACACCCACACTCCAAAGTTCACACACCACAACTCACTAGCAGAAACACACCCACACTCCAAAGCTCACACACTACAACTCACTAGCAGAAACACACCCACACTCCAAAGCTCACACACTACAAGTCACTAGCAGAAACACACCCACACTCCAAAGCTCACACACTACATTCACTAGCAGAAACACATCCACACTCCAAAGCTCACACACTACAATTCACTGGCGCAAACACATCCACACTCCAAAGATCACACACTCGCAGTCACACACTACAACTCACTAGCAGAAACACACCCACACTCAAAGCTCACACACTACAAGTCACTAGCAAAAACACACCCACACTCCAAAGCTCACACACTTGCAGTCACACACTACAACTCACTAGCAGAAACACACCCACACTCCAAAGCTCACACACTACAACTCACTAGCAGAAACACACCCACTCTCCAAAGCTAACACACTTGTAGTCACACACTACAACTCACTAGCAGAAACACACCCACACTCCAAAGTTCACACACCACAACTCACTAGCAGAAACACACCCACACTCCAAAGCTCACACACTACAACTCACTAGCAGAAACACACCCACACTCCAAAGCTCACACACTACAAGTCACTAGAAGAAACACACCCACACTCCAAAGCTCAACACTACATTCACTAGCAGAAACACATCCACACTCCAAAGCTCACACACTACAATTCACTGGCGCAAACACATCCACACTCCAAAGCTCACACAATCGCAGTCACACACTACAACTCACTAGCAGAAACACACCCACAGTACAAAGCGCACACACTCCAATGCTCACACACTTGCAGTCACACACTACAACTCACTACCAGAAACACACCCACACTCAAAGCTCACACACTACAAGTCACTAGCAGAAACACACCCACACTCCAAAGCTCACACACTTGCAGTCACACACTACAACTCACTAGCAGAAACACACCCACACTCCAAAGCTCACACACTCCAAAGCTCACACACTACAACTCACTAGCAGAAACACACCCACACTCCAAAGTTCACACACCACAACTCACTAGCAGAAACACACCCACACTCCAAAGCTCACACACTACAACTCACTAGCAGAAACACACCCACACTCCAAAGCTCACACACTACAACTCACTAGCAGAAACACATCCACACTCCAAAGCTCACACACTACAACTCACTAGCAGAAATAAACCCACACTCCAAAGGTCACACACTACAACTCACTAGCAGAAACATACCCACACTCCAAAGCTCACACACTACAATTCACTGGCGCAAACACACCCACACTCCGAAGCTCACACACTCGCAGTCACACACTAGAACTGACTAGCAGAAACACACCCACACTCCAAAGCGCACACACTCCAAAGCTCACACACTTGCAGTCACACACTACAACTCACTAGCAGAAACACACCCACACTCGAAAGCTCACACACTACAACTCACTAGCAGAAACGCACCCACACTCCAAAGTCACATACTACAAGTCACTAGCAGAAACACACCCACACTCCAAAGCTCACATACTATAAGACACTAGCAGAAACGTACCCACACTCCATATCTCTCACACCACAAGTCACTTGCAGAAACACACCCACACTCCAAAGCTAACACACTTTTTGTCACACACTACAACTCACTAGCAGAAACACACCCACACTCCAAAGCTGACACACTCGCAGTCACACACTACAACTCTCTAGCAGAAACACACCCACACTCCAAAGCACACACACTACAACTCACTAGCAGAAACACACCCACACTCCAAAGCTCACACACTACAAGTCACTAGCAGTAACACACCCACACTCCAAAGCTAACACACTACAAGTCACTAGCAGAAACACACCCACACTCGAAAGCTCACACACTAAATGTCACTAGCAGAAACACACCCACATTCCAAAGCTCACATACTACAAGTCACTAGCAGAAACACACCCACACTCCAAAGCTCACACACTACAAGTCACTAGAAGATACACACCCACATTCCAAAGCTCACATACAACAAGTCACTAGCAGAAACACACCCACACTCCAAAGCTCACACACTACAAGTCACTAGCATAAACACACCTACATTCCAAAGCTCACACACTACAAGTCACTAGCAGAAACACACCCACATTCCAAAGCTCACATACTACAAGTCACTAGCAGAAACACACCCACACTCCAAAGCTCACACACTACAAGTCACTAGCAGAAACACACCCACACTCCAAAGCTAACACACTTGCAGTCACACACTACAGCTCACTAGCAGAAACACCCACACTCCAAAGCTCACACACTACAACTCACTAGCAGAAACACACCCACACTCCAAAGCTCACACACTACAAGTCACTAGCAGAAACAAACCCACACTCCAAAGCTCACACACTACAAATCACTAGCAGAAACACACCCACACTCCGAAGCTCACACACTAAAAGTCACTAGCTGAAACACACCCACACTCCAAAGTTCACACACTACAACTCACTAACAGAAACACACCCACACTCTAAAGCTCACACACTACAACTCACTAGCAGAAACACACCCACACTCCAAAGCTCACACACTACACTCACTAGCAGAAACACATCCACACTCCAAAGCTCACACACTACAATTCACTGGCGCAAACACACCCACACTCCAAAGCTCACACACTCGCAGTCACACACTACAACTCACTAGCAGAAACACACCCACACTACAAAGCGCACACACTCCAAAGCTCACACACTTGCAGTCACACACTACAACTCACTATCAGAAACACACCCACACTCCAAAGCTCACACAGTATAACTCACTAGCAGAAACACAGCAACACTCCAAATTTTACATACTACAAGCCACTAGCAGAAACACACCCACACTCCAAAGCTCACACACTCGCAGTCACAGGCTACAACTCACTAGCAGAAACACACCAACACTCCAAAGCTCACACACTCGCAGTCACAGGCTACAACTCACTAGCAGAAACACACCCACATTCCAAAGCTCACATACTACAAGTCACTAGCAGAAACACACCCACACTCCAAAGCTCACACACTACAAGTCACTAGCAGAAACACACCCACATTCCAAAGCTCACATACTACAAGTCACTAGCAAAAACACACCCACACTCCAAAGCTCACATACTACAAGTCACTAGCAGAAACACACCCACATTCCAAAGCTCACATACTACAAGTCACTAGCAGAAACACACCTACACTCCAAAGCTCACATACTACAAGTCACTAGCAGAAACACACCTACACTCCAAAGCTCACATACTACAAGTCACTAGCAGAAACACACCCACATTCCAAAGCTCACATACTACAAGTCACTAGCAGAAACACACCTACACTCCAAAGCTCACACACTACAACTCACTAGCAGAAACACACCCACACTCCAAAGCTCACACACTACAAGTCACTAGCAGAAACACACCCACACTCCAAAGCTAACACACTTGCAGTCACACACTACAACTCACTAGCAGAAACACACCCACACTCCAAAGCTCACACACTCGCAGTCACACACTACAACTCACTAGCAGAAACACACCCACACTCCGAAGCTCACACACTACAACTCACTAGCAGAAACACACCCACACTCCAAAGCTCACACACTACAAGTCACTAGCAGAAACAAACCCACACTCCAAAGCTCACACACTACAACTCACTAGCAGAAACACACCCACACTCCGAAGCTCACACACTAAAAGTCACTAGCAGAAACACACCCACACTCCAAAGTTCACACACCACAAGTCACTAGCAGAATCACACCCTCACTCCAAAGCTCACACACTACAACTCACTAGCAGAAACACACCCACACTCCAAAGCTCACACACTACAAGTCACTAGCAGAAACACACCCACACTCCAAAGCTCACACACTACATTCACTAGCAGAAACACATCCACACTCCAAAGCTCACACACTACAATTCACTGGCGCAAACACATCCACACTCCAAAGATCACACACTCGCAGTCACACACTACAACTCACTAGCAGAAACACACCCACACTCAAAGCTCACACACTACAAGTCACTAGCAGAAACACACCCACACTCCAAAGCTCACACACTTGCAGTCACACACCACAACTCACTAGCAGAAACAAACCCACACTCCAAAGCTCACACACTACAACTCACTAGCAGAAACAAACCCACACTCCAAAGTTCAGACACCACACCTCACTAGCAGAAACACACCCATACTCCAAAGCTCACACACTAGAACTCACTAGCAGAAACACACCCACACTCCAAAGCTCACACACTAAAAGTCACTAGCAGAAACACATCCACACTCCAAAGCTCACACACTACAATTCACTGGCGCAAACACACCCACACTCCAAAGCTCACAAACTCGCAGTCACACACTACAACTCACTAGCAGAAACACACCCACACTCCAAAGTGCACACACTCCAATGCTCACACACTTGCAGTCACACACTACAACTCACTAGCAGAAACACACCCACACTCGAAAGCTCACACTCTCCAAAGCTCACACACTACAACTCACTATCAGAAACACACCCACAGTCCAAATTTCACACACTACAAGTCACTAGCAGAAACACACCCACACTCCAAAGCTCACACACTCGCAGTCACAGGCTACAACTCACTTGCAGAAACACACCCACACTCCAAAGCTCACACACTCGGAGTCAAAGGCTGAACTTGCTAGCAGAAACACACCCACACTCCAAAGCTCACACACTCGCAGTCACAGAGTACAACTCACTAGCGGAAACACACCCACACTCTAAAGCTCACACACTCGCAGTCACACACTACAACTCACTAGCAGAAACACACCCACACTCCAAAGCTCACAGACTACAGCTCACTAGCAGAAACACACTCACACTCCAACACTCACACACGTGCAGTCACACACTACAATGCACTAGCGCAAACACACTCCATAGCTCACACACTCGCAATCACAGACTACAACTCACTAGCGCAAACACACCCACCCTCCAAAGCTCACACACTCGCATTCACAGACTACAACTCACTAGCGCAAACACACACACTCCAAAGTTCACACACTCGCATTCACAGACTACAACTCACAGCACAAACACACACACTCCAAAGTTCACACACTCGCATTCACAGACTACAACTCACAGCACAAACACACACACTCCAAAGTTCACACACTCGAAGTCACAGGCTACAACTCACTAGCGCAAACACACCCACCCTCCAAAGCTCACACACTCGCATTCACAGACTACAACTCACAGCACAAACACACACACTCCATAGCTCACACACTCGCAGTCACAGACTACAACTCACTAGCGCAAACACACCCACCCTCCAAAGCTCACACACTCGCATTCACAGACTACAACTCACAGCACAAACACACACACTCCAAAGTTCACACACTCGAAGTCACAGGCTACAACTCACTAGCAGAAACACACCCACACTCCAAAGCTCACACACTCGCAGTCACAGACTACAACTCACTAGCAGAAACACACCCACATTCCAAAGCTCACACACTCGCAGTCACAGAGGACAACTCACTAGCAGAAACACACCCACACTCCAAAGCTCACACACTTGCAGTCGCACACTACAACTCACTAGCAGAAACACACCCACACTGCAAAGCTCACACACTCGCAGTCACAGACTACAACTCACTAGTAGAAACACACCCACACACCAAAGCTCACACACTCGCAGACACAGGCTACAACTCACTAGCAGAAACACACCCACACTCCAAAGCTCGCACACTCGTAGTCACAGGCTACAACTCACTAGCAGAAACACACCCACACTCCAAAGCTCACACACTCGCAGTCACAGGCTACAACTCACTAGCAGAAACACACCCACATTCCAAAGCTCACACACTCGCAGTCACAGGCTACAACTCACTAGCAGAAACACACCCACATTCCAAAGCTCACATTCTACAAGTCACTAGCAGAAACACACCCACACTCCAAAGCTCACATTCTACAACTCACTAGCAGAAACACACCCACACTCCAAAGCTCACACACTCGCAGTCACAGGCTACAACTCACTAGCAGAAACACACCCACACTCCAAAGCTCACATTCTACAACTCACTAGCAGAAACACACCGACATTCCAAAGCTCACATTCTACAACTCACTAGCAGAAACACACCCACACTCCAAAGCTCACACACTCGCAGTCACAGGCTACAACTCACTAGCAGAAACACACCCACATTCCAAAGCTCACATTCTACAAGTCACTAGCAGAAACACACCCACACTCCAAAGCTCACACACTCGCAGTCACAGGCTACAACTCACTAGCAGAAACACACCCACATTCCAAAGCTCACATTCTACAAGTCACTAGCAGAAACACACCCACACTCCAAAGCTCACACACTACAAGTCACTAGAAGATACACACCCACATTCCAAAGCTCACATACTACAAGTCACTAGCAGAAACACACCCACACTCCAAAGCTCGCACACTACAAGTCACTAGCAGAAACCTACCTACACTCCAAAGCTCACACACTACAAGTCACTAGCAGAAACACACCCACATTCCAAAGCTCACATACTACAAGTCACTAGCAGAAACACACCCACACTCCACAGCTCACAGACTACAAGTCATTAGCAGAAACACACCCACACTCCAAAGCTAACACACTTGCAGTCACACACTACAACTCACTAGCAGAAACACACCCACACTCCAAAGCTCACACACTACAACTCACTAGCAGAAACACACCCACACTCCAAAGCTCACACACTACAAGTCACTAGCAGAAACAAATCCACACTCCAAAGCTCACACACTACAAATCACTAGGAGAAACACACCCACACTTCGAAGCTCACACACTAAAAGTCACTAGCAGAAACACACCCACATTCCAAAGCTCACACACTACAACTCACTAGCAGAAACACACCCACACTCCAAAGCTCACACACTACACTCACTAGCAGAAACACACCCACACTCCAAAGCTCACACACTACAATTCACTGGCGCAAACACACCCACACTCCAAAGCTCACACACTCGCAGTCACACACTACAACTCACTAGCAGAAACACACCCACACTACAAAGCGCACACACTCCAAAGCTCACACACTTGCAGTCACACACTACAACTCACTATCAGAAACACACCCACACTCCAAAGCTCACACAGTATAACTCACTAGCAGAAACACACCAACACCAAATTTTACATACTACAAGCCACTAGCAGAAACACACCCACACTCCAAAGCTCACACACTCGCAGTCACAGGCTACAACTCACTAGCAGAAACACACCAACACTCCAAAGCTCACACACTCGCAGTCACAGGCTACAACTCACTAGCAGAAACACACCCACATTCCAAAGCTCCCATACTACAAGTCACTAGCAGAAACACACCCACACTCCAAAGCTCACACACTACAAGTCACTAGCAGAAACACACCCACACTCCAAAGCTCACATACTACAAGTCACTAGCAGAAACACACCCACACTCCAAAGCTCACATACTACAAGACTCTCGGAGACACACACCTACACTCCAAAGCTCACACACTACAACTCACTAGCAGAAACACACCCACACTCCAAAGCTCACACACTACAAGTCACTAGCAGAAACACACCCACACTCCAAAGCTAACACACTTGCAGTCACACACTACAACTCACTAGCAGAAACACACCCACACTCCAAAGCTCACACACTCGCAGTCACACACTACAACTCACTAGCAGAAACACACCCACACTCCGAAGCTCACACACTACAACTCACTAGCAGAAACACACCCACACTGCAAAGCTCACACACTCGCAGTCACAGACTACAACTCACTAGTAGAAACACACCCACACACCAAAGCTCACACACTCGCAGACACAGGCTACAACTCACTAGCAGAAACACACCCACACTCCAAAGCTCGCACACTCGTAGTCACAGGCTACAACTCACTAGCAGAAACACACCCACACTCCAAAGCTCACACACTCGCAGTCACAGGCTACAACTCACTAGCAGAAACACACCCACATTCCAAAGCTCACACACTCGCAGTCACAGGCTACAACTCACTAGCAGAAACACACCCACATTCCAAAGCTCACGTTCTACAAGTCACTAGCAGAAACACACCCACACTCCAAAGCTCACATTCTACAACTCACTAGCAGAAACACACCCACACTCCAAAGCTCACACACTCGCAGTCACAGGCTACAACTCACTAGCAGAAACACACCCACACTCCAAAGCTCACATTCTACAACTCACTAGCAGAAACACACCCACATTCCAAAGCTCACATTCTACAACTCACTAGCAGAAACACACCCACACTCCAAAGCTCACACACTCGCAGTCACAGGCTACAACTCACTAGCAGAAACACACCCACATTCCAAAGCTCACATTCTACAAGTCACTAGCAGAAACACACCCACACTCCAAAGCTCACACACTCGCAGTCACAGGCTACAACTCACTAGCAGAAACACACCCACATTCCAAAGCTCACATTCTACAAGTCACTAGCAGAAACACACCCACACTCCAAAGCTCACACACTACAAGTCACTAGAAGATACACACCCACATTCCAAAGCTCACATACTACAAGTCACTAGCAGAAACACACCCACACTCCAAAGCTCGCACACTACAAGTCACTAGCAGAAACCTACCTACACTCCAAAGCTCACACACTACAAGTCACTAGCAGAAACACACCCACATTCCAAAGCTCACATACTACAAGTCACTAGCAGAAACACACCCACACTCCAAAGCTCACAGACTACAAGTCATTAGCAGAAACACACCCACACTCCAAAGCTAACACACTTGCAGTCACACACTACAACTCACTAGCAGAAACACACCCACACTCCAAAGCTCACACACTACAACTCACTAGCAGAAACACACCCACACTCCAAAGCTCACACACTACAAGTCACTAGCAGAAACAAATCCACACTCCAAAGCTCACACACTACAAATCACTAGCAGAAACACACCCACACTTCGAAGCTCACACACTAAAAGTCACTAGCTGAAACACACCCACACTCCAAAGTTCACACACTACAACTCACTAACAGAAACACACCCACATTCCAAAGCTCACACACTACAACTCACTAGCAGAAACACACCCACACTCCAAAGCTCACACACTACACTCACTAGCAGAAACACACCCACACTCCAAAGCTCACACACTACAATTCACTGGCGCAAACACACCCACACTCCAAAACTCACACACTCGCAGTCACACACTACAACTCACTAGCAGAAACACACCCACACTACAAAGCGCACACACTCCAAAGCTCACACACTTGCAGTCACACACTACAACTCACTATCGGAAACACACCCACACTCCAAAGCTCACACAGTATAACTCACTAGCAGAAACACACCAACACCAAATTTTACATACTACAAGCCACTAGCAGAAACACACCCACACTCCAAAGCTCACACACTCGCAGTCACAGGCTACAACTCACTAGCAGAAACACACCAACACTCCAAAGCTCACACACTCGCAGTCACAGGCTACAACTCACTAGCAGAAACACACCCACATTCCAAAGCTCCCATACTACAAGTCACTAGCAGAAACACACCCACACTCCAAAGGTCACACACTACAAGTCACTAGCAGAAACACACCCACACTCCAAAGCTCACATACTACAAGTCACTAGCAGAAACACACCCACACTCCAAAGCTCACATACTACAAGACTCTCGGAGACACACACCTACACTCCAAAGCTCACACACTACAACTCACTAGCAGAAACACACCCACACTCCAAAGCTCACACACTACAAGTCACTAGCAGAAACACACCCACACTCCAAAGCTAACACACTTGCAGTCACACACTACAACTCACTAGCAGAAACACACCCACACTCCAAAGCTCACACACTCGCAGTCACACACTACAACTCACTAGCAGAAACACACCCACACTCCGAAGCTCACACCCTACAACTCACTAGCAGAAACACACCCACACTCCAAAGCTCACACACTATGAGTCACTAGCAGAAACAAACCCATACTCCAAAGCTCACACACTACAAATCACTAGCAGAAACACACCCACACTCCGAAACTCACACACTAAAAGTCACTAGCAGAAACACACCCACACTCCAAAGTTCACACACCACAACTCACTAGCAGAAACACACCCACACTCCAAAGCTCACACACTACAACTCACTAGCAGAAACACACCCACACTCCAAAGCTCACACACTACAAGTCACTAGCAGAAACACACCCACACTCCAAAGCTCACACACTACATTCACTAGCAGAAACACATCCACACTCCAAAGCTCACACACTACAATTCACTGGCGCAAACACATCCACACTCCAAAGATCACACACTCGCAGTCACACACTACAACTCACTAGCAGAAACACACCCACACTCAAAGCTCACACACTACAAGTCACTAGCAAAAACACACCCACACTCCAAAGTTCACACACCACAACTCACTAGCAGAAACACACCCACACTCCAAAGCTCACACACTACAACTCACTAGCAGAAACACATCCACACTCCAAAGCTCACACACTACAATTCACTGGCGCAAACACATCCACACTCCAAAGATCACACACTCGCAGTCACACACTACAACTCACTAGCAGAAACACACCCACACTCCAAAGCTCACACACTACAACTCACTAGCAGAAACACACCCACTCTCCAAAGCTAACACACTTGTAGTCACACACTACAACTCACTAGCAGAAACACACCCACACTCCAAAGTTCACACACCACAACTCACTAGCAGAAACACACCCACACTCCAAAGCTCACACACTACAACTCACTAGCAGAAACACACCCACACTCCAAAGCTCACACACTACAAGTCACTAGAAGAAACACACCCACACTCCAAAGCTCAACACTACATTCACTAGCAGAAACACATCCACACTCCAAAGCTCACACACTACAATTCACTGGCGCAAACACATCCACACTCCAAAGCTCACACAATCGCAGTCACACACTACAACTCACTAGCAGAAACACACCCACAGTACAAAGCGCACACACTCCAATGCTCACACACTTGCAGTCACACACTACAACTCACTACCAGAAACACACCCACACTCAAAGCTCACACACTACAAGTCACTAGCAGAAACACACCCACACTCCAAAGCTCACACACTTGCAGTCACACACTACAACTCACTAGCAGAAACACACCCACACTCCAAAGCTCACACACTCCAAAGCTCACACACTACAACTCACTAGCAGAAACACACCCACACTCCAAAGTTCACACACCACAACTCACTAGCAGAAACACACCCACACTCCAAAGCTCACACACTACAACTCACTAGCAGAAACACACCCACACTCCAAAGCTCACACACTACAACTCACTAGCAGAAACACATCCACACTCCAAAGCTCACACACTACAACTCACTAGCAGAAATAAACCCACACTCCAAAGGTCACACACTACAACTCACTAGCAGAAACATACCCACACTCCAAAGCTCACACACTACAATTCACTGGCGCAAACACACCCACACTCCGAAGCTCACACACTCGCAGTCACACACTAGAACTGACTAGCAGAAACACACCCACACTCCAAAGCGCACACACTCCAAAGCTCACACACTTGCAGTCACACACTACAACTCACTAGCAGAAACACACCCACACTCGAAAGCTCACACACTACAACTCACTAGCAGAAACGCACCCACACTCCAAAGTCACATACTACAAGTCACTAGCAGAAACACACCCACACTCCAAAGCTCACATACTATAAGACACTAGCAGAAACGTACCCACACTCCATATCTCTCACACCACAGGTCACTTGCAGAAACACACCCACACTCCAAAGCTAACACACTTTTTGTCACACACTACAACTCACTAGCAGAAACACACCCACACTCCAAAGCTGACACACTCGCAGTCACACACTACAACTCTCTAGCAGAAACACACCCACACTCCAAAGCACACACACTACAACTCACTAGCAGAAACACACCCACACTCCAAAGCTCACACACTACAAGTCACTAGCAGTAACACACCCACACTCCAAAGCTAACACACTACAAGTCACTAGCAGAAACACACCCACACTCGAAAGCTCACACACTAAATGTCACTAGCAGAAACACACCCACATTCCAAAGCTCACATACTACAAGTCACTAGCAGAAACACACCCACACTCCAAAGCTCACACACTACAAGTCACTAGAAGATACACACCCACATTCCAAAGCTCACATACAACAAGTCACTAGCAGAAACACACCCACACTCCAAAGCTCACACACTACAAGTCACTAGCATAAACACACCTACATTCCAAAGCTCACACACTACAAGTCACTAGCAGAAACACACCCACATTCCAAAGCTCACATACTACAAGTCACTAGCAGAAACACACCCACACTCCAAAGCTCACACACTACAAGTCACTAGCAGAAACACACCCACACTCCAAAGCTAACACACTTGCAGTCACACACTACAGCTCACTAGCAGAAACACCCACACTCCAAAGCTCACACACTACAACTCACTAGCAGAAACACACCCACACTCCAAAGCTCACACACTACAAGTCACTAGCAGAAACAAACCCACACTCCAAAGCTCACACACTACAAATCACTAGCAGAAACACACCCACACTCCGAAGCTCACACACTAAAAGTCACTAGCTGAAACACACCCACACTCCAAAGTTCACACACTACAACTCACTAACAGAAACACACCCACACTCTAAAGCTCACACACTACAACTCACTAGCAGAAACACACCCACACTCCAAAGCTCACACACTACACTCACTAGCAGAAACACATCCACACTCCAAAGCTCACACACTACAATTCACTGGCGCAAACACACCCACACTCCAAAGCTCACACACTCGCAGTCACACACTACAACTCACTAGCAGAAACACACCCACACTACAAAGCGCACACACTCCAAAGCTCACACACTTGCAGTCACACACTACAACTCACTATCAGAAACACACCCACACTCCAAAGCTCACACAGTATAACTCACTAGCAGAAACACAGCAACACTCCAAATTTTACATACTACAAGCCACTAGCAGAAACACACCCACACTCCAAAGCTCACACACTCGCAGTCACAGGCTACAACTCACTAGCAGAAACACACCAACACTCCAAAGCTCACACACTCGCAGTCACAGGCTACAACTCACTAGCAGAAACACACCCACATTCCAAAGCTCACATACTACAAGTCACTAGCAGAAACACACCCACACTCCAAAGCTCACACACTACAAGTCACTAGCAGAAACACACCCACATTCCAAAGCTCACATACTACAAGTCACTAGCAAAAACACACCCACACTCCAAAGCTCACATACTACAAGTCACTAGCAGAAACACACCCACATTCCAAAGCTCACATACTACAAGTCACTAGCAGAAACACACCTACACTCCAAAGCTCACATACTACAAGTCACTAGCAGAAACACACCTACACTCCAAAGCTCACATACTACAAGTCACTAGCAGAAACACACCCACATTCCAAAGCTCACATACTACAAGTCACTAGCAGAAACACACCTACACTCCAAAGCTCACACACTACAACTCACTAGCAGAAACACACCCACACTCCAAAGCTCACACACTACAAGTCACTAGCAGAAACACACCCACACTCCAAAGCTAACACACTTGCAGTCACACACTACAACTCACTAGCAGAAACACACCCACACTCCAAAGCTCACACACTCGCAGTCACACACTACAACTCACTAGCAGAAACACACCCACACTCCGAAGCTCACACACTACAACTCACTAGCAGAAACACACCCACACTCCAAAGCTCACACACTACAAGTCACTAGCAGAAACAAACCCACACTCCAAAGCTCACACACTACAACTCACTAGCAGAAACACACCCACACTCCGAAGCTCACACACTAAAAGTCACTAGCAGAAACACACCCACACTCCAAAGTTCACACACCACAAGTCACTAGCAGAATCACACCCTCACTCCAAAGCTCACACACTACAACTCACTAGCAGAAACACACCCACACTCCAAAGCTCACACACTACAAGTCACTAGCAGAAACACACCCACACTCCAAAGCTCACACACTACATTCACTAGCAGAAACACATCCACACTCCAAAGCTCACACACTACAATTCACTGGCGCAAACACATCCACACTCCAAAGATCACACACTCGCAGTCACACACTACAACTCACTAGCAGAAACACACCCACACTCAAAGCTCACACACTACAAGTCACTAGCAGAAACACACCCACACTCCAAAGCTCACACACTTGCAGTCACACACCACAACTCACTAGCAGAAACAAACCCACACTCCAAAGCTCACACACTACAACTCACTAGCAGAAACAAACCCACACTCCAAAGTTCAGACACCACACCTCACTAGCAGAAACACACCCATACTCCAAAGCTCACACACTAGAACTCACTAGCAGAAACACACCCACACTCCAAAGCTCACACACTAAAAGTCACTAGCAGAAACACATCCACACTCCAAAGCTCACACACTACAATTCACTGGCGCAAACACACCCACACTCCAAAGCTCACAAACTCGCAGTCACACACTACAACTCACTAGCAGAAACACACCCACACTCCAAAGTGCACACACTCCAATGCTCACACACTTGCAGTCACACACTACAACTCACTAGCAGAAACACACCCACACTCGAAAGCTCACACTCTCCAAAGCTCACACACTACAACTCACTATCAGAAACACACCCACAGTCCAAATTTCACACACTACAAGTCACTAGCAGAAACACACCCACACTCCAAAGCTCACACACTCGCAGTCACAGGCTACAACTCACTTGCAGAAACACACCCACACTCCAAAGCTCACACACTCGGAGTCAAAGGCTGAACTTGCTAGCAGAAACACACCCACACTCCAAAGCTCACACACTCGCAGTCACAGAGTACAACTCACTAGCGGAAACACACCCACACTCTAAAGCTCACACACTCGCAGTCACACACTACAACTCACTAGCAGAAACACACCCACACTCCAAAGCTCACAGACTACAGCTCACTAGCAGAAACACACTCACACTCCAACACTCACACACGTGCAGTCACACACTACAATGCACTAGCGCAAACACACTCCATAGCTCACACACTCGCAATCACAGACTACAACTCACTAGCGCAAACACACCCACCCTCCAAAGCTCACACACTCGCATTCACAGACTACAACTCACTAGCGCAAACACACACACTCCAAAGTTCACACACTCGCATTCACAGACTACAACTCACAGCACAAACACACACACTCCAAAGTTCACACACTCGCATTCACAGACTACAACTCACAGCACAAACACACACACTCCAAAGTTCACACACTCGAAGTCACAGGCTACAACTCACTAGCGCAAACACACCCACCCTCCAAAGCTCACACACTCGCATTCACAGACTACAACTCACAGCACAAACACACACACTCCATAGCTCACACACTCGCAGTCACAGACTACAACTCACTAGCGCAAACACACCCACCCTCCAAAGCTCACACACTCGCATTCACAGACTACAACTCACAGCACAAACACACACACTCCAAAGTTCACACACTCGAAGTCACAGGCTACAACTCACTAGCAGAAACACACCCACACTCCAAAGCTCACACACTCGCAGTCACAGACTACAACTCACTAGCAGAAACACACCCACATTCCAAAGCTCACACACTCGCAGTCACAGAGGACAACTCACTAGCAGAAACACACCCACACTCCAAAGCTCACACACTTGCAGTCGCACACTACAACTCACTAGCAGAAACACACCCACACTGCAAAGCTCACACACTCGCAGTCACAGACTACAACTCACTAGTAGAAACACACCCACACACCAAAGCTCACACACTCGCAGACACAGGCTACAACTCACTAGCAGAAACACACCCACACTCCAAAGCTCGCACACTCGTAGTCACAGGCTACAACTCACTAGCAGAAACACACCCACACTCCAAAGCTCACACACTCGCAGTCACAGGCTACAACTCACTAGCAGAAACACACCCACATTCCAAAGCTCACACACTCGCAGTCACAGGCTACAACTCACTAGCAGAAACACACCCACATTCCAAAGCTCACATTCTACAAGTCACTAGCAGAAACACACCCACACTCCAAAGCTCACATTCTACAACTCACTAGCAGAAACACACCCACACTCCAAAGCTCACACACTCGCAGTCACAGGCTACAACTCACTAGCAGAAACACACCCACACTCCAAAGCTCACATTCTACAACTCACTAGCAGAAACACACCGACATTCCAAAGCTCACATTCTACAACTCACTAGCAGAAACACACCCACACTCCAAAGCTCACACACTCGCAGTCACAGGCTACAACTCACTAGCAGAAACACACCCACATTCCAAAGCTCACATTCTACAAGTCACTAGCAGAAACACACCCACACTCCAAAGCTCACACACTCGCAGTCACAGGCTACAACTCACTAGCAGAAACACACCCACATTCCAAAGCTCACATTCTACAAGTCACTAGCAGAAACACACCCACACTCCAAAGCTCACACACTACAAGTCACTAGAAGATACACACCCACATTCCAAAGCTCACATACTACAAGTCACTAGCAGAAACACACCCACACTCCAAAGCTCGCACACTACAAGTCACTAGCAGAAACCTACCTACACTCCAAAGCTCACACACTACAAGTCACTAGCAGAAACACACCCACATTCCAAAGCTCACATACTACAAGTCACTAGCAGAAACACACCCACACTCCACAGCTCACAGACTACAAGTCATTAGCAGAAACACACCCACACTCCAAAGCTAACACACTTGCAGTCACACACTACAACTCACTAGCAGAAACACACCCACACTCCAAAGCTCACACACTACAACTCACTAGCAGAAACACACCCACACTCCAAAGCTCACACACTACAAGTCACTAGCAGAAACAAATCCACACTCCAAAGCTCACACACTACAAATCACTAGGAGAAACACACCCACACTTCGAAGCTCACACACTAAAAGTCACTAGCAGAAACACACCCACATTCCAAAGCTCACACACTACAACTCACTAGCAGAAACACACCCACACTCCAAAGCTCACACACTACACTCACTAGCAGAAACACACCCACACTCCAAAGCTCACACACTACAATTCACTGGCGCAAACACACCCACACTCCAAAGCTCACACACTCGCAGTCACACACTACAACTCACTAGCAGAAACACACCCACACTACAAAGCGCACACACTCCAAAGCTCACACACTTGCAGTCACACACTACAACTCACTATCAGAAACACACCCACACTCCAAAGCTCACACAGTATAACTCACTAGCAGAAACACACCAACACCAAATTTTACATACTACAAGCCACTAGCAGAAACACACCCACACTCCAAAGCTCACACACTCGCAGTCACAGGCTACAACTCACTAGCAGAAACACACCAACACTCCAAAGCTCACACACTCGCAGTCACAGGCTACAACTCACTAGCAGAAACACACCCACATTCCAAAGCTCCCATACTACAAGTCACTAGCAGAAACACACCCACACTCCAAAGCTCACACACTACAAGTCACTAGCAGAAACACACCCACACTCCAAAGCTCACATACTACAAGTCACTAGCAGAAACACACCCACACTCCAAAGCTCACATACTACAAGACTCTCGGAGACACACACCTACACTCCAAAGCTCACACACTACAACTCACTAGCAGAAACACACCCACACTCCAAAGCTCACACACTACAAGTCACTAGCAGAAACACACCCACACTCCAAAGCTAACACACTTGCAGTCACACACTACAACTCACTAGCAGAAACACACCCACACTCCAAAGCTCACACACTCGCAGTCACACACTACAACTCACTAGCAGAAACACACCCACACTCCGAAGCTCACACACTACAACTCACTAGCAGAAACACACCCACACTCCAAAGTTCACACACCACAACTCACTAGCAGAAACACACCCACACTCCAAAGCTCACACACTACAACTCACTAGCAGAAACACACCCACACTCCAAAGCTCACACACTACAAGTCACTAGCAGAAACACACCCACACTCCAAAGCTCACACACTACATTCACTAGCAGAAACACATCCACACTCCAAAGCTCACACACTACAATTCACTGGCGCAAACACATCCACACTCCAAAGATCACACACTCGCAGTCACACACTACAACTCACTAGCAGAAACACACCCACACTCAAAGCTCACACACTACAAGTCACTAGCAGAAACACACCCACACTCCAAAGCTCACACACTTGCAGTCACACACTACAACTCACTAGCAGAAACACACCCACACTCCAAAGCTCACACACTACAACTCACTAGCAGAAACACACCCATACTCCAAAGCTCACACACTACAACTCACTAGCAGAAACACACCCACACTCCAAAGCTCACACACTACAACTCACTAGCAGAAACACATCCACACTCCAAAGCTCACACACTACAATTCACTGGCGCAAACACACCCACACTCCAAAGCTCACAAACTCGCAGTCACACACTACAACTCACTAGCAGAAACACACCCACACTCCAAAGTGCACACACTCCAATGCTCACACACTTGCAGTCACACACTACAACTCACTAGCAGAAACACACCCACACTCCAAAGCTCACACTCTCCAAAGCTCACACACTACAACTCACTAGCAGAAACACAACCACACTCCAAATTTCACACACTACAAGTCACTAGCAGAAACACACCCACACTCCAAAGCTCACACACTCGCAGTCACAGGCTACAACTCACTTGCAGAAACACACCCACACTCCAAAGCTCACACACTACATCGCACTACCGCAAACGCACCCACACTCCAAAGCTCACACACTCGCAGTCAAAGGCTGAACTTGCTAGCAGAAACACACCCACACTCCAAAGCTCACACACTCGCAGTCACAGAGTACAACTCACTAGCGGAAACACACCCACACTCTAAAGCTCACACACTCTTAGTCACACACTACAACTCACTAGCAGAAACACACCCACACTCCAAAGCTCACAGACTACAGCTCACTAGCAGAAACACACTCACACTCCAACGCTCACACACGTGCAGTCACACACTACAATGCACTAGCGCAAACACACTCCATAGCTCACACACTCGCAGTCACAGACTACAAC
This sequence comes from Deroplatys truncata, assembly GCA_030765065.1. Classification (NCBI taxonomy): domain Eukaryota; kingdom Metazoa; phylum Arthropoda; class Insecta; order Mantodea; family Mantidae; genus Deroplatys; species Deroplatys truncata. The sequence goes on along the minus strand of CM060987.1, from coordinate 1,610,006 downwards.
TCACTAGCGCAAACACACCCACCCTCCAAAGCTCACACACTCGCATTCACAGACTACAACTCACAGCACAAACACACACACTCCAAAGTTCACACACTCGAAGTCACAGGCTACAACTCACTAGCAGAAACACACCCACATTCCAAAGCTCACACACTCGCAGTCACAGAGGACAACTCACTAGCAGAAACACACCCACACTGCAAAGCTCACACACTCGCAGTCATAGAATACAACTCACTAGTAGAAACACACCCACACACCAAAGCTCACACACTCGCAGACACAGGCTACAACTCACTAGCAGAAACACACCCACACTCCAAAGCTCGCACACTCGCAGTCCCAGGCTACAACTCACTAGCAGAAACACACCCACACTCGAAAGCTCACACACTCGCAGTCACAGGCTACAACTCACTAGCAGAAACACACCAACACTCCAAAGCTCACACACTCGCAGTCACAGGCTACAACTCACTAGCAGAAACACACCCACATTCCAAAGCTCACATACAACAAGTCACTAGCAGAAACACACCCACACTCCAAAGCTCACACACTACAAGTCACTAGAAGATACACACCCACATTCCAAAGCTCACATACTACAAGTCACTAGCAGAAACACACCCACACTCCGAAGCTCACACACTACAAGTCACTAGCAGAAACACACCTACACTCCAAAGCTCACACACTACAAGTCACTAGCAGAAACACACCCACATTCCAAAGCTCACATACTACAAGTCACTAGCAGAAACACACCCACACTCCAAAGCTCACACACTACAAGTCACTAGCAGAAACACACCCACACTCCAAAGCTAACACACTTGCAGTCACACACTACAACTCACTAGCAGAAACACACCCACACTCCAAAGCTCACACACTACAACTCACTAGCAGAAACACACCCACACTCCAAAGCTCACACACTACAAGTCACTAGCAGAAACAAACCCATACTCCAAAGCTCACACACTACAAATCACTAGCAGAAACACACCCACACTCCGAAGCTCACACACTAAAAGTCACTAGCTGAAACACACCCACACTCCAAAGTTCACACACTACAACTCACTAACAGAAACACACTCACACTCTAAAGCTTACACACTACAACACACTAGCAGAAACACACCCACACTCCAAAGCTCACACACTACAACTCACTAGCAGAAACACACCCACACTCCAAAGCTCACACACTACACTCACTAGCAGAAACACATCCACACTCCAAAGTTCACACACTACAATTCACTGGCGTAAACACACCCACACTCCAAAGCTCACACACTCGCAGTCACACACTACAACTCACTAGCAGAAACACACCCACACTACAAAGCGCACACACTCCAAAGCTCACACACTTGCAGTCACACACTACAACTCACTAGCAGAAACATACCCACACTACAAAGCTCACACACTCCAAAGCTCACACACTACAACTCACTAGCAGAAACACACCCACACTCCAAAGCTCACACACTACAAGTCACTAGCGGAAACACACCCACACTCCAAAGCTCACACACTTGCAGTCACACACTACAACTCACTAGCAGAAACACACCCACACTCCAAAGCTCACACACTACAACTCACTAGCGGAAACACACCCACACTCCAAAGTTCACACACTTGCAGTCACACACTACAACTCACTAGCAGAAACACACCCACACTCCAAAGCTCACACACTACAACTCACTAGCAGAAACACAACCACACTCCAAAGCTCAGACACTACAAGTCACTAGCATATGAGTTGCAGAGAGGAGAGTATGATTGGGCAGTTACATTACTACTATATACAGTAGTCTGTCTCATGACCAATAGTTATTGACTGTATGGTGTTAGATGACATATGAGTTGCAGAGAGGAGAGTGTGATTGGGCAGTTACAGTGCAACTATATACAGTAGTCTGTCTCATGACAAATAGTGATTGACTGAATGGTGTTAGAAGTCATGTGAGTTGCAGAGAGGAGAGTATGATTTGGCAGTTAGATTGCAACTATATACAGTAGTCTTTCTCATGACCAATAGTTATTGACTGTATGGTGTTAGATGACATATGAGTTGCAGAGAGGAGAATGTGATTGGGCAGTTACAGTGCAACTATATACAGTAGTCTGTCTCATGACCAATAGTGATTGACTGAATGGTGTTAGAAGTCATGTGAGCTGAGCCAATTATTGGAGAGGGTGATTGGCGTGGTGCAGTAATAGATACTTCGCAATTATGTATAATTGTCGTGTCTCATCACCATGCGGTGATTGAGTGTGTGGTGTTAGATGAGCCAATGGGGGATGTGCAGTAACAGACAACTATATACAGTAGTGTGTCTCATGACCATGTACTTTGCTAATCATGATGTATTTGTTTCTTCACAGACTTCGCACCATCAGTAGCAGCAAAAAGTGTGAAATGGATGTCAAAATAGAAATCATCGAAGAGGATCCTCTTTCATATGACGCAGCCTTACAGAATGAGAGTGTTGCATTAATTATAAACAGTGATGCTGTGCTTCTGGACGATAATTGTGACATGGCATTGAAGACAGAGATTAAATTAGAGACTCCTTTTACAGACTTTTTTTCACAAAAAGGAGATTTTTTTACCGAACATCACCTAATGCAGGTTAAGTGTGAAACTGTCACATGCAGCAACAACTGCAAAATAGATAACAATACAAGAATTTGTTCACAGAAAGAGAGAGAATTTCTTCCAGAGAATCCTTTAATGAAGGTGAAGAAATACAATAGAGACGAAGTGGTCAATAAAATAGAAATTGAAGAACCTAAGTGGCTGCAAAGAGAAATTTCATCTGTTGGTGATGACATTAAGGTAAGCTTTGTGGAAATATACTGTGTTTTTCAGAGAGTGTTTTTAAAGGGTTGAAAGTAATAGTGGTGGTAGTAGTTCTTATAAGTTATGTGATACTTGAGGGAAGTTGGGTTGATTAAAAAAAGGAAAATGTAATGAATGCTAAATGAAATTATAAGGTCAAATCCAGTTTTTGGAAGAATATAGACAGCCACATTATAAAGTGTCTCTCCCTTTACCCTTTAAAATCCAGGATTAAAAATAGTGGTGAGAAGAAGAAGAAGATATCTGAGATAGCTAGCGTTGAACTGGATATCAGCATTTAGATCCCTAAATGTTCATTTTTAAAATGTTGGAAAGGTGTAGTATTTGTATCCTGCAGGACAAACATGATACAGTGGCGAAGCAATTATCAAAACCAGTTTCTATCTTTATAATACTGGGTATATATATATACTGGTGTGCAAAACCTAAGGACGAAAGTAATCTTCGCATGCTGTGATTGTAACATAGCTCGATGAAACTTGAATCATACATAGAGGCAACTGAACGAAATATGCAATGAGACGAACAGAAATGTCACTTTTATTCATAGACCATAAGCTACACTAAAGTCAATACGACATATGATGGCGCTCTAGATTTACAGAAACAGATACATGCTGCTTAAAAGGGTGTATGATCACCATGCACAGCAATGCATGCTCTGCATCGTGCTCCGATGCTGGCTACAAGGTTGGTAAGCTGTTCTTGTGGTAGGGCGTTCCATTCCTCCACCAGCGCTGTTGACAACTTTTGGATGGTCGTTGGTGCTGCAATGCATCTCCCCAAAGCATCCTACATGTGTTCGATGGGAACGGGCAGGCCAGTCCATTCACTGAATATCCTCCACCTGCGCTGTTTGATATGGTCGTGCATTGTCATCCATAAAAACGAAGTCAGGGCTGACTGCACCCCTGAAAAGGTGCACATGGGGAAGGAGTACAGTATCACAATAACGTTGACCAGTGAGCATACCATGTTCAAATCGGTGCACCCATGCAACATTATGCCTCCCCTAACCATAACACCAGGACCACCAAAGTGATCATGTTCAAGGATGTTCCTGGGTTCATTACGTGTTCCCACCTCTCGCCAGATGAGGGTATGTTGAGAATCACTACTTAGACTGAATCTGCTCTCATCCCATAAGAGCACACGACTCCATTCCTCGTTGGTCCAATTTTAATGCCCATGGGACCATCGGAAACGGTGCCGCCGATGTGCGGATGTAAATGGAACACAACTTACTGGCTGTTGGGCAAAGAGACCACTTCTGTGTAGTCACCATGTCATGTGTATCATGAGATTGCGTGCCTAGCTGTCCTGTTAAATGTGCTGTTTGGCGTGGATCCCTTCTTGCCTGTTGCACAATGTAGTGGTCATCTGCTGCTGTAGTTAGCGTGGTCGACCACCACCTCTCCTTGGGACAGCAGTGCCTGTGGTTTGGAAGGTTCCCCATGCATGTGAAACAATGCTGTGAGCAACACTCATCACACTTCGCCCTTCTTGCCTGTTGCACAATGTAGTGGTCATCTGCTGCTGTAGTTGAGCGTGGTCGACCACCACCTCTCCTTGGGACAGCAGTGCCTGTGGTTTGGAAGGTTCCCCATGCACGTGAAACAATGCTGTGAGCAACACTCATCACACTTCGCCCTTCTTGCCTGTTGCACAATGTAGTGGTCATCTGCTGCTGTAGTTGAGCGTGGTCGACCACCACCTCTCCTTGGGACAGCAGTGCCTGTGGTTTGGAAGGTTCCCCATGCACGTGAAACAATGCTGTGAGCAACACTCATCACACTTCGCCCTTCTTCCAGTTTCCCGATGATTCTTCCCCGTGTGAAATCATCCAAAGGGTAGCTACGGGCATGTTGCAATGAAGAACACCACTACAGTGCACCATAACAGCTCACTAATTGCCACACGCAGTGTTGTCCTGTTTTGTCAACTGCCCTGTGTTGCAGGACCAAACCTATTTGGCACTATAGGCTCGCTACACTCGTGCCATGTGACATCCAGCTTTCTGTCTACGTGTGAGAGACCTCTGTTAACATGCTCCCGCACCTTCATCTACTTCCACCAAGTAGTTCATTTGTTATGTTATTTTACCCATCTCGTCCTTAGGTTTTGCACACCAGTGTATTATGTATGAGTATCTGAATACTTAGGAAAATGACAAACATTGTCACTTTTACAGTCAGGTTATCCCTACTCTCTTTGCTATTAATGGATAGAATGTTCTATTAAATATATTCAGATAGGGCGGGACTGTGGAGGAAACTATTCTCCTGAAAACCCATTTCAATTTACTGCTTTTGTTGATGTTATCGTTGTTAATAATCTAAAAGAGAGAATGTATGTAGGGTAATTGAAAAAAGCACTCAGTTGTTTTAATAATTCTTTCACCATCGAAAAGCCCTATCCTTTCTGATGGACATGTGATATAAACCACTTGTAATTTCAATTCATAAGTTACTAAAATGAATCTGCAAATGCTATGTACTATAATACCAACACATTGGAGTTATAAAAGAACATATTTGTGGAGAAAGCATTGGACTTTTATTAAGGTTGCCGTTGAGTAAAAAATATGGAGGGTTGCCCCACTTTAGCTCGGATGTTTTTGCTTATGTTTTTTCATGGCAAGGTAACCTTTCGCCATCACTTATTGTGTTCAATGTGATTTCCACGGGCTTTAACTATGGCTCTGCAGCACAATTTCCATTGAGGAAGGCTGCTTCTAAGAACATGAAGGGGAATGTTAGCGCACTGCTCCTGGCAGACTTTCCAGAATCCTTCAATTGTGGTGGGACGCCAAGAAGCAAGGCGCTGTTTTAGCAACCAAATCCGCAAAAATCCATTGGCGATGCATCTGGTGGCTTCACAGGGATCCTTTTAAATGGTATCACGTTGACACCCATTTCCATAGCTTTCGAGAGTTGTGACTGGATGCTTTATTCATGTGAATACAAACATTTGGGGCATGCTCGCCATACAACCAATGAATCTCTTCATAAAAAATTGGGTCCATAACACTCCTTTGATAGTAGGCTGCATTAAGTTTTACATTGTTGGCAACTCTGTGAATGGGAGTTTCCCCTGAGAGCAATAACCTGCAACCACCATGAATCCCTTGGAAAACTTTTCCTTGTTCTCCCGAATAAAGTTGAAGCGCCCACTTGATGGTAATAAATGGCTCGGGGTGTTTTTGTGTTACCTAGATAAACCCCATGCTTCATCTAAAGAAATCACCCATTGAAAGGTGGTGTTCATAGAGTTTTGTTGCGTTGGTGAAGCGTTCTCTGATGTGCCACACTACGTGCTTTATGGTAATAAATGGCTCAGGGTGTTTTTGTGTTACCTAGATAAAGCCTATGCTTCATCTAAAGAAATCACCCATTGACAGGTGGTGTTCATAGAGTTTTGTTGCGTTGGTGAAGCGTTCTCTGATGTGCCACACTACGTGCTTTATGGTAATAAATGGCTCAGGGTGTTTGTGTTACCTAGATAAACCCTATGCTTCATCTAAAGAAATCACCCATTGACAGGTGGTGTTCATAGAGTTTTGTTGCGTTGGTGAAGCGTTCTCTGATGTGCCACACTACGTACTTTATGGTAATAAATGGCTCAGGGTGTTTTTGTGTTACCTAGATAAACCCTATGCTTCATCTAAAGAAATCACCCATTGACAGGTGGGGGTTGGTGGGTTTCCTTGAGTCACTGTTGCACTCACCTTGACTACTACTGCTTAAGGTCATGTTGGTTGTGACATTTTTCTTGCACACTGAGACTCAGGTGGGCTGTGTTATACGCCCCACACACAACTTGCTTATTCTAATACCTTTTTGTTTGCACCTTTCCACTATCATTGAAAGGCTGTAACCGGCATCAGAAAGTCCAACAATGTACCCTTGCGCTTGTTGAAGCCATTACGAGTAAACTTTGCCTCAGACTGGCCCAGCAGACAGCTGATGCAATAATAAACAAGTAGTTTGATAGGAGTGGGAGGGCGATTCAAAGTCGTCCGAGCTTAAGTGGGGCAACGCTCATAGTGGTTGTTACTCCACAGAAAGTGCATGTAAAATAAGACAAAGAAGGCAGTTTAACATTATATTTAGATGATCATGGTTTAAATGTAAAACAAAAGAGAATATTATCCCAATGTCAAAATATTGTAATAATTGTGATGTAAGAAAGGTTGCATTATTTTGTAAAGAGAGAGAAAATCATGTACAGCTAAGATTTGAAATCAGTGACCCGATATTTTATAACTAATAACTGCAAAAATTATTTTTCTAGATGGTTGCAGACTGTTTGTCTGGTTAGCTTGCTGGCCTGGGAGTTCAGAATGTATATATCAAAAGTTTCTGTATTATGTGAAAATTGGGACCAAAGGGAAGGTACAAAGTTTAAAATTTCACTGCACTCATTATATAAAAGCTTATTCAACCATTCTAACTGATGATTGTTCTGTACTTTTAGACACTGTAGCATTTCCAGAACTTGGAAGATTGCCAGGAAGGAAGTCAGATGTTTCACATTTTATTGTGTGAATATCAGGGTTTTTTCATTGCTTATCAGGAATAGGCAGGGCTGTACACAATTACATTTATAAGGAGTAAGGGGAGGAGGGCATTTGTCATAAAGAATGGAGGGAAGTTGGTAAATGGAATTAAGTAGTTAAAAAGCAACCTGTCAACTCTTAGATACTTGTTTACAAGCCCAACAACCAGGTTATTGTTAGTAGAGGAGGTAATGTATTCCACCCAAAAATTCAATTTTGAGATTTCACTAGAACTACTGCTTTGAGTTCATCTTAACCCAAAAGAAATTCTTGTAGAAAGAAAGGATAAGATGTTGGATGAGTACCAAACTCTGTACTTCAGTTCAGCATCTTCCAATCCTCCCACCCCAAACCACTCTTTACTTGCACCTAACTGTGGCACAGAATCTTGCAATCTATCGTGTAAATCCCAGATTATTTTATGAAGGGGTATTTTCTTATATTTATTTTTAGGGATTAGAATTATTTTGCTTTTTTTGAAGATCTTGTGAATTTTCCTACTTTCCCAAGAGTGGAACATGACTTTTGGAACACGGTTTTCTTCATGTGATTTTATAGTTGTGTTTTCCCATATCATTTTTTGTTACAAACCTTTTTGACTTATCTATCCAGGAATTCTTTTTAAGTTGTTTTTCTGAACTATTCTTAAGATTTCCTATTATTGTAAGCTGCATTCCTTTGAATGGGAGGAATAACTGTTAAATACAGCAACTCTGTATAAGTTTAAATATAGTTAGGGAAGATGGTTGTCAGATTCTGTTTCCATAGTGAATTTTATGTTCCCATCTGGCAGGTTCAGTCCATCTTTGAGGTTGTATTTAGCCTCGTATTTGTTGCCAACTTTGAAGAAGTTATTTAGCTGGATGCAAGATGAGAGAAGTATGTGCGTCACTTTGAGAAGTTTTTAGGTTACGTAATATTATTACGTATATTAGAAAAATATGTGTGCTGTTATGTAATTATTTAGCTCCACATTTAGGATGCCACTTTGAGATAGTAGTATTGTGTGATGTGAAATTTGTAACAGTATTTGCCCCGCGTAATGAAGATACACTTTGAAGTTGGTTGAGGCTTGGGTTACGTAATATTACTTAAATCTGCTGCGGTTGCTTCAGTCAAACTATAGAATCAAAAGTTCTTGTTCAGGTTGTGATATGACAAAAATTAAAGACGTCACAGAATTTACTTTTTAATTTCACTTCTTTTTATTTCTTTATACTTGCACATTTATAAAACACAACACTTTATAAAAGAAAACTGTGAGCACTTTACATATTCTTAATGTATTTACTAGCGGAGAACACAATTTTTGGCATCTACACGCTATTACATCATGTCCGCGACTTTTTACATCTTCACTCTATAACATCATGCCTGTGACTGACTAATTTCAACGGTAAAAACCTTAAAGCTTCGGTAATGCCATTCTCTTATTGGCTAATTCTAGTCCAATAGAATTTAAGCATTCAAACTAAAATTTTTCTTTACTGTTGATTGGCTAATTCCAAACTGTAAGCGAAACTTGCGTCACTACTGATCTTTTCATGACCAGTACTTTTCAAAACTCCAGACACATTATTGTCACAAAATTACATTATTACCTCATTATTAACATCCTAAAACATATTATTCTCACAGTTTTTGCACTATTAGAGTATATAAACCTTTACTTAACATTAATAAATACGTTTACAATAAAAAATAAAGTATTTGCAATGACTTACATACAATATAAATAATAGTTATGTACATATTGTTTTCAAGGTGGGCTGTTATTGAATTTAATAAATAATAAAATACAATTAATATTATTTAGGCATTAAATACTGCCTCATCTTGTAAATTTTTCCTCTTAACTATTGTGAACGCATCATCAACATATCTAACTCAGGTTTTAAACATCCATGGGAACGCATTAACTACTTTTATCTCTAGAGCACTCGTAAATAAACCTGCCAAGAAGGATGACAGTGCATTCCCCATGGTAGATCCATATTTTGCTGCAAAACAAAAATGTTTGTTTAATGCAAAATTTTGTTAAGCTAATGAGCTCTTCAATTTCAGCTTCATTCCTGTTGATGGAGGTGACCAATTTTTTAATGCTGCTAAAACTCTTATCTTTGGGCACATTTGGGAATAGTGAAATTAAATTAATGTGCCATCATCTTTAAGCTGCATGTTCTCTATATTTTTTATTACCTCAAAGTAATTGTTAATGATTCAAAGTTTGCAATTCTTGAAATTTGTGGGTTAAACAAGTTGCCAGTTTGTAGGTTGGTGCTCCGATACCAGGTTTATGTAAACCATACATTTTAGGTTATCTTCATCACAATAAGAGTGTGAAGCTTGCAAATGAGTTTTCGTAAAGGATGTATTCTGAGAATTTTGAAACTCTTCCATCCTTTGGTTTCAATTTTCTTTATCCAAAATCACTCACTTATTTCCTTTATCAGCTTTCTGGAATATTATTGATTTGGAACTAAGATTTTTAACAGTTTCTCCAAAAAGGTTACTGAGATAAATACAGAATTCAGTGACATTTGTGTATATGTGACCACATCTAAAAGATTCATGGAATCATTTCACTCTGTTTTTTGATTTACAAAAGACTTCTTGCTTAATTTGAAATCATTCTTGAGAAAAAAATGTAGTGTAACATGACATGGAGAGAAGAATAAAGGCCCATTCACAATGAGCCGTAGGCATAACAAAAAATTTGGAAGGTTTTTAGATCCATCAATTATATATGAAAATCTTGTAAGTGCATACCTCAAGTTTCAAAGTGAATAACAACCAAAAGTTAGATAATTTATTGTCTGTTGCCATACACTGCACAGATAGATTCATCCCTAACATACACTCTAATTAAAAAAATAATTATAGATTATGAAATGGTTTCTCATGCAAAAACAAATTGCAGTGACCTTTTAAATTTACGGCTATCATCTATTTTAATCATCATATGAGGGAGAGCATTGGCAATTTTGTTAGTGGGACAAATTTGTGATTTCAATATTAAGTTGTTTTGTATTTTCCTATATAGATGTCATTCATGCCTCTGGTAAAATGGTTGTGAACATCACAATTCAGACAATAGATAAGAGTTATTTTTATAGAATAATGGAGGATGTTTCATAAGTGCTTGCGGAAAAACTTTGTGTGTGTAATGTAGAGGTCAAAATAAGAGTAAAATGTTATATAGTACTTTATCTGAAATTGGTTTATTTTGGAGTTATGATACGTGATCTACCACCTTAGTAGGTCTTAAAAACATTGGCATATACAGTCATGTTCATGACATAACAACTGTAGAGCATGCCTCTACACAGTTCAAGAAAGTGCTACAGTGTATGGACACTATGTGATCAAAAGTATCCGGACACCCCCACAAACATATGTTTTTCATCTTAGGTGCATTGTGCTGCCACCTACTGCCTGGTACTCATCCGCGACCTCAGTAGTCATTAGACATCGTGAAACAGCAGAATGGGGTGCTCCATGGAACTCACGGACTTCGAACGTGGTCAGGTAATTGGGTGTCACTTGTGTCAGAAGTCTGTACGCGAGATTTCCACACTCCTAAACATCCCTAGGTCCACTGTTTCTGATGTGATAGTGAAGTGGAAACGTGAAGGGACATGTACAGCACAAAAGCGTACAGGCCGACCTTGTTGTTGACTGACAGAGACCACTGACATTTGAAGAGAGTCGTAAAGAGTAATAGGCAGACATCCAACCAGACCATCACACAGGAATTCCAAGCTGCTTCAGGATCCACTCCAGGTACTATGACAGGTGTGAGGTGAGAAACCTTGGATTTCATGGTCGAGTGGCTGCTCATAAGCCACACATCACGCGGGAAAATGCCAAACGACGCCTCGCTTGGTGTAAGGAGTGTCAACATTACACAATTGAACAGTGGCAAAATGTTGTGTGGAGTGGCGATTCATGGTACACAATGTGGCAATCTGATGGCAGGGTGTGGGTATCGCGAATGCCCGGTGAACGTCATCTCCAGCATGTGTAGTGCGAACAGTGAAATTCGGAGGCAGTGGTGTTTATTGTGGTCACGTTTTTCCTGGAGAGGGCTTGCAGCCCTTGTTATTTTGCGTGGCACAATCACAGCACAGACCTACATTGATATTTTAAGCACCTTCTTGCTTCCCACTGTTGAAGAGCAATTCAGGGATGGCGATTGATCTTTTAACACAATCGAGCACCTGATCATACTGCACGGGCCGTGGCGGAGTGGTTACACAACAATAACATCCCTGTAATGGACTGGCCTGCACAGAGTCCTGACTTGAATCCTATAGAACACCTTTGGGATGTTTTTGGAATGCCGACTTCGTGCCAGGCCTCACCAACCTACATCAATACCTCTCCTCAGTTCCGTACTCCGTGAAGAATGGGCTGCCATTCCCCAAGAAACCTTCCAGCACCTGGTTGAAAGTATGCCTGCGAGATTGAACGCTGTCATCAAGCCTAAGGGTGGGCCAACACCATATTGACTTCCAGCATTACCGATGGAGGGCGCCATAAACTTGTACATCATTTTCAGCCAGGTGCCCGGATACTTCTGATCATGTAGTGTAGGTGTTGCTGTGGAATATGTATGGTGTGATGGCTTACTCAAACAATGAGTCCTTTATGGAGCAGCAGAAGGCAATTCACGGGAAGCATGACAGGGAATTGTTTCCAAACAGAACACCACCAAACCATCAGCTGTGGACAGGCACATGAAGGCCACGGTCAGGTCGGCCTCAACTGTATGGAGTAGTGGGTAAAGAGCTGACCAAAAGTACCCGATAAATAAGTGCTACTGTAGGGATACCCCATTCAACTGCATGTGCCTGCTTCGGAGACAACAATTACACCCATTACACCTGCAGAAAGTACACGAACTGAATCCTAGATGTCAGTAGTTACTCCAGCAACATACTGCTGAAGCAATGTTCACTCATTGGGTACTCTTTACTGATGAAGCTCTGTTTACCTGTGGGGGTATCATAAACTCTCATAAGATGAACATTTGGGCTTATGACAAACATCAAGAGGATATTTGGTGTGGTATATTGGACAGTCGCTTATTGGGACCACATGTTCTACCACTGCGTCTGCCTAGCCGAATGTACTGACAGTTTTTGGAATCTGAGTTGGGTGTATGCTTCATGTCCCAGTCACTATGCAAACCATCTTGTGGAGCCCCTGCGAGTCCAGGATGTATCTCAATGTTGCATATCCCGGTAAGCAGGTAGGCTGTGCAGGACAAGTTTCTTGGCCAGCCAGATTACTGGACTTCTACCTTTGGGTCTGCCTCAAGGCACTTGTTTGTCTTAGAATCAAAATTCAGAACATAGCAGAACTACAGCAGCTAATTGAAAATTGCTGCGTAATTGTACGGATTGAGTTGATTGGGGTCTGCAACATTCTAAGAGCGCTACAGTGATGACTGTCACTGTGTTAACCTTCAGGAACATAGCTTTGAACATGTTCTGGTTAAATTACCTTACATAGTTTGTGCTGAAGTAGTGTTGATTGTTGAACTCTGTGAAACATTAATGTTGTTTCGTTTGTGTTACACTCGTAATTCCTACTGAGCAGTTTTGTAGATGGCCTATCAGTTTCTTTGTTAACAATTACTTTGTCTGATATTTCAATTAGTGTTAACTATCAGCAGCTGCACAACTCGGAAATAAAGCAATTTCAGATAAAGTACCATATAGAATGTTAATATTATCTTTACCTGTACGTTACACCCACAAAGTTTGTACAGCAACTTGTAAAACACCCTGTATATTAATAAATCACAGTAAAAATATTAAAATCCTTAAAAATATACCTGAATGAATCTCTAGGCTTCACATTAAAGATTCTTCTCAGCCCTCTCTTCTGAATCAGAAATACTCTTAACTTCAGTTGCAGATCCCCATATTAATATATTATATGATGAAATTGGTTGCACAGTGTCATAATAAGCTGTAAATAAAACTCTTTATATCCAGGCTCATTTTCTGGACCTGATAGCAAAACAAGCTTTGTGTAATCTATTACATATAATTATCTGTTCTCGCTAGGTAAGATTTTCATGTAAAATAATACCTAATAAGTTGGTCATATTAAGAGATTTTAAAATAGTATCACTGACATTAAAATTCAAATCCATTAAGGTCCTTTTATTACTAAAATAATAAGTAATGCAACCAATTTTTAAATGATTTTACTGCATTTTACTTTTATATTCAAGCCATTGAAGCTGTTGGCATACACTGCAACTGAAGTATAGTTAAACAGTCTACATCTATGTGATTTCTAAATCATTTATAAATAAACCAAAGAGCAATAGTCCCAAGACCGAACCCTATGGAACTTCACAACAAGATGAGAACTTTTCTTTACTTCAACCCAGAGTATCTAGATTTCACAAAAGATAAACTTAATTCATATACAATGATGCGTATTCCCATATCAAATATGGAAATTCATTCATTCTTTATAAATCAATAGGATGTAAAAAGTGTTGTACAAAGCAAACAACAGACCAGAGTCTGGCATGGATGGTGAAATGGAAGAAAATTAAATTGACTTTTATTTATGGACATTCTTTAACTACTATGGTTCTTAGTGTTCCATTCTATGTTGGGTATGAAAGGCCAGAAATTTTTCTCAGAGGCCTCTATCAGGCTTAAGAAGGAGGTTTAACTTTTTGTGTGAATACTAATATATGTGAATTTGTCATTGTAGAGAAACTCATGTGAATGTATCTAAATACCGTGCTAACTGTATCATACATTCTGATTTAGCTTTATTAAATGTTCCTTTTGCCAGTTCTGTGTTCTTTAAATCAAACTTATTTATTCAGATCTAAGTACTTTCTCAGTAGCTCGCTTTTCTTTCATTGCATTGCATGATGTAATGTCAAATCTTTGTTTCTACATTAATGCTAAGTCATATGCTAGTTTAAAAATAAATAAAACCTGGTGCTTTGAAAATAACTTTGTGATGTTGGACATTTAACTAACGCTGTATAGAGGAGTGTGTGAAACTATATGTTTGCATTATTCTGTTACAGGATGGGGACTCCACTGCAGTAAAATCACCAAGGTAAGACTTGACTAATGTTTCAATAAGAAACCCTCTGTTACATTTTCCTTATCTATATTAATATTATAAAGACAGAAAACTTGTATGTAGGGTAATACCAAAAATCACTCAAAAATTTTAATAGTGCATTCACTATTGCAAATCTGTATTCTTCCTGGTGGTCCTGGCCTATGAAACACCTTCTTAACTTCAATTCGTAACTTACTAAAAGACTGAAGAAAGCCTTTGTTGAAGTAGACTCTTTAGAGAATGCTTGTAGAATCAAAAGCCAGTTAGTGCTCTTACTCTGCAGAGAATATGTGTAAAAACAAAAGTCTGTTACATTTTATTTCAACCAGTATATGCCCTAAGAAAGAAAGAAAGAAAAAAATGAGTGATTTCCGCTTGACAATGGGTCTTGGGATGCCTGTCTTAAGCTTTGTTATATTGAGTCCCAGCTACTGACATTTGAGCGGTACATAGTAATGAGGCCTACCAAGGTTTTTTATAACAAGTAACATTTTTTTATCAGAAAAATGGAATGTTTATTACGTATATTATAATTTTCAATTACTAAGGCTTATTTGTGTTCAGAGCATTTGTGCTCACACATAAAAACTGAAATGCTCTTCTTTTCATTTTCAAACTAAATAAATATTATAGTCTTAAATGAAAAAGCATGTAAAAGTAGAAATTGACTTAATATCGGACGTGTAAACTCTCTGCTTCTATTACTGTTCTCATTCTATGCGACATGGATGATATCAAATACCTAGTTGAATTTTCAAGAGAGGATACTTCCTCCAAAGCATCCTGTATTTCATCCTGTATTTTGTGGTAAATTTAGTTCCAAAACTTTCTTCATCTCTGCCCACACATTTTCAATAGGATTCAGTCTGGTGAAGGAGGAGGCCAATAAATGCAAGAACCAGTTTGAAACCAGCTGACTTGTGTGAACAGGGTGGTTATCCTGCTGGAATTCAGTCATTCCATCGGGATGTCTAGTCCTGACAGATGGATCCATGATGTTTTTGAGAATCTCTCTATACGGCTGGCTATATTTTAATGTGCCATCAAGCGCACACCTAGGCCATCTCGTGATCCAACCCCAACAACACAGATCATGAACTTGGTGATCCGTTTGTGTCACGTATTATTTTGGATTGTAATGTTTTCCATTGGGGTGTTAGACAATTGTTTTCCCCCCATATGTCACTTTGTCTGTGAATATAACCATATTCCAGTTATGGTTGACATTTTCTTCTGCAAATGCGAGGTGATATAATCTGAGTTTATCTTAAGACGCTGCTTCTTAGCTTCTGATTGAGCAAAGTGCCCTACTAGTCAAGGCTGTGTGGTTTCACCGAGGGAATTATTTCTAATTGCTGGAAGGGATTGCTGTCTGCCTCTTCTAGAAGTGCAGTGTCCTGTTGAGGAGTGGAGAAACATTTTTGACCCAAACCAGACAACCACTCCCTTCCCTGCATAACTGTAACCATCTCATAGTTGTAGATATAGGCAACGTATCCAGCAGATTTCCTTGTCATTATATGTGTGCCAGTCAGTATGAGGTGCATGCCAGCACCATTCAACACTGAAGAATGAGACATTTGCACATCCAGTATTAAGTCAATTAAATACTTGCTTCAGTTTTTCACTTTAGAGTAGTTCTTAATAATATCACACTTATTTTTAATACAAAAAGATAATTTGTTTGCATTTTATGCATGAATGCCGTAACATTAATAGATACCTTTGCATTAAGAACATATGCCATTGCCACACATTAAACAAATTAAAATTTAAACAATAAAGAAAAACATGTCAAGGATTCAAACCTAGGTTTTTCCAATTACGAGACACTTGGCTACCATACATACAACCAAACAGAAGTCATCTTCCTACTTATCGCATAGCTTTGAAATGAACATAAGGCAGTATTAAATTGTGTATTGCTTCCAACTCCCTCCCTGTCTGTAGTTCACTTATTTCGTCTTAGGCTAGCCATGATAAATCACTTTATATTTTATTTCAACCAATATACATAGATGGCTGTGATACATTTTATTTCAAACAGTACACATAGATGGCCA
Organism: Deroplatys truncata; assembly: GCA_030765065.1. Classification (NCBI taxonomy): domain Eukaryota; kingdom Metazoa; phylum Arthropoda; class Insecta; order Mantodea; family Mantidae; genus Deroplatys; species Deroplatys truncata. The sequence continues at coordinate 1,593,379 of CM060987.1, read as the reverse complement.
GGATATATCACTTAATATTTATTTCAAACAATATACATTAATGGTCATGATATATCTCTTAATCAGATAGAACACATGTGGATCCTGTTTATAACGGTACAAATTGTGTGCTATATTTATGTCTTTAATTGTCATTTATTAATTATTGCAGATGTGTTTGTGAATAAGCTTTATTATAATTCTATATGTGTATTCACTTAAGTTTCGTATGCCAAAACATAATAATCCTATGTAAGTAAGTTTTGCTGCATTTATGTTTTAACAAACTTCATTAATAATATATACTGAACACATACATAATGGGTGAAAGTTGTGTCCAGTAACATCGAAATTACTCAACTTATATCTATACAGTGGCAAAAATACTGGTTAATTGATAACAAAACTTAACATGTGTTACAAGCCTCCCTTTACAGCTGTGACTTACAAATTACTCAACTGATATCTACAGGGCGGTCCTTCAACGCTCTGGCACGGCAGTCTTGTGCAACATATCTGAAGGCCACGGGCTCTTCCACTTATCGGACATGTGGCAGCAGGCTTCAGTCAGCTGTTATTGCTTCTTGTGTATAGACGCGAGATGCGTGTGTATTTGTGTGCGATTGAATTATCGGATTATTACAACCCAGAAATTGTACTCAAATTTTCGCTTGAACAAAGACTTTTTATGTATGACACATATGTGAAAACCGACTCATGTAGACAGGTGTGTAGGCAATTTCACTATAAATTTCCTGGTGTTCCAGTTCCGAGTAGAGAAAGTTAGATATCTAGTGAATAAAGTGAAGAGAACGGGATCATTTAATGTTGTAAGTTGTAAAAAACTTGATGAAACTGGTGAAGCATTTGAACGGTCTCTGAATAAATCTTTACGATGTGTAGCACAACAAGTAAGTGTTTCAAAATCCTCAGTACATAGGTCTATGAAACCGTTGAAATTAAAACCATACAGAGTGACCAATTACAACCACGTGATGAAGCCCGCGTAAAGTTCTGTAACTGGATGTTACAAAATATTGCTGGCGGTACTCTTGACCCACATCTAATAATTTTTTCAGGTAAGGCATGGTTTCATTTGACTGGCCATGTTGCTTCACAAAATGATAGGTATTGGTGTACTGAAAATCCACATTTAATTCACGAGGTTCCTTTACATGATGAAAAAATAGCAGAATGGGTAATAGGCCCCATATTTTACAACGATACCGTAAATTCCAATAGGTACCGCAGAAATATTCCTGCGCCATGTTTTGCAATGTTGACAGATAATGAGAGGGAATATGGCTATTTTCAACAAGATTGTGCCACAGCTCATACTGCGGAGGCTTTCTTGGAAGACATCAAGAATGTTTCTGATGACAGAACAATCTCTAAAGGGTTATGGCCGACTCGATCACTGGATCTTTTATCTGTAGGGAACTCTCAAAAATACAGTCTATAGGAATAATCCTTGCACCAGACGATCTTAAAAACAATATAAGAACAGAAATTAGGGAAATTATGCAACAAGAACTTATGTGTGTGAATGGTAATTTCATCAGAAGGTGCCAAGAATGTTTATCTGCCGAAGGACACCACTTTCAACACCGACTGGTTAGTACTGATAAAATAAAAAGTAATGTTTGTTCAATAGGTAATCAATATATCATAATAATCATCATAAAATCAGTAATAATATGGTATTAGTATCAATAATGAGAATAATAAACAGATACACTGAATATAGCGTGCAGAACACACATCGCAACTACCGACCAGATGGCTGAGGGAACGCACTGTATATAGTGACAAATAAAACACTGGTAAACTCGTTAAAGGTTTAATATGTGTTACAAGTCTCACTTTGTAGCTCTGACTAACAAATTACTCAACTGATATCTATACAGTGACAAAAACACTGGTTAATTCATAACAAAACAATATGTGTTACAAGCCTCAGTTCTTTAGCTCTGATTTACAAATTGCTGAACTGATATTTATACAGTAAGAGACAAAACACCAGTTAAATTGTAACAAAGTTTAATATGAGTTGCAAGCCTCACTTTGTAGCTTGTGAAGAATTTTATAAATTTAAATACTATATTTGGGTAATAAGTTTTGTATCTGCCCTGCTAGCAGTATTAATTGAACTTTCTCACAGATCACTCTAGATTATAACTATACTTGCTTCGGCTGCACACTCTTGCTTTTATCTGCAATCTCAGTATATGTCACCTCTTGCCCAATAATCTAGATGTAATGAGAAATACCCTGCCAGAGGTTGTGAAGTCCTTGTCACTTCGCTTTGCCTTTTCACTGCACACCTTTCGTATAAATTGTTATTTTATGTGCAATACGATCCAATGCTTTCAAGACAATCAAAATTCTTTGCATGCTTTACTAAATTAAGTTTTGATTTTATACGATGGCACAACGGTCTAAGTGGTGTCCAAGATAAAGCCAGGTTGCGGTCCCTGTGCTAACAGTGTTCTTGTAGCATAGCAGCTTAATTCTAACATCTCAGGAACATTAAACCACTTCTTGGAGAAAGCCAAAGTCTCCGCTGAGACATATGTAGCTCTACTGGTGGAACTGCTAGCAGATTCTTCTTTTGAAATGCTAGGCATAATTACCAGACTAAGTTGTAGTAATGACAATATTATTAACGACGGAAAAATTATTTGCTGTAGTTAACTCTGCTTATTGACAGCTAGGTGATGATTACAGCTATTTGTCTGTCGTTCTAAAACGTTCTACCATGTGAATGTTGTGTTTTGAAGGCATATGTAAACTTCTTTCCTGTCCACCGTTCTAGTGTGTTCTACCATCCAACTGTTTTGTGTAGAAGACGTGTGAAAACTTCTTTCCTGTCCACTGTTCTAGTGTGTTCTAACATGCAACTGTTATGTGTAGAAGACGTGTGAAAACTTCTTTCCTGTCAGCCGAGCTGTTCTAGTGTGTTCTACCATGCAACTGTTTTGTGTAGAAGACGTGTGAAAACTTCTTTCCTGTCCACTGTTCTAGTGTGTTCTACCATGCAACTGTTATGTGTAGAAGACATGTGAAAACTTCTTTCCTGTCAGCCATTCTAGTGTGTTCTACCATGCAACTGTTTTGTGTAGAAGACATGTGAAAACTTCTTTCCTGTCCACTGTTCTAGTGTGTTCTACCATACAACTGTTTTGTGTAGAAGACATGTGAAAACTTCTTTCCTGTCAGCCATTCTAGTGTGTTCTACCATGCAACTGTTTTGTGTAGAAGACATGTGAAAACTTCTTTCCTGTCCACTGTTCTAGTGTGTTCTAGCAACCAACTGTTTTGTGTAGAAGACATGTGAAAACTTCTTTCCTGTCCACTGTTCTAGTGTGTTCTACCAACCAACTGTTTTGTGTAGAAGACATGTGGAAACTTCTTTCCTGTCCACTGTTCTAGTGTGTTCTACCAACCAACTGTTTTGTGTAGAAGACATGTGAAAACTTCTTTCCTGTCCACTGTTCTAGTGTGTTCTACCAACCAACTGTTTTGTGTAGAAGACATGTGGAAACTTCTTTCCTGTCCACTGTTCTAGTGTGTTCTACCACGCAACTGTTTTGTGTAGAAGACATGTGAAAACTTCTTTCCTGTCCAGTGTTATAGTGTGTTCTACCACGCAACTGTTTTGTGTAGAAGACATGTGAAAACTTCTTTCCTGGCCACTGTTCTAGTGTGTTCTACCTACCAACTGTTTTGTGTATAAGACATGTGAAAATTTCTTTCCCGTCCAGTGTTCTAGTGTGTTCTACCAACCCAACTGTTTTGTGTAGAAGACATGTGAAAACTTCTTTACTGTCCAGTGTTGTAGTGTGTTCTACCAACCAACTGTTTTGTGTAGAAGACATGTGAAAACTTCTTTCCTATCAGCCATTCTAGTGTGTTCTACCATGCAACTGTTTTGTGTAGAAGACGTGTGAAAACTTCTTTCCTGTCAGCCATTCTAGTGTGTTCTACCAACCCAACTGTTTTGTGTAGAAGACATATGAAAACTTCTTTCCTGTCCACTGTTGTAGTGTATTCTACCACCCAACTGTTTTGTGTAAAAGAAGTGTGAAAACTTCTTTCCTGTCAGCCGTTCTAGTGTGTTGTACCATCCAACTGTTTTGTGTAGAAGACGTGTGAAAACTTCTTTCCTGTCAGCCATTCTACTGTGTTCTACCATCCAACTGTTTTGTGTAGAAGACGTGTGAAAACTTCTTTCCTGTCAGCCATTCTAGTGTGTTCTACCATCCAACTGTTTTGTGTTGAAGACATGTGAAAATTTCTTTCCTGTCCACTGCTCTAGTGTGTTCTACCACGCAACTGTTTTGTGTAGAAGACATGTTAAACCTCTTTCCTGTCAGCCGTTCTAGTGTGTTCTATCATCCAACTGTTATGTGTAGAAGACATGTGGAAACTACTTTCCTGTCCACTGTTCTAGTGTGTTCTACCACGCAACTGTTTTGTGTAGAAGGCATGTGAAAACTTCTTTCCTGTCAGCCGTTCTAGTGTGTTCTATCATCCAACTGTTTTGTGTAGAAGACATATGAAAACTTCTTTCCTGTCCAGTGTTCTAGTGTGTTCTACCACGCAACTGTTGTGTGTAGAAGACATATGAAAACTTCTTTCCTGTCCAGTGTTATAGTGTGTTCTACCACGCAACTGTTTTGTGTAGAAGACATGTGAAAACTTCTTTCCTGGCCACTGTTCTAGTGTGTTATACCTACCAACTGTTTTGTGTATAAGACATGTGAAAATTTCTTTCCCGTCCAGTGTTCTAGTGTGTTCTACCAACCCAACTGTTTTGTGTAGAAGACATGTGAAAACTTCTTTACTGTCCAGTGTTGTAGTGTGTTCTACCAACCAACTGTTTTGTGTAGAAGACATGTGAAAACTTCTTTCCTATTAGCCATTCTAGTGTGTTCTACCATGCAACTGTTTTGTGTAGAAGACGTGTGAAAACTTCTTTCCTGTCAGCCATTCTAGTGTGTTCTAGCATCCAACTGTTTTGTGTAGAAGACGTGTGAAAACTTCTTTCCTGTCAGCCGTTCTAGTGTGTTCTACCATCCAACTGTTTTGTGTAGAAGACATGTGAAAACTTCTTTACTGTCCAGTGTTGTAGTGTGTTCTACCAACCAACTGTTTTGTGTAGAAGACATGTGAAAACTTCTTTCCTATCAGCCATTCTAGTGTGTTCTACCATCCAACTGTTTTGTGTAGAAGACGTGTGAAAACTTCTTTCCTGTCAGCCGTTCTAGTGTGTTCTACCATCCAACTGTTTTGTGTAGAAGACGTGTGAAAACTTCTTTCCTGTCAGCCGTTCTAGTGTGTTCTACCATCCAACTGTTTTGTGTAGAAGACGTGTGAAAACTTCTTTCCTTTCAGCCATTCTAGTGTGTTGTACCATCCAACTGTTTTGTGTAGAAGACATGTGAAAACTTCTTTCCTGTCAGCCATTCTAGTGTGTTGTACCATCCAACTGTTTTGTGTAGAAGACATATGAAAACTTCTTTTCTGTCAGCCATTCTAGTGTGTTGTACCATCCAACTGTTTTGTGTAGAAGACATATGAAAACTTCTTTTCTGTCAGCCATTCTAGTGTGTTGTACCATCCAACTGTTTTGTGTAGAAGACATGTGAAAACTTCTTTCCTGTCAGCCATTTTGTGTGTTCTACCATGCAACTGTTTTGTGTAGAAGACATGTGAAAACTTCTTTCCTGTCAGCCATTCTAGTGTGTTGTACCATCCAACTGTTTTGTGTAGAAGACGTGTGAAAACGTCTTTCCGGTCAGCCATTCTAGTGTGTTGTACCATCCAACTGTTTTGTGTAGAAGACGTGTGAAAACTTCTTTCCTGTCACCCATTCTAGTGTGTTGTACCATCCAACTGTTTTGTGTAGAAGACGTGTGAAAACTTCTTTCCTGTCAGCCATTCTAGTGTGTTCTACCATCCAACTGTTTTGTGTAGAAGACGTGTGAAAACTTCTTTCCTGTCAGCCATTCTAGTGTGTTCTACCATCCAACTGTTTTGTGTAGAAGACATATGAAAACTTCTTTCCTGTCCACTGTTCTAGTGTGTTCTACCACGCAACTGTTTTGTGTAGAAGACATGTGAAAACTTCTTTCCTGTCCACTGTTCTAGTGTGTTCTACCACGCAACTGTTTTGTGTAGAAGACATGTGAAAACTTCTTTCCTGTCCACTGTTCTAGTGTGTTTTACCACGCAACTGTTTTGTGTAGAAGACATGTGAAAACTTCTTTCCTGTCAGCCGTTCTAGTGTGTTCTATCATCCAACTGTTATGTGTAGAAGACATGTGGAAACTACTTTCCTGTCCACTGTTCTAGTGTGTTCTACCACGCAACTGTTTTGTGTAGAAGACATGTGAAAACTTCTTTCCTGTCAGCCGTTCTAGTGTGTTCTATCATCCAACTGTTTTGTGTAGAAGACATATGAAAACTTCTTTTCTGTCAGCCATTCTAGTGTGTTGTACCATCCAACTGTTTTGTGTAGAAGACATATGAAAACTTCTTTTCTGTCAGCCATTTTAGTGTGTTCTACCACGCAACTGTTGTGTGTAGAAGACATGTGAAAACGTCTTTCCTGTCAGCCGTTCTAGTGTGTTCTACCACGCAACTGTTTTGTGTAGAAGACATGTGAAAACTTCTTTCCTGTCAGCCATTCTAGTGTGTTCTATCATCCAACTGTTTTGTGTAGAAGACATGTGAAAACTTCTTTCCTGTCAGCCGTTCTAGTGTGTTCTATCATCCAACTGTTTTGTGTAGAAGACATATGAAAACTTCTTTCCTGTCCAGTGTTTTAGTGTGTTCTACCACGCAACTGTTGTGTGTAGAAGACATGTGAAAACTTCTTTCCTGTCAGCCGTTCTAGTGTGTTCTATCATCCAACTGTTTTGTGTAGAAGACATATGAAAACTTCTTTCCTGTCCAGTGTTCTAGTGTGTTCTACCACGCAACTGTTGTGTGTAGAAGACATGTGAAAACTTCTTTCCTGTCAGCCGTTCTAGTGTGTTCTACCACGCAACTGTTTTGTGTAGAAGACATGTGAAAACTTCTTTCTTGTCAGCCGTTCTAGTGTGTTCTATCATCCAACTGTTTTGTGTAGAAGACATATGAAAACTTCTTTCCTGTCCAGTGTTCTAGTGTGTTCTACCACGCAACTGTTGTGTGTAGAAGACATATGAAAACTTCTTTCCTGTCCAGTGTTCTAGTGTGTTCTACCACCCAAGTTTTTTGTGTAGAAGACGTGTGAAAACTTCTTTCCTGTCAGCCGTTCTAGGTTGTTCTACCATCCAACTGTTTTGTGTAGAAGACGTGTGAAAACTTCTTTCCTGTCAGCCATTCTAGTGTGTTCTATCATCCAAATGTTTTATGTAGAAGACATATGAAAACTTCTTTCCTGTCCACTGTTGTAGTGTATTCTAATACCCAAGTTTTTTGTGTAGAAGACGTGTGAGAACTTCTTTCCTGTCAGCCGTTCTAGTGTGTTGTACCATCCAACTGTTTTGTGTAGAAGACGTGTGAAAACTTTTTTCCTGTCAGCCGTTCTAGTGTGTTCTACCATGCAACTGTTTTGTGTAGAAGACGTGTGAAAACTTCTTTCCTGTCAGCCATTCTGGTGTGTTCTACCATCCAACTGTTTTGTGTAGAAGACGGGTGAAAACTTCTTTCCTGTTAGCCATTCTAGTGTGTTCTACCATCCAACTGTTTTGTGTAGAAGACGTGTGAAACTTCTTTCCTGTCAGCCATTCTAGTGTGTTCTACCATCCAACTGTTTTGTGTAGAAGACGTGTGAAAACTTCTTTCCTGTCAGCCATTCTAGTGTGTTCTACCATCCAACTGTTTTGTGTAGAAGACGTGTGAAAACTTCTTTCCTGTCAGCCATTCTAGTGTGTTCTACCATCGAACTGTTTTATGTAGAAGACATATGAAAACTTCTTTCCTGTCAGCCATTCTAGTGTGTTCTACCATCCAACTGTTTTGTGTAGAAGACGTGTGAAAACTTCTTTCATGTCAGCCATTCTAGTGTGTTCTACCATCCAACTGTTTTGTGTAGAAGACGTGTGAAAACTTCTTTCATGTCAGCCATTCTAGTGTGTTCTACCATCCAACTGTTTTGTGTAGAAGACGTGTGAAAACTTCTTTCCTGTCAGCCATTCTAGTGTGTTCTACCATCCAACTGTTTTGTGTAGAAGACGTGTGAAAACTTCTTTCCTGTCAGCCATTCTAGTGTGTTCTACCATCGAACTGTTTTATGTAGAAGACATATGAAAACTTCTTTCCTGTCAGCCATTCTAGTGTGTTCTACCATCCAACTGTTTTGTGTAGAAGACGTGTGAAAACTTCTTACATGTCAGCCATTCTAGTGTGTTCTACCATCCAACTGTTTTGTGCAGAAGACGTGTGAAAACTTCTTTCATGTCAGCCATTCTAGTGTGTTCTACCATCCAACTGTTTTGTGTAGAAGACGTGTGAAAACTTCTTTCCTGTCAGCCATTCTAGTGTGTTCTACCATCCAACTATTTTGTGTAGAAGACGGGTGAAAACTTCTTTCATGTCAGCCATTCTAGTGTGTTCTACCATCCAACTGTTTTGTGTAGAAGACGTGTGAAAACTTCTTTCATGTCAGCCATTCTAGTGTGTTCTACCATCCAACTGTTTTGTGTAGAAGACGTGTGAAAACTTCTTTCATGTCAGCCATTCTAGTGTGTTCTACCATCCAACTGTTTTGTGTAGAAGACGTGTGAAAACTTCTTTCCTGTCAGCCATTCTAGTGTGTTGTACCATCCAACTGTTTTGTGTAGAAGACATATGAAAACTTCGTTCATGTCAGCCATTCTAGTGTGTTCTACCATCCAACTGTTTTGTGTAGAAGACGTGTGAAAACTTCTTTCCTGTCAGCCATTCTAGTGTGTTCTACCATCCAACTGTTTTGTGTAGAAGACGTGTGAAAACTTCTTTCCTGTCAGCCATTCTAGTGTGTTCTACCATCCAACTGTTTTGTGTAGAAGACGTGTGAAAACTTCTTTCCTGTCAGCCATTCTAGTGTGTTCTACCATCCAACTGTTTTGTGTTGAAGACATGTGAAAATTTCTTTCCTGTCCACTGCTCTAGTGTGTTCTACCACGCAACTGTTTTGTGTAGAAGACATGTTAAACCTCTTTCCTGTCAGCCGTTCTAGTGTGTTCTATCATCCAACTGTTATGTGTAGAAGACATGTGGAAACTACTTTCCTGTCCACTGTTCTAGTGTGTTCTACCACGCAACTGTTTTGTGTAGAAGGCATGTGAAAACTTCTTTCCTGTCAGCCGTTCTAGTGTGTTCTATCATCCAACTGTTTTGTGTAGAAGACATATGAAAACTTCTTTCCTGTCCAGTGTTCTAGTGTGTTCTACCACGCAACTGTTGTGTGTAGAAGACATATGAAAACTTCTTTCCTGTCCAGTGTTATAGTGTGTTCTACCACGCAACTGTTTTGTGTAGAAGACATGTGAAAACTTCTTTCCTGGCCACTGTTCTAGTGTGTTCTACCTACCAACTGTTTTGTGTATAAGACATGTGAAAATTTCTTTCCCGTCCAGTGTTCTAGTGTGTTCTACCAACCCAACTGTTTTGTGTAGAAGACATGTGAATACTTCTTTACTGTCCAGTGTTGTAGTGTGTTCTACCAACCAACTGTTTTGTGTAGAAGACATGTGAAAACTTCTTTCCTATCAGCCATTCTAGTGTGTTCTACCATGCAACTGTTTTGTGTAGAAGACGTGTGAAAACTTCTTTCCTGTCAGCCATTCTAGTGTGTTCTACCATCCAACTGTTTTGTGTAGAAGACGTGTGAAAACTTCTTTCCTGTCAGCCGTTCTAGTGTGTTCTACCATCCAACTGTTTTGTGTAGAAGACATGTGAAAACTTCTTTACTGTCCAGTGTTGTAGTGTGTTCTACCAACCAACTGTTTTGTGTAGAAGACATGTGAAAACTTCTTTCCTATCAGCCATTCTAGTGTGTTCTACCATCCAACTGTTTTGTGTAGAAGACGTGTGAAAACTTCTTTCCTGTCAGCCGTTCTAGTGTGTTCTACCATCCAACTGTTTTGTGTAGAAGATGTGTGAAAACTTCTTTCCTGTCAGCCGTTCTAGTGTGTTCTACCATCCAACTGTTTTGTGTAGAAGACGTGTGAAAACTTCGTTCCTTTCAGCCATTCTAGTGTGTTGTACCATCCAACTGTTTTGTGTAGAAGACATGTGAAAACTTCTTTCCTGTCAGCCATTCTAGTGTGTTGTACCATCCAACTGTTTTGTGTAGAAGACATATGAAAACTTCTTTTCTGTCAGCCATTCTAGTGTGTTGTACCATCCAACTGTTTTGTGTAGAAGACATATGAAAACTTCTTTTCTGTCAGCCATTCTAGTGTGTTGTACCATCCAACTGTTTTGTGTAGAAGACATGTGAAAACTTCTTTCCTGTCAGCCATTCTAGTGTGTTCTACCATGCAACTGTTTTGTGTAGAAGACATGTGAAAACTTCTTTCCTCTCAGCCATTCTAGTGTGTTGTACCATCCAACTGTTTTGTGTAGAAGACGTGTGAAAACGTCTTTCCTGTCAGCCATTCTAGTGTGTTGTACCATCCAACTGTTTTGTGTAGAAGACGTGTGAAAACTTCTTTCCTATCACCCATTCTAGTGTGTTGTACCATCCAACTGTTTTGTGTAGAAGACGTGTGAAAACTTCTTTCCTGTCAGCCATTCTAGTGTGTTCTACCATCCAACTGTTTTGTGTAGAAGACGTGTGAAAACCTCTTTCCTGTCAGCCATTCTAGTGTGTTCTACCATCCAACTGTTTTGTGTAGAAGACATATGAAAACTTCTTTCCTGTCCACTGTTCTAGTGTATTCTACCACGCAACTGTTTTGTGTAGAAGACATGTGAAAACTTCTTTCCTGTCCACTGTTCTAGTGTGTTCTACCACGCAACTGTTTTGTGTAGAAGACATGTGAAAACTTCTTTCCTGTCCACTGTTCTAGTGTGTTTTACCACGCAACTGTTTTGTGTAGAAGACATGTGAAAACTTCTTTCCTGTCAGCCGTTCTAGTGTGTTCTATCATCCAACTGTTATGTGTAGAAGACATGTGGAAACTATTTTCCTGTCCACTGTTCTAGTATGTTCTACCACGCAACTGTTTTGTGTAGAAGACATGTGAAAACTTCTTTCCTGTCAGCCGTTCTAGTGTGTTCTATCATCCAACTGTTTTGTGTAGAAGACATATGAAAACTTCTTTCCTGTCCACTGTTCTAGTGTGTTCTACCACGCAACTGTTGTGTGTAGAAGACATGTGAAAACGTCTTTCCTGTCAGCCGTTCTAGTGTGTTCTACCACGCAACTGTTTTGTGTAGAAGACATGTGAAAACTTCTTTCCTGTCAGCCATTCTAGTGTGTTCTATCATCCAACTGTTTTGTGTAGAAGACATGTGAAAACTTCTTTCCTGTCAGCCGTTCTAGTGTGTTCTATCATCCAACTGTTTTGTGTAGAAGACATATGAAAACTTCTTTCCTGTCCAGTGTTTTAGTGTGTTCTACCACGCAACTGTTGTGTGTAGAAGACATGGGAAAACTTCTTTCCTGTCAGCCGTTCTAGTGTGTTCTATCATCCAACTGTTTTGTGTAGAAGACATATGAAAACTTCTTTCCTGTCCAGTGTTCTAGTGTGTTCTACCACGCAACTGTTGTGTGTAGAAGACATGTGAAAACTTCTTTCCTGTCAGCCGTTCTAGTGTGTTCTATCACGCAACTGTTTTGTGTAGAAGACATGTGAAAACTTCTTTCCTGTCAGCCGTTCTAGTGTGTTCTATCATCCAACTGTTTTGTGTAGAAGACATATGAAAACTTCTTTCCTGTCCAGTGTTCTAGTGTGTTCTATCACGCAACTGTTGTGTGTAGAAGACATATGAAAACTTCTTTCCTGTCCAGTGTTCTAGTGTGTTCTACCACCCAAGTTTTTTGTGTAGAAGACGTGTGAAAACTTCTTTCCTGTCAGCCGTTCTAGTGTGTTCTACCATCCAACTGTTTTGTGTAGAAGACGTGTGAAAACTTCTTTCCTGTCAGCCATTCTAGTGTGTTCTATCATCCAAATGTTTTATGTAGAAGACATATGAAAACTTCTTTCCTGTCCACTGTTGTAGTGTATTCTAATACCCAAGTTTTTTGTGTAGAAGACGTGTGAGAACTTCTTTCCTGTCAGCCGTTCTAGTGTGTTGTACCATCCAACTGTTTTGTGTAGAAGACGTGTGAAAACTTTTTTCCTGTCAGCCGTTCTAGTGTGTTCTACCATGCAACTGTTTTGTGTAGAAGACGTGTGAAAACTTCTTTCCTGTCAGCCATTCTAGTGTGTTCTACCATCCAACTGTTTTGTGTTGAAGACATGTGAACATTTCTTTCCTGTCCACTGCTCTAGTGTGTTCTACCACGCAACTGTTTTGTGTAGAAGACATGTTAAACCTCTTTCCTGTCAGCCGTTCTAGTGTGTTCTATCATCCAACTGTTATGTGTAGAAGACATGTGGAAACTACTTTCCTGTCCACTGTTCTAGTGTGTTCTACCACGCAACTGTTTTGTGTAGAAGGCATGTGAAAACTTCTTTCCTGTCAGCCGTTCTAGTGTGTTCTATCATCCAACTGTTTTGTGTAGAAGACATATGAAAACTTCTTTCCTGTCCAGTGTTCTAGTGTGTTCTACCACGCAACTGTTGTGTGTAGAAGACATATGAAAACTTCTTTCCTGTCCAGTGTTATAGTGTGTTCTACCACGCAACTGTTTTGTGTAGAAGACATGTGAAAACTTCTTTCCTGGCCACTGTTCTAGTGTGTTCTACCTACCAACTGTTTTGTGTATAAGACATGTGAAAATTTCTTTCCCGTCCAGTGTTCTAGTGTGTTCTACCAACCCAACTGTTTTGTGTAGAAGACATGTGAAAACTTCTTTACTGTCCAGTGTTGTAGTGTGTTCTACCAACCAACTGTTTTGTGTAGAAGACATGTGAAAACTTCTTTCCTATCAGCCATTCTAGTGTGTTCTACCATGCAACTGTTTTGTGTAGAAGACGTGTGAGAACTTCTTTCCTGTCAGCCATTCTAGTGTGTTCTACCATCCAACTGTTTTGTGTAGAAGACGTGTGAAAACTTCTTTCCTGTCAGCCGTTCTAGTGTGTTCTACCATCCAACTGTTTTGTGTAGAAGACATGTGAAAACTTCTTTACTGTCCAGTGTTGTAGTGTGTTCTACCAACCAACTGTTTTGTGTAGAAGACATGTGAAAACTTCTTTCCTATCAGCCATTCTAGTGTGTTCTACCATCCAACTGTTTTGTGTAGAAGACGTGTGAAAACTTCTTTCCTGTCAGCCGTTCTAGTGTGTTCTACCATCCAACTGTTTTGTGTAGAAGACGTGTGAAAACTTCTTTCCTGTCAGCCGTTCTAGTGTGTTCTACCATCCAACTGTTTTGTGTAGAAGACGTGTGAAAACTTCTTTCCTTTCAGCCATTCTAGTGTGTTGTACCATCCAACTGTTTTGTGTAGAAGACATGTGAAAACTTCTTTCCTGTCAGCCATTCTAGTGTGTTGTACCATCCAACTGTTTTGTGTAGAAGACATATGAAAACTTCTTTTCTGTCAGCCATTCTAGTGTGTTGTACCATCCAACTGTTTTGTGTAGAAGACATATGAAAACTTCTTTTCTGTCAGCCATTCTAGTGTGTTGTACCATCCAACTGTTTTGTGTAGAAGACATGTGAAAACTTCTTTCCTGTCAGCCATTCTAGTGTGTTCTACCATGCAACTGTTTTGTGTAGAAGACATGTGAAAACTTCTTTCCTGTCAGCCATTCTAGTGTGTTGTACAATCCAACTGTTTTGTGTAGAAGACGTGTAAAAACGTCTTTCCTGTCAGCCATTCTAGTGTGTTGTACCATCCAACTGTTTTGTGTAGAAGACGTGTGAAAACTTCTTTCCTGTCACCCATTCTAGTGTGTTGTACCATCCAACTGTTTTGTGTAGAAGACGTGTGAAAACTTCTTTCCTGTCAGCCATTCTAGTGTGTTCTACCATCCAACTGTTTTGTGTAGAAGACGTGTGAAAACTTCTTTCCTGTCAGCCATTCTAGTGTGTTCTACCATCCAACTGTTTTGTGTAGAAGACATATGAAAACTTCTTTCCTGTCAGCCATTCTAGTGTGTTCTACCATCCAACTGTTTTGTGTAGAAGACATATGAAAACTTCTTTCCTGTCCACTGTTCTAGTGTATTCTACCACGCAACTGTTTTGTGTAGAAGACATGTGAAAACTTCTTTCCTGTCCACTGTTCTAGTGTGTTCTACCACGCAACTGTTTTGTGTAGAAGACATGTGAAAACTTCTTTCCTGTCCACTGTTCTAGTGTGTTTTACCACGCAACTGTTTTGTGTAGAAGACATGTGAAAACTTCTTTCTTGTCAGCCGTTCTAGTGTGTTCTATCATCCAACTGTTATGTGTAGAAGACATGTGGAAACTACTTTCCTGTCCACTGTTCTAGTGTGTTCTACCACGCAACTGTTTTGTGTAGAAGACATGTGAAAACTTCTTTCCTGTCAGCCGTTCTAGTGTGTTCTATCATCCAACTGTTTTGTGTAGAAGACATATGAAAACTTCTTTCCTGTCCAGTGTTTTAGTGTGTTCTACCACGCGACTGTTGTGTGTAGAAGACATGTGAAAACGTCTTTCCTGTCAGCCGTTCTAGTGTGTTCTACCACGCAACTGTTTTGTGTAGAAGACATGTGAAAACTTCTTTCCTGTCAGCCACTCTAGTGTGTTCTATCATCCAACTGTTTTGTGTAGAAGACATGTGAAAACTTCTTTCCTGTCAGCCGTTCTAGTGTGTTCTATCATCCAACTGTTTTGTGTAGAAGACATATGAAAACTTCTTTCCTGTCCAGTGTTTTAGTGTGTTCTACCACGCAACTGTTGTGTGTAGAAGACATGTGAAAACTTCTTTCCTGTCAGCCGTTCTAGTGCGTTCTATCATCCAACTGTTTTGTGTAGAAGACATATGAAAACTTCTTTCCTGTCCAGTGTTCTAGTGTGTTCTACCACGCAACTGTTGTGTGTAGAAGACATGTGAAAACGTCTTTCCTGTCAGCCGTTCTAGTGTGTTCTACCACGCAACTGTTTTGTGTAGAAGACATGTGAAAACTTCTTTCCTGTCAGCCGTTCTAGTGTGTTCTACCATCCAACTGTTTTGTGTAGAAGATGTGTGAAAACTTCTTTCCTGTCAGCCATTCTAGTGTGTTCTATCATCCAAATGTTTTATGTAGAAGACATATGAAAACTTCTTTCCTGTCCACTGTTGTAGTGTATTCTAATACCCAAGTTTTTTGTGTAGAAGACGTGTGAAAACTTCTTTCCTGTCAGCCGTTCTAGTGTGTTCTACCATCCAACTGTTTTGTGTAGAAGACGTGTGAAAACTTCTTTCCTGTCAGCCATTCTAGTGTGTTCTACCATCCAACTGTTTTGTGTTGAAGACATGTGAACATTTCTTTCCTGTCCACTGCTCTAGTGTGTTCTACCACGCAACTGTTTTGTGTAGAAGACATGTTAAACCTCTTTCCTGTCAGCCGTTCTAGTGTGTTCTATCATCCAACTGTTATGTGTAGAAGACATGTGGAAACTACTTTCCTGTCCACTGTTCTAGTGTGTTCTACCACGCAACTGTTTTGTGTAGAAGGCATGTGAAAACTTCTTTCCTGTCAGCCGTTCTAGTGTGTTCTATCATCCAACTGTTTTGTGTAGAAGACATATGAAAACTTCTTTCCTGTCCAGTGTTCTAGTGTGTTCTACCACGCAACTGTTGTGTGTAGAAGACATATGAAAACTTCTTTCCTGTCCAGTGTTATAGTGTGTTCTACCACGCAACTGTTTTGTGTAGAAGACATGTGAAAACTTCTTTCCTGGCCACTGTTCTAGTGTGTTCTACCTACCAACTGTTTTGTGTATAAGACATGTGAAAATTTCTTTCCCGTCCAGTGTTCTAGTGTGTTCTACCAACCCAACTGTTTTGTGTAGAAGACATGTGAAAACTTCTTTACTGTCCAGTGTTGTAGTGTGTTCTACCAACCAACTGTTTTGTGTAGAAGACATGTGAAAACTTCTTTCCTATCAGCCATTCTAGTGTGTTCTACCATGCAACTGTTTTGTGTAGAAGACGTGTGAGAACTTCTTTCCTGTCAGCCATTCTAGTGTGTTCTACCATCCAACTGTTTTGTGTAGAAGACGTGTGAAAACTTCTTTCCTGTCAGCCGTTCTAGTGTGTTCTACCATCCAACTGTTTTGTGTAGAAGACATGTGAAAACTTCTTTACTGTCCAGTGTTGTAGTGTGTTCTACCAACCAACTGTTTTGTGTAGAAGACATGTGAAAACTTCTTTCCTATCAGCCATTCTAGTGTGTTCTACCATCCAACTGTTTTGTGTAGAAGACGTGTGAAAACTTCTTTCCTGTCAGCCGTTCTAGTGTGTTCTACCATCCAACTGTTTTGTGTAGAAGACGTGTGAAAACTTCTTTCCTGTCAGCCGTTCTAGTGTGTTCTACCATCCAACTGTTTTGTGTAGAAGACGTGTGAAAACTTCTTTCCTTTCAGCCATTCTAGTGTGTTGTACCATCCAACTGTTTTGTGTAGAAGACATGTGAAAACTTCTTTCCTGTCAGCCATTCTAGTGTGTTGTACCATCCAACTGTTTTGTGTAGAAGACATATGAAAACTTCTTTTCTGTCAGCCATTCTAGTGTGTTGTACCATCCAACTGTTTTGTGTAGAAGACATATGAAAACTTCTTTTCTGTCAGCCATTCTAGTGTGTTGTACCATCCAACTGTTTTGTGTAGAAGACATGTGAAAACTTCTTTCCTGTCAGCCATTCTAGTGTGTTCTACCATGCAACTGTTTTGTGTAGAAGACATGTGAAAACTTCTTTCCTGTCAGCCATTCTAGTGTGTTGTACAATCCAACTGTTTTGTGTAGAAGACGTGTAAAAACGTCTTTCCTGTCAGCCATTCTAGTGTGTTGTACCATCCAACTGTTTTGTGTAGAAGACGTGTGAAAACTTCTTTCCTGTCACCCATTCTAGTGTGTTGTACCATCCAACTGTTTTGTGTAGAAGACGTGTGAAAACTTCTTTCCTGTCAGCCATTCTAGTGTGTTCTACCATCCAACTGTTTTGTGTAGAAGACGTGTGAAAACTTCTTTCCTGTCAGCCATTCTAGTGTGTTCTACCATCCAACTGTTTTGTGTAGAAGACATATGAAAACTTCTTTCCTGTCCACTGTTCTAGTGTATTCTACCACGCAACTGTTTTGTGTAGAAGACATGTGAAAACTTCTTTCCTGTCCACTGTTCTAGTGTGTTCTACCACGCAACTGTTTTGTGTAGAAGACATGTGAAAACTTCTTTCCTGTCCACTGTTCTAGTGTGTTTTACCACGCAACTGTTTTGTGTAGAAGACATGTGAAAACTTCTTTCCTGTCAGCCGTTCTAGTGTGTTCTATCATCCAACTGTTATGTGTAGAAGACATGTGGAAACTACTTTCCTGTCCACTGTTCTAGTGTGTTCTACCACGCAACTGTTTTGTGTAGAAGACATGTGAAAACTTCTTTCCTGTCAGCCGTTCTAGTGTGTTCTATCATCCAACTGTTTTGTGTAGAAGACATATGAAAACTTCTTTCCTGTCCAGTGTTTTAGTGTGTTCTACCACGCGACTGTTGTGTGTAGAAGACATGTGAAAACGTCTTTCCTGTCAGCCGTTCTAGTGTGTTCTACCACGCAACTGTTTTGTGTAGAAGACATGTGAAAACTTCTTTCCTGTCAGCCACTCTAGTGTGTTCTATCATCCAACTGTTTTGTGTAGAAGACATGTGAAAACTTCTTTCCTGTCAGCCGTTCTAGTGTGTTCTATCATCCAACTGTTTTGTGTAGAAGACATATGAAAACTTCTTTCCTGTCCAGTGTTTTAGTGTGTTCTACCACGCAACTGTTGTGTGTAGAAGACATGTGAAAACTTCTTTCCTGTCAGCCGTTCTAGTGCGTTCTATCATCCAACTGTTTTGTGTAGAAGACATATGAAAACTTCTTTCCTGTCCAGTGTTCTAGTGTGTTCTACCACGCAACTGTTGTGTGTAGAAGACATGTGAAAACTTCTTTCCTGTCAGCCGTTCTAGTGTGTTCTACCACGCAACTGTTTTGTGTAGAAGACATGTGAAAACTTCTTTCCTGTCAGCCGTTCTAGTGTGTTCTACCATCCAACTGTTTTGTGTAGAAGATGTGTGAAAACTTCTTTCCTGTCAGCCATTCTAGTGTGTTCTATCATCCAAATGTTTTATGTAGAAGACATATGAAAACTTCTTTCCTGTCCACTGTTGTAGTGTATTCTAATACCCAAGTTTTTTGTGTAGAAGACGTGTGAAAACTTCTTTCCTGTCAGCCGTTCTAGTGTGTTCTACCATCCAACTGTTTTGTGTAGAAGATGTGTGAAAACTTCTTTCCTGTCAGCCATTCTAGTGTGTTCTATCATCCAAATGTTTTATGTAGAAGACATATGAAAACTTCTTTCCTGTCCACTGTTGTAGTGTATTCTAATACCCAAGTTTTTTGTGTAGAAGACGTGTGAGAACTTCTTTCCTGTCAGCCGTTCTAGTGTGTTGTACCATCCAACTGTTTTGTGTAGAAGACGTGTGAAAACTTTTTTCCTGTCAGCCGTTCTAGTGTGTTCTACCATGCAACTGTTTTGTGTAGAAGACGTGTGAAAACTTCTTTCCTGTCAGCCATTCTAGTGTGTTCTACCATCCAACTGTTTTGTGTAGAAGACGTGTGAAAACTTCTTTCCTGTTAGCCATTCTAGTGTGTTCTACCATCCAACTGTTTTGTGTAGAAGACGTGTGAAAACTTCTTTCCTGTCAGCCATTCTAGTGTGTTCTACCATCCAACTGTTTTGTGTAGAAGACGTGTGAAAACTTCTTTCCTGTCAGCCATTCTAGTGTGTTCTACCATCCAACTGTTTTGTGTAGAAGACGTGTGAAAACTTCTTTCCTGTCAGCCATTCTAGTGTGTTCTACCATCCAACTGTTTTATGTAGAAGACATATGAAAACTTCTTTCCTGTCAGCCATTCTAGTGTGTTCTACCATCCAACTGTTTTGTGTAGAACACGTGTGAAAACTTCTTTCATGTCAGCCATTCTAGTGTGTTCTACCATCCAACTGTTTTGTGTAGAAGACGTGTGAAAACTTCTTTCATGTCAGCCATTCTAGTGTGTTCTACCATCCAACTGTTTTGTGTAGAAGACGTGTGAAAACTTCTTTCTTGTCAGCCATTCTAGTGTGTTCTACCATCCAACTGTTTTGTGTAGAAGACGTGTGAAAACTTCTTTCCTGTCAGCCATTCTAGTGTGTTCTACCATCGAACTGTTTTATGTAGAAGACATATGAAAACTTCTTTCCTGTCAGCCATTCTAGTGTGTTCTACCATCCAACTGTTTTGTGTAGAAGACGTGTGAAAACTTCTTTCATGTCAGCCATTCTAGTGTGTTCTACCATCCAACTGTTTTGTGCAGAAGACGTGTGAAAGCTTCTTTCATGTCAGCCATTCTAGTGTGTTCTACCATCCAACTGTTTTGTGTAGAAGACGTGTGAAAACTTCTTTCCTGTCAGCCATTCTAGTGTGTTCTACCATCCAACTATTTTGTGTAGAAGACGGGTGAAAACTTCTTTCATGTCAGCCATTCTAGTGTGTTCTACCATCCAACTGTTTTGTGTAGAAGACGTGTGAAAACTTCTTTCATGTCAGCCATTCTAGTGTGTTCTACCATCCAACTGTTTTGTGTAGAAGACGTGTGAAAACTTCTTTCATGTCAGCCATTCTAGTGTGTTCTACCATCCAACTGTTTTGTGTAGAAGACGTGTGAAAACTTCTTTCCTGTCAGCCATTCTAGTGTGTTGTACCATCCAACTGTTTTGTGTAGAAGACATATGAAAACTTCTTTCATGTCAGCCATTCTAGTGTGTTCTACCATCCAACTGTTTTGTGTAGAAGACGTGTGAAAACTTCTTTCCTGTCAGCCATTCTAGTGTGTTCTACCATCCAACTGTTTTGTGTAGAAGATGTGTGAAAACTTCTTTCCTGTCAGCCATTCTAGTGTGTTCTACCATCCAACTGTTTTGTGTAGAAGACGTGTGAAAACTTCTTTTCTGTCAGCCATTCTAGTGTGTTGTACCATCCAACTGTTTTGTGTAGAAGACATGTGAAAACTTCTTTTCTGTCAGCCGTTCTAGTGTGTTGTACCATCCAACTGTTTTGTGTAGAAGACATATGAAAACTTCTTTTCTGTCAGCCGTTCTAGTGTGTTCTACCATCCAACTGTTTTGTGTAGAAGACATGTGAAAACTTCTTTTCTGTCAGCCATTCTAGTGTGTTGTACCATCCAACTGTTTTGTGTAGAAGACATATGAAATCTTCTTTCCTGTCAACCATTCTAGTGTGTTCTACCATCCAACTGTTTTGTGTAGAAGACATATGAAATCTTCTTTCATGTCAGCCGTTCTAGTGTGTTCTACCATCCAACTGTTTTGTGTAGAAGACATGTGAAAACTTCTTTTCTGTCAGCCATTCTAGTGTGTTGTACCATCCAACTGTTTTGTGTAGAAGACGTGTGAAAACTTCTTTCCTGTCAGCCATTCTAGTGTGTTGTACCATCCAACTGTTTTGTGTAGAAGACGTGTGAAAACTTCTTTCCTGTCAGCCATTCTAGTGTGTTCTACCATCCAACTGTTTTGTGTAGAAGACGTATGAAAACTTCTTTCCTGTCAGCCATTCTAGTGTGTTGTACCATCCAACTGTTTTGTGTAGAAGACGTGTGAAAACTTCTTTCCTGTCAGCCATTCTAGTGTGTTCTACCATCCAACTGTTTTGTGTAGAAGACGTGTGAAACCTTCTTTCCTGTCAGCCGTTCTAGTGTGTTCTACCATCCAACTGTTTTGTGTAGAAGACGTGTGAAATCTTCTTTCCTGTCAGCCATTCTAGTGTGTTCTACCATCGAACTGTTTTGTGTAGAAGACGTGTGAAAACTTCTTTCCTGTCAGCCATTCTAGTGTGTTCTACCATCCAACTGTTTTGTGTAGAAAACGTGTGAAATCTTCTTTCCTGTCAGCCATTCTAGTGTGTTCTACCATCCAACTGTTTTGTGTAGAAGACATGTGAAAACTTCTTTCCTGTCCACTGTTCTAGTGTGTTCTACCACGCTACTGTTTTGTGTGGAAGTCATGTGAAAACTTCTTTCCTGTCAGCCGTTCTAGTGTGTTCTATCATCCAACTGTTATGTGTAGAAGACATGTGGAAACTACTTTCCTGTCCACTGTTCTAGTGTGTTCTACCACGCAACTGTTTTGTGTAGAAGACATGTGAAAACTTCTTTCCTGTCAGCCGTTCTAGTGTGTTCTATCATTCAACTGTTTTGTTTAGAAGACATATGAAAACTTCTTTCCTGTCCAGTGTTCTAGTGTGTTCTACCACGCAACTTTTGAGTGTAGAAGACATATGAAAACTTCTTTCCTGTCCAGTGTTCTAGTGTATTCTACCACGCAACTGTTGTGTGTAGAAGATGTGTGTAAACGTCTTTCCTGTCAAGCCATTCTAGTGTGTTCTACCATCCAACTGTTTTGTGTAGAAGACGTGTGAAATCTTCTTTCCTGTCAGCCGTTCTAGTGTGTTCTACCATCCAACTGTTTTGTGTAGAACACGTGTGAAATCTTCTTTCCTGTCAGCCATTCTAGTGTGTTCTACCATCGAACTGTTTTGTGTAGAAGACGTGTGAAAACTTCTTTCCTGTCAGCCATTCTAGTGTGTTCTACCATCCAACTGTTTTGTGTAGAAGACGTGTGAAATCTTCTTTCCTGTCAGCCATTCTAGTGTGTTCTACCATCCAACTGTTTTGTGTAGAAGACATGTGAAAACTTCTTTCCTGTCCACTGTTCTAGTGTGTTCTACCACGCAACTGTTTTGTGTAGAAGACATGTGAAAACTTCTTTCCTGTCCACTGTTCTAGTGTGTTCTACCACGCAACTGTCTTGTGTAGAAGACATGTGAAAACTTCTTTCCTGTCCACTGTTCTAGTGTGTTTTACCACGCAACTGTTTTGTGCAGAAGACATGTGAAAACTTCTTTCCTGTCAGCCGTTCTAGTGTGTTCTATCATCCAACTGTTATGTGTAGAAGACATGTGGAAACTACTTTCCTGTCCACTGTTCTAGTGTGTTCTACCACGCAACTGTTTTGTGTAGAAGACATGTGAAAACTTCTTTCCTGTCAGCCGTTCTAGTGTGTTCTATCATCCAACTGTTTTGTGTAGAAGACATATGAAAACTTCTTTCCTGTCCAGTGTTTTAGTGTGTTCTACCACGCAACTGTTGTGTGTAGAAGACATGTGAAAACGTTTTTCCTGTCAGCCGTTCTAGTGTGTTCTACCACGCAACTGTTTTGTGTAGAAGACATGTGAAAACTTCTTTCCTGTCAGCCACTCTAGTGTGTTCTATCATCCAACTGTTTTTGTAGAAGACATGTGAAAACTTCTTTCCTGTCAGCCGTTCTAGTGTGTTCTATCATCCAACTGTTTTGTGTAGAAGACATATGAAAACTTCTTTCCTGTCCAGTGTTTTAGTGTGTTCTACCACGCAACTGTTGTGTGTAGAAGACATGTGAAAACTTCTTTCCTGTCAGCCGTTCTAGTGTGTTCTATCATCCATCTGTTTTGTGTAGAAGACATATGAAAACTTCTTTCCTGTCCAGTGTTCTAGTGTGTTCTACCACGCAACTGTTGTGTGTAGAAGACATGTGAAAACTTCTTTCCTGTCAGCCGTTCTAGTGTGTTCTACCACGCAACTGTTTTGTGTAGAAGACATGTGAAAACTTCTTTCCTGTCAGCCGTTCTAGTGTGTTCTATCATCCAACTGTTTTGTGTAGAAGACATATGAAAACTTCTTTCCTGTCCAGTGTTCTAGTGTGTTCTACCACGCAACTGTTGTGTGTAGAAGACATATGAAAACTTCTTTCCTGTCCAGTGTTCTAGTGTGTTCTACCACCCAAGTTTTTTGTGTAGAAGACGTGTGAAAACTTGTTTCCTGTCAGCCGTTCTAGTGTGTTCTACCATCCAACTGTTTTGTGTAGAAGATGTGTGAAAACTTCTTTCCTGTCAGCCGTTCTAGTGTGTTCTACCATCCAACTGTTTTGTGTAGAAGACGTGTGAAAACTTCGTTCCTTTCAGCCATTCTAGTGTGTTGTACCATCCAACTGTTTTGTGTAGAAGACATGTGAAAACTTCTTTCCTGTCAGCCATTCTAGTGTGTTGTACCATCCAACTGTTTTGTGTAGAAGACATATGAAAACTTCTTTTCTGTCAGCCATTCTAGTGTGTTGTACCATCCAACTGTTTTGTGTAGAAGACATATGAAAACTTCTTTTCTGTCAGCCATTCTAGTGTGTTGTACCATCCAACTGTTTTGTGTAGAAGACATGTGAAAACTTCTTTCCTGTCAGCCATTCTAGTGTGTTCTACCATGCAACTGTTTTGTGTAGAAGACATGTGAAAACTTCTTTCCTCTCAGCCATTCTAGTGTGTTGTACCATCCAACTGTTTTGTGTAGAAGACGTGTGAAAACGTCTTTCCTGTCAGCCATTCTAGTGTGTTGTACCATCCAACTGTTTTGTGTAGAAGACGTGTGAAAACTTCTTTCCTATCACCCATTCTAGTGTGTTGTACCATCCAACTGTTTTGTGTAGAAGACGTGTGAAAACTTCTTTCCTGTCAGCCATTCTAGTGTGTTCTACCATCCAACTGTTTTGTGTAGAAGACGTGTGAAAACCTCTTTCCTGTCAGCCATTCTAGTGTGTTCTACCATCCAACTGTTTTGTGTAGAAGACATATGAAAACTTCTTTCCTGTCCACTGTTCTAGTGTATTCTACCACGCAACTGTTTTGTGTAGAAGACATGTGAAAACTTCTTTCCTGTCCACTGTTCTAGTGTGTTCTACCACGCAACTGTTTTGTGTAGAAGACATGTGAAAACTTCTTTCCTGTCCACTGTTCTAGTGTGTTTTACCACGCAACTGTTTTGTGTAGAAGACATGTGAAAACTTCTTTCCTGTCAGCCGTTCTAGTGTGTTCTATCATCCAACTGTTATGTGTAGAAGACATGTGGAAACTATTTTCCTGTCCACTGTTCTAGTATGTTCTACCACGCAACTGTTTTGTGTAGAAGACATGTGAAAACTTCTTTCCTGTCAGCCGTTCTAGTGTGTTCTATCATCCAACTGTTTTGTGTAGAAGACATATGAAAACTTCTTTCCTGTCCACTGTTCTAGTGTGTTCTACCACGCAACTGTTGTGTGTAGAAGACATGTGAAAACGTCTTTCCTGTCAGCCGTTCTAGTGTGTTCTACCACGCAACTGTTTTGTGTAGAAGACATGTGAAAACTTCTTTCCTGTCAGCCATTCTAGTGTGTTCTATCATCCAACTGTTTTGTGTAGAAGACATGTGAAAACTTCTTTCCTGTCAGCCGTTCTAGTGTGTTCTATCATCCAACTGTTTTGTGTAGAAGACATATGAAAACTTCTTTCCTGTCCAGTGTTTTAGTGTGTTCTACCACGCAACTGTTGTGTGTAGAAGACATGGGAAAACTTCTTTCCTGTCAGCCGTTCTAGTGTGTTCTATCATCCAACTGTTTTGTGTAGAAGACATATGAAAACTTCTTTCCTGTCCAGTGTTCTAGTGTGTTCTACCACGCAACTGTTGTGTGTAGAAGACATGTGAAAACTTCTTTCCTGTCAGCCGTTCTAGTGTGTTCTACCACGCAACTGTTTTGTGTAGAAGACATGTGAAAACTTCTTTCCTGTCAGCCGTTCTAGTGTGTTCTATCATCCAACTGTTTTGTGTAGAAGACATATGAAAACTTCTTTCCTGTCCAGTGTTCTAGTGTGTTCTATCACGCAACTGTTGTGTGTAGAAGACATATGAAAACTTCTTTCCTGTCCAGTGTTCTAGTGTGTTCTACCACCCAAGTTTTTTGTGTAGAAGACGTGTGAAAACTTCTTTCCTGTCAGCCGTTCTAGTGTGTTCTACCATCCAACTGTTTTGTGTAGAAGACGTGTGAAAACTTCTTTCCTGTCAGCCATTCTAGTGTGTTCTATCATCCAAATGTTTTATGTAGAAGACATATGAAAACTTCTTTCCTGTCCACTGTTGTAGTGTATTCTAATACCCAAGTTTTTTGTGTAGAAGACGTGTGAGAACTTCTTTCCTGTCAGCCGTTCTAGTGTGTTGTACCATCCAACTGTTTTGTGTAGAAGACGTGTGAAAACTTTTTTCCTGTCAGCCGTTCTAGTGTGTTCTACCATGCAACTGTTTTGTGTAGAAGACGTGTGAAAACTTCTTTCCTGTCAGCCATTCTAGTGTGTTCTACCATCCAACTGTTTTGTGTTGAAGACATGTGAACATTTCTTTCCTGTCCACTGCTCTAGTGTGTTCTACCACGCAACTGTTTTGTGTAGAAGACATGTTAAACCTCTTTCCTGTCAGCCGTTCTAGTGTGTTCTATCATCCAACTGTTATGTGTAGAAGACATGTGGAAACTACTTTCCTGTCCACTGTTCTAGTGTGTTCTACCACGCAACTGTTTTGTGTAGAAGGCATGTGAAAACTTCTTTCCTGTCAGCCGTTCTAGTGTGTTCTATCATCCAACTGTTTTGTGTAGAAGACATATGAAAACTTCTTTCCTGTCCAGTGTTCTAGTGTGTTCTACCACGCAACTGTTGTGTGTAGAAGACATATGAAAACTTCTTTCCTGTCCAGTGTTATAGTGTGTTCTACCACGCAACTGTTTTGTGTAGAAGACATGTGAAAACTTCTTTCCTGGCCACTGTTCTAGTGTGTTCTACCTACCAACTGTTTTGTGTATAAGACATGTGAAAATTTCTTTCCCGTCCAGTGTTCTAGTGTGTTCTACCAACCCAACTGTTTTGTGTAGAAGACATGTGAAAACTTCTTTACTGTCCAGTGTTGTAGTGTGTTCTACCAACCAACTGTTTTGTGTAGAAGACATGTGAAAACTTCTTTCCTATCAGCCATTCTAGTGTGTTCTACCATGCAACTGTTTTGTGTAGAAGACGTGTGAGAACTTCTTTCCTGTCAGCCATTCTAGTGTGTTCTACCATCCAACTGTTTTGTGTAGAAGACGTGTGAAAACTTCTTTCCTGTCAGCCGTTCTAGTGTGTTCTACCATCCAACTGTTTTGTGTAGAAGACATGTGAAAACTTCTTTACTGTCCAGTGTTGTAGTGTGTTCTACCAACCAACTGTTTTGTGTAGAAGACATGTGAAAACTTCTTTCCTATCAGCCATTCTAGTGTGTTCTACCATCCAACTGTTTTGTGTAGAAGACGTGTGAAAACTTCTTTCCTGTCAGCCGTTCTAGTGTGTTCTACCATCCAACTGTTTTGTGTAGAAGACGTGTGAAAACTTCTTTCCTGTCAGCCGTTCTAGTGTGTTCTACCATCCAACTGTTTTGTGTAGAAGACGTGTGAAAACTTCTTTCCTTTCAGCCATTCTAGTGTGTTGTACCATCCAACTGTTTTGTGTAGAAGACATGTGAAAACTTCTTTCCTGTCAGCCATTCTAGTGTGTTGTACCATCCAACTGTTTTGTGTAGAAGACATATGAAAACTTCTTTTCTGTCAGCCATTCTAGTGTGTTGTACCATCCAACTGTTTTGTGTAGAAGACATATGAAAACTTCTTTTCTGTCAGCCATTCTAGTGTGTTGTACCATCCAACTGTTTTGTGTAGAAGACATGTGAAAACTTCTTTCCTGTCAGCCATTCTAGTGTGTTCTACCATGCAACTGTTTTGTGTAGAAGACATGTGAAAACTTCTTTCCTGTCAGCCATTCTAGTGTGTTGTACAATCCAACTGTTTTGTGTAGAAGACGTGTAAAAACGTCTTTCCTGTCAGCCATTCTAGTGTGTTGTACCATCCAACTGTTTTGTGTAGAAGACGTGTGAAAACTTCTTTCCTGTCACCCATTCTAGTGTGTTGTACCATCCAACTGTTTTGTGTAGAAGACGTGTGAAAACTTCTTTCCTGTCAGCCATTCTAGTGTGTTCTACCATCCAACTGTTTTGTGTAGAAGACGTGTGAAAACTTCTTTCCTGTCAGCCATTCTAGTGTGTTCTACCATCCAACTGTTTTGTGTAGAAGACATATGAAAACTTCTTTCCTGTCAGCCATTCTAGTGTGTTCTACCATCCAACTGTTTTGTGTAGAAGACATATGAAAACTTCTTTCCTGTCCACTGTTCTAGTGTATTCTACCACGCAACTGTTTTGTGTAGAAGACATGTGAAAACTTCTTTCCTGTCCACTGTTCTAGTGTGTTCTACCACGCAACTGTTTTGTGTAGAAGACATGTGAAAACTTCTTTCCTGTCCACTGTTCTAGTGTGTTTTACCACGCAACTGTTTTGTGTAGAAGACATGTGAAAACTTCTTTCTTGTCAGCCGTTCTAGTGTGTTCTATCATCCAACTGTTATGTGTAGAAGACATGTGGAAACTACTTTCCTGTCCACTGTTCTAGTGTGTTCTACCACGCAACTGTTTTGTGTAGAAGACATGTGAAAACTTCTTTCCTGTCAGCCGTTCTAGTGTGTTCTATCATCCAACTGTTTTGTGTAGAAGACATATGAAAACTTCTTTCCTGTCCAGTGTTTTAGTGTGTTCTACCACGCGACTGTTGTGTGTAGAAGACATGTGAAAACGTCTTTCCTGTCAGCCGTTCTAGTGTGTTCTACCACGCAACTGTTTTGTGTAGAAGACATGTGAAAACTTCTTTCCTGTCAGCCACTCTAGTGTGTTCTATCATCCAACTGTTTTGTGTAGAAGACATGTGAAAACTTCTTTCCTGTCAGCCGTTCTAGTGTGTTCTATCATCCAACTGTTTTGTGTAGAAGACATATGAAAACTTCTTTCCTGTCCAGTGTTTTAGTGTGTTCTACCACGCAACTGTTGTGTGTAGAAGACATGTGAAAACTTCTTTCCTGTCAGCCGTTCTAGTGCGTTCTATCATCCAACTGTTTTGTGTAGAAGACATATGAAAACTTCTTTCCTGTCCAGTGTTCTAGTGTGTTCTACCACGCAACTGTTGTGTGTAGAAGACATGTGAAAACGTCTTTCCTGTCAGCCGTTCTAGTGTGTTCTACCACGCAACTGTTTTGTGTAGAAGACATGTGAAAACTTCTTTCCTGTCAGCCGTTCTAGTGTGTTCTACCATCCAACTGTTTTGTGTAGAAGATGTGTGAAAACTTCTTTCCTGTCAGCCATTCTAGTGTGTTCTATCATCCAAATGTTTTATGTAGAAGACATATGAAAACTTCTTTCCTGTCCACTGTTGTAGTGTATTCTAATACCCAAGTTTTTTGTGTAGAAGACGTGTGAAAACTTCTTTCCTGTCAGCCGTTCTAGTGTGTTCTACCATCCAACTGTTTTGTGTAGAAGACGTGTGAAAACTTCTTTCCTGTCAGCCATTCTAGTGTGTTCTACCATCCAACTGTTTTGTGTTGAAGACATGTGAACATTTCTTTCCTGTCCACTGCTCTAGTGTGTTCTACCACGCAACTGTTTTGTGTAGAAGACATGTTAAACCTCTTTCCTGTCAGCCGTTCTAGTGTGTTCTATCATCCAACTGTTATGTGTAGAAGACATGTGGAAACTACTTTCCTGTCCACTGTTCTAGTGTGTTCTACCACGCAACTGTTTTGTGTAGAAGGCATGTGAAAACTTCTTTCCTGTCAGCCGTTCTAGTGTGTTCTATCATCCAACTGTTTTGTGTAGAAGACATATGAAAACTTCTTTCCTGTCCAGTGTTCTAGTGTGTTCTACCACGCAACTGTTGTGTGTAGAAGACATATGAAAACTTCTTTCCTGTCCAGTGTTATAGTGTGTTCTACCACGCAACTGTTTTGTGTAGAAGACATGTGAAAACTTCTTTCCTGGCCACTGTTCTAGTGTGTTCTACCTACCAACTGTTTTGTGTATAAGACATGTGAAAATTTCTTTCCCGTCCAGTGTTCTAGTGTGTTCTACCAACCCAACTGTTTTGTGTAGAAGACATGTGAAAACTTCTTTACTGTCCAGTGTTGTAGTGTGTTCTACCAACCAACTGTTTTGTGTAGAAGACATGTGAAAACTTCTTTCCTATCAGCCATTCTAGTGTGTTCTACCATGCAACTGTTTTGTGTAGAAGACGTGTGAGAACTTCTTTCCTGTCAGCCATTCTAGTGTGTTCTACCATCCAACTGTTTTGTGTAGAGGACGTGTGAAAACTTCTTTCCTGTCAGCCGTTCTAGTGTGTTCTACCATCCAACTGTTTTGTGTAGAAGACATGTGAAAACTTCTTTACTGTCCAGTGTTGTAGTGTGTTCTACCAACCAACTGTTTTGTGTAGAAGACATGTGAAAACTTCTTTCCTATCAGCCATTCTAGTGTGTTCTACCATCCAACTGTTTTGTGTAGAAGACGTGTGAAAACTTCTTTCCTGTCAGCCGTTCTAGTGTGTTCTACCATCCAACTGTTTTGTGTAGAAGACGTGTGAAAACTTCTTTCCTGTCAGCCGTTCTAGTGTGTTCTACCATCCAACTGTTTTGTGTAGAAGACGTGTGAAAACTTCTTTCCTTTCAGCCATTCTAGTGTGTTGTACCATCCAACTGTTTTGTGTAGAAGACATGTGAAAACTTCTTTCCTGTCAGCCATTCTAGTGTGTTGTACCATCCAACTGTTTTGTGTAGAAGACATATGAAAACTTCTTTTCTGTCAGCCATTCTAGTGTGTTGTACCATCCAACTGTTTTGTGTAGAAGACATATGAAAACTTCTTTTCTGTCAGCCATTCTAGTGTGTTGTACCATCCAACTGTTTTGTGTAGAAGACATGTGAAAACTTCTTTCCTGTCAGCCATTCTAGTGTGTTCTACCATGCAACTGTTTTGTGTAGAAGACATGTGAAAACTTCTTTCCTGTCAGCCATTCTAGTGTGTTGTACAATCCAACTGTTTTGTGTAGAAGACGTGTAAAAACGTCTTTCCTGTCAGCCATTCTAGTGTGTTGTACCATCCAACTGTTTTGTGTAGAAGACGTGTGAAAACTTCTTTCCTGTCACCCATTCTAGTGTGTTGTACCATCCAACTGTTTTGTGTAGAAGACGTGTGAAAACTTCTTTCCTGTCAGCCATTCTAGTGTGTTCTACCATCCAACTGTTTTGTGTAGAAGACGTGTGAAAACTTCTTTCCTGTCAGCCATTCTAGTGTGTTCTACCATCCAACTGTTTTGTGTAGAAGACATATGAAAACTTCTTTCCTGTCCACTGTTCTAGTGTATTCTACCACGCAACTGTTTTGTGTAGAAGACATGTGAAAACTTCTTTCCTGTCCACTGTTCTAGTGTGTTCTACCACGCAACTGTTTTGTGTAGAAGACATGTGAAAACTTCTTTCCTGTCCACTGTTCTAGTGTGTTTTACCACGCAACTGTTTTGTGTAGAAGACATGTGAAAACTTCTTTCCTGTCAGCCGTTCTAGTGTGTTCTATCATCCAACTGTTATGTGTAGAAGACATGTGGAAACTACTTTCCTGTCCACTGTTCTAGTGTGTTCTACCACGCAACTGTTTTGTGTAGAAGACATGTGAAAACTTCTTTCCTGTCAGCCGTTCTAGTGTGTTCTATCATCCAACTGTTTTGTGTAGAAGACATATGAAAACTTCTTTCCTGTCCAGTGTTTTAGTGTGTTCTACCACGCGACTGTTGTGTGTAGAAGACATGTGAAAACGTCTTTCCTGTCAGCCGTTCTAGTGTGTTCTACCACGCAACTGTTTTGTGTAGAAGACATGTGAAAACTTCTTTCCTGTCAGCCACTCTAGTGTGTTCTATCATCCAACTGTTTTGTGTAGAAGACATGTGAAAACTTCTTTCCTGTCAGCCGTTCTAGTGTGTTCTATCATCCAACTGTTTTGTGTAGAAGACATATGAAAACTTCTTTCCTGTCCAGTGTTTTAGTGTGTTCTACCACGCAACTGTTGTGTGTAGAAGACATGTGAAAACTTCTTTCCTGTCAGCCGTTCTAGTGCGTTCTATCATCCAACTGTTTTGTGTAGAAGACATATGAAAACTTCTTTCCTGTCCAGTGTTCTAGTGTGTTCTACCACGCAACTGTTGTGTGTAGAAGACATGTGAAAACTTCTTTCCTGTCAGCCGTTCTAGTGTGTTCTACCACGCAACTGTTTTGTGTAGAAGACATGTGAAAACTTCTTTCCTGTCAGCCGTTCTAGTGTGTTCTACCATCCAACTGTTTTGTGTAGAAGATGTGTGAAAACTTCTTTCCTGTCAGCCATTCTAGTGTGTTCTATCATCCAAATGTTTTATGTAGAAGACATATGAAAACTTCTTTCCTGTCCACTGTTGTAGTGTATTCTAATACCCAAGTTTTTTGTGTAGAAGACGTGTGAAAACTTCTTTCCTGTCAGCCGTTCTAGTGTGTTCTACCATCCAACTGTTTTGTGTAGAAGATGTGTGAAAACTTCTTTCCTGTCAGCCATTCTAGTGTGTTCTATCATCCAAATGTTTTATGTAGAAGACATATGAAAACTTCTTTCCTGTCCACTGTTGTAGTGTATTCTAATACCCAAGTTTTTTGTGTAGAAGACGTGTGAGAACTTCTTTCCTGTCAGCCGTTCTAGTGTGTTGTACCATCCAACTGTTTTGTGTAGAAGACGTGTGAAAACTTTTTTCCTGTCAGCCGTTCTAGTGTGTTCTACCATGCAACTGTTTTGTGTAGAAGACGTGTGAAAACTTCTTTCCTGTCAGCCATTCTAGTGTGTTCTACCATCCAACTGTTTTGTGTAGAAGACGTGTGAAAACTTCTTTCCTGTTAGCCATTCTAGTGTGTTCTACCATCCAACTGTTTTGTGTAGAAGACGTGTGAAAACTTCTTTCCTGTCAGCCATTCTAGTGTGTTCTACCATCCAACTGTTTTGTGTAGAAGACGTGTGAAAACTTCTTTCCTGTCAGCCATTCTAGTGTGTTCTACCATCCAACTGTTTTGTGTAGAAGACGTGTGAAAACTTCTTTCCTGTCAGCCATTCTAGTGTGTTCTACCATCCAACTGTTTTATGTAGAAGACATATGAAAACTTCTTTCCTGTCAGCCATTCTAGTGTGTTCTACCATCCAACTGTTTTGTGTAGAACACGTGTGAAAACTTCTTTCATGTCAGCCATTCTAGTGTGTTCTACCATCCAACTGTTTTGTGTAGAAGACGTGTGAAAACTTCTTTCATGTCAGCCATTCTAGTGTGTTCTACCATCCAACTGTTTTGTGTAGAAGACGTGTGAAAACTTCTTTCTTGTCAGCCATTCTAGTGTGTTCTACCATCCAACTGTTTTGTGTAGAAGACGTGTGAAAACTTCTTTCCTGTCAGCCATTCTAGTGTGTTCTACCATCGAACTGTTTTATGTAGAAGACATATGAAAACTTCTTTCCTGTCAGCCATTCTAGTGTGTTCTACCATCCAACTGTTTTGTGTAGAAGACGTGTGAAAACTTCTTTCATGTCAGCCATTCTAGTGTGTTCTACCATCCAACTGTTTTGTGCAGAAGACGTGTGAAAGCTTCTTTCATGTCAGCCATTCTAGTGTGTTCTACCATCCAACTGTTTTGTGTAGAAGACGTGTGAAAACTTCTTTCCTGTCAGCCATTCTAGTGTGTTCTACCATCCAACTATTTTGTGTAGAAGACGGGTGAAAACTTCTTTCATGTCAGCCATTCTAGTGTGTTCTACCATCCAACTGTTTTGTGTAGAAGACGTGTGAAAACTTCTTTCATGTCAGCCATTCTAGTGTGTTCTACCATCCAACTGTTTTGTGTAGAAGACGTGTGAAAACTTCTTTCATGTCAGCCATTCTAGTGTGTTCTACCATCCAACTGTTTTGTGTAGAAGACGTGTGAAAACTTCTTTCCTGTCAGCCATTCTAGTGTGTTGTACCATCCAACTGTTTTGTGTAGAAGACATATGAAAACTTCTTTCATGTCAGCCATTCTAGTGTGTTCTACCATCCAACTGTTTTGTGTAGAAGACGTGTGAAAACTTCTTTCCTGTCAGCCATTCTAGTGTGTTCTACCATCCAACTGTTTTGTGTAGAAGATGTGTGAAAACTTCTTTCCTGTCAGCCATTCTAGTGTGTTCTACCATCCAACTGTTTTGTGTAGAAGACGTGTGAAAACTTCTTTTCTGTCAGCCATTCTAGTGTGTTGTACCATCCAACTGTTTTGTGTAGAAGACATGTGAAAACTTCTTTTCTGTCAGCCGTTCTAGTGTGTTGTACCATCCAACTGTTTTGTGTAGAAGACATATGAAAACTTCTTTTCTGTCAGCCGTTCTAGTGTGTTCTACCATCCAACTGTTTTGTGTAGAAGACATGTGAAAACTTCTTTTCTGTCAGCCATTCTAGTGTGTTGTACCATCCAACTGTTTTGTGTAGAAGACATATGAAATCTTCTTTCCTGTCAACCATTCTAGTGTGTTCTACCATCCAACTGTTTTGTGTAGAAGACATATGAAATCTTCTTTCATGTCAGCCGTTCTAGTGTGTTCTACCATCCAACTGTTTTGTGTAGAAGACATGTGAAAACTTCTTTTCTGTCAGCCATTCTAGTGTGTTGTACCATCCAACTGTTTTGTGTAGAAGACGTGTGAAAACTTCTTTCCTGTCAGCCATTCTAGTGTGTTGTACCATCCAACTGTTTTGTGTAGAAGACGTGTGAAAACTTCTTTCCTGTCAGCCATTCTAGTGTGTTCTACCATCCAACTGTTTTGTGTAGAAGACGTATGAAAACTTCTTTCCTGTCAGCCATTCTAGTGTGTTGTACCATCCAACTGTTTTGTGTAGAAGACGTGTGAAAACTTCTTTCCTGTCAGCCATTCTAGTGTGTTCTACCATCCAACTGTTTTGTGTAGAAGACGTGTGAAACCTTCTTTCCTGTCAGCCGTTCTAGTGTGTTCTACCATCCAACTGTTTTGTGTAGAAGACGTGTGAAATCTTCTTTCCTGTCAGCCATTCTAGTGTGTTCTACCATCGAACTGTTTTGTGTAGAAGACGTGTGAAAACTTCTTTCCTGTCAGCCATTCTAGTGTGTTCTACCATCCAACTGTTTTGTGTAGAAAACGTGTGAAATCTTCTTTCCTGTCAGCCATTCTAGTGTGTTCTACCATCCAACTGTTTTGTGTAGAAGACATGTGAAAACTTCTTTCCTGTCCACTGTTCTAGTGTGTTCTACCACGCTACTGTTTTGTGTGGAAGTCATGTGAAAACTTCTTTCCTGTCAGCCGTTCTAGTGTGTTCTATCATCCAACTGTTATGTGTAGAAGACATGTGGAAACTACTTTCCTGTCCACTGTTCTAGTGTGTTCTACCACGCAACTGTTTTGTGTAGAAGACATGTGAAAACTTCTTTCCTGTCAGCCGTTCTAGTGTGTTCTATCATTCAACTGTTTTGTTTAGAAGACATATGAAAACTTCTTTCCTGTCCAGTGTTCTAGTGTGTTCTACCACGCAACTTTTGTGTGTAGAAGACATATGAAAACTTCTTTCCTGTCCAGTGTTCTAGTGTGTTCTACCACGCAACTGTTGTGTGTAGAAGATGTGTGTAAACGTCTTTCCTGTCAAGCCATTCTAGTGTGTTCTACCATCCAACTGTTTTGTGTAGAAGACGTGTGAAATCTTCTTTCCTGTCAGCCGTTCTAGTGTGTTCTACCATCCAACTGTTTTGTGTAGAACACGTGTGAAATCTTCTTTCCTGTCAGCCATTCTAGTGTGTTCTACCATCGAACTGTTTTGTGTAGAAGACGTGTGAAAACTTCTTTCCTGTCAGCCATTCTAGTGTGTTCTACCATCCAACTGTTTTGTGTAGAAGACGTGTGAAATCTTCTTTCCTGTCAGCCATTCTAGTGTGTTCTACCATCCAACTGTTTTGTGTAGAAGACATGTGAAAACTTCTTTCCTGTCCACTGTTCTAGTGTGTTCTACCACGCAACTGTTTTGTGTAGAAGACATGTGAAAACTTCTTTCCTGTCCACTGTTCTAGTGTGTTCTACCACGCAACTGTCTTGTGTAGAAGACATGTGAAAACTTCTTTCCTGTCCACTGTTCTAGTGTGTTTTACCACGCAACTGTTTTGTGCAGAAGACATGTGAAAACTTCTTTCCTGTCAGCCGTTCTAGTGTGTTCTATCATCCAACTGTTATGTGTAGAAGACATGTGGAAACTACTTTCCTGTCCACTGTTCTAGTGTGTTCTACCACGCAACTGTTTTGTGTAGAAGACATGTGAAAACTTCTTTCCTGTCAGCCGTTCTAGTGTGTTCTATCATCCAACTGTTTTGTGTAGAAGACATATGAAAACTTCTTTCCTGTCCAGTGTTTTAGTGTGTTCTACCACGCAACTGTTGTGTGTAGAAGACATGTGAAAACGTTTTTCCTGTCAGCCGTTCTAGTGTGTTCTACCACGCAACTGTTTTGTGTAGAAGACATGTGAAAACTTCTTTCCTGTCAGCCACTCTAGTGTGTTCTATCATCCAACTGTTTTTGTAGAAGACATGTGAAAACTTCTTTCCTGTCAGCCGTTCTAGTGTGTTCTATCATCCAACTGTTTTGTGTAGAAGACATATGAAAACTTCTTTCCTGTCCAGTGTTTTAGTGTGTTCTACCACGCAACTGTTGTGTGTAGAAGACATGTGAAAACTTCTTTCCTGTCAGCCGTTCTAGTGTGTTCTATCATCCATCTGTTTTGTGTAGAAGACATATGAAAACTTCTTTCCTGTCCAGTGTTCTAGTGTGTTCTACCACGCAACTGTTGTGTGTAGAAGACATGTGAAAACTTCTTTCCTGTCAGCCGTTCTAGTGTGTTCTACCACGCAACTGTTTTGTGTAGAAGACATGTGAAAACTTCTTTCCTGTCAGCCGTTCTAGTGTGTTCTATCATCCAACTGTTTTGTGTAGAAGACATATGAAAACTTCTTTCCTGTCCAGTGTTCTAGTGTGTTCTACCACGCAACTGTTGTGTGTAGAAGACATATGAAAACTTCTTTCCTGTCCAGTGTTCTAGTGTGTTCTACCACCCAAGTTTTTTGTGTAGAAGACGTGTGAAAACTTGTTTCCTGTCAGCCGTTCTAGTGTGTTCTACCATCCAACTGTTTTGTGTAGAAGATGTGTGAAAACTTCTTTCCTGTCAGCCATTCTAGTGTGTTCTATCATCCAAATGTTTTATGTAGAAGACATATGAAAACTTCTTTCCTGTGCACTGTTGTAGTGTATTCTAATACCCAAGTTTTTTGTGTAGAAGACGTGTGAGAACTTCTTTCCTGTCAGCCGTTCTAGTGTGTTGTACCATCCAACTGTTTTGTGTAGAAGACGTGTGAAAACTTTTTTCCTGTCAGCCGTTCTAGTGTGTTCTACCATGCAACTGTTTTGTGTAGAAGACGTGTGAAAACTTCTTTCCTGTCAGCCATTCTAGTGTGTTCTACCATCCAACTGTTTTGTGTAGAAGACGTGTGAAAACTTCTTTCCTGTTAGCCATTCTAGTGTGTTCTACCATCCAACTGTTTTGTGTAGAAGACGTGTGAAAACTTCTTTCCTGTCAGCCATTCTAGTGTGTTCTACCATCCAACTGTTTTGTGTAGAAGACATGTGAAAACTTCTTTCCTGTCCACTGTTCTAGTGTGTTTTACCACGCAACTGTTTTGTGTAGAAGACATGTGAAAACTTCTTTCCTGTCAGCCGTTCTAGTGTGTTCTATCATCCAACTGTTATGTGTAGAAGACATGTGGAAACTACTTTCCTGTCCACTGTTCTAGTGTGTTCTACCACGCAACTGTTTTGTGTAGAAGACATGTGAAAACTTCTTTCCTGTCAGCCGTTCTAGTGTGTTCTATCATCCAACTGTTTTGTGTAGAAGACATATGAAAACTTCTTTCCTGTCCAGTGTTTTAGTGTGTTCTACCACGCAACTGTTGTGTGTAGAAGACATGTGAAAACGTCTTTCCTGTCAGCCGTTCTAGTGTGTTCTACCACGCAACTGTTTTGTGTAGAAGACATGTGAAAACTTCTTTCCTGTCAGCCACTCTAGTGTGTTCTATCATC
Organism: Deroplatys truncata; assembly: GCA_030765065.1. Taxonomy (NCBI): domain Eukaryota; kingdom Metazoa; phylum Arthropoda; class Insecta; order Mantodea; family Mantidae; genus Deroplatys; species Deroplatys truncata. The sequence goes on along the minus strand of CM060987.1, from coordinate 1,556,090 downwards.
CAACTGTTTTGTGTAGAAGACATGTGAAAACTTCTTTCCTGTCAGCCGTTCTAGTGTGTTCTATCATCCAACTGTTTTGTGTAGAAGACATATGAAAACTTCTTTCCTGTCCAGTGTTTTAGTGTGTTCTACTACGCAACTGTTGTGTGTAGAAGACATGTGAAAACTTCTTTCCTGTCAGCCGTTCTAGTGTGTTCTATCATCCAACTGTTTTGTGTAGAAGACATATGAAAACTTCTTTCCTGTCCAGTGTTCTAGTGTGTTCTACCACGCAACTGTTGTGTGTAGAAGACATGTGAAAACTTCTTTCCTGTCAGCCGTTCTAGTGTGTTCTACCACGCAACTGTTTTGTGTAGAAGACATGTGAAAACTTCTTTCCTGTCAGCCGTTCTAGTGTGTTCTATCATCCAACTGTTTTGTGTAGAAGACATATGAAAACTTCTTTCCTGTCCAGTGTTCTAGTGTGTTCTACCACGCAACTGTTGTGTGTAGAAGACATATGAAAACTTCTTTCCTGTCCAGTGTTCTAGTGTGTTCTACCACCCAAGTTTTTTGTGTAGAAGACGTGTGAAAACTTCTTTCCTGTCAGCCGTTCTAGTGTGTTCTACCATCCAACTGTTTTGTGTAGAAGATGTGTGAAAACTTCTTTCCTGTCAGCCATTCTAGTGTGTTCTATCATCCAAATGTTTTATGTAGAAGACATATGAAAACTTCTTTCCTGTCCACTGTTGTAGTGTATTCTAATACCCAAGTTTTTTGTGTAGAAGACGTGTGAGAACTTCTTTCCTGTCAGCCGTTCTGGTGTGTTGTACCATCCAACTGTTTTGTGTAGAAGACGTGTGAAAACGTTTTTCCTGTCAGCCGTTCTAGTGTGTTCTACCATGCAACTGTTTTGTGTAGAAGACGTGTGAAAACTTCTTTCCTGTCAGCCATTCTAGTGTGTTCTACCATCCAACTGTTTTGTGTAGAAGACGTGTGAAAACTTCTTTCCTGTTAGCCATTCTAGTGTGTTCTACCATCCAACTGTTTTGTGTAGAAGACGTGTGAAAACTTCTTTCCTGTCAGCCATTCTAGTGTGTTCTATCATCCAACTGTTTTGTGTAGAAGACGTGTGAAACTTCTTTCCTGTCAGCCATTCTAGTGTGTTCTACCATCCAACTGTTTTGTGTAGAAGACGTGTGAAAACTTCTTTCCTGTCAGCCATTCTAGTGTGTTCTACCATCCAACTGTTTTATGTAGAAGACATATGAAAACTTCTTTCCTGTCAGCCATTCTAGTGTGTTCTACCATCCAACTGTTTTGTGTAGAAGACGTGTGAAAACTTCTTTCATGTCAGCCATTCTAGTGTGTTCTACCATCCAACTGTTTTGTGTAGAAGACGTGTGAAAACTTCTTTCATGTCAGCCATTCTAGTGTGTTCTACCATCCAACTGTTTTGTGTAGAAGACGTGTGAAAACTTCTTTCTTGTCAGCCATTCTAGTGTGTTCTACCATCCAACTGTTTTGTGTAGAAGACGTGTGAAAACTTCTTTCCTGTCAGCCATTCTAGTGTGTTCTACCATCGAACTGTTTTATGTAGAAGACATATGAAAACGTCTTTCCTGTCAGCCATTCTAGTGTGTTCTACCATCCAACTGTTTTGTGTAGAAGACGTGTGAAAACTTCTTTCATGTCAGCCATTCTAGTGTGTTCTACCATCCAACTGTTTTGTGCAGAAGACGTGTGAAAACTTCTTTCATGTCAGCCATTCTAGTGTGTTCTACCATCCAACTGTTTTGTGTAGAAGACGTGTGAAAACTTCTTTCCTGTCAGCCATTCTAGTGTGTTCTACCATCCAACTATTTTGTGTAGAAGACGGGTGAAACCTTCTTTCATGTCAGCCATTCTAGTGTGTTCTACCATCCAACTGTTTTGTGTAGAAGACGTGTGAAAACTTCTTTCATGTCAGCCATTCTAGTGTGTTCTACCATCCAACTGTTTTGTGTAGAAGACGTGTGAAAACTTCTTTCATGTCAGCCATTCTAGTGTGTTCTACCATCCAACTGTTTTGTGTAGAAGACGTGTGAAAACTTCTTTCCTGTCAGCCATTCTAGTGTGTTGTACCATCCAACTGTTTTGTGTAGAAGACATATGAAAACTTCTTTCATGTCAGCCATTCTAGTGTGTTCTACCATCCAACTGTTTTGTGTAGAAGACGTGTGAAAACTTCTTTCCTGTCAGCCATTCTAGTGTGTTCTACCATCCAACTGTTTTGTGTAGAAGATGTGTGAAAACTTCTTTCCTGTCAGCCATTCTAGTGTGTTCTACCATCCAACTGTTTTGTGTAGAAGACGTGTGAAAACTTCTTTTCTGTCAGCCATTCTAGTGTGTTGTACCATCCAACTGTTTTGTGTAGAAGACATGTGAAAACTTCTTTTCTGTCAGCCGTTCTAGTGTGTTGTACCATCCAACTGTTTTGTGTAGAAGACATATGAAAACTTCTTTTCTGTCAGCCGTTCTAGTGTGTTCTACCATCCAACTGTTTTGTGTAGAAGACATGTGAAAACTTCTTTTCTGTCAGCCATTCTAGTGTGTTGTACCATCCAACTGTTTTGTGTAGAAGACATATGAAATCTTCTTTCCTGTCAACCATTCTAGTGTGTTCTACCATCCAACTGTTTTGTGTAGAAGACATATGAAATCTTCTTTCATGTCAGCCGTTCTAGTGTGTTCTACCATCCAACTGTTTTGTGTAGAAGACATGTGAAAACTTCTTTTCTGTCAGCCATTCTAGTGTGTTCTACCATCCAACTGTTTTGTGCAGAAGACGTGTGAAAGCTTCTTTCATGTCAGCCATTCTAGTGTGTTCTACCATCCAACTGTTTTGTGTAGAAGACGTGTGAAAACTTCTTTCCTGTCAGCCATTCTAGTGTGTTCTACCATCCAACTATTTTGTGTAGAAGACGGGTGAAAACTTCTTTCATGTCAGCCATTCTAGTGTGTTCTACCATCCAACTGTTTTGTGTAGAAGACGTGTGAAAACGTCGTTCATGTCAGCCATTCTAGTGTGTTCTACCATCCAACTGTTTTGTGTAGAAGACGTGTGAAAACTTCTTTCATGTCAGCCATTCTAGTGTGTTCTACCATCCAACTGTTTTGTGTAGAAGACGTGTGAAAACTTCTTTCCTGTCAGCCATTCTAGTGTGTTGTACCATCCAACTGTTTTGTGTAGAAGACATATGAAAACTTCTTTCATGTCAGCCATTCTAGTGTGTTCTACCATCCAACTGTTTTGTGTAGAAGACGTGTGAAAACTTCTTTCCTGTCAGCCATTCTAGTGTGTTCTACCATCCAACTGTTTTGTGTAGAAGATGTGTGAAAACTTCTTTCCTGTCAGCCATTCTAGTGTGTTCTACCATCCAACTGTTTTGTGTAGAAGACGTGTGAAAACTTCTTTTCTGTCAGCCATTCTAGTGTGTTGTACCATCCAACTGTTTTGTGTAGAAGACATGTGAAAACTTCTTTTCTGTCAGCCGTTCTAGTGTGTTGTACCATCCAACTGTTTTGTGTAGAAGACATATGAAAACTTCTTTTCTGTCAGCCGTTCTAGTGTGTTCTACCATCCAACTGTTTTGTGTAGAAGACATGTGAAAACTTCTTTTCTGTCAGCCATTCTAGTGTGTTGTACCATCCAACTGTTTTGTGTAGAAGACATATGAAATCTTCTTTCCTGTCAACCATTCTAGTGTGTTCTACCATCCAACTGTTTTGTGTAGAAGACATATGAAATCTTCTTTCATGTCAGCCGTTCTAGTGTGTTCTACCATCCAACTGTTTTGTGTAGAAGACATGTGAAAACTTCTTTTCTGTCAGCCATTCTAGTGTGTTGTACCATCCAACTGTTTTGTGTAGAAGACGTGTGAAAACTTCTTTCCTGTCAGCCATTCTAGTGTGTTGTACCATCCAACTGTTTTGTGTAGAAGACGTGTGAAAACTTCTTTCCTGTCAGCCATTCTAGTGTGTTCTACCATCCAACTGTTTTGTGTAGAAGACGTATGAAAACTTCTTTCCTGTCAGCCATTCTAGTGTGTTGTACCATCCAACTGTTTTGTGTAGAAGACGTGTGAAAACTTCTTTCCTGTCAGCCATTCTAGTGTGTTCTACCATCCAACTGTTTTGTGTAGAAGACGTGTGAAACCTTCTTTCCTGTCAGCCGTTCTAGTGTGTTCTACCATCCAACTGTTTTGTGTAGAAGACGTGTGAAATCTTCTTTCCTGTCAGCCATTCTAGTGTGTTCTACCATCGAACTGTTTTGTGTAGAAGACGTGTGAAAACTTCTTTCCTGTCAGCCATTCTAGTGTGTTCTACCATCCAACTGTTTTGTGTAGAAAACGTGTGAAATCTTCTTTCCTGTCAGCCATTCTAGTGTGTTCTACCATCCAACTGTTTTGTGTAGAAGACATGTGAAAACTTCTTTCCTGTCCACTGTTCTAGTGTGTTCTACCACGCTACTGTTTTGTGTGGAAGTCATGTGAAAACTTCTTTCCTGTCAGCCGTTCTAGTGTGTTCTATCATCCAACTGTTATGTGTAGAAGACATGTGGAAACTACTTTCCTGTCCACTGTTCTAGTGTGTTCTACCACGCAACTGTTTTGTGTAGAAGACATGTGAAAACTTCTTTCCTGTCAGCCGTTCTAGTGTGTTCTATCATTCAACTGTTTTGTTTAGAAGACATATGAAAACTTCTTTCCTGTCCAGTGTTCTAGTGTGTTCTACCACGCAACTTTTGTGTGTAGAAGACATATGAAAACTTCTTTCCTGTCCAGTGTTCTAGTGTGTTCTACCACGCAACTGTTGTGTGTAGAAGATGTGTGTAAACGTCTTTCCTGTCAAGCCATTCTAGTGTGTTCTACCATCCAACTGTTTTGTGTAGAAGACGTGTGAAATCTTCTTTCCTGTCAGCCGTTCTAGTGTGTTCTACCATCCAACTGTTTTGTGTAGAACACGTGTGAAATCTTCTTTCCTGTCAGCCTTTCTAGTGTGTTCTACCATCGAACTGTTTTGTGTAGAAGACGTGTGAAAACTTCTTTCCTGTCAGCCACTCTAGTGTGTTCTATCATCCAACTGTTTTTGTAGAAGACATGTGAAAACTTCTTTCCTGTCAGCCGTTCTAGTGTGTTCTATCATCCAACTGTTTTGTGTAGAAGACATATGAAAACTTCTTTCCTGTCCAGTGTTTTAGTGTGTTCTACCACGCAACTGTTGTGTGTAGAAGACATGTGAAAACTTCTTTCCTGTCAGCCGTTCTAGTGTGTTCTATCATCCATCTGTTTTGTGTAGAAGACATATGAAAACTTCTTTCCTGTCCAGTGTTCTAGTGTGTTCTACCACGCAACTGTTGTGTGTAGAAGACATGTGAAAACTTCTTTCCTGTCAGCCGTTCTAGTGTGTTCTACCACGCAACTGTTTTGTGTAGAAGACATGTGAAAACTTCTTTCCTGTCAGCCGTTCTAGTGTGTTCTATCATCCAACTGTTTTGTGTAGAAGACATATGAAAACTTCTTTCCTGTCCAGTGTTCTAGTGTGTTCTACCACGCAACTGTTGTGTGTAGAAGACATATGAAAACTTCTTTCCTGTCCAGTGTTCTAGTGTGTTCTACCACCCAAGTTTTTTGTGTAGAAGACGTGTGAAAACTTGTTTCCTGTCAGCCGTTCTAGTGTGTTCTACCATCCAACTGTTTTGTGTAGAAGATGTGTGAAAACTTCTTTCCTGTCAGCCATTCTAGTGTGTTCTATCATCCAAATGTTTTATGTAGAAGACATATGAAAACTTCTTTCCTGTGCACTGTTGTAGTGTATTCTAATACCCAAGTTTTTTGTGTAGAAGACGTGTGAGAACTTCTTTCCTGTCAGCCGTTCTAGTGTGTTGTACCATCCAACTGTTTTGTGTAGAAGACGTGTGAAAACTTTTTTCCTGTCAGCCGTTCTAGTGTGTTCTACCATGCAACTGTTTTGTGTAGAAGACGTGTGAAAACTTCTTTCCTGTCAGCCATTCTAGTGTGTTCTACCATCCAACTGTTTTGTGTAGAAGACGTGTGAAAACTTCTTTCCTGTTAGCCATTCTAGTGTGTTCTACCATCCAACTGTTTTGTGTAGAAGACGTGTGAAAACTTCTTTCCTGTCAGCCATTCTAGTGTGTTCTACCATCCAACTGTTTTGTGTAGAAGACATGTGAAAACTTCTTTCCTGTCCACTGTTCTAGTGTGTTTTACCACGCAACTGTTTTGTGTAGAAGACATGTGAAAACTTCTTTCCTGTCAGCCGTTCTAGTGTGTTCTATCATCCAACTGTTATGTGTAGAAGACATGTGGAAACTACTTTCCTGTCCACTGTTCTAGTGTGTTCTACCACGCAACTGTTTTGTGTAGAAGACATGTGAAAACTTCTTTCCTGTCAGCCGTTCTAGTGTGTTCTATCATCCAACTGTTTTGTGTAGAAGACATATGAAAACTTCTTTCCTGTCCAGTGTTTTAGTGTGTTCTACCACGCAACTGTTGTGTGTAGAAGACATGTGAAAACGTCTTTCCTGTCAGCCGTTCTAGTGTGTTCTACCACGCAACTGTTTTGTGTAGAAGACATGTGAAAACTTCTTTCCTGTCAGCCACTCTAGTGTGTTCTATCATCCAACTGTTTTGTGTAGAAGACATGTGAAAACTTCTTTCCTGTCAGCCGTTCTAGTGTGTTCTATCATCCAACTGTTTTGTGTAGAAGACATATGAAAACTTCTTTCCTGTCCAGTGTTTTAGTGTGTTCTACCACGCAACTGTTGTGTGTAGAAGACATGTGAAAACTTCTTTCCTGTCAGCCGTTCTAGTGTGTTCTATCATCCAACTGTTTTGTGTAGAAGACATATGAAAACTTCTTTCCTGTCCAGTGTTCTAGTGTGTTCTACCACGCAACTGTTGTGTGTAGAAGACATGTGAAAACTTCTTTCCTGTCAGCCGTTCTAGTGTGTTCTACCACGCAACTGTTTTGTGTAGAAGACATGTGAAAACTTCTTTCCTGTCAGCCGTTCTAGTGTGTTCTATCATCCAACTGTTTTGTGTAGAAGACATATGAAAACTTCTTTCCTGTCCAGTGTTCTAGTGTGTTCTACCACGCAACTGTTGTGTGTAGAAGACATATGAAAACTTCTTTCCTGTCCAGTGTTCTAGTGTGTTCTACCACCCAAGTTTTTTGTGTAGAAGACGTGTGAAAACTTCTTTCCTGTCAGCCGTTCTAGTGTGTTCTACCATCCAACTGTTTTGTGTAGAAGATGTGTGAAAACTTCTTTCCTGTCAGCCATTCTAGTGTGTTCTATCATCCAAATGTTTTATGTAGAAGACATATGAAAACTTCTTTCCTGTCCACTGTTGTAGTGTATTCTAATACCCAAGTTTTTTGTGTAGAAGACGTGTGAGAACTTCTTTCCTGTCAGCCGTTCTGGTGTGTTGTACCATCCAACTGTTTTGTGTAGAAGACGTGTGAAAACTTTTTTCCTGTCAGCCGTTCTAGTGTGTTCTACCATGCAACTGTTTTGTGTAGAAGACGTGTGAAAACTTCTTTCCTGTCAGCCATTCTAGTGTGTTCTACCATCCAACTGTTTTGTGTAGAAGACGTGTGAAAACTTCTTTCCTGTTAGCCATTCTAGTGTGTTCTACCATCCAACTGTTTTGTGTAGAAGACGTGTGAAAACTTCTTTCCTGTCAGCCATTCTAGTGTGTTCTATCATCCAACTGTTTTGTGTAGAAGACGTGTGAAACTTCTTTCCTGTCAGCCATTCTAGTGTGTTCTACCATCCAACTGTTTTGTGTAGAAGACGTGTGAAAACTTCTTTCCTGTCAGCCATTCTAGTGTGTTCTACCATCCAACTGTTTTATGTAGAAGACATATGAAAACTTCTTTCCTGTCAGCCATTCTAGTGTGTTCTACCATCCAACTGTTTTGTGTAGAAGACGTGTGAAAACTTCTTTCATGTCAGCCTTTCTAGTGTGTTCTACCATCCAACTGTTTTGTGTAGAAGACGTGTGAAAACTTCTTTCATGTCAGCCATTCTAGTGTGTTCTACCATCCAACTGTTTTGTGTAGAAGACGTGTGAAAACTTCTTTCTTGTCAGCCATTCTAGTGTGTTCTACCATCCAACTGTTTTGTGTAGAAGACGTGTGAAAACTTCTTTCCTGTCAGCCATTCTAGTGTGTTCTACCATCGAACTGTTTTATGTAGAAGACATATGAAAACGTCTTTCCTGTCAGCCATTCTAGTGTGTTCTACCATCCAACTGTTTTGTGTAGAAGACGTGTGAAAACTTCTTTCATGTCAGCCATTCTAGTGTGTTCTACCATCCAACTGTTTTGTGCAGAAGACGTGTGAAAACTTCTTTCATGTCAGCCATTCTAGTGTGTTCTACCATCCAACTGTTTTGTGTAGAAGACGTGTGAAAACTTCTTTCCTGTCAGCCATTCTAGTGTGTTCTACCATCCAACTATTTTGTGTAGAAGACGGGTGAAACCTTCTTTCATGTCAGCCATTCTAGTGTGTTCTACCATCCAACTGTTTTGTGTAGAAGACGTGTGAAAACTTCTTTCATGTCAGCCATTCTAGTGTGTTCTACCATCCAACTGTTTTGTGTAGAAGACGTGTGAAAACTTCTTTCATGTCAGCCATTCTAGTGTGTTCTACCATCCAACTGTTTTGTGTAGAAGACGTGTGAAAACTTCTTTCCTGTCAGCCATTCTAGTGTGTTGTACCATCCAACTGTTTTGTGTAGAAGACATATGAAAACTTCTTTCATGTCAGCCATTCTAGTGTGTTCTACCATCCAACTGTTTTGTGTAGAAGACGTGTGAAAACTTCTTTCCTGTCAGCCATTCTAGTGTGTTCTACCATCCAACTGTTTTGTGTAGAAGATGTGTGAAAACTTCTTTCCTGTCAGCCATTCTAGTGTGTTCTACCATCCAACTGTTTTGTGTAGAAGACGTGTGAAAACTTCTTTTCTGTCAGCCATTCTAGTGTGTTGTACCATCCAACTGTTTTGTGTAGAAGACATGTGAAAACTTCTTTTCTGTCAGCCGTTCTAGTGTGTTGTACCATCCAACTGTTTTGTGTAGAAGACATATGAAAACTTCTTTTCTGTCAGCCGTTCTAGTGTGTTCTACCATCCAACTGTTTTGTGTAGAAGACATGTGAAAACTTCTTTTCTGTCAGCCATTCTAGTGTGTTGTACCATCCAACTGTTTTGTGTAGAAGACATATGAAATCTTCTTTCCTGTCAACCATTCTAGTGTGTTCTACCATCCAACTGTTTTGTGTAGAAGACATATGAAATCTTCTTTCATGTCAGCCGTTCTAGTGTGTTCTACCATCCAACTGTTTTGTGTAGCAGACATGTGAAAACTTCTTTTCTGTCAGCCATTCTAGTGTGTTCTACCATCCAACTGTTTTGTGCAGAAGACGTGTGAAAGCTTCTTTCATGTCAGCCATTCTAGTGTGTTCTACCATCCAACTGTTTTGTGTAGAAGACGTGTGAAAACTTCTTTCCTGTCAGCCATTCTAGTGTGTTCTACCATCCAACTGTTTTGTGTAGAAAACGTGTGAAATCTTCTTTCCTGTCAGCCATTCTAGTGTGTTCTACCATCCAACTATTTTGTGTAGAAGACGGGTGAAAACTTCTTTCATGTCAGCCATTCTAGTGTGTTCTACCATCCAACTGTTTTGTGTAGAAGACGTGTGAAAACTTCTTTCATGTCAGCCATTCTAGTGTGTTCTACCATCCAACTGTTTTGTGTAGAAGACGTGTGAAAACTTCTTTCATGTCAGCCATTCTAGTGTGTTCTACCATCCAACTGTTTTGTGTAGAAGACGTGTGAAAACTTCTTTCCTGTCAGCCATTCTAGTGTGTTGTACCATCCAACTGTTTTGTGTAGAAGACATATGAAAACTTCTTTCATGTCAGCCATTCTAGTGTGTTCTACCATCCAACTGTTTTGTGTAGAAGACGTGTGAAAACTTCTTTCCTGTCAGCCATTCTAGTGTGTTCTACCATCCAACTGTTTTGTGTAGAAGATGTGTGAAAACTTCTTTCCTGTCAGCCATTCTAGTGTGTTCTACCATCCAACTGTTTTGTGTAGAAGACGTGTGAAAACTTCTTTTCTGTCAGCCATTCTAGTGTGTTGTACCATCCAACTGTTTTGTGTAGAAGACATGTGAAAACTTCTTTTCTGTCAGCCGTTCTAGTGTGTTGTACCATCCAACTGTTTTGTGTAGAAGACATATGAAAACTTCTTTTCTGTCAGCCGTTCTAGTGTGTTCTACCATCCAACTGTTTTGTGTAGAAGACATGTGAAAACTTCTTTTCTGTCAGCCATTCTAGTGTGTTGTACCATCCAACTGTTTTGTGTAGAAGACATATGAAATCTTCTTTCCTGTCAACCATTCTAGTGTGTTCTACCATCCAACTGTTTTGTGTAGAAGACATATGAAATCTTCTTTCATGTCAGCCGTTCTAGTGTGTTCTACCATCCAACTGTTTTGTGTAGAAGACATGTGAAAACTTCTTTTCTGTCAGCCATTCTAGTGTGTTGTACCATCCAACTGTTTTGTGTAGAAGACGTGTGAAAACTTCTTTCCTGTCAGCCATTCTAGTGTGTTGTACCATCCAACTGTTTTGTGTAGAAGACGTGTGAAAACTTCTTTCCTGTCAGCCATTCTAGTGTGTTCTACCATCCAACTGTTTTGTGTAGAAGACGTATGAAAACTTCTTTCCTGTCAGCCATTCTAGTGTGTTGTACCATCCAACTGTTTTGTGTAGAAGACGTGTGAAAACTTCTTTCCTGTCAGCCATTCTAGTGTGTTCTACCATCCAACTGTTTTGTGTAGAAGACGTGTGAAACCTTCTTTCCTGTCAGCCGTTCTAGTGTGTTCTACCATCCAACTGTTTTGTGTAGAAGACGTGTGAAATCTTCTTTCCTGTCAGCCATTCTAGTGTGTTCTACCATCGAACTGTTTTGTGTAGAAGACGTGTGAAAACTTCTTTCCTGTCAGCCATTCTAGTGTGTTCTACCATCCAACTGTTTTGTGTAGAAAACGTGTGAAATCTTCTTTCCTGTCAGCCATTCTAGTGTGTTCTACCATCCAACTGTTTTGTGTAGAAGACATGTGAAAACTTCTTTCCTGTCCACTGTTCTAGTGTGTTCTACCACGCTACTGTTTTGTGTGGAAGTCATGTGAAAACTTCTTTCCTGTCAGCCGTTCTAGTGTGTTCTATCATCCAACTGTTATGTGTAGAAGACATGTGGAAACTACTTTCCTGTCCACTGTTCTAGTGTGTTCTACCACGCAACTGTTTTGTGTAGAAGACATGTGAAAACTTCTTTCCTGTCAGCCGTTCTAGTGTGTTCTATCATTCAACTGTTTTGTTTAGAAGACATATGAAAACTTCTTTCCTGTCCAGTGTTCTAGTGTGTTCTACCACGCAACTTTTGTGTGTAGAAGACATATGAAAACTTCTTTCCTGTCCAGTGTTCTAGTGTGTTCTACCACGCAACTGTTGTGTGTAGAAGATGTGTGTAAACGTCTTTCCTGTCAAGCCATTCTAGTGTGTTCTACCATCCAACTGTTTTGTGTAGAAGACGTGTGAAATCTTCTTTCCTGTCAGCCGTTCTAGTGTGTTCTACCATCCAACTGTTTTGTGTAGAACACGTGTGAAATCTTCTTTCCTGTCAGCCATTCTAGTGTGTTCTACCATCGAACTGTTTTGTGTAGAAGACGTGTGAAAACTTCTTTCCTGTCAGCCATTCTAGTGTGTTCTACCATCCAACTGTTTTGTGTAGAAGACGTGTGAAATCTTCTTTCCTGTCAGCCATTCTAGTGTGTTCTACCATCCAACTGTTTTGTGTAGAAGACATGTGAAAACTTCTTTCCTGTCCACTGTTCTAGTGTGTTCTACCACGCAACTGTTTTGTGTAGAAGTCATGTGAAAACTTCTTTCCTGTCAGCCGTTCTAGTGTGTTCTATCATCCAACTGTTATGTGTAGAAGACATGTGGAAACTACTTTCCTGTCCACTGTTCTAGTGTGTTCTACCACGCAACTGTTTTGTGTAGAAGACATGTGTAAACTTCTTTCCTGTCAGCCGTTCTAGTGTGTTCTATCATTCAACTGTTTTGTTTAGAAGACATATGAAAACTTCTTTCCTGTCCAGTGTTCTAGTGTGTTCTACCACACAACTTTTGTGTGTAGAAGACATATGAAAACTTCTTTCCTGTCCAGTGTTCTAGTGTGTTCTACCACGCAACTGTTTTGTGTAGAAGACATGTGAAAACTTCTTTCCTGTCCACTGTTCTAGTGTGTTCTACCACGCAACTGTCTTGTGTAGAAGACATGTGAAAACTTCTTTCCTGTCCACTGTTCTAGTGTGTTTTACCACGCAACTGTTTTGTGCAGAAGACATGTGAAAACTTCTTTCCTGTCAGCCGTTCTAGTGTGTTCTATCATCCAACTGTTATGTGTAGAAGACATGTGGAAACTACTTTCCTGTCCACTGTTCTAGTGTGTTCTACCACGCAACTGTTTTGTGTAGAAGACATGTGAAAACTTCTTTCCTGTCAGCCGTTCTAGTGTGTTCTATCATCCAACTGTTTTGTGTAGAAGACATATGAAAACTTCTTTCCTGTCCAGTGTTTTAGTGTGTTCTACCACGCAACTGTTGTGTGTAGAAGACATGTGAAAACGTTTTTCCTGTCAGCCGTTCTAGTGTGTTCTACCACGCAACTGTTTTGTGTAGAAGACATGTGAAAACTTCTTTCCTGTCAGCCACTCTAGTGTGTTCTATCATCCAACTGTTTTTGTAGAAGACATGTGAAAACTTCTTTCCTGTCAGCCGTTCTAGTGTGTTCTATCATCCAACTGTTTTGTGTAGAAGACATATGAAAACTTCTTTCCTGTCCAGTGTTTTAGTGTGTTCTACCACGCAACTGTTGTGTGTAGAAGACATGTGAAAACTTCTTTCCTGTCAGCCGTTCTAGTGTGTTCTATCATCCATCTGTTTTGTGTAGAAGACATATGAAAACTTCTTTCCTGTCCAGTGTTCTAGTGTGTTCTACCACGCAACTGTTGTGTGTAGAAGACATGTGAAAACTTCTTTCCTGTCAGCCGTTCTAGTGTGTTCTACCACGCAACTGTTTTGTGTAGAAGACATGTGAAAACTTCTTTCCTGTCAGCCGTTCTAGTGTGTTCTATCATCCAACTGTTTTGTGTAGAAGACATATGAAAACTTCTTTCCTGTCCAGTGTTCTAGTGTGTTCTACCACGCAACTGTTGTGTGTAGAAGACATATGAAAACTTCTTTCCTGTCCAGTGTTCTAGTGTGTTCTACCACCCAAGTTTTTTGTGTAGAAGACGTGTGAAAACTTGTTTCCTGTCAGCCGTTCTAGTGTGTTCTACCATCCAACTGTTTTGTGTAGAAGATGTGTGAAAACTTCTTTCCTGTCAGCCATTCTAGTGTGTTCTATCATCCAAATGTTTTATGTAGAAGACATATGAAAACTTCTTTCCTGTGCACTGTTGTAGTGTATTCTAATACCCAAGTTTTTTGTGTAGAAGACGTGTGAGAACTTCTTTCCTGTCAGCCGTTCTAGTGTGTTGTACCATCCAACTGTTTTGTGTAGAAGACGTGTGAAAACTTTTTTCCTGTCAGCCGTTCTAGTGTGTTCTACCATGCAACTGTTTTGTGTAGAAGACGTGTGAAAACTTCTTTCCTGTCAGCCATTCTAGTGTGTTCTACCATCCAACTGTTTTGTGTAGAAGACGTGTGAAAACTTCTTTCCTGTTAGCCATTCTAGTGTGTTCTACCATCCAACTGTTTTGTGTAGAAGACGTGTGAAAACTTCTTTCCTGTCAGCCATTCTAGTGTGTTCTACCATCCAACTGTTTTGTGTAGAAGACATGTGAAAACTTCTTTCCTGTCCACTGTTCTAGTGTGTTTTACCACGCAACTGTTTTGTGTAGAAGACATGTGAAAACTTCTTTCCTGTCAGCCGTTCTAGTGTGTTCTACCACGCAACTGTTTTGTGTAGAAGACATGTGAAAACTTCTTTCCTGTCCACTGTTCTAGTGTGTTCTACCACGCAACTGTTTTGTGTAGAAGACATGTGAAAACTTCTTTCCTGTCAGCCGTTCTAGTGTGTTCTATCATCCAACTGTTTTGTGTAGAAGACATATGAAAACTTCTTTCCTGTCCAGTGTTTTAGTGTGTTCTACCACGCAACTGTTGTGTGTAGAAGACATGTGAAAACGTCTTTCCTGTCAGCCGTTCTAGTGTGTTCTACCACGCAACTGTTTTGTGTAGAAGACAAGTGAAAACTTCTTTCCTGTCAGCCACTCTAGTGTGTTCTATCATCCAACTGTTTTGTGTAGAAGACATGTGAAAACTTCTTTCCTGTCAGCCGTTCTAGTGTGTTCTATCATCCAACTGTTTTGTGTAGAAGACATATGAAAACTTCTTTCCTGTCCAGTGTTTTAGTGTGTTCTACCACGCAACTGTTGTGTGTAGAAGACATGTGAAAACTTCTTTCCTGTCAGCCGTTCTAGTGTGTTCTATCATCCAACTGTTTTGTGTAGAAGACATATGAAAACTTCTTTCCTGTCCAGTGTTCTAGTGTGTTCTACCACGCAACTGTTGTGTGTAGAAGACATGTGAAAACTTCTTTCCTGTCAGCCGTTCTAGTGTGTTCTACCACGCAACTGTTTTGTGTAGAAGACATGTGAAAACTTCTTTCCTGTCAGCCGTTCTAGTGTGTTCTATCATCCAACTGTTTTGTGTAGAAGACATATGAAAACTTCTTTCCTGTCCAGTGTTCTAGTGTGTTCTACCACGCAACTGTTGTGTGTAGAAGACATATGAAAACTTCTTTCCTGTCCAGTGTTCTAGTGTGTTCTACCACCCAAGTTTTTTGTGTAGAAGACGTGTGAAAACTTCTTTCCTGTCAGCCGTTCTAGTGTGTTCTACCATCCAACTGTTTTGTGTAGAAGATGTGTGAAAACTTCTTTCCTGTCAGCCATTCTAGTGTGTTCTATCATCCAAATGTTTTATGTAGAAGACATATGAAAACTTCTTTCCTGTCCACTGTTGTAGTGTATTCTAATACCCAAGTTTTTTGTGTAGAAGACGTGTGAGAACTTCTTTCCTGTCAGCCGTTCTGGTGTGTTGTACCATCCAACTGTTTTGTGTAGAAGACGTGTGAAAACTTTTTTCCTGTCAGCCGTTCTAGTGTGTTCTACCATGCAACTGTTTTGTGTAGAAGACGTGTGAAAACTTCTTTCCTGTCAGCCATTCTAGTGTGTTCTACCATCCAACTGTTTTGTGTAGAAGACGTGTGAAAACTTCTTTCCTGTTAGCCATTCTAGTGTGTTCTACCATCCAACTGTTTTGTGTAGAAGACGTGTGAAAACTTCTTTCCTGTCAGCCATTCTAGTGTGTTCTATCATCCAACTGTTTTGTGTAGAAGACGTGTGAAACTTCTTTCCTGTCAGCCATTCTAGTGTGTTCTACCATCCAACTGTTTTGTGTAGAAGACGTGTGAAAACTTCTTTCCTGTCAGCCATTCTAGTGTGTTCTACCATCCAACTGTTTTATGTAGAAGACATATGAAAACTTCTTTCCTGTCAGCCATTCTAGTGTGTTCTACCATCCAACTGTTTTGTGTAGAAGACGTGTGAAAACTTCTTTCATGTCAGCCATTCTAGTGTGTTCTACCATCCAACTGTTTTGTGTAGAAGACGTGTGAAAACTTCTTTCATGTCAGCCATTCTAGTGTGTTCTACCATCCAACTGTTTTGTGTAGAAGACGTGTGAAAACTTCTTTCTTGTCAGCCATTCTAGTGTGTTCTACCATCCAACTGTTTTGTGTAGAAGACGTGTGAAAACTTCTTTCCTGTCAGCCATTCTAGTGTGTTCTACCATCGAACTGTTTTATGTAGAAGACATATGAAAACGTCTTTCCTGTCAGCCATTCTAGTGTGTTCTACCATCCAACTGTTTTGTGTAGAAGACGTGTGAAAACTTCTTTCATGTCAGCCATTCTAGTGTGTTCTACCATCCAACTGTTTTGTGCAGAAGACGTGTGAAAACTTCTTTCATGTCAGTATTCTAGTGTGTTCTACCATCCAACTGTTTTGTGTAGAAGACGTGTGAAAACTTCTTTCCTGTCAGCCATTCTAGTGTGTTCTACCATCCAACTATTTTGTGTAGAAGACGGGTGAAACCTTCTTTCATGTCAGCCATTCTAGTGTGTTCTACCATCCAACTGTTTTGTGTAGAAGACGTGTGAAAACTTCTTTCATGTCAGCCATTCTAGTGTGTTCTACCATCCAACTGTTTTGTGTAGAAGACGTGTGAAAACTTCTTTCATGTCAGCCATTCTAGTGTGTTCTACCATCCAACTGTTTTGTGTAGAAGACGTGTGAAAACTTCTTTCCTGTCAGCCATTCTAGTGTGTTGTACCATCCAACTGTTTTGTGTAGAAGACATATGAAAACTTCTTTCATGTCAGCCATTCTAGTGTGTTCTACCATCCAACTGTTTTGTGTAGAAGACGTGTGAAAACTTCTTTCCTGTCAGCCATTCTAGTGTGTTCTACCATCCAACTGTTTTGTGTAGAAGATGTGTGAAAACTTCTTTCCTGTCAGCCATTCTAGTGTGTTCTACCATCCAACTGTTTTGTGTAGAAGACGTGTGAAAACTTCTTTCCTGTCAGCCATTCTAGTGTGTTGTACCATCCAACTGTTTTGTGTAGAAGACATGTGAAAACTTCTTTTCTGTCAGCCGTTCTAGTGTGTTGTACCATCCAACTGTTTTGTGTAGAAGACATATGAAAACTTCTTTTCTGTCAGCCGTTCTAGTGTGTTCTACCATCCAACTGTTTTGTGTAGAAGACATGTGAAAACTTCTTTTCTGTCAGCCATTCTAGTGTGTTGTACCATCCAACTGTTTTGTGTAGAAGACATATGAAATCTTCTTTCCTGTCAACCATTCTAGTGTGTTCTACCATCCAACTGTTTTGTGTAGAAGACATATGAAATCTTCTTTCATGTCAGCCGTTCTAGTGTGTTCTACCATCCAACTGTTTTGTGTAGAAGACATGTGAAAACTTCTTTTCTGTCAGCCATTCTAGTGTGTTGTACCATCCAACTGTTTTGTGTAGAAGACGTGTGAAAACTTCTTTCCTGTCAGCCATTCTAGTGTGTTGTACCATCCAACTGTTTTGTGTAGAAGACGTGTGAAAACTTCTTTCCTGTCAGCCATTCTAGTGTGTTCTACCATCCAACTGTTTTGTGTAGAAGACGTATGAAAACTTCTTTCCTGTCAGCCATTCTAGTGTGTTGTACCATCCAACTGTTTTGTGTAGAAGACGTGTGAAAACTTCTTTCCTGTCAGCCATTCTAGTGTGTTCTACCATCCAACTGTTTTGTGTAGAAGACGTGTGAAACCTTCTTTCCTGTCAGCCGTTCTAGTGTGTTCTACCATCCAACTGTTTTGTGTAGAAGACGTGTGAAATCTTCTTTCCTGTCAGCCATTCTAGTGTGTTCTACCATCGAACTGTTTTGTGTAGAAGACGTGTGAAAACTTCTTTCCTGTCAGCCATTCTAGTGTGTTCTACCATCCAACTGTTTTGTGTAGAAAACGTGTGAAATTTTCTTTCCTGTCAGCCATTCTAGTGTGTTCTACCTTCCAACTGTTTTGTGTAGAAGACATGTGAAAACTTCTTTCCTGTCCACTGTTCTAGTGTGTTCTACCACGCTACTGTTTTGTGTAGAAGTCATGTGAAAACTTCTTTCCTGTCAGCCGTTCTAGTGTGTTCTATCATCCAACTGTTATGTGTAGAAGACATGTGGAAACTACTTTCCTGTCCACTGTTCTAGTGTGTTCTACCACGCAACTGTTTTGTGTAGAAGACATGTGAAAACTTCTTTCCTGTCAGCCGTTCTAGTGTGTTCTATCATTCAACTGTTTTGTTTAGAAGACATATGAAAACTTCTTTCCTGTCCAGTGTTCTAGTGTGTTCTACCACGCAACTTTTGTGTGTAGAAGACATATGAAAACTTCTTTCCTGTCCAGTGTTCTAGTGTGTTCTACCACGCAACTGTTGTGTGTAGAAGATGTGTGTAAACGTCTTTCCTGTCAGCCATTCTAGTGTGTTCTACCATCCAACTGTTTTGTGTAGAAGACGTGTGAAATCTTCTTTCCTGTCAGCCGTTCTAGTGTGTTCTACCATCCAACTGTTTTGTGTAGAACACGTGTGAAATCTTCTTTCCTGTCAGCCATTCTAGTGTGTTCTACCATCGAACTGTTTTGTGTAGAAGACGTGTGAAAACTTCTTTCCTGTCAGCCATTCTAGTGTGTTCTACCATCCAACTGTTTTGTGTAGAAGACGTGTGAAATCTTCTTTCCTGTCAGCCATTCTAGTGTGTTCTACCATCCAACTGTTTTGTGTAGAAGACATGTGAAAACTTCTTTCCTGTCCACTGTTCTAGTGTGTACTACCACGCAACTGTTTTGTGTAGAAGTCATGTGAAAACTTCTTTCCTGTCAACCGTTCTAGTGTGTTCTATCATCCAAATGTTATGTGTAGAAGACATGTGGAAACTACTTTCCTGTCCACTGTTCTAGTGTGTTCTACCACGCAACTGTTTTGTGTAGAAGACATGTGTAAACTTCTTTCCTGTCAGCCGTTCTAGTGTGTTCTATCATTCAACTGTTTTGTTTAGAAGACATATGAAAACTTCTTTCCTGTCCAGTGTTCTAGTGTGTTCTACCACACAACTTTTGTGTGTAGAAGACATATGAAAACTTCTTTCCTGTCCAGTGTTCTAGTGTGTTCTACCACGCAACTGTTGTGTGTAGAAGATGTGTGAAAACGTCTTTCCTGTCAGCCGTTCTAGTGTGTTCTACCATCCAACTTTTTTTGTGTAGAAGACGTGTGAAAACTTCTTTCCTGTCAGCCATTCTAGTGTGTTTTATCATCCAACTGTTTTGTGTAGAAGACATCTGAAAACTTCTTTCCTGTCCACTGTTGTAGTGTATTCTACCACCCAAGTTTTTTATGTAGAAGACGTGTGAAAACTTCTTTCCTGTCAGCCGTTCTAGTGTGTTCTACCATGGAACTGTTTTGTGTAGAAGACGTGTGAAAACTTCTTTCCTGTCCAGTGTTCTAGTGTGTTCTACCACGCAACTGTTGTGTGTAGAAGATGTGTGTAAACGTCTTTCCTGTCAGCCATTCTAGTGTGTTCTACCATCCAACTGTTTTGTGTAGAAGACGTGTGAAATCTTCTTTCCTGTCAGCCGTTCTAGTGTGTTCTACCATCCAACTGTTTTGTGTAGAAGACGTGTGAAATCTTCTTTCCTGTCAGCCATTCTAGTGTGTTCTACCATCGAACTGTTTTGTGTAGAAGACGTGTGAAAACTTCTTTCCTGTCAGCCATTCTAGTGTGTTCTACCATCCAACTGTTTTGTGTAGAAGACGTGTGAAATCTTCTTTCCTGTCAGCCATTCTAGTGTGTTCTACCATCCAACTGTTTTGTGTAGAAGACATGTGAAAACTTCTTTCCTGTCCACTGTTCTAGTGTGTTCTACCACGCAACTGTTTTGTGTAGAAGTCATGTGAAAACTTCTTTCCTGTCAGCCGTTCTAGTGTGTTCTATCATCCAACTGTTATGTGTAGAAGACATGTGGAAACTACTTTCCTGTCCACTGTTCTAGTGTGTTCTACCACGCAACTGTTTTGTGTAGAAGACATGTGTAAACTTCTTTCCTGTCAGCCGTTCTAGTGTGTTCTATCATTCAACTGTTTTGTTTAGAAGACATATGAAAACTTCTTTCCTGTCCAGTGTTCTAGTGTGTTCTACCACACAACTTTTGTGTGTAGAAGACATATGAAAACTTCTTTCCTGTCCAGTGTTCTAGTGTGTTCTACCACGCAACTGTTGTGTGTAGAAGATGTGTGAAAACGTCTTTCCTGTCAGCCGTTCTAGTGTGTTCTACCATCCAACTTTTTTTGTGTAGAAGACGTGTGAAAACTTCTTTCCTGTCAGCCATTCTAGTGTGTTCTATCATCCAACTGTTTTGTGTAGAAGACATCTGAAAACTTCTTTCCTGTCCACTGTTGTAGTGTATTCTACCACCCAAGTTTTTTGTGTAGAAGACGTGTGAAAACTTCTTTCCTGTCAGCCGTTCTAGTGTGTTCTACCATGCAACTGTTTTGTGTAGAAGACGTGTGAAAACTTCTTTCCTGTCAACCATTCTAGTGTGATGTACCATCCAACTGTTTTGTGTAGAAGACGTATGAAAACTTCTTTCCTGTCAACCATTCTAGTGTGTTGTACCATCCAACTGTTTTGTGTAGAAGACGTATGAAAACTTCTTTCCTGTCAGCCATTCTAGTGTGTTCTACCATCCAACTGTTTTGTGTAGAAGACGTGTGAAAACTTCTTTCCTGTCAACCATTCTAGTGTGTTGTACCATCCAACTGTTTTGTGTAGAAGACGTATGAAAACTTCTTTCCTGTCAGCCGTTCTAGTGTGTTCTACCATGCAACTGTTTTGTGTAGAAGACGTATGAAAACTTCTTTCCTGTCAGCCATTCTAGTGTGTTCTACCATCCAACTGTTTTGTGTAGAAGACGTGTGAAAACTTCTTTCCTGTCAACCATTCTAGTGTGTTGTACCATCCAACTGTTTTGTGTAGAAGACGTATGAAAACTTCTTTCATGTCAGCCATTCTAGTGTGTTGTACCATCCAACTGTTTTATGTAGAAGACATATGAAAACTTCTTTCCTGTCAGCCATTCTAGTGTGTTCTACCATCCAACTGTTTTGTGTAGAAGACGTGTGAAAACTTCTTTCCTGTCATCCGTTCTAGTGTGTTCTACCATCCAACTGTTTTGTGTAGAAGACGTGTGAAAACTTCTTTCATGTCAGCCATTCTAGTGTGTTCTACCATCCAACTGTTTTGTGTAGAAGACGTGTGAAAACGTCTTACCTGTCAGCCATTCTAGTGTGTTCTACCATCCAACTATTTTGTGTAGAAGACGGGTGAAAACTTCTTTCATGTCAGCCATTCTAGTGTGTTCTACCATCCAACTGTTTTGTGTAGAAGACGTGTGAAAACTTCTTTCATGTCAGCCATTCTAGTGTGTTCTACCATCCAACTGTTTTGTGTAGAAGACGTGTGAAAACTTCTTTCATGTCAGCCATTCTAGTGTGTTCTACCATCCAACTGTTTTGTGTAGAAGACGTGTGAAAACTTCTTTCCTGTCAGCCATTCTAGTGTGTTGTACCATCCAACTGTTTTGTGTAGAAGACATATGAAAACTTCTTTCATGTCAGCCATTCTAGTGTGTTCTACCATCCAACTGTTTTGTGTAGAAGACGTGTGAAAACTTCTTTCCTGTCAGCCATTCTAGTGTGTTCTACCATCCAACTGTTTTGTGTAGAAGATGTGTGAAAACTTCTTTCCTGTCAGCCATTCTAGTGTGTTCTACCATCCAACTGTTTTGTGTAGAAGACGTGTGAAAACTTCTTTTCTGTCAGCCATTCTAGTGTGTTGTACCATCCAACTGTTTTGTGTAGAAGACATGTGAAAACTTCTTTTCTGTCAGCCGTTCTAGTGTGTTGTACCATCCAACTGTTTTGTGTAGAAGACATATGAAAACTTCTTTTCTGTCAGCCGTTCTAGTGTGTTCTACCATCCAACTGTTTTGTGTAGAAGACATGTGAAAACTTCTTTTCTGTCAGCCATTCTAGTGTGTTGTACCATCCAACTGTTTTGTGTAGAAGACATATGAAATCTTCTTTCCTGTCAACCATTCTAGTGTGTTCTACCATCCAACTGTTTTGTGTAGAAGACATATGAAATCTTCTTTCATGTCAGCCGTTCTAGTGTGTTCTACCATCCAACTGTTTTGTGTAGAAGACATGTGAAAACTTCTTTTCTGTCAGCCATTCTAGTGTGTTGTACCATCCAACTGTGTTGTGTAGAAGACATATGAAAACGTCTTTTCTGTCAGCCATTCTATTGTGTTGTACCATCCAACTATTTGTGTAGAAGACGTGTGAAAACTTCTTTCCTGTCAGCCATTCTATTGTGTTGTACCATCCAACTGTTTTGTGTAGAAGACGTGTGAAAACTTCTTTTCTGTCAGCCATTCTATTGTGTTGTACCATCCAACTGTTTTGTGTAGAAGACGTGTGAAAACTTCTTTCCTGTCAGCCATTCTAGTGTGTTGTACCATCCAACTGTTTTGTGTAGAAGACGTGTGAAAACTTCTTTCCTGTCAGCCATTCTAGTGTGTTCTACCATCCAACTGTTTTGTGTAGAAGACGTATGAAAACTTCTTTCCTGTCAGCCATTCTAGTGTGTTGTACCATCCAACTGTTTTGTGTAGAAGACGTGTGAAAACTTCTTTCCTGTCAGCCATTCTAGTGTGTTCTACCATCCAACTGTTTTGTGTAGAAGACGTGTGAAACCTTCTTTCCTGTCAGCCGTTCTAGTGTGTTCTACCATCCAACTGTTTTGTGTAGAAGACGTGTGAAATCTTCTTTCCTGTCAGCCATTCTAGTGTGTTCTACCATCGAACTGTTTTGTGTAGAAGACGTGTGAAAACTTCTTTCCTGTCAGCCATTCTAGTGTGTTCTACCATCCAACTGTTTTGTGTAGAAAACGTGTGAAATCTTCTTTCCTGTCAGCCATTCTAGTGTGTTCTACCATCCAACTGTTTTGTGTAGAAGACATGTGAAAACTTCTTTCCTGTCCACTGTTCTAGTGTGTTCTACCACGCTACTGTTTTGTGTAGAAGTCATGTGAAAACTTCTTTCCTGTCAGCCGTTCTAGTGTGTTCTATCATCCAACTGTTATGTGTAGAAGACATGTGGAAACTACTTTCCTGTCCACTGTTCTAGTGTGTTCTACCACGCAACTGTTTTGTGTAGAAGACATGTGAAAACTTCTTTCCTGTCAGCCGTTCTAGTGTGTTCTATCATTCAACTGTTTTGTTTAGAAGACATATGAAAACTTCTTTCCTGTCCAGTGTTCTAGTGTGTTCTACCACGCAACTTTTGTGTGTAGAAGACATATGAAAACTTCTTTCCTGTCCAGTGTTCTAGTGTGTTCTACCACGCAACGGTTGTGTGTAGAAGATGTGTGTAAACGTCTTTCCTGTCAGCCATTCTAGTGTGTTCTACCATCCAACTGTTTTGTGTAGAAGACGTGTGAAATCTTCTTTCCTGTCAGCCGTTCTAGTGTATTCTACCATCCAACTGTTTTGTGTAGAACACGTGTGAAATCTTCTTTCCTGTCAGCCATTCTAGTGTGTTCTACCATCGAACTGTTTTGTGTAGAAGACGTGTGAAAACTTCTTTCCTGTCAGCCATTCTAGTGTGTTCTACCATCCAACTGTTTTGTGTAGAAGACGTGTGAAATCTTCTTTCCTGTCAGCCATTCTAGTGTGTTCTACCATCCAACTGTTTTGTGTAGAAGACATGTGAAAACTTCTTTCCTGTCCACTGTTCTAGTGTGTTCTACCACGCAACTGTTTTGTGTAGAAGTCATGTGAAAACTTCTTTCCTGTCAGCCGTTCTAGTGTGTTCTATCATCCAACTGTTATGTGTAGAAGACATGTGGAAACTACTTTCCTGTCCACTGTTCTAGTGTGTTCTACCACGCAACTGTTTTGTGTAGAAGACATGTGTAAACTTCTTTCCTGTCAGCCGTTCTAGTGTGTTCTATCATTCAACTGTTTTGTTTAGAAGACATATGAAAACTTCTTTCCTGTCCAGTGTTCTAGTGTGTTCTACCACACAACTTTTGTGTGTAGAAGACATATGAAAACTTCTTTCCTGTCCAGTGTTCTAGTGTGTTCTACCACGCAACTGTTGTGTGTAGAAGATGTGTGAAAACGTCTTTCCTGTCAGCCGTTCTAGTGTGTTCTACCATCCAACTTTTTTTGTGTAGAAGACGTGTGAAAACTTCTTTCCTGTCAGCCATTCTAGTGTGTTCTATCATCCAACTGTTTTGTGTAGAAGACATCTGAAAACTTCTTTCCTGTCCACTGTTGTAGTGTATTCTACCACCCAAGTTTTTTGTGTAGAAGACGTGTGAAAACTTCTTTCCTGTCAGCCGTTCTAGTGTGTTCTACCATGGAACTGTTTTGTGTAGAAGACGTGTGAAAACTTCTTTCCTGTCCAGTGTTCTAGTGTGTTCTACCACGCAACTGTTGTGTGTAGAAGATGTGTGTAAACGTCTTTCCTGTCAGCCATTCTAGTGTGTTCTACCATCCAACTGTTTTGTGTAGAAGACGTGTGAAATCTTCTTTCCTGTCAGCCGTTCTAGTGTGTTCTACCATCCAACTGTTTTGTGTAGAAGACGTGTGAAATCTTCTTTCCTGTCAGCCATTCTAGTGTGTTCTACCATCGAACTGTTTTCTGTAGAAGACGTGTGAAAACTTCTTTCCTGTCAGCCATTCTAGTGTGTTCTACCATCCAACTGTTTTGTGTAGAAGACGTGTGAAATCTTCTTTCCTGTCAGCCATTCTAGTGTGTTCTACCATCCAACTGTTTTGTGTAGAAGACATGTGAAAACTTCTTTCCTGTCCACTGTTCTAGTGTGTTCTACCACGCAACTGTTTTGTGTAGAAGTCATGTGAAAACTTCTTTCCTGTCAGCCGTTCTAGTGTGTTCTATCATCCAACTTTTATGTGTAGAAGACATGTGGAAACTACTTTCCTGTCCACTGTTCTAGTGTGTTCTACCACGCAACTGTTTTGTGTAGAAGACATGTGTAAACTTCTTTCCTGTCAGCCGTTCTAGTGTGTTCTATCATTCAACTGTTTTGTTTAGAAGACATATGAAAACTTCTTTCCTGTCCAGTGTTCTAGTGTGTTCTACCACACAACTTTTGTGTGTAGAAGACATATGAAAACTTCTTTCCTGTCCAGTGTTCTAGTGTGTTCTACCACGCAACTGTTGTGTGTAGAAGATGTGTGAAAACGTCTTTCCTGTCAGCCGTTCTAGTGTGTTCTACCATCCAACTTTTTTTGTGTAGAAGACGTGTGAAAACTTCTTTCCTGTCAGCCATTCTAGTGTGTTCTATCATCCAACTGTTTTGTGTAGAAGACATCTGAAAACTTCTTTCCTGTCCACTGTTGTAGTGTATTCTACCACCCAAGTTTTTTGTGTAGAAGACGTGTGAAAACTTCTTTCCTGTCAGCCGTTCTAGTGTGTTCTACCATGCAACTGTTTTGTGTAGAAGACGTGTGAAAACTTCTTTCCTGTCAACCATTCTAGTGTGTTGTACCATCCAACTGTTTTGTGTAGAAGACGTATGAAAACTTCTTTCCTGTCAACCATTCTAGTGTGTTGTACCATCCAACTGTTTTGTGTAGAAGACGTATGAAAACTTCTTTCCTGTCAGCCATTCTAGTGTGTTCTACCATCCAACTGTTTTGTGTAGAAGACGTGTGAAAACTTCTTTCCTGTCAACCATTCTAGTGTGTTGTACCATCCAACTGTTTTGTGTAGAAGACGTATGAAAACTTCTTTCCTGTCAGCCGTTCTAGTGTGTTCTACCATGCAACTGTTTTGTGTAGAAGACGTATGAAAACTTCTTTCCTGTCAGCCATTCTAGTGTGTTCTACCATCCAACTGTTTTGTGTAGAAGACGTGTGAAAACTTCTTTCCTGTCAACCATTCTAGTGTGTTGTACCATCCAACTGTTTTGTGTAGAAGACGTATGAAAACTTCTTTCATGTCAGCCATTCTAGTGTGTTGTACCATCCAACTGTTTTATGTAGAAGACATATGAAAACTTCTTTCCTGTCAGCCATTCTAGTGTGTTCTACCATCCAACTGTTTTGTGTAGAAGACGTGTGAAAACTTCTTTCCTGTCAGCCGTTCTAGTGTGTTCTACCATCCAACTGTTTTGTGTAGAAGACGTGTGAAAACTTCTTTCCTGTCAGCCATTCTAGTGTGTTCTACCATCCAACTGTTTTGTGTAGAAGATGTGTGAAAACTTCTTTCCTGTCAGCCATTCTAGTGTGTTCTACCATCCAACTGTTTTGTGTAGAAGACGTGTGAAAACTTCTTTCCTGTCAGCCATTCTAGTGTGTTGTACCATCCAACTGTTTTGTGTAGAAGACATGTGAAAACTTCTTTTCTGTCAGCCGTTCTAGTGTGTTGTACCATCCAACTGTTTTGTGTAGAAGACATATGAAAACTTCTTTTCTGTCAGCCGTTCTAGTGTGTTCTACCATCCAACTGTTTTGTGTAGAAGACATGTGAAAACTTCTTTTCTGTCAGCCATTCTAGTGTGTTGTACCATCCAACTGTTTTGTGTAGAAGACATATGAAATCTTCTTTCCTGTCAACCATTCTAGTGTGTTCTACCATCCAACTGTTTTGTGTAGAAGACATATGAAATCTTCTTTCATGTCAGCCGTTCTAGTGTGTTCTACCATCCAACTGTTTTGTGTAGAAGACATGTGAAAACTTCTTTTCTGTCAGCCATTCTAGTGTGTTGTACCATCCAACTGTTTTGTGTAGAAGACGTGTGAAAACTTCTTTCCTGTCAGCCATTCTAGTGTGTTGTACCATCCAACTGTTTTGTGTAGAAGACGTGTGAAAACTTCTTTCCTGTCAGCCATTCTAGTGTGTTCTACCATCCAACTGTTTTGTGTAGAAGACGTATGAAAACTTCTTTCCTGTCAGCCATTCTAGTGTGTTGTACCATCCAACTGTTTTGTGTAGAAGACGTGTGAAAACTTCTTTCCTGTCAGCCATTCTAGTGTGTTCTACCATCCAACTGTTTTGTGTAGAAGACGTGTGAAACCTTCTTTCCTGTCAGCCGTTCTAGTGTGTTCTACCATCCAACTGTTTTGTGTAGAAGACGTGTGAAATCTTCTTTCCTGTCAGCCATTCTAGTGTGTTCTACCATCGAACTGTTTTGTGTAGAAGACGTGTGAAAACTTCTTTCCTGTCAGCCATTCTAGTGTGTTCTACCATCCAACTGTTTTGTGTAGAAAACGTGTGAAATTTTCTTTCCTGTCAGCCATTCTAGTGTGTTCTACCTTCCAACTGTTTTGTGTAGAAGACATGTGAAAACTTCTTTCCTGTCCACTGTTCTAGTGTGTTCTACCACGCTACTGTTTTGTGTAGAAGTCATGTGAAAACTTCTTTCCTGTCAGCCGTTCTAGTGTGTTCTATCATCCAACTGTTATGTGTAGAAGACATGTGGAAACTACTTTCCTGTCCACTGTTCTAGTGTGTTCTACCACGCAACTGTTTTGTGTAGAAGACATGTGAAAACTTCTTTCCTGTCAGCCGTTCTAGTGTGTTCTATCATTCAACTGTTTTGTTTAGAAGACATATGAAAACTTCTTTCCTGTCCAGTGTTCTAGTGTGTTCTACCACGCAACTTTTGTGTGTAGAAGACATATGAAAACTTCTTTCCTGTCCAGTGTTCTAGTGTGTTCTACCACGCAACTGTTGTGTGTAGAAGATGTGTGTAAACGTCTTTCCTGTCAGCCATTCTAGTGTGTTCTACCATCCAACTGTTTTGTGTAGAAGACGTGTGAAATCTTCTTTCCTGTCAGCCGTTCTAGTGTGTTCTACCATCCAACTGTTTTGTGTAGAACACGTGTGAAATCTTCTTTCCTGTCAGCCATTCTAGTGTGTTCTACCATCGAACTGTTTTGTGTAGAAGACGTGTGAAAACTTCTTTCCTGTCAGCCATTCTAGTGTGTTCTACCATCCAACTGTTTTGTGTAGAAGACGTGTGAAATCTTCTTTCCTGTCAGCCATTCTAGTGTGTTCTACCATCCAACTGTTTTGTGTAGAAGACATGTGAAAACTTCTTTCCTGTCCACTGTTCTAGTGTGTACTACCACGCAACTGTTTTGTGTAGAAGTCATGTGAAAACTTCTTTCCTGTCAACCGTTCTAGTGTGTTCTATCATCCAAATGTTATGTGTAGAAGACATGTGGAAACTACTTTCCTGTCCACTGTTCTAGTGTGTTCTACCACGCAACTGTTTTGTGTAGAAGACATGTGTAAACTTCTTTCCTGTCAGCCGTTCTAGTGTGTTCTATCATTCAACTGTTTTGTTTAGAAGACATATGAAAACTTCTTTCCTGTCCAGTGTTCTAGTGTGTTCTACCACACAACTTTTGTGTGTAGAAGACATATGAAAACTTCTTTCCTGTCCAGTGTTCTAGTGTGTTCTACCACGCAACTGTTGTGTGTAGAAGATGTGTGAAAACGTCTTTCCTGTCAGCCGTTCTAGTGTGTTCTACCATCCAACTTTTTTTGTGTAGAAGACGTGTGAAAACTTCTTTCCTGTCAGCCATTCTAGTGTGTTTTATCATCCAACTGTTTTGTGTAGAAGACATCTGAAAACTTCTTTCCTGTCCACTGTTGTAGTGTATTCTACCACCCAAGTTTTTTATGTAGAAGACGTGTGAAAACTTCTTTCCTGTCAGCCGTTCTAGTGTGTTCTACCATGGAACTGTTTTGTGTAGAAGACGTGTGAAAACTTCTTTCCTGTCCAGTGTTCTAGTGTGTTCTACCACGCAACTGTTGTGTGTAGAAGATGTGTGTAAACGTCTTTCCTGTCAGCCATTCTAGTGTGTTCTACCATCCAACTGTTTTGTGTAGAAGACGTGTGAAATCTTCTTTCCTGTCAGCCGTTCTAGTGTGTTCTACCATCCAACTGTTTTGTGTAGAAGACGTGTGAAATCTTCTTTCCTGTCAGCCATTCTAGTGTGTTCTACCATCGAACTGTTTTGTGTAGAAGACGTGTGAAAACTTCTTTCCTGTCAGCCATTCTAGTGTGTTCTACCATCCAACTGTTTTGTGTAGAAGACGTGTGAAATCTTCTTTCCTGTCAGCCATTCTAGTGTGTTCTACCATCCAACTGTTTTGTGTAGAAGACATGTGAAAACTTCTTTCCTGTCCACTGTTCTAGTGTGTTCTACCACGCAACTGTTTTGTGTAGAAGTCATGTGAAAACTTCTTTCCTGTCAGCCGTTCTAGTGTGTTCTATCATCCAACTGTTATGTGTAGAAGACATGTGGAAACTACTTTCCTGTCCACTGTTCTAGTGTGTTCTACCACGCAACTGTTTTGTGTAGAAGACATGTGTAAACTTCTTTCCTGTCAGCCGTTCTAGTGTGTTCTATCATTCAACTGTTTTGTTTAGAAGACATATGAAAACTTCTTTCCTGTCCAGTGTTCTAGTGTGTTCTACCACACAACTTTTGTGTGTAGAAGACATATGAAAACTTCTTTCCTGTCCAGTGTTCTAGTGTGTTCTACCACGCAACTGTTGTGTGTAGAAGATGTGTGAAAACGTCTTTCCTGTCAGCCGTTCTAGTGTGTTCTACCATCCAACTTTTTTTGTGTAGAAGACGTGTGAAAACTTCTTTCCTGTCAGCCATTCTAGTGTGTTCTATCATCCAACTGTTTTGTGTAGAAGACATCTGAAAACTTCTTTCCTGTCCACTGTTGTAGTGTATTCTACCACCCAAGTTTTTTGTGTAGAAGACGTGTGAAAACTTCTTTCCTGTCAGCCGTTCTAGTGTGTTCTACCATGCAACTGTTTTGTGTAGAAGACGTGTGAAAACTTCTTTCCTGTCAACCATTCTAGTGTGATGTACCATCCAACTGTTTTGTGTAGAAGACGTATGAAAACTTCTTTCCTGTCAACCATTCTAGTGTGTTGTACCATCCAACTGTTTTGTGTAGAAGACGTATGAAAACTTCTTTCCTGTCAGCCATTCTAGTGTGTTCTACCATCCAACTGTTTTGTGTAGAAGACGTGTGAAAACTTCTTTCCTGTCAACCATTCTAGTGTGTTGTACCATCCAACTGTTTTGTGTAGAAGACGTATGAAAACTTCTTTCCTGTCAGCCGTTCTAGTGTGTTCTACCATGCAACTGTTTTGTGTAGAAGACGTATGAAAACTTCTTTCCTGTCAGCCATTCTAGTGTGTTCTACCATCCAACTGTTTTGTGTAGAAGACGTGTGAAAACTTCTTTCCTGTCAACCATTCTAGTGTGTTGTACCATCCAACTGTTTTGTGTAGAAGACGTATGAAAACTTCTTTCATGTCAGCCATTCTAGTGTGTTGTACCATCCAACTGTTTTATGTAGAAGACATATGAAAACTTCTTTCCTGTCAGCCATTCTAGTGTGTTCTACCATCCAACTGTTTTGTGTAGAAGACGTGTGAAAACTTCTTTCCTGTCATCCGTTCTAGTGTGTTCTACCATCCAACTGTTTTGTGTAGAAGACGTGTGAAAACTTCTTTCATGTCAGCCATTCTAGTGTGTTCTACCATCCAACTGTTTTGTGTAGAAGACGTGTGAAAACGTCTTACCTGTCAGCCATTCTAGTGTGTTCTACCATCCAACTATTTTGTGTAGAAGACGGGTGAAAACTTCTTTCATGTCAGCCATTCTAGTGTGTTCTACCATCCAACTGTTTTGTGTAGAAGACGTGTGAAAACTTCTTTCATGTCAGCCATTCTAGTGTGTTCTACCATCCAACTGTTTTGTGTAGAAGACGTGTGAAAACTTCTTTCATGTCAGCCATTCTAGTGTGTTCTACCATCCAACTGTTTTGTGTAGAAGACGTGTGAAAACTTCTTTCCTGTCAGCCATTCTAGTGTGTTGTACCATCCAACTGTTTTGTGTAGAAGACATATGAAAACTTCTTTCATGTCAGCCATTCTAGTGTGTTCTACCATCCAACTGTTTTGTGTAGAAGACGTGTGAAAACTTCTTTCCTGTCAGCCATTCTAGTGTGTTCTACCATCCAACTGTTTTGTGTAGAAGATGTGTGAAAACTTCTTTCCTGTCAGCCATTCTAGTGTGTTCTACCATCCAACTGTTTTGTGTAGAAGACGTGTGAAAACTTCTTTTCTGTCAGCCATTCTAGTGTGTTGTACCATCCAACTGTTTTGTGTAGAAGACATGTGAAAACTTCTTTTCTGTCAGCCGTTCTAGTGTGTTGTACCATCCAACTGTTTTGTGTAGAAGACATATGAAAACTTCTTTTCTGTCAGCCGTTC
This sequence comes from Deroplatys truncata, assembly GCA_030765065.1. NCBI lineage: Eukaryota > Metazoa > Arthropoda > Insecta > Mantodea > Mantidae > Deroplatys > Deroplatys truncata. Next base: position 1,524,962 of record CM060987.1, on the reverse strand, counting down.
TAGTGTGTTCTACCATCCAACTGTTTTGTGTAGAAGACATGTGAAAACTTCTTTTCTGTCAGCCATTCTAGTGTGTTGTACCATCCAACTGTTTTGTGTAGAAGACATATGAAATCTTCTTTCCTGTCAACCATTCTAGTGTGTTCTACCATCCAACTGTTTTGTGTAGAAGACATATGAAATCTTCTTTCATGTCAGCCGTTCTAGTGTGTTCTACCATCCAACTGTTTTGTGTAGAAGACATGTGAAAACTTCTTTTCTGTCAGCCATTCTAGTGTGTTGTACCATCCAACTGTGTTGTGTAGAAGACATATGAAAACGTCTTTTCTGTCAGCCATTCTATTGTGTTGTACCATCCAACTATTTGTGTAGAAGACGTGTGAAAACTTCTTTCCTGTCAGCCATTCTATTGTGTTGTACCATCCAACTGTTTTGTGTAGAAGACGTGTGAAAACTTCTTTTCTGTCAGCCATTCTATTGTGTTGTACCATCCAACTGTTTTGTGTAGAAGACGTGTGAAAACTTCTTTCCTGTCAGCCATTCTAGTGTGTTGTACCATCCAACTGTTTTGTGTAGAAGACGTGTGAAAACTTCTTTCCTGTCAGCCATTCTAGTGTGTTCTACCATCCAACTGTTTTGTGTAGAAGACGTATGAAAACTTCTTTCCTGTCAGCCATTCTAGTGTGTTGTACCATCCAACTGTTTTGTGTAGAAGACGTGTGAAAACTTCTTTCCTGTCAGCCATTCTAGTGTGTTCTACCATCCAACTGTTTTGTGTAGAAGACGTGTGAAACCTTCTTTCCTGTCAGCCGTTCTAGTGTGTTCTACCATCCAACTGTTTTGTGTAGAAGACGTGTGAAATCTTCTTTCCTGTCAGCCATTCTAGTGTGTTCTACCATCGAACTGTTTTGTGTAGAAGACGTGTGAAAACTTCTTTCCTGTCAGCCATTCTAGTGTGTTCTACCATCCAACTGTTTTGTGTAGAAAACGTGTGAAATCTTCTTTCCTGTCAGCCATTCTAGTGTGTTCTACCATCCAACTGTTTTGTGTAGAAGACATGTGAAAACTTCTTTCCTGTCCACTGTTCTAGTGTGTTCTACCACGCTACTGTTTTGTGTAGAAGTCATGTGAAAACTTCTTTCCTGTCAGCCGTTCTAGTGTGTTCTATCATCCAACTGTTATGTGTAGAAGACATGTGGAAACTACTTTCCTGTCCACTGTTCTAGTGTGTTCTACCACGCAACTGTTTTGTGTAGAAGACATGTGAAAACTTCTTTCCTGTCAGCCGTTCTAGTGTGTTCTATCATTCAACTGTTTTGTTTAGAAGACATATGAAAACTTCTTTCCTGTCCAGTGTTCTAGTGTGTTCTACCACGCAACTTTTGTGTGTAGAAGACATATGAAAACTTCTTTCCTGTCCAGTGTTCTAGTGTGTTCTACCACGCAACGGTTGTGTGTAGAAGATGTGTGTAAACGTCTTTCCTGTCAGCCATTCTAGTGTGTTCTACCATCCAACTGTTTTGTGTAGAAGACGTGTGAAATCTTCTTTCCTGTCAGCCGTTCTAGTGTATTCTACCATCCAACTGTTTTGTGTAGAACACGTGTGAAATCTTCTTTCCTGTCAGCCATTCTAGTGTGTTCTACCATCGAACTGTTTTGTGTAGAAGACGTGTGAAAACTTCTTTCCTGTCAGCCATTCTAGTGTGTTCTACCATCCAACTGTTTTGTGTAGAAGACGTGTGAAATCTTCTTTCCTGTCAGCCATTCTAGTGTGTTCTACCATCCAACTGTTTTGTGTAGAAGACATGTGAAAACTTCTTTCCTGTCCACTGTTCTAGTGTGTTCTACCACGCAACTGTTTTGTGTAGAAGTCATGTGAAAACTTCTTTCCTGTCAGCCGTTCTAGTGTGTTCTATCATCCAACTGTTATGTGTAGAAGACATGTGGAAACTACTTTCCTGTCCACTGTTCTAGTGTGTTCTACCACGCAACTGTTTTGTGTAGAAGACATGTGTAAACTTCTTTCCTGTCAGCCGTTCTAGTGTGTTCTATCATTCAACTGTTTTGTTTAGAAGACATATGAAAACTTCTTTCCTGTCCAGTGTTCTAGTGTGTTCTACCACACAACTTTTGTGTGTAGAAGACATATGAAAACTTCTTTCCTGTCCAGTGTTCTAGTGTGTTCTACCACGCAACTGTTGTGTGTAGAAGATGTGTGAAAACGTCTTTCCTGTCAGCCGTTCTAGTGTGTTCTACCATCCAACTTTTTTTGTGTAGAAGACGTGTGAAAACTTCTTTCCTGTCAGCCATTCTAGTGTGTTCTATCATCCAACTGTTTTGTGTAGAAGACATCTGAAAACTTCTTTCCTGTCCACTGTTGTAGTGTATTCTACCACCCAAGTTTTTTGTGTAGAAGACGTGTGAAAACTTCTTTCCTGTCAGCCGTTCTAGTGTGTTCTACCATGGAACTGTTTTGTGTAGAAGACGTGTGAAAACTTCTTTCCTGTCCAGTGTTCTAGTGTGTTCTACCACGCAACTGTTGTGTGTAGAAGATGTGTGTAAACGTCTTTCCTGTCAGCCATTCTAGTGTGTTCTACCATCCAACTGTTTTGTGTAGAAGACGTGTGAAATCTTCTTTCCTGTCAGCCGTTCTAGTGTGTTCTACCATCCAACTGTTTTGTGTAGAAGACGTGTGAAATCTTCTTTCCTGTCAGCCATTCTAGTGTGTTCTACCATCGAACTGTTTTCTGTAGAAGACGTGTGAAAACTTCTTTCCTGTCAGCCATTCTAGTGTGTTCTACCATCCAACTGTTTTGTGTAGAAGACGTGTGAAATCTTCTTTCCTGTCAGCCATTCTAGTGTGTTCTACCATCCAACTGTTTTGTGTAGAAGACATGTGAAAACTTCTTTCCTGTCCACTGTTCTAGTGTGTTCTACCACGCAACTGTTTTGTGTAGAAGTCATGTGAAAACTTCTTTCCTGTCAGCCGTTCTAGTGTGTTCTATCATCCAACTTTTATGTGTAGAAGACATGTGGAAACTACTTTCCTGTCCACTGTTCTAGTGTGTTCTACCACGCAACTGTTTTGTGTAGAAGACATGTGTAAACTTCTTTCCTGTCAGCCGTTCTAGTGTGTTCTATCATTCAACTGTTTTGTTTAGAAGACATATGAAAACTTCTTTCCTGTCCAGTGTTCTAGTGTGTTCTACCACACAACTTTTGTGTGTAGAAGACATATGAAAACTTCTTTCCTGTCCAGTGTTCTAGTGTGTTCTACCACGCAACTGTTGTGTGTAGAAGATGTGTGAAAACGTCTTTCCTGTCAGCCGTTCTAGTGTGTTCTACCATCCAACTTTTTTTGTGTAGAAGACGTGTGAAAACTTCTTTCCTGTCAGCCATTCTAGTGTGTTCTATCATCCAACTGTTTTGTGTAGAAGACATCTGAAAACTTCTTTCCTGTCCACTGTTGTAGTGTATTCTACCACCCAAGTTTTTTGTGTAGAAGACGTGTGAAAACTTCTTTCCTGTCAGCCGTTCTAGTGTGTTCTACCATGCAACTGTTTTGTGTAGAAGACGTGTGAAAACTTCTTTCCTGTCAACCATTCTAGTGTGTTGTACCATCCAACTGTTTTGTGTAGAAGACGTATGAAAACTTCTTTCCTGTCAACCATTCTAGTGTGTTGTACCATCCAACTGTTTTGTGTAGAAGACGTATGAAAACTTCTTTCCTGTCAGCCATTCTAGTGTGTTCTACCATCCAACTGTTTTGTGTAGAAGACGTGTGAAAACTTCTTTCCTGTCAACCATTCTAGTGTGTTGTACCATCCAACTGTTTTGTGTAGAAGACGTATGAAAACTTCTTTCCTGTCAGCCGTTCTAGTGTGTTCTACCATGCAACTGTTTTGTGTAGAAGACGTATGAAAACTTCTTTCCTGTCAGCCATTCTAGTGTGTTCTACCATCCAACTGTTTTGTGTAGAAGACGTGTGAAAACTTCTTTCCTGTCAACCATTCTAGTGTGTTGTACCATCCAACTGTTTTGTGTAGAAGACGTATGAAAACTTCTTTCATGTCAGCCATTCTAGTGTGTTGTACCATCCAACTGTTTTATGTAGAAGACATATGAAAACTTCTTTCCTGTCAGCCATTCTAGTGTGTTCTACCATCCAACTGTTTTGTGTAGAAGACGTGTGAAAACTTCTTTCCTGTCAGCCGTTCTAGTGTGTTCTACCATCCAACTGTTTTGTGTAGAAGACGTGTGAAAACTTCTTTTCTGTCAGCCATTCTAGTGTGTTGTACCATCCAGCTGTTTTGTGTAGAAGACATATGAAAACTTCTTTTCTGTCAGCCGTTCTAGTGTGTTCTACCATCGAACTGTTTTATGTAGAAGACATATGAAAACTTCTTTCATGTCAGCCGTTCTAGTGTGTTCTACCATCCAACTGTTTTGTGTAGAAGACGTGTGAAAACTTCTTTTCTGTCAGCCGTTCTAGTGTGTTCTACCATCCAACTGTTTTGTGTAGAAGACGTGTGAAAACTTCTTTCCTGTCAGCCGTTCTAGTGTGTTCTACCATCCAACTGTTTTGTGTAGAAGACGTGTGAAAACTTCTTTTCTGTCAGCCGTTCTAGTGTGTTCTACCATCGAACTGTTTTATGTAGAAGACATTAGAAAACTTCTTTCATGTCAGCCGTTCTAGTGTGTTCTACCATCCAACTGTTTTGTGTAGAAGACATGTGAAAACTTCTTTTCTGTCAGCCGTTCTAGTTTGTTGTACCATCCAACTGTTTTGTGTAGAAGACATATGAAAACTTCTTTTCTGTCAGCCGTTCTAGTGTGTTCTACCATCCAACTGTTTTGTGTAAAAGACATGTGAAAACTTCTTTTCTGTCAGCCGTTCTAGTGTGTTCTACCATCCAACTGTTTTGTGTAGAAGACATATGAAAGCTTCTTTTCTGTCAGCCGTTCTAGTGTGTTCTACCATCCAACTGTTTTGTGTAGAAGACATGTGAAAACTTCTTTTCTGTCAGCCATTCTAGTGTGTTGTACCATCCAACTGTTTTGTGTAGAAGACATATGAAATCTTCTTTCCTGTCAACCATTCTAGTGTGTTCTACCATCCAACTGTTTTGTGTAGAAGACATATGAAATCTTCTTTCATGTCAGCCGTTCTAGTGTGTTCTACCATCCAACTGTTTTGTGTAGAAGACATGTGAAAACTTCTTTTCTGTCAGCCATTCTAGTGTGTTGTACCATCCAACTGTTTTGTGTAGAAGACATATGAAAACTTCTTTTCTGTCAGCCATTCTATTGTGTTGTACCATCCAACTGTTTTGTGTAGAAGACGTGTGAAAACTTCTTTCCTGTCAGCCATTCTATTGTGTTGTACCATCCAACTGTTTTGTGTAGAAGACGTGTGAAAACTTCTTTTCTGTCAGCCATTCTATTGTGTTGTACCATCCAACTGTTTTGTGTAGAAGACGTGTGAAAACTTCTTTCCTGTCAGCCATTCTAGTGTGTTGTACCATCCAACTGTTTTGTGTAGAAGACGTGTGAAAACTTCTTTCCTGTCAGCCATTCTAGTGTGTTCTACCATCCAACTGTTTTGTGTAGAAGACGTGTGAAAACTTCTTTCCTGTCAGCCATTCTAGTGTGTTGTACCATCCAACTGTTTTGTGTAGAAGACGTGTGAAAACTTCTTTTCTGTCAGCCGTTCTAGTGTGTTCTATCATCCAACTGTTATGTGTAGAAGACATGTGGAAACTACTTTCCTGTCCACTGTTCTAGTGTGTTCTACCACGCAACTGTTTTGTGTAGAAGACATGTGAAAACTTCTTTCCTGTCAGCTGTTCTAGTGTGTTCTATCATTCAACTGTTTTGTTTAGAAGACATATGAAAACATTTTTCCTGTCCAGTGTTCTAGTGTGTTCTACCACGCAACATTTGTGTAGAAGACATATGAAAACTTCTTTCCTGTCCAGTGTTCTAGTGTGTTCTACCACGCAACTGTTGTGTGTAGAAGATGTGTGTAAACGTCTTTCCTGTCAGCCATTCTAGTGTGTTCTACCATCCAACTGTTTTGTGTAGAAGACGTGTGAAATCTTCTTTCCTGTCAGCCGTTCTAGTGTGTTCTACCATCCAACTGTTTTGTGTAGAAGACGTGTGAAATCTTCTTTCCTGTCAGCCATTCTAGTGTGTTCTACCATCGAACTGTTTTGTGTAGAAGACGTGTGAAAACTTCTTTCCTGTCAGCCATTCTAGTGTGTTCTACCATCCAACTGTTTTGTGTAGAAGACGTGTGAAATCTTCTTTCCTGTCAGCCATTCTAGTGTGTTCTACCATCCAACTTTTTTGTGTAGAAGACATGTGAAAACTTCTTTCCTGTCCACTGTTCTAGTGTGTTCTACCACGCAACTGTTTTGTGTAGAAGTCATGTGAAAAATTCTTTCCTGTCAGCCGTTCTAGTGTGTTCTATCATCCAACTGTTATGTGTAGAAGACATGTGGAAACTACTTTCCTGTCCACTGTTCTAGTGTGTTCTACCACGCAACTGTTTTGTGTAGAAGACATGTGTAAACTTCTTTCCTGTCAGCCGTTCTAGTGTGTTCTATCATTCAACTGTTTTGTTTAGAAGACATATGAAAACTTCTTTCCTGTCCAGTGTTCTAGTGTGTTCTACCACACAACTTTTGTGTGTAGAAGACATATGAAAACTTCTTTCCTGTCCAGTGTTCTAGTGTGTTCTACCACGCAACTGTTGTGTGTAGAAGATGTGTGAAAACGTCTTTCCTATCAGCCGTTCTAGTGTGTTCTACCATCCAACTTTTTTTGTGTAGAAGACGTGTGAAAACTTCTTTCCTGTCAGCCATTCTAGTGTGTTCTATCATCCAACTGTTTTGTGTAGAAGACATCTGAAAACTTCTTTCCTGTCCACTGTTGTAGTGTATTCTACCACCCAAGTTTTTTGTGTAGAAGACGTGTGAAAACTTCTTTCCTGTCAGCCGTTCTAGTGTGTTCTACCATGCAACTGTTTTGTGTAGAAGACGTGTGAAAACTTCTTTCCTGTCCAGTGTTCTAGTGTGTTCTACCACGCAACTGTTGTGTGTAGAAGATGTGTGTAAACGTCTTTCCTGTCAGCCATTCTAGTGTGTTCTACCATCCAACTGTTTTGTGTAGAAGACGTGTGAAATCTTCTTCCCTGTCAGCCGTTCTAGTGTGTTCTACCATCCAACTGTTTTGTGTAGAAGACGTGTGAAATCTTCTTTCCTGTCAGCCATTCTAGTGTGTTCTACCATCGAACTGTTTTGTGTAGAAGACGTGTGAAAACTTCTTTCCTGTCAGCCATTCTAGTGTGTTCTACCATCCAACTGTTTTGTGTAGAAGACGTGTGAAATCTTCTTTCCTGTCAGCCATTCTAGTGTGTTCTACCATCCAACTGTTTTGTGTAGAAGACATGTGAAAACTTCTTTCCTGTCCACTGTTCTAGTGTGTTCTACCACGCAACTGTTTTGTGTAGAAGTCATGTGAAAACTTCTTTCCTGTCAGCCGTTCTAGTGTGTTCTATCATCCAACTGTTATGTGTAGAAGACATGTGGAAACTACTTTCCTGTCCACTGTTCTAGTGTGTTCTACCACGCAACTGTTTTGTGTAGAAGACATGTGTAAACTTCTTTCCTGTCAGCCGTTCTAGTGTGTTCTATCATTCAACTGTTTTGTTTAGAAGACATATGAAAACTTCTTTCCTGTCCAGTGTTCTAGTGTGTTCTACCACACAACTTTTGTGTGTAGAAGACATATGAAAACTTCTTTCCTGTCCAGTGTTCTAGTGTGTTCTACCACGCAACTGTTGTGTGTAGAAGATGTGTGAAAACGTCTTTCCTGTCAGCCGTTCTAGTGTGTTCTACCATCCAACTTTTTTTGTGTAGAAGACGTGTGAAAACTTCTTTCCTGTCAGCCATTCTAGTGTGTTCTATCATCCAACTGTTTTGTGTAGAAGACATCTGAAAACTTCTTTCCTGTCCACTGTTGTAGTGTATTCTACCACCCAAGTTTTTTGTGTAGAAGACGTGTGAAAACTTCTTTCCTGTCAGCCGTTCTAGTGTGTTCTACCATGGAACTGTTTTGTGTAGAAGACGTGTGAAAACTTCTTTCCTGTCCAGTGTTCTAGTGTGTTCTACCACGCAACTGTTGTGTGTAGAAGATGTGTGTAAACGTCTTTCCTGTCAGCCATTCTAGTGTGTTCTACCATCCAACTGTTTTGTGTAGAAGACGTGTGAAATCTTCTTTCCTGTCAGCCGTTCTAGTGTGTTCTACCATCCAACTGTTTTGTGTAGAAGACGTGTGAAAACTTCTTTCCTGTCAACCATTCTAGTGTGTTGTACCATCCAACTGTTTTGTGTAGAAGACGTATGAAAACTTCTTTCCTGTCAGCCGTTCTAGTGTGTTCTACCATGCAACTGTTTTGTGTAGAAGACGTATGAAAACTTCTTTCCTGTCAGCCATTCTAGTGTGTTCTACCATCCAACTGTTTTGTGTAGAAGACGTGTGAAAACTTCTTTCCTGTCAACCATTCTAGTGTGTTGTACCATCCAACTGTTTTGTGTAGAAGACGAATGAAAACTTCTTTCATGTCAGCCATTCTAGTGTGTTGTACCATCCAACTGTTTTATGTAGAAGACATATGAAAACTTCTTTCCTGTCAGCCATTCTAGTGTGTTCTACCATCCAACTGTTTTGTGTAGAAGACGTGTGAAAACTTCTTTCCTGTCAGCCGTTCTAGTGTGTTCTACCATCCAACTGTTTTGTGTAGAAGACGTGTGAAAACTTCTTTCATGTCAGCCATTCTAGTGTGTTCTACCATCGAACTGTTTTATGTAGAAGACATATGAAATCTTCTTTCCTGTCAGCCATTCTAGTGTGTTCTACCATCCAACTGTTTTGTGTAGAAGACGTGTGAAAACTTCTTTCCTGTCAACCATTCTAGTGTGTTGTACCATGCAACTGTTTTGTGTAGAAGACATATGAAATCTTCTTTCCTGTCAGCCATTCTAGTGTGTTCTACCATCCAACTGTTTTGTGTAGAAGACATATGAAAACTTCTTTCCTGTCAACCATTCTAGTGTGTTCTACCATCCAACTGTTTTGTGTAGAAGACATATGAAATCTTCTTTCCTGTCAACCATTCTAGTGTGTTCTACCATCCAACTGTTTTGTGTAGAAGACATATGAAATCTTCTTTCCTGTCAACCATTCTAGTGTGTTCTACCATCCAACTGTTTTGTGTAGAAGACATATGAAAACTTCTTTCCTGTCAACCATTCTAGTGTGTTCTACCATCCAACTGTTTTGTGTAGAAGACATATGAAATCTTCTTTCCTGTCAACCATTCTAGTGTGTTCTACCATCCAACTGTTTTGTGTAGAAGACGTGTGAAAACTTCTTTCCTGTCAACCATTCTAGTGTGTTGTACCATGCAACTGTTTTGTGTAGAAGACATATGAAATCTTCTTTCCTGTCAGCTATTCTAATGTGTTCTACCATCCAACTGTTTTGTGTAGAAGACATATGAAAACTTCTTTCCTGTCAGCCGTTCTAGTGTGTTCTACCATCCAACTGTTTTGTGTAGAAGACGTGTGAAAACTTCTTTCCTGTCAGCCATTCTAGTGTGTTGTACCATGCAACTGTTTTGTGTAGAAGACATATGAAATCTTCTTTCCTGTCAGCCATTCTAGTGTGTTCTACCGTCGAACTGTTTTGTGTAGAAGACATATGAAAACTTCTTTCCTGTCAGCCGTTCTAGTGTGTTCTACCATCCAACTGTTTTGTGTAGAAGACGTGTGAAAACTTCTTTCCTGTCAGCCATTCTAGTGTGTTCTACCATGCAACTGTTTTGTGTAGAAGACGTGTGAAAACTTCTTTCCTGTCAGCCATTCTAGTGTGTTGTACCATCCAACTGTTTTGTGTAGAAGACGTGTGAAAACTTCTTTCCTGTCAGCCATTCTAGTGTGTTCTACCATCCAACTGTTTTGTGTAGAAGACGTGTGAAAACATCTTTCCTGTCAGCCGTTCTAGTGTGTTCTACCATCCAACTGTTTTGTGTAGAAGACGTGTGAAAACTTCTTTCCTGTCAGCCATTCTAGTGTGTTCTACCATCCAACTGTTTTGTGTAGAAGACGTGTGAAAACTTCTTTCCTGTCAGCCGTTCTAGTGTGTTCTACCATCCAACTGTTTTGTGTAGAAGACATATGAAAGCTTCTTTCCTGTCAGCCGTTCTAGTGTGTTCTACCATCGAACTGTTTTGTGTAGAAGACGTGTGAAAACTTCTTTCCTGTCAGCCGTTCTAGTGTGTTCTACCATCCAACTGTTTTGTGTAGAAGACATGTGAAAACTTCTTTCCTGTCAGCCGTTCTAGTGTGTTCTACCATCCAACTGTTTAGTATACAAGACGTGTGAAAACTTCTTTCCTGTCCATCATTCTAGAGTGTTCTACATGATACATGGCTTACTAAAGTTGCAGCAAAATAATCGCTATAATCACCACCCATTTGGGGTAAAAGTTTGTTTGAAAATGTTGAAATTGTTTTTATTCGCTTTGTTTATGTTCGTTATGTAATAGTAAAAGAGAACAAACCACAAAAGGAATAAGGAGTTATGTCAAATGGCAAGCCGAAAGTATTCTTCTTACTTCATAAACAAAGTAAGTAAACTAAAACCGGTCTACTTCAGAAAGGCCAGAGGACAAAAACTGTGGTGGACAATGACACTTATCCTTAACTAGTATAGAACTACATAAAAACACACAATAAAATTAAACATTAATAAACCTACTTGGCACTGGATTCCACGGATAATCATAGTGGTTTAGGCTTTGAAATATGCGCAGATACCTCTTTGCTGGTTTCTACATAGGGTAGAACCACTGAAACCTTTGATCAAAATGTAACAATAATGAAGGGATCTTGAAATCTGGCAGCAAGCTTGGCTGAGTAACGCTTTGCTGCTTTACTTTGAGGATGGTTTAACAACAAGACCGTTTGTCCCATTTGAAATTTAGAATCAATACACTCCTTATACTCATAATACTGAGCATATCTGTTATGAGCCACACGCTTCCAGATAGCCTTAATATCCTGATCATGTGAATTATCAGGTAAAGTATCTTACAAATTCTGTAGGTTAGTGAGAGGGGAATTAGAAGAAAATGAATAAATCAGGGTAAACAGGCATTCACCATGAGCTGTGTTAAAGGCGAACAGTAACCATGTAAGGTGTTGATTCTATGACACATGATCCTTACTATGGAATGCAATTAAAGATTCCAATTCACTCGCTCACTTAGGGAAAGTTTGGAATAATACGGTATGGTAAATACTATCTTCATACCAGATTTAAAGCAAAATATGAAGTGCTATCGACCACAACACTTCATTTCAAAACTATAACTGTAGTGGTAGCATTGGATGTCCGGACAGACAGGCTCCAACCAGACATATTTAGTGAAGGCACCCACTGCCATGTGTAAACAAACTGATATAATCTTTCGACAACACGGGAAGCTAACTTGCCTACTTGCAAGCTTTGGGCTGGTTTGCTCAACATGCCTTAATATCTCTGTCCATTCTCTGCCACATGAATAAATCATGGATTTGCTCATGCATCTTAAAAATGGCTAAGCGTGCTCCTTAAGGCCCCTCATGGTAAAAACGAAATACCATGTCTCTTAAAACCAATGGAACAACTCGACAGCGAGATTTATTATCAATTTTACACAATACCCCCTTTTGCAATTTATAGTGACCACAATCTTCCCCAGCAGTGAGCTTCTCAATAAGTTGTTGTAATTCCGGATCGGAACGTTGTTGCTGGGAAATCTAACGAACAAGACCTGTTCTCCTTCCTGTTGCTGAATTTGTACTTGAGACTCAGAATTATGTGCGTTATCAGCGAGACAATTCACGTAAATTTAAATGCTGAAATATGCAATGTCCACCCACCTGGCTTAGATTATCAGTTTTGAGATAAAAATGCACCTGTTCCAATTAGAAGTGGTACTTCTCAAGTCCATACAAAACAACTAAAGCTTATAACTAGGGCCCGGATTTTTAGGTTTTAACCTATATTTTTCCTAGCTATTTAATTAACACATTTCAAGATATATACTTGTTTCACACTTCCTGGAGCAGAATATGCGAATTTCATTACACCTAAAAAAAACCTAATGAGGGGTTGATATCTAAAATAACCTAAATAGCTGTTTTTTCCTTTTTCGAAATGAAGAATGTTATTTTCGGATTGAAACTCATTGTAAAATTATTTCCACCCCTTATAGCCAGCACATAGTTCAAGTTATCACCGTTAAACGCAGCACATGTGACGTGGTGACACCTGGATGAGCTGAGGTCAGGAGGAGCATAACCTGCATAACGAGATCGCCTGCAATCATTCAACGAGAGTACAACAGAGTATGAGAGTACTTTTCTAATGTAATTGTTGTATAGTGAAACAATACCTAAATCACATTTATTGAAAAAGTGGATTGCTGTAGATCCACACTTCGCTTTTGTAATGCCTACATGTTGAAGGCCGGTGGGGTCCTTCCACCCGACCATGTTACATGCTTGGCCCATGGCATGCACTGCTTGTGGAGGAGATTAGAAGCCCGGTGGGGTCCTTCCACCCGACCATGTTACATGCTTGGCCCATGGCATGCAATGCTTGTGGAGGAGATTAGAAGTGGTGGGGTCCTTCCACCCGACCATGTTACATGCTTGGCCCACTGCTTGCGGAGGAGATTAGAAGCCCGGTGGGGTCCTTCCACCCGACCATGTTACATGCTTGGCCCATGGCATGCGGAGGAGATTAGAAGCCCGGTGGGGTCCTTCCACCCGACCATGTTACATGCTTGGCCCACTGCTTGTGGAGGAGATTAGAAGCCCGGTGGGGTCCTTCCACCCGACCATGTTACATGCTTGGCCCATGGCATGCGGAGGAGATTAGAAGCCCGGTAGGGTCCTTCCACCCGACCATGTTACATGCTTGGCCCATGGCATGCGGAGGAGATTAGAAGCCCGGTAGGGTCCTTCCACCCGACCATGTTACATGCTTGGCCCATGGCATGCGGAGGAGATTAGAAGCCCGGTAGGGTCCTTCCACCCAACCATGTTACATGCTTGGCCCATGGTATGCGGAGGAGATTAGAAGCCCGGTAGGGTCCTTCCACCCGACCATGTTACATGCTTGGCCCATGGCATGCGGAGGAGATTAGAAGCCCGGTAGGGTCCTTCCACCCAACCATGTTACATGCTTGGCCCATGGCATGCGGAGGAGATTAGAAGCCCGGTAGGGTCCTTCCACCCGACCATGTTACATGCTTGGCCCATGGCATGCGGAGGAGATTAGAAGCCACTTCGATGATGTGAACAGCCTGATATTTTCAGTCAAGAAGGTTTTCCTAAAAGCCGTTCAAAGAGAAAGTACCAGCAACCCCTCTTCCACCTGAGCCAACACTTACCCTGCTGCCATTTCCTATGCTGAGCACTTAAAAATGTCGTCAATGAATTGGATGAAACAAAAGCTTCCTGCATTGCCAAGGCTAAGAATTCACTCAAGTGCTCCACTCTTGCATATATTAAGACACATTTTTATTTTATACCAACAGCTATTCTCCGGTTGGAAAGTGCAACTTTACGACTGAAACATGCTTTAAATATCATTAGGCAATGTTTCCAGTAAAGAAATACCTGGACCAATTGCATGTTCATTGAAGTTGCAGAAGATTCAACAAAATCCTGATTTTGAAGATATGAAAATCATCAATTCAGTATTGCAGGGAGAAAAGATACAGGAAAACTACCCCTACACCCTGCTGCACAGGCATCTATGTTCTACACTTTGGTGACATCATGTCCATTGAAAGAACCTTTTCTTCATACAAGAATGTGTTTAAGTGATAATAGGAAATCGTTTGCACCAGAAAACTTGAGAATGTATGCAACTATCTACTGCAAGCCAAAAGATAAATCTTACAACTAAGTACCAGAAAAGCAAAATTATTTATACCTGTATTGATCCTCAAAGCAAAACATAAAAAAAAACTATTTTAATCAAGAAAAACCTAAAAAACCTATTTTAAGTATATAAGAAACCTAAAATGAAGGGTTTTTTCACCTAAAAATTCGGGCCCTACTAAAAACTCATACATGAAACGTTTCTGTGAACATGTGGGGGCATAAGCGATCACATTTGACCTTCAGCATACTGCTGTAGCAAGATTAGCAGTTTAAAGTACAGATGGCGTATCAAAGTCAGGGGTTGCTAAAACAGGAGGCAAAATAAGCGCTTGTTTAAGATCGTCAAAAGCATGTTGATGTTCCTTTTCCCAGTTAAATTTCACACCATTCCTCCACAACATATTAAATGGGCGAACCTTGGAGGCGACTCGGAAATAAAACGGACAAAGTACTGTAACATGCCAACAAATCTGGCATCGCTTTTGGCATTCTTTGGAACTAGAAATTCTCGAATTTTCACAGTGTGTTCTGGGTCAACCATTACAAGAAATAATGTGTCCCAAAAATTTTAAAGAGGAAGCAGCAAATTTGACTTTGACTGGTTTTACTGTTAGTCCAGCTTTACGTAGTAGGCATAGGCAAGACCAAAAGGCAAACAATTCCATTTGTACAGATTAAAATATGTAGTGAATGCGGGCATTAGCAAACTAGTGGAAGTTATGCAACAGGTGAGCTGACATCACTTGGTCTACTTTGATACGGGTTTTCAATACCCTATAATCTATCACCACTCTACTAATCCCCAGGTTTAGAAACTAGAAATGCCAGACTGGAATAATTTGAGGTAGACAAAAGGATTATACCTTTAACATTTCCTGACTTTGTCCCTCATGATCTTAAGACGTCCACAGGAAGCTGATAAAGTGGCAACCTCACCGATTTGGTATCCTCTAATTTGATCTCATACTACACCCAATTGGTTAATCCAAGTTCGGGAGTAACAAGCGAAGAATCTGTTCCCTTTCATGTGGCAACAAATAACCTAAATCCAAAGATTGTAACTGAAAGGGTGGTATCTAATACACAGGCTGAAGGTAATTAGAAAAGGGAGGTTTTGCCAAAAAAAATTGGAATTTTAAGTTGTAAACAAAATGAAAACTATACACATTGGACCAAAATATCCAATACCAAGCACTCAACCACAAAAAAATCTGACCCCAAAATAACTGTTACGCAAATGCTTCATGACATAAAATCTAAAATGCCAGTGAAATGGCCCAATACATAGTGTTAATGAGATAACACCAATGGGTACCATGCTACAGTTACACAATCTATGTCAGTTGAATGGAGAGAAAGAAATCCCCAGTCAACTAAGGAAATAATGAAGCAAGGGTATGCAACTTATTTAATTGGACTGGTAAAAAGGATACTGATAAACCAGTGCTTGCTGACATATAAGTTGGAGTGGGGATGACATTTCACCCTTCAATAAACATCATTTAGATTTACGCAAGGGCCCAAACAGATGAGCAGTGTCATGTTTAGCTTGGCGCAAAAAAAACAAACAGTTTCTTTGAAAATGTCCTGGCTTTCCACAAAATAAACATTGTTTACAAATGTTTTGATTTCTGTTTGTCTTTCTGCTCAGATATAACATGTTGAAACTGCTGCTGAAGTACAAGGTTGTACCAGCTGTACCTTGAAGTTATTTTCTTCAACTGTTATTTGGTTCACGTAATAAATTACTTTATCTGCCCCGCAATTGGGAGCCAACTTGAAGAAGTTATTTTCTTCAACTGTTATTTGGTTCACGTAATAAATTACTTTATCTGCCCCGCAATTGGGAGCCAACTTTAGTAGTTGTTTTCTTCTACTGTTGTTGTTAGCTACATGCTTGGAAGCCAACTTGAAGATGATTTGCTGCTGTTGTTGTGTAATATATTTACGTACACTTGAAGAAGGTTATGTTGTTAAACTGTTGTTTGAACTTTAAGATTGTTTTTACGTAATCTTTATTTTAGTTGCATTTAAAGAGTTCCTGGAACATGCTTTGGGCATCGGTTTAAATTTTATGCTTACGTAATATTACTTATGTTTGAATTTGCCTCGTCTGCGTCAGTCTTATTTTAGAGTCATGTGTCTTGGGTAGGGCGCGATATAACAATGATTGTAGACATCACAGAATTCAACTTTTAAATTAACTTCTTTTATTTAAATTCTTGCACATATTTATACAGCACTACACTTTTTAAAGAACTGTGAGAAACTTTTATACATTCACTTGGCGCGTATATCTGTTTTAACTATTCACCTGTAGAGAACACATTTTCCCATCTGTACTCTATCAAGTCTTGCCAGCAACTGAGTAACCTCAACGTTCAAAACCCATAGCTTCGGTATTGCAAGTCTCCGATTGGCTAATTCTAGTCCAATAGAATTTATGCATTTAATTTAACATTTTTCTTTGCTGTTGATTGGCTAATTTAAAAAACTGTCACAGAATTTACGTCATCATCAATCTAATCATGACCAATACATTTCAAACTCTAAACACATTATTGCCACAATTATCTCATCATTACTCATTGTTAGCAACCTAAAACTTATTATTCCCACAGTTCTTGCCGTATTAGAGTATGTAATGTATTCACATAACATTAAAATATGTTTACAATAAAAATAAGCATTTTGTAATGATGTTACACACAATTTAAATAATTATTACATACATATTGTTTCAAGGTGGGCTGTTATTGAATTTAATTATAATAAAATACAATTGAAATTGTTCAGGTATTAAAATACTGCCTCAAATTGCCCCCTTTTAGAAATATTTAAAATTTATTCTTTTTGTTTTGTTCTTTAAAATTTTTAAATATTTTCTAAAAGTCTCCTGAAAGAAAGAAACATAACTTTTATTATTGCACGTCCTATCTTTCACTGTCACTTTCTCACTTTTTCTTCAACACTGGTTTTTCACAACACTCGTGTACAGCTGAACACTTCATATACACTTGCTTGACACTTTCCAAGGTTAATGACCTGCTATAAGATTAATGATCTGAGCAAAGTTTGCTCATTCACCATCACATTCACTATTAGGCAGTTTATATGCTATACATTTTACATAAAATTAGACATATTTACACTTGTTACCCTTTCTTTACAATTTGTTTCCAAAACATTCTTTTAATATTTTTTACAATTTCTAACTTAAAATATAAATGTAGTTGCTACTCAGTTTTTCTTTACTAACAATGGATTTTTATTACTTCTCTTGCTCTAAACTTTCCTTTGTTATTGACAGTTCTCTACATTTAGAAAAATTATTATTTTAAATAGTACTTTACAATTTTAAATTACATTGCTTTCCCCTTTTATGTTCCAAATTTATTATTATTATTATTATTATTATTATTATTATTATTATTATTATTATTATTATTATTATTATTATATTGTGTCTCAGATTGTTTACTTTTATATGGGTTTAACATCTGTTTGTGGAATCTTCCAATTATTTTATTTGCGTTATTGTTCCTAAGTTCATATGTATCTTTTCCAAATATATTTATTACTTCATAAGGACCATGGTAGCTCAGAAATTATCTCCAATATTCTTTGCGAAGCTTATTTGACAATCTTTTGTTCTTCACTAACACGTGATCTCCTATCTTTATTTTCCAAACTTTTCTTTTTCTTTCTTCATGTTTTTGTTTTCCCTTGAGGGCTTTTGCTTGTATTTTCGAAAATGCTATTTTGAAGATTTCTTCTTTTTCAGGTAATTTAATTGCTTGGTCTTCAATAACTTTTGGTATATTATGGCTCAAAGTATTGTACAGTTTTCCATGGTGAAGTTCAATTGGTTTAAATCCTGTAACTGCATTTATGGATTGATTTAGTAGATTTTGGATAATACTGATGTATGAGTACCAACTGCTCTGTTTGTTATGGCACACTACACGTAGATAATTTGCAATTTCTTTTATCTCTCTTTCTACTGGATTGGCATTTGGTCTGTATCTTGATGAAAAATACTGTTTGACTCCCAAATCTTTAATTCCATTCATAAATTTAGAACTGGTAAACACTGATGCATTATCACAAAGTATGGCCTCAACTATTCCTTCCTCTGGGAAATATGATTTTGTTAATTTATTTAAGCATGCTATGCTGGTTGCATTCTTGAGTGCATATTTTCTAACATATTTGCTAAACACATCATAGCATACAAAGAAAAATTTGTACCCAAATGTACTTACAGGCATCGGACCATGTAAATCTAAACTTAATAAACATCTTGGTTTATCTTAAGTACTGAGTTTTTTGTATAGTCATAGGCAACATTAATTTGTTTTGCTTTCTGACATTTATGTCCTAATTTAGAAATGTATAAATTTTCCAAAATGGTTAGGGTTGTCTTCTCTGTACCTGCATGTATTAATCCTAAATGAAATTGTTCTATTATTTCTAACTCCATGCTTGTTGGAATATATGTTTTCCACCTCTTTATTTCGTTTCCATGTTTCTTATATAATATACCATCTTTAACAGCGATTGTACTGTTCTTTGCCTCTTCTATCTTTGGAGCTTTTTCTTTTAAACCTGCTAGTTTAATGTCTTTGTCTTGCTCTTCTTTAATATTTTTGAATTGGTTCTTCAATTTCTTCTTCATTGGAATGTCAATTGTAAGCACTTTAATTTCATATTGTTGTCTTGAACAGCTTTCAAGAAATTGTTTGTTGTGATTGATTCTTGATATTAAATCACTGAATGTATTTTGTTTGCCTGGAATATGTACAATTTCAACATCAAATTCCATTATAGCGAGAATCATTCTAGCTAACTTCCCACTATATAACTTACATTTCTGAATGAAAGTTAAGCTAATATGATCTGTATATATTTTCACTTTCTTCTGAAATATATATATATATGTCTTAAATTTCAGTGGTGAAAAATATAGTGCTCCAATTTCTATCATTGTTACTGATGCATTCCTTTCAATATTGGTTAAGCCACGTGATGCAGTACTAATTACATGAAATGTGTTGTCATGTTCTCTTTGTCCTAGTATTCCTGCATATCCCTGACAAGATGCATCCACGTACAACTCATCTCTTGGACGTTCCAACAATATTGCATTTGCAAACAGCTTTCGGACATTTTCAAAACATTCCTATAGCTCTGCCGTCCATTTCCATTTATTTGTTTTCTTCAGAAGTTGTCTTAAAGGTTCTACTTCTATAGCATATCTTGGTAAGAATTTACTTTCATAATTCCAAATTCCAAATAAACGTCGTAGCTGTCAAGTATTCTTAGGTGGTGGTATTCTTAATATAGCTTCTATTCTTTCTTCATCTGGTCGAATGCCTATTTCATTTATTACATATCCCAAAAATTTGATTTCAGGCACACAGAATTTTGACTTTCTGATGTTTACTGTCATGCCATGTTCATGTAATTTGTTCAACACATAAATTATTCATTCATTATCTGTTTACCCTCCTCTTATGTAGGACTTACACCCCCCAGGACTTACAAGCGGGTGCCTGGGGTCAGAGGCCCGTCGAGGAGCAGACACTCATGGATCAGACAGAGCATCCAGGATGGGTGATCAGCCCGATGCCTGGTATGGGATGAAGGAAGTAGATGAAACGAAATGTTAGTGAAATGGATGAAAGGAAAGGTGATGATGGAGAAATTGGTGGAATGAATGGCGGGGGAAACCGGAGAACCCGGAGAAAACCCGCCCAGACGCCGCTTCGTCCACCACAAATCCCACATGCAGGCCCCTGGGATTGAACCCGGGCCGCCTCGGTGGGAGGCGAGCGGTCTAACCACTCGACCACGGCGCCGCCCAACACATAAATTACATTTCCTAAATGTTCCTCAAAGGTTTCACTTATTATTAGAAAATCATCAGTGTATCTGATTAAGAAATCATACGCTGTTTTACCAAAAATACTATGTATTGCTCTCAGGAATCCACTAGCACTATTCTTCAATCCATATGGATGTACACAATATTGTAATCAAAAACTTGAAAGGCTGTATAATCACGTACTTTAGGATCTAGCTCGACTTGCCAAAATGAAGCTGTAAGATCTATGGAAGAGATATATTTGCCATGTGATAATTTTGCTATTGTTTGTTCTATACTTTCATTGAAAGTGATCTGGTAGCATGAACTTATTCAAATATCTTCTATCTATAGTGATTCTTAAACTATTGTCTTTCTTTACTGTCCAACAAACACTATTTATATACTGTGAATTGCTAAGTTCAATGATGTTATTTTCTAGCATACTAGCTATTAACTTTTTAGCTTCGTTTCTTAGATTCACTGGTAGATTATTATATTTTCTTCGAAATGCTGGTACATTTTCTACTGTGATTGTGTGAACATATGATGTACACCGTCCTGAATTTCACTGAAAACATGTTTATTGTCTTCTAATACCTTTTCCATTATTAACTTTTCATTGTAAGACAGTATTGTATTTGTGATCAGTGTGTCTGTGTGTATCTTCCTATCTTCTATCTCTGTAGCATAACTATCTTCTACTTGCTCTAGTATATTTTCTTCTGCCATAAATTTCTTTGTATAAGGGTTCCATTTGGTAAGGTCAATGTTCTGTTCTTCGAAGTTAAGGTTCAATAACCTTTCATTGTTTTCCCTGCTTGCTTGGACATTAACTATTGGTATGAAGCACTCTTCTTCATATACTGCATTTTCTTGTTCCATTCTTTGTACTTTACATACTTTATCTTAAATAAAAGGCACATATATCTTCTTTTCTTCTTTATTTAATATAAGCCTGTCCTTCTTAAAATCAACTATCACAGAGAACTCTATTAAAAAATCACACCCAATTATAACTTCGCATATCAAGTTTGGAACAATTAAAAACATGACCTCCAATGTAATATCTGCTATCTGTATAGGTATCAATGTTTGTGATTTGATGGTTTGGGTTATTGTACCCTACATATTACGTTGCTTATTGGGGCTATCATGAGTTGTATCCCTTCATTTAACAATTGTTCAAAAAATTTCTTCAAGCAGATACAACTTGATGATCCTGAATCTACTGCAACATTTACTTCCCTTCTTGCTGTAATAGCTTGTATGTACGGTGAATCATATTTGTTTTCACAATTCCCTGTGTTTGTACTTAGACGATAACAATCAAAGTGTGTAGATATTTTATTCTTGCCGCTAAGAGCAGAAGGTACTGTATTACCAGAATCTACGTCAGGCAATACGTAACTTAGTTTTCCTGGTAAGTATTCTCAATATTTACCGAATTGCCAAGTTGTACCGCAGTTATTATTATTTCATTATCATCGATATTTGAGTACAAACCACGCCCCCTAGCTCTTGTTCTCCCTCTAAAATTGCTATGTCCTCCACTTGTATATTCTTCTGGATGATTGTTGCTTGTTTCATTAAAGTTTCCCCTGTTTTGCATACTTCCCCTATGCTGGAATCTATTATTACCCCTAGGTGAAGTAGAATTCTGCCGATTCATTCTTTCCGTTCTCACATAATTTATGTGTTCCTGTCTCCCTTATTGTCTTGAATCTCTGATTTGTGTGTTGTAATTGAATCTGTTCTGACCCTGAAATTCATCATTTCTTCTGTTTACATTGTGGTAGCGTGTATTGTAAGGCATATCATTATGTCTGTCTCGCCTGTGTGGACTCCACATTTCATTACCATTACTACTTTCCTGTACTTTATCTTTGATTTCATCTATCAATGATTTTACTTGTCCTTGCCCTGTATTTGCTTCTTTTACTGCATCTGCATTTGTTTTTATCATTTCATGCATTTTATTAATTTCCCCAGTTAAATCTATTTGTACTTGTACAAGATATGCATTAGTACTTTCTACCATTGTTTTCAATTCTTCACCCTGTTTATCTAACTTGTAACAAATACTCTGTTTAGTATCAGCGAGTTTTAACTCCATTTCATTGACATTTTTGTCAATATGATTTGACAATTTCTGTTCTAGCTGTTTACAACCTTTGTTTACTTTTAAATCTAAGTCTTTTTGAATTACTTTGGAAGATTGTTCTAGCTTTATTTCTAACCTGTTGCTTTCAGCTTTGCTTTCTTTCATAAGGTTTTCTATTTGTCTAACTAGATCAATTTTAATACTAGATAACTCTGTATTAGTTTTAGTTAATTTATTACTTAACTCTACACTAGTTTTAGTTAAATTCTGTACTTAACTCTACTCTCAGCTTTGTATTATCTTCTTTAACTCTTTTCTCAGTTCTGTAAAGTTATTATTTGTTTCAGTTAACTTATTATTAGTTTCAGTTAACTTATTACTTTGTTCTGTTAACTTATTATTTGTTTCAGTTATTGCTTTTAGAATGCACATTATTTGTTGTGATAAGTTTTCTTGCTCTTGTTGGCTAGATGTTTGAGGGATAGCATCTGTTTGTTTTGTTCCTTGCACTAACATGTGTAAAGGTGATTGACCTTGTATACTACTACTATCTGATTGACCTTGCATAGTACTGCTATCTTTTTGTACGTCTACTTCTGAATTTTCAGATAATGCTCTTCTATATCTAACCTATCTTTTTTCTGTAACTCTGATTGTAAATCTACATTACAATCTGTACTGGCTGACTTAACCTCAACTACCTCCATACTTGCATTGTTTTCAGTTTCCATTTTACTTTGTATATTTGCCTTTGAATTGCTTAATTTTAGTTTTCCGTTTCTTAATAACATGAATTTTGCTCAAAAATAACAATATATTTTCTAAACTTCATAATAATTACAATATAAAAATGGAATTTCCTGACCTTTTGTTCTGGCTGTTATTAAATTTTTATACTCAGTGTTCCCACGTAGATTGTTATGAGATGTTAACCATGTGCCCCTTACTCCTAAAGAATTGTTGCTATCCTCGGATTCCGTTGATCTAGAAATTATAAGATGTAGTCTCGTGGTTTCGTTGATTCTGGTCATTTTGTTTTTGTCGATCTTTTCTTCTCTGACGTCACAAATTCTTGTCATTTTCGAAGTCCCTCAGTTGGTCGCCAACTTGAAGTTATTTTCTTCAACTGTTATTTGGTTCACGTAATAAATTACTTTATCTGCCCCGCAATTGGGAGCCAACTTGAAGAAGTTATTTTCTTCAACTGTTATTTGGTTCACGTAATAAATTACTTTATCTGCCCCGCAATTGGTCGCCAACTTGAAGAAGTTATTTTCTTCAACTGTTATTGGTTCACGTAATAAATTACTTTATCTGCCCTGCAATTGGGAGCCAATTTGAAGAAGTTATTTTCTTCAACTGTTATTTGGTTCACGTAATAAATTACTTTATCTGCCCCGCAATTGGGAGCCAACTTGAAGAAGTTATTTTCTTCAACTGTTATTTGGTTCACGTAATAAATTACTTTATCTGCCCCGCAATTGGGAGCCAACTTGAAGAAGTTATTTTCTTCAACTGTTATTTGGTTCACGTAATAAATTACTTTATCTGCCCCGCAATTGGGAGCCAACTTGAAGAAGTTATTTTCTTCAACTGTTATTTGGTTCACGTAATAAATTACTTTATCTGCCCCGCAATTGGGAGCCAACTTTAGTAGTTGTTTTCTTCTACTGTTGTTGTTAGCTACATGCTTGGAAGCCAACTTGAAGATGATTTGCTGCTGTTGTTGTGTAATATATTTACGTACACTTGAAGAAGGTTATGTTGTTAAACTGTTGTTTGAACTTTAAGATTGTTTTTACGTAATCTTTATTTTAGTTGCATTTAAAGAGTTCCTGGAACATGCTTTGGGCATCGGTTTAAATTTTATGCTTACGTAATATTACTTATGTTTGAATTTGCCTCGTCTGCGTCAGTCTTATTTTAGAGTCATGTGTCTTGGGTAGGGCGCGATATAACAATGATTGTAGACATCACAGAATTCAACTTTTAAATTAACTTCTTTTATTTAAATTCTTGCACATATTTATACAGCACTACACTTTTTAAAGAACTGTGAGAAACTTTTATACATTCACTTGGCGCGTATATCTGTTTTAACTATTCACCTGTAGAGAACACATTTTCCCATCTGTACTCTATCAAGTCTTGCCAGCAACTGAGTAACCTCAACGTTCAAAACCCATAGCTTCGGTATTGCAAGTCTCCGATTGGCTAATTCTAGTCCAATAGAATTTATGCATTTAATTTAACATTTTTCTTTGCTGTTGATTGGCTAATTTAAAAAACTGTCACAGAATTTACGTCATCATCAATCTAATCATGACCAATACATTTCAAACTCTAAACACATTATTGCCACAATTATCTCATCATTACTCATTGTTAGCAACCTAAAACTTATTATTCCCACAGTTCTTGTCGTATTAGAGTATGTAATGTATTCACATAACATTAAAATATGTTTACAATAAAAATAAGCATTTTGTAATGATGTTACACACAATTTAAATAATTATTACATACATATTGTTTCAAGGTGGGCTGTTATTGAATTTAATTATAATAAAATACAATTGAAATTATTCAGGTATTAAAATACTGCCTCAACCTGCAAATTCAGCACAGCATCACCTCTCCTTGAAAGGGAAGCTAAATGACAATATTTAACTATAATCTTTCCCATTTATCATAGAAGATAAGATAACAGAGGGAGATAATGCTAATGCCTGAATCTCAGCATGAATTGTATTACACAAAATAAGCAAAACAATTTTTGCTTCTGTATATGAGAGTAACAATGCCTTCACACCTCTCTTAATTTGCTCCACGAATTCGTCACACTGGCGTGTATGTACAGAAATAAGAATGCCCAATTAAGTCATGCATATGTGACAACAAAAATGTATGAATAGCATCATCATGAAATAATATTAAGTCATTTCTAGAATGCATCATAATTAATAAACTGTGGGACCAATTTAGTTTTCAACAAAAAAATTAAATGATTATCATTAATACCTACCTAAAGTTAATGCACACAATTTCAAATCTCCTAACCATAATAAGAAATGAAAAATTTGTTCTGGAGATCCTAAATCTAATTTTGAAACATTATCCAATAAGGTTTGTAATGAATTTGTCAGGTTCAATTTTGTAAATTCTATTTGAAATGGTGGTTTAATAGGCATCATAATGGATTCTGCTCTAGACTTGGAATTTGTTTTTAATGAAGTATATTGTATTTGTTCTGTCACTTCTATCTTATCTACTTGTTCATTTCATTTAAAAAGTGAATAATATAAATTTTTAAATTTAACTTTGAGTCATTGTCTAGCAAGAAACATCTTGAGACTCTAATCATCCAATATTTCAAACGTGCTGCTTTTGTGCAGGAGTGATTTGGGTTGAAACATAAGAATTAATTTGGTCTTGAACAGTCTCACCCAAATAAAGTTCAGTGTCGAAATCCTCAGCCAACCTTCCCAACTGTGGTGCCGTTTTCAACAAATATGGCTGCCTCTTAAAATAAGTGCAATTGATGTAAAAGCTCACTTTTGATCAACACCTGAAACTGAAAATTGGAATCCATGTATACAATTGGATAAATACCATACACTGAACAACATATATAAAATATAAAATTTCCGTTTACAAGTGAAATGTGGCTGAATCCCCACTGACATTGAAGCTTAAAGAGATTTTTATGCTCTACTACCATTGTGAAATTTAAGTAGTATATTTGGGTAATAAGTTTTGTATCTGCCAGTATTAATTAAACTTTCTCACAGATCACTATAGATTATAAGTCACTTTGCATTGGAATGTACACTGTTGCTTTTATCTGTAATATGAGTATATGTCCCCACTTGCCCAATAATCTAAATATAATGGGAATTACCCCTACCAGAGGTGGAATTTGAGTTGTGTACAGGATCACAAGATAGAAACTTAAATTCTACAGATTTAATATGATATAAAACTACATAACACTCCTTAATTGCGAAATATTATTTTGCTTTTGAATTAACTAGCATGCTACAACTGATAGGAAATTGTTTCTATCACTTTCTTGATATAACCATGTCTTTTTAAGTCCTTGACACTTCACTTTGACTTTTCAATGCAGATCTTTTATACAAAATGCTACTTTATGTGCAATATGGTGCAAAACTTAGACAATCGAAATTCTTTGCATGCTTTACAAAGTTAAATTTTGATTCATTCTGCCAACAATTTTGTGCACTGACTATTCTGAGGTAGCCCTACAACATTTATTATCGCCAAAATATAATTTAAATAGAACTTGTATATCCAATTATATGACGACATGATGGTCTAGGTGGTGTTCAAGATAAAGCCAGCTTGCAGTCCTCGTTCTAACAGTGTTCTTGTACCACAGCAGCTTAATTCTACGTCTCAAGAACATTAAACCACTTCTTGAAGAAAGCCCAGAGACGTATGTAGCTCTACTGGTGGAACTGCTGGTAGATTCTTCTTTTGAAATGCTAGGCATAATTACCAGACTAAGTTGTAGCGATGGCAATATAATTAACGACTGCAAAATTATTTACTGTTGTTAACTCTGCTGCTTATTGATGGCTAGGTGATGAGCACAGCTATTATGAAGACTTGTTGGATATACGGTGCTCTAAAGCTTTCTACCATGCGACTTGTGTTTCGAAGGCATATAAAGACTTCTTTCATGTCAGCCATTCTAGTGTGTTCTACCACCCAACTGTTCTGTGTAGAAGACGTGTTGCCTATCCGCCGTTCTAGAATGTTTATCTATGCCATAGAGGTTAACCTTGTTCAGCGTAAAAATCCCTCCCCATAGAGGTCGCATATTTTGATGTGGCAACTGTCAATGGCTGCATCTGTTGGTCGTGCCACATGAACATAAAATATGAAGTAATGGCTGTTTCTTTTCCAATGACTTAATTACATAATGCTGGCTTACTAAAGTGGTGCAAAAACAATCGCGCAAGCTATGACTTACAAATTACTTAACCTATATCTATACTGTGACATAAAACACTGGCTAACTCATAAGAAGTTTTAATATGTGTTACAAGCCTCACTTTGTAGCTCTGACATATAAATTACTTAACTGATATCTATACTGTGACATAAAACACTGGCTAACTCATAACAAGTTTTAATATATGTTACAAGTCTCACTTTGTAGCTCTGACATATAAATTACTTAACTGATATCTATACTGTGACATAAAACACTGGCTATCTCATAACAAGTTTTAATATATGTTACAAGCCTCACTTTGTAGCTCTGACATATAAATTACTTAACTGATATCTATACTGTGACATAAAACACTGGCTAACTCATAACAAGTTTTAATATGTGTTACAAGCCTCACTTTGTAGCTCTGACATATAAATTACTTAACTGATATCTATTCAGTGATATAAAACACTGGCTAACTCATAACAAAGTTTAATATGTGTTACAAGCC
Source organism: Deroplatys truncata (assembly GCA_030765065.1). Classification (NCBI taxonomy): domain Eukaryota; kingdom Metazoa; phylum Arthropoda; class Insecta; order Mantodea; family Mantidae; genus Deroplatys; species Deroplatys truncata. The sequence goes on along the minus strand of CM060987.1, from coordinate 1,497,509 downwards.
TCACTTTGTAGCTCTGACATATAAATTACTTAACTGATATCTATTCAGTGATATAAAACACTGGCTAACTCGTAACAAGCTTTAATATGTGTTACAAACCTCACTTGTAGCTCTGACTTACAAATTACTTAACTGATATCTATACTGTGACAAATAAAAACACCAGTTTAACTCGTAACAAGCTTTAATATGTGTTACAAACCTCACTTTGTAGCTCCGATATATAAATTACAGAACTGATATCTATACTGTGACAAATAAAAACACTAGTTAACTCGTAACAAGTTTTAATATGTGTTACAAACTTTGTAGCTCTGATATATAAATTACAGAACTGATATCTATACTGTGACAAATAAAAACACCAGTTAACTCGTAACAAGTTTTAATATGTGTTACAAGCCTCACTTTGTAGCTCTGATATATAAATTACTTATCTGATATCTATACTGTGACAAATAAAAACACTGGCTAACTCATAACAAGGTTTACAATGTGTTACAAGCCTCACTTTCTAGCTCTGACTTACAAATTACTTAACTGTTATCTATACTGTGACAAATAAAAACACTGGCCAACTCATAACAAGGTTTACAATGTGTTACAAGCCTCACTTTCTAGCTGTGACTTACAAATTACTTAACTGTTATCTATTCTGTGACAAATAAAAACACTGGCTAACTCATAACAAGATTTACAATGTGTTACAAGCCTCACTTTCTAGCTCTGACTTACAAATTACTTAATTGTTATCTATACTGTGACAAATAAAAACGCCAGTTAACTCATAACAAGTTTTAATATGTGTTACAAACCTCACTTTGTAGCTCTGATATATAAATTACTTAACTGATATCTATACTGTGACAAATAAAAACACTGGCTAACTCATTACAAGGTTTACAATGTGTTACAAGCCTCACTTTCTAGCTCTGACTTACAAATTACTTAACTGTTATCTATACTGTGATAAATAAAAACACTGGCCAACTCATAACAAGGTTTACAATGTGTTACAAGCCTCACTTTCTAGCTGTGACTTACAAATTACTTAACTGTTATCTATACTGTGACAAATAAAAACACTGGCTAACTCATAACAAGATTTACAATGTGTTACAAGCCTCACTTTCTAGCTCTGACTTACAAATTACTTAACTGTTATCTATACTGTGACAAATAAAAACACTGGCCAACTCATAACAAGGTTTACAATGTGTTACAAGCCTCACTTTCTAGCTCTGACTTACAAATTTCTTAACTGTTATCTATACTGTGACAAATAAAAACACCAGTTAACGCGTAATAAGGTTTACAATGTGTTACAAGCCTCACTTTCTAGTTCTGACTTACAAATTACTTAATTGTTATCTATACTGTGACAAATAAAAACACCAGTTAACTTGTAACAAGGTTTACAATGTGTTACAAGCCTCACTTTCTAGCTCTGACTTACAAATTACTTAACTGTTATCTATACTGTGACAAATAAAAACACCAGTTAACTCGTAACAAGGTTTACAATGTGTTACAAGCCTCACTTTCTAGCTCTGACTTACAAATTACTTAACTGTTATCTATACTGTGACAAATAAAAACACCAGTTAACTTGTAACAAGTTTTAATATATGTTACAAACCTCACTTTGTAGCTCTGATATATAAATTACTCAACTGTTATCTATACTGTGACAAATAAAAACACTGGCTAACTCATAACAAGATTTACAATGTGTTACAAGCCTCACTTTGTATCTCTGATATATAAATTACTCAACTGATATCTATACTGTGACAAATAAAAACACTGGCTGACTCATAACAAGGTTTACAATGTGTTACAAGCCTCACTTTGAAGCTCTGATATATAAATTACTCAACTGATACTATACTGTGACAAATAAAAACACCAGTTAACTCGTAACAAGTTTTAATATGTGTTACAAGCCTCACTTTCTAGCTCTGACTTACAAATTACTTATCTGTTATCTATACTATGACAAATAAAAACACCAGTTAACTCGTAACAAGTTTTAATAAAATTGTTTTGAAAAATATTGTTACTTTTATTCCATACTAACCAGTTACATAGATAGATAGATTAGGATTAGATTAGGATTGGATGAGGATTGGATGGATGAGGATTGGATGGATGAGGATTGGATGGATGGATGGATGGAGGGATGGACGGACGGACGGACGGATGGATACTTTAAATTCATAGTATATACATATTCCATTTTGCATACTTCACCGAGTTGCTGGTTTCCTAGGGCCCCTATCCTCCAACACTGTGGTTACCGAGTCAATGGGCCCTACTTGACTGAATAAATAAATGTGTTACTAATCCACTTTTCAATAACTACTTTTCTTCTTACTCCTTATTCCTATATTTCTTCAGCCATCTCTTTCTAATTAAACCTAAATATTTTCCTACTTCTAATATGTTCCCCTTGCATTTAACACCCATCATCTTTCTAACTATAATCTCAATTGGTAAATTGTCTCATTTCTTTTTCTGCCATCTTTCTCTCGTTTCCTTAGTTCCTTCACATTCTAGAATTAAATGCCAATAGTTATTATACTTTCTATTACATAGCGGACACTTTCCTTGGTTCTCTCTTTCCCCTAAGCCTTTTAACATCATCACTCCTGTCGTCGCCCGTGCAAAACCTTCTCGTGCTGATCTGTCACATATATCAACATATTTTTCTCTTTCCCACACCCTTCTTAAATCTGCATATATACATAAAGAAGATTTAAAATTAAAACTACCTAGAATTGCTTGTCTTTCAATATCTTCAATTCTCAATTTTACCCTTCTCCAGAACCCTTTCTCCAGTACCTGCCCCTCTCTCCAAATATCTCCATAACCTAATTCATTCAGGGTTCCTTCTATATACTTACACCAAGTATCCTCTTTGTCGAGTTTTAACTGCACTTCTAGGCACCCATGCCCATTTTCTATCTTAATTGCCTCTAAATATCGTCAATGAATAAGTTAAATAAAATAGGACTTCACTTACATCCTTGCCGTAACCCTGTATTATTTGAAATAACATTTGTCATTATATTATTTGAGACCCTTATACAAAAGTCATTCTTTGTAATGTTTCTATGAACCTGATACTTATTCCTATCTTGCTCAATTTAGCCCATAAGGCTTCCCTATTAACTGTATCAAACGCTTTTTCAAAGTCCACAAATAACATATACAACCTTCCCCTTTTGTTAGCTAAATATTTACTGACCATTGTGGATATCACAAAAATGTTGTCTATTACTCTCTTATTTCTTTTAAACCCGGCTTGGAAATCTGATAACTTACCCTGCTCCTCTGCCCAAAATTGCACCCTTTCTGCCAGAACCCCAGTGTAAATTTTTCCTAACACTGCTAACAAACTAATCCCCCTATAGTTTGCTGGGTTATTCACATCTCCTTTGTTCTTAAAAATTGGCACCACAATTGTAGTTTTCCAACTCCTGGGTACAATATCCTCTTCAAAAATTGAATTTAGTACCCTAACTAGCATCTCCAATCTATTCTCATCTAGACACCATGCTTTCCAGAAGTCACCTGGTATACCATCAATACCACTTGCTTTGTTTGTTTTTAGTCTTATAATTTGATCTCTTACTTCCCCTACTGTCTAATTTCTCAATATAGTCGCAATTTGCCACTATCCGTATAGTTTGCTTCATTTGTTGCTCTGCTCCCAAAAGATTTTTAAAATAATTAAGCCATTCATTTACACCTATACTATTCTCTCTTGCTCTTGTCTTATACATACTCTTCACTAAGGACCAAATTGTTTTACAATCATTAGCTGCTGCTGCTGCCTCATGCAATTTTTTACTCATTTTCTCCACCCATACCCTCCTCTTTACTTCCAACAAACTTTTATACCCCCACCTTTCAACCATGTAATCCGCTCTTTCCTTTTCATCACCCATTTGCCTCCATTTTCTCAGCTCCCTTAAAACTCTTTGTTTTGCCACCCTACATTCCTCATCATACCATCCCTTCTTCTTATTGACCCAATCCTCTTTCATTTTCATTCTTGAACCTGCATATTTCAATATCATTTCTAGTTTTAATACAGCTTCTTCAATTCTGTTTTCTTTCAGCATCTCATCTACACCTGCTTTCCTTGTTCTCCTTATATCTGTCCCCAGTTTCTTCAAAAATACTTCTGCTTCCTCCTCCCTCCATTTATATCTTTCAATCCTAGTTCCCTCTTGTTGCCTTGCTTTGAAGCTTCCCTTATACGTACTTAGGAATTTTACCCTTATTGGAAAATGATTACTTGAACAAAGTAAATTCAACACTTCAAAATCCATGATATATGGATCCAACTCTACTGAACATATCATATAATCTACCACACTCTGACCATTCTCATTCACAAAGGTAAATTCCCCCATGTCATCTTTCTCCTTCACCCCATTACACATCATCAAGTTGAACTCCTCACAAAATTCTATTAACTTCTTACCTTCACAATTCAAAACTTTGTCTTTGCTTCTTCTTCGTATTATCTCATTCTCATCCCCTCTTAACTCATACTCAACATCTATTACATTTATTTTACTTACCCCTACCCTTGCATTGAAGTCCCCCATTATAATAAAACAATTATTTAAATATCTATTTGTTAATTCTTCCATATTCTGTCTTAACAAATTAAATAGATTGGGATTGTAAAATTCCAAGGCACTTGGAGGGTTATATACCATTGCAACACACACATTTAGCTTGTCACCTATCCCATTTACAACACACCACAGAACTGAATTTTCCCCTCTTTCACTTTGACTTGCAAGCTCTTCCTAACAAATAACCCTAATCCACCTGATGCACGACCTCTTTCTTTCTTTTTTACTCCAGCTTTACCATAAAAGTAAAAATCTGACACATCCACTGGAATATCCTTTGCTGCCCATGTCTCTACCACTCCTATCACATCGCCTAATTTTAAGATCTCCATTATTTCCCCATGTTTTAACTTTTCAAACAGCCCTTGTATGTTCCATGCTACCACCCCCAATGCCTTTTCCTGTACAGATCCCTTCCTCTCAAACCTAAATTCCTGCAATTTTGCTTTACTCCTGGTCAGTCTTGGCCTACCCACAGGTTCGTTCCCCACTGCTCCCTCTTCCACCTGCAAAATACTTCCCCCTGGCGATGAAATTATGCTAAACGCAGCATCCTTCCAGACGCCAATCCCCGCCGCTGCTCCCAAGGCCATTCTGCGCGAATCTTCAATATGCTGACTTTCTGGTGTTACTTGTTTAACTGGTGACGTTTGCTTCACTCCTTCCCTCTGTTCCTCTCCTCCGCCTGATGACACTTGCTGCAGTCCTCCCCTCCATTCTTCTCCTCCAACCGATGATGTTTGTCGTGCTCCTTCCCTTCTCCCCTCTCCGTTTACCATGCTACCCATTCTCTGTCGCCTGTCCTTGGTTTCAACATGTGTTGCATTTCCCGGTGACCGTGATCTTCTCCAATTCAGCTGATGAATATCCTGTTTTCTATCATTTATTCACAAATCCAATCCTCTCACGTAGGCTTTGTCGCCTCTAGCTCTTGCACTTCTCATTTCTTTTAACAACACACTTCTTATTTCTCTCTCTTTCTTCCCGTAATCATTTTCAAGGAATATTCTTGTTAGTCTTAATTTTTTAGCATTACATAGCATTGTCCATTTCATTTTCACGATTATCGGTCTTGGGTTTGAGCCTCTTCTCCCCACTCTGAAGGTATCAATTACCTACAGGCCTGTTAACTTTATTCCTAATTTATATTGACAAATTTCCTCTACTTGTTCTGAAACTCCTTTCTCTCTTGTTTCCTCTACTCCAAAAATTATCAAGTTCCTTTTTCTGCTCCTTTCCTCTGCTCTCTCCAGATTTGTTATTCGTGTGTTACATTCCACGAATCCTTTGTCCACCTCGTATTCAAAATTTCTCCATACCGATTTCATCTCCTCGGATTGTTTTGTAACTTCTCTTCAATTCTCCTTTCCATTCCTTTAAAATTAGTCATTTCTTCCGCGATGCATTTCAGCATTCCCATAATTTGTTCTGTATCCGGTCCCGGGTTTAACTCTACTCCTCCTATTATTAGTAGCACCATCAACACCAATGCATACCACGCCGTCCTTCCACTCTGTTCTCCCGAAAATTTTCCACCCAAATTACCTCTTGCTGAATTAAATAGATCTGTTCTGGCTCTATATACTTCTAGTTGCACTCCCATTTCGCTGTTCTGCCAAATGTGAAGTTTCAATATGAGTTACAAGCCTCACTTTCTAGCTCTGATACATAAATTACAGAAATGATATCTATACTGTGACAAACAAAAACACCAGTTAACTCATAACAAGTTTTAATATGCGTTACAAGCCTCACTTTGTAGCTCGGATATATAAAATACTCAACTGATAGCTATTCAGTGATATAAAACACCAGTTAACTCATAACAAGTTTTAATATGCGTTACAAGCCTCACTTTATAGCTCGGATATATAAAATACTCAACTGATAGCTATTCAGTGATATAAAACACCAGTTAACTCATAACAAGTTTTAATATGCGTTACAAGCCTCACTTTGTAGCTCGGATATATAAAATACTCAACTGATAGCTATTCAGTGATATAAAACACCAGTTAACTCATAACAAGTTTTAATATGCGTTACAAGCCTCACTTTAGAGCTCGGATATATAAATTACCCAACTGATGTCTATTCAGTGACATAAAACACCAGTTAACTCATAACAAGTTTTAATATGTGTTACAAGCCTCACTTTGTAGCTCTGATATATAAATTACTCAACTGATGTCTATTCAGTGATATAAAACAGCAGTTAACTCGTAACATGTTTTAATATGTGTTACAAGCCTCACTTTGTAGCTCTGATATATAAATTACTCAACTGATATCTATTCAGTGATATAAAACAGCAGTTAACTCGTAACAAGTTTTAATATGTGTTACAAACCTCACTTTGTAGCTCTGATATATAAATTACTCAACTGATGTCTATTCAGTGATATAAAACAGCAGTTAACTCGTAACATGTTTTAATATGTGCTACAAGCCTCACTTTGTAGCTCTGATATATAAATTACTCAACTGGTATCTATTCAGTGATATAGAACACCAGTTAACTCATAACAAAGTTTAATATGTGTTACAAGCCTCACTTTCTAGCTCTGATACATAAATTACAGAAATGATATCTATACTGTGACAAACAAAAACACCAGTTAACTCATAACAAGTTTTAATATGCGTTACAAGCCTCACTTTGTAGCTCGGATATATAAAATACTCAACTGATAGCTATTCAGTGATATAAAACACCAGTTAACTCATAACAAGTTTTAATATGCGTTACAAGCCTCACTTTATAGCTCGGATATATAAATTACCCAACTGATGTCTATTCAGTGACATAAAACACCAGTTAACTCATAACAAGTTTTAATATGTGTTACAAGCCTCACTTTGTAGCTCTGATATATAAATTACTCAACTGATGTCTATTCAGTGATATAAAACAGCAGTTAACTCGTAACATGTTTTAATATGTGCTACAAGCCTCACTTTGTAGCTCTGATATATAAATTACTCAACTGATATCTATTCAGTGATATAAAACAGCAGTTAACTCGTAACAAGTTTTAATATGTGTTACAAACCTCACTTTGTAGCTCTGACTTACAAGTTATTCAACTGATATCTGTTCAGTGATATAAAACACCAGTTAACTCATAACAAAGTTTAATATGTGTTACAAGACCCACTTTGTAGCTGTACTTACAAATTACTCAACTGATATCTTTTCAGTGATATAAAACACCAGTTAACTCATAACAAGTTTTAATATGCGTTACAAGCCTCACTTTGTAGCTCGGATATATAAAATACTCAACTGATAGCTATTCAGTGATATAAAACACCAGTTAACTCATAACAAGTTTTAATATGCGTTACAAGCCTCACTTTAGAGCTCGGATATATAAATTACCCAACTGATGTCTATTCAGTGACATAAAACACCAGTTAACTCATAACAAGTTTTAATATGTGTTACAAGCCTCACTTTGTAGCTCTGATATATAAATTACTCAACTGATGTCTATTCAGTGATATAAAACAGCAGTTAACTCGTAACATGTTTTAATATGTGTTACAAGCCTCACTTTGTAGCTCTGATATATAAATTACTCAACTGATATCTATTCAGTGATATAAAACAGCAGTTAACTCGTAACAAGTTTTAATATGTGTTACAAACCTCACTTTGTAGCTCTGATATATAAATTACTCAACTGATGTCTATTCAGTGATATAAAACAGCAGTTAACTCGTAACATGTTTTAATATGTGCTACAAGCCTCACTTTGTAGCTCTGATATATAAATTACTCAACTGGTATCTATTCAGTGATATAGAACACCAGTTAACTCATAACAAAGTTTAATATGTGTTACAAGCCTCACTTTCTAGCTCTGATACATAAATTACAGAAATGATATCTATACTGTGACAAACAAAAACACCAGTTAACTCATAACAAGTTTTAATATGCGTTACAAGCCTCACTTTGTAGCTCGGATATATAAAATACTCAACTGATAGCTATTCAGTGATATAAAACACCAGTTAACTCATAACAAGTTTTAATATGCGTTACAAGCCTCACTTTATAGCTCGGATATATAAATTACCCAACTGATGTCTATTCAGTGACATAAAACACCAGTTAACTCATAACATGTTTTAATATGTGCTACAAGCCTCACTTTGTAGCTCTGATATATAAATTACTCAACTGATATCTATTCAGTGATATAAAACAGCAGTTAACTCGTAACAAGTTTTAATATGTGTTACAAACCTCACTTTGTAGCTCTGATATATAAATTACTCAACTGATGTCTATTCAGTGATATAAAACAGCAGTTAACTCGTAACATGTTTTAATATGTGCTACAAGCCTCACTTTGTAGCTCTGATATATAAATTACTCAACTGGTATCTATTCAGTGATATAAAACACCAGTTAACTCATAACAAAGTTTAATATGTGTTACAAGCCTCACTTTGTAGCTCTGATATATAAATTACTCAACTGGTATCTATTCAGTGATATAAAACAGCAGTTAACTCGTAACAAGTTTTAATATGTGCTACAAGCCTCACTTTGTAGCTCTGATATATAAATTACTCAACTGGTATCTATTCAGTGATATAAAACACCAGTTAACTCATAACAAAGTTTAATATGTGTTACAAGCCTCACTTTGTAGCTCTGATATATAAATTACTCAACTGGTATCTATTCAGTGAAATAAAACACCAGTTAACTCATAACAAAGTTTAATATGTGTTACAAGCCTCACTTTGTAGCTCTGATATATAAATTACTCAACTGATATCTATTCAGTGATATAAAACACCAGTTAACTCGTAAATTAGTTTAATATATGTTACAAGCCTCACTTTGTAGCTGTACTTACAAATTACAGAACTCGTATCTATTCAGTGATATAAAACACCAGTTAACTCATAACAAAGTTTAATATGTGTTACAAGCCTCACTTTGTAGCTCTGACTTATAAATTACTCAACTAGTATCTATTCAGTGATATAAAACACCAGTTAACTCATTACAAAGTTTAATATGTGTTACCAGACCCACATTGTAGCTCTGACTTACAAACTACTCAACTGATATATATTCAGTGATATAAAACACCAGTTAACTCGTAACAAAGTTTAATATGCGTTACAAGCCTCACTTTGAGCTGATCTTACAAATTACAGAACTGGTATCTATTCAGTGATATAAAACACCAGTTAACTCATAACAAAGTTTAATATGTGTTACAAGCCTCAGTTTGTAGCTCTGACTTACAAATTACTCAACTGGTATCTATTCAGTGATATAAAACACCAGTTAACTCATAACAAAGTTTAATATGTGATACAAGCCTCACTTTGTAGCTCTGATATATAAATTACTCAACTAGTATCTATTCAGTGATATAAAACACCAGCTAACTCATAACAAAGTTTAAATGTGATACAAGCCTCACTTTGTAGCTCTGATATATAAATTACTCAACTGGTATCTATTCAGTGATATAAAACAGCAGTTAACTCTTAACAACGTTTAATATGTGTTACAAGCCTCACTTTGTAGCTCTGATATATAAATTACTCAACTGATATCTATTCAGTGATATAAAACACCAGTTAACTTATAACAATGTTTAAATGTGATACAAGCCTCACTTTGTAGCTCTGATATATAAATTACTCAACTGATATCTATTCAGTGATATAAAACAGCAGTCAACTCGTAACAAAGTTTAATATGTGTTACAAGGCTCACTTTGTAGCTCTGATATACAAGTTACTCAACTGATATCTATTCAGTGATATAAAAAATTGGCTAACCCATAACAATGTTTAATATGTGTTACAAGCCTCACTTTGTAGCTCTAATATACAGATTACTCAACTGCTATCTATTCAGTGATATAAAACACCAGTTAACTCATAACAAAGTTTAATATGTGTTACAAGATCCACTTTGTAGCTTGTACTTACAAATTACTCAACTGATATCTATTCAGTGATATAAAACACCAGTTAACTCATAACAAAGTTTAATATGTGTTACAAGCCTCACTCTGTAGCTCTGATATATAAATTACTCAACTGATATCTATTCAGTGATATAAAACACCAGTTAACTCATAACAAAGTTTAATATGTGTTACAAGCCTCACTCTGTAGCTCTGATATATAAATTACTCAACTGGTATCTATTCAGTGATATAAAACACCAGTTAACTCATAACAAAGTTTAATATGTGTTACAAGCCTCAATTTGTAGCTCTGATATATAAATTACTCACCTGGTATCTATTCAGTGATATAACACACCAGTAAACTCATAACAAAGTTCAATTTGTTACAAGCCTCACTTTGTAGCTCTGATATATAAATTACTCAACTGGTATCTCTTCAGTGATATAAAACACCAGTTATCTCATAATAAAGTTTAATATGTGTTACAAGCCTCACTTTGTAGCTGTACTTACAAATTACAGAACTGGTATCGATTCAGTGATATAAAACACCAGTTAACTCATAACAAAGTTTAATATGTGTTACAAGCCTTCCTTTGTAGCTCTGACTTACAAATTACTCAACTGATAATGTATTCAGTGATATAAAAAACCCGTTAACTCATAACAAAGTTTAATATGTGTTACAAGCCTCACTTTGTAGCTCTGATATATAAATTACTCAACTGATATCTATTCAGTGACATAAAACACCAGTTAACTCATAACAAAGTTTAATATGTGTTACAAGATCCACTTTGTAGCTCTGACTTACAAATTACTCAACTGATATCTATTCAGTGATATAAAACACCAGTTAACTCATAACAAAGTTTAATATGTGTTACAATCCTCACTTTGTAGCTCTGACTTACAAGTTATTCAACTGATATCTGTTCAGTGATATAAAACACCAGTTAACTCATAACAAAGTTTAATATGTGTTACAAGACCCACTTTGTAGCTGTACTTACAAATTACTCAACTGATATCTTTTCAGTGATATAATACACCAGTTAACTCATAACAATGTTTAATATGTGTTACAAGCCTCACTTTGTAGCTCTGACTTACAAATTACTCTACTGGTATCTATTCAGCGATATAAAACACCAGTCAACTCATAACAAAGTTTAATATGTGTTACAAGCCTCACTTTGTAGCCCTGACTTACAAATTACTCAACTGATATTTATTCAGTGATATAAAACACCAGTTAAGTCATAACAAAGATTAATATGTGTTACAAGCCTCACTTTGTACCTCTGACTTACAAATTACTCAACTGATATCTATTCAGTGATATAAAACACCAGTTAACTCATAACAAAGTTTAATATGTGTTACAAGCCTCACTTTGTAGCTTGTACTTACAAATTACTCAACTGATATCTATTCAGTGATATAAAACACCAGCTAACTCGTAACAAAGTTTAATATGTGCTTTAAGCCCCACTTTGTAGCTCTACTTACAAATTACAGAACTGGTATCTATTCAGTGATATAAAACAGCAGTTAACTCATAACAAAATTTAATATGTGCTACAAGCCTCACTTTGTAGCTCTGATATATAAATTACTCAACTGGTATCTATTCAGTGATATGAAACAGCAGTTAACTTTTAACAACGTTTAATGTATGTTACAAGCCTCACTTTGTAGCTCTGATATATAAATTACTCAACTGATATCTATTCAGTGATATAAAACACCAGTTAACTCATAACAAAGTTTAAATGTGATACAAGCCTTACTTTGTAGCTCTGATATATAAATTACTCAACTGATATCTATTCAGTGATATAGAACAGCAGGTAACTCGTAACAAAGTTTAATATGTGTTACAAGCCTCAGTTTGTAGCTCTGATATATAAATTACTCAACTTATATCTATTCAGTGATATAAAACACCAGTTAACTCCTAACAAAGTTTAATATGTGTTACAAGGCTCACTTTGTAGCTCTGATATACAAGTTACTCAACTGATATCTATTCAGTGATATAAAACACTGGCTAACCCATAACAATGTTTAATATGTGTTACAAGATCCACTTTGTAGCTCTGATATACAAGTTACTCAACTGATATCTATTCAGTGATATAAAACACTGGCTAACCCATAACAAAGTTTAATATGTGTTACAAGGCTCACTTTGTAGCTCTGATATACAAGTTACTCAACTGATATCTATTCAGTGATATAAAACACTGGCTAACCCATAACAATGTTTAATATGTGTTTCAAGGCTCACTTTGTAGCTCTAATATACAAATTACTCAACTGATATCTATTCAGTGATATAAAACACCAGTTAACTCATAACAATGTTTAATATGTGTTACAAGACCCACTTTGTAGCTCTGATATATAAATTACTCAACTGGTATCTATTCAGTGATATAAAACACCAGTTAACTCATAACAAAGTTTAATATGTGTTACAAGCCTCACTTTGTAGCTCTGATATATAAATTACTCAACTGGTATCTATTCAGTGATATAAAACACCAGTTAACTCATAACAAAGTTTAATATGTGTTACAAGACCCACTTTGTAGCTCTGATATACAAGTTACTCAACTGATATCTATTCAGTGATATAAAACACCAGTTAACTCTTAACAAAGTTTAATATGTGTTACAAGATCCACTTTGTAGCTCTAATATACAAATTACTCAACTGATATCTATTCAGTGATATAAAACACCAGTTAACTCATAACAAAGTTTAATATGTGTTACAAGGCTCACTTTGTAGCTCTGATATACAAATTACTCAACTGATATCTATTCAGTGATATAAAACACCAGTTAACTCATAACAAAGTTTAATATGTGTTACAAGATCCAGTTTGTAGCTCTAATATACAAATTACTCAACTGATATCTATTCAGTGATATAAAACACCAGTTAACTCATAACAAAGTTTAATATGTGTTACAAGATCCACTTTGTAGCTCTAATATACAAATTACTCAGCTGATATCTATTCAGTGATATAAAACACCAGTTAACTCGTAACAAAGTTTAATATGTGTTACAAGGCTCACTTTGTAGCTCTGATATATAAATTACTCAACTGGTATCTATTCAGTGATATAAAACACCAGTTAACCCATAACAATGTTTAATATGTGTTACAAGCCTCATTTTGTAGCTCTAATATACAAATTACTCAACTGATATCTATTCAGTGATATAAAACACCTGTTAACTCATAACAAAGTTTAATATGTGTTACAAGATCCACTTTGTAGCTTGTACTTACAAATTACTCAACTGATATCGATTCAGTGATATAAAACACCAGTTAACTCATAACAAAGTTTAATATGTGTTACAAGATCCACTTTGTAGCTCTAATATACAAATTACTCAACTGATATCTATTCAGTGATATAAAACACCAGTTAACTCATAACAAAGTTTAATATGTGTTACAAGATCCACTTTGTAGCTTGTACTTACAAATTACTCAACTGATATCTATTCAATGATATAAAACACCAGTTAACTCATAACAATGTTTAATATGTGTTACAAGATCCACTTTGTAGCTTGTACTTACAAATTACTCAACTGATATCTATTCAGTGATATAAAACACCAGTTAAGTCATAACAATGTTTAATATGTGTTACAAGATCCACTTTGTAGCTTGTACTTACAAATTACTCAACTAATATCTATTCAGTGATATAAAACACCAGTTAACTCATAACAATGTTTAATATGTGTTACAAGATCCACTTTGTAGCTTGTACTTACAAATTACTCAACTGATATCTATTCAGTGATATAAAACACCAGTTAACTCATAACAATGTTTAATATGTGTTACAAGATCCACTTTGTAGCTCTGACTTATAAATTACTCAACTGATATCTATTCAGTGATATAAAACACCAGTTAACTCATAACAAAGTTTATTATGTGTTACAAGCCTCACTTTGTAGCTCTGATTTACAAATTATTCAACTGAAATCTATTCAGTGATATAAAACACCAGTTAACTCATAACAAGGTTTAATATGTGTTACAAGATCAGCTTTGTAGCTTGTACTTACAAGCTACTCAACTGATATCTATTCAGTGATATAAAATACGAGTTAACTCGTAACAAAGTTTAATATGTGCTACAAGCCTCACTTTGTAGCTGTACTTACAAATTACAGAACTGGTATCTATTCAGTGATATAAAACACCAGTTAACTCATAACAAAGTTTAATATGTGTTACAAGCCTCACTTGTAGCTCTGACTTATAAATTACTCAACTGGTATCTATTCAGTGATATAAAACACCAGTTAACTCATAACAAAGTTTAATATGTGTTACAAGCCTCACTTTGTAGCTGTACTTACAAATTACAGAACTGGTATCTATTCAGTGATATAAAACACCAGTTAACTCATAACAAAGTTTAATATGTGTTACAAGCCTCTTTTTGTAGCTGTACTTACAAATTACAGAACTGGTATCTATTCAGTGATATAAAACACCAGTTAACTCATAACAAAGTTTAATATGTGTTACAAGATCCACTTTGTAGCTGTACTTACAAATTATGGAAGTGGTATCTATTCAGTGATATAAAACACCAGTTAACTCATAACAAAGTTTAATATGTGTTACAAGCCTCACTTTGTAGCTCTGATATATAAATTACTCAGCTGGTGTCTATTCAGTGATATAAAACACCAGTTAACACATAACAAAGTTTAATATGTGTTACAAGCCTCACTTTGTAGCTCTGACTTACAAATTACTCAACTGATGTCTATTCAGTGATATAAAACACCAGCTAACTCATAACAAAGTTTAATATGTGTTACAAAACTAACTTTGTAGCTCTGATATATAAATTACTCAACTGATATCTATTCAGTGATATAAAACAGCAGTCAACTCGTAACAAAGTTTAATATGTGTTACAAGGCTCACTTTGTAGCTCTGATATACAAGTTACTCAACTGATATCTATTCAGTGATCTAAAACACTGGCTAACCCATAACAATGTTTAATATGTGTTACAAGCCTCACTTTGTAGCTCAAATATACAAATTACTCAACTGATATCTATTCAGTGATATAAAACACCAGTTAACTCATAACAAAGTTTAATATGTGTTACAAGATCCACTTTGTAGCTTGTACTTACAAATTACTCAACTGGTGTCTATTCAGTGATATAAAACACCAGTTAACACATAACAAAGTTTAATATGTGTTACAATCCTCACTCTGTAGCTCTGATATATAAATTACTCAACTGATATCTATTCAGTGATATAAAACACCAGTTAACTCATAAAAAAGTTTAATATGTGTTACAAGCCTCACTCTGTAGCTCTGATATATAAATTACTCAACTGATATCTATTCAGTGATATAAAACACCAGTTAAGTCATAACAAGGTTTAATATGTGTCACAAGCCTCACTCTGTAGCTCTGATATATAAATTACTCAACTGATATCTATTCAGTGATATAAAACACCAGTTAACGCGTAACAAAGTTTAATATGTGTTACAAGCCTCACTCTGTAGCTCTGATACATAAATTACTCAACTGATGTCTATTCAGTTATATAAAACACCAGTTAACTCATAACAAAGTTTAATATGTGTTACAAGCCTCACTCTGTAGCTCTGATACATAAATTACTCAACTGATATCTATTCAGTGATATAAAACACCAGTTAAGTCATAACAAAGTTTAATGTGTGTTACAAGCCTCACTTTGTAGCTCTGATATATAACTTACTCAACTGGTATCTATTCAGTGATATAAAACACCAGTTAACTCATAACAAAGTTTAATATGTGTTACAAGCCTCACTTTGTAGCTGTGATATATAAATTACTCAACTGATATCTATTTAGTGATATAAAACACCAGTTAACTCATAACAAAGTTTAATAAGTGTTACAAGCCTCACTTTGTAGCTGTGATATATAAATTACTCAACTGGTATCTATTCAGTGATATAAAACACCAGTTAACTCATAACAAAGTTTAATATGTGTTACAAGCCTCACTTTGTAGCTCTGATATATAAATTACTCAACTGGTATCTATTCAGTGATATAAAACACCATCTAACTCATAACAAAGTTTAAATGTGATACAAGCCTCACTTTGTAGCTCTGATATATAAATTACTCAACTGGTATCTATTCAGTGATATAAAACAGCAGTTAACTCGTAACAATGTATAATATGTGTTACAAGCCTCACTTTGTAGCTCTGATATATAAATTACTCAACTGATATCTATTCAGTGATATAAAACACCAGTTAACTCATAACAAAGTTTAAATGTGATACAAGCCTCACTTTGTAGCTCTGATATATAAATTACTCAACTGATATCTATTCAGTGATATAAAACAGCAGGTAACTCGTAACAAAGTTTAATATGTGTTACAAACCTCACTTTGTAGCTGTGATATATAAATTACTCTACTGATATCTATTCAGTGATATAAAACAACAGTCAACTAGTAACAAAGTTTAATATGTGTTACAAGGCTCACTTTGTAGCTCTGATATACAAGATATTCAACTGATATCTGTTCAGTAATATAAAACACTGGCTAACCCATAACAATGTTTAATATGTGTTACAAGCCTCACTTTGTAGCTCTAATATACAAATTACTCAACTGATATCTATTCAGTGATATAAAACACCAGTTAACTCATAACAAAGTTTAATATGTGTTACAAACCTCACTTTGTAGCTGTACTTACAAATTACTCAACTGATATCTATTCAGTGATATAAAACACCAGTTAACTCATAACAAAGTTTAATATGTGTTACAAGCCTCACTTTGTAGCTCTAATACACAAATTACTCAACTGATATCTATTCAGTGATATAAAACACCACTTAACTCATAACAAAATTTAATATGTGTTACAAGCCTCACTCTGTAGCTCTGACTTACAAATTACTCAACTGGTGTCTATTCAGTGATATAAAACACCAGTTAAGTCATAACAAAGTTTAATATGTGTTACAAGCCTCACTCTGTAGCTCTGATATATAAATTACTCAACTGATATCTATTCAGTGATATAAAACACCAGTTAACTCATAAAAAAGTTTAATATGTGTTACAAGCCTCACTCTGTAGCTCTGACTTACAAATTACTCAACTGGTGTCTATTCAGTGATATAAAACACCAGTTAACTCATAACAAAGTTTAATATGTGTTACAAGCCTCACTCTGTAGCTCTGATATATAAATAACTCAACTGATATCTATTCAGTGATATAAAACACCAGTTAACTCATAAAAAAGTTTAATATGTGTTACAAGCCTCACTCTGTAGCTCTGATATATAAATTACTCAACTGATATCTATTCAGTGATATAAAACACCAGTTAACGCATAAAAAAGTTTAATATGTGTTACAAGCCTCACTCTGTAGCTCTGATACACTAATTACTCAACTGATGTCTATTCAGTGATATAAAGCACCAGTTTACTCATAACAAAGTTTAATATGTGTTACAAGCCTCACTCTGTAGCTCTATCTTATAAATTACTCAACTGATATCTATTCAGTGATATAAAACACCAGTTAGCTCATAACAGAGTTTAATATGTGTTATAGACCTCACTTTGTAGCTCTGATATATACATTACTCAACTGATATCTATTCAGTGATATAAAACACCAGTTAACTCATAACAAATTTTAATATGTGTTACAAGCCTCACTTTGTAGCTCTGATATATAAATTACTCAACTGGTATCTATTCAGTGATATAAAACACCAGTTAACTCAAAACAAAGTTTAATGTGTTACAAGCCTCACTTTGTATCTCTGATATATAAATTACTCAACTGGTATCTCTTCAGTGATATAAAACACTAGTTAACTTATAATAAAGGTTAATATGTGTTACAAGCCTTCCTTTGTAGCTCTGACTTACAAATTTCTCAACTGATATCTATTCAGTGATATAAAACACCAGTTAACTCATAACAAAGTTTAATATGTGTTAAAGCCTTCCTTTGTAGCTCTGACTTACAAATTACTCAACTGATATTTATTCAGTGATATAAAACACCAGTTAAGTCATAACAAAGATTAATATGTGTTACAAGCCTCACTTTGTACCTCTGACTTACAAATTACTCAACTGATATCTATTCAGTGATATAAAACACCAGTTAACTCATAACAAAGCTTAATATGTGTTACAAGCCTCACTTTGTAGCTTGTACTTACAAATTACTCAACTGATATCTATTCAGTGATATAAAACACCAGCTAACTCGTAACAAAGTTTAATATGTGCTATAAGCCCCACTTTGTAGCTCTACTTACAAATTACAGAACTGGTATCTATTCAGTGATATAAAACAGCAGTTAACTCATAACAAAATTTAATATGTGCTACAAGCCTCACTTTGTAGCTCTGATATATAAATTACTCAACTGGTATCTATTCAGTGATATAAAACAGCAGTTAACTTTTAACAACGTTTAATGTATGTTACAAGCCTCACTTTGTAGCTCTGATATATAAATTACTCAACTGATATCTATTCAGTGATATAAAACACCAGTTAACTCATAACAAAGTTTAAATGTGATACAAGCCTTACTTTGTAGCTCTGATATATAAATTACTCAACTGATATCTATTCAGTGATAAAAAACAGCAGGTAACTCGTAACAAAGTTTAATATGTGTTACAAGCCTCAGTTTGTAGCTCTGATATATAAATTACTCAACTTATATCTATTCAGTGATATAAAACACCAGTTAACTCGTAACAAAGTTTAATATGTGTTACAAGGCTCACTTTGTAGCTCTGATATACAAGTTACTCAACTGATATCTATTCAGTGATATAAAACACTGGCTAACCCATAACAATGTTTAATATGTGTTACAAGATCCACTTTGTAGCTCTGATATACAAGTTACTCAACTGATATCTATTCAGTGATATAAAACACTGGCTAACCCATAACAAAGTTTAATATGTGTTACAAGGCTCACTTTGTAGCTCTGATATACAAGTTACTCAACTGATATCTATTCAGTGATATAAAACACTGGCTAACCCATAACAATGTTTAATATGTGTTTCAAGGCTCACTTTGTAGCTCTAATATACAAATTACTCAACTGATATCTATTCAGTGATATAAAACACCAGTTAACTCATAACAAAGTTTAATATGTGTTACAAGACCCACTTTGTAGCTCTGATATATAAATTACTCAACTGGTATCTATTCAGTGATATAAAACACCAGTTAACTCATAACAAAGTTTAATATGTGTTACAAGCCTCACTTTGTAGCTCTGATATATAAATTACTCAACTGGTATCTATTCAGTGATATAAAACACCAGTTAACTCATAACAAAGTTTAATATGTGTTACAAGACCCACTTTGTAGCTCTGATATACAAGTTACTCAACTGATATCTATTCAGTGATATAAAACACCAGTTAACTCTTAACAAAGTTTAATATGTGTTACAAGATCCACTTTGTAGCTCTAATATACAAATTACTCAACTGATATCTATTCAGTGATATAAAACACCAGTTAACTCATAACAAAGTTTAATATGTGTTACAAGGCTCACTTTGTAGCTCTGATATACAAATTACTCAACTGATATCTATTCAGTGATATAAAACACCAGTTAACTCATAACAAAGTTTAATATGTGTTACAAGATCCAGTTTGTAGCTCTAATATACAAATTACTCAACTGATATCTATTCAGTGATATAAAACACCAGTTAACTCATAACAAAGTTTAATATGTGTTACAAGATCCACTTTGTAGCTCTAATATACAAATTACTCAGCTGATATCTATTCAGTGATATAAAACACCAGTTAACTCGTAACAAAGTTTAATATGTGTTACAAGGCTCACTTTGTAGCTCTGATATATAAATTACTCAACTGGTATCTATTCAGTGATATAAAACACCAGTTAACCCATAACAATGTTTAATATGTGTTACAAGCCTCATTTTGTAGCTCTAATATACAAATTACTCAACTGATATCTATTCAGTGATATAAAACACCTGTTAACTCATAACAAAGTTTAATATGTGTTACAAGATCCACTTAGTAGCTTGTACTTACAAATTACTCAACTGATATCGATTCAGTGATATAAAACACCAGTTAACTCATAACAAAGTTTAATATGTGTTACAAGATCCACTTTGTAGCTCTAATATACAAATTACTCAACTGATATCTATTCAGTGATATAAAACACCAGTTAACTCATAACAAAGTTTAATATGTGTTACAAGATCCACTTTGTAGCTTGTACTTACAAATTACTCAACTGATATCTATTCAATGATATAAAACACCAGTTAACTCATAACAATGTTTAATATGTGTTACAAGATCCACTTTGTAGCTTGTACTTACAAATTACTCAACTGATATCTATTCAGTGATATAAAACACCAGTTAAGTCATAACAATGTTTAATATGTGTTACAAGATCCACTTTGTAGCTTGTACTTACAAATTACTCAACTAATATCTATTCAGTGATATAAAACACCAGTTAACTCATAACAATGTTTAATATGTGTTACAAGATCCACTTTGTAGCTTGTACTTACAAAATACTCAACTGATATCTATTCAGTGATATAAAACACCAGTTAACTCATAACAATGTTTAATATGTGTTACAAGATCCAGTTTGTAGCTCTGACTTATAAATTACTCAACTGATATCTATTCAGTGATATAAAACACCAGTTAACTCATAACAAAGTTTATTATGTGTTACAAGCCTCACTTTGTAGCTCTGATTTACAAATTATTCAACTGAAATCTATTCAGTGATATAAAACACCAGTTAACTCATAACAAGGTTTAATATGTGTTACAAGATCAGCTTTGTAGCTTGTACTTACAAGCTACTCAACTGATATCTATTCAGTGATATAAAATACGAGTTAACTCGTAACAAAGTTTAATATGTGCTACAAGCCTCACTTTGTAGCTGTACTTACAAATTACAGAACTGGTATCTATTCAGTGATATAAAACACCAGTTAACTCATAACAAAGTTTAATATGTGTTACAAGCCTCACTTGTAGCTCTGACTTATAAATTACTCAACTGGTATCTATTCAGTGATATAAAACACCAGTTAACTCATAACAAAGTTTAATATGTGTTACAAGCCTCACTTTGTAGCTGTACTTACAAATTACAGAACTGGTATCTATTCAGTGATATAAAACACCAGTTAACTCATAACAAAGTTTAATATGTGTTACAAGCCTCTTTTTGTAGCTGTACTTACAAATTACAGAACTGGTATCTATTCAGTGATATAAAACACCAGTTAACTCATAACAAAGTTTAATATGTGTTACAAGATCCACTTTGTAGCTGTACTTACAAATTATGGAAGTGGTATCTATTCAGTGATATAAAACACCAGTTAACTCATAACAAAGTTTAATATGTGTTACAAGCCTCACTTTGTAGCTCTGATATATAAATTACTCAGCTGGTGTCTATTCAGTGATATAAAACACCAGTTAACACATAACAAAGTTTAATATGTGTTACAAGCCTCACTTTGTAGCTCTGACTTACAAATTACTCAACTGATGTCTATTCAGTGATATAAAACACCAGCTAACTCATAACAAAGTTTAATATGTGTTACAAAACTAACTTTGTAGCTCTGATATATAAATTACTCAACTGATATCTATTCAGTGATATAAAACAGCAGTCAACTCGTAACAAAGTTTAATATGTGTTACAAGGCTCACTTTGTAGCTCTGATATACAAGTTACTCAACTGATATGTATTCAGTGATCTAAAACACTGGCTAACCCATAACAATGTTTAATATGTGTTACAAGCCTCACTTTGTAGCTCAAATAATCAAATTACTCAACTGATATCTATTCAGTGATATAAAACACCAGTTAACTCATAACAAAGTTTAATATGTGTTACAAGATCCACTTTGTAGCTTGTACTTACAAATTACTCAACTGGTGTCTATTCAGTGATATAAAACACCAGTTAACACATAACAAAGTTTAATAAGTGTTACAAGCCTCACTTTGTAGCTGTGATATATAAATTACTCAACTGGTATCTATTCAGTGATATAAAACACCAGTTAACTCATAACAAAGTTTAATATGTGTTTCAATCCTCACTCTGTAGCTCTGATATATAAATTACTCAACTGATATCTATTCAGTGATATAAAACACCAGTTAACTCATAACAAAGTTTAATATGTGTTACAAGCCTCACTCTGTAGCTCTGATACATAAATTACTCAACTGATATCTATTCAGTGATATAAAACACCAGTTAAGTCATAACAAAGTTTAATGTGTGTTACAAGCCTCACTTTGTAGCTCTGATATATAACTTACTCAACTGGTATCTATTCAGTGATATAAAACACCAGTTAACTCATAACAAAGTTTAATATGTGTTACAAGCCTCACTTTGTAGCTGTGATATATAAATTACTCAACTGATATCTATTTAGTGATATAAAACACCAGTTAACTCATAACAAAGTTTAATAAGTGTTACAAGCCTCACTTTGTAGCTGTGATATATAAATTACTCAACTTGTATCTATTCAGTGATATAAAACACCAGTTAACTCATAACAAAGTTTAATATGTGTTACAAGCCTCACTTTGTAGCTCTGATATATAAATTACTCAACTGGTATCTATTCAGTGATATAAAACACCATCTAACTCATAACAAAGTTTAAATGTGATACAAGCCTCACTTTGTAGCTCTGATATATAAATTACTCAACTGGTATCTATTCAGTGATATAAAACAGCAGTTAACTCGTAACAATGTATAATATGTGTTACAAGCCTCACTTTGTAGCTCTGATATATAAATTACTCAACTGATATCTATTCAGTGATATAAAACACCAGTTAACTCATAACAAAGTTTAAATGTGATACAAGCCTCACTTTGTAGCTCTGATATATAAATTACTCAACTGATATCTATTCAGTGATATAAAACAGCAGGTAACTCGTAACAAAGTTTAATATGTGTTACAAACCTCACTTTGTAGCTGTGATATATAAATTACTCTACTGATATCTATTCAGTGATATAAAACAGCAGTCAACTAGTAACAAAGTTTAATACGTGTTACAAGGCTCACTTTGTAGCTCTGATATACAAGATATTCAACTGATATCTGTTCAGTAATATAAAACACTGGCTAACCCATAACAATGTTTAATATGTGTTACAAGCCTCACTTTGTAGCTCTAATATACAAATTACTCAACTGATATCTATTCAGTGATATAAAACACCAGTTAACTCATAACAAAGTTTAATATGTGTTACAAACCTCACTTTGTAGCTGTACTTACAAATTACTCAACTGATATCTATTCAGTGATATAAAACACCAGTTAACTCATAACAAAGTTTAATATGTGTTACAAGCCTCACTTTGTAGCTCTAATACACAAATTACTCAACTGATATCTATTCAGTGATATAAAACACCACTTAACTCATAACAAAATTTAATATGTGTTACAAGCCTCACTCTGTAGCTCTGACTTACAAATTACTCAACTGGTGTCTATTCAGTGATATAAAACACCAGTTAAGTCATAACAAAGTTTAATATGTGTTACAAGCCTCACTCTGTAGCTCTGATATATAAATTACTCAACTGATATCTATTCAGTGATATAAAACACCAGTTAACTCATAAAAAAGTTTAATATGTGTTACAAGCCTCACTCTGTAGCTCTGACTTACAAATTACTCAACTGGTGTCTATTCAGTGATATAAAACACCAGTTAACTCATAACAAAGTTTAATATGTGTTACAAGCCTCACTCTGTAGCTCTGATATATAAATAACTCAACTGATATCTATTCAGTGATATAAAACACCAGTTAACTCATAAAAAAGTTTAATATGTGTTACAAGCCTCACTCTGTAGCTCTGATATATAAATTACTCAACTGATATCTATTCAGTGATATAAAACACCAGTTAACGCATAAAAAAGTTTAATATGTGTTACAAGCCGCACTCTGTAGCTCTGATACACTAATTACTCAACTGATGTCTATTCAGTGATATAAAGCACCAGTTTACTCATAACAAAGTTTAATATGTGTTACAAGCCTCACTCTGTAGCTCTATCTTATAAATTACTCAACTGATATCTATTCAGTGATATAAAACACCAGTTAGCTCATAACAGAGTTTAATATGTGTTATAGACCTCACTTTGTAGCTCTGATATATACATTACTCAACTGATATCTATTCAGTGATATAAAACACCAGTTAACTCATAACAAAGTTTAATATGTGTTACAAGCCTCACTTTGTAGCTCTGATATATAAATTACTCAACTGGTATCTATTCAGTGATATAAAACACCAGTTAACTCAAAACAAAGTTTAATGTGTTACAAGCCTCACTTTGTATCTCTGATATATAAATTACTCAACTGGTATCTCTTCAGTGATATAAAACACTAGTTAACTTATAATAAAGGTTAATATGTGTTACAAGCCTTCCTTTGTAGCTCTGACTTACAAATTTCTCAACTGATATCTATTCAGTGATATAAAACACCAGTTAACTCATAACAAAGTTTAATATGTGTTAAAGCCTTCCTTTGTAGCTCTGACTTACAAATTACTCAACTGATATCTATTCAGTGATATAAAAAACCCGTCAACTCATAACAAAGTTTAATATGTGTTACAAGCCTCACTTTGTAGCTCTGTTATATAACTTACTCAACTGATATCTATTCAGTGATATAAAACACCAGTTAACACATAACAAACTTTAATATGTGTTACAAGATCCACTTTGTAGCTCTGACGTACAAATTACTCAACTGATATCTATTCAGTGATATAAAACACCAGTTAACTCATAACAAAGTTTAATATATGTTACAAGCCTCACTTTGTAGCTCTGACTTACAAATTATTCAACTGAAATCTATTCAGTGATATAAAACACCAGTTAACTCATAACAAAGTTTAATATGTGTTACAAGACCCACTTTGTAGCTGTACTTACAAATTACTCAACTGATATCTATTCAGTGATATAAAACACCAGTTAACTCATAACAAAGTTTAATATGTGTTACAAGATCCACTTTGTAGCTCTAATATACAAATTACTCAACTGATATCTATTCAGTGATATAAAACACCAGTTAACTCATAACAAAGTTTAATATGTGTTACAAGATCCACTTTGTAGCTTGTACTTACAAATTACTCAACTGATATCTATTCAGTGATATAAAACACCAGTTAACTCATAACAATGTTTAATATGTGTTACAAGATCCACTTTGTAGCTTGTACTTACAAATTACAGAACTGGTATCTATTCAGTGATATAAAACACCAGTTAACTCATAACAAAGTTTAATATGTGTTACAAGCCTCACTTGTAGCTCTGACTTATAAATACTCAACTGGTGTCTATTCAGTGATATAAAACACCAGTTAACTCATAACAAAGTTTAATATGTGTTACAAGCCTCTCTTTGTAGCTCTGATATATAAATTACTCAACTGATATCTATTCAGTGATATAAAACACCAGTTAACTCATAACAAAGTTTAATATGTGTTACAAGCCTCTCTTTGTAGCTCTGACTTACAAATTACTCAACTGATGTCTTTTTCAGTGATATAAAACACCAGTTAACTAATAACAAAGTTTAATATGTGTTACAAGACTAACTTTGTAGCTCTGATATATAAATTACTCAACTGGTATCTCTTCAGTGATATAAAACACTAGTTAACTTATAATAAAGGATAATATGTGTTACAAGCCTTCCTTTGTAGCTCTGACTTACAAATTTCTCAACTGATATCTATTCAGTGATATAAAACACCAGTTAACTCATAACAAAGTTTAATATGTGTTAAAGCTTTCCTTTGTAGCTCTGACTTACAAATTACTCAACTGATATCTATTCAGTGATATAAAAAACCCGTTAACTCATAACAAAGTTTAATATGTGTTACAAGCCTCACTTTGTAGCTCTGTTATATAACTTACTCAACTGATATCTATTCAGTGATATAAAACACCAGTTAACTCATAACAAAGTTTAATATGTGTTACAAGATCCACTTTGTAGCTCTGACTTTCAAATAACTCAACTCATATCTATTCAGTGATATAAAACACCAGTTAACTCATAACAAAGTTTAATATGTGTTACAAGCCTCACCTTGTGGCTCTGACTTACAAATTATTCAACTGAAATCTATTCAGTGATATAAAACACCAGTTAACTCATAACAAAGTTTAATATGTGTTACAAGACCCACTTTGTAGCTGTACTTACAAATTACTCAACTGATATCTTTTCAGTGATATAATACACCAGTTAACTCATAACAAAGTTTAATATGTGTTACAAGCCTCACTTTGTAGCTCTGACTTACAAATTACTCAACTGATATCTATTCAGTGATATAAAACACCAGTTAACTCATAACAAAGTTTAATATGTGTTACAAGCCTTCCTTTGTAGCTCTGACTTACAAATTTCTCAACTGATATCTATTCAGTGATATAAAACACCAGTTAACTCATAACAAAGTTTAATATGTGTTACAAGCCTTCCTTTGTAGCTCTGACTTACAAATTACTCAACTGATATCTATTCAGTGATATAAAACACCAGTTAACTCATAACAAAGTTTAATATGTGTTACAAGATCCACTTTGTAGCTTGTACTTACAACTTACTCAACTGATATCTATTCATTGATATAAAATACGAGTTAACTCGTAACAAAGTTTAATATGTGCTACAAGCCTCACTTTGTAGCTGTACTTACAAATTACAGAACTGGTATCTATTCAGTGAAATAAAACACCAGTTAACTCATAACAAAGTTTAATATGTGTTACAAGCCTCACTTGTAGCTCTGACTTATAAAGTACTCAACTGGTGTCTATTCAGTGATATAAAACACCAGTTAACTCATAACAAAGTTTAATATGTGTTACAAGCCTCACTTGTAGCTGTGACTTATAAATTACTCAACTGGTATCTATTCGGTGATATAAAACACCAGTTAACTCATAACAAAGTTTAATATGTGTTACAAGCCTCACTTTGTAGCTGTACTTACAAATTACAGAACTGGTATCTATTCAGTGATATAAAACACCAGTTAATTCATAACAAAGTTTAATATGTGTTACAAGCCTTCCTTTGTAGCTCTGACTTACTAATTACTCAACTGATATCTATTCAGTGATATAAAAAACCCGTTAACTCATAACAAAGTTTAATATGTGTTACAAGCCTCACTTTGTAGCTCTGATATATAAATTACTCAACTGATATCTATTCAGTGATATAAAACACCAGTTAACTCATAACAAAGTTTAATATGTGTTACAAGATCCACTTTGTAGCTCTGACTTACAAATTATTCAACTGATATCTATTCAGTGATATAAAACACCAGTTAACTCATAACAAAGTTTAATATGTGTTACAAGACCCACTTTGTAGCTGTACTTACAAATTACTCAACTGATATCTTTTCAGTGATATAATACACCAGTTAACTCATAACAAAGTTTAATATGTGTTACAAGCCTCACTTTGTAGCTGTGACTTACAAATTACTCAACTGGTGTCTATTCAGTGATATAAAACACCAGTTAACTATAATAAAGTTTAATATGTGTTACAAGCCTCACTTTGTAGCTCTGATATATAAATTTCTGAACTGGTATCTATTCAGTGATATAAAACACCAGTCAACTCATAACAAAGTTTAATATGTGTTACGAGCCTCACTTTGTAGCTCTGACTTACAAATTACTCAACTGCTATCTATTCAGTGATATAAAACACCAGTTAACTCATAACAAAGTTTAATATGTGTTACAAGCCTCACTTTGTAGCTCTGACTTACAAATTACTCAACTGATGTCTATTCAGTGATATAAACAGCAGTTAACTCATAACAAAGTTTAATATGTGTTACAAGCCTCACTCTGTAGCTGTGATATATAAATTACTCAACTGATATCTTTTCAGTGATATAATACACCAGTTAAGTCATAACAAAGTTTAATATGTGTTACAAGCCTCACTTTGTAGCTCTGACTTACACATCACTCAACTGGTATCTATTCAGTGATATAAAACACCAGTTAACTCATAACAAAGTTTAATATGTGTTACAAGACTCACTTTGTAGCTCTGACTTACAAATTACTCAACTGGTGTCTATTCAGTGATATAAAACACCAGTTAACTCATAACAAAGTTTAATATGTGTTACAAGCCTCACTTTGTAGCTCTGATATATAAATTTCTCAACTGGTGTCTATTCTGTGATATAAAACACCAGTCAACTCATAACAAAGTTTAATATGTGTTACAAGCCTCACTTTGTAGCTCTGACTTACAAATTACTCAACTGATATCTATTCAGTGATATAAAACACCAGTTAACTCATAACAAAGTTTAATATGTGCTACAAGCCTTTTTAGCACTGACTTACAAATTACTCAACTGATATCTATTCAGTGATATAAAGCACCAGCTAACTCATAACAAAGTTTAATATGTGTTACAAGCCTCACTCTGTAGCTCTGATATATAAGTTACTCAACTGATGTCTATTCAGTGATATAAAACACCAGCTAACTCATAACAAGGTTTAATATGTGTTACAAGATCCACTTTGTAGCTTGTACTTACAAATTACTCAACTGATATCTATTCAGTGATATAAAACACCAGTTAACTCATAACAAAGTTTAATATGTGTTACGAGCCTCACTTTGTAGCTCTGATATATAAATTACTCAACTGATATCTATTCAGTGATATAAAACACCAGTTAACTCATAACAAAGTTTAATATGTGTTACAAGCCTCACTTTGTAGCTCTGATATATAAATTACTCAACTGGTATCTATTCCGTGATATAAAACACCAGTTAACTCATAACAAAGTTTAATATGTGTTACGAGCCTCACTTTGTAGCTCTGATATATAAATTACTCAACTGGTATCTATTCAGTGTTATAAAGCACCAGTTAACTCATAACAAAGTTTAATGTGTTACAAGCCTCACTTTGTAGCTCTGATATATAAATTACTCAACTGGTATCTATTCAGTGATATAAAACACCAGTTAACTCATAACAAAGTTTAATATGTGTTACAAGACCCACTTTGTAGCTCTGATATACAAGTTACTCAACTGATATCTATTCAGTGATATAAAACACCAGTTAACTCATAACAAAGTTTAATATGTGTTACAAGATCAACTTTGTAGCTCTAATATACAAATTACTCAACTGATATCTATTCAGTGATATAAAACACCAGTTAACTCATAACAAAGTTTAATATGTGTTACAAGGTTCACTTTGTAGCTCTGATATACAAATTACTCAACTGATATCTATTCAGTGATATAAAACACCAGTTATCTCATAACAAAGTTTAATATGTGTTACAAGATGCACTTTGTAGCTTGTACTTACAAATTACTCAAATGATATCTATTCAGTGATATAAAACACCAGTTAACTCATAAGAAAGTTTAATATGTGTTACAAGAGCCACTTTGTAGCTGTACTTACAAATTACTGATCTGATATCTTTTCAGTGATATAAAACACCAGTTAACTCATAACAAAATTTAATATGTGTTACAAGCCTCACTTTGTAGCTCTGACTTACAAATTACTCAACTGGTATCTATTCAGTGATATAAAACACCAGTTAACTCATAACAAAGTTTAATATGTGTTACAAGTCTCACTTTGTAGCTCTGACTTACAAATTACTCAACTGATATCTATTCAGTGATATAAAACACCAGTTAACTCATAAGAAAGTTTAATATGTGATACAAGCCTCACTTTTTAGCTCTGACTTACAGATTACTCAACTGATATCTATTCAGTGATATAAAACACCAGTTAACTCATAACAAAGTTTAATATGTGTTACAAGCCTCTCTTTGTAGCTCTGACTTACAAATTACTCAACTGATGTCTATTCAGTGATATAAAACACCAGTTAACTCATAACAAAGTTTAATATGTGTTACAAGCCTCACTTTGTAGCTCTGACTTACAAATTACTCAACTGATGTCTATTCAGTGATATAAACACCAGTTAACTCATAACGAAGGTTAATATGTGTTACAAGCCTCACTCTGTAGCTGTGATATATAAATTACTCAACTGATATCTTTTCAGTGATATAATACACCAGTTAACTCATAACAAAGTTAGTATGTGTTACAAGCCTCACTTTGTAGCTCTGACTTACACATTACTCAACTGGTATCTATTCAGTGATATAAAACACCAGTTAACTCATAACAAAGTTTAATATGTGTTACAAGACTCACTTTGTAGCTCTGACTTACAAATTACTCAACTGGTATCTATTCAGTGATATAAAACACCAGTTATCTCATAACAAAGTTTAATATGTGTTACAAGCCTCACTTTGTAGCTCTGACTTACAAATTACTCAACTGATATCTATTCAGTGATATAAAACACCAGTTAACTCATAACAAAGTTTAATATGTGTTACAAGCCTTTTTAGCACTGACTTACAAATTACTCAACTGATATCTGTTCAGTGATATAAAGCACCAGCTAACTCATAACAAAGTTTAATATGTGTTAGAAGCCTCACTATGTAGCTCTGATATATAAGTTACTCAACTGATGTCTATTCAGTGATATAAAACACCAGCTAACTCATAACAAAGTTTAATATGTGTTACAAGATCCACTTTGTAGCTTGTACTTACAAATTACTCAACTGATATCTATTCAGTGATATAAAACACCAGTTAACTCATAACAAAGTTTAATATGTGTTACGAGCCTCACTTTGTAGCTCTGATATATAAATTACTCAACTGATATCTATTCAGTGATATAAAACACCAGTTAACTCATAACAAAGTTTAATATGTGTCACAAGTTTCACTTTGTAGCTCTGACTTACAAATTACTCAACTGATATCTATTCAGTGATATAAAACACCAGTTAACTCATAACAAAGTTTAATATGTGATACAGGCCTCACTTTGTAGCTCTGATATATAAATTACTCCACTGATATCTATTCAGTGATATAAAACACCAGTTAACTCATAACAGAGTTTAATATGTGATACAGGCCTCACTTTGTAGCTCTGATATATAAATTACTCCACTGATATCTATTCAGTGATATAAAACACCAGTTAACTCATAACAGAGTTTAATATGTGTTACAAGCCTCACTTTGTAGCTCTGACTTACAAATTACTCTACTGATATCTATTCAGTGATATAAAACACCAGTTAACTCATAACAAAGTGTAATATGTGTCACAAGTTTCACTTTGTAGCTCTGACTTACAAATTACTCAACTGATATCTATTCAGTGATATAAAACACCAGTTAACTCATAACAAAGTTTAATATGTGATACAGGCCTCACTTTGTAGCTCTGACTTACAAATTACTCAACTGATATCTATTCAGTGATATAAAACAC
This sequence comes from Deroplatys truncata, assembly GCA_030765065.1. Taxonomy (NCBI): domain Eukaryota; kingdom Metazoa; phylum Arthropoda; class Insecta; order Mantodea; family Mantidae; genus Deroplatys; species Deroplatys truncata. The sequence continues at coordinate 1,465,195 of CM060987.1, read as the reverse complement.
CAGTTAACTCATAACAAAGTTTAATATGTGTCACAAGTTTCACTTTGTAGCTCTGACTTACAAATTACTCAACTGATATCTATTCAGTGATATAAAACACCAGTTAACTCATAACAAAGTTTAATATGTGATACAGGCCTCACTTTGTAGCTCTGATATATAAATTACTCCACTGATATCTATTCAGTGATATAAAACACCAGTTAACTCATAACAGAGTTTAATATGTGATACAGGCCTCACTTTGTAGCTCTGATATATAAATTACTCCACTGATATCTATTCAGTGATATAAAACACCAGTTAACTCATAACAGAGTTTAATATGTGTTACAAGCCTCACTTTGTAGCTCTGACTTACAAATTACTCTACTGATATCTATTCAGTGATATAAAACACCAGTTAACTCATAACAAAGTGTAATATGTGTTACGAGCCTCACTTTGTAGCTCTTATAAATTACTGAACCGATATCTATTTTGTGATATAGAACACCAGTTAACTCATAACAAAGTTTAATATGTGTTACAAGCCTCACTTTGTAGCTCTTATAAATTACTGAACCGATATCTATTTTGTGATATAAAACACCAGTTAACTCATAACAAAGTGTAATATGTGTTACGAGCCTCACTTTGTAGCTCTTATAAATTACTGAACCGATATCTATTTTGTGATATAAAACACCAGTTAACTCATAACAGAGTTTAATATGTGTTACAAGCCTCACTTTGTAGCTCTGACTTACAAATTACTCTACTGATATCTATTCAGTGATATAAAACACCAGTTAACTCATAACAAAGTGTAATATGTGTTACAAGCCTCACTTTGTAGCTCTGACTTACAGATTACTCCACTGATATCTATTCAGTGATATAAAACACCAGTTAACTCATAACAGAGTTTAATATGTGTTACAAGCCTCACTTTGTAGCTCTGACTTACAAATTACTCTACTGATATCTATTCAGTGATATAAAACACCAGTTAACTCAGAACAAAGTTTAATATGTGTTACAAGCCTCACTTTGTAGCTCTGATATATAAATTACTCAACCGATATCTATTCAGTGATATAAAACACCAGTTAACTCATAACAAAGTTTAATATGTGTTACGAGCCTCACTTTGAAGCTCTGATATATAAATTACTCAACCGATATCTATTCAGTGATATAAAACACCAGTTAACTCAGAACAAAGTGTAATATGTGTTACGAGCCTCACTTTGTAGCTCTTATAAATTACTGAACCGATATCTATTTTGTGATATAGAACACCAGTTAACTCATAACAAAGTTTAATATGTGTTACAAGCCTCACTTTGTAGCTCTGATATATAAATTTCTCACCTGATATCTATTCAGTGATATAAAACACCAGTTAACTCATAACAAAGTTTAATATGTGTTACAAGCCTCACTTTGTAGCTCTGATATATAAATTTCTCACCTGATATCTATTCAGTGATATAGAACACCAGTTAACTCATAACAAAGTTTAATATGTGTTACAAGCCTCACTTTGTAGCTCTGATATATAAATTTCTCACCTGATATCTATTCAGTGATATAAAACACCAGTTAACTCATAACAAAGTTTAATATGTGTTACGAACCTCACTTTGTAGCTCTGATATATAAATTTCTCACCTGATATCTATTCAGTGATATAAAACACCAGTTAACTCATAACAAAGTTTAATATGTGTTACAAGCCTCACTTTGTAGCTCTGATATATAAATTACTCAACTGATATCTATTCAGTGATATAAAACACCAGTTAACTCATAACAAAGTTTAATATGTGTTACAAGCCTCACTTTGTAGCTCTTATAAATTACTGAACCGATATCTATTTTGTGATATAGAACACCAGTTAACTCATAACAAAGTTTAATATGTGTTACAAGCCTCACTTTGTAGCTCTGATATATAAATTTCTCACCTGATATCTATTCAGTGATATAAAACACCAGTTAACTCATAACAAAGTTTAATATGTGTTACAAGCCTCACTTTGTAGCTCTGATATATAAATTACTCAACTGATATCTATTCAGTGATATAAAACACCAGTTAAGTCATAACAAAGTTTAATATGTGTTACAAGCCTCACTTTGTAGCTCTGATATATAAATTTCTCACCTGATATCTATTCAGTGATATAAAACACCAGTTAACTCATAACAAAGTTTAATATGTGTTACAAGCCTCACTTTGTAGCTCTGATATATAAATTACTCAACTGATATCTATTCAGTGATATAAAACACCAGTTAAGTCATAACAAAGTTTAATATGTGTTACGAACCTCACTTTGTAGCTCTTACTTATAAATTACTCAACTGATATCTATTGAGTGAAATAAACACCAGTTAGCTCATAACAGAGTTTAATATGTGTTATAGACCTCACTTTGTAGCTCTGATATATAAATTACTCAACCGATATCTATTCAGTTATATAAAACACCAGTTAACTCATAACAAAGTTTAATATGTGTTACAAGCCTCACTTTGTAGCTCTTACTTATAAATTACTCAACTGATATGTATTGAGTGATATAAAACACCAGTTAGCTCATAACAGAGTTTAATATGTGTTACAAGCCTCACTTTGTAGCTCTTACTTATAAATTACTCAACTGATATGTATTGAGTGATATAAAACACCAGTTAGCTCATAACAGAGTTTAATATGTGTTATAGACCTCACTTTGTAGCTCTGATATATAAATTACTCAACCGATATCTATTCAGTTATATAAAACTCCAGTTAACTCGTAACAAAGTTTAATATGTGTTACAAGCCTCACTTTGTAGCTCTTATAAATTACTGAACCGATATCTATTCAGTGATATAAAACACCAGTTAACTCATAACAGAGTTTAATATGTGTTACAAGCCTCACTTTGTAGCTTGTACTTACAAATTACTCAACTGATATCTATTCAGTGATATAAAACACTAGTCAACTCATAACAAAGTTTAATGTGTTTTACAAGCCTCACTTTGTAGCTCTGACTTATAAATTACTCAACCGATATCTATTTTGTGATATAAAACACCAGTTAACTCGTAACAGTGTTTAGTGTGTGTTATAGACCTCACTTTCTATCTCTATCTTACAAATTACTTGTAAATGACTCTTGCCATATTTGTGTATTCCCCTATTGCTAGGGAGACTTTCTCTGTTTTAATGCTTGGCCAAGTTATCATGTGTGTTTGCTTACTCTAATCTCGTGTTCTCTGGGCCTTTCGATAATGGCTTGGCTGGCTGTATGTTGCTGGTTAGGTGTAATACTAATATTATGATGTGTGCGCTCACCACCTAACTGATTTTTGTATTTGTTCATCCATTGAAAAGTCCTATTCGTTGTGAACGATATTGGTTGTGAAACAATTCATGAATCATTAATGGAGTCACAAAGCCTATGCTTAAAATATTAACACATTCTAATTGTCAAAGAAATAATTGTGAAGAACAATTTTCCTTTGGGAATGCCATGAAGAACAAAATAATAGATGGTACTCAAAGAGCATGCAAAATAAGAGAATGCTTAAAATACTTAATTCTGAGTAATATATACATGGCCATGTTTTAGAAACTAAGACACAGCAAAACAAGTGATATGATTGATGCACATGCAATTTCAATACCAAACTATTTTTTTCTAACACTGATGTAAGAAAGTATTACTTTATTTTATTTGTATATTGTAATCAAGTTTGTAGCAGGGGGAACACTAAGTAAAAGTATAAAGAGTGTATTTTGTGTCCAGCTAACATTTGAAATCAGTCAACCAATGTTTTATAATGACTCGTTGTTGTTGAAATATTTTCTTACATTTGCCCCTCTTCCTCTAATTTCTAAACTGGCTTTTATATCTGTTTCACTATCACAACAACTTAAGTGACTCAAATATTGTTATAGTAATATGAAATGGACTGCCCATCCATTCAAAGCCTAACGTCATGAGTTCAAGTTCCAACAACTGCAGTAAAATGTGCCTGTGGTAAAGAAAGGAAATCCCAAGTAAAATATCCAGTGTAATGGCATGCTTGGATGCTGACGGGGTTACATTTGACTGCAGTCGTGCATTTTGCTTCTTTACATTTAAAAAAGAAACACTATAGTTTTATTGAAAAAACTTAATATTTTTACAATATAAAAAAGCTTTCAGAGGCTTAATTTTATTGCTGAAGATTAATATAATATGGAATTAGAAAAGAAATCCTATTAAAAGCGCTAAACCAAACCAAAACAAAACAAAAAACCACACACTTGTAACTAATATGGTACACCAGGCTATAAAGAGTTAACAGATGAGAAGATTAATTTTTTCATTGGTTGCAGACTATATGGCTTTTCCAAAGTGGCAACTATAGAAAGTAATGGAAGGTTTCACAGACAACTATTTGAGCAGTGATTGTTCCACTGTCACAAGGGGTACTCATGCTCTGCAGCATTTCCAGAACTTGGAGCAAGTTACATGTTCTGATGTTTCACATCCTTTTGGGTGAATATCACGGCATTTTTTTCATTCATCTTAAGACAAAACAGTGGAGAATTCACCATAAAAGTCTTCTAGATGATTGTGCAATAACTTTGCAATGAAATAAATCATTCAAGTTTAAAAAGCTTGCTCTGCAGCGTTGTGTAGTCCAGAATATAACCATCACACTGATATTTTAGCAGATGTCTCTTGTTACAAGGGAATGCAATAATCACTCCAACAAATAGCATCTTGAAATTTGTTCCATGTCTCACTGTTGTATACTTTGTGTACCTTATACAAGGGTAGCTAAAGTATAAAGTATGTTTGTTTATATATAAATAATGAGAACATACAATACTGTGACAGTTATGCTTTTATTTTACAAGAATGTGATAAATATAATTTTATTAAGTTCCAGATATTCAAGAAAGTAAATCCATGAAATTGGTTTTAGAATTCTTACTGGTGGCTTACATAAACAGGGGTTGGGTGATGTGATTGTTAGGGAAAATGATCACCTCAGGTTCATGGAAGTTTTACACTTGGAGAAATTATGCAATTCATACTGACAATGTTTATGTAAGTGCTGAGGTTACCACTTGGGCTGCAGTATTTAAAGTAAGTTTTTTTTTATGGTTTTGGGTGGCCCTCGTAATGTGCTTAGCTGGACTGTGTTCATCATTCCTTTAAATGTATTCTGTTAAACTTGTATTTTTGTGCCAACATGAAGATACAACTCTGAACTTCTTCCCTCTGCCAGGTAAACTCAAAAGCTGTCCAGCTTTCTCCCTCTTGCAATGTAGTTTAGATTACTTATTGGAAAGATAAAAGCTTCTCTTGGAATCAGAGGTGCATGTCTAATGTGTCACCCTTCACTCCCTTACAGCTCTCTGCAACCTATAACCCTCTTAATGAAATCCCTGAGTTCACCCCTTCTGTCCCTCCATCCCAACTAGGGCGTGCTGTCATCCCATTTAGTGAAGACGTCACATTTATTTCTGTTGCTGGTTGTACATCTGGTAATAAACTTATGATAGTGCATTCCTCAACATAGTGTTTACTTGTGCTCACTAATTGTGCTAATAAATAAAGAAGAGCACTTGCTCTATATGAGGGCAGTGTAGATACTTAATGTAGTAAATAATAATTGCCAAAAATCCACCTGGAAATTGCTTTACTTCTTACATAAGAAAAAAGTAGTTAATTGCAGAAATTATACTTAGCAACAGCACCACATCAAAATACTTTTTAATATTCTCTGTCCATGAAACATTTTAACACACACTGTCCAAGGAACATTTAATATTCTATGTTCAAGTTGAAGTTATTTAGATATGTAGAGGAGAAGCATTAGCATTATCACCATAAGAGCAATCATCCCTACCATGCCCATTCAGGCTGCAAACCAGGTCGCTCACTAGCAAGAAAATTCTGGTTTATGTTTGATCCCTACCTCATGGTGAGTGGTGGGGAGATTTGATGCTTTCATTACTAATAAATTGAATTTTCTGTGAATAGCGTGTGAAGTTCTCTTCATTCTGAATGAACTTTTATATTATAGGTAAACCATGAGAGATAGAAAAAAAACTAAACGAATAAAAAGTGTAGGTTTTATTGAAACATGTAGTTCATCAAATATGTTTTTGTAGCATTCACCATTTTTTAGATTTTATTGTTAATGGTTTGAATATATGAATAATTTATACTATTTTGAAGTGTTAAGCTGCCATTCATTTGTTTCTTGTGATGTTATGGAAAAAGGATGCAATTTCAAAGCCAGCATATGGTGATCCACTTTTTAAAACATTTCCTATCGCTTCAACCTCCTGTATCTCTTTCTACCTACAACAAAACGTGTAATGAAAGCATTTCTGCAAAAGCTTACATAAGTCAACATGAAGTACATAGAAAAATGAACTTTTGTAAGTAGAGTGGCTGGAGAAGTTCATCTGGCACACGAGTTGTTAAAAAGTAGTAACTGTTTTTGTGAACATTCTGTGTTGATGAGCTACTCATACTTGAGAAACATTGTGTTGGTTCGAACTGGCTTGTTGATAACCACTTTGTTACGAAAATGTTTTGCCAAGTTTAATAAACAGGAATTTGAATATTGTTGTTAAAGTGGACCTGAAAGTTGATGAAATTCTCATTGTTTGTATTGCAACACATCAGTTTTATTTTACATTAATATATTTTTCATTTGAAAGGCATTATTAATTACTTATTAATATAGCTGATTAACAAATTTATTTAGACTGTAATAGACAATAGGGTGCTCTGCATGAAGAATTTTTAAATACAGTTAGCAATCAAAATTTTCTTTTCAGATTTAATACTCTTTGATTCTTTGATTATTGTACCTAATGCTAAATCCTCCAACATTTCAGATCATACACAGAAGCAGCTTCTGGTGATAATAGCGGTGATTCACCAAAGCCCTGTGCTGAAGTCTCAGAGAAACGTTCAAGCTTCACTTATGAAGAGAGTTGTCCTGAATGTGAAAGTCAAGAAAGTGATGTCACAAAAACACAACCTGTAGAAAAACATATTAACTCAGAACAATCTGGTAAATGTAATGATACTGGAAAAGTTTATAATACCGCTTTATTGCTTCATGAGAGTGAAAGGTCACACATGTGTAACATCAGTGATAAGAGTTATACTGATTTGACAGATTTGAACTCGCATAATTTGATACCTAAGTTTAAAATGCCTCACAAGTGTGAAATTTGTGAGAAGTGCTTTACTTATTTGTCAGATTTGAAAAGGCATAATTTGATACACGAGGGTAAAAAGCCTCACAAGTGTGAAATATGTGATAAGAGGTTTGCTCATTTGTCAAATTTGAAATCGCACATTTTGATACATGAGGGTAGAAAGCCTCACAAGTGTGAAATTTGTGAGAAGAGGTTTACTCAGCTGTCACATTTGAAATCACACAATTTGATACATGAGGGTAGAAAGCCTCACAAGTGTGAAATTTGTGAGAAGAGCTTCACTCGGCTGTCGTATTTGAAATTGCATAATTTGATACATGAGGGTAAAAAGCCTCACAAGTGTGAAGTTTGTGAAAAGAGCTTTACTGCTTTGTGCAATTTGAAAGTGCATAATTTGATACATGAGCGTAAAAAGCCTCACAAGTGTGAAATTTGTGAAAAGCGATTTACTCATTTGTCACATTTGAAATCACACAGTTTGATACATAACGGTAGAAAGCCTCACAAATGTGAAATTTGTGAGAAGAGCTATACGCAGTTGTCAAATTTGAAATTGCATAATTTAGTACATGAGGGTAAAACTGCTCACAAGTGTGAAGTTTGTCAGAAGAGTTTTACTCAGTTGTCAAATTTGAAATTGCATAGTTTCATACATGAGGGTGAAAAACCTCTTAAGTGTGAAATTTGTGAGAAACGCTTTACTCGGTTATCATATTTGAAGTTGCATAATTTGACACATGAGGGTGAAAAGCCCCACAAGTGTGAAGTTTGTGAAAAGAGCTTTACTACTTTGTGCAATTTGAAAAGGCATAATTTAATACACGACGGTAAAAAGCCTCACAAGTGTGAAATTTGTGAGAAGAGGTTTACCCATTTCTCAAATTTGAAATCGCACAATTTGATACATGAGGATATAAAGCCTCACAAGTGTGGAATTTGTGAGAAGCGCTTTACTCATTTGTCACGTTTAAAGAAGCATAATTTGATACACGAGGGTATAAAGCCTCACAAATGTGAAATTTGTGAGAAGAGCTTTACTCAGTTGTCACATCTGAAATCACACAATTGGATACATGAGGGTAGAAAGCCTCATAAGTGTGAAATTTGTGAGAAGAGCTTTACTCGGTTTTCATATTTGAAATTGCATAATTTGATACATGAGGGTAAAAAGCCTCACAAGTGTGAAGTTTGTGATAAGAGCTTTACTACCTTGTGCAATTTGAAAATGCATAATTTGATACATGAAGGTAAAAAGCCTCACAAGTGTGAAATTTGTGAGAAGAGGTTTACTCATCTGTCACATTTGAAAAAGCATAATTTGATACATGAGGGTAAAAAGCCTCACAAATGTGAAATTTGCGAGAAGAGGTTTACTCAGTTGTCTCATTTGAAAAGGCACAATTTGATACATGAGGGTAGAAAACCTTAAAAGTGTCAAAAAGTTGAGAGAAGAGCTATAACCAAGTTGTCAAATTTGAAATTGCATAATTTAATACATGAAGGTAATTAGTTCAAAGTGTGAAATTTGTGAGAAGAGTTTTACTTAGCTGTCTTATATAAAATCACACAATTTGATACATGAGAGTAGTAAGCCTCACAAGTATGAAATTCGTGAGAAGAGCTTCACTCCGCTGTCCTATTTGAAATTGCATAATTTGATACATGAGGCTAAAAAGCCTCACCAGTGTGAAGTTTGTAAAAAGAGCTTTGCTGCTTTGTGCAATTTGAAAGTGCATAATTTGATACATGAGCGTAAAAAGCCTCACAAGTGTGAAATTTGTGAGAAGCGCTTTACTCATTTTTCACATTTGAAATCACACAATTTGATACATAACGGTAGAAGGCCTCACAAATGTGAAATTTGTGAGAAGGGCTATACTCAGTTGTCAAATTTGAAATTGCCTAATTTAATACATGAGGGTAAAACGCCTCACAATTGTGAAATTTGTCAGAAGTATTTTACTCAGTTGTCAAATTTGAAATTGCGTAGTTTCATACATGAGGGTGAAAAACCTCTTAAGTCTCAAATTTGTGAGAAGAGGTTTACCCATATCTCAAATTTGAAATCGCACAATTTGATACATGAGGATATAAAGCCTCACAAGTGTGAAATTTGTGAGAAGCACTTTACTCATTTGTCACGTTTGAAAAAGCATAATTTGATACACGAGAGTATAAAGCCTCACAAGTGTGAAATTTGTGAGAAGAGCTTTACTTGTCACATTTGAAATCACACAATTTGATACATGAGGGTAGAAAGCCTCACAAGTGTGAAATTTATGAGAAGAGCTTTACTCAGTTGTCACATTTGAAATTGCATAATTTGATACATGAGGGTAGTAAGCTTCCAGGTGTGAAATTTATGATAAGAATTTAACTGCTGTGGTCTTAAGCATCCCATTCTATATTGGGCATGAAAGACTGGTAATTTCGCTCAGATGTCTCTTTATCATGCTTAAAGTTGTTTTATAGGCTGTAAATTTAGGACAGGACCACTGGCTTTATTTCCGTTCCGAAGGAAGCCATGCTAAGGATTTTTACGCCAGGTTTGAACCCACAATCTTGGAAACCAAAGGCTAGCATGGTACTCCTAGACTATGGAGGACGTGTAATTTACTCTTTTTCTAAATTGTTCATAGTAAGCAATATAAACATCAAAGTAATCCATACTTTGATTGCTGTGATTGTAAAACATTTGTTTAATGCTTTCACTGCCAAGCTGAAGTGCTGTGCTACTGCCAGCTATAAGTAATGTAATATATAAACTCCTAGTTTTGAAGGTGTTGAGTTTAGATTCTTGTGCATTGACTCATGATACCTCTTTCACATTTCCACATACATTTAAGGGCGTTACTTGAGTCCTCATCTATTAAAAGTATTAAATTATTACTTTTGAATTTTTGACATTATTGACATCACTAATCAAAATGTCACTATGACTATCGCTTTTCAGCAATGCACGTCAAGTTGCTGCTCTATCAATGGCTTTTTGTGTCAGTATGCCATTCTGTGATGCACAGTAAGTAATACAAAATTACTCTAAGCATGTGAAAAAAACAAGCCTAGCACGAAACAAACACCACCACATGCTATTCTGTATACTGCACGATATAATGGCCGATGTGTGACCTCACAAAGGAAAAGGAAATAAACAGGAAAAATGCTACCAACATGCAGTTTCAAAATTGTAGATTAACTAGAGACATGCAGTTAGGCCTCTGTTGCATTAATTGTAAATTATTGAGTGTAAAAGTCAACTCTCGTGGATGAGATCGGATTAGCTCAGCTTGGCTCTTGGCAATTTATGCTCGCATCAGATCTTTGCATCCAAAGAGTTGAGACAGTAACTATGGTTATATATGCCATATATAATAATGTGAACTATAATGTGAAACGGTATTAATAAGAAAAATACTTGTTGTATAAATAGAAGTTAAGGCATAAGTTTTATGTATGTGCAAGTGTAGCTGGAGCTGTGGAATTCTTGTTAAAAGCTGACAAACATATCTTTGTGTTAGAATTAGGGCCCAGGCAAAAAGCACTTGTACGGGAAGGTCATAAAAGCCAGACCTTGAGTCTTTGGAAATAGAAAATGCGACAAGCGAACACAACATATGTTTGTAGAGAGGCCACCTGCTTGCAAACGTAGAACAATAGCCGGGTAAGTCTTCTGGAAGGTTCCAAGCTGAACGAAGGCAGACAATGAAATTTTAAGGAAGAATATGTTTAAAATCTTTAAGGGAAGAAATGTTAGTTCTAGCGTCTCCATCAGCCAGGGCGGTTGAGTATAAAGTGCTGCGATGTGAATAAGATACATGTAAGCTCTCAGAAGCAGGCGATATTATTTACTTCTTATAATGTAGTAGGAACGGTGAAAGGTTATCGATTTAAAGGTCTATAGGAACGTGTGATAAATATTACAATTATTTCTAGAGCACGTATAACATACTTGATTGCTCAGCGAACGCAAGTTTGGCATAAGAACGTGATAGGGCTCGACCGTTCTACAGCTCCAACTAACTTAAGAACCGTGTAGATTATTACTAAGACAGTAAATGCGTGTGCCGTTAAAGCATAGTGTTCTTCAATAACTTAATCTATTGTTAGAGTTGTTACTTATTACCTTCCTTCCCATATCACACCCTGCAAAGATATACAAGCTCTACCAAAACCTAAATAACACCAGCCGTGGCAAGAAATAAAAATAACCAATAAGAGTAACAACTAAAACATCAGATATTCAACAACATTACCATAGTTCATATATTAATTCATAGATTAATATATCGGACATACTGCGAGTTATGCTCTCCCTCCACGAGTATACCGCAGAGTTAAATACCATTTTGCTGGGGCAGACATTTACTTTGGCTTTTCTATTCTGCATTCCCTAATCATGGATTCCAAATTTCCTAATACCCAGATAAAAATTAGATAGTGCTTCCAGAATGGCATTTGAAACAATAATTTTGAAATCCCTCTCTGAAATTGTTCTATGCTGGTTAAGCTGCATTGCTCCATCAAGTAGCGGTTAGCTCATCATCCTGAGATGGATGTTATGTTGAAATAATCCAATATACATGATACTTGTTCACAAACAATATACAGCAACTCCTTGTAACAATTGTGTACTTCCTTCTCTTGCATAAAGGCCAATAGCATGAGAGTTTAAATAGTCGGCTGTTGAGTTTTAGGATAAGTGTAATCCACCCAGTCTTTCTTTATATTTTTCTGTGTAATGTTTGGCTGTATTAACTGTTTGTAGCCCCCTGGCGGTATGCAGAAGTACCAGTAACTTTAATATCAGTTTGTTGTGAAATAAAATAAGGCTGCAATAACATTTTAATTTTCTATAACTCTTAATCTTTTATTCTATATAAATTTATTACATTAGAACAACTTAACCCTTCTGGTGCAGAATTAGTTTGGTCCAGATTTAACAACGTTTAAAACATTATATAAAATTCAAAATATTATGCTGTCCACATTTATTCATGTACCTTATAGTAACAGAGTGTAAATGTAGGTGATCTTACCTCACTTAATGCTGATTTTGAAAAAAAAATTACGAGGATGCTGGGTGCAAAAACGATATGGAAATGGGCTTGTCAATTAAAGTACCAGTTTTACCTACACCTGCAAATCCTAGTACTCCTCACTTCAGCCGTTGTTGCATACAGTTGCTTCTATATCGTCAAATAACTCAAAATAAGAAGAATTGTCATTGACATTGTTTCAGGGTTTGTAAATCTTTGTTTTACTGTCATGCAACAAAAGTATAAGTAAGCAGAGCATCTCACACTTGCATGTTTACAACCTCGTAAACTTGTGGCTGAAAATCCTCCATAAACAATTTTAACTGGCTATGAATGTTATCCTTGCATACTGCTGACATCTCATGATGACTGTGCAAAGCATTATATAGATCCAGCCATAAATGTTCAGTTGGTAATGCTGATTGCCTCACCATTATGTCCTCATTCTGACCAAGAGTTTAATAAAAAGAGGAAACTTAAGAATGTTTGTCATACTTTTTATTTCACTAACAACTCCTTAGAGAAGCTAGAGGAAGTATTGTATTTGAGCCAAAAATTTGATATCAGAAATACAAATTTTGAGGTCCACTGAAGAGCATAACCCAAGAGTTCATTGTCACATGAAATCCAAACTTCATATTTAAATAACTTACAAAAACAATGCAGTGAAAGCTGAAACAGTGTAAACAACTGAGTTGCAGTTGACTAAATACTAGTTATGTTTCACTTAACATACATATACTGCAGGAGCATGTTATCTGCATCGTCAGCATTGCATTCAAGTTCAGCATCTTACAAGAAAACTCCCAAATCCAAAGTATTCTTTATATGGAAAACTTTTTTGTTAACAATTTTACTATCTCTTCTACCATAGTAAGTACACAAAATATTGTATTCCATTTAAAAGTTTCATATTGATATTTCATCAGTAACATTATTTGAGACTCCCTGAATCCAAAATAAGTAATTCTACTTTCTGAACTCTTTGGTAAGTACAGAAAGTATTGTACTCTATTTAAAGGTTTCGTACTGAGATTTCATCAGAAATAGATCATTTGAGAATCCCTGAATATAAAATAAGTATTTTTACTTATTCTACTACTATAGTAATTACAGCAAATATTGTATGCTATGTAAAAGTGTCATATTGAGATTTCATCAGCAATAAATCATTTGCGACTCCCTGAATCAAAAATAAGCATTGATACCTTCTCTACTACTGTAGTAAGTGCAAGAACAACTGCATTCCATCTAAAAGTTTCATATGAGATTTCATCAGAAACACAGCATTTGAGAGCTCCATAACAGCGATTCTTTTAATTTCATGTTCTATAGAGGATTCATGTATTAATTACTGCATTGTAGGTATTGATGTTGGTTTAATACCTCCTATTATTAATTGAAGACATTGGTTTCCTAATAGTTATAATTTTGTTTGATTGGCTGTAATTAATACTTCACCACAGTATGCATGTATTGGTTTCATGTACACATAAGTGGTGGCAAGTGTTTCTCATGAACATTCCCATTTCATGCCTGATAATTGTTTTAGAACAGATATCTGCTTTTTGGCTGTTTTGTATGCTGTGTGTTCCTTCCAAGTAAGTTTGGTATAAAAAATCACTGCTAAGTGTTTTGCGGAGTTTGTTTCTGTTAAAGATTTTCTCTTGTAATTTATGTAGTTTGATTTGTATTGGTTTCTTACATAATCGAAAAATTTGATAACTAGGTTTGTTCACCTCTATTGAATTTTCCATAGACCAATTATATAATTGTTGTAAAGAGTGTTGCATCGCTATTTTAACTTTAGCATTTTTATTTCTTTGTTTGTAGTCCATATTACTAAATCATCACAAAATGTGTGCAGTTTATTTCAGATGTGTGAATTTTTTGTGTTAGATCATTGACATTGATTATATATATATATATAGAAAAGCGTTGTATTAAGCAGGGGCAGCTTCTTAATATGGTAGCACATTTGCGCTACAACCAAAATACCGGCTCTTCCTTTAATGTAAATAACGTATACAATTCATACATTTCGCTTATCATTTTGACATGCTCTTGTGGAGGGGACTTCGGCAAGCATATTGTTTGCAGGTGCCAAGTAGTGCACTCCCGGCTGCAACCCACATTGGTATAATGGTGAAGTATAGGGAATGACGAACCAAGGGAGCGCATAAGTGTATGGAGGGGAAGTGCGGGGCATAAGCTGCATGTTGTTGGTTAACCTAGTAGTCAGAGAGCATAGAATAGGATGATCAACAGGAACAATACTTTTCGTTTTGTCCCATACACAGAGCCATCTATTGAATTCACAGTAAATGTTTACCTCACTTCCTGTCTTCTATCTACTGAACTGCATCTCTGATCTTTACGTTGCCTGTATGCCACATTGTTTGTACCGTGTTGTGTGTATTGGGTTTTAATTTATGAATCAAAGTGGTTTATTTAGCTAAATACAGGTAAACGCTGTTATAAGGAGAAACAATGAATTCTGTTCAGTCTCTTTTAACACAACCATTTTCAACGCTAAATGAAACGCTACAATTAAAAATCACTCGGTAGTTCAAACAAAAACAAGAAGTTTTAACAGCGAAGTATATGAAAAATATGATTGGCTGTGTGGTTGTGATATTAAAAACGCCCTGTTTTGCTTTCCTTGCATTTTGTTTGGTGGTGAAGATACATGGACAAGGCATGGCGTGAATGATTTGCAGCATCTTCACGACCGCACCAAAAAACATGTAGCGTCAAAGTTGCACATGAAAAATACTGTTAGTCTTGTTATGTTTGGCAATATAAATATAGCAAAACAGATGGACAGTGCATATCGGAGAGCAATTGAAGAACACAACCAGAAAGTGGCTCAAAATAGATATGTTTTAAACATTATTAACTGCATTAGGTTTTGTGCGGCCTTTAAGTTGGCTCTTCGAGGACACGATGACTTCGAGTAACCCTGGTATTTTTCGTGAACCGATAAATTTCAGTGCAGAGCTAGACTGTGTTCTGAAAAACCATTTGGAAAATGGAACAATGTTAAAGGGAACGTCAAAAATGATTTAAAATGAGATTTTGCAATGCATGCTTGAAGTCTGTCATGAGATATTGAAAGAAATAAAAGACTCGCCATTTTTATCTGTCATAGCAGATGAAACCAGCGACATAGCATCCAAATATCAAATGCTAATTGTCTATAGATATCTGGTAAACCATAAACCAGTGGAAAGGTACTGGGGTTTTATGATTCCTATAGGGCACAAAGCAGATAACTTAGCTGCATGCATATTGCCAGAACTTGATCGACATCTGCTAGGTTGTGAACATAAATTGATTGCTCAAACATACGATGGGGCTAATGTTATGTCTGGGTCGAAAAATGGCATTCAATCTCATAAAACAGAAGTACAGGTCTGCAGAATACCTTCATTGCCATGCGCATCAGTTAAACTTAATTATGTTAAACGCAGCATCAGCGAATAGTAGTGTATGAATTTTCTTCATAAATCTTCAAGGAATTTGTGTTTTTTTTTCTCAAGCTCTCCTCAGAGAACACCAGTTTTAGAAGAAGTAGTGCAGAAGCGGCTGCCAAGATCAGTGCAAATGAGATGGAACTTTCAATTTAGATCTGTCAACACAGTTTTCGAATACAGAGAGGAATTAATAGAATGTATGAAAATCATAAGGAGAGGCGAAAGAATAACCAATTCAAGTTCTGTTCTTCAAGCATCTGGTTTTATTGGAATTTTGAGTGATGCGGATTTCATATTTTGGTTGTCCTTCCATAAAATTATGCCCCATGTCAATATTTTTTACAACCAACTTCAGATAAGCGACTGTACTGTAATGGTCCCAGGATAGCCTTAATTATTTTGAGGTGGAAATTCTCAAAATTAGAAGCACCATAAGTTCCACTGCAGTTGATGAGAATGTGACGAAGAAAAGAAAAATTGTGGAACACACTGAAAGAAAATGAGAGGCCATTGAAGTGTGTGATGTAATCATTACTGAAATGAAAGACAGGTTCAGATTTGTTGCTCATATGGGAGCAGCAGTTCTCTTTCAGCCTGGCAGATTTTCAGAATATAACATTTCGTTCCCAGAACATATTAAAGTTGCCCTTCAGGCATATTCTTTTATTGAAGAAAAGAAACTGATTACAGAACTTTCCACAATGTATAGTACTGAAGAATTTAAAAACATAACTGGGATTGTTTCACTAACGGAGTTTTTCAGGGACAATAATTTATGTTCCACTTTTATTGAATCTGTTAAACTACTAAGTGTCATTCTAACAATCCCCATGACAACATGTGAGGCAGAAAGATGCTTCTCTACTCTGAAAAGGATTAAAACATTTCTGCGTAACACAATGTCTGAGGAGAGGTTATCTGCGTTGGCCTGCTTTCCATTGAAAGGGATTTCATCATGCAGATAAAGAACTTCAATGAGCTGGTCATCACTAAGTTTGTTGGCAGGAAGGAGAGAAGGGCTGATTTTCTCTATAAATAGGTGAGTGCTATATACTACACTGTTTATGAAATTGTGAATTCCCATTTCTTGTTTATTTGTGTAAATTTATCAGCCTATAGTGAGAAACTTATTCCATATTTATTACTTAAAACATTTCAAATTGCAAGGATAATTTTGTGAACCACCAAAGTTCAGAGTCACCAGCCGCCCCTGGTATTAAGTATAGCATATTGGGGTAACCGATGATGAAACTTCATGATGAATCTGTCTATATTTAGAGATGCAGTTATTACCTTTGGCTGCAATAATGCATTGTGAAAGGAAATGAGAGATCCAGGTGAACGAATAGCCTTGTATAACTAAATTTTGTAGTTTAATAATTTTACTCTACAAATAGATTATAGTCTTTTTAGAAAACTAAATGTTGCAGTTGTGTCTTCCTTGTTATTAAAAGCATTTTTAATTATTTCTTGACGTAATAGAACAATTTGTTCATTTGTAGTGTGGAATTCCCCAAATCCTACTGACAAGATGAAATTAAAGTATTAGATTTCAAAAACCAATTACGTCTGTATGATACCGTTTGTAATGATATAGGTGTACAGTTGATGTTTTCTCTTTTTTATGAAGGATAAGGATAATAATTGCTTTTTCCGTTCAGCTTTCCAGGATAACTTATATAATTTTAAAAGTTCTTGTTTAACAGTTTTTCAAAGATTTTTTTAAGGAATTCTGGGTCTCTGGACCTGGTGAGTTCTTATTTTTGGTGGAGTTCTCTGCTTCTAGAGTTAGATTTTTAAAGTTCTTTAAGTTTGATTTTTAAATCTTTTTTTTAAAATTTCTTATGATCTTCTGGTGTAATGTTTACAATTTTTTCTGCAATATCTATATCGTGCATAAGAATTTTGTTATTATCAATGAAAATGGTTTCACATTATGGTTACTTGTGAAATTGTTTTGTATCCATAAAGTATTTTGTTGCCATTTCTTAATCTTTTTGTAAGAATATGGTAAAACTACTTCTCTTTGCAGTAATAACTTCTCTTAAATATAGCACACTTTGTACACCAATTTTGTATAACAGAAGTATGTTTTTGTTTCTGCAGTAGATGCAGTTATATCTCTTTCTTTCTCTTCTTTCTTTTTCAGTTTTCTATATTGCTATTCTGGAATTATTTATAGTTCTTAATTTTATGGCATGGAATATGTTTTTTTACTGTATTGGGGTGTAGATTACAGAATGATTTTATTTAAATGGTCCACTTCTGATTCATTTGGATGTTCTTTGAATTTATTTTCCAGCTCATCTCTATATACTTTCCAATTTGCGTTTTTGAAATTCCAGTATAATCCGGGATATCTCTTTCTTTCTCTTGTTTCTTTTTAAGTTTTCTAAATTGCTATTCTGGAATTATTTATAGTTCTTAATTTTATGGCATGGAATATGTTTTTTTACTGTTCGGGGGTGTAGATTACAGAATGATTTTATTTAAATGGTCCACTTCTGATTCATTTGGATGTTCTTTGAATTTATTTTCCAGCTCATCTCTATATGCTTTCCAATTTGCATTTTTGAAATACCAGTATAATCTGGGATAGAGAAATTGCTGTGGTTGCATAATGGTAATTATTGCTCTATGTTTGGAGCCTGGATCATCTATGACAGCAGTAGCTAGTGGAATATATGGGTTACTTGCTGTTCCTGAATAGTAAAGAAAAGTTACTGGATCTTCTTTATCGATTCAAAACATTTTGTCTTTATAAAAAATCTAGATCTCAATAAAAGAATTTACATAAAATATATTTTTGTATGATTAACCATTTTGAAGGTATTTATATTTATAGTACAGTTACTCTATACTATTTTAAATGATAAGTTGCCATTCATTGTTTCTTGTGATGGCATGGAAAGAGGGAATTTCAAAGCCAGCATATTGCCATCACCTTTTTAAAGATTTTTCTTTAGTTTCAAGCTCATGTATCCCCCTTCAACCTACAATGAAATGTGTAATGAAACCATTTCTGCAAATGTTTACCTCAATTAAATTAAGTAAAAACGGGAACTATCATAATAGGAGTGGCTGGAGAAACTCATGTGATATATCAGTTTTTAAGAAACAACTGTTTTAGAAACATTCCATCCATTATGTTGGTTATTCACTATGTACTGGCTTGTTCATAACCTTATTAAGAAAAGTTTTCTGATAGTAGTTGTTAAAGCAAATCTTAAAATTTATGTAATTTTCATTGCAATGACCACACGTTGCTTGTATTGCCAAAAACATCACACTGCATTTACCATTAATATGTTTTATCATTTGAAACATTCTATTAAGTACTTAATTACATTGCAGATTAGCAACGTTAATTTAACTGCAATGAACAATGAGGTTGTTCTACATGAAGAATTTGTAACTACAGTTTAGGATTTGTTACCAGAAATTCTCTCCAGATTTAATTCCCTTTGATTCTTGTACCTAATGTCAGATCCTCCAACATTTCAGATTATATACAGAAGCATTTTCTAGTGATAGCAGAGTTGATTCACCGTTGCCCTCTGCTGAAGCCTCAGGGAAAGACAAGCTTAAGACATAGAAAGGATTCTCTAGAATGTAACAATGTCACAAAAATAATACTTGTAGAAAAACATGTTCATTCAGAACATCTGGTAAAAGTAGTGATGGGCACAGGTGTCAGTTTTGTGAGAGGAGCTTTCCTCGGTCATCAGATTTGAAAAGGCTTAATTTCATTCATGAGGGTAAAAAGCCTCACAAGTGTGAAATTTGTAAGAGGTTTACTCAGTTGTGCAGTTTGAAAAGGATAATTTGATATATGGGGGTAATAAACCTGACAAGTGTGAAACTTGTGACAAGAGCTTCACTCATTTGTTATCTTTAAAATCCCATAATTTGATACATGAAAGTAAAAAGCCCCACCAGTGTAAAATATCTGAGAACAGCTTCACTCATTTGTTGTCTTTGAAATCATATAATTTGATACATGAGGGTAAAATGCCTCACAAGTGTGAAATTTGTAACAAGAGAATTTACTTTCTTGTCACATTTGAAAAAACATAATTTGATAGATGAGGGTAAGAAGCCTCACAAATGTGAAATTTGTGACAAGAGGTTTGCTCGGTTATCACATTTGGAATCGCATAATTTGATACATGAGGGTAAAAAGCCTCACAAATGTGAATTTTGTGAGAAATACTTTCGTTTTTTTGAGTTATTTGAAAAAGCATCATCTGATACATGAGGGCAAGAAGCCTCACAATTGTGAAGTTTGTGGGAAGACGTTTACTCACTTGTCATCTTTGAAACTGCATAATTTGATACATGAGGGCAAAAAGCCTTTCAAGTGTGAAATTTGTGGGAAGAGCTTCACTTATTGCTCATCTTTGAAATTTCATAATTTGAAGCATGCCGGTAAAAAGTCTTACAGGTGTGAAATTTGTGACAAAAAGGTTTGAAAAGGCATAATTTGATCCATGATCGTGTAAGGGCTTACAATTGTGAAATTTGAATGAAGAGATTTACATCTTTGGGCGATTTGAAAAGGCATCATTTGATACATGAGGGTAAATGGCCTCAAAAATGTGAAATCTGTGAGAAGAGGTTTACTCATTTGGCACATTTGAAATTGCATAATTTGATACATGAGGGTAAAAAGCCTTGCAAGTGTGAAATTTGTGAGAAGAGATTTACTTCTTTGTCACATTTGAAAAGGCATAATTTGATAATGGTGGTAAAAAGCCTCACAAATGCAAAATTTGTGAGAAGAGCTTCACACAATTATCATCTTTGAAGTCGCATAATGTGTTACACTTGGGTAAAAAGCCTTACAAGTGTGAAATTTGTGAGAAGAGGTTTACTTTTTCGTCACATTTGAAAAGGCATAAGTTTTTACATGAGGGTACAAGGCCTCACAAGTGTGAAATTTCCGGGAAGAACTTTGTTTGTTTGAGTGATTTGAAAAGGCATAACTTTAAACATGAATGTAAAGAGCCCCACCAGTGTTAAATTTGTAAGAAGTTTGCTCTTTTGTCACTTTGAAATCACATAATTTGGTGCATCATGGTAAAAAGCTTCATAGAATGAAATTTATGAGATGTAACTCAGTAGTCAGATTTGAAAACTCATAATTGGCTATCTGAGTGCAAAAAGCTTCATTCTTGTTAAATTTATGATAACTTTGCTGTGTTATCAAGCGTCAAAAGACAAAAATTAATTCATGGGAGGTGATAAATTGTGGAAAAATTGTGATAAGAGCTTTACTCAGTTGTCAGCTTTGAATTACATTATTTGATTTAAAAGCCACACAAGTCACAAGTGTGAAATTTGTCAGAGGTTTAATCATTTGTTGAGTGTGAAAAGGCGCAATTATCTGATTCATCCACATGATAAAACCATACAAATATGGTATTTTGTGGACAGAATTACTGTTTTGTATGTTTCTGAAATGCATAATTTCATTCATGAAGAAAGAATTGACTAATTTTGAATATTTAGAAGCTAGTAACAGTGATGTCATAATTTAAAATAAAGAGAGTTAAAGGTTGTTACACTACATCACTAAAATGTTCTTACTTGAACGCATTTTGGGAGACGGTTTGCTCCCATCGTCAGCATGTCCACAACTGATTTTGCCGGTCATTGTCTGGGGAATGTGTGTGGCTAGTGGTGTTCTCTGGTGCTGGGCTGATGAACCTCCAAAGGCTGCTGGGTGGCGGCAGTTTGGAATTCATTAGATGATTCCTGTATTTGACGATATGTATTTTTTCCCAGATGTCCAATTCATTGCTGCTGTTGATCGGTTTTAAGAGTTTTATGTTCGGAATGATATCATGGTTTGTAATGACTGTAACCTTGTATACATAGGAAGAACCAAAAGAAATGTTGAAATAAGACTTAAAGAGCATATGAGATGCATTTACCAAAAGCAGCCAGATAAATCAGCAGTAGCACATCATTTCTGGTCTTCAAACCATGATATCACTCCAAACATAAAACTCTTAAAACCGATCAACAGCAGCAATGAATTGGACATCTAGGAAAAAATACATATCGTCAAATACAGGAATCACCTAATGAATTCCAAACTGCCGCCACCCAGCAGCCTTTGGAAGTTCATCAGCCCAGCACCAGAGAACACCACTAGCCACACACATTCTCCAGATAATGACCGGCAAAATCAGTTGAGGACATGCTGACGATGGGAGCAAACCGTCTCCCGAAACGTGTTCAAGTAGGAACATTTTAGTGATGTAGTGTAACAACCTTCAACTCTCTTTATTTTAAATGAAGAAAGAAATTCATACAAGTAAGACATAAGGACTATGGTGATTTTTCGCATTGTAACCTTTTAGTGCCAAATGGTAGAGTGGCTGCCAGCACTTAAAAGTGCTGAATATGAGCAGATTGGCTTTGAAAGTCCACCCTGCTGAGTGCCAGAGGCGATCACATCAACTTGTGAAATCCTCCATGGTAAAACTAAGTTTGAGATACTGATGAAATTTATACCCTTAGGTTTAACCTTTTTACTTCATGTGGTTGGTTTACAATGGTGTGCCTGGGTTTCTTAAATAGTAAACTGCCCCTCAATTAATAATGTGTGCATTACATTTATAAAATGGCAAGCAGTTCATGATATATTTTTACAGCTGGTGTCGATGACAAGAAGCTGTTGTATTATTTTGAGAAGTGCACAGTAAATATCGATGAGCTGTATGTCAGTGATAATGGTTCTGATAATAATTCCGTTCACCATTGTGTTCCTTCTTGGAACTGCCTGGATCAAAATGTGTTCCTGCACCTATTCTGCTTCTGTATTCTATTCCAATCTTTTCTTTAACTTTGCATTCCTGAGCATAATAGTTACCAAATTAAATTGGTATGTACAACAGCTATTCAGAGCTTGAGAGTTATCAGCCAGTTCAAGATCTAGAACCTGATAAAAACTGTAGAGGAGATTACCTTTGTTGCCATTCTTAATGTGATTCTGGTAAAAAAAAAAACAAAGTATTTATTCCTAATGGAGACTATAGACTATTTCCATACTCCCTAGTTAGGCAAAATGTTTTCGAGGTATAGGTTTGAGCTGCTGCTAAAATTTTTCCATTTGACTACAACACCAAACTCTTACCTCCTGGATCTTGTAGTTATGATCCCAGTGCTTGATTCTAGCCCATTGGGGAACATGAAAACAGCCAATTTCAGAAAGTTGATCTCTCACAGCACTGGTAGGATTAAAGGTATAATATAATTAGTCAGGAGAAATAGACACACAAATATGACATGCAAAAATAGCATCATTGAGACTGAAAACTCAGAAATCTCTTCATGAGAGCAAAAAGTTGTAAACTTCTAAGCTTTAGATGTATTTCCCTTAAAATTTCTGCTATTGTGCTAAAAAGCTCAATGTTCAAATGTAAGAAATGTGCAACAGTTACTTTCTGCACCAAGCTAAGAATAGCAGTAATTAAAGATGGTTGAATTCAGATTTATTGTTAACACTTGCTAATAATTATAAGGTATACATAAAAGTAAATACCTCTATGATTTTTAATTGTTATTTCCAAATTTTTAAAATTTTAATTTCAATGTTTAGTGCACTTTTGGCACTATAAGTGTTATCAAACCCTGATTTTGCTATTGCTGCTGAATTTAACCTTTTATATTGTGTTAAATTCCAAATTTTGAAGTTTCAGTGTTTAAAATTGTCAAAATGAAGAGAGGTGTATGTTTACATGTAACTTATAGTTTTTTCTTGACAAACTCTATGGAGCACTTAAGCTCTAAAAAATTTCACAATTTTTACATACTATTCTAGATCTTTCCCTCTTCCCAACCCTCCTAGAACACATTCTCTTTACTTGGTTCCACGTTTTAGCAAGTTTGGTCTAGGTTTTCCACCTTGGAGTTCAGAAGTTCCTGGTACAACTGCTTTTTCCTCTAGCCACTCATTAATAAAAGCTTCTATTATTTACATTGTGAACTGCAGTCATTGGCTTATTTGGTTTGATGTTTTCTTTATATAAAATGTAGAAATTTAGAATCATTTGTCCGAAAATGTTGAATGTAACTTTTCCCCTAGATTTCACAATTTTTCTTTCAAGATGACAGTATTACGTCATATCTGATGTTGCAATGCCTCCCATATAATTATTATAATCTAAAGCAATTTCAGGTTTCACAATTTTTTACAATTTTTTGTTTTTTTCCATCTCTGGTACAAGATTATGTAGATTGAAGTACTTACTGCTTTTGTGTTTGTTTTTCTCTATATCCTGCTGCCAAAATAGAACCTCTACTGAAACATTTCTTTTCACCTGCTTTGAATTTTGCCACAAGACCCTTGGGTACGAATTTCTTGTTTTCTCTAATTGTAACAGTTATAAAAGTGCAGCAATTGTAAAGTTATCTGCCTAGAGGAATGGTGGTAAAAAGAAAATTACCCATAAACATGTGAAAGCCCTTATTCAAATAATTTTACAAGTTTTATAACTACAGTAAAACCCAGTCCATATTTTTTATTTCTTGTCTATGAACATTCAGAATTTTATTCCCTAGCAATGATGATGTTTGTTGGGTAAATATTGTTTTAACTGGGTGTGACTTTTTGTACCAGTGGGACTTTATCTACACATATTACTCATGTTCTACTTATGATGCAGAAAAAGTCTGTTAGTATGTCCTACAAGAGGAGAGAATTTAGGACAAGAATCATAGTCAGGTTGGCCAGAATATGAAATTTGGAATTGTCTGTCATGTGGAAGATACAATTAGTTGAAATCTTTCTTGAGAACATGTAGAACCAGGGCAAGTATTGCGATGGAGAAGTGGACTAGGATTCAAGAGAAGGCTTTCTAATGTTCCCCATATTTGGTATACGTAATACGAAGCCTTTCATTTCTGCAATGGTTACATTCTTCCAGCTTCTCACTCTTGAAGATGGAGACAAATCTTTCTTGCTTTCAATGAATTGCTTGGTATATCTGTTTCAGTAAGAAAAAGTGTAAGCAGTGTACCAGTGAAAAAAAGGGCATACTGAACGGGAGGAGCATCTCTTGGTGGTGCATACTTTAGACCAGTAAACTGAAAAGGGTGACTAGGTAGAGTGTTCTGACTACTAGCATTTTGCCAGTTCTTCATCCTCATCTATGCCATTCCCTGCAGGAGGGCTGCTTGTTCCATTATTGTCATCCTCACTAATTGAAATGTCACTTTCCAGCAATGCCCCTCAATTTCCTCCTCTGTCAATGCTTTCTTGTTCCATTATTGTCATTATCACTAATTGAAATGTCACTTTCCAGCAATGCCCCTCAATTTCCTCCTCTGTCAATGACTTCTTGTTCCATTATTGTCATCCTCACTAATTGAAATGTCACTTTCCAGCAATGCCCCTCAATTTCCTCCTCTGTCAATGACTTCTTGTTCCATTATTGTCATCCTCACTAATTGAAATGGCACTTTCCAGCAATGCCCCTCAATTTCCTCCTCTGTCAATGACTTCTTGTTCCATTATTGTCATCCTCACTAATTGAAGTGTCACTTTCCAGCAATGCCCCTCAATTTCCTCCTCTGTCAATGACTTCTTGTTCCATTATTGTCATTATCACTAATTGAAATGTCACTTTCCAGCAATGCCCCTCAATTTCCTCCTCTGTCAATGACTTCTTGATCCAATGTTGTCATCCTCACTAATTGAAATGTCACTTTCCAGCAATGCCCCTCAATTTCCTCCTCTGTCAATGACTTCTTGTTCCAATATGCACATGTAACAAACATCATGAGGTGTTTACCTGTTGCAGGCGCAATACAATGGTCCACATGTGGCAACTTCATATAAACAGGAAATATAGACATTAACAAGCAGACAATGCTACCAACCTGTTTAAAAACACTGTAGAGGTAGGCACTTAGAGCATATGTTGCACAAAATATAAATTATTTGAACATAAAAACTAATCCCCGTGGGTGGGTCAGCTCTTGGCAATTTACATGCACAAATCCCATCAGCTCACATTGGAACGTAAGCCTAAGGCAGCCTAGGGTTTAAGTACTTGTTCTTGTTTTAAAATGTGCTACAAACACATAATCAGCTTAAACTACACTTATCCTTCTTAAGACAACAAAAATGAGAGCGTGTTAGATTAATGATCAACTCCATCTCTAGCTCTTCACTTCTTGTTTACCATCTGCTGATGTACGCAGTTATGGTAAAGCTGCCTTGTATGTTCCATTTGCTGAAAGTAAAAGAAACTTGCTTATACAGGTATTTGGCAAGCATGTCACTAATTATTATACAAATGGTCAATTATGTTTCACCTCTAGATGTGCTCCAGTGGTACACAAAGTGATTGTGCCTGCCTTGTTAATTTTTACTTCCATATAAACAATGTAATTTATTGCCTATTGCAAACAAATACAGTTATCGAAATTCAAATGAACCAAGTTCTCAAATAAGTGTATTTCCTGTACCATACTCATTGTACAGCTCCAAACTTAACCTGACACACAACTCATGTTCTCAAATGAGTGTATTTCCTGTACCATACTCATTGTACAGCTCCAAACTTAACCTGACACACAACTTATGTTCTCAAATGAGTGTATTTCCTGTACCATACTCATTGTACAGCTCCAAACTTAACCTGACACACAACTTATGTTCTCAAATGAGTGTATTTCCTGTACCATACTCATTGTACAGCTCCAAACTTAACCTGACACACAACTTATGTTCTCAAATGAGTGTATTTCCTGTACCATACTCATTGTACAGCTCCAAACTTAACCTGACACACAACTCATGTTCTCAAATGAGTGTATTTCCTGTACCATACTCATTGTACAGCTCCAAACTTAACCTGACACACAACTTATGTTCTCAAATGAGTGTATTTCCTGTACCATACTCATTGTACAACCCCAAACTTAACCTGACACACAACTCATGTTCTCAAATGAGTGTATTTCCTGTACCATACTCATTGTACAACCCCAAACTTAACCTGACACACAACTCATGTTCTCAAATGAGTGTATTTCCTGTACCATACTCATTGTACAACCCCAAACTTAACCTGACACACAACTCATGTTCTCAAATGAGTGTATTTCCTGTACCATACTCATTGTACAACCCCAAACTTAACCTGACACACAACTCATGTTCTCAAATGAGTGTATTTCCTGTACCATACTCATTGTACAACTCCAAACTTAACCTGACACACAACTTATGTTCTCAAATGAGTGTATTTCCTGTACCATACTCATTGTACAACTCCAAACTTAACCTGACACACAACTTATGTTCTCAAATGAGTGTATTTCCTGTACCATACTCATTGTACAACTCCAAAGTTAACCTGACACACAACCTAAGTTCTCAAATAAGTATATTTCCTGTACCACACTCATTGTACAACACCAAAGTTAACCTGACACACAACTTATGTTCTCAAATGAGTGTAGTTCCTGTACCATACTCATTGTACAGCTCCAAACTTAACCTGACACACAACTTATGTTCTCAAATGAGTGTATTTCGTGTACCACACTCATTGTACAGCTTTGAAGTTAAATTGACACACAACCTAAGTTCACAAGTGAATGTATTTCCTGTACCACACTCATTGTAGAGCTTTAAAGTTCAGTTGACACAACCCCTAGGTTCTCAAATGAGTGTATTTCCTGTACCACACTCATTGTAGAGCTTTAAAGTTCAGTTGACACACAACCTAGGTTCTCAAATGAGTGTATTTCCTGTACCACACTCATTGTTCAGCTTTGAAGTTCAGGTGACACACAACCTAGGTTCTCCAATGAGTGTAGTTCCTGTACCACACTCATTGTTCAGCTTTGAAGTTCAGGTGACACACAAACTAGGTTCTCCAATGAGTGTAGTTCCTGTACCACACTCATTGTATAGCTTTAAAGTTCAGTTGACACATAACTTATGTTCTCAAATGAGTGTATTTCCTGTACCACACTCATTGTACAGCTTTAAAGTTCAGTTGACACACAACCTATGTTCTCAGATGAGTGTATTGCCTGTACCACACTCATTGTACAGCTTTAAAGTTCAGTTGACACACAACCTAGGTTCTCAAATGAGTGTATTTCGTGTACCACACTCATTGTACAGCTTTGAAGTTAAATTGACACACAACCTAAGTTCACAAGTGAATGTATTTCCTGTACCACACTCATTGTAGAGCTTTAAAGTTCAGTTGACACAACCCCTAGGTTCTCAAATGAGTGTATTTCCTGTACCACACTCATTGTAGAGCTTTAAAGTTCAGTTGACACACAACCTAGGTTCTCAAATGAGTGTATTTCCTGTACCACACTCATTGTTCAGCTTTGAAGTTCAGGTGACACACAACCTAGGTTCTCCAATGAGTGTAGTTCCTGTACCACACTCATTGTTCAGCTTTGAAGTTCAGGTGACACACAACCTAGGTTCTCCAATGAGTGTAGTTCCTGTACCACACTCATTGTATAGCTTTAAAGTTCAGTTGACACATAACTTATGTTCTCAAATGAGTGTATTTCCTGTACCACACTCATTGTACAGCTTTAAAGTTCAGTTGACACACAACCTATGTTCTCAGATGAGTGTATTGCCTGTACCACACTCATTGTACAGCTTTAAAGTTCAGTTGACACACAACCTAGGTTCTCAAATGAGTGTATTGCCTGTACCACACTCATTGTACAGCTTTAAAGTTCGATTGACACATAACCTATGTTCTCAGATGAGTGTATTTCCTGTACCACACTCATTGTACAGCTTAAAAGTTCAGTTGACACATAAGGTATGTGCTCAAATGAGTATTTCCTCTACCATACTCAATGCACAGCTCCAAAGTTAACCTGACACACAACCTAGGTTCTCAAATGAGTGCATTTCCTGTACCATACTCATTGTGCAATGCCAAAGTTAACCTGACACACAACCTAGGTTCTCAAATGAGTGTATTTCCTGTACCACACTCATTGTAGAGCTTTAAAGTTCAGTTGACACACAACCTAGGTTCTCAAATGAGTGTATTTCCTGTACCACACTCATTGTTCAGCTTTGAAGTTCAGGTGACACACAACCTAGGTTCTCAAATGAGTGTAGTTCCTGTACCACACTCATTGTACAGCTTTAAAGTTCAGTTGACGCATAACTTATGTTCTCAAATGAGTGTATTTCCTGTACCACACTCTTTGTACAGCTTTAAAGTTCAGTTGACACATAACTTATGTTCTCAAATGAGTGTATTTCCTGTACCACACTCTTTGTACAGCTTTAAAGTTCAGTTGACACATAACTTATGTTCTCAAATGAGTGTATTTCCTGTACCACACTCTTTGTACAGCTTTAAAGTTCAGTTGACACACAACCTAGGTTCTCAAATGAGTGTATTTCCTGTACCACACTCATTGTACAGCTTTAAAGTTCAGTTGACACATAACTTATGTTCTCAAATGAGTGTATTTCCTGTACCACACTCTTTGTACAGCTTTAAAGTTCAGTTGACACACAACCTAGGCTCTCAAATGAGTGTATTGCCTGTACCACACTCATTGTTCAGCTTTGAAGTTCAGGTGACACACAACCTAGGTTCTCAAATGAGTGTAGTTCCTGTACCACACTCATTGTACAGCTTTAAAGTTCAGGTGACACACAACCTAGGTTCTCAAATGAGTGTATTGCCTGTACCACACTCATTGTTCAGCTTTGAAGTTCAGTTGACACACAACCTAGGTTCTCAAATGAGTGTAGTTCCTGTACCACACTCATTGTACAGCTTTAAAGTTCAGGTGACACACAACCTAGGTTCTCAAATGAGTGTATTGCCTGTACCACACTCATTGTACAGTTTTAAAGTTCAGGTGACACACAACCTAGGTTCTCAAATGAGTGTAGTTCCTGTACCACACTCATTGTACAGTTTTAAAGTTCAGGTGACACACAACCTAGGTTCTCAAATGAGTGTATTGCCTGTACCACACTCATTGTACAGTTTTAAAGTTCAGGTGACACACAACCTAGGTTCTCAAATGAGTGTATTGCCTGTACCACACTCATTGTACAGTTTTAAAGTTCAGGTGACACACAACCTAGGTTCTCAAATGAGTGTATTTCCTGTACCACACTCATTGTACAGTTTTAAAGTTCAGGTGACACACAACCTAGGTTCTCAAATGAGTGTATTGCCTGTACCACACTCATTGTACAGTTTTAAAGTTCAGGTGACACACAACCTAGGTTCTCAAATGAGTGTATTTCCTGTACCACACTCATTGTACAGTTTTAAAGTTCAGGTGACACACAACTTAGGTTCTCAAATGAGTGTATTGCCTGTACCACACTCATTGTACAGTTTTAAAGTTCAGGTGACACACAACCTAGGTTCTCAAATGAGTGTATTTCCTGTACCACACTCATTGTACAGTTTTAAAGTTCAGGTGACACACAACCTAGGTTCTCAAATGAGTGTATTGCCTGTACCACACTCATTGTACAGTTTTAAAGTTCAGGTGACACACAACCTAGGTTCTCAAATGAGTGTATTTCCTGTACCACACTCATTGTACAGTTTTAAAGTTCAGGTGACACACAACCTAGGTTCTCAAATGAGTGTATTGCCTGTACCACACTCATTGTACAGTTTTAAAGTTCAGGTGACACACAACCTAGGTTCTCAAATGAGTGTATTGCCTGTACCACACTCATTGTACAGTTTTAAAGTTCAGGTGACACACAACCTAGGTTCTCAAATGAGTGTAGTTCCTGTACCACACTCATTGTACAGCTTTAAAGTTCAGTTGACGCATAACTTATGTTCTCAAATGAGTGTATTTCCTGTACCACACTCATTGTACAGTTTTAAAGTTCAGGTGACACACAACCTAGGTTCTCAAATGAGTGTATTGCCTGTACCACACTCATTGTACAGCTTTAAAGTTCGATTGACACATAACCTATGTTCTCAAATGAGTGTATTGCCTGTACCACACTCATTGTACAGCTTTAAAGTTCAGTTGACACACAACCTAGGTTCTCAAATGAGTGTATTTCCTGTACCACACTCATTGTACAGCTTTAAAGTTTGGTTGACACACAACCTAGGTTGTCAAATGAGTGTATTTCCTGTACCACACTCATTGTACAGCCTTAAAGTTCAGTTGACACATAACTTATGTTCTCAAATGAGTATTTCCTGTACCACACTCATTGTACAGCTCCAAAGTTAACCTGAAACACAACCTAGGTTCTCAAATGAGTGTATTTCCTGTACCATATTCATTGTACAGAGCCAAAGTTAACCTGATACACAGCTTATGTTCTCAAATGACTGTATTTCGTGTACCATACTCATTGTAGACCTCCAAAGTTAACCTCACACACAACGTATGTTCTCAAATGAGTATATTTCCTGGTACCATACTCATTGTACAGCTCCAAAGTTAAACTGACACACAACTTATGTTCCTAAATGACTTTATTTCCTCTATGATACTCATGGTACAGCTCCAAAGATAACCTGACACAAAACTTATGTTCTCAAATGAGTGTATTTCCTTACCATACTCATTGTACAGCTCCAAGGTTAACCTGACACATAACATATGTTCTCAAATGGGTTTATTTCCTGTACTATACTCATTGTACACCTCCAAAGTTAACCTGACACAAAACTTATGTTCTCAAATGAGTGTATTTCCTGTACTACACTCATTGTACAGCTTTAATGTTCAGTTGACACACAACCTAAGTTCACAAATGAGTGTATTTCCTGTACCACACACGTACAACTCCAAAGTTAACCTGACACAGAACTTATGTTCTCAAATGAGTGTATTTCCTGTACTACACTCATTGTACAGCTTTAATGTTCAGTTGACACACAACCTAAGTTCACAAATGAGTGTATTTCCTGTACCACACTCATTGTACAGCTTTAAAGTTCAGTTGACACACAACCTAGGTTCTCAAATGAGTGTATTTCCTGTACCACACTCATTGTACAGCTTTAAAGTTCGATTGACACAACCTAGTTATAACTAATATAATTTTCCGGGCTGTTATGCCGTGGTGTGCTGAAGAAAGACTTCCTAGACGTTTCGTCTACAACTGCGGTGGACATCTTCAGTGGCGCGGACGAAGTCTTCTCGGTGAAAGTATCGCAGCGTCTGATGCGTTGGCCGTTGGTGTCGCTCTCTTTATAGTGTGGACGCTCTCTGCTGCTTGGCCCGCTAGTGTGAGGGGGCTGGCGCCGGCTGTGTTGTTGCTCTCTTCTGATTGGCTCGCAGTGTTTTTCGGTTTTGTATGACCTATCTTGTTTTTGATGACTAGATGCCAGTTACTGTTGAGTTTCAATGCTTCTTCTTTCCTATTGAAATTATTGGGATGTTTGTAAATCTCTATTGCCTCGCGTTGTAGCCGGGTATGGTAATGCTTTATGGAGGAAAGAATGTTGGTGTCCTGAAATCTAATAATGTGTTCGCCCTCGGCTTCAATGGCATGTTCGGCGACTGCCGATTTTTCTGTATGGCCCATACCCATTGTACAGCTCCCTTAACCTGACACACAACCTAAGTTCTCAAATACTGTATTTCCTGTACCACACTCATTTAATAGTTCCAAAGTTAACCTGACACACAACCTAAGTTCTCAAGTGAGTGAATTTCCTGTATCACACTCATTGTACAGCTCCAAAGTTCAGTTGACACACAACTTATGTTCTCAAATGAGTGTATTTCCTGTACCACACTCATTGTATAGCACCAAAGTTAACAAGACACACAACCTATGTTCTCAACTGAGTGTATTTGCTGTACCATACTTATTGTACAGCTCCAAAGTTAACCTGACACACAACCTAGGTTCTCAAATGAGTGTATTTCCTGTACCACACTCATTGTAGAGCTTTAAAGTTCAGTTGACACACAACCTAGGTTCTCAAATGAGTGTATTTCCTGTACCACACTCTTTGTACAGCTTTAAAGTTCAGTTGACACACAACCTAGGTTCTCAAATGAGTGTATTGCCTGTACCACACTCATTGTTCAGCTTTGAAGTTCAGGTGACACACAACCTAGGTTCTCAAATGAGTGTAGTTCCTGTACCACACTCATTGTACAGCTTTAAAGTTCAGTTGACGCATAACTTATGTTCTCAAATGAGTGTATTTCCTGTACCATACCCATTGTACGGCTCCATTAACCTGACACACAACCTAAGTTCTCAAATGGCTGTATTTCCTGTACCATACTCATTGTGCAATTCCGAAGTTAACCTGACACACAACCTAAGTTCTCATATGAATCTATTTCCTGCACCACACTCATTGTACAGCTCCAAAGTTAACCTGACACACAACCTAAGTTCTCAAATGAGTGTATTTCCTGTACCATACTCATTGTACAGCTCCAAAGTTAACCTGACACACAACTTATGTTCTCAAATGAGTGTATTTCCTGTACCACACTCACTGTACAGCTCCAAAGTTAACCTGACACACAACTTATGTTCTCAAATGAGTGTATTTCCTGTACCATACTCATTGTACAACTCCAAAGTTAACCTGACACACAACTTATGTTCTCAAATGAGTTTATTTCCTGTACCACACTCATCGTACAGCTTTAAAGTTCAGTTGACACATAACTTATGTTCTCAAATGAGTGTATTTCCTGTACCACACTCATTGTACAGCTTTAAAGTTCAGTTGACACACAACCTAGGTTCTCAAATGAGTGTATTTCCTGTACCACACTCATTGTACAGCTTTAAAGTTTGGTTGACACACAACCTAGGTTGTCAAATGAGTGTATTTCCTGTACCACACTCATTGTACAGCCTTAAAGTTCAGTTGACACATAACTTATGTTCTCAAATGAGTATTTCCTGTACCACACTCATTGTACAGCTCCAAAGTTAACCTGACACACAACCTAGGTTCTCAAATGAGTGTATTTCCTGTACCATATTCATTGTACAGAGCCAAAGTTAACCTGATACACAGCTTATGTTCTCAAATGACTGTATTTCGTGTACCATACTCATTGTAGACCTCCAAAGTTAACCTCACACACAACGTATGTTCTCAAATGAGTATATTTCCTGGTACCATACTCATTGTACAGCTCCAAAGTTAAACTGACACACAACTTATGTTCCTAAATGACTTTATTTCCTCTATGATACTCATGGTACAGCTCCAAAGATAACCTGACACAAAACTTATGTTCTCAAATGAGTGTATTTCCTGTACCATACTCATTGTACAGCTCCAAGGTTAACCTGACACATAACATATGTTCTCAAATGGGTTTATTTCCTGTACTATACTCATTGTACACCTCCAAAGTTAACCTGACACAAAACTTATGTTCTCAAATGAGTGTATTTCCTGTACTACACTCATTGTACAGCTTTAATGTTCAGTTGACACACAACCTAAGTTCACAAATGAGTGTATTTCCTGTACCACACACGTACAACTCCAGAGTTCACCTGACACAGAACTTATGTTCTCAAATGAGTGTATTTCCTGTACCACACTCATTGTACAGCTTTAAAGTTCAGTTGACACACAACCTAGGTTCTCAAATGAGTGTATTTCCTGTACCACACTCATTGTACAGCTTTAAAGTTCGATTGACACAACCTAGTTATAACTAATATAATTTTCCGGGCTGTTATGCCGTGGTGTGCTGAAGAAAGACTTCCTAGACGTTTCGTCTACAACTGCGGTGGACATCTTCAGTGGCGCGGACGAAGTCTTCTCGGTGAAAGTATCGCAGCGTCTGATGCGTTGGCTTTTTTTTTTTTCCGAGTGGAGGAGAAAATGATTTATTCACTTACCCCAGCCCCGATGGGAGTCGGGACTGAGAGTGTGGGAATCACCAATGGTCGGCATACCCACTAAAAACTCCTCCACCGGAAGAAATAGGGAAGAAGGATAAAGATGTATTCGGGAGTGATGATGTGGCTGTACCGCTATTGCACCAGCGCAGTCGTGGAGAGGATATATTGGCCGGCCGCAAGCGCCCAAGCCAGGTGTGGAATGGAGCCTGGACGCAAGCATGACCTAGGCCCTACTTGCGCCCTAGGAAAGTTCGGAGCGAGGAGTTGAGAATTGAAGCATTGTGTCTCCGGATGGAGACCTCGTCCACTTCACTTGAATTAAAGTGCACTGGTCTGCTGTCCTGAAATTAAGGGCAATGTCATTAGTGTTATGTGGTAACATTGAATTCATATTAATTGCTTGGACCTCGGGCCGTCAACACCAGCTAACCGGTTTTTGGCGGCCTTCAACCCCGTCGTCAGCCTGTAAGAAATTATTTGGGTGATTATGTTGTTCGTTTGGCTGCAAAGCCTCGTCAATGATCAATAAATTGATGTGCATTATGATTACATTAGTACTTAGTGATTATGTTATTCTTAGGCTGCAAGGCCTCGTCAATGTTCATTAATATTACTTAGCATTACGTTTACAGTAGTACTTAGTGATTATGTTATTCTTAGGCTGCAAAGCCTCGTCAATGATCAATAACATTGATTGGCATTACGTTTACATTAGTACTTAGTATTTATCTAGGCTGTGAGCCGTGTCAGTGTTTAGGAATAGAGTGGTGTTTGAAGTCATTTCCATTAGCAATGCCTTGGTTGATCATTGGTTGC
This sequence comes from Deroplatys truncata, assembly GCA_030765065.1. NCBI lineage: Eukaryota > Metazoa > Arthropoda > Insecta > Mantodea > Mantidae > Deroplatys > Deroplatys truncata. The sequence goes on along the minus strand of CM060987.1, from coordinate 1,429,767 downwards.
CCGCCCGCAGCGCAGCCCAACCAATCCTGGCCCAGCTGCACTCAGACGTCACCCTGGTTGGGGGGCCCCCTCCCCCGGGACCGCCTTGACAAAAATGTGCAAGGACTTCAAGGGCCACTGTAGTCTAGTTAGATAGAGGGCGCCATCGCAATGGCCAGTTCACTGATAAAGTCTTTGGTTACGTTACCAATAGGGCGTCTAAGTATGCCTGAATATTTACCTCTGGTTCCCCCAGGCCAATATGTCTATCGAATAGCGATAGCGGTCTTTTGTGTTTGTCCCTCTCGTTGTTGTAGGCTCCTAAATCGCGGATGAGAGGGTTATAGTTCTTGCCCTTTCTAGCATATAAATTGAAGCTTTGAAGCTTTATGAATTCCTCAATCGAGTGCAATTTCAACTCGTCGTGTATGAGGTGTGCAGGAGTGACCTGCGGGAGTTTCGCTATTATTCTTAATATTCTGTTTTGAAGGGTTTGTAGCCTGTGTAGGTGCGATTTCGCAGCATAGCCCCAAACCGGGGCTGCGTACGTCATTATGGGTCTTATTAGAGTTTTATATATCGTGAGACCCATGTTTAATTGAAGTTGGCTATTAATGTTAATGACCGGGTAGAGTTTGTTAAGCTGGCCATTGGCCTTTGCCCTTACGCTATTTATGTGTTGTTTCCAGGTGAGGCCTTGGTCCATAGTTACGCCAAGGTATGTAACCTGGTTCTTCCATTCGGTCCTTTCGCCGTTATATGTCAGTGGCGGTTGTGCATGCCTTGGTAGTCTATGCTGTATTCTCTTGGTAAAAATTATTGACTGGCATTTGTTGGTGTTTATTTTAATTCGCCACTTCGTGTACCATGGCTCGAGCTCGTTTAGGGCGCTCTGTAGCCTTTGGTGTATTATCCTAGGTTGCGTCGATTGCGTTACTAGCGCCGTGTCATCGGCATATATGTACTTCTCCGTACGCGTAAGTTCCGGCAAGTCATTTATGTATAGATTGAAGAGGGTCGGTCCGAGCAAACTTCCTTGAGGGACTCCCGCCCTGATAGGCCTAAGGGAGGAGGAGGAATCCTCCACCGTTGCTCGGAACTGTCGATTGCTAATATAATCTTTGATTAGGGCGATCATAGAATCTGCAAAGTTGTAAGACTTGAGCTTGTGAATGAGGCCCGCATGCCATACTTTATCGAAAGCGCGCTCAATATCCAAGAAGATGGCGCCCGTCGATTTATTTGTGTTGAATCCCTTAGTGACTTGTTCGGTTAGTCTTAGTAATTGGAGCGTCGTGGAATGTTTTGACCTAAATCCAAATTGTTCTTGGACTAGGATATTATTCTTCGTAATGTGTGAGTTTAGTCTTTTTAGAATTACTTTCTCTAATACCTTCCCGATTGTGCTTAGAAGGCTTATTGGCCTGTAGCTGGAGGGTAACGCTAGATTTTTCTTTTGTTTCGGGATCATTATTATATTGGCCACCTTCCATTGTGGCGGAAATCTACCTTCATCAAGGGAGTAATTGAATATTTTAGCTAGGAGCAGCAGCACTCCCCGTGGAAGATTTTTGAGTACCACATTTGGTATTGAATCTGGCCCGGGGGCCTTCCTATTGGGCAGGTGGGCGATTATCCAGCTTATTTCGCCCGCATTAGTTTTTCGCATTTTATTGTGTGTAATCGAGTAGTCTGCTCCGTTTGTTTCATTTTCGATTTCTTGCGTTCGTTCTTGGTTGCCTTGCCCTACTACTGGGTTTGGCCTGAAGATGTTTTCGAGGGCCGCAGCAAAGACATCAGCCTTGGCCTGGGGGGTTTCAGCTATCGCATTGTTTAAGTTATTGATTAAAGGCGGAATGTTGGTTTTAGTGCGCGTGAGGCATTTCGCTATCCGCCAAACCGTGTTTGACTGCGGGTTGAGATTTTCTAACGTTTGGTTCCATTGGTTCCCGATATACTCCCTAGTCCGAGCTATAGTCTCGTTTCTAGCTTGAAAGTAATCTTGCTGGTCAATGGGATTTCTAGATCGCTGCCATTTACGTCTGGCCCTATTACGATTTTGATGCAATAATTTAATATCGGCCGGATATTGGGCGTTAGTTTTTGGTTTGTATTTTAGCGGGACGCATTTGAGTGTCGCCAGTTTAATTGCTAAGTCTAATCTATCCACAGCAATATCTTGTGTTTCCGGCGAGTTAACTGCTAGCTCCGGTAGATAGTGGTCTACGGTGTTTTTAAACTCCTCCCAATCCACTTTATTGTAATTGAGCCTGGGAGGTTCAGCTTCAAAAGTAATTGGCATCGCCACCTCCATAAGTACTGGTAGGTGATCTGACGTAAGTTCATTTAAAACGTTAAATTCCACATCAAATGAGATATTCCTCAATAGTGCGATATCCAGAACGTCTGGTGCATGATTGTTGTTGTATGGAATATGAGTGGGCTCTTCTGGCCCTGATATTAGGTAATTTGTGCTATTAATATAATTTAACAGTTTTGTACCTTGCGGGTTGGGGTTCATACTGTGCCATAGCAAATGTTTACAGTTGTAGTCCCCTGCCGCTATGACCTTTGGACCTAGGCTCATGATTATGTCAACATCATTGGTATCTACATCTCCCGGAGGATTGTAAACTGATACTAATACAATTTCGGTATTGTAGGTGAAGAGTTTGATGGCTGTGGCTTCTAAACGATTTAGTACCGGCACATGAATTTGGTGATGTTTTATGTTTATTTGTACGGCAATTGCTGTTCCCCCTCCCCTACGGTCGCGATCTGTCCTATAAACCGCATACCCTGGGATCGAAAAACGGTCTATGTCCCCTAAGTGGGTTTCGTTCAATAACGCAATTTGAACGGAGTTGCTTTGGAGGAAGTCCGCAAGATCTTTACGTTTTCTACGTACCCCTCGACAGTTCCAGTAAATCGTGCGAATTTTATCAGTCCCTGCCATTGCAATGAGAGCGAAGAGTGTGGATGAGTTCCGTGAGGAAGTGCAGCGTCAATATTGGGTCAGTCCCTTCTGAGAATATTCCTTGGAGCCTTTCTAACTGTCCCTTCAAGAATGCCATGGAGACAGTGCATCCTGACCTTCCAATGTATTTCATTAGTTTGGCCATCTCCGTGCCTGTGTGTAAATGCTGTCTTACATCCTGACCGCGATGGGGGAGCGACTCTTGGGAAGGAGGGTGAGGCCCTCCTGCCGTCTTTTTGGGTGCCTGTGTGTTGGTGTGTTTCTGTGTGTTGCGGGGGGGTCGCTCTTTCCTTGCTGGGCCCTCCTCGGAGACAGGCCGGGGAGCCTCAGCCGCAGGGTGCTCTTCTACTGGGGCGGGTCGCGTCCGGCCTCTCCTATCTCTAGTGAGCCACCCTGCGTTGTGCATTTCTGCACCAGACCTAGCGGCAGCCTCTGCATAGCTTCTTGTCCTTCCTAAAGCCTGATGGGGTTGCGGCTGCGCGCGGTTTGTCGGCACGGATCTCGTGACTGCTGCGTGATAAGCGGTGCAACCGCGCCAAGTTGCACCGTGGCCCCTATGGCCGCATAGCACGCAGTTCCGTTCCGCGGGCGGAACGGAGCACGTTCCTGAGGGGTGATTCTGTGAGCATTTGGCGCAGACGTAGTTTGGGGACCTACAGTTCTGCTGTACATGCCCAAGCTTCTGGCATTTTGTACATTGTTTAGGCTCGGGATCGGTCCTATACCTTTCTACTCTGATCCTAAAGTGTGCCAAATACTTGAGGTCCATAATTCTATTGCTGCTTTCCTGGGTGTCTGCCACCTCGATGAGGTACATTGGCAGGGGGGTGCGACGCCAATTGCGTTTGCGCATTTGTACGGCTCTAAGCGCCGTTATTCCTAAGAGTGCCAGGTCTTCTTTAAGTTCGTCCCCGGTGAGCTCGGCGCACAGCCCTTTGATCACAAACCTAGCAGTCCTATCCTGGGGGTGCTGGACAACGTGGAACTGTACGCCTTTTGACTTGAGGTGTTCTACCAATTTTCGGTAGTCACTCAAGCAGGACATTTTCACTGCAAAGTCACCGGAGTTTCTAGCGGTAGTGATTGTGTAGTTGTATTTAGGTGTGCAAGTTTTGTCGAAGTCGCGTGTGATAGTGTGTATGAGTAAGTTATTTGCCTGGCTCTTGTGTATTATGACCGGCGCAAGGTCTGACCTCTGTTGAGTTAGTGTATCTGTAGGTGGCGCTGGAGTGGCACTCTCCGTGGTCGTGTCTGTGTCTGGTCTCGTGTCAGTCGAGGTGCTGGCTACAGGTGAGGCTGGAGTGTTAGGAGTAGGTATCCTTGATGCTGGAGAGGCTTGGGTAGGTTTCGGGGTAGGATTTGAGGTCTTGGGTTTGCTGGTTGAGGATTTGGTAGGGTTACTTCGTAGCTTCATGGTGGTCGTCTCAGTGGAAGAAGAAGTGGTTGCCTTGGAGTTACCTGCCATTTTGCTTGTAGTTAAGTTAAGAGTGATTTACTGCGTGTGTTCAATATGTAGTGTAACCTTAGGTGAAGCTAAGGGGGGCTTAAGCTAGATAGAAAAGAGGAAAAGAAGAGGGATAGAAAGAGAAAAAGTGCAGCTAGCGAGCGCTAAAAAGCACGGGGAGATAGAGGGCCGGACCTCAGAGAGGCGCTTAAGCAAGTCTTTCGACTGCTCGCTATGGCCGTACTTCCCCTACTCGTCTAAACTGTGGTGCGCACGCTCGAAGAGTTAGCGAAGGCTTTGGTTCAAAACCGCGGCAATGCCGAGCCGATGGCTTTGGTACAAGTACCACGGCAATGCCGAGCCGTTCCAGCGGTGGCTGCTTCTTTGCAGCGGACTGCTTCTTCTTTCCTGTCTCGGAGCTCCTCTAGTGGTGTGGTCCGGTGAGATCTCGAAGCGAAGTCTGCGTTGGCCGTTGGTGTCGCTCTCTTTATAGTGTGGACGCTCTCTGCTGCTTGGCCCGCTAGTGTGAGGGGGCTGGCGCCGGCTGTGTTGTTGCTCTCTTCTGATTGGCTCGCAGTGTTTTCGGTTTTGTATGACCTATCTTGTTTTTGATGACTAGATGCCAGTTACTGTTGAGTTTCAATGCTTCTTCTTTCCTATTGAAATTATTGGGATGTTTGTAAATCTCTATTGCCTCGCGTTGTAGCCGGGTATGGTAATGCTTTATGGAGGAAAGAATGTTGGTGTCTTGAAATCTAATAATGTGTTCGCCCTCGGCTTCAATGGCATGTTCGGCGACTGCCGATTTTTCTGTATGGCCCATACCCATTGTACAGCTCCCTTAACCTGACACACAACCTAAGTTCTCAAATACTGTATTTCCTGTACCACACTCATTTAATAGTTCCAAAGTTAACCTGACACACAACCTAAGTTCTCAAGTGAGTGTATTTCCTGTATCACACTCATTGTACAGCTCCAAAGTTCAGTTGACACACAACTTATGTTCTCATATGAGTGTATTTCCTGTACCACACTCATTGTATAGCACCAAAGTTAACAAGACACACAACCTAAGTTCTCAAATGAGTGTATTTCCTGTACCACACTCATTTTATAGCTCCACAGTTAACCTGACACACAACTTATGTTCTCTAATGAGTGTATTTCCTGTACCACACTCATTGTATAGCTCCAACGTTAAGCTGACATATAACTTATGTTATCAAATGAGTGTATTTCCTGTACCACACTCATTGTATAGCTCCAAAGTTAACCTGACACACAACTTAAGTTGTCAAATGAGTCTATTTGCTGTACCACACTCATTGTATAGCTCCAAAGTTATCCTGACACATAACTTATGTTCTCAAGTGAGCGTATTTCCTGTACCACACTCATTGTATAGCTCCAAAGTTAAGCTGTCACACAACTTATGTTCTCAAATGAGTGTACTTCCTGTAATACACTCATTGTATGGCTCCAAAGTTAACCTGACACATAACTTATGTTCTCGAATGAGTGTATTTCCTGTACCACACTCATTGTACAGCTCCAACATTCAGTTGACACAACCCCTAAGTTCTCAAATGAGTGTATTTCCTGTACCACACTCATTGCACAAGCTCCAAAGTTCAGTTGACATTCAACTTATGTTCTCAAATGAGTGTATTTCCTGCACCACACTTATTGTACAGCTCCAAAGTTAACCTGACACACAACTTATGTTCTCAAATAAGTGTATTTCCTGTACCTTACTCATTGTACAACTCCAAACTTAACCTCACACACAACTTATGTTCTCACATGAGTGTATTTCCTGTACCTTACTCATTCTACAGCTCCAAAGTTAACCTGACACACAACCTAAGGTCTCAAATAAGTGTAATTCCTGTACCACACTCATTCTACACCTCCAAAGTAAACCTGACACACAACCTAAGTTCTCTAATAAGTGTATTTCCTGTACCACACTCATTCTACTACTCCAAAGTTAACCTGACACACAACCTAAGTTCTCAAATAAGTGTATTTCCTGTACCACACTCATTCTGCAGCTCCAAAGTTAACCTGACACACAGCCTAAGTTCTCAAATAAGTGTATTTCCTGTACCTTACTCATTTTACAGCTCCAAAGTTAACCTGACACAACCCCCTAAGTTGTCAAATAAGTGTATTTCCTGTACCACACTCATTGTACAGCTCCAATGTTAACCTGGCACACAACCTAACTTATTAAACAAGCGTATTTCCTATACCATACTCATTGTACAACTGCAAAGTTAACCTGACACACAAACTAAGTTCTCATATGAGTGTATTTCCTGTGCCATACTCATTGTACAACTCCAAAGTTAACCTGACACACAACCTAAGTTCTCAAATAAGTGTATTTCCTGTACCACACTCATTGTACAACACCAAAGTTAACCTGACACACAGCTTATGTTCTCAAATGAGTGTATTTCCTGTACCATACTCATTGTACAGCTCCAAACTTAACCTGACACACAACTTATGTTCTCAAATGAGTGTATTTCCCGTACCATACTCATTGTACAGCTCCAATGTTATCCTGGCACTCAACCTAACTTCTTAAACAAGCGTATTTCCTATACCACACTCATTGTACAACTGCAACGTTAACCTGACATACAACCTTAGTTCTCAAATAAGTGTATTTCCTGTACCACACTCATTGTACAGCTCCAAAGTTAACCTGACACACAACTTATGTTCTCAAATGAGTGTATTTCCCGTACCATACTCATTGTACAGCACCAAACTTAAGGTGACACACAACTTATGTTCTCAAATGAGTTTATTTCCTGTACCATACTCATTGTACAGCTCCAAAGTTAACCTGACACACAACCTATGTTCTCAAATGAGTGTATTTCCTGTACCATACTCATTGTACAGCTCCAAAGTTAACCTGACACACAACTTATGTTCTCAAATAAGTTTATTTCCTGTACCATACTCATTGTACAGCTCCAAAGTTAACCTGACACACAACCTATGTTCTCAAATAAGTTTATTTCCTGTACCATACTCATTGTACAGCTCCAAAGTTAACCTGACACACAACCTATGTTCTCAAATGAGTGTATTTCCTGTACCATACTCATTGTACAGCTCCAAAGTTAACCTGACACACAACTTATGTTCTCAAATGAGTGTATTTCCTGTACCACACTCATTGTACAGCTCCAAAGTTAACCTGACACTTAACTTATTTTCTCAAATGAGTCTATTTCCTGTACCATACTCATTGTACAGCTCCAAAGTTAACCTGACACACAACCTATGTCCTCAAGTGAGTGTATTTCCTGTACCATACTCATTGTACAACTCCAAAGTTAACCTGACACACAACTTATGTTCTCAAATGAGTTTATTTCCTGTACCACACTCATCGTACAGCTTTAAAGTTCAGTTGACACACAACCTAGGTTCTCAAATGAGTGTATATCCTGTACCACACTCATTGTACAGCTTTAAAGTTCAGTTGACATACAAACTAGGTTGTCAAATGAGTGTATTTCCTGTACCACACTCATTGTACAGCTTTAAAGTTCCGTTGACACACAACCTAGGATCTCAAATGAGTGTATTTCCTGTACCACACTCATTGTACAGCTTTAAAGTTCAGTTGACACACAACCTAGGTTCTCAAATGAGTGTATTTCCTGTACCACACTCATTGTACAGCTTTAAAGTTCGGTTGACACACAACCTAGGTTGTCAAATGAGTGTATTTCCTGTATCACGTTCATTGTACAGCCTTAAAGTTCAGTTGACACACAACCTAGGTTCTCAAATGAGTGTATTTCCTGTATCACACTCATTGTACAGCTTTGAAGTTCAGGTGACACACAACCTAGGTTCTCAAATGAGTGTAGTTCCTGTACCACACTCATTGTACAGCTTTAAAGTTCGGTTGACACACAACCTAGGTTGTCAAATGAGTGTATTTCCTGTATCACGTTCATTGTACAGCCTTAAAGTTCAGTTGACACACAACCTAGGTTCTCAAATGAGTGTATTTCCTGTATCACACTCATTGTACAGCTTTGAAGTTCAGGTGACACACAACCTAGGTTCTCAAATGAGTGTAGTTCCTGTACCACACGCATTGTACAGCTTTAAAGTTCAGTTGACACACAACTTATGTTCTCAAATGAGTGTATTTCCTGTACCACACTCATTGTACAGCTTTAAAGTTTGATTGACACACAACCTATGTTCTCAACTGAGTGTATTTGCTGTACCATACTCATTGTACAGCTCCAAAGTTAACCTGACACACAACCTAAGTTCTCAAATGACTGTATTTCCTGTACCACACGCATTGTAGAGCTTTAAAGTTCAGTTGACACACAACCTAGGTTCTCAAATGAGTGTATTTCCTGTACCACACTCATTGTAGAGCATTAAAGTTCAGTTGACACACAACCTAAGTTCTCAAATGAGTGTATTTCCTGTACCACACTCATTGCACAGCTCCAAAGTTCAGTTGACATTCAACTTATGTTCTCAAATGGGTGTATTTCCTGCACCACACTTATTGTACACCTCCAAAGTTAACCTGACACACAACTTAGGTTCTCAGATGAGTGTATTTCCTGTACCTTACTCATTCTACAGCTCCAAAGTAAACCTGACACACAACTTATGTTCTCAAATGAGTGTATTTCCTGTACCTTACTCATTCTACAGCTCCAAAGTTAACCTGCCACACAACTTAGGTTCTCAAATGAGTGTATTTCCTGTACCTTACTCATTCTGCAGCTCCAAAGTTAACCTGACACACAACTTATGTTCTCAAATAAGTGAATTTCCTGTACCTTACTCATTGTACAACTCCAAACTTAACCTCACACACAACTTATGTTCTCACATGAGTGTATTTCCTGTACCTTACTCATTCTACAGCTCCAAAGTTAACCTGACACACAAGCTAAGGTCTCAAATAAGTGTAATTCCTGTACCACACTCATTCTACAGCTCCAAAGTAAACCTGACACACAACCTAAGTTCTCTAATAAGTGTATTTCCTGTACCACACTCATTCTACAACTCCAAAGTTAACCTGACACACAACCTAAGTTCTCAAATAAGTGTATTTCCTGTACCACACTCATTCTGCAGCTCCAAAGTTAACCTGACACACAACCTAAGTTCTCAAATAAGTGTATTTCCTGTACCTTACTCATTTTACAGCTCCAAAGTTAACCTGACACAACCCCTAAGTTCTCAAATAAGTGTATTTCCTGTACCACACTCATTGTACAGCTCCAATGTTAACCTGGCACACAACCTAACTTATTAAACAAGCGTATTTCGTATACCATACTCATTGTACAACTGCAAAGTTAACCTGACGCACAAACTAAGTTCTCAAATGAGTGTATTTCCTGTGCCATACTCATTGTACAACTCCAAAGTTAACCTGACACACAACCTAAGTTCTCAAATAAGTGTATTTCCTGTACCACACTCATTGTACAACACCAAAGTTAACCTGACACACAGCTTATGTTCTCAAATGAGTGTATTTCCTGTACAATACTCATTGTACAGCTCCAAACTTAACCTGACACACAACTTATGTTCTCAAATGAGTGTATTTCCCGTACCATACTTATTGTACAGCTCCAATGTTATCCTGGCACACAACCTAACTTCTTAAACAAGCGTATTTCCTATACCATACTCATTGTACAACTGCAAAGTTAACCTGACATACAACCTTAGTTCTCAAATAAGTGTATTTCCTGTACCACACTCATTGTACAGCTCCAAAGTTAACCTGACACACAACTTATGTTCTCAAATGATTTATTTCCCGTACCATACTCATTGTACAGCACCAAACTTAACGTGACGCACAACTTATGTTCTCAAATGAGTTTATTTCCTGTACCATACTCATTGTACAGCTCCAAAGTTAACCTGACACACAACGTATGTTCTCAAATGAGTGTATTTGCTGTACCATACTCATTGTACAGCTCCAAAGTTAACCTGACAGACAACTTATGTTCTCAAATGAGTGTATTTCCTGTACCACACTCATTGTACAGCTCCAAAGTTAACCTGACACACAACTTATTTTCTCAAATGAGTGTATTTCCTGTACCATACTCATTGATCAGCTCCAAAGTTAACCTGACACACAACCTATGTCCTCAAGTGAGTGTATTTCCTGTACCATACTCATTGTACAACTCCAAAGTTAACCTGACACACAACTTATGTTCTCAAATGAGTTTATTTCCTGTACCACACTCATCGTACAGCTTTAAAGTGCAGTTGACACACAACCTAGGTTGTCAAATGAGTGTATTTCCTGTACCACACTCATTGTACAGCTTTAAAGTTCGGTTGACACACAACCTAGGTTCTCAAATGAGTGTATTTCCTGCACCACACTCATTGTACAGCTTTAAAGTTCAGTTGAGACACAACCTAGGTTCTCAAATGAGTGTATTTCCTGTACCACACTCATTGTACTGCTTTAAAGTTCAGTTGACACACAACCTAGGTTCTCAAATGAGTGTATTTCCTGTACCACACTCATTGTACAGCTTTATAGTTCAGTTGACACACAACCTAGGTTCTCAAATGAGTGTATTTCCTGTACCACACTCATTGTACTGCTTTAAAGTTCAGTTGACACACAACCTAGGTTCTCAAATGAGTGTATTTCCTGTACCACACTCATTGTACTGCTTTAAAGTTCAGTTGACACACAACCTAGGTTCTCAAATGAGTGTATTTCCTGTACCACACTCATTGTACAGCTTTATAGTTCGGTTGACCCACAACCTAGGTTGTCAAATGAGTGTATTTCCTGTACCACACTCATTGTACAGCTTTGAAGTTCATGTGACACACAACCTAGGTTCTCAAATGAGTGTAGTTCCTGTACCACACGCATTGTACAGCTTTAAAGTTCAGTTGACACACAACTTATGTTCTCAAATGAGTGTATTTCCTGTACCACACTCATTGTACAGCTTTAAAGTTTGATTGACACACAACCTATGTTCTCAACTGAGTGTATTTCCTGTACCATACTCATTGTACAGCTTTAAAGTTCAGTTGACACACAACTTATGTTCTCAAATGAGTGTAGTTCCTGTACCACACTCATTGTACAGCTTTGAAGTTCATGTGACACACAACCTAGGTTCTCAAATGAGTGTATTTCCTGTACCACACTCATTGTACAGCTTTAAAGTTCATGGGACACACAACCTAGGTTCTCAAATGAGTGTAGTTCCTGTACCACACGCATTGTACAGCTTTAAAGTTCAGTTGACACACAACTTATGTTCTCAAATGAGTGTATTTCCTGTACCACACTCATTGTAGAGCTTTAAAGTTCAGTTGACACACAACCTCGGTTCTCAAATGAGTGTATTTCCTGTACCACACTCATTGTACAGCTTTATAGTTCGGTTGACCCACAACCTAGGTTGTCAAATGAGTGTATTTCCTGTACCACACTCATTGTACAGCTTTGAAGTTCATGTGACACACAACCTAGGTTCTCAAATGAGTGTAGTTCCTGTACCACACGCATTGTACAGCTTTAAAGTTCAGTTGACACACAACTTATGTTCTCAAATGAGTGTATTTCCTGTACCACACTCATTGTACAGCTTTAAAGTTTGATTGACACACAACCTATGTTCTCAACTGAGTGTATTTCCTGTACCATACTCATTGTACAGCTCCAAAGTTAACCTGAAACACAACCTAAGTTCTCAAATGACTGTATTTCCTGTACCACATGCATTGTAGAGCTTTAAAGTTCAGTTGACACACAACCTAGGTTCTCAAATGAGTGTATTTCCTGTACCACACTCATTGTAGAGCATTAAAGTTCAGTAGACACACAACCTAGGTTCTCAAATGAGTATATTTCCTGTACCACACTCATTGTACAGCTTTGAAGTTCAGGTGACACACAACCTAGGTTCTCAAATGAGTGTAGTTCCTGTACCACACTCATTGTACAGCTTTGAAGTTCAGGTGACACACAACCTAGGTTCTCAAATGAGTATATTTCCTGTACCACACTCATTGTACAGCTTTGAAGTTCAGGTGACACACAACCTAGGTTCTCAAATGAGTGTAGTTCCTGTACCATACGCATTGTACAGCTTTAAAGTTTCATTGACACACAACCTATGTTCTCAAATGAGTGTATTGCCTGTACCACACTCATTGTACAGCTTTGAAGTTCAGGTGACACACAACCTAGGTTCTCAAATGAGTGTAGTTCCTGTACCATACGCATTGTACAGCTTTGAAGTTTCATTGACACACAACCTATGTTCTCAAATGAGTGTATTTCCTGTATCACACTCATTGCAGAGCTTAAAAGTTCAGTTGACACATAACGTATGTGCTCAAATGAGTGTATTTCCTGTACCACACTCATTGTACAGCTTAAAAGTTCAGTTGACACATAACGTATGTGCTCAAATGAGTATTTCCTCTACCATACTCAATGCACAGCTCCAAAGTTAACCTTACACACAACCTAGGTTCTCAAATGAGTATATTTCCTGTACCATACTCATTGTGCAAATCCAAAGTTAACCTGACACACAACCTAGGATCTCAAAAGAGTGTATTTCCAGTACTATACTCATTGTACAGCTCCATTAACCTGACACACAACCTAAGTTCTCAAATGGCTGTATTTCCTGTACCATACTCAATGTGCAATTCCAAAGTTAACCTGACACACAACCTAGGTTCTCAAATGAGTGTATTTCCTGTACCATACCCATTGTATAGCTCCCTTAACCTGACACACAACCTAAGTTCTCAAGTTAGTGTATTTCCTGTACCACACTCATTTAATAGTTCCAAAGTTAACCTGACACACAACCTAAGTTCTCAAGTTAGTGTATTTCCTGTACCACGCTCATTGTAGAGCTCCAAAGTTCAGTTGACACACAACTTATGTTCTCAAATGAGTGTATTTGCTGTACCACACTCATTGTACAGCTCCAACGTTCAGTTGACACACAACTTATGTTCTCAAATGAGTGTATTTCCTGTACCACACTCATTGTACAGCTCCAAAGTTCAGCTGACACACAACTTATGTTCTCAAATGAATGTATTTCCTGTACCACTCTCATTGTACAGCTCCAAAGTTCAGTTGACACACAACTTATGTTCTCAAATGAGTGTATTTCCCGTACCATACTCATTGTACAGCTCCAAAGTTCAGCTGACACACAACTTATGTTCTCAAATGAGTGTATTTCCTGTACCACACTCATTGTACAGCTCCAAAGTTCAGTTGACACACAACTTATGTTCTCAAATGAGTGTATTTCCTGTATCACACTCATTGTACAGCTCCAAAGTTCAGCTGACACACAACTTATGTTCTCAAATGAGTGTATTTCCTGTACCACACTCATTGTACAGCTCCAAAGTTCAGTTGACACACAACTTATGTTCTCAAATGAGTGTATTTCCCGTACCATACTCATTGTACAGCTCCAAAGTTAACCTGATACACAACTTATGTTCTCAAATGAGTGTATTTCCTGTACCACACTCATTGTACAACTCCAAAGTTCAGTTGACACACAAGTTATGTTCTCAACTGAGTGTATTTCCTGTACCATACTCATTGTATAGCTCCAAGTTAACCTGACACACAACTTATGTTCTCAAATGTGTGTACTTCCTGTACCACACTCATTGTACAGCTCCAAAGTTCAGTTGACAGACAACTTATGTTCTCAAATGAGTGTATTTCCTGTACCACATTCATTGTACAGCTCCAAAGTTCAGTTGACACACAACTTATGTTCTTAAATGAGTGTATTTCCTGTACCACACTCATTGTACAGCTCCAAAGTTCAGTTGACACACAACTTATGTTCTCAAATGAGTGTATTTCCTGTACCACACTCATTGTACAGCTCGAAAGTTCAGTTGACACACAATTTATGTTCTCAAATGAGTGTATTTCCTGTACCACACTCATTGTACATCTCGAAAGTTCAGTTGACACACAACTTATGTTCTCAAATGAGTGTACTTCCTGTCCCACACTCATTGTACAGCTCGAAAGTTCAGTTGACACACAACTTATGTTCTCAAATGAGTGTATTTCCTGTACCACACTCATTGTACAGCTCCAAAGTTCAGTTGACACACAACTTATGTTCTCAAATGTGTGTTCTTCCTGTACCACACTCATTGTACAGCTCGAAAGTTCAGTTGACACACAACTTATGTTCTCAAATGAGTGTATTTCCTGTACCACACTCATTGTACAGCTCCAAAGTTCAGTTGACACACAACTTATGTTCTCAACTGAGTGTATTTCCTGTACCACACTCATTGTACAGCTCGAAAGTTCAGTTGACACACAACTTATGTTCTCAAATGAGTGTATTTCCTGTACCACACTCATTGTACAGCTCCAAAAATCAGTTGACACACAGCTTATGTTCTCAAATGAGTGTATTTCCTGTACCACACTCATTGTACAGCTCGAAAGTTCAGTTGACACAAACTCATGTTCTCAAATGAGTGTATTTCCTGTACCACACTCACTGTACAGCTCGAAAGTTCAGTTGACACACAATTTATGTTCTCAAATGAGTGTATTTCCTGTACCACACTCATTGTACAGCTCGAAAGTTCAGTCGACACACAACTTATGTTCTCAAATGAGTGTACTTCCTGTACCACACTCATTGTACCGCTCGAAAGTTCAGTTGACACAGAACTTATGTTCTCAAATGAGTGTATTTCCTGTAGCACACTCATTGTACAGCTCCAAAGACAGTTGATACACAACTTATGTTCTCAAATGAGTGTATTTCCTGTACCACACTCATTGTACAGCTCGAAAGTTCAGTTGACACACAACTTATGTTCTCAAATGAGTGTATTTCCTGTAGCACACTCATTGTACAGCTCCAAAATTCAGTTGACACACAACCTAAGTTCTCAAATGAGTGTATTTCCTGTACCACACTCATTGTACAGCTCCAAAGTTCAGTTGACACACAACCTATGTTCTCAAATGAGTGTATTTCCTGTACCACACTCATTGTACAGCTCCAAAGACAGTTGATACACAACTTATGTTCTCAAATGAGTGTATTTCCTGCACCACACTCATTGTACAGCTTCAAAGTTATCCTGACACACAACCTAAATTCTCAAATGAGCGTATTTCCTGTACCATACTCATTGTACAGCTCCAAAGTTAACCTGACACACAAAAACTAGGTTCTCAAATGAGTGTGTTTCCTCTATCACACTCATTGTACAGCTCCAAAGTTCACCTGACACACAACTTATGTTCTCAAATGAGTGTATTTCTGTACCATTTTCATTGTACAGCTCCAAAGTTAACCTGACACACAACCTATGTTCCCAAGTGAGTGTATGTCCTGTACTATACTCATTGTACAACTCCAAAGTTAACCTGACACACAACTTATGTTCTCAAATGGTTTTATTTCCTGTACCACACTCCTTGTACAGCTCCAAATTTCAGCTGACACACAACTTATGTTCTCAAATGAGTGTATTTCCTGTACCAGATTCATTGTACAGCTCCAAAGACAGTTAACACACAACGTTTGTTCACAAATGAGTGTATTTTCTGCACCACACTCATTGTGCAGCTCCAAAGTTAACCTGACACACAACCTTAGTTCTCAAATGAGTGTATTTCCTGTACCATACTCATTGTACAGCTCCAAAGTGAACCTGACATACAACCTATGTTCTCAAATGAGTGTATTTCCTGTACCATACTCATTGTACAGCTCCAAAGTTAACCTGACACACAAAAACTAGGTTCTCAAATGAGTGTATTTCTGTACCATACTCATTGTACAACTCCAAAGTTAACTTGACACACAACTTATGTTCTCAAATGAGTTCATTTCCTGTACCACACTCATTGTACAGCTTTAAAGTTCAGTTGACATACAAACTAGGTTGTCAAATGAGTGTATTTCCTGTACCACACTCATTGTACAGCTTTAAAGTTCGGTTGACACACAACCTAGGTTCTCAAATGAGTGTATTTCCTGCACCACTCTCATTGTACAGCTTTAAAGTTCAGTTGACACACAACCTAGGTTCTCAAATGAGTGTATTTCCTGTACCACACTCATTGTACAGCTTTATAGTTCAGTTGACACACAACCTAGGTTCTCAAATGAGTGTATTTCCTGTACCACACTCGTTGTACAGCTTTATAGTTCAGTTGACACACAACCTAGGTTCTCAAATGAGTGTATTTCCTGTACCACACTCGTTGTACAGCTTCAAAGTTAACCTGACACACAACCTAGGTTCTCAAATGAGTGTATTTCCTGTACCACACTCATTGTACAGCTTTATAGTTCAGTTGACACACAACCTAGGTTCTCTAATGAGTGTATTTCCTGTACCACACTCATTGTACAGCTTTATAGTTCAGTTGACACACAACCTAGGTTCTCAAATGAGTGTATTTCCTGTACCACACTCGTTGTACAGCTTTATAGTTCAGTTGACACACAACCTAGGTTCTCAAATGAGTGTATTTCCTGTACCACACTCGTTGTACAGCTTTATAGTTCAGTTGACACACAACCTAGGTTCTCAAATGAGTGTATTTCCTGTACCACACTCGTTGTACAGCTCCAAAGTTAACCTGACACACAAAAACTAGGTTCTCAAATGAGTGTGTTTCCTCTACCATACTCATTGTACAGCTCCAAAGTTAACCTGACACACAACTTATGTTCTCAAATGAGTGTATTTCTGTACCATTTTCATTGTACAGCTCCAAAGTTAACCTGACACACAACCTATGTTCCCAAGTGAGTGTATGTCCTGTACTATACTCATTGTACAACTCCAAAGTTAACCTGACACACAACTTATGTTCTCAAATGGTTTTATTTCCTGTACCACACTCCTTGTACAGCTCCAAATTTCAGCTGACACACAACTTATGTTCTCAAATGAGTGTATTTCCTGTACCAGATTCATTGTACAGCTCCAAAGACAGTTAACACACAACTTTTGTTCACAAATGAGTGTATTTTCTGCACCACACTCATTGTGCAGCTCCAAAGTTAACCTGACACACAACCTTAGTTCTCAAATGAGTGTATTTCCTGTACCATACTCATTGTGCAGCTCCAAAGTGAACCTGACATACAACCTATGTTCTCAAATGAGTGTATTTCCTGTACCATACTCATTGTACAGCTCCAAAGTTAACCTGACCCACAAAAACTAGGTTCTCAAATGAGTGTATTTCTGTACCATACTCATTGTACAACTCCAAAGTTAACTTGACACACAACTTATGTTCTCAAATGACTTCATTTCCTGTACCACACTCATTGTACAGCTTTAAAGTTCAGTTGACATACAAACTAGGTTGTCAAATGAGTGTATTTCCTGTACCACACTCATTGTACAGCTTTAAAGTTCGGTTGACACACAACCTAGGTTCTCAAATGAGTGTATTTCCTGCACCACACTCATTGTACAGCTTTAAAGTTCAGTTGACACACAACCTAGGTTCTCAAATGAGTGTATTTCCTGTACCACAATCATTGTACAGCTTTATAGTTCAGTTGACACACAACCTAGGTTCTCAAATGAGTGTATTTCCTGTACCACACTCATTGTACAGCTTTAAAGTTCGGTTGACCCACAACCTAGGTTGTCAAATGAGTGTATTTCCTGTACCACACTCATTGTACAGCCTTAAAGTTCAGTTGACACACAACCTAGGTTCTCAAATGAGTGTATTTCCTGTACCACACTCATTGTACAGCTTTGAAGTTCAGGTGACACACAACCTAGGTTCTCAAATGAGTGTATTTCCTGTACCACACTCATTGTACAGCTTTGAAGTTCAGGTGACACACAACCTAGGTTCTCAAATAAGTGTAGTTCCCTTACCACACGCATTGTACAGCTTTAAAGTTCAGTTGACACACAACTTAGGTTCTCAAATGAGTGTGTTTCCTGTACCACACTCATTGTACAGCTTAAAAGTTCAGTTGACACATAACGTATGTGCTCAAATGAGTATTTCCTCTACCATACTCAATGCACAGCTCCAAAGTTAACCTTACATACAACCTAGGTTCTCAAATGAGTATATTTCCTGTACCATACTCATTGTGCAAATCCAAAGTTAACCTGACACACAACCTAGGTTGTCAAATGAGTGTATTTCCTGTACCACACTCATTGTACAGCCTTAAAGTTCAGTTGACACATAACTTATGTTCTCAAATGAGTATTTCCTGTACCTCACTCATTGTACAGCTCCAAAGTTAACCTGACACACAACCTAGGTTCTCAAATGAGTGTATTTCCTGTACCATATTCATTGTACAGAGCCAAAGTTAACCTGATACACAGCTTATGTTCTCAAATGACTGTATTTCGTGTACCATACTCATTGTAGACCTCCAAAGTTAACCTCACACACAACGTATGTTCTCAAATGAGTGTATTTCCTGTACCATACTCATTGTACAGCTCCAAAGTTAACCTGACACACAACCTAAGTTCTCAAATGAGTGTATTTCCTGTACCACACTCATTGTACAGCTCCAAAGTTTACTTGACACACAACCTAGGTTCTCAAATGAGTGTATTTCCTTTACCACACTCATTGTACTGCTTTAAAGTTCAGTTGACACACAACCTAGGTTCTCAAATGAGTGTATTTCCTGTACCACACTCATTGTACAGCTTTATAGTTCGGTTGACCCACAACCTAGGTTGTCAAATGAGTGTATTTCCTGTACCACACTCATTGTACAGCTTTGAAGTTCAGGTGACACACAACTTATGTTCTCAAATGAGTGTACTTCCTGTACCACACTCATTGTACAGCTCGAAAGTTCAGTTGACACACAACTTATGTTCTCAAATGAGTGTATTTCCTGTACCACACTCATTGTACAGCTCCAAAGTTCAGTTGACACACAACTTATGTTCTCAAATGAGTGTATTTCCTGTACCACATTCATTGTACAGCTCCAAAGTTCAGTTGACACACAACTTATGTTCTCAAATGAGTGTATTTCCTGTACCACACTAATTGTACAGCTCCAAAGTTCAGTTGACACACAACTTATGTTCTCAAATGAGTGTATTTCCTGTACCACACTCATTGTACAGCTCGAAAGTTCAGTTGACACACAATTTATGTTCTCAAATGAGTGTATTTCCTGTACCACACTCATTGTACAACTCGAAAGTTCAGTTGACACACAACTATGTTCTCAAATGAGTGTACTTCCTGTACCACACTCATTGTACAGCTCGAAAGTTCAGTTGACACACAACTTATGTTCTCAAATGAGTGTATTTCCTGTACCACACTCATTGTACAGCTCCAAAGTTCAGTTGACACACAACTTATGTTCTCAAATGTGTGTTCTTCCTGTACCATAGTCATTGTACAGCTCGAAAGTTCAGTTGACACACAACTTATGTTCTCAAATGAGTGTATTTCCTGTACCACACTCATTGTACAGCTTCAAAGTTCAGTTGACACACAACTTATGTTCTCAAATGAGTGTATTTCCTGTACCACACTCATTGTACAGCTCGAAAGTTCAGTTGACACACAACTTATGTTCTCAAATGAGTGTATTTCCTGTACCACACTCATTGTACAGCTCCAAAAATCAGTTGACACACAGCTTATGTTCTCAAATGAGTGTAGTTCCTGTACCACACTCATATACAGCTCGAAAGTTCAGTTGACCCAAACTCATGTTCTCAAATGAGTGTATTACCTGTACCACACTCACTGTACAGCTCGAAAGTTCAGTTGACACACAATTTATGTTCTCAAATGAGTGTGTTTCCTGTACCACACTCATTGTACAGCTCGAAAGTTCAGTTGACACACAACTTATGTTCTCAAATGAGTGTACTTCCTGTACCACACTCATTGTACAGCTCGAAAGTTCAGTTGACACACAACGTATGTTCTCAAATGAGTGTATTTCCTGTACCACATTCATTGTACCCCTCGAAAGTTCAGTTGACACAGAACTTATGTTCTCAAATGAGTGTATTTCCTGTAGCACACTCATTGTACAGCTCCAAAGACAGTTGATACACAACTTATGTTCTCAAATGAGTGTATTTCCTGTACCACACTCATTGTACAGCTCGAAAGTTCAGTTGACACACAACTTATGTTCTCAAATGAGTGTATTTCCTGTAGCACACTCATTGTACAGCTCCAAAATTCAGTTGACACACAACCTAAGTTCTCAAATGAGTGTATTTCCTGTACCACACTCATTGTACAGCTCCAAAGTTCAGTTGACACACAACCTATGTTCTCAAATGAGTGTATTTCCTGTACCACACTCATTGTACAGCTCCAAAGACAGTTGATACACAACTTATGTTCTCAAATGAGTGTATTTCCTGCACCACACTCATTGTAAAGCTTCAAAGTTAACCTGACACACAACCTAAATTCTCAAATGAGCGTATTTCTGTACCATACTCATTGTACAGCTCCAAAGTTAACCTGACACACAACTTATGTTCTCAAATGAGTGTATTTCTGTACCATTTTCATTGTACAGCTCCAAAGTTAACCTGACACACAACCTATGTTCCCAAGTGAGTGTATGTCCTGTACTATACTCATTGTACAACTCCAAAGTTAACCTGACACACAACTTATTTTCTCAAATGGTTTTATTTCCTGTACCACACTCCTTGTACAGCTCCAAAGTTCAGCTGACACACAACTTATGTTCTCAAATGAGTGTATTTCCTGTACCAGATTCATTGTACAGCTCCAAAGACAGTTAACACACAACGTTTGTTCTCAAATGAGGGTATTTTCTGCACCACACTCATTGTGCAGCTCCAAAGTTAACCTGACACGCAACCTTAGTTCCCAAATGAGTGTATTTCCTGTACCATACTCATTGTGCAGCTCCAAAGTGAACCTGACATACAACTTATGTTCTCAAATGAGTTCATTTCCTGTACCACACTCATTGTACAGCTTTAAAGTTCAGTTGACATACAAACTAGATTGTCAAATGAGGGCATTTCCTGTACCACACTCATTGTACAGCTTTAAAGTTCGGTTGACACACAACCTAGGTTCTCAAATGAGTGTATTTCCTGCACCACACTCATTGTACAGCTTTAAAGTTCAGTTGACACACAACCTAGGTTCTCAAATGAGTGTATTTCCTGCACCACACTCATTGTACAGCTTTAAAGTTCAGTTGACACACAACCTAGGTTCTCAAATGAGTGTATTTCCTGCACCACACTCATTGTACAGCTTTAAAGTTCAGTTGACACACAACCTAGGTTCTCAAATGAGTGTATTTCCTGCACCACACTCATTGTACAGCTTTAAAGTTCAGTTGACACACAACCTAGGTTCTCAAATGAGTGTATTTCCTGCACCACACTCATTGTACAGCTTTAAAGTTCAGTTGACACACAACCTAGGTTCTCAAATGAGTGTATTTCCTGCACCACACTCATTGTACAGCTTTAAAGTTCAGTTGACACACAACCTAGGTTCTCAAATGAGTGTATTTCCTGCACCACACTCATTGTACAGCTTTAAAGTTCAGTTGACACACAACCTAGGTTCTCAAATGAGTGTATTTCCTGCACCACACTCATTGTACAGCTTTAAAGTTCAGTTGACACACAACCTAGGTTCACAAATGAGTGTATTTCCTGTACCACACTCATTGTACAGCTTTAAAGTTCGGTTGACCCACAACCTAGGTTGTCAAATGAGTGTATTTCCTGTACCACTGGCATTGTACAGCTTTAAAGTTCACTTGACACACAACTTATGTTCTCAAATGAGTGTATTTCCTGTACCACACTCATTGTACAGCTTTAAAGTTTGATTGACACACAACCTATGTTCTCAACTGAGTGTATTTCCTGTACCATACTCATTGTACAGCTCCAAAGTTAACCTGACACACAACCTAAGTTCTCAAATGACTGTATTTCCTGTACCACACGCATTGTAGAGCTTTAAAGTTCAGTTGACACACAACCTAGGTTCTCAAATGAGTGTATTTCCTGTACCACACTCATTGTAGAGCATTAAGGTTCAGTTGACACACAACCTAGGTTCTCAAATGAGTATATTTCCTGTACCACACTCATTGTACAGCTTTGAAGTTCAGGTGACACACAACCTAGGTTCTCAAATGAGTGTAGTTCCTGTACCACACGCATTGTACAGCTTTAAAGTTCAGTTGACACACAACTTATGTTCTCAAATGAGTGTATTTCCTGTACCACACTCATTGTACAGCTTTAAAGTTAACCTGACACACAACCTAGGTTCTCAAATGAGTGTATTTCCTGTACCACACTCATTGTACAGCTTTGAAGTTCAGGTGACACACAACCTAGGTTCTCATATGAGTGTAGTTCCTGTACCACACGCATTGTACAGCTTTAAAGTTCAGTTGACACACAAATTATGTTCTCAAATGAGTGTATTTCCTATACCACACTCATTGTACAGCTTTAAAGTTAACCTGACACACAACCTAGGTTTTCAAGTGAGTGTATTTTCTGTACCACACCCATTGTACAGCTCCCTTAACCTGACACACAACCTAAGTTCTCAAATGGCTGCATTTCCTGTACCATACTCATTGTGCAATTCCAAAGAAAACCTGACACACAACCTAGGTTCTCAAATGAGTGTATTTCCTGTACCATACCCATTGTACAACTCCCTTTACCTGACACACAACCTAAGTTCTCAAATGAGTGTATTTCCTGTACCACACTCATTGTACAGCTCCAAAGTTCAGCTGACACACAACTTATGTTCTCAAATGAGTGTATTTCCTGTACCACACTCATTGTACAGCTCGAAAGTTCAGTTGACACACAACTTATGTTCTCAAATGAGTGTATTTCCTGTACCACACTCATTGTACAGCTCGAAAGTTCAGT
The DNA here is from genome assembly GCA_030765065.1 of Deroplatys truncata. Classification (NCBI taxonomy): domain Eukaryota; kingdom Metazoa; phylum Arthropoda; class Insecta; order Mantodea; family Mantidae; genus Deroplatys; species Deroplatys truncata. The sequence goes on along the minus strand of CM060987.1, from coordinate 1,406,332 downwards.
TGACACAAACTCATGTTCTCAAATGAGTGTATTTCCTGTACCACACTCACTGTACAGCTCGAAAGTTCAGTTGACACACAATTTATGTTCTCAAATGAGTGTATTTCCTGTACCACACTCATTGTACAGCTCGAAAGTTCAGTCGACACACAACTTATGTTCTCAAATGAGTGTACTTCCTGTACCACACTCATTGTACCGCTCGAAAGTTCAGTTGACACAGAACTTATGTTCTCAAATGAGTGTATTTCCTGTAGCACACTCATTGTACAGCTCCAAAGACAGTTGATACACAACTTATGTTCTCAAATGAGTGTATTTCCTGTACCACACTCATTGTACAGCTCGAAAGTTCAGTTGACACACAACTTATGTTCTCAAATGAGTGTATTTCCTGTAGCACACTCATTGTACAGCTCCAAAATTCAGTTGACACACAACCTAAGTTCTCAAATGAGTGTATTTCCTGTACCACACTCATTGTACAGCTCCAAAGTTCAGTTGACACACAACCTATGTTCTCAAATGAGTGTATTTCCTGTACCACACTCATTGTACAGCTCCAAAGACAGTTGATACACAACTTATGTTCTCAAATGAGTGTATTTCCTGCACCACACTCATTGTACAGCTTCAAAGTTATCCTGACACACAACCTAAATTCTCAAATGAGCGTATTTCCTGTACCATACTCATTGTACAGCTCCAAAGTTAACCTGACACACAAAAACTAGGTTCTCAAATGAGTGTGTTTCCTCTATCACACTCATTGTACAGCTCCAAAGTTCACCTGACACACAACTTATGTTCTCAAATGAGTGTATTTCTGTACCATTTTCATTGTACAGCTCCAAAGTTAACCTGACACACAACCTATGTTCCCAAGTGAGTGTATGTCCTGTACTATACTCATTGTACAACTCCAAAGTTAACCTGACACACAACTTATGTTCTCAAATGGTTTTATTTCCTGTACCACACTCCTTGTACAGCTCCAAATTTCAGCTGACACACAACTTATGTTCTCAAATGAGTGTATTTCCTGTACCAGATTCATTGTACAGCTCCAAAGACAGTTAACACACAACGTTTGTTCACAAATGAGTGTATTTTCTGCACCACACTCATTGTGCAGCTCCAAAGTTAACCTGACACACAACCTTAGTTCTCAAATGAGTGTATTTCCTGTACCATACTCATTGTGCAGCTCCAAAGTGAACCTGACATACAACCTATGTTCTCAAATGAGTGTATTTCCTGTACCATACTCATTGTACAGCTCCAAAGTTAACCTGACACACAAAAACTAGGTTCTCAAATGAGTGTATTTCTGTACCATACTCATTGTACAACTCCAAAGTTAACTTGACACACAACTTATGTTCTCAAATGAGTTCATTTCCTGTACCACACTCATTGTACAGCTTTAAAGTTCAGTTGACATACAAACTAGGTTGTCAAATGAGTGTATTTCCTGTACCACACTCATTGTACAGCTTTAAAGTTCGGTTGACACACAACCTAGGTTCTCAAATGAGTGTATTTCCTGCACCACACTCATTGTACAGCTTTAAAGTTCAGTTGACACACAACCTAGGTTCTCAAATGAGTGTATTTCCTGTACCACATTCATTGTACAGCTCCAAAGTTCAGTTGACACACAACTTATGTTCTCAAATGAGTGTATTTCCTGTACCACACTAATTGTACAGCTCCAAAGTTCAGTTGACACACAACTTATGTTCTCAAATGAGTGTATTTCCTGTACCACACTCATTGTACAGCTCGAAAGTTCAGTTGACACACAATTTATGTTCTCAAATGAGTGTATTTCCTGTACCACACTCATTGTACAACTCGAAAGTTCAGTTGACACACAACTATGTTCTCAAATGAGTGTACTTCCTGTACCACACTCATTGTACAGCTCGAAAGTTCAGTTGACACACAACTTATGTTCTCAAATGAGTGTATTTCCTGTACCACACTCATTGTACAGCTCCAAAGTTTAGTTGACACACAACTTATGTTCTCAAATGTGTGTTCTTCCTGTACCACAGTCATTGTACAGCTCGAAAGTTCAGTTGACACACAACTTATGTTCTCAAATGAGTGTATTTCCTGTACCACACTCATTGTACAGCTTCAAAGTTCAGTTGACACACAACTTATGTTCTCAAATGAGTGTATTTCCTGTACCACACTCATTGTACAGCTCGAAAGTTCAGTTGACACACAACTTATGTTCTCAAATGAGTGTATTTCCTGTACCACACTCATTGTACAGCTCCAAAAATCAGTTGACACACAGCTTATGTTCTCAAATGAGTGTAGTTCCTGTACCACACTCATATACAGCTCGAAAGTTCAGTTGACACAAACTCATGTTCTCAAATGAGTGTATTACCTGTACCACACTCACTGTACAGCTCGAAAGTTCAGTTGACACACAATTTATGTTCTCAAATGAGTGTGTTTCCTGTACCACACTCATTGTACAGCTCGAAAGTTCAGTTGACACACAACTTATGTTCTCAAATGAGTGTACTTCCTGTACCACACTCATTGTACAGCTCGAAAGTTCAGTTGACACACAACGTATGTTCTCAAATGAGTGTATTTCCTGTACCACATTCATTGTACCCCTCGAAAGTTCAGTTGACACAGAACTTATGTTCTCAAATGAGTGTATTTCCTGTAGCACACTCATTGTACAGCTCCAAAGACAGTTGATACACAACTTATGTTCTCAAATGAGTGTATTTCCTGTACCACACTCATTGTACAGCTCGAAAGTTCAGTTGACACACAACTTATGTTCTCAAATGAGTGTATTTCCTGTAGCACACTCATTGTACAGCTCCAAAATTCAGTTGACACACAACCTAAGTTCTCAAATGAGTGTATTTCCTGTACCACACTCATTGTACAGCTCCAAAGTTCAGTTGACACACAACCTATGTTCTCAAATGAGTGTATTTCCTGTACCACACTCATTGTACAGCTCCAAAGACAGTTGATACACAACTTATGTTCTCAAATGAGTGTATTTCCTGCACCACACTCATTGTAAAGCTTCAAAGTTAACCTGACACACAACCTAAATTCTCAAATGAGCGTATTTCCTGTACCATACTCATTGTACAGCTCCAAAGTTAACCTGACACACAACTTATGTTCTCAAATGAGTGTATTTCTGTACCATTTTCATTGTACAGCTCCAAAGTTAACCTGACACACAACCTATGTTCCCAAGTGAGTGTATGTCCTGTACTATACTCATTGTACAACTCCAAAGGTAACCTGACACACAACTTATTTTCTCAAATGGTTTTATTTCCTGTACCACACTCCTTGTACAGCTCCAAAGTTCAGCTGACACACAACTTATGTTCTCAAATGAGTGTATTTCCTGTACCAGATTCATTGTACAGCTCCAAAGACAGTTAACACACAACGTTTGTTCTCAAATGAGGGTATTTTCTGCACCACACTCATTGTGCAGCTCCAAAGTTAACCTGACACGCAACCTTAGTTCCCAAATGAGTGTATTTCCTGTACCATACTCATTGTGCAGCTCCAAAGTGAACCTGACATACAACTTATGTTCTCAAATGAGTTCATTTCCTGTACCACATTCATTGTACAGCTTTAAAGTTCAGTTGACATACAAACTAGATTGTCAAATGAGTGCATTTCCTGTACCACACTCATTGTACAGCTTTAAAGTTCGGTTGACACACAACCTAGGTTCTCAAATGAGTGTATTTCCTGCACCACACTCATTGTACAGCTTTAAAGTTCAGTTGACACACAACCTAGGTTCTCAAATGAGTGTATTTCCTGCACCACACTCATTGTACAGCTTTAAAGTTCAGTTGACACACAACCTAGGTTCTCAAATGAGTGTATTTCCTGCACCACACTCATTGTACAGCTTTAAAGTTCAGTTGACACACAACCTAGGTTCTCAAATGAGTGTATTTCCTGCACCACACTCATTGTACAGCTTTAAAGTTCAGTTGACACACAACCTAGGTTCTCAAATGAGTGTATTTCCTGCACCACACTCATTGTACAGCTCTAAAGTTCAGTTGACACACAACCTAGGTTCTCAAATGAGTGTATTTCCTGCACCACACTCATTGTACAGCTTTAAAGTTCAGTTGACACACAACCTAGGTTCTCAAATGAGTGTATTTCCTGCACCACACTCATTGTACAGCTTTAAAGTTCAGTTGACACACAACCTAGGTTCTCAAATGAGTGTATTTCCTGCACCACACTCATTGTACAGCTTTAAAGTTCAGTTGACACACAACCTAGGTTCACAAATGAGTGTATTTCCTGTACCACACTCATTGTACAGCTTTAAAGTTCGGTTGACCCACAACCTAGGTTGTCAAATGAGTGTATTTCCTGTACCACACGCATTGTACAGCTTTAAAGTTCACTTGACACACAACTTATGTTCTCAAATGAGTGTATTTCCTGTACCACACTCATTGTACAGCTTTAAAGTTTGATTGACACACAACCTATGTTCTCAACTGAGTGTATTTCCTGTACCATACTCATTGTACAGCTCCAAAGTTAACCTGACACACAACCTAAGTTCTCAAATGACTGTATTTCCTGTACCACACGCATTGTAGAGCTTTAAAGTTCAGTTGACACACAACCTAGGTTCTCAAATGAGTGTATTTCCTGTACCACACTCATTGTAGAGCATTAAGGTTCAGTTGACACACAACCTAGGTTCTCAAATGAGTATATTTCCTGTACCACACTCATTGTACAGCTTTGAAGTTCAGGTGACACACAACCTAGGTTCTCAAATGAGTGTAGTTCCTGTACCACACGCATTGTACAGCTTTAAAGTTCAGTTGACACACAACTTATGTTCTCAAATGAGTGTATTTCCTGTACCACACTCATTGTACAGCTTTAAAGTTAACCTGACACACAACCTAGGTTCTCAAATGAGTGTATTTCCTGTACCACACTCATTGTACAGCTTTGAAGTTCAGGTGACACACAACCTAGGTTCTCATATGAGTGTAGTTCCTGTACCACACGCATTGTACAGCTTTAAAGTTCAGTTGACAAACAAATTATGTTCTCAAATGAGTGTATTTCCTATACCACACTCATTGTACAGCTTTAAAGTTAACCTGACACACTACCTAGGTTTTCAAGTGAGTGTATTTTCTGTACCACACCCATTGTACAGCTCCCTTAACCTGACACACAACCTAAGTTCTCAAATGGCTGCATTTCCTGTACCATACTCATTGTGCAATTCCAAAGAAAACCTGACACACAACCTAGGTTCTCAAATGAGTGTATTTCCTGTACCATACCCATTGTACAACTCCCTTAACCTGACACACAACCTAAGTTCTCAAATGAGTGTATTTCCTGTACCACACTCATTGTACAGCTCCAAAGTTCAGCTGACACACAACTTATGTTCTCAAATGAGTGTATTTCCTGTACCACACTCATTGTACAGCTCGAAAGTTCAGTTGACACACAACTTATGTTCTCAAATGAGTGTATTTCCTGTACCACACTCATTGTACAGCTCGAAAGTTCAGTTGACACAAACTCATGTTCTCAAATGAGTGTATTTCCTGTACCACACTCACTGTACAGCTCGAAAGTTCAGTTGACACACAATTTATGTTCTCAAATGAGTGTATTTCCTGTACCACACTCATTGTACAGCTCGAAAGTTCAGTCGACACACAACTTATGTTCTCAAATGAGTGTACTTCCTGTACCACACTCATTGTACCGCTCGAAAGTTCAGTTGACACAGAACTTATGTTCTCAAATGAGTGTATTTCCTGTAGCACACTCATTGTACAGCTCCAAAGACAGTTGATACACAACTTATGTTCTCAAATGAGTGTATTTCCTGTACCACACTCATTGTACAGCTCGAAAGTTCAGTTGACACACAACTTATGTTCTCAAATGAGTGTATTTCCTGTAGCACACTCATTGTACAGCTCCAAAATTCAGTTGACACACAACCTAAGTTCTCAAATGAGTGTATTTCCTGTACCACACTCATTGTACAGCTCCAAAGTTCAGTTGACACACAACCTATGTTCTCAAATGAGTGTATTTCCTGTACCACACTCATTGTACAGCTCCAAAGACAGTTGATACACAACTTATGTTCTCAAATGAGTGTATTTCCTGCACCACACTCATTGTACAGCTTCAAAGTTATCCTGACACACAACCTAAATTCTCAAATGAGCGTATTTCCTGTACCATACTCATTGTACAGCTCCAAAGTTAACCTGACACACAAAAACTAGGTTCTCAAATGAGTGTGTTTCCTCTATCACACTCATTGTACAGCTCCAAAGTTCACCTGACACACAACTTATGTTCTCAAATGAGTGTATTTCTGTACCATTTTCATTGTACAGCTCCAAAGTTAACCTGACACACAACCTATGTTCCCAAGTGAGTGTATGTCCTGTACTATACTCATTGTACAACTCCAAAGTTAACCTGACACACAACTTATGTTCTCAAATGGTTTTATTTCCTGTACCACACTCCTTGTACAGCTCCAAATTTCAGCTGACACACAACTTATGTTCTCAAATGAGTGTATTTCCTGTACCAGATTCATTGTACAGCTCCAAAGACAGTTAACACACAACGTTTGTTCACAAATGAGTGTATTTTCTGCACCACACTCATTGTGCAGCTCCAAAGTTAACCTGACACACAACCTTAGTTCTCAAATGAGTGTATTTCCTGTACCATACTCATTGTGCAGCTCCAAAGTGAACCTGACATACAACCTATGTTCTCAAATGAGCGTATTTCCTGTACCATACTCATTGTACAGCTCCAAAGTTAACCTGACACACAAAAACTAGGTTCTCAAATGAGTGTATTTCTGTACCATACTCATTGTACAACTCCAAAGTTAACTTGACACACAACTTATGTTCTCAAATGAGTTCATTTCCTGTACCACACTCATTGTACAGCTTTAAAGTTCAGTTGACATACAAACTAGGTTGTCAAATGAGTGTATTTCCTGTACCACACTCATTGTACAGCTTTAAAGTTCGGTTGACACACAACCTAGGTTCTCAAATGAGTGTATTTCCTGCACCACACTCATTGTACAGCTTTAAAGTTCAGTTGACACACAACCTAGGTTCTCAAATGAGTGTATTTCCTGTACCACACTCATTGTACAGCTTTATAGTTCAGTTGACACACAACCTAGGTTCTCAAATGAGTGTATTTCCTGTACCACACTCGTTGTACAGCTTTATAGTTCAGTTGACACACAACCTAGGTTCTCAAATGAGTGTATTTCCTGTACCACACTCATTGTACAGCTTCAAAGTTAACCTGACACACAACCTAGGTTCTCAAATGAGTGTATTTCCTGTACCACACTCGTTGTACAGCTTTATAGTTCAGTTGACACACAACCTAGGTTCTCAAATGAGTGTATTTCCTGTACCACACTCGTTGTACAGCTTTATAGTTCAGTTGACACACAACCTAGGTTCTCAAATGAGTGTATTTCCTGTACCACACTCGTTGTACAGCTCCAAAGTTAACCTGACACACAAAAACTAGGTTCTCAAATGAGTGTGTTTCCTCTACCATACTCATTGTACAGCTCCAAAGTTAACCTGACACACAACTTATGTTCTCAAATGAGTGTATTTCTGTACCATTTTCATTGTACAGCTCCAAAGTTAACCTGACACACAACCTATGTTCCCAAGTGAGTGTATGTCCTGTACTATACTCATTGTACAACTCCAAAGTTAACCTGACACACAACTTATGTTCTCAAATGGTTTTATTTCCTGTACCACACTCCTTGTACAGCTCCAAATTTCAGCTGACACACAACTTATGTTCTCAAATGAGTGTATTTCCTGTACCAGATTCATTGTACAGCTCCAAAGACAGTTAACACACAACTTTTGTTCACAAATGAGTGTATTTTCTGCACCACACTCATTGTGCAGCTCCAAAGTTAACCTGACACACAACCTTAGTTCTCAAATGAGTGTATTTCCTGTACCATACTCATTGTGCAGCTCCAAAGTGAACCTGACATACAACCTATGTTCTCAAATGAGTGTATTTCCTGTACCATACTCATTGTACAGCTCCAAAGTTAACCTGACCCACAAAAACTAGGTTCTTAAATGAGTGTATTTCTGTACCATACTCATTGTACAACTCCAAAGTTAACTTGACACACAACTTATGTTCTCAAATGAGTTCATTTCCTGTACCACACTCATTGTACAGCTTTAAAGTTCAGTTGACATACAAACTAGGTTGTCAAATGAGTGTATTTCCTGTACCACACTCATTGTACAGCTTTAAAGTTCGGTTGACACACAACCTAGGTTCTCAAATGAGTGTATTTCCTGCACCACACTCATTGTACAGCTTTAAAGTTCAGTTGACACACAACCTAGGTTCTCAAATGAGTGTATTTCCTGTACCACAATCATTGTACAGCTTTATAGTTCAGTTGACACACAACCTAGGTTCTCAAATGAGTGTATTTCCTGTACCACACTCATTGTACAGCTTTAAAGTTCGGTTGACCCACAACCTAGGTTGTCAAATGAGTGTATTTCCTGTACCACACTCATTGTACAGCCTTAAAGTTCAGTTGACACACAACCTAGGTTCTCAAATGAGTGTATTTCCTGTACCACACTCATTGTACAGCTTTGAAGTTCAGGTGACACACAACCTAGGTTCTCAAATGAGTGTATTTCCTGTACCACACTCATTGTACAGCTTTGAAGTTCAGGTGACACACAACCTAGGTTCTCAAATAAGTGTAGTTCCCTTACCACACGCATTGTACAGCTTTAAAGTTCAGTTGACACACAACCTAGGTTCTCAAATGAGTGTGTTTCCTGTACCACACTCATTGTACAGCTTAAAAGTTCAGTTGACACATAACGTATGTGCTCAAATGAGTATTTCCTCTACCATACTCAATGCACAGCTCCAAAGTTAACCTTACATACAACCTAGGTTCTCAAATGAGTATATTTCCTGTACCATACTCATTGTGCAAATCCAAAGTTAACCTGACACACAACCTAGGTTGTCAAATGAGTGTATTTCCTGTACCACACTCATTGTACAGCCTTAAAGTTCAGTTGACACATAACTTATGTTCTCAAATGAGTATTTCCTGTACCTCACTCATTGTACAGCTCCAAAGTTAACCTGACACACAACCTAGGTTCTCAAATGAGTGTATTTCCTGTACCATATTCATTGTACAGAGCCAAAGTTAACCTGATACACAGCTTATGTTCTCAAATGACTGTATTTCGTGTACCATACTCATTGTAGACCTCCAAAGTTAACCTCACACACAACGTATGTTCTCAAATGAGTGTATTTCCTGTACCATACTCATTGTACAGCTCCAAAGTTAACCTGACACACAACCTAAGTTCTCAAATGAGTGTATTTCCTGTACCACACTCATTGTACAGCTCCAAAGTTTACTTGACACACAACCTAGGTTCTCAAATGAGTGTATTTCCTTTACCACACTCATTGTACTGCTTTAAAGTTCAGTTGACACACAACCTAGGTTCTCAAATGAGTGTATTTCCTGTACCACACTCATTGTACAGCTTTATAGTTCGGTTGACCCACAACCTAGGTTGTCAAATGAGTGTATTTCCTGTACCACACTCATTGTACAGCTTTGAAGTTCAGGTGACACACAACTTATGTTCTCAAATGAGTGTACTTCCTGTACCACACTCATTGTACAGCTCGAAAGTTCAGTTGACACACAACTTATGTTCTCAAATGAGTGTATTTCCTGTACCAAACTCATTGTACAGCTCCAAAGTTCAGTTGACACACAACTTATGTTCTCAAATGAGTGTATTTCCTGTACCACATTCATTGTACAGCTCCAAAGTTCAGTTGACACACAACTTATGTTCTCAAATGAGTGTATTTCCTGTACCACACTAATTGTACAGCTCCAAAGTTCAGTTGACACACAACTTATGTTCTCAAATGAGTGTATTTCCTGTACCACACTCATTGTACAGCTCGAAAGTTCAGTTGACACACAATTTATGTTCTCAAATGAGTGTATTTCCTGTACCACACTCATTGTACAACTCGAAAGTTCAGTTGACACACAACTATGTTCTCAAATGAGTGTACTTCCTGTACCACACTCATTGTACAGCTCGAAAGTTCAGTTGACACACAACTTATGTTCTCAAATGAGTGTATTTCCTGTACCACACTCATTGTACAGCTCCAAAGTTCAGTTGACAACAACTTATGTTCTCAAATGTGTGTTCTTCCTGTACCACAGTCATTGTACAGCTCGAAAGTTCAGTTGACACACAACTTATGTTCTCAAATGAGTGTATTTCCTGTACCACACTCATTGTACAGCTTCAAAGTTCAGTTGACACACAACTTATGTTCTCAAATGAGTGTATTTCCTGTACCACACTCATTGTACAGCTCGAAAGTTCAGTTGACACACAACTTATGTTCTCAAATGAGTGTATTTCCTGTACCACACTCATTGTACAGCTCCAAAAATCAGTTGACACACAGCTTATGTTCTCAAATGAGTGTAGTTCCTGTACCACACTCATATACAGCTCGAAAGTTCAGTTGACACAAACTCATGTTCTCAAATGAGTGTATTACCTGTACCACACTCACTGTACAGCTCGAAAGTTCAGTTGACACACAATTTATGTTCTCAAATGAGTGTGTTTCCTGTACCACACTCATTGTACAGCTCGAAAGTTCAGTAGACACACAACTTATGTTCTCAAATGAGTGTACTTCCTGTACCACACTCATTGTACAGCTCGAAAGTTCAGTTGACACACAACGTATGTTCTCAAATGAGTGTATTTCCTGTACCACATTCATTGTACCCCTCGAAAGTTCAGTTGACACAGAACTTATGTTCTCAAATGAGTGTATTTCCTGTAGCACACTCATTGTACAGCTCCAAAGACAGTTGATACACAACTTATGTTCTCAAATGAGTGTATTTCCTGTACCACACTCATTGTAGAGCTCGAAAGTTCAGTTGACACACAACTTATGTTCTCAAATGAGTGTATTTCCTGTAGCACACTCATTGTACAGCTCCAAAATTCAGTTGACACACAACCTAAGTTCTCAAATGAGTGTATTTCCTGTACCACACTCATTGTACAGCTCCAAAGTTCAGTTGACACACAACCTATGTTCTCAAATGAGTGTATTTCCTGTACCACACTCATTGTACAGCTCCAAAGACAGTTGATACACAACTTATGTTCTCAAATGAGTGTATTTCCTGCACCACACTCATTGTAAAGCTTCAAAGTTAACCTGACACACAACCTAAATTCTCAAATGAGCATATTTCCTGTACCATACTCATTGTACAGCTCCAAAGTTAACCTGACACACAACTTATGTTCTCAAATGAGTGTATTTCTGTACCATTTTCATTGTACAGCTCCAAAGTTAACCTGACACACAACCTATGTTCCCAAGTGAGTGTATGTCCTGTACTATACTCATTGTACAACTCCAAAGTTAACCTGACACACAACTTATTTTCTCAAATGGTTTTATTTCCTGTACCACACTCCTTGTACAGCTCCAAAGTTCAGCTGACACACAACTTATGTTCTCAAATGAGTGTATTTCCTGTACCAGATTCATTGTACAGCTCCAAAGACAGTTAACACACAACTTTTGTTCTCAAATGAGTGTATTTTCTGCACCACACTCATTGTGCAGCTCCAAAGTTAACCTGACACGCAACCTTAGTTCCCAAATGAGTGTATTTCCTGTACCATACTCATTGTGCAGCTCCAAAGTGAACCTGACATACAACTTATGTTCTCAAATGAGTTCATTTCCTGTACCACACTCATTGTACAGCTTTAAAGTTCAGTTGACATACAAACTAGGTTGTCAAATGAGTGCATTTCCTGTACCACACTCATTGTACAGCTTTAAAGTTCGGTTGACACACAACCTAGGTTCTCAAATGAGTGTATTTCCTGCACCACACTCATTGTACAGCTTTAAAGTTCAGTTGACACACAACCTAGGTTCTCAAATGAGTGTATTTCCTGTACCACACTCATTGTACAGCTTTAAAGTTCAGTTGACACACAACCTAGGTTCACAAATGAGTGTATTTCCTGTACCACACTCATTGTACAGCTTTAAAGTTCGGTATACCCACAACCTAGGTTGTCAAATGAGTGTATTTCCTGTACCACACGCATTGTACAGCTTTAAAGTTCACTTGACACACAACTTATGTTCTCAAATGAGTGTATTTCCTGTACCACACGCATTGTAGAGCTTTAAAGTTCAGTTGACACACAACCTAGGTTCTCAAATGAGTGTATTTCCTGTACCACACTCATTGTAGAGCATTAAGGTTCAGTTGACACACAACCTAGGTTCTCAAATGAGTATATTTCCTGTACCACACTCATTGTACAGCTTTGAAGTTCAGGTGACACACAACCTAGGTTCTCAAATGAGTGTAGTTCCTGTACCACACGCATTGTACAGCTTTAAAGTTCAGTTGACACACAACTTATGTTCTCAAATGAGTGTATTTCCTGTACCACACTCATTGTACAGCTTTAAAGTTAACCTGACACACAACCTAGGTTCTCAAATGACTGTATTTCCTGTACCACACTCATTGTACAGCTTTGAAGTTCAGGTGACACACAACCTAGGTTCTCATATGAGTGTAGTTCCTGTACCACACGCATTGTACAGCTTTAAAGTTCAGTTGACACACAAATTATGTTCTCAAATGAGTGTATTTCCTATACCACACTCATTGTACAGCTTTAAAGTTAACCTGACACACAACCTAGGTTCTCAAATGAGTGTATTTCCTATACCACACTCATTGTACAGCTTTAAAGTTAACCTGACACACAACCTTGGTTTTCAAGTGAGTGTATTTTCTGTACCACACCCATTGTACAGCTCCCTTAACCTGACACACAACCTAAGTTCTCAAATGGCTGTATTTCCTGTACCATACTCATTGTGCAATTCCAAAGAAAACCTGACACAACCTAGGTTCTCAAATGAGTGTATTTCCTGTACCATACCCATTGTACAACTCCCTTAACCTGACACACAACCTAAGTTCTCAAATGGCTGCATTTCCTGTACCATACTCATTGTGCAATTCCAAAGAAAACCTGACACACAACCTAAGTTCTCAAATGGCTGTATTTCCTGTACCATACTCATTGTGCAATTCCAAAGAAAACCTGACACACAACCTAAGTTCTCAAATGGCTGCATTTCCTGTACCATACTCATTGTGCAATTCCAAAGAAAACCTGACACACAACCTAAGTTCTCAAATGGCTGTATTTCCTGTACCATACTCATTGTGCAATTCCAAAGAAAACCTGACACACAACCTAAGTTCTCAAATGGCTGCATTTCCTGTACCATACTCATTGTGCAATTCCAAAGAAAACCTGACACACAACCTAGGTTCTCAAATGAGTGTATTTCCTGTACCATACCCATTGTACAACTCCCTTAACCTGACACACAACCTAAGTTCTCAAATGGCTGCATTTCCTGTACCATACTCATTGTGCAATTCCAAAGAAAACCTGACACACAACCTAGGTTCTCAAATGAGTGTATTTCCTGTACCATACCCATTGTACAACTCCCTTAACCTGACACACAACCTAAGTTCTCAAATGAGTGTATTTCCTGTACCACACTCATTGTACAGCTCCAAAGTTCAGCTGACACACAACTTATGTTCTCAAATGAGTGTATTTCCTGTACCACACTCATTGTACAGCTCCAAAGTTCAGTTGACACACAACTTATGTTCTCAAATGAGTGTATTTCCCGTACCATACTCATTTTACAGCCCCAAAGTTAACCTGATACACAACTTATGTTCTCAAATGAGTGTATTTCCTGTACCACACTCATTGTACAACTCCAAAGTTCAGTTGACACACAAGTTATGTTCTCAACTGAGTGTATTTCCTGTACCACACTCATTGTATAGCTCCAAGTTAACCTGACACACAACTTATGTTCTCAAATGTGTGTACTTCCTGTACCACACTCATTGTACAGCTCCAAAGTTCAGTTGACACACAACTTATGTTGTCAAATGAGTGTATTTCCTCTACCACATTCATTGTACAGCTCCAAAGTTCAGTTGACACACAACTTATGTTCTTAAATGAGTGTATTTCCTGTACCACACTCATTGTGCAGCTCCAAAGTTCAGTTGACACACAACTTATGTTCTCAAATGAGTGTATTTCCTGTACCACACTCATTGTACAGCTCGAAAGTTCAGTTGACACACAATTTATGTTCTCAAATGAGTGTATTTCCTGTACCACACTCATTGTACATCTCGAAAGTTCAGTTGACACACAACTTATGTTCTCAAATGAGTGTACTTCCTGTACCACACTCATTGTACAGCTCGAAAGTTCAGTTGACACACAACTTATGTTCTCAAATGAGTGTATTTCCTGTACCACACTCATTGTACAGCTCCAAAGTTCAGTTGACACACAACTTATGTTCTCAAATGTGTGTTCTTCCTGTACCACACTCATTGTACAGCTCGAAAGTTCAGTTGACACACAACTTATGTTCTCAATTGAGTGTATTTCCTGTACCACACTCATTGTACAGCTCCAAAGTTCAGTTGACACACAACTTATGTTCTCAAATGAGTGTATTTCCTGTACCACACTCATTGTACAGCTCCAAAAATCAGTTGACACACAGCTTATGTTCTCAAATGAGTGTATTTCCTGTACCACACTTATTGTACAGCTCGAAAGTTCAGTTGACACAAACTCATGTTCTCAAATGAGTGTATTTCCTGTACCACACTCACTGTACAGCTCGAAAGTTTCAGTTGACACACAATTTATGTTCTCAAATGAGTGTATTTCCTGTACCACACTCATTGTACAGCTCGAAAGTTCAGTTGACACACAACTTATGTTCTCAAATGAGTGTACTTCCTGTACCACACTCATTGTACAGCTCGAAAGTTCAGTTGACACACAACGTATGTTCTCAAATGAGTGTATTTCCTGTACCACATTCATTGTACCGCTCGAAAGTTCAGTTGACACAGAACTTATGTTCTCAAATGAGTGTATTTCCTGTAGCACACTCATTGTACAGCTCCAAAGACAGTTGATACACAACTTATGTTCTCAAATGAGTGTATTTCCTGTACCACACTCATTGTACAGCTCGAACGTTCAGTTGACACACAACTTATGTTCTCAAATGAGTGTATTTCCTGTAGCACACTCATTGTACAGCTCCAAAATTCAGTTGACACACAACCTAAGTTCTCAAATGAGTGTATTTCCTGTACCACACTCATTGTACAGCTCCAAAGTTCAGTTGACACACAACCTATGTTCTCAAATGAGTGTATTTCCTGTACCACACTCATTGTACAGCTCCAAAGACAGTTGATACAGAACTTATGTTCTCAAATGAGTGTATTTCCTGCACCACACTCATTGTACAGCTTCAAAGTTAACCTGACACACAACCTAAATTCTCAAATGAGCGTATTTCCTGTACCATACTCATTGTACAGCTCCAAAGTTAACCTGACACACAAAAACTAGGTTCTCAAATGAGTGTGTTTCCTCTACCACACTCATTGTACAGCTCCAAAGTTAACCTGACACACAACTTATGTTCTCAAATGAGTGTATTTCTGTACCATTTTCATTGTACAGCTCCAAAGTTAACCTGACACACAACCTATGTTCCCAAGTGAGTGTATGTCCTGTACTATACTCATTGTACAACTCCAAAGTTAACCTGACACACAACTTATGTTCTCAAATGGTTTTATTTCCTGTACCACACTCCTTGTACAGCTCCAAATTTCAGCTGACACACAACTTATGTTCTCAAATGAGTGTATTTCCTGTACCAGATTCATTGTACAGCTCCAAAGACAGTTAACACACAACTTTTGTTCTCAAATGAGTGTATTTTCTGCACCACACTCATTGTGCAGCTCCAAAGTTAACCTGACACACAACCTTAGTTCTCAAATGAGTGTATTTCCTGTACCATACTCATTGTGCAGCTCCAAAGTGAACCTGACATACAACCTATGTTCTCAAATGAGTGTATTTCCTGTACCATACTCATTGTACAGCTCCAAAGTTAACCTGACACACAAAAACTAGGTTCTCAAATGAGTGTATTTCTGTACCATACTCATTGTACAACTCCAAAGTTAACCTGACACACAACTTATGTTCTCAAATGAGTTCATTTCCTGTACCACACTCATTGTACAGCTTTAAAGTTCAGTTGACATACAAACTAGGTTGTCAAATGAGTGTATTTCCTGTACCACACTCATTGTACAGCTTTAAAGTTCGTTTGACACACAACCTAGGTTCTCAAATGAGTGTATTTCCTGCACCACACTCATTGTACAGCTTTAAAGTTCAGTTGACACACAACCTAGGTTCTCAAATGAGTGTATTTCCTGTACCACACTCATTGTACAGCTTTAAAGTTCAGTTGACACACAACCTATGTTCTCAAATGAGTGTATTTCCTGTACCACACTCATTGTACAGCTTTAAAGTTCGGTTGACCCACAACCTAGGTTGTCAAATGAGTGTATTTCCTGTACCACACTCATTGTACAGCCTTAAAGTTCAGTTGACACACAACCTAGGTTCTCAAATGAGTGTATTTCCTGTACCACACTCATTGTACAGCTTTGAAGTTCAGGTGACACACAACCTAGGTTCTCAAATGAGTGTATTTCCTGTACCACACTCATTGTACAGCTTTGAAGTTCAGGTGACACACAACCTAGGTTCTCAAATAAGTGTAGTTCCTGTACCATATTCATTGTACAGAGCCAAAGTTAACCTGATACACAGCTTATGTTCTCAAATGACTGTATTTCGTGTACCATACTCATTGTAGACCTCCAAAGTTAACCTCACACACAACGTATGTTCTCAAATGAGTGTATTTCCTGTACCACACTCACTGTACAGCTCCAAAGTTCAGTTGACACACAATTTATGTTCTCAAATGAGTGTGTTTCCTGTACCACACTCATTGTACAGCTCGAAAGTTCAGTTGACACACAACTTATGTTCTCAAATGAGTGTACTTCCTGTACCACACTCATTGTACAGCTCGAAAGTTCAGTTGACACACAACGTATGTTCTCAAATGAGTGTATTTCCTGTACCACATTCATTGTACCCCTCGAAAGTTCAGTTGACACAGAACTTATGTTCTCAAATGAGTGTATTTCCTGTAGCACACTCATTGTACAGCTCCAAAGACAGTTGATACACAACTTATGTTCTCAAATGAGTGTATTTCCTGTACCACACTCATTGTACAGCTCGAAAGTTCAGTTGACACACAACTTATGTTCTCAAATGGTTGTATTTCCTGTAGCACACTCATTGTACAGCTCCAAAGTTCAGTTGACACACAACCTAAGTTCTCAAATGAGTGTATTTCCTGTACCACACTCATTGTACAGCTCCAAAGTTCAGTTGACACACAACCTATGTTCTCAAATGAGTGTATTTCCTGTACCACACTCATTGTACAGCTCCAAAGACAGTTGATACACAACTTATGTTCTCAAATGAGTGTATTTCCTGCACCACACTCATTGTAAAGCTTCAAAGTTAACCTGACACACAACCTAAATTCTCAAATGAGCGTATTTCCTGTACCATACTCATCGTACAGCTCCAAAGTTAACCTGACACACAACTTATGTTCTCAAATGAGTGTATTTCTGTACCATTTTCATTGTACAGCTCCAAAGTTAACCTGACACACAACCTATGTTCCCAAGTGAGTGTATGTCCTGTACTATACTCATTGTACAACTCCAAAGTTAACCTGACGCACAACTTATTTTCTCAAATGGTTTTATTTCCTGTACCACACTGCTTGTACAGCTCCAAAGTTCAGCTGACACACAACTTATTTTCTCAAATGAGTGTATTTCCTGTACCAGATTCATTGTACAGCTCCAAAGACAGTTAACACACAACTTTTGTTCTCAAATGAGTGTATTTTCTGCACCACACTCATTGTGCAGCTCCAAAGTTAACCTGACACTCAACCTTAGTTCCCAAATGAGTGTATTTCCTGTACCATACTCATTGTGCAGCTCCAAAGTGAACCTGACATACAACTTATGTTCTCAAATGAGTTCATTTCCTGTACCACACTCATTGTACAGCTTTAAAGTTCAGTTGACATACAAACTAGGTTGTCAAATGAGTGCATTTCCTGTACCACACTCATTGTACAGCTTTAAAGTTTGGTTGACACACAACCTAGGTTCTCAAATGAGTGTATTTCCTGCACCACACTCATTGTACAGCTTTAAAGTTCAGTTGACACACAACCTAGGTTCTCAAATGAGTGTATTTCCTGTACCACACTCATTGTACAGCTTTAAAGTTCAGTTGACACACAACCTAGGTTCACAAATGAGTGTATTTCCTGTACCACACTCATTGTACAGCTTTAAAGTTCGGTTGATCCACAACCTAGGTTGTCAAATGAGTGTATTTCCTGTACCACACTCATTGTACAGCCTTAAAGTTCACTTGACACACAACCTAGGTTCTCAAATGAGTGTATTTCCTGTACCACACTCATTGTACAGCTTTGAAGTTCAGGTGACACACAACCTAGGTTCTCAAATGAGTGTAGTTCCTGTACCACACGCATTGTACAGCTTTAAAGTTCACTTGACACACAACTTATGTTCTCAAATGAGTGTATTTCCTGTACCACACTCATTGTACAGCTTTAAAGTTTGATTGACACACAACCTATGTTCTCAACTGAGTGTATTTCCTGTACCATACTCATTGTACAGCTCCAAAGTTAACCTGACACACAACCTAAGTTCTCAAATGACTGTATTTCCTGTACCACACGCATTGTAGAGCTTTAAAGTTCAGTTGACACACAACCTAGTTTCTCAAATGAGTGTATTTCCTGTACCACACTCATTGTAGAGCATTAATGTTCAGTTGACACACAACCTAGGTTCTCAAATGAGTATATTTCCTGTACCACACTCATTGTACAGCTTTGAAGTTCAGGTGACACACAACCTAGGTTCTCAAATGAGTGTAGTTCCTGTACCACACGCATTGTACAGCTTTAAAGTTCAGTTGACACACAACTTATGTTCTCAAATGAGTGTATTTCCTGTACCACACTCATTGTACAGCTTTAAAGTTAACCTGACACACAACCTAGGTTCTCAAATGAGTGTATTTCCTGTACCACACTCATTGTACAGCTTTGAAGTTCAGGTGACACACAACCTAGGTTCTCATATGAGTGTAGTTCCTGTACCACACGCATTGTACAGCTTTAAAGTTCAGTTGACACACAAATTATGTTCTCAAATGAGTGTATTTCCTGTACCACACTCATTGTACAGCTTTAAAGTTAACCTGACACACAACCTAGGTTCTCAAGTGAGTGTATTTTCTGTACCACACCCATTGTACAGCTCCCTTAACCTGACACACAACCTAAGTTCTCAAATGGCTGTATTTCCTGTACCATACTCATTGTGCAATTCCAAAGAAAACCTGACACACAACCTAGGTTCTCAAATGAGTGTATTTCCTGTACCATACCCATTGTACAACTCCCTTAACCTGACACACAACCTAAGTTCTCAAATGAGTGTATTTCCTGTACCACACTCATTGTACAGCTCCAAAGTTCAGCTGACACACAACTTATGTTCTCAAATGAGTGTATTTCCTGTACCACACTCATTGTACAGCTCCAAAGTTCAGTTGACACACAACTTATGTTCTCAAATGAGTGTATTTCCCATACCATACTCATTTTACAGCTCCAAAGTTAACCTGATACACAACTTATGTTCTCAAATGAGTGTATTTCCTGTACCACACTCATTGTACAACTCCAAAGTTCAGTTGACACACAAGTTATGTTCTCAACTGAGTGTATTTCCTGTACCACACTCATTGTATAGCTCCAAGATAACCTGACACACAACTTATGTTCTCAAATGTGTGTACTTCCTGTACCACACTCATTGTACAGCTCCAAAGTTCAGTTGACACACAACTTATGTTCTCAAATGAGTGTATTTCCTGTACCACATTCATTGTACAGCTCCAAAGTTCAGTTGACACACAACTTATGTTCTTAAATGACTGTATTTCCTGTACCACACTCATTGTACAGCTCCAAAGTTCAGTTGACACACAACTTATGTTCTCAAATGAGTGTATTTCCTGTACCACACTCATTGTACAGCTCGAACGTTCAGTTGACACACAATTTATGTTCTCAAATGAGTGTATTTCCTGTACCACACTCATTGTACAGCTCGAAAGTTCAGTTGACACACAACTTATGTTCTCAATTGAGTGTATTTCCTGTACCACACTCATTGTACAGCTCCAAAGTTCAGTTGACACACAACTTATGTTCTCAAATGAGTGTATTTCCTGTACCACACTCATTGTACAGCTCGAAAGTTCAGTTGACACACAACTTATGTTCTCAAATGAGTGTATTTCCTGTACCACACTCATTGTACAGCTCCAAAAATCAGTTGACACACAGCTTATGTTCTCAAATGAGTGTATTTCCTGTACCACACTTATTGTACAGCTCGAAAGTTCAGTTGACACAAACTCATGTTCTCAAATGAGTGTATTTCCTGTACCACACTCACTGTACAGCTCGAAAGTTTCAGTTGACACACAATTTATGTTCTCAAATGAGTGTACTTCCTGTACCACACTCATTGTACAGCTCGAAAGTTCAGTTGACACACAACTTATGTTCTCAAATGAGTGTACTTCCTGTACCACACTCATTGTACAGCTCGAAAGTTCAGTTGACACACAACGTATGTTCTCAAATGAGTGTATTTCCTGTACCACATTCATTGTACCGCTCGAAAGTTCAGTTGACACAGAACTTATGTTCTCAAATGAGTGTATTTCCTGTAGCACACTCATTGTACAGCTCCAAAGACAGTTGATACACAACTTATGTTCTCAAATGAGTGTACTTCCTGTACCACACTCATTGTACAGCTCGAAAGTTCAGTTGACACACAACTTATGTTCTCAAATGAGTGTATTTCCTGTAGCACACTCATTGTACAGCTCCAAAATTCAGTTGACACACAACCTAAGTTCTCAAATGAGTGTATTTCCTGTACCACACTCATTGTACAGCTCCAAAGTTCAGTTGACACACAACCTATGTTCTCAAATGAGTGTATTTCCTGTACCACACTCATTGTACAGCTCCAAAGACAGTTGATACACAACTTATGTTCTCAAATGAGTGTATTTCCTGCACCACACTCATTGTACAGCTTCAAAGTTAACCTGACACACAACCTAAATTCTCAAATGAGCGTATTTCCTGTACCATACTCATTGTACAGCTCCAAAGTTAACCTGACACACAAAAACTAGGTTCTCAAATGAGTGTGTTTCCTCTACCACACTCATTGTACAGCTCCAAAGTTAACCTGACACACAACTTATGTTCTCAAATGAGTGTATTTCTGTACCATTTTCATTGTACAGCTCCAAAGTTAACCTGACACACAACCTATGTTCCCAAGTGAGTGTATGTCCTGTACTATACTCATTGTACAACTCCAAAGTTAACCTGACACACAACTTATGTTCTCAAATGGTTTTATTTCCTGTACCACACTCCTTGTACAGCTCCAAATTTCAGCTGACACACAACTTATGTTCTCAAATGAGTGTATTTCCTGTACCAGATTCATTGTACAGCTCCAAAGACAGTTAACACACAACTTTTGTTCTCAAATGAGTGTATTTTCTGCACCACACTCATTGTGCAGCTCCAAAGTTAACCTGAAACACAACCTTAGTTCTCAAATGAGTGTATTTCCTGTAGCATACTCATTGTGCAGCTCCAAAGTGAACCTGACATACAACCTATGTTCTCAAATGAGTGTATTTCCTGTACCATACTCATTGTACAGCTCCAAAGTTAACCTGACACACAAAAAGTAGGTTCTCAAATGAGTGTATTTCTGTACCATACTCATTGTACAACTCCAAAGTTAACCTGACACACAACTTATGTTCTCAAATGAGTTCATTTCCTGTACCACACTCATTGTACAGCTTTAAAGTTCAGTTGACATACAAACTAGGTTGTCAAATGAGTGTATTTCCTGTACCACACTCATTGTACAGCTTTAAAGTTCGTTTGACACACAACCTAGGTTCTCAAATGAGTGTATTTCCTGCACCACACTCATTGTACAGCTTTAAAGTTCAGTTGACACACAACCTAGGTTCTCAAATGAGTGTATTTCCTGTACCACACTCATTGTACAGCTTTAAAGTTCAGTTGACACACAACCTAGGTTCTCAAATGAGTGTATTTCCTGTACCACACTCATTGTACAGCTTTAAAGTTCGGTTGACCCACAACCTAGGTTGTCAAATGAGTGTATTTCCTGTACCACACTCATTGTACAGCCTTAAAGTTCAGTTGACACACAACCTAGGTTCTCAAATGAGTGTATTTCCTGTACCACACTCATTGTACAGCTTTGAAGTTTAGGTGACACACAACCTAGGTTCTCAAATGAGTGTATTTCCTGTACCACACTCATTGTACAGCTTTGAAGTTCAGGTGACACACAACCTAGGTTCTCAAATAAGTGTAGTTCCCTTACCACACGCATTGTACAGCTTTAAAGTTCAGTTGACACACAACCTAGGTTCTCAAATGAGTGTGTTTCCTGTACCACACTCATTGTACAGCTTAAAAGTTCAGTTGACACATAACGTATGTGCTCAAATGAGTATTTCCTCTACCATACTCAATGCACAGCTCCAAAGTTAACCTTATATACAACCTAGGTTCTCAAATGAGTATATTTCCTGTTCCATACTCATTGTGCAAATCCAAAGTTAACCTGACACACAACCTAGGTTGTCAAATGAGTGTATTTCCTGTACCACACTCATTGTACAGCCTTAAAGTTCAGTTGACACATAACTTATGTTCTCAAATGGGTATTTCCTGTACCACACTCATTGTAGACCTCCAAAGTTAACCTCACACACAACGTATGTTCTCAAATGAGTGTATTTCCTGTACCATACTCATTGTGCAGCTCCAAAGTTAACCTGACACACAACCTAAGTTCTCAAATGAGTGTATTTCTGTACCATTTTCATTGTACAGCTCCAAAGTTAACCTGACACACAACCTATGTTCCCAAGTGAGTGTATGTCCTGTACTATACTCATTGTACAACTCCAAAGTTAACCTGACACACAACTTATTTTCTCAAATGGTTTTATTTCCTGTACCACACTCCTTGTACAGCTCCAAAGTTCAGCTGACACACAACTTATGTTCTCAAATGAGTGTATTTCCTGTACCAGATTCATTGTACAGCTCCAAAGACAGTTAACACACAACTTTTGTTCTCAAATGAGTGTATTTTCTGCACCACACTCATTGTGCAGCTCCAAAGTTAACCTGACACGCAACCTTAGTTCCCAAATGAGTGTATTTCCTGTACCATACTCATTGTGCAGCTCCAAAGTGAACCTGACATACAACTTATGTTCTCAAATGAGTTCATTTCCTGTACCACACTCATTGTACAGCTTTAAAGTTCAGTTGACATACAAACTAGGTTGTCAAATGAGTGTATTTCCTGTACCACACTCATTGTACAGCTTTAAAGTTCGGTTGACACACAACCTAGGTTCTCAAATGAGTGTATTTCCTGCACCACACTCATTGTACAGCTTTAAAGTTCAGTTGACACACAACCTAGGTTCTCAAATGAGTGTATTTCCTGTACCACACTCATTGTACAGCTTTAAAGTTCAGTTGACACACAACCTTGGTTCAAAAATGAGTGTATTTCCCGTACCACACTCATTGTACAGCTTTAAAGTTCGGTTGACCCACAACCTAGGTTGTCAAATGAGTGTATTTCCTGTACCACACTCATTGTACAGCCTTAAAGTTCAGTTGACACACAACCTAGGTTCTCAAATGAGTGTATTTCCTGTACCACACTCATTGTACAGCTTTGAAGTTCAGGTGACACACAACCTAGGTTCTCAAATGAGTGTAGTTCCTGTACCACACGCATTGTACAGCTTTAAAGTTCAGTTGACACACAACTTATGTTCTCAAATGAGTGTATTTCCTGTACCACACTCATTGTTCAGCTTTAAAGTTTGATTGACACACAACCTATGTTCTCAACTGAGTGTATTTCCTGTACCATACTCATTGTACAGCTCCAAAGTTAACCTGACACACAACCTAAGTTCTCAAATGACTGTATTTCCTGTACCACACGCATTGTAGAGCTTTAAAGTTCAGTTGACACACAACCTAGGTTCTCAAATGAGTGTATTTCCTGTACCACACTCATTGTAGAGCATTAAGGTTCAGTTGACACACAACCTAGGTTCTCAAATGAGTATATTTCCTGTACCACACTCATTGTACAGCTTTGAAGTTCAGGTGACACACAACCTAGATTCTCAAATGAGTGTAGTTCCTGTACCACACGCATTGTACAGCTTTAAAGTTCAGTTGACACACAACTTATGTTCTCAAATGAGTGTATTTCCTGTACCACACTCATTGTACAGCTTTAAAGTTAACCTGACACACAACCTAGGTTCTCAAATGAGTGTATTTCCTGTACCACACTCATTGTACAGCTTTGAAGTTCAGGTGACACACAACCTAGGTTCTCATATCAGTGTAGTTCCTGTACCACACGCATTGTACAGCTTTAAAGTTCAGTTGACACACAACTTATGTTCTCAAATGAGTGTATTTCCTGTACCACACTCATTGTACAGCTTTAAAGTTAACCTGACACACAATCTAGGTTCTCAAGTGAGTGTATTTTCTGTACCACACCCATTGTACAGCTCCCTTAACCTGACACACAACCTAAGTTCTCAAATGGCTGTATTTCCTGTACCATACTCATTGTGCAATTCCAAAGAAAACCTGACACACAACCTAGGTTCTCAAATGAGTGTATTTCCTGTACCATACCCATTGTACAACTCCCTTAACCTGACACACAACCTAAGTTCTCAAATGAGTGTATTTCCTGTACCACACTCATTGTACAGCTCCAAAGTTCAGCTGACACACAACTTATGTTCTCAAATGAGTGTATTTCCTGTACCACACTCATTGTACAGCTCCAAAGTTCAGTTGACACACAACTTATGTTCTCAAATGAGTGTATTTCCCGTACCATACTCATTGTACAGCTCCAAAGTTAACCTGATACACAACTTATGTTCTCAAATGAGTGTATTTCCTGTACCACACTCATTGTACAACTCCAAAGTTCAGTTGACACACAAGTTATGTTCTCAACTGAGTGTATTTCCTGTACCACACTCATTGTATAGCTCCAAGATAACCTGACACACAACTTATGTTCTCAAATGTGTATACTTCCTGTACCACACTCATTGTACAGCTCCAAAGTTCAGTTGACACACAACTTATGTTCTCAAATGAGTGTATTTCCTGTACCACATTCATTGTACAGCTCCAAAGTTCAGTTGACACACAACTTATGTTCTTAAATGACTGTATTTCCTGTACCACACTCATTGTACAGCTCCAAAGTTCAGTTGACACACAACTTATGTTCTCAAATGAGTGTATTTCCTGTACCACACTCATTGTACAGCTCGAAAGTTCAGTTGACACACAATTTATGTTCTCAAATGAGTGTATTTCCTGTACCACACTCATTGTACATCTCGAAAGTTCAGTTGACACACAACTTATGTTCTCAAATGAATGTACTTCCTGTACCACACTCATTGTACAGCTCGAAAGTTCAGTTGACACACAACTTATGTTCTCAAATGAGTGTATTTCCTGTACCACACTCATTGTACAGCTCCAAAGTTCAGTTGACACACAACTTATGTTCTCAAATGTTTGTTCTTCCTGTACCACACTCATTGTACAGCTCGAAAGTTCAGTTGACACACAACTTATGTTCTCAATTGAGTGTATTTCCTGTACCACACTCATTGTACAGCTCCAAAGTTCAGTTGACACACAACTTATGTTCTCAAATGAGTGTATTTCCTGTACCACACTCATTGTACAGCTCGAAAGTTCAGTTGACACACAACTTATGTTCTCAAATGAGTGTATTTCCTGTACCACACTCATTGTACAGCTCCAAAAATCAGTTGACACACAGCTTATGTTCTCAAATGAGTGTATTTCCTGTACCACACTTATTGTACAGCTCGAAAGTTCAGTTGACACAAACTCATGTTCTCAAATGAGTGTATTTCCTGTACCACACTCACTGTACAGCTCGAAAGTTTCAGTTGACACACAATTTATGTTCTCAAATGAGTGTACTTCCTGTACCACACTCATTGTACAGCTCGAAAGTTCAGTTGACACACAACTTATGTTCTCAAATGAGTGTACTTCCTGTACCACACTCATTGTACAGCTCGAAAGTTCAGTTGACACACAACGTATGTTCTCAAATGAGTGTATTTCCTGTACCACATTCATTGTACCGCTCGAAAGTTCAGTTGACACAGAACTTATGTTCTCAAATGAGTGTATTTCCTGTAGCACACTCATTGTACAGCTCCAAAGACAGTTGATACACAACTTATGTTCTCAAATGAGTGTACTTCCTGTACCACACTCATTGTACAGCTCGAAAGTTCAGTTGACACACAACTTATGTTCTCAAATGAGTGTATTTCCTGTAGCACACTCATTGTACAGCTCCAAAATTCAGTTGACACACAACCTAAGTTCTCAAATGAGTGTATTTCCTGTACCACACTCATTGTACAGCTCCAAAGTTCAGTTGACACACAACCTATGTTCTCAAATGAGTGTATTTCCTGTACCACACTCATTGTACAGCTCCAAAGACAGTTGATACACAACTTATGTTCTCAAATGAGTGTATTTCCTGCACCACACTCATTGTACAGCTTCAAAGTTAACCTGACACACAACCTAAATTCTCAAATGAGCGTATTTCCTGTACCATACTCATTGTACAGCTCCAAAGTTAACCTGACACACAAAAACTAGGTTCTCAAATGAGTGTGTTTCCTCTACCACACTCATTGTACAGCTCCAAAGTTAACCTGACACACAACTTATGTTCTCAAATGAGTGTATTTCTGTACCATTTTCATTGTACAGCTCCAAAGTTAACCTGACACACAACCTATGTTCCCAAGTGAGTGTATGTCCTGTACTATACTCATTGTACAACTCCAAAGTTAACCTGACACACAACTTATGTTCTCAAATGGTTTTATTTCCTGTACCACACTCCTTGTACAGCTCCAAATTTCAGCTGACACACAACTTATGTTCTCAAATGAGTGTATTTCCTGTACCAGATTCATTGTACAGCTCCAAAGACAGTTAACACACAACTTTTGTTCTCAAATGAGTGTATTTTCTGCACCACACTCATTGTGCAGCTCCAAAGTTAACCTGAAACACAACCTTAGTTCTCAAATGAGTGTATTTCCTGTAGCATACTCATTGTGCAGCTCCAAAGTGAACCTGACATACAACCTATGTTCTCAAATGAGTGTATTTCCTGTACCATACTCATTGTACAGCTCCAAAGTTAACCTGACACACAAAAAGTAGGTTCTCAAATGAGTGTATTTCTGTACCATACTCATTGTACAACTCCAAAGTTAACCTGACACACAACTTATGTTCTCAAATGAGTTCATTTCCTGTACCACACTCATTGTACAGCTTTAAAGTTCAGTTGACATACAAACTAGGTTGTCAAATGAGTGTATTTCCTGTACCACACTCATTGTACAGCTTTAAAGTTCGTTTGACACACAACCTAGGTTCTCAAATGAGTGTATTTCCTGCACCACACTCATTGTACAGCTTTAAAGTTCAGTTGACACACAACCTAGGTTCTCAAATGAGTGTATTTCCTGTACCACACTCATTGTACAGCTTTAAAGTTCAGTTGACACACAACCTAGGTTCTCAAATGAGTGTATTTCCTGTACCACACTCATTGTACAGCTTTAAAGTTCGGTTGACCCACAACCTAGGTTGTCAAATGAGTGTATTTCCTGTACCACACTCATTGTACAGCCTTAAAGTTCAGTTGACACACAACCTAGGTTCTCAAATGAGTGTATTTCCTGTACCACACTCATTGTACAGCTTTGAAGTTTAGGTGACACACAACCTAGGTTCTCAAATGAGTGTATTTCCTGTACCACACTCATTGTACAGCTTTGAAGTTCAGGTGACACACAACCTAGGTTCTCAAATAAGTGTAGTTCCCTTACCACACGCATTGTACAGCTTTAAAGTTCAGTTGACACACAACCTAGGTTCTCAAATGAGTGTGTTTCCTGTACCACACTCATTGTACAGCTTAAAAGTTCAGTTGACACATAACGTATGTGCTCAAATGAGTATTTCCTCTACCATACTCAATGCACAGCTCCAAAGTTAACCTTACATACAACCTAGGTTCTCAAATGAGTATATTTCCTGTACCATACTCATTGTGCAAATCCAAAGTTAACCTGACACACAACCTAGGTTGTCAAATGAGTGTATTTCCTGTACCACACTCATTGTACAGCCTTAAAGTTCAGTTGACACATAACTTATGTTCTCAAATGGGTATTTCCTGTACCACACTCATTGTAGACCTCCAAAGTTAACCTCACACACAACGTATGTTCTCAAATGAGTGTATTTCCTGTACCATACTCATTGTGCAGCTCCAAAGTTAACCTGACACACAACCTAAGTTCTCAAATGAGTGTATTTCTGTACCATTTTCATTGTACAGCTCCAAAGTTAACCTGACACACAACCTATGTTCCCAAGTGAGTGTATGTCCTGTACTATACTCATTGTACAACTCCAAAGTTAACCTGACACACAACTTATTTTCTCAAATGGTTTTATTTCCTGTACCACACTCCTTGTACAGCTCCAAAGTTCAGCTGACACACAACTTATGTTCTCAAATGAGTGTATTTCCTGTACCAGATTCATTGTACAGCTCCAAAGACAGTTAACACACAACTTTTGTTCTCAAATGAGTGTATTTTCTGCACCACACTCATTGTGCAGCTCCAAAGTTAACCTGACACGCAACCTTAGTTCCCAAATGAGTGTATTTCCTGTACCATACTCATTGTGCAGCTCCAAAGTGAACCTGACATACAACTTATGTTCTCAAATGAGTTCATTTCCTGTACCACACTCATTGTACAGCTTTAAAGTTCAGTTGACATACAAACTAGGTTGTCAAATGAGTGTATTTCCTGTACCACACTCATTGTACAGCTTTAAAGTTCGGTTGACACACAACCTAGGTTCTCAAATGAGTGTATTTCCTGCACCACACTCATTGTACAGCTTTAAAGTTCAGTTGACACACAACCTAGGTTCTCAAATGAGTGTATTTCCTGTACCACACTCATTGTACAGCTTTAAAGTTCAGTTGACACACAACCTTGGTTCACAAATGAGTGTATTTCCTGTACCACACTCATTGTACAGCTTTAAAGTTCGGTTGACCCACAACCTAGGTTGTCAAATGAGTGTATTTCCTGTACCACACTCATTGTACAGCCTTAAAGTTCAGTTGACACACAACCTAGGTTCTCAAATGAGTGTATTTCCTGTACCACACTCATTGTACAGCTTTGAAGTTCAGGTGACACACAACCTAGGTTCTCAAATGAGTGTAGTTCCTGTACCACACGCATTGTACAGCTTTAAAGTTCAGTTGACACACAACTTATGTTCTCAAATGAGTGTATTTCCTGTACCACACTCATTGTTCAGCTTTAAAGTTTGATTGACACACAACCTATGTTCTCAACTGAGTGTATTTCCTGTACCATACTCATTGTACAGCTCCAAAGTTAACCTGACACACAACCTAAGTTCTCAAATGACTGTATTTCCTGTACCACACGCATTGTAGAGCTTTAAAGTTCAGTTGACACACAACCTAGGTTCTCAAATGAGTGTATTTCCTGTACCACACTCATTGTAGAGCATTAAGGTTCAGTTGACACACAACCTAGGTTCTCAAATGAGTATATTTCCTGTACCACACTCATTGTACAGCTTTGAAGTTCAGGTGACACACAACCTAGGTTCTCAAATGAGTGTAGTTCCTGTACCACACGCATTGTACAGCTTTAAAGTTCAGTTGACACACAACTTATGTTCTCAAATGAGTGTATTTCCTGTACCACACTCATTGTACAGCTTTAAAGTTAACCTGACACACAACCTAGGTTCTCAAATGAGTGTATTTCCTGTACCACACTCATTGTACAGCTTTGAAGTTCAGGTGACACACAACCTAGGTTCTCATATCAGTGTAGTTCCTGTACCACACGCATTGTACAGCTTTAAAGTTCAGTTGACACACAACTTATGTTCTCAAATGAGTGTATTTCCTGTACCACACTCATTGTACAGCTTTAAAGTTAACCTGACACACAATCTAGGTTCTCAAGTGAGTGTATTTTCTGTACCACACCCATTGTACAGCTCCCTTAACCTGACACACAACCTAAGTTCTCAAATGGCTGTATTTCCTGTACCATACTCATTGTGCAATTCCAAAGAAAACCTGACACACAACCTAGGTTCTCAAATGAGTGTATTTCCTGTACCATACCCATTGTACAACTCCCTTAACCTGACACACAACCTAAGTTCTCAAATGAGTGTATTTCCTGTACCACACTCATTGTACAGCTCCAAAGTTCAGCTGACACACAACTTATGTTCTCAAATGAGTGTATTTCCTGTACCACACTCATTGTACAGCTCCAAAGTTAACCTGATACACAACTTATGTTCTCAAATGAGTGTATTTCCTGTACCACACTCATTGTACAACTCCAAAGTTCAGTTGACACACAAGTTATGTTCTCAACTGAGTGTATTTCCTGTACCACACTCATTGTATAGCTCCAAGTTAACCTGACACACAACTTATGTTCTCAAATGTGTGTACTTCCTGTACCACACTCATTGTACGGCACCAAAGTTCAGTTGACACACAACTTATGTTCTCAAATGAGTGTATTTCCTGTACCACATTCATTGTACAGCTCCAAAGTTCAGTTGACACACAACTTATGTTCTTAAATGAGTGTATTTCCTGTACCACACTCATTGTACAGCTCCAAAGTTCAGTTGACACACAACTTATGTTCTCAAATGAGTGTATTTCCTGTACCACACTCATTGTACAGCTCGAAAGTTCAGTTGACACACAATTTATGTTCTCAAATGAGTGTATTTCCTGTACCACACTCATTGCACATCTCGAAAGTTCAGTTGACACACAACTTATGTTCTCAAATGAGTGTACTTCCTGTACCACACTCATTGTACAGCTCGAAAGTTCAGTTGACACACAACTTATGTTCTCAAATGAGTGTATTTCCTGTACCACACTCATTGTACAGCTCCAAAGTTCAGTTGACACACAACTTATGTTCTCAAACGTGTGTTCTTCCTGTACCACACTCATTGTACAGCTCGAAAGTTCAGTTGACACACAACTTATGTTCTCAAATGAGTGTATTTCCTGTACCACACTCATTGTACAGCTCCAAAGTTCAGTTGACACACAACTTATGTTCTCAAATGAGTGTATTTCCTGTACCACACTCATTGTACAGCTCGAAAGTTCAGTTGACACACAACTTATGTTCTCAAATGAGTGTATTTCCTGTACCACACTCATTGTACAGCTCCAAAAATCAGTTGACACACAGCTTATGTTCTCAAATGAGTGTATTTCCTGTACCACACTTATTGTACAGCTCGAAAGTTCAGTTGACACAAACTCATGTTCTCAAATGAGTGTATTTCCTGTACCACACTCACTGTACAGCTCGAAAGTTCAGTTGACACACAATTTATGTTCTCAAATGAGTTTATTTCCTGTACCACACTCATTGTACAGCTCGAAAGTTCAGTTGACACACAACTTATGTTCTCAAATGAGTGTACTTCCTGTACCACACTCATTGTACAGCTCGAAAGTTCAGTTGACACACAACGTATGTTCTCAAATGAGTGTATTTCCTGTACCACATTCATTGTACCGCTCGAAAGTTCAGTTGACACAGAACTTATGTTCTCAAATGAGTGTATTTCCTTTAGCACACTCATTGTACAGCTCCAAAGACAGTTGATACACAACTTATGTCCTCAAATGAGTGTATTTCCTTTACCACACTCATTGTACAGCTCGAAAGTTGAGTTGACACACAACTTATGTTCTCAAATGAGTGTATTTCCTGTAGCACACTCATTGTACAGCTCCAAAATTCAGTTGACACACAACCTAAGTTCTCAAATGAGTGTATTTCCTGTACCACACTCATTGTACAGCTCCAAAGTTCAGTTGACACACAACCTATGTTCTCAAATGAGTGTATTTCCTGTACCACACTCATTGTACAGCTCCAAAGACAGTTGTAACACAACTTATGTTCTCAAATGAGTGTATTTCCTGCACCACACTCATTGTACAGCTTCAAAGTTAACCTGACACACAACCTAAATTCTCAAATGAGCGTATTTCCTGTACCATACTCATTGTACAGCTCCAAAGTTAACCTGACACACAAAAACTAGGTTCTCAAATGAGTGTGTTTCCTCTACCACACTCATTGTACAGCTCCAAAGTTAACCTGACACACAACTTATGTTCTCAAATGAGTGTATTTCTGTACCATTTTCATTGTACAGCTGCAAAGTTAACCTGACACACAACCTATGTTCCCAAGTGAGTGTATGTCCTGTACTATACTCATTGTACAACTCCAAAGTTAACCTGATACACAACTTATGTTCTCAAATGGTTTTATTTCCTGTACCACACTCCTTGTACAGCTCCAAATTTCAGCTGACACACAACTTATGTTCTCAAATGAGTGTATTTCCAGTACCAGATTCATTGTACAGCTCCAAAGACAGTTAACACACAACTTTTGTTCTCAAATGGGTGTATTTTCTGCACCACACTCATTGTGCAGCTCCAAAGTTAACCTGACACACAACCTTAGTTCTCAAATGAGTGTATTTCCTGTACCATACTCATTGTGCAGCTCCAAAGTGAACCTGACATACAACCTATGTTCTCAAATGAGTGTATTTCCTGTACCATACTCATTGTACAGCTCCAAAGTTAACCTGACACACAAAAACTAGGTTCTCAAATGAGTGTATTTCTGTACCATACTCATTGTACAACTCCAAAGTTAACCTGACACACAACTTAGGTTCTCAAATGAGTTCATTTCCTGTACCACACTCATTGTACAGCTTTAAAGTTCAGTTGACATACAAACTAGGTTGTCAAATGAGTGTATTTCCTGTACCACACTCATTGTACAGCTTTAAAGTTCGGTTGACACACAACCTAGGTTCTCAAATGAGTGTATTTCCTGCACCACACTCATTGTACAGCTTTAAAGTTCAGTTGACACACAACCTAGGTTCTCAAATGAGTGTATTTCCTGTACCACACTCATTGTACAGCTTTAAAGTTCAGTTGACACACAACCTAGGTTCTCAAATGAGTGTATTTCCTGTACCACACTCATTGTACAGCTTTAAAGTTCGGTTGACCCACAACCTAGGTTGTCAAATGAGTGTATTTCCTGTACCACACTCATTGTACAGCCTTAAAGTTCAGTTGACACACAACCTAGGTTCTCAAATGAGTGTATTTCCTGTACCACACTCATTGTACAGCTTTGAAGTTCAGGTGACACACAACCTAGGTTCTCAAATGAGTGTATTTCCTGTACCACACTCATTGTACAGCTTTGAAGTTCAGGTGACACACAAACTAGGTTCTCAAATAAGTGTAGTTCCCTTACCACACTCATTGTACAGCTTTAAAGTTCAGTTGACACACAACCTAGGTTCTCAAATGAGTGTGTTTCCTGTACCACACTCATTGTACAGCTTAAAAGTTCAGTTGACACATAACGTGTGTGCTCAAATGAGTATTTCCTCTACCATACTCAATGCACAGCTCCAAAGTTAACCTTACATACAACCTAGGTTCTCAAATGAGTATATTTCCTGTACCATACTCATTGTGCAAATCCAAAGTTAACCTGACACACAACCTAGGTTGTCAAATGAGTGTATTTCCTGTACCACACTCATTGTACAGCCTTAAAGTTCAGTTGACACATAACTTATGTTCTCAAATGAGTATTTCCTGTACCACACTCATTGTACAGCTCCAAAGTTAACCTGACACACAACCTAGGTTCTCAAATGAGTGTATTTCCAGTACCATATTCATTGTACAGAGCCAAAGTTAACCTGATACACAGCTTATGTTCTCAAATGACTGTATTTCGTGTACCATACTCATTGTAGACCTCCAAAGTTAACTTCACACACAACGTATGTTCTCAAATGAGTGTATTTCCTGTAAGATACTCATTGTACAGCTCCAAAGTTAACCTGACACACAACCTAAGTTCTCAAATGAGTGTATTTCCTGTATCACACTCATTGTACAGCTCCAAAGTTTACTTAAAACACAACCTAGGTTCTCAAATGAGTGTATTTCCTGTACCACACTCATTGTACTGCTTTAAAGTTCAGTTGACACACAACCTAGGTTCTCAAATGAGTGTATTTCCTGTACCACACTCATTGTACAGCTTTATAGTTCGGTTGACCCACAACCTAGGTTGTCAAATGAGTGTATTTCCTGTACCACACTCATTGTACAGCTTTGAAGTTCAGGTGACACACAACTTATGTTCTCAAATGAGTGTACTTCCTGTACCACACTCATTGTACAGCTCGAAAGTTCAGTTGACACACAACTAATGTTCTCAAATGAGTGTATTTCCTGTACCACACTCATTGTACAGCTCCAAAGTTCAGTTGACACACAACTTATGTTCTCAAATGAGTGTATTTCCTGTACCACATTCATTGTACAGCTCCAAAGTTCAGTTGACACACAACTTATGTTCTCAAATGAGTGTATTTCCTGTACCACACTCATTGTACAGCTCCAAAGTTCAGTTGACACACAACTTATGTTCTCAAATGAGTGTATTTCCTGTACCACACTCATTGTACAGCTCGAAAGTTCAGTTGACACACAATTTATGTTCTCAAATGAGTGTATTTCCTGCACCACACTCATTGTACAGCTCGAAAGTTCAGTTGACACACAACTTATGTTCTCAAATGAGTGTACTTCCTGTACCACACTCATTGTACAGCTCGAAAGTTCAGTTGACACACAACTTATGTTCTCAAATGAGTGTATTTCCTGTACCACACTCATTGTACAGCTCCAAAGTTCAGTTGACACACAACTTATGTTCTCAAATGTGTGTTCTTCCTGTACCACACTCATTGTACAGCTCGAAAGTTCAGTTGACACACAACTTATGTTCTCAAATGAGTGTATTTCCTGTACCACACTCATTGTACAGCTCCAAAGTTTAGTTGACACACAACTTATGTTCTCAAATGAGTGTATTTCCTGTACCACACTCATTGTACAGCTCGAAAGTTCAGTTGACACACAACTTATGTTCTCAAATGAGTGTATTTCCTGTACCACACTCATTGTACAGCTCCAAAAATCAGTTGACACACAGCTTATGTTCTCAAATGAGTGTATTTCCTGTACCACACTCATTGTACAGCTCGAAAGTTCAGTTGACATACAACTTATGTTCTCAAATGAGTGTACTTCCTGTACCACACTCATTGTACAGCTCGAAAGTTCAGTTGACACACAACGTATGTTCTCAAATGAGTGTATTTCCTGTACCACATTCATTGTACCCCTCGAAAGTTCAGTTGACACAGAACTTATGTTCTCAAATGAGTGTATTTCCTGTAGCACACTCATTGTACAGCTCCAAAGACAGTTGATACACAACATATGTTCTCAAATGAGTGTATTTCCTGTACCACACTCATTGTACAGCTCGAAAGTTCAGTTGACACACAACTTATGTTCTCAAATGAGTGTATTTCCTGTAGCACACTCATTGTACAGCTCCAAAATTCAGTTGACACACAACCTAAGTTCTCAAATGAGTGTATTTCCTGTACCACACTCATTGTACAGCTCCAAAGTTCAGTTGACACACCACCTATGTTCTCAAATGAGTGTATTTCCTGTACCACACTCATTGTACAGCTCCAAAGACAGTTGATACACAACTTATGTTCTCAAATGAGTGTATTTCCTGCACCACACTCATTGTAAAGCTTCAAAATTAACCTGACACACAACCTAAATTCTCAAATGAGCGTATTTCCTGTACCATACTCATTGTACAGCTCCAAAGTTAACCTGACACACAAAAACTAGGTTCTCAAATGAGTTTGTTTCCACTACCACACTCATTGTACAGCTCCAAAGTTAACCTGACACACAACTTATGTTCTCAAATGAGTGTATTTCTGTACCATTTTCATTGTACAGCTCCAAAGTTAACCTGACACAAAACCTATGTTCCCAAGTGAGTGTATGTCCTGTACTATACTCATTGTACAACTCCAAAGTTAACCTGACACACAACTTATTTTCTCAAATGGTTTTATTTCCTGTACCACACTCCTTGTACAGCTCCAAAGTTCAGCTGACACACAACTTATGTTCTCAAATGAGTGTATTTCCTGTACACGATTCATTGTACAGCTCCAAAGACAGTTAACACACAACTTTTGTTCTCAAATGAGTGTATTTTCTGCCCCACACTCATTGTGCAGCTCCAAAGTTAACCTGACACACAACCTTAGTTCTCAAATGAGTGTATTTCCTGTACCATACTCATTGTGCAGCTCCAAAGTGATTCTGACATACAACTTATGTTCTCAAATGAGTTCATTTCCTGTACCACACTCATTGTGCAGCTTTAAAGTACAGTTGACACACAACCTAGGTTCACAAATGAGTGTATTTCCTGTACCACACTCATTGTACAGCTTTAAAGTTCGGTTGACCCACAACCTAGGTTGTCAAATGAGTGTATTTCCTGTACCACACTCATTGTACAGCCTTAACGTTCAGTTGACACACAACCTAGGTTCTCAAATGAGTGTATTTCCTTTACCACACTCATTGTACAGCTTTGAAGTTCAGGTGACACACAACCTAGGTTCTCAAATGAGTGTAGTTCCTGTACCACACGCATTGTACAGCTTTAAAGTTCAGTTGACACACAACTTATGTTCTCAAATGAGTGTATTTCCTGTACCACACTCATTGTACAGCTTTAAACTTTGATTGACACACAACCTATGTTCTCAACTGAGTGTATTTCCTGTACCATACTCATTGTACAGCTCCAAAGTTAAACTGACACACAACCTAAGTTCTCAAATGACTGTATTTCCTGTACCACACGCATTGTAGAGCTTTAAAGTTCAGTTGACACACAACCTAGGTTCTCAAATGAGTGTATTTCCTGTACCACACTCATTGTAGAGCATTAAGGTTCAGTTGACACACAACCTAGGTTCTCAAATGAGTATATTTCCTGTACCACACTCATTGTACAGCTTTGAAGTTCAGGTGACACACAACCTAGGTTCTCAAATGACTGTATTTCCTGTACCACACTCATTGTACAGCTTTGAAGTTCAGGTGACACAAAACCTAAGTTCTCAAATGACTGTATTTCCTGTACCACACGCATTGTAGAGCTTTAAAGTTCAGTTGACACACAACCTAGGTTCTCAAATGAGTGTATTTCCTGTACCACACTCATTGTACAGCTTTGAAGTTCAGGTGACACACAACCTAAGTTCTCAAATGACTGTATTTCCTGTACCACACGCATTGTAGAGCTTTAAAGTTCAGTTGACACACAACCTAGGTTCTCAAATGACTGTATATCCTGTACCACACTCATTGTACAGCTTTGAAGTTCAGGTGACACACAACCTAAGTTCTCAAATGACTGTATTTCCTGTATCACACTCATTGTACAGCTCCAAAGTTCAGTTGAAAACACAACTTAAGTTGTCAAATGAGTGTATTTCCTTTACCACACTCATTGTATAACTCCAAAATGAACCTGACACATAACTTATGTTCTCAAATGAGTTTATTTCCTGTACCACACTCATTGTATAGCTCCAAAGTTAACCTAACACACAACTTATGTTCTCAAATGAGTGTACTTCCTGTACCACACTCATTGTATAGCTCCAAAGTTAACCTGACACATAACTTGTGTTCTCTAATAAGTGTATTTCCTGTACCACACTCATTGTACAGCTCCTACGTCTAGTTGACATTCAACTTATGTTCTCAAATGAGTGTATTTCCTGTACCACACTCATTGTACAGCTCCAAAGACAGTTGACACACAACTTATGTTCTCAAATGAGTGTATTTCCTGCACCACACTTATTGTACTGCTCCAAAGTTAACCTGACACACAACCTAAGTTCTCAACTGAGTGTATTTCCTGTACCATACTCATTGTACAGCTCAAAGTTAACCTGACACACAACCTAAGTTCTCAAATGACTGTATTTCCTGTACCACGCTCATTGTACAGGTCCAAAATTCAGTTGACACAAAACCTAAGTTCTCAAATGGGTGTATTTCCTGTACCACACTCATTGTACAGCTCCAAAGTTCAGTTGACACACAACTTATGTTCTCAAATGAGTGTATTTCCTGTGCCATACTCATTGTACAACTCCAAAGTTAACCTGACACACAACCTAAGTTCTCAAATAAGTGTATTTCCTGTACCACACTCATTGTACAACACCAAAGTTAACCTGACACACAGCTTTTGTTCTCAAATGAGTGTATTTCCTGTACCATACTCATTGTACAGCTCCAAACTTAACCTGACACACAACTTATGTTCTCAAATGAGTTTATTTCCTGTACCATACTCGTTGTACAGCTCCAAAGTTAACCTGACACACAACCTATGTTCTCAAATGAGTGTATTTCCTGTACCATACTCATTGTACAGCTCCAAAGTTAACCTGACACACAACTTATGTTCTCAAATGAGTGTATTTCCTGTACTACACTCATTGTACAGCTCCAAAGTTAAGCTGACACACAACTTATTTTCTCAAATGAGTGTATTTCGTGTACCATACTCATTGTACTGCTCCAAAGTTAACCTGACACACAAGCTATGTCCTCAAGTGAGTGTATTTCCTGTACCATACTCATTGTACAACTCCAAAGTTAACCTGACACACAACTTATGTTCTCAAATGAGTTTATTTCTTGTACCACACTCATCGTACAGCTTTAAAGTTCAGTTGACATACAAACTAGGTTGTCAAATGAGTGTATTTCCTGTACCACACTCATTGTACAGCTTTAAAGTTCGGTTGACACACAACCTAGGTTCTCAAATGAGAGTATTTCCTGTACCACACTCATTGGACAGCTTTAAAGTTCAGTTGACATACAAACTAGGTTGTCAAATGAGTGTATTTCCTGTACCACACTCATTGTACAGCTTTAAAGTTCAGTTGACATACAAACTAGGTTGTCAAATGAGAGTATTTCCTGTACCACACTCATCGTACAGCTTTAAAGTTCAGTTGACATACAAACTAGGTTGTCAAATGAGTGTATTTCCTGTACCACACTCATTGTACAGCTTTAAAGTTCCGTTGACACACAACCAAGGATCTCAAATGAGTGTATTTCCTGTACCACACTCATTGTACAGCTTTAAAGTTCCGTTGACACACAACCTAGGTTCTCAAATGAGTGTATTTCCTGTACCACACTCATTGTACAGCTTTAAAGTTCGGTTGACACACAACCTAGGTTGTCAAACGAGTGTATTTCCTGTACCACACTCATTGTACAGCCTTAAAGTTCAGTTGACACACAACCTAGGTTCTCAAATGAGTGTATTTCCTGTACCACACTCATTGTACAGCTTTGAAGTTCAGGTGACACACAACCTAGGTTCTCAAATGAGTGTATTTCCTGTACCACACTCATTGTACAGCTTTAAAGTTTGATTGACACACAACCTATGTTCTCAACTGAGTGTATTTTTTGTACCATACTCATTGTACAGCTCCAAAGTTAACCTGACACACAACCTAAGTTCTCAAATGACTGTATTTCCTGTACGACACGCATTGTAGAGCTTTAAAGTTCAGTTGACACACAACCTAGGTTCTCAAATGAGTGTATTTCCTGTACCACACTCATTGCACAGCTCCAAAGTTCAGTTGACATTCAACTTATGTTCTCAAATGTGTGTATTTCCTGTACTTTACTCATTCTAAAACTCCAAAGTTAACCTGACACACAACTTATGTTCTCAAATAAGTGAATTTCCTGTACCTTACTCATTGTACAACTCCAAACATAATCTCACACACAACTTATGTTCTCACATGTGTGTATTTCCTGTACCTTACTCATTCTACAGCACCAAAGTTAACCTGACGCACAACCTAAGGTCTCAAATAAGTGTAATTCCTGTACCACAGTCATTCTACAGCTCCAAAGTAAACCTGACACACAACCTAAGTTCTCTAATAAGTGTATTTCCTGTACCACACTCATTCTACAACTCCAAAGTTAACCTGACACACAACCTAAGTTCTCAAATAAGTGTATTTCCTGTACCACACTCATTGTACAACACCAAAGTTAACCTGACACACAGCTTATGTTCTCAAATGAGTGTATTTCGTGTACCATACTCATTGTACAGCTCCAAACTTAACCTGACACACAACTTATGTTCTCAAATGAGTGTATTTCCCGTACCTTACTTATTGTACAGCTCCAATGTTATCCTGGCACACAACCTAACTTCTTAAACAAGCGTATTTCCTATACCATACTCATTGTACAACTGCAAAGTTAACCTGACATACAACCTTAGTTCTCAAATAAGTGTATTTCCTATACCACACTCATTGTACAGCTCCAAAGTTAACCTGACACACAACTTATGTTCTCAAATGAGTGTATTTCCTGTACCATACTCATTGTACAGCACCAAACTTAACGTGACACACAACTTATGTTCTCAACTGAGTGTATTTCCTGTACCATACTCATTGTACAGCTCAAAGTTAACCTGACACACAACCTAAGTTCTCAAATGACTGTATTTCCTGTACCACACGCATTGTAGAGCTTTAAAATTCAGTTGACACACAACCTAGGTTCTCAAATGGATGTATTTCCTGTACCACACTCATTGTAGACCATTAAAGTTCAGTTGACACACAACCTAGGTACTCAAATGAGTGTATTTCCTGTACCACACTCATTGTACAGCTTTGAAGTTCAGGTGACACACAACCTAGGTTCTCAAATAAGTGTAGTTCCCTTACCACACGCATTGTACAGCTTTAAAGTTCATATAACACACAACCTAGGTTCTCAAATGAGTGTGTTTCCTGTACCACACTCATTGTACAGCTTAAAAGTTCAGTTGACACATAACGTATGTGCTCAAATGAGTATTTCCTCTACCATACTCAATGCACAGCTCCAAAGTTAACCTTACATACAACCTAGGTTCTCAAATGAGTATATTTCCTGTACCATACTCATTGTGCAAATCCAAAGTTAACCTGACACACAACCTAGGATCTCAAAAGAGTGTATTTCCTGTACCATACCCATTAAACAGCTCCATTAACCTGACACACAACCTAAGTTTTCAAATGGCTGTATTTCCTGTACCATACTCAATGTGCAATTCCAAAGTTAACCTGACACACAACCTAGGTTCTCAAAAGAGTGTATTTCCTGTACCATACCCATTGTACAGCTCCCTTAACCTGACACACAACCTAAGTTTTCAAGTTAGTGTATTTCCTGTACCACACTCATTTAATAGTTCCAAAGTTAACCTGACACAGAACCTAAGTTCTCAAGTTAGTGTATTTCCTGTACCACACTCATTGTACAGCTCCAAAGTTCAGTTGACACACAACCTATGTTCTCAAATGAGTGTATTTGCTGTACCACACTCATTGTACAGCTCCAAAGTTCAGTTGACACACAACTTACGTTCTCAAATGAGTGTATTTCCTGTACCACATTCATTGTACAGATCCAAAGTTCAGCTGACACACAACTTATGTTCTCAAATGAATGTATTTCCTGTACCACACTCATTGTAATGCTCCAAAGTTCAGTTGACACAGAGCTTATGTTCTCAAATGAGTGTATTTCCCATACTATACTCATTGTACAGCTCCAAAGTTAACCTGATACACAACTTATGTTCTCAAATGAGTGTATTTCCTGTACCACACTCATTGTACAACTCCAAAGTTCAGTTGACACACAAGTTATGTTCTCAAATAGGTGTATTTCCTGTACCATACTCATTGTATAGCTCCAAGTTAACCTGACACACAACTTATGTTCTCAAATGTGTGTACTTCCTGTACCACACTCATTGTAC
Source organism: Deroplatys truncata (assembly GCA_030765065.1). Classification (NCBI taxonomy): domain Eukaryota; kingdom Metazoa; phylum Arthropoda; class Insecta; order Mantodea; family Mantidae; genus Deroplatys; species Deroplatys truncata. Next base: position 1,363,610 of record CM060987.1, on the reverse strand, counting down.
AGCTCTAAAGTTCAGTTGACACACAACTTATGTTATCAAATGAGTGTATTTCCTGTACAACACTCATTGTACAGCTCCAAAGTTCAGTTGACGGACAACTTATGTTCTCAAATGAGTGTATTTACTGTAACACACTCATTGTATAGCTCCAAGTTAACCTGACACACAACTTATGTTCTCAAATGTGTGTATTTCCTGTACCACACTCATTGTACAGCTCCAAGTTAACCTGACACACAACTTATGTTCTCAAATGTGTGTACTTCCTGTACCACACTCATTGTACAGCTCCAAAGTTCAGTTGACACACAACTTATGTTCTCAAATGAGTGTATTTCCTGTACCACACTCATTGTACAGCTCCAAAGTTCAGTTGACACACAACTTATGTTCTCAAATGAGTGTATTTCCTGTACCACACTCATTGTACAGCTCGAAAGTTCAGTTGACACACAACGTATGTTCTCAAATGAGTGTATTTCCTGTACCACACTCATTGTACAGCTCGAAAGTTCAGTTGACACACAACCTATGTTCTCAAATGAGTGTATTTCCTGTACCACACTCATTGTACAGCTCGAAAGTTCAGTTGACACAGAACTTATGTTCTCAAATGAGTGCATTTCCTGTACCACACTCATTGTACAGCTCGAAAGTTCAGTTGACACATAACTTATGTTCTCAAATGAGTGTATTTCCTGTACCACACTCATTGTACAGGTCCAAAATTCAGTTGACACAAAACCTTAGTTCTCAAATGGGTGTATTTCCTGTACCACACTCATTGTACAGCTCCAAAGTTCAGTTGACACACAACTTATGTTCTCAAATGAGTGTATTTCCTGTGCCATACTCATTGTACAACTCCAAAGTTAACCTGACACACAACCTAAGTTCTCAAATAAGTGTATTTCCTGTACCACACTCATTGTACAACACCAAAGTTAACCTGACACACAGCTTATGTTCTCAAATGAGTGTATTTCCTGTACCATACTCATTGTACAGCTCCAAACTTAACCTGACACACAACTTATGTTCTCAAATGAGTATATTTCCTGTACCATACTCATTGTGCAAATCCAAAGTTAACCTGACACACAACCTAGGATCTCAAAAGAGTGTATTTCCTGTACCATACCCATTAAACAGCTCCATTAACCTGACACACAACCTAAGTTTTCAAATGGCTGTATTTCCTGTACCATACTCAATGTGCAATTCCAAAGTTAACCTGACACACAACCTAGGTTCTCAAAAGAGTGTATTTCCTGTACCATACCCATTGTACAGCTCCCTTAACCTGACACACAACCTAAGTTTTCAAGTTAGTGTATTTCCTGTACCACACTCATTTAATAGTTCCAAAGTTAACCTGACACAGAACCTAAGTTCTCAAGTTAGTGTATTTCCTGTACCACACTCATTGTACAGCTTTAAAGTTTGATTGACACACAACCTATGTTCTCAACTGAGTGTATTTCCTGTACCATACTCATTGTACAGCTCCAAAGTTAACCTGACACACAACCTAAGTTCTCAAATGACTGTATTTCCTGTACGACACGCATTGTAGAGCTTTAAAGTTCAGTTGACACACAACCTAGGTTCTCAAATGAGTGTATTTCCTGTACCACACTCATTGCACAGCTCCAAAGTTCAGTTGACATTCAACTTATGTTCTCAAATGTGTGTATTTCCTGTACTTTACTCATTCTAAAACTCCAAAGTTAACCTGACACACAACTTATGTTCTCAAATAAGTGAATTTCCTGTACCTTACTCATTGTACAACTCCAAACATAATCTCACACACAACTTATGTTCTCACATGTGTGTATTTCCTGTACCTTACTCATTCTACAGCACCAAAGTTAACCTGACGCACAACCTAAGGTCTCAAATAAGTGTAATTCCTGTACCACAGTCATTCTACAGCTCCAAAGTAAACCTGACACACAACCTAAGTTCTCTAATAAGTGTATTTCCTGTACCACACTCATTCTACAACTCCAAAGTTAACCTGACACACAACCTAAGTTCTCAAATAAGTGTATTTCCTGTACCACACTCATTGTACAACACCAAAGTTAACCTGACACACAGCTTATGTTCTCAAATGAGTGTATTTCGTGTACCATACTCATTGTACAGCTCCAAACTTAACCTGACACACAACTTATGTTCTCAAATGAGTGTATTTCCCGTACCATACTTATTGTACAGCTCCAATGTTATCCTGGCACACAACCTAACTTCTTAAACAAGCGTATTTCCTATACCATACTCATTGTACAACTGCAAAGTTAACCTGACATACAACCTTAGTTCTCAAATAAGTGTATTTCCTATACCACACTCATTGTACAGCTCCAAAGTTAACCTGACACACAACTTATGTTCTCAAATGAGTGTATTTCCTGTACCATACTCATTGTACAACTCCAAAGTTCAGTTGACACACAAGTTATGTTCTCAACTGAGTGTATTTCCTGTACCACACTCATGTATAGCTCCAAGATAACCTGACACACAACTTATGTTCTCAAATGTGTGTACTTCCTGTACCACACTCATTGTACAGCTCCAAAGTTCAGTTGACACACAACTTATGTTCTCAAATGAGTGTATTTCCTGTACCACATTCATTGTACAGCTCCAAAGTTCAGTTGACACACAACTTATGTTCTTAAATGACTGTATTTCCTGTACCACACTCATTGTACAGCTCCAAAGTTCAGTTGACACACAACTTATGTTCTCAAATGAGTGTATTTCCTGTACCACACTCATTGTACAGCTCGAAAGTTCAGTTGACACACAATTTATGTTCTCAAATGAGTGTATTTCCTGTACCACACTCATTGTACATCTCGAAAGTTCAGTTGACACACAACTTATGTTCTCAAATGAATGTACTTCCTGTACCACACTCATTGTACAACTCGAAAGTTCAGTTGACACACAACTTATGTTCTCAAATGAGTGTATTTCCTGTACCACACTCATTGTACAGCTCCAAGTTAACCTGACACACAACTTATGTTCTCAAATGTGTGTACTTCCTGTACCACACTCATTGTACAGCTCTAAAGTTCAGTTGACACACAACTTATGTTATCAAATGAGTGTATTTCCTGTACAACACTCATTGTACAGCTCCAAAGTTCAGTTGACGGACAACTTATGTTCTCAAATGAGTGTATTTACTGTAACACACTCATTGTATAGCTCCAAGTTAACCTGACACACAACTTATGTTCTCAAATGTGTGTATTTCCTGTACCACACTCATTGTACAGCTCCAAAAATCAGTTGACACACAGCTTATGTTCTCAAATGAGTGTATTTCCTGTACCACACTTATTGTACAGCTCGAAAGTTCAGTTGACACAAACTCATGTTCTCAAATGAGTGTATTTCCTGTACCACACTCACTGTACAGCTCGAAAGTTTCAGTTGACACACAATTTATGTTCTCAAATGAGTGTACTTCCTGTACCACACTCATTGTACAGCTCGAAAGTTCAGTTGACACACAACTTATGTTCTCAAATGAGTGTACTTCCTGTACCACACTCATTGTACAGCTCGAAAGTTCAGTTGACACACAACGTATGTTCTCAAATGAGTGTATTTCCTGTACCACATTCATTGTACCGCTCGAAAGTTCAGTTGACACAGAACTTATGTTCTCAAATGAGTGTATTTCCTGTAGCACACTCATTGTACAGCTCCAAAGACAGTTGATACACAACTTATGTTCTCAAATGAGTGTACTTCCTGTACCACACTCATTGTACAGCTCGAAAGTTCAGTTGACACACAACTTATGTTCTCAAATGAGTGTATTTCCTGTAGCACACTCATTGTACAGCTCCAAAATTCAGTTGACACACAACCTAAGTTCTCAAATGAGTGTATTTCCTGTACCACACTCATTGTACAGCTCCAAAGTTCAGTTGACACACAACCTATGTTCTCAAATGAGTGTATTTCCTGTACCACACTCATTGTACAGCTCCAAAGACAGTTGATACACAACTTATGTTCTCAAATGAGTGTATTTCCTGCACCACACTCATTGTACAGCTTCAAAGTTAACCTGACACACAACCTAAATTCTCAAATGAGCGTATTTCCTGTACCATACTCATTGTACAGCTCCAAAGTTAACCTGACACGCAAAAACTAGGTTCTCAAATGAGTGTGTTTCCTCTACCACACTCATTGTACAGCTCCAAAGTTAACCTGACACACAACTTATGTTCTCAAATGAGTGTATTTCTGTACCATTTTCATTGTACAGCTCCAAAGTTAACCTGACACACAACCTATGTTCCCAAGTGAGTGTATGTCCTGTACTATACTCATTGTACAACTCCAAAGTTAACCTGACACACAACTTATGTTCTCAAATGGTTTTATTTCCTGTACCACACTCCTTGTACAGCTCCAAATTTCAGCTGACACACAACTTATGTTCTCAAATGAGTGTATTTCCTGTACCAGATTCATTGTACAGCTCCAAAGACAGTTAACACACAACTTTTGTTCTCAAATGAGTGTATTTTCTGCACCACACTCATTGTGCAGCTCCAAAGTTAACCTGAAACACAACCTTAGTTCTCAAATGAGTGTATTTCCTGTAGCATACTCATTGTGCAGCTCCAAAGTGAACCTGACATACAACCTGTGTTCTCAAATGAGTGTATTTCCTGTACCATACTCATTGTACAGCTCCAAAGTTAACCTGACACACAAAAAGTAGGTTCTCAAATGAGTGTATTTCTGTACCATACTCATTGTACAACTCCAAAGTTAACCTGACACACAACTTATGTTCTCAAATGAGTTCATTTCCTGTACCACACTCATTGTACAGCTTTAAAGTTCAGTTGACATACAAACTAGGTTGTCAAATGAGTGTATTTCCTGTACCACACTCATTGTACAGCTTTAAAGTTCGTTTGACACACAACCTAGGTTCTCAAATGAGTGTATTTCCTGCACCACACTCATTGTACAGCTTTAAAGTTCAGTTGACACACAACCTAGGTTCTCAAATGAGTGTATTTCCTGTACCACACTCATTGTACAGCTTTAAAGTTCAGTTGACACACAACCTAGGTTCTCAAATGAGTGTATTTCCTGTACCACACTCATTGTACAGCTTTAAAGTTCGGTTGACCCACAACCTAGGTTGTCAAATGAGTGTATTTCCTGTACCACACTCATTGTACAGCCTTAAAGTTCAGTTGACACACAACCTAGGTTCTCAAATGAGTGTATTTCCTGTACCACACTCATTGTACAGCTTTGAAGTTTAGGTGACACACAACCTAGGTTCTCAAATGAGTGTATTTCCTGTACCACACTCATTGTACAGCTTTGAAGTTCAGGTGACACACAACCTAGGTTCTCAAATAAGTGTAGTTCCCTTACCACACGCATTGTACAGCTTTAAAGTTCAGTTGACACACAACCTAGGTTCTCAAATGAGTGTGTTTCCTGTACCACACTCATTGTACAGCTTAAAAGTTCAGTTGACACATAACGTATGTGCTCAAATGAGTATTTCCTCTACCATACTCAATGCACAGCTCCAAAGTTAACCTTACATACAACCTAGGTTCTCAAATGAGTATATTTCCTGTACCATACTCATTGTGCAAATCCAAAGTTAACCTGACACACAACCTAGGTTGTCAAATGAGTGTATTTCCTGTACCACACTCATTGTACAGCCTTAAAGTTCAGTTGACACATAACTTATGTTCTCAAATGGGTATTTCCTGTACCACACTCATTGTAGACCTCCAAAGTTAACCTCACACACAACGTATGTTCTCAAATGAGTGTATTTCCTGTACCATACTCATTGTGCAGCTCCAAAGTTAACCTGACACACAACCTAAGTTCTCAAATGAGTGTATTTCTGTACCATTTTCATTGTACAGCTCCAAAGTTAACCTGACACACAACCTATGTTCCCAAGTGAGTGTATGTCCTGTACTATACTCATTGTACAACTCCAAAGTTAACCTGACACACAACTTATTTTCTCAAATGGTTTTATTTCCTGTACCACACTCCTTGTACAGCTCCAAAGTTCAGCTGACACACAACTTATGTTCTCAAATGAGTGTATTTCCTGTACCAGATTCATTGTACAGCTCCAAAGACAGTTAACACACAACTTTTGTTCTCAAATGAGTGTATTTTCTGCACCACACTCATTGTGCAGCTCCAAAGTTAACCTGACACGCAACCTTAGTTCCCAAATGAGTGTATTTCCTGTACCATACTCATTGTGCAGCTCCAAAGTGAACCTGACATACAACTTATGTTCTCAAATGAGTTCATTTCCTGTACCACACTCATTGTACAGCTTTAAAGTTCAGTTGACATACAAACTAGGTTGTCAAATGAGTGTATTTCCTGTACCACACTCATTGTACAGCTTTAAAGTTCGGTTGACACACAACCTAGGTTCTCAAATGAGTGTATTTCCTGCACCACACTCATTGTACAGCTTTAAAGTTCAGTTGACACACAACCTAGGTTCTCAAATGAGTGTATTTCCTGTACCACACTCATTGTACAGCTTTAAAGTTCAGTTGACACACAACCTTGGTTCACAAATGAGTGTATTTCCTGTACCACACTCATTGTACAGCTTTAAAGTTCGGTTGACCCACAACCTAGGTTGTCAAATGAGTGTATTTCCTGTACCACACTCATTGTACAGCCTTAAAGTTCAGTTGACACACAACCTAGGTTCTCAAATGAGTGTATTTCCTGTACCACACTCATTGTACAGCTTTGAAGTTCAGGTGACACACAACCTAGGTTCTCAAATGAGTGTAGTTCCTGTACCACACGCATTGTACAGCTTTAAAGTTCAGTTGACACACAACTTATGTTCTCAAATGAGTGTATTTCCTGTACCACACTCATTGTTCAGCTTTAAAGTTTGATTGACACACAACCTATGTTCTCAACTGAGTGTATTTCCTGTACCATACTCATTGTACAGCTCCAAAGTTAACCTGACACACAACCTAAGTTCTCAAATGACTGTATTTCCTGTACCACACGCATTGTAGAGCTTTAAAGTTCAGTTGACACACAACCTAGGTTCTCAAATGAGTGTATTTCCTGTACCACACTCATTGTAGAGCATTAAGGTTCAGTTGACACACAACCTAGGTTCTCAAATGAGTATATTTCCTGTACCACACTCATTGTACAGCTTTGAAGTTCAGGTGACACACAACCTAGGTTCTCAAATGAGTGTAGTTCCTGTACCACACGCATTGTACAGCTTTAAAGTTCAGTTGACACACAACTTATGTTCTCAAATGAGTGTATTTCCTGTACCACACTCATTGTACAGCTTTAAAGTTAACCTGACACACAACCTAGGTTCTCAAATGAGTGTATTTCCTGTACCACACTCATTGTACAGCTTTGAAGTTCAGATGACACACAACCTAGGTTCTCATATCAGTGTAGTTCCTGTACCACACGCATTGTACAGCTTTAAAGTTCAGTTGACACACAACTTATGTTCTCAAATGAGTGTATTTCCTGTACCACACTCATTGTACAGCTTTAAAGTTAACCTGACACACAATCTAGGTTCTCAAGTGAGTGTATTTTCTGTACCACACCCATTGTACAGCTCCCTTAACCTGACACACAACCTAAGTTCTCAAATGGCTGTATTTCCTGTACCATACTCATTGTGCAATTCCAAAGAAAACCTGACACACAACCTAGGTTCTCAAATGAGTGTATTTCCTGTACCATACCCATTGTACAACTCCCTTAACCTGACACACAACCTAAGTTCTCAAATGAGTGTATTTCCTGTACCACACTCATTGTACAGCTCCAAAGTTCAGCTGACACACAACTTATGTTCTCAAATGAGTGTATTTCCTGTACCACACTCATTGTACAGCTCCAAAGTTCAGTTGACACACAACTTATGTTCTCAAATGAGTGTATTTCCCGTACCATACTCATTGTACAGCTCCAAAGTTAACCTGATACACAACTTATGTTCTCAAATGAGTGTATTTCCTGTACCACACTCATTGTACAACTCCAAAGTTCAGTTGACACACAAGTTATGTTCTCAACTGAGTGTATTTCCTGTACCACACTCATTGTATAGCTCCAAGTTAACCTGACACACAACTTATGTTCTCAAATGTGTGTACTTCCTGTACCACACTCATTGTACGGCACCAAAGTTCAGTTGACACACAACTTATGTTCTCAAATGAGTGTATTTCCTGTACCACATTCATTGTACAGCTCCAAAGTTCAGTTGACACACAACTTATGTTCTTAAATGAGTGTATTTCCTGTACCACACTCATTGTACAGCTCCAAAGTTCAGTTGACACACAACTTATGTTCTCAAATGAGTGTATTTCCTGTACCACACTCATTGTACAGCTCGAAAGTTCAGTTGACACACAATTTATGTTCTCAAATGAGTGTATTTCCTGTACCACACTCATTGCACATCTCGAAAGTTCAGTTGACACACAACTTATGTTCTCAAATGAGTGTACTTCCTGTACCACACTCATTGTACAGCTCGAAAGTTCAGTTGACACACAACTTATGTTCTCAAATGAGTGTATTTCCTGTACCACACTCATTGTACAGCTCCAAAGTTCAGTTGACACACAACTTATGTTCTCAAATGTGTGTTCTTCCTGTACCACACTCATTGTACAGCTCGAAAGTTCAGTTGACACACAACTTATGTTCTCAAATGAGTGTATTTCCTGTACCACACTCATTGTACAGTTCCAAAGTTCAGTTGACACACAACTTATGTTCTCAAATGAGTGTATTTCCTGTACCACACTCATTGTACAGCTCGAAAGTTCAGTTGACACACAACTTATGTTCTCAAATGAGTGTATTTCCTGTACCACACTCATTGTACAGCTCCAAAAATCAGTTGACACACAGCTTATGTTCTCAAATGAGTGTATTTCCTGTACCACACTTATTGTACAGCTCGAAAGTTCAGTTGACACAAACTCATGTTCTCAAATGAGTGTATTTCCTGTACCACACTCACTGTACAGCTCGAAAGTTCAGTTGACACACAATTTATGTTCTCAAATGAGTGTATTTCCTGTACCACACTCATTGTACAGCTCGAAAGTTCAGTTGACACACAACTTATGTTCTCAAATGAGTGTACTTCCTGTACCACACTCATTGTACAGCTCGAAAGTTCAGTTGACACACAACGTATGTTCTCAAATGAGTGTATTTCCTGTACCACATTCATTGTACCGCTCGAAAGTTCAGTTGACACAGAACTTATGTTCTCAAATGAGTGTATTTCCTTTAGCACACTCATTGTACAGCTCCAAAGACAGTTGATTCACAACTTATGTCCTCAAATGAGTGTATTTCCTTTACCACACTCATTGTACAGCTCGAAAGTTGAGTTGACACACAACTTATGTTCTCAAATGAGTGTATTTCCTGTAGCACACTCATTGTACAGCTCCAAAATTCAGTTGACACACAACCTAAGTTCTCAAATGAGTGTATTTCCTGTACCACACTCATTGTACAGCTCCAAAGTTCAGTTGACACACAACCTATGTTCTCAAATGAGTGTATTTCCTGTACCACACTCATTGTACAGCTCCAAAGACAGTTGTAACACAACTTATGTTCTCAAATGAGTGTATTTCCTGCACCACACTCATTGTACAGCTTCAAAGTTAACCTGACACACAACCTAAATTCTCAAATGAGCGTATTTCCTGTACCATACTCATTGTACAGCTCCAAAGTTAACCTGACACACAAAAACTAGGTTCTCAAATGAGTGTGTTTCCTCTACCACACTCATTGTACAGCTCCAAAGTTAACCTGACACACAACTTATGTTCTCAAATGAGTGTATTTCTGTACCATTTTCATTGTACAGCTGCAAAGTTAACCTGACACACAACCTATGTTCCCAAGTGAGTGTATGTCCTGTACTATACTCATTGTACAACTCCAAAGTTAACCTGATACACAACTTATGTTCTCAAATGGTTTTATTTCCTGTACCACACTCCTTGTACAGCTCCAAATTTCAGCTGACACACAACTTATGTTCTCAAATGAGTGTATTTCCAGTACCAGATTCATTGTACAGCTCCAAAGACAGTTAACACACAACTTTTGTTCTCAAATGGGTGTATTTTCTGCACCACACTCATTGTGCAGCTCCAAAGTTAACCTGACACACAACCTTAGTTCTCAAATGAGTGTATTTCCTGTACCATACTCATTGTGCAGCTCCAAAGTGAACCTGACATACAACCTATGTTCTCAAATGAGTGTATTTCCTGTACCATACTCATTGTACAGCTCCAAAGTTAACCTGACACACAAAAACTAGGTTCTCAAATGAGTGTATTTCTGTACCATACTCATTGTACAACTCCAAAGTTAACCTGACACACAACTTAGGTTCTCAAATGAGTTCATTTCCTGTACCACACTCATTGTACAGCTTTAAAGTTCAGTTGACATACAAACTAGGTTGTCAAATGAGTGTATTTCCTGTACCACACTCATTGTACAGCTTTAAAGTTCGGTTGACACACAACCTAGGTTCTCAAATGAGTGTATTTCCTGCACCACACTCATTGTACAGCTTTAAAGTTCAGTTGACACACAACCTAGGTTCTCAAATGAGTGTATTTCCTGTACCACACTCAGTGTACAGCTTTAAAGTTCAGTTGACACACAACCTAGGTTCTCAAATGAGTGTATTTCCTGTACCACACTCATTGTACAGCTTTAAAGTTCGGTTGACCCACAACCTAGGTTGTCAAATGAGTGTATTTCCTGTACCACACTCATTGTACAGCCTTAAAGTTCAGTTGACACACAACCTAGGTTCTCAAATGAGTGTATTTCCTGTACCACACTCATTGTACAGCTTTGAAGTTCAGGTGACACACAACCTAGGTTCTCAAATGAGTGTATTTCCTGTACCACACTCATTGTACAGCTTTGAAGTTCAGGTGACACACAAACTAGGTTCTCAAATAAGTGTAGTTCCCTTACCACACTCATTGTACAGCTTTAAAGTTCAGTTGACACACAACCTAGGTTCTCAAATGAGTGTGTTTCCTGTACCACACTCATTGTACAGCTTAAAAGTTCAGTTGACACATAACGTGTGTGCTCAAATGAGTATTTCCTCTACCATACTCAATGCACAGCTCCAAAGTTAACCTTACATACAACCTAGGTTCTCAAATGAGTATATTTCCTGTACCATACTCATTGTGCAAATCCAAAGTTAACCTGACACACAACCTAGGTTGTCAAATGAGTGTATTTCCTGTACCACACTCATTGTACAGCCTTAAAGTTCAGTTGACACATAACTTATGTTCTCAAATGAGTATTTCCTGTACCACACTCATTGTACAGCTCCAAAGTTAACCTGACACACAACCTAGGTTCTCAAATGAGTGTATTTCCAGTACCATATTCATTGTACAGAGCCAAAGTTAACCTGATACACAGCTTATGTTCTCAAATGACTGTATTTCGTGTACCATACTCATTGTAGACCTCCAAAGTTAACTTCACACACAACGTATGTTCTCAAATGAGTGTATTTCCTGTAAGATACTCATTGTACAGCTCCAAAGTTAACCTGACACACAACCTAAGTTCTCAAATGAGTGTATTTCCTGTATCACACTCATTGTACAGCTCCAAAGTTTACTTAAAACACAACCTAGGTTCTCAAATGAGTGTATTTCCTGTACCACACTCATTGTACTGCTTTAAAGTTCAGTTGACACACAACCTAGGTTCTCAAATGAGTGTATTTCCTGTACCACACTCATTGTACAGCTTTATAGTTCGGTTGACCCACAACCTAGGTTGTCAAATGAGTGTATTTCCTGTACCACACTCATTGTACAGCTTTGAAGTTCAGGTGACACACAACTTATGTTCTCAAATGAGTGTACTTCCTGTACCACACTCATTGTACAGCTCGAAAGTTCAGTTGACACACAACTAATGTTCTCAAATGAGTGTATTTCCTGTACCACACTCATTGTACAGCTCCAAAGTTCAGTTGACACACAACTTATGTTCTCAAATGAGTGTATTTCCTGTACCACATTCATTGTACAGCTCCAAAGTTCAGTTGACACACAACTTATGTTCTCAAATGAGTGTATTTCCTGTACCACACTCATTGTACAGCTCCAAAGTTCAGTTGACACACAACTTATGTTCTCAAATGAGTGTATTTCCTGTACCACACTCATTGTACAGCTCGAAAGTTCAGTTGACACACAATTTATGTTCTCAAATGAGTGTATTTCCTGCACCACACTCATTGTACAGCTCGAAAGTTCAGTTGACACACAACTTATGTTCTCAAATGAGTGTACTTCCTGTACCACACTCATTGTACAGCTCGAAAGTTCAGTTGACACACAACTTATGTTCTCAAATGAGTGTATTTCCTGTACCACACTCATTGTACAGCTCCAAAGTTCAGTTGACACACAACTTATGTTCTCAAATGTGTGTTCTTCCTGTACCACACTCATTGTACAGCTCGAAAGTTCAGTTGACACACAACTTATGTTCTCAAATGAGTGTATTTCCTGTACCACACTCATTGTACAGCTCCAAAGTTTAGTTGACACACAACTTATGTTCTCAAATGAGTGTATTTCCTGTACCACACTCATTGTACAGCTCGAAAGTTCAGTTGACACACAACTTATGTTCTCAAATGAGTGTATTTCCTGTACCACACTCATTGTACAGCTCCAAAAATCAGTTGACACACAGCTTATGTTCTCAAATGAGTGTATTTCCTGTACCACACTCATTGTACAGCTCGAAAGTTCAGTTGACATACAACTTATGTTCTCAAATGAGTGTACTTCCTGTACCACACTCATTGTACAGCTCGAAAGTTCAGTTGACACACAACGTATGTTCTCAAATGAGTGTATTTCCTGTACCACATTCATTGTACCCCTCGAAAGTTCAGTTGACACAGAACTTATGTTCTCAAATGAGTGTATTTCCTGTAGCACACTCATTGTACAGCTCCAAAGACAGTTGATACACAACATATGTTCTCAAATGAGTGTATTTCCTGTACCACACTCATTGTACAGCTCGAAAGTTCAGTTGACACACAACTTATGTTCTCAAATGAGTGTATTTCCTGTAGCACACTCATTGTACAGCTCCAAAATTCAGTTGACACACAACCTAAGTTCTCAAATGAGTGTATTTCCTGTACCACACTCATTGTACAGCTCCAAAGTTCAGTTGACACACCACCTATGTTCTCAAATGAGTGTATTTCCTGTACCACACTCATTGTACAGCTCCAAAGACAGTTGATACACAACTTATGTTCTCAAATGAGTGTATTTCCTGCACCACACTCATTGTAAAGCTTCAAAATTAACCTGACACACAACCTAAATTCTCAAATGAGCGTATTTCCTGTACCATACTCATTGTACAGCTCCAAAGTTAACCTGACACACAAAAACTAGGTTCTCAAATGAGTTTGTTTCCACTACCACACTCATTGTACAGCTCCAAAGTTAACCTGACACACAACTTATGTTCTCAAATGAGTGTATTTCTGTACCATTTTCATTGTACAGCTCCAAAGTTAACCTGACACAAAACCTATGTTCACAAGTGAGTGTATGTCCTGTACTATACTCATTGTACAACTCCAAAGTTAACCTGACACACAACTTATTTTCTCAAATGGTTTTATTTCCTGTACCACACTCCTTGTACAGCTCCAAAGTTCAGCTGACACACAACTTATGTTCTCAAATGAGTGTATTTCCTGTACACGATTCATTGTACAGCTCCAAAGACAGTTAACACACAACTTTTGTTCTCAAATGAGTGTATTTTCTGCACCACACTCATTGTGCAGCTCCAAAGTTAACCTGACACACAACCTTAGTTCTCAAATGAGTGTATTTCCTGTACCATACTCATTGTGCAGCTCCAAAGTGATTCTGACATACAACTTATGTTCTCAAATGAGTTCATTTCCTGTACCACACTCATTGTACAGCTTTAAAGTACAGTTGACACACAACCTAGGTTCACAAATGAGTGTATTTCCTGTACCACACTCATTGTACAGCTTTAAAGTTCGGTTGACCCACAACCTAGGTTGTCAAATGAGTGTATTTCCTGTACCACACTCATTGTACAGCCTTAACGTTCAGTTGACACACAACCTAGGTTCTCAAATGAGTGTATTTCCTTTACCACACTCATTGTACAGCTTTGAAGTTCAGGTGACACACAACCTAGGTTCTCAAATGAGTGTAGTTCCTGTACCACACGCATTGTACAGCTTTAAAGTTCAGTTGACACACAACTTATGTTCTCAAATGAGTGTATTTCCTGTACCACACTCATTGTACAGCTTTAAACTTTGATTGACACACAACCTATGTTCTCAACTGAGTGTATTTCCTGTACCATACTCATTGTACAGCTCCAAAGTTAACCTGACACACAACCTAAGTTCTCAAATGACTGTATTTCCTGTACCACACGCATTGTAGAGCTTTAAAGTTCAGTTGACACACAACCTAGGTTCTCAAATGAGTGTATTTCCTGTACCACACTCATTGTAGAGCATTAAGGTTCAGTTGACACACAACCTAGGTTCTCAAATGAGTATATTTCCTGTACCACACTCATTGTACAGCTTTGAAGTTCAGGTGACACACAACCTAGGTTCTCAAATGACTGTATTTCCTGTACCACACTCATTGTACAGCTTTGAAGTTCAGGTGACACACAACCTAAGTTCTCAAATGACTGTATTTCCTGTACCACACGCATTGTAGAGCTTTAAAGTTCAGTTGACACACAACCTAGGTTCTCAAATGAGTGTATTTCCTGTACCACACTCATTGTACAGCTTTGAAGTTCAGGTGACACACAACCTAAGTTCTCAAATGACTGTATTTCCTGTACCACACGCATTGTAGAGCTTTAAAGTTCAGTTGACACACAACCTAGGTTCTCAAATGACTGTATATCCTGTACCACACTCATTGTACAGCTTTGAAGTTCAGGTGACACACAACCTAAGTTCTCAAATGACTGTATTTCCTGTATCACACTCATTGTACAGCTCCAAAGTTCAGTTGAAAACACAACTTAAGTTGTCAAATGAGTGTATTTCCTTTACCACACTCATTGTATAACTCCAAAATGAACCTGACACATAACTTATGTTCTCAAATGAGTTTATTTCCTGTACCACACTCATTGTATAGCTCCAAAGTTAACCTAACACACAACTTATGTTCTCAAATGAGTGTACTTCCTGTACCACACTCATTGTATAGCTCCAAAGTTAACCTGACACATAACTTGTGTTCTCTAATAAGTGTATTTCCTGTACCACACTCATTGTACAGCTCCTACGTCTAGTTGACATTCAACTTATGTTCTCAAATGAGTGTATTTCCTGTACCACACTCATTGTACAGCTCCAAAGACAGTTGACACACAACTTATGTTCTCAAATGAGTGTATTTCCTGCACCACACTTATTGTACTGCTCCAAAGTTAACCTGACACACAACCTAAGTTCTCAACTGAGTGTATTTCCTGTACCATACTCATTGTACAGCTCAAAGTTAACCTGACACACAACCTAAGTTCTCAAATGACTGTATTTCCTGTACCACGCTCATTGTACAGGTCCAAAATTCAGTTGACACAAAACCTAAGTTCTCAAATGGGTGTATTTCCTGTACCACACTCATTGTACAGCTCCAAAGTTCAGTTGACACACAACTTATGTTCTCAAATGAGTGTATTTCCTGTGCCATACTCATTGTACAACTCCAAAGTTAACCTGACACACAACCTAAGTTGTGTATTTCCTGTACCACACTCATTGTACAACACCAAAGTTAACCTGACACACAGCTTATGTTCTCAAATGAGTGTATTTCCTGTACCATACTCATTGTACAGCTCCAAACTTAACCTGACACACAACTTATGTTCTCAAATGAGTTTATTTCCTGTACCATACTCGTTGTACAGCTCCAAAGTTAACCTGACACACAACCTATGTTCTCAAATGAGTGTATTTCCTGTACCATACTCATTGTACAGCTCCAAAGTTAACCTGACACACAACTTATGTTCTCAAATGAGTGTATTTCCTGTACTACACTCATTGTACAGCTCCAAAGTTAAGCTGACACACAACTTATTTTCTCAAATGAGTGTATTTCCTGTACCATACTCATTGTACTGCTCCAAAGTTAACCTGACACACAAGCTATGTCCTCAAGTGAGTGTATTTCCTGTACCATACTCATTGTACAACTCCAAAGTTAACCTGACACACAACTTATGTTCTCAAATGAGTTTATTTCTTGTACCACACTCATCGTACAGCTTTAAAGTTCAGTTGACATACAAACTAGGTTGTCAAATGAGTGTATTTCCTGTACCACACTCATTGTACAGCTTTAAAGTTCGGTTGACACACAACCTAGGTTCTCAAATGAGAGTATTTCCTGTACCACACTCATTGGACAGCTTTAAAGTTCAGTTGACATACAAACTAGGTTGTCAAATGAGTGTATTTCCTGTACCACACTCATTGTACAGCTTTAAAGTTCAGTTGACATACAAACTAGGTTGTCAAATGAGAGTATTTCCTGTACCACACTCATCGTACAGCTTTAAAGTTCAGTTGACATACAAACTAGGTTGTCAAATGAGTGTATTTCCTGTACCACACTCATTGTACAGCTTTAAAGTTCCGTTGACACACAACCAAGGATCTCAAATGAGTGTATTTCCTGTACCACACTCATTGTACAGCTTTAAAGTTCCGTTGACACACAACCTAGGTTCTCAAATGAGTGTATTTCCTGTACCACACTCATTGTACAGCTTTAAAGTTCGGTTGACACACAACCTAGGTTGTCAAACGAGTGTATTTCCTGTACCACACTCATTGTACAGCCTTAAAGTTCAGTTGACACACAACCTAGGTTCTCAAATGAGTGTATTTCCTGTACCACACTCATTGTACAGCTTTGAAGTTCAGGTGACACACAACCTAGGTTCTCAAATGAGTGTATTTCCTGTACCACACTCATTGTACAGCTTTAAAGTTTGATTGACACACAACCTATGTTCTCAACTGAGTGTATTTCCTGTACCATACTCATTGTACAGCTCCAAAGTTAACCTGACACACAACCTAAGTTCTCAAATGACTGTATTTCCTGTACGACACGCATTGTAGAGCTTTAAAGTTCAGTTGACACACAACCTAGGTTCTCAAATGAGTGTATTTCCTGTACCACACTCATTGCACAGCTCCAAAGTTCAGTTGACATTCAACTTATGTTCTCAAATGTGTGTATTTCCTGTACTTTACTCATTCTAAAACTCCAAAGTTAACCTGACACACAACTTATGTTCTCAAATAAGTGAATTTCCTGTACCTTACTCATTGTACAACTCCAAACATAATCTCACACACAACTTATGTTCTCACATGTGTGTATTTCCTGTACCTTACTCATTCTACAGCACCAAAGTTAACCTGACGCACAACCTAAGGTCTCAAATAAGTGTAATTCCTGTACCACAGTCATTCTACAGCTCCAATGTAAACCTGACACACAACCTAAGTTCTCTAATAAGTGTATTTCCTGTACCACACTCATTCTACAACTCCAAAGTTAACCTGACACACAACCTAAGTTCTCAAATAAGTGTATTTCCTGTACCACACTCATTGTACAACACCAAAGTTAACCTGACACACAGCTTATGTTCTCAAATGAGTGTATTTCGTGTACCATACTCATTGTACAGCTCCAAACTTAACCTGACACACAACTTATGTTCTCAAATGAGTGTATTTCCCGTACCATACTTATTGTACAGCTCCAATGTTATCCTGGCACACAACCTAACTTCTTAAACAAGCGTATTTCCTATACCATACTCATTGTACAACTGCAAAGTTAACCTGACATACAACCTTAGTTCTCAAATAAGTGTATTTCCTATACCACACTCATTGTACAGCTCCAAAGTTAACCTGACACACAACTTATGTTCTCAAATGAGTGTATTTCCTGTACCATACTCATTGTACAGCACCAAACTTAACGTGACACACAACTTATGTCCTCAACTGAGTGTATTTCCTGTACCATACTCATTGTACAGCTCAAAGTTAACCTGACACACAACCTAAGTTCTCAAATGACTGTATTTCCTGTACCACACGCATTGTAGAGCTTTAAAATTCAGTTGACACACAACCTAGGTTCTCAAATGGATGTATTTCCTGTACCACACTCATTGTAGACCATTAAAGTTCAGTTGACACACAACCTAGGTACTCAAATGAGTGTATTTCCTGTACCACACTCATTGTACAGCTTTGAAGTTCAGGTGACACACAACCTAGGTTCTCAAATAAGTGTAGTTCCCTTACCACACGCATTGTACAGCTTTAAAGTTCATATAACACACAACCTAGGTTCTCAAATGAGTGTGTTTCCTGTACCACACTCATTGTACAGCTTAAAAGTTCAGTTGACACATAACGTATGTGCTCAAATGAGTATTTCCTCTACCATACTCAATGCACAGCTCCAAAGTTAACCTTACATACAACCTAGGTTCTCAAATGAGTATATTTCCTGTACCATACTCATTGTGCAAATCCAAAGTTAACCTGACACACAACCTAGGATCTCAAAAGAGTGTATTTCCTGTACCATACCCATTAAACAGCTCCATTAACCTGACACACAACCTAAGTTTTCAAATGGCTGTATTTCCTGTACCATACTCAATGTGCAATTCCAAAGTTAACCTGACACACAACCTAGGTTCTCAAAAGAGTGTATTTCCTGTACCATACCCATTGTACAGCTCCCTTAACCTGACACACAACCTAAGTTTTCAAGTTAGTGTATTTCCTGTACCACACTCATTTAATAGTTCCAAAGTTAACCTGACACAGAACCTAAGTTCTCAAGTTAGTGTATTTCCTGTACCACACTCATTGTACAGCTCCAAAGTTCAGTTGACACACAACCTATGTTCTCAAATGAGTGTATTTGCTGTACCACACTCATTGTACAGCTCCAAAGTTCAGTTGACACACAACTTACGTTCTCAAATGAGTGTATTTCCTGTACCACATTCATTGTACAGATCCAAAGTTCAGCTGACACACAACTTATGTTCTCAAATGAATGTATTTCCTGTACCACACTCATTGTAATGCTCCAAAGTTCAGTTGACACAGAGCTTATGTTCTCAAATGAGTGTATTTCCCATACTATACTCATTGTACAGCTCCAAAGTTAACCTGATACACAACTTATGTTCTCAAATGAGTGTATTTCCTGTACCACACTCATTGTACAACTCCAAAGTTCAGTTGACACACAAGTTATGTTCTCAAATAGGTGTATTTCCTGTACCATACTCATTGTATAGCTCCAAGTTAACCTGACACACAACTTATGTTCTCAAATGTGTGTACTTCCTGTACCACACTCATTGTACAGCTCTAAAGTTCAGTTGACACACAACTTATGTTATCAAATGAGTGTATTTCCTGTACAACACTCATTGTACAGCTCCAAAGTTCAGTTGACGGACAACTTATGTTCTCAAATGAGTGTATTTACTGTAACACACTCATTGTATAGCTCCAAGTTAACCTGACACACAACTTATGTTCTCAAATGTGTGTATTTCCTGTACCACACTCATTGTACAGCTCCAAGTTAACCTGACACACAACTTATGTTCTCAAATGTGTGTACTTCCTGTACCACACTCATTGTACAGCTCCAAAGTTCAGTTGACACACAACTTATGTTCTCAAATGAGTGTATTTCCTGTACCACACTCATTGTACAGCTCCAAAGTTCAGTTGACACACAACTTATGTTCTCAAATGAGTGTATTTCCTGTACCACACTCATTGTACAGCTCGAAAGTTCAGTTGACACACAACGTATGTTCTCAAATGAGTGTATTTCCTGTACCACACTCATTGTACAGCTCGAAAGTTCAGTTGACACACAACCTATGTTCTCAAATGAGTGTATTTCCTGTACCACACTCATTGTACAGCTCGAAAGTTCAGTTGACACAGAACTTATGTTCTCAAATGAGTGCATTTCCTGTACCACACTCATTGTACAGCTCGAAAGTTCAGTTGACACATAACTTATGTTCTCAAATGAGTGTATTTCCTGTACCACACTCATTGTACAGGTCCAAAATTCAGTTGACACAAAACCTTAGTTCTCAAATGGGTGTATTTCCTGTACCACACTCATTGTACAGCTCCAAAGTTCAGTTGACACACAACTTATGTTCTCAAATGAGTGTATTTCCTGTGCCATACTCATTGTACAACTCCAAAGTTAACCTGACACACAACCTAAGTTCTCAAATAAGTGTATTTCCTGTACCACACTCATTGTACAACACCAAAGTTAACCTGACACACAGCTTATGTTCTCAAATGAGTGTATTTCCTGTACCATACTCATTGTACAGCTCCAAACTTAACCTGACACACAACTTATGTTCTCAAATGAGTATATTTCCTGTACCATACTCATTGTGCAAATCCAAAGTTAACCTGACACACAACCTAGGATCTCAAAAGAGTGTATTTCCTGTACCATACCCATTAAACAGCTCCATTAACCTGACACACAACCTAAGTTTTCAAATGGCTGTATTTCCTGTACCATACTCAATGTGCAATTCCAAAGTTAACCTGACACACAACCTAGGTTCTCAAAAGAGTGTATTTCCTGTACCATACCCATTGTACAGCTCCCTTAACCTGACACACAACCTAAGTTTTCAAGTTAGTGTATTTCCTGTACCACACTCATTTAATAGTTCCAAAGTTAACCTGACACAGAACCTAAGTTCTCAAGTTAGTGTATTTCCTGTACCACACTCATTGTACAGCTTTAAAGTTTGATTGACACACAACCTATGTTCTCAACTGAGTGTATTTCCTGTACCATACTCATTGTACAGCTCCAAAGTTAACCTGACACACAACCTAAGTTCTCAAATGACTGTATTTCCTGTACGACACGCATTGTAGAGCTTTAAAGTTCAGTTGACACACAACCTAGGTTCTCAAATGAGTGTATTTCCTGTACCACACTCATTGCACAGCTCCAAAGTTCAGTTGACATTCAACTTATGTTCTCAAATGTGTGTATTTCCTGTACTTTACTCATTCTAAAACTCCAAAGTTAACCTGACACACAACTTATGTTCTCAAATAAGTGAATTTCCTGTACCTTACTCATTGTACAACTCCAAACATAATCTCACACACAACTTATGTTCTCACATGTGTGTATTTCCTGTACCTTACTCATTCTACAGCACCAAAGTTAACCTGACGCACAACCTAAGGTCTCAAATAAGTGTAATTCCTGTACCACAGTCATTCTACAGCTCCAAAGTAAACCTGACACACAACCTAAGTTCTCTAATAAGTGTATTTCCTGTACCACACTCATTCTACAACTCCAAAGTTAACCTGACACACAACCTAAGTTCTCAAATAAGTGTATTTCCTGTACCACACTCATTCTACAACACCAAAGTTAACCTGACACACAGCTTATGTTCTCAAATGAGTGTATTTCGTGTACCATACTAATTGTACAGCTCCAAACTTAACCTGACACACAACTTATGTTCTCAAATGAGTGTATTTCCCGTACCATACTTATTGTACAGCTCCAATGTTATCCTGGCACACAACCTAACTTCTTAAACAAGCGTATTTCCTATACCATACTCATTGTACAACTGCAAAGTTAACCTGACATACAACCTTAGTTCTCAAATAAGTGTATTTCCTATACCACACTCATTGTACAGCTCCAAAGTTAACCTGACACACAACTTATGTTCTCAAATGAGTGTATTTCCTGTACCATACTCATTGTACAGCACCAAACTTAACGTGACACACAACTTATGTTCTCAACTGAGTGTATTTCCTGTACCATACTCATTGTACAGCTCAAAGTTAACCTGACACACAACCTAAGTTCTCAAATGACTGTATTTCCTGTACCACACGCATTGTAGAGCTTTAAAATTCAGTTGACACACAACCTAGGTTCTCAAATGGATGTATTTCCTGTACCACACTCATTGTAGACCATTAAAGTTCAGTTGACACACAACCTAGGTACTCAAATGAGTGTATTTCCTGTACCACACTCATTGTACAGCTTTGAAGTTCAGGTGACACACAACCTAGGTTCTCAAATAAGTGTAGTTCCCTTACCACACGCATTGTACAGCTTTAAAGTTCATATAACACACAACCTAGGTTCTCAAATGAGTGTGTTTCCTGTACCACACTCATTGTACAGCTTAAAAGTTCAGTTGACACATAACGTATGTGCTCAAATGAGTATTTCCTCTACCATACTCAATGCACAGCTCCAAAGTTAACCTTACATACAACCTAGGTTCTCAAATGAGTATATTTCCTGTACCATACTCATTGTGCAAATCCAAAGTTAACCTGACACACAACCTAGGATCTCAAAAGAGTGTATTTCCTGTACCATACCCATTAAACAGCTCCATTAACCTGACACACAACCTAAGTTTTCAAATGGCTGTATTTCCTGTACCATACTCAATGTGCAATTCCAAAGTTAACCTGACACACAACCTAGGTTCTCAAAAGAGTGTATTTCCTGTACCATACCCATTGTACAGCTCCCTTAACCTGACACACAACCTAAGTTTTCAAGTTAGTGTATTTCCTGTACCACACTCATTTAATAGTTCCAAAGTTAACCTGACACAGAACCTAAGTTCTCAAGTTAGTGTATTTCCTGTACCACACTCATTGTACAGCTCCAAAGTTCAGTTGACACACAACCTATGTTCTCAAATGAGTGTATTTGCTGTACCACACTCATTGTACAGCTCCAAAGTTCAGTTGACACACAACTTACGTTCTCAAATGAGTGTATTTCCTGTACCACATTCATTGTACAGATCCAAAGTTCAGCTGACACACAACTTATGTTCTCAAATGAATGTATTTCCTGTACCACACTCATTGTAATGCTCCAAAGTTCAGTTGACACAGAGCTTATGTTCTCAAATGAGTGTATTTCCCATACTATACTCATTGTACAGCTCCAAAGTTAACCTGATACACAACTTATGTTCTCAAATGAGTGTATTTCCTGTACCACACTCATTGTACAACTCCAAAGTTCAGTTGACACACAAGTTATGTTCTCAAATAGGTGTATTTCCTGTACCATACTCATTGTATAGCTCCAAGTTAACCTGACACACAACTTATGTTCTCAAATGTGTGTACTTCCTGTACCACACTCATTGTACAGCTCTAAAGTTCAGTTGACACACAACTTATGTTATCAAATGAGTGTATTTCCTGTACAACACTCATTGTACAGCTCCAAAGTTCAGTTGACGGACAACTTATGTTCTCAAATGAGTGTATTTACTGTAACACACTCATTGTATAGCTCCAAGTTAACCTGACACACAACTTATGTTCTCAAATGTGTGTATTTCCTGTACCACACTCATTGTACAGCTCCAAGTTAACCTGACACACAACTTATGTTCTCAAATGTGTGTACTTCCTGTACCACACTCATTGTACAGCTCCAAAGTTCAGTTGACACACAACTTATGTTCTCAAATGAGTGTATTTCCTGTACCACACTCATTGTACAGCTCCAAAGTTCAGTTGACACACAACTTATGTTCTCAAATGAGTGTATTTCCTGTACCACACTCATTGTACAGCTCGAAAGTTCAGTTGACACACAACGTATGTTCTCAAATGAGTGTATTTCCTGTACCACACTCATTGTACAGCTCGAAAGTTCAGTTGACACACAACCTATGTTCTCAAATGAGTGTATTTCCTGTACCACACTCATTGTACAGCTCGAAAGTTCAGTTGACACAGAACTTATGTTCTCAAATGAGTGCATTTCCTGTACCACACTCATTGTACAGCTCGAAAGTTCAGTTGACACATAACTTATGTTCTCAAATGAGTGTATTTCCTGTACCACACTCATTGTACAGGTCCAAAATTCAGTTGACACAAAACCTTAGTTCTCAAATGGGTGTATTTCCTGTACCACACTCATTGTACAGCTCCAAAGTTCAGTTGACACACAACTTATGTTCTCAAATGAGTGTATTTCCTGTGCCATACTCATTGTACAACTCCAAAGTTAACCTGACACACAACCTAAGTTCTCAAATAAGTGTATTTCCTGTACCACACTCATTGTACAACACCAAAGTTAACCTGACACACAGCTTATGTTCTCAAATGAGTGTATTTCCTGTACCATACTCATTGTACAGCTCCAAACTTAACCTGACACACAACTTATGTTCTCAAATGAGTATATTTCCTGTACCATACTCATTGTGCAAATCCAAAGTTAACCTGACACACAACCTAGGATCTCAAAAGAGTGTATTTCCTGTACCATACCCATTAAACAGCTCCATTAACCTGACACACAACCTAAGTTTTCAAATGGCTGTATTTCCTGTACCATACTCAATGTGCAATTCCAAAGTTAACCTGACACACAACCTAGGTTCTCAAAAGAGTGTATTTCCTGTACCATACCCATTGTACAGCTCCCTTAACCTGACACACAACCTAAGTTTTCAAGTTAGTGTATTTCCTGTACCACACTCATTTAATAGTTCCAAAGTTAACCTGACACAGAACCTAAGTTCTCAAGTTAGTGTATTTCCTGTACCACACTCATTGTACAGCTCCAAAGTTCAGTTGACACACAACCTATGTTCTCAAATGAGTGTATTTGCTGTACCACACTCATTGTACAGCTCCAAAGTTCAGTTGACACACAACTTACGTTCTCAAATGAGTGTATTTCCTGTACCACATTCATTGTACAGATCCAAAGTTCAGCTGACACACAACTTATGTTCTCAAATGAATGTATTTCCTGTACCACACTCATTGTAATGCTCCGAAGTTCAGTTGACACACAACTTATGTTCTCAAATGAGTGTATTTCCTGTACCACACTCATTGTAATGCTCCAAAGTTCAGTTGACACACAACTTATGTTCTCAAATGAATGTATTTCCTGTACCACACTCATTGTAATGCTCCAAAGTTCAGTTGACACACAACTTATGTTCTCAAATGAGTGTATTTCCCATACTGTACTCATTGTACAGCTCCAAAGTTAACCTGATACACAACTTATGTTCTCAAATGAGTGTATTTCCTGTACCACACTCATTGTAATGCTCCAAAGTTCAGTTGACACACAACTTATGTTCTCAAATGAGTGTATTTCCTGTACAACACTCATTGTAATGCTCCAAAGTTCAGTTGACACACAACTTATGTTCTCAAATGAGTGTGTTTCCTGTACCACACTCATTGTAATGCTCCAAAGTTCAGTTGACACACAACTTATGTTCTCAAATGAGTGTATTTCCCATACTGTACTCATTGTACAGCTCCAAAGTTAACCTGATACACAACTTATGTTCTCAAATGAGTGTATTTCCTGTACCACACTCATTGTAATGCTCCAAAGTTCAGTTGACACACAACTTATGTTCTCAAATGAATGTATTTCCTGTACCACACTCATTGTAATGCTCCAAAGTTCAGTTGACACACAACTTATGTTCTCAAATGAGTGTATTTCCTGTACCACATTCATTGTACAGATCCAAAGTTCAGCTGACACACAACTTATGTTCTCAAATGAGTGTATTTCCTGTACCACATTCATTGTACAGATCCAAAGTTCAGTTGACACACAACTTATGTTCTCAAATGAGTGTATTTCCTGTACCACACTCATTGTAATGCTCCAAAGTTCAGTTGACACACAACTTATGTTCTCAAATGAGTGTATTTCCTGTACCACATTCATTGTACAGATCCAAAGTTCAGCTGACACACAACTTATGTTCTCAAATGAGTGTATTTCCTGTACCACATTCATTGTACAGCTCGAAAGTTCAGTTGACACACAACTTATGTTCTCAAATGAGTGTATTTCCTGTACCACACTCATTGTAATGCTCCAAAGTTCAGTTGACACACAACTTATGTTCTCAAATGAGTGTATTTCCTGTACCACATTCATTGTACAGATCCAAAGTTCAGCTGACACACAACTTATGTTCTCAAATGAGTGTATTTCCTGTACCACATTCATTGTACAGATCCAAAGTTCAGTTGACACACAACTTATGTTCTCAAATGAGTGTATTTCCTGTACCACATTCATTGTACAGATCCAAAGTTCAGCTGACACACAACTTATGTTCTCAAATGAATGTATTTCCTGTACCACACTCATTGTAATGCTCCAAAGTTCAGTTGACACACAACTTATGTTCTCAAATGAGTGTATTTCCTGTACCACACTCATTGTAATGCTCCAAAGTTCAGTTGACACACAACTTATGTTCTCAAATGAATGTATTTCCTGTACCACACTCATTGTAATGCTCCAAAGTTCAGTTGACACACAACTTATGTTCTCAAATGAGTGTATTTCCCATACTGTACTCATTGTACAGCTCCAAAGTTAACCTGATACACAACTTATGTTCTCAAATGAGTGTATTTCCTGTACCACACTCATTGTACAACTCCAAAGTTCAGTTGACACACAAGTTATGTTCTCAAGTAGGTGTATTTCCTGTACCATACTCATTGTATAGCTCCAAGTTAACCTGACACACAACTTATGTTCTCAAATGTGTGTACTTCCTGTACCACACTCATTGTACAGCTCTAAAGTTCAGTTGACACACAACTTATGTTATCAAATGAGTGTATTTCCTGTACAACACTCATTGTACAGCTCCAAAGTTCAGTTGACGGACAACTTATGTTCTCAAATGAGTGTATTTACTGTACCACACTCATTGTATAGCTCCAAGTTAACCTGACACACAACTTATGTTCTCAAATGTGTGTATTTCCTGTACCACACTCATTGTACAGCTCCAAAGTTCAGTTGACACACAAGTTATGTTCTCAAATAGGTGTATTTCCTGTACCATACTCATTGTACAGCTCCAAAGTTCAGCTGACACACAACTTATGTTCTCAAATGAGTGTATTTCCTGTACCACACTCATTGTACAGCTCCAAAGTTCAGTTGACACACAACTTATGTTCTCAAATGAGTGTATTTCCCATACTATACTCATTGTACAGCTCCAAAGTTAACGTGATACACAACTTATGTTCTCAAATGAGTGTATTTCCTGTCCCACACTCATTGTACAACTCCAAAGTTCAGTTGACACACAAGTTATGTTCTCAAATAGGTGTATTTCCTGTACCACACTCATTGTACAGCTCTAAAGTTCAGTTGACACACAACTTATGTTCTCAAATGAGTGTATTTCCCGTACCATACTTATTGTACAGCTCCAATGTTATCCTGGCACACAACCTAACTTCTTAAACAAGCGTATTTCCTATACCATACTCATTGTACAACTGCAAAGTTAACCTGACATACAACCTTAGTTCTCAAATAAGTGTATTTCCTATACCACACTCATTGTACAGCTCCAAAGTTAACCTGACACACAACTTATGTTCTCAAATGAGTGTATTTCCTGTACCATACTCATTGTACAGCACCAAACTTAACGTGACACACAACTTATGTTCTCAACTGAGTGTATTTCCTGTACCATACTCATTGTACAGCTCAAAGTTAACCTGACACACAACCTAAGTTCTCAAATGACTGTATTTCCTGTACCACACGCATTGTAGAGCTTTAAAATTCAGTTGACACACAACCTAGGTTCTCAAATGGATGTATTTCCTGTACCACACTCATTGTAGACCATTAAAGTTCAGTTGACACACAACCTAGGTACTCAAATGAGTGTATTTCCTGTACCACACTCATTGTACAGCTTTGAAGTTCAGGTGACACACAACCTAGGTTCTCAAATAAGTGTAGTTCCCTTACCACACGCATTGTACAGCTTTAAAGTTCATATAACACACAACCTAGGTTCTCAAATGAGTGTGTTTCCTGTACCACACTCATTGTACAGCTTAAAAGTTCAGTTGACACATAACGTATGTGCTCAAATGAGTATTTCCTCTACCATACTCAATGCACAGCTCCAAAGTTAACCTTACATACAACCTAGGTTCTCAAATGAGTATATTTCCTGTACCATACTCATTGTGCAAATCCAAAGTTAACCTGACACACAACCTAGGATCTCAAAAGAGTGTATTTCCTGTACCATACCCATTAAACAGCTCCATTAACCTGACACACAACCTAAGTTTTCAAATGGCTGTATTTCCTGTACCATACTCAATGTGCAATTCCAAAGTTAACCTGACACACAACCTAGGTTCTCAAAAGAGTGTATTTCCTGTACCATACCCATTGTACAGCTCCCTTAACCTGACACACAACCTAAGTTTTCAAGTTAGTGTATTTCCTGTACCACACTCATTTAATAGTTCCAAAGTTAACCTGACACAGAACCTAAGTTCTCAAGTTAGTGTATTTCCTGTACCACACTCATTGTACAGCTCCAAAGTTCAGTTGACACACAACCTATGTTCTCAAATGAGTGTATTTGCTGTACCACACTCATTGTACAGCTCCAAAGTTCAGTTGACACACAACTTACGTTCTCAAATGAGTGTATTTCCTGTACCACATTCATTGTACAGATCCAAAGTTCAGCTGACACACAACTTATGTTCTCAAATGAATGTATTTCCTGTACCACACTCATTGTAATGCTCCA
The DNA here is from genome assembly GCA_030765065.1 of Deroplatys truncata. Taxonomy (NCBI): domain Eukaryota; kingdom Metazoa; phylum Arthropoda; class Insecta; order Mantodea; family Mantidae; genus Deroplatys; species Deroplatys truncata. The sequence continues at coordinate 1,334,606 of CM060987.1, read as the reverse complement.
AAGTTCAGTTGACACAGAGCTTATGTTCTCAAATGAGTGTATTTCCCATACTATACTCATTGTACAGCTCCAAAGTTAACCTGATACACAACTTATGTTCTCAAATGAGTGTATTTCCTGTACCACACTCATTGTACAACTCCAAAGTTCAGTTGACACACAAGTTATGTTCTCAAATAGGTGTATTTCCTGTACCATACTCATTGTATAGCTCCAAGTTAACCTGACACACAACTTATGTTCTCAAATGTGTGTACTTCCTGTACCACACTCATTGTACAGCTCTAAAGTTCAGTTGACACACAACTTATGTTATCAAATGAGTGTATTTCCTGTACAACACTCATTGTACAGCTCCAAAGTTCAGTTGACGGACAACTTATGTTCTCAAATGAGTGTATTTACTGTAACACACTCATTGTATAGCTCCAAGTTAACCTGACACACAACTTATGTTCTCAAATGTGTGTATTTCCTGTACCACACTCATTGTACAGCTCCAAGTTAACCTGACACACAACTTATGTTCTCAAATGTGTGTACTTCCTGTACCACACTCATTGTACAGCTCCAAAGTTCAGTTGACACACAACTTATGTTCTCAAATGAGTGTATTTCCTGTACCACACTCATTGTACAGCTCCAAAGTTCAGTTGACACACAACTTATGTTCTCAAATGAGTGTATTTCCTGTACCACACTCATTGTACAGCTCGAAAGTTCAGTTGACACACAACGTATGTTCTCAAATGAGTGTATTTCCTGTACCACACTCATTGTACAGCTCGAAAGTTCAGTTGACACACAACCTATGTTCTCAAATGAGTGTATTTCCTGTACCACACTCATTGTACAGCTCGAAAGTTCAGTTGACACAGAACTTATGTTCTCAAATGAGTGCACTTCCTGTACCACACTCATTGTACAGCTCGAAAGTTCAGTTGACACATAACTTATGTTCTCAAATGAGTGTATTTCCTGTACCACACTCATTGTACAGGTCCAAAATTCAGTTGACACAAAACCTTAGTTCTCAAATGGGTGTATTTCCTGTACCACACTCATTGTACAGCTCCAAAGTTCAGTTGACACACAACTTATGTTCTCAAATGAGTGTATTTCCTGTGCCATACTCATTGTACAACTCCAAAGTTAACCTGACACACAACCTAAGTTCTCAAATAAGTGTATTTCCTGTACCACACTCATTGTACAACACCAAAGTTAACCTGACACACAGCTTATGTTCTCAAATGAGTGTATTTCCTGTACCATACTCATTGTACAGCTCCAAACTTAACCTGACACACAACTTATGTTCTCAAATGAGTATATTTCCTGTACCATACTCATTGTGCAAATCCAAAGTTAACCTGACACACAACCTAGGATCTCAAAAGAGTGTATTTCCTGTACCATACCCATTAAACAGCTCCATTAACCTGACACACAACCTAAGTTTTCAAATGGCTGTATTTCCTGTACCATACTCAATGTGCAATTCCAAAGTTAACCTGACACACAACCTAGGTTCTCAAAAGAGTGTATTTCCTGTACCATACCCATTGTACAGCTCCCTTAACCTGACACACAACCTAAGTTTTCAAGTTAGTGTATTTCCTGTACCACACTCATTTAATAGTTCCAAAGTTAACCTGACACAGAACCTAAGTTCTCAAGTTAGTGTATTTCCTGTACCACACTCATTGTACAGCTCCAAAGTTCAGTTGACACACAACCTATGTTCTCAAATGAGTGTATTTGCTGTACCACACTCATTGTACAGCTCCAAAGTTCAGTTGACACACAACTTACGTTCTCAAATGAGTGTATTTCCTGTACCACATTCATTGTACAGATCCAAAGTTCAGCTGACACACAACTTATGTTCTCAAATGAATGTATTTCCTGTACCACACTCATTGTAATGCTCCGAAGTTCAGTTGACACACAACTTATGTTCTCAAATGAGTGTATTTCCTGTACCACACTCATTGTAATGCTCCAAAGTTCAGTTGACACACAACTTATGTTCTCAAATGAATGTATTTCCTGTACCACACTCATTGTAATGCTCCAAAGTTCAGTTGACACACAACTTATGTTCTCAAATGAGTGTATTTCCCATACTGTACTCATTGTACAGCTCCAAAGTTAACCTGATACACAACTTATGTTCTCAAATGAGTGTATTTCCTGTACCACACTCATTGTAATGCTCCAAAGTTCAGTTGACACACAACTTATGTTCTCAAATGAGTGTATTTCCTGTACAACACTCATTGTAATGCTCCAAAGTTCAGTTGACACACAACTTATGTTCTCAAATGAGTGTGTTTCCTGTACCACACTCATTGTAATGCTCCAAAGTTCAGTTGACACACAACTTATGTTCTCAAATGAGTGTATTTCCCATACTGTACTCATTGTACAGCTCCAAAGTTAACCTGATACACAACTTATGTTCTCAAATGAGTGTATTTCCTGTACCACACTCATTGTAATGCTCCAAAGTTCAGTTGACACACAACTTATGTTCTCAAATGAATGTATTTCCTGTACCACACTCATTGTAATGCTCCAAAGTTCAGTTGACACACAACTTATGTTCTCAAATGAGTGTATTTCCTGTACCACATTCATTGTACAGATCCAAAGTTCAGCTGACACACAACTTATGTTCTCAAATGAGTGTATTTCCTGTACCACATTCATTGTACAGATCCAAAGTTCAGTTGACACACAACTTATGTTCTCAAATGAGTGTATTTCCTGTACCACACTCATTGTAATGCTCCAAAGTTCAGTTGACACACAACTTATGTTCTCAAATGAGTGTATTTCCTGTACCACATTCATTGTACAGATCCAAAGTTCAGCTGACACACAACTTATGTTCTCAAATGAGTGTATTTCCTGTACCACATTCATTGTACAGCTCGAAAGTTCAGTTGACACACAACTTATGTTCTCAAATGAGTGTATTTCCTGTACCACACTCATTGTAATGCTCCAAAGTTCAGTTGACACACAACTTATGTTCTCAAATGAGTGTATTTCCTGTACCACATTCATTGTACAGATCCAAAGTTCAGCTGACACACAACTTATGTTCTCAAATGAGTGTATTTCCTGTACCACATTCATTGTACAGATCCAAAGTTCAGTTGACACACAACTTATGTTCTCAAATGAGTGTATTTCCTGTACCACATTCATTGTACAGATCCAAAGTTCAGCTGACACACAACTTATGTTCTCAAATGAATGTATTTCCTGTACCACACTCATTGTAATGCTCCAAAGTTCAGTTGACACACAACTTATGTTCTCAAATGAGTGTATTTCCTGTACCACACTCATTGTAATGCTCCAAAGTTCAGTTGACACACAACTTATGTTCTCAAATGAATGTATTTCCTGTACCACACTCATTGTAATGCTCCAAAGTTCAGTTGACACACAACTTATGTTCTCAAATGAGTGTATTTCCCATACTGTACTCATTGTACAGCTCCAAAGTTAACCTGATACACAACTTATGTTCTCAAATGAGTGTATTTCCTGTACCACACTCATTGTACAACTCCAAAGTTCAGTTGACACACAAGTTATGTTCTCAAGTAGGTGTATTTCCTGTACCATACTCATTGTATAGCTCCAAGTTAACCTGACACACAACTTATGTTCTCAAATGTGTGTACTTCCTGTACCACACTCATTGTACAGCTCTAAAGTTCAGTTGACACACAACTTATGTTATCAAATGAGTGTATTTCCTGTACAACACTCATTGTACAGCTCCAAAGTTCAGTTGACGGACAACTTATGTTCTCAAATGAGTGTATTTACTGTACCACACTCATTGTATAGCTCCAAGTTAACCTGACACACAACTTATGTTCTCAAATGTGTGTATTTCCTGTACCACACTCATTGTACAGCTCCAAAGTTCAGTTGACACACAAGTTATGTTCTCAAATAGGTGTATTTCCTGTACCATACTCATTGTACAGCTCCAAAGTTCAGCTGACACACAACTTATGTTCTCAAATGAGTGTATTTCCTGTACCACACTCATTGTACAGCTCCAAAGTTCAGTTGACACACAACTTATGTTCTCAAATGAGTGTATTTCCCATACTATACTCATTGTACAGCTCCAAAGTTAACCTGATACACAACTTATGTTCTCAAATGAGTGTATTTCCTGTCCCACACTCATTGTACAACTCCAAAGTTCAGTTGACACACAAGTTATGTTCTCAAATAGGTGTATTTCCTGTACCACACTCATTGTACAGCTCTAAAGTTCAGTTGACACACAACTTATGTTCTCAAATGAGTGTATTTCCCGTACCATACTTATTGTACAGCTCCAATGTTATCCTGGCACACAACCTAACTTCTTAAACAAGCGTATTTCCTATACCATACTCATTGTACAACTGCAAAGTTAACCTGACATACAACCTTAGTTCTCAAATAAGTGTATTTCCTATACCACACTCATTGTACAGCTCCAAAGTTAACCTGACACACAACTTATGTTCTCAAATGAGTGTATTTCCTGTACCATACTCATTGTACAGCACCAAACTTAACGTGACACACAACTTATGTTCTCAACTGAGTGTATTTCCTGTACCATACTCATTGTACAGCTCAAAGTTAACCTGACACACAACCTAAGTTCTCAAATGACTGTATTTCCTGTACCACACGCATTGTAGAGCTTTAAAATTCAGTTGACACACAACCTAGGTTCTCAAATGGATGTATTTCCTGTACCACACTCATTGTAGACCATTAAAGTTCAGTTGACACACAACCTAGGTACTCAAATGAGTGTATTTCCTGTACCACACTCATTGTACAGCTTTGAAGTTCAGGTGACACACAACCTAGGTTCTCAAATAAGTGTAGTTCCCTTACCACACGCATTGTACAGCTTTAAAGTTCATATAACACACAACCTAGGTTCTCAAATGAGTGTGTTTCCTGTACCACACTCATTGTACAGCTTAAAAGTTCAGTTGACACATAACGTATGTGCTCAAATGAGTATTTCCTCTACCATACTCAATGCACAGCTCCAAAGTTAACCTTACATACAACCTAGGTTCTCAAATGAGTATATTTCCTGTACCATACTCATTGTGCAAATCCAAAGTTAACCTGACACACAACCTAGGATCTCAAAAGAGTGTATTTCTTGTACCATACCCATTAAACAGCTCCATTAACCTGACACACAACCTAAGTTTTCAAATGGCTGTATTTCCTGTACCATACTCAATGTGCAATTCCAAAGTTAACCTGACACACAACCTAGGTTCTCAAAAGAGTGTATTTCCTGTACCATACCCATTGTACAGCTCCCTTAACCTGACACACAACCTAAGTTTTCAAGTTAGTGTATTTCCTGTACCACACTCATTTAATAGTTCCAAAGTTAACCTGACACAGAACCTAAGTTCTCAAGTTAGTGTATTTCCTGTACCACACTCATTGTACAGCTCCAAAGTTCAGTTGACACACAACCTATGTTCTCAAATGAGTGTATTTGCTGTACCACACTCATTGTACAGCTCCAAAGTTCAGTTGTCACACAACTTACGTTCTCAAATGAGTGTATTTCCTGTACCACATTCATTGTACAGATCCAAAGTTCAGCTGACACACAACTTATGTTCTCAAATGAATGTATTTCCTGTACCACACTCATTGTAATGCTCCAAAGTTCAGTTGACACAGAGCTTATGTTCTCAAATGAGTGTATTTCCCATACTATACTCATTGTACAGCTCCAAAGTTAACCTGATACACAACTTATGTTCTCAAATGAGTGTATTTCCTGTACCACACTCATTGTACAACTCCAAAGTTCAGTTGACACACAAGTTATGTTCTCAAATAGGTGTATTTCCTGTACCATACTCATTGTATAGCTCCAAGTTAACCTGACACACAACTTATGTTCTCAAATGTGTGTACTTCCTGTACCACACTCATTGTACAGCTCTAAAGTTCAGTTGACACACAACTTATGTTATCAAATGAGTGTATTTCCTGTACAACACTCATTGTACAGCTCCAAAGTTCAGTTGACGGACAACTTATGTTCTCAAATGAGTGTATTTACTGTAACACACTCATTGTATAGCTCCAAGTTAACCTGACACACAACTTATGTTCTCAAATGTGTGTATTTCCTGTACCACACTCATTGTACAGCTCCAAGTTAACCTGACACACAACTTATGTTCTCAAATGTGTGTACTTCCTGTACCACACTCATTGTACAGCTCCAAAGTTCAGTTGACACACAACTTATGTTCTCAAATGAGTGTATTTCCTGTACCACACTCATTGTACAGCTCCAAAGTTCAGTTGACACACAACTTATGTTCTCAAATGAGTGTATTTCCTGTACCACACTCATTGTACAGCTCGAAAGTTCAGTTGACACACAACGTATGTTCTCAAATGAGTGTATTTCCTGTACCACACTCATTGTACAGCTCGAAAGTTCAGTTGACACACAACCTATGTTCTCAAATGAGTGTATTTCCTGTACCACACTCATTGTACAGCTCGAAAGTTCAGTTGACACAGAACTTATGTTCTCAAATGAGTGCATTTCCTGTACCACACTCATTGTACAGCTCGAAAGTTCAGTTGACACATAACTTATGTTCTCAAATGAGTGTATTTCCTGTACCACACTCATTGTACAGGTCCAAAATTCAGTTGACACAAAACCTTAGTTCTCAAATGGGTGTATTTCCTGTACCACACTCATTGTACAGCTCCAAAGTTCAGTTGACACACAACTTATGTTCTCAAATGAGTGTATTTCCTGTGCCATACTCATTGTACAACTCCAAAGTTAACCTGACACACAACCTAAGTTCTCAAATAAGTGTATTTCCTGTACCACACTCATTGTACAACACCAAAGTTAACCTGACACACTGCTTATGTTCTCAAATGAGTGTATTTCCTGTACCATACTCATTGTACAGCTCCAAACTTAACCTGACACACAACTTATGTTCTCAAATGAGTATATTTCCTGTACCATACTCATTGTGCAAATCCAAAGTTAACCTGACACACAACCTAGGATCTCAAAAGAGTGTATTTCCTGTACCATACCCATTAAACAGCTCCATTAACCTGACACACAACCTAAGTTTTCAAATGGCTGTATTTCCTGTACCATACTCAATGTGCAATTCCAAAGTTAACCTGACACACAACCTAGGTTCTCAAAAGAGTGTATTTCCTGTACCATACCCATTGTACAGCTCCCTTAACCTGACACACAACCTAAGTTTTCAAGTTAGTGTATTTCCTGTACCACACTCATTTAATAGTTCCAAAGTTAACCTGACACAGAACCTAAGTTCTCAAGTTAGTGTATTTCCTGTACCACACTCATTGTACAGCTCCAAAGTTCAGTTGACACACAACCTATGTTCTCAAATGAGTGTATTTGCTGTACCACACTCATTGTACAGCTCCAAAGTTCAGTTGACACACAACTTACGTTCTCAAATGAGTGTATTTCCTGTACCACATTCATTGTACAGATCCAAAGTTCAGCTGACACACAACTTATGTTCTCAAATGAATGTATTTCCTGTACCACACTCATTGTAATGCTCCGAAGTTCAGTTGACACACAACTTATGTTCTCAAATGAGTTTATTTCCTGTACCACACTCATTGTAATGCTCCAAAGTTCAGTTGACACACAACTTATGTTCTCAAATGAATGTATTTCCTGTACCACACTCATTGTAATGCTCCAAAGTTCAGTTGACACACAACTTATGTTCTCAAATGAGTGTATTTCCCATACTGTACTCATTGTTCAGCTCCAAAGTTAACCTGATACACAACTTATGTTCTCAAATGAGTGTATTTCCTGTACCACACTCATTGTAATGCTCCAAAGTTCAGTTGACACACAACTTATGTTCTCAAATGAGTGTATTTCCTGTACAACACTCATTGTAATGCTCCAAAGTTCAGTTGACACACAACTTATGTTCTCAAATGAGTGTGTTTCCTGTACCACACTCATTGTAATGCTCCAAAGTTCAGTTGACACACAACTTATGTTCTCAAATGAGTGTATTTCCCATACTGTACTCATTGTACAGCTCCAAAGTTAACCTGATACACAACTTATGTTCTCAAATGAGTGTATTTCCTGTACCACACTCATTGTAATGCTCCAAAGTTCAGTTGACACACAACTTATGTTCTCAAATGAATGTATTTCCTGTACCACACTCATTGTAATGCTCCAAAGTTCAGTTGACACACAACTTATGTTCTCAAATGAGTGTATTTCCTGTACCACATTCATTGTACAGATCCAAAGTTCAGCTGACACACAACTTATGTTCTCAAATGAGTGTATTTCCTGTACCACATTCATTGTACAGATCCAAAGTTCAGTTGACACACAACTTATGTTCTCAAATGAGTGTATTTCCTGTACCACACTCATTGTAATGCTCCAAAGTTCAGTTGACACACAACTTATGTTCTCAAATGAGTGTATTTCCTGTACCACATTCATTGTACAGATCCAAAGTTCAGCTGACACACAACTTATGTTCTCAAATGAGTGTATTTCCTGTACCACATTCATTGTACAGCTCGAAAGTTCAGTTGACACACAACTTATGTTCTCAAATGAGTGTATTTCCTGTACCACACTCATTGTAATGCTCCAAAGTTCAGTTGACACACAACTTATGTTCTCAAATGAGTGTATTTCCTGTACCACATTCATTGTACAGATCCAAAGTTCAGCTGACACACAACTTATGTTCTCAAATGAGTGTATTTCCTGTACCACATTCATTGTACAGATCCAAAGTTCAGTTGACACACAACTTATGTTCTCAAAATAGTGTATTTCCTGTACCACATTCATTGTACAGATCCAAAGTTCAGCTGACACACAACTTATGTTCTCAAATGAATGTATTTCCTGTACCACACTCATTGTAATGCTCCAACGTTCAGTTGACACACAACTTATGTTCTCAAATGAGTGTATTTCCTGTACCACACTCATTGTAATGCTCCAAAGTTCAGTTGACACACAACTTATGTTCTCAAATGAATGTATTTCCTGTACCACACTCATTGTAATGCTCCAAAGTTCAGTTGACACACAACTTATGTTCTCAAATGAGTGTATTTCCCATACTGTACTCATTGTACAGCTCCAAAGTTAACCTGATACACAACTTATGTTCTCAAATGAGTGTATTTCCTGTACCACACTCATTGTACAACTCCAAAGTTCAGTTGACACACAAGTTATGTTCTCAAGTAGGTGTATTTCCTGTACCATACTCATTGTATAGCTCCAAGTTAACCTGACACACAACTTATGTTCTCAAATGTGTGTACTTCCTGTACCACACTCATTGTACAGCTCTAAAGTTCAGTTGACACACAACTTATGTTATCAAATGAGTGTATTTCCTGTACAACACTCATTGTACAGCTCCAAAGTTCAGTTGACGGACAACTTATGTTCTCAAATGAGTGTATTTACTGTACCACACTCATTGTATAGCTCCAAGTTAACCTGACACACAACTTATGTTCTCAAATGTGTGTATTTCCTGTACCACACTCATTGTACAGCTCCAAAGTTCAGTTGACACACAAGTTATGTTCTCAAATAGGTGTATTTCCTGTACCATACTCATTGTACAGCTCCAAAGTTCAGCTGACACACAACTTATGTTCTCAAATGAGTGTATTTCCTGTACCACACTCATTGTACAGCTCCAAAGTTCAGTTGACACACAACTTATGTTCTCAAATGAGTGTATTTCCCATACTATACTCATTGTACATCTCCAAAGTTAACCTGATACACAACTTATGTTCTCAAATGAGTGTATTTCCTGTCCCACACTCATTGTACAACTCCAAAGTTCAGTTGACACACAAGTTATGTTCTCAAATAGGTGTATTTCCTGTACCACACTCATTGTATAGCTCCAAGTTAACCTGACACACAACTTATGTTCTCAAATGTGTGTACTTCCTGTACCACACTCATTGTACAGCTCTAAAGTTCAGTTGACACACAACTTATGTTATCAAATGAGTGTATTTCCTGTACAACACTCATTGTACAGCTCCAAAGTTCAGTTGACGGACAACTTATGTTCTCAAATGAGTGTATTTACTGTACCACACTCATTGTATAGCTCCAAGTTAACCTGACACACAACTTATGTTCTCAAATGTGTGTATTTCCTGTACCACACTCATTGTACAGCTCCAAGTTAACCTGACACACAACTTATGTTCTCAAATGTGTGTACTTCCTGTACCACACTCATTGTACAGCTCCAAAGTTCAGTTGACACACAACTTATGTTCTCAAATGAGTGTATTTCCTGTACCACACTCATTGTACAGCTCCAAAGTTCAGTTGACACACAACTTATGTTCTCAAATGAGTGTATTTCCTGTACCACACTCATTGTACAGCTCGAAAGTTCAGTTGACACACAACGTATGTTCTCAAATGAGTGTATTTCCTGTACCACACTCATTGTACAGCTCGAAAGTTCAGTTGACACACAACCTATGTTCTCAAATGAGTGTATTTCCTGTACCACACTCATTGTACAGCTCGAAAGTTCAGTTGACACATAACTTATGTTCTCAAATGAGTGTATTTCCTGTACCACACTCATTGTACAGGTCCAAAATTCAGTTGACACAAAACCTAAGTTCTCAAATGGGTGTATTTCCTGTACCACACTCATTGTACAGCTCCAAAGTTCAGTTGACACACAACTTATGTTCTCAAATAAGTGTATTTCCCGTACCATACTCATTGTACAGCACCAAACTTAACGTGACACACAACTTATGTTCTCAAATGAGTTTATTTCCTGTACCATACTCGTTGTACAGCTCCAAAGTTAACCTGACACACAACCTATGTTCTCAAATGAGTGTATTTCCTGTACCATACTCATTGTACAGCTCCAAAGTTAATCTGACACACAACTTATGTTCTCAAATGAGTGTATTTCCCGTACCATTCTCATTGTACAGCACCAAACTTAACGTGACACACAACTTATGTTCTCAAATGAGTTTATTTCCTGTACCATACTCGTTGTACAGCTCCAAAGTTAACCTGACACACAACCTATGTTCTCAAATGAGTGTATTTCCTGTACCATACTCATTGTACAGCTCCAAAGTTAACCTGACACAAAACTTATGTTCTCAAATGAGTGTATTTCCTGTACTACACTCATTGTACAGCTCCAAAGTTAACCTTACACACAACTTATTTTCTCAAATGAGTGTATTTCCTGTACCATACTCATTGTACTGCTCCAACGTTAACCTGACACACAACCTATGTCCTCAAGTGAGTGTATTTCCTGTACCATACTCATTGTACAACTCCAAAGTTAACCTGACACACAACTTATGTTCTCAAATCAGTTTATTTCCTGTACCACACTCATCGTACAGCTTTAAAGTTCAGTTGACACACAACCTAGGTTCTCAAATGAGTGTATTTCCTGTACCACACTCATTGTACAGCTTTAAAGTTCAGTTGACACACAACCTAGGTTCTCAAATGAGTGTATTTCCTGTACCACACTCATTGTACAGCTTTAAACTTCAGTTGACACACAACCTAGGTTCTCAAATGAGTGTATTTCCTGTACCACACTCATTGTACAGCTTTAAAGTTCAGTTGACACACAACCTAGGTTCTCAAATGAGTGTATTTCCTGTACCACACTCATTGTACAGCTTTAAACTTCAGTTGACACACAACCTAGGTTCTCAAATGAGTGTATTTCCTGTACCACACTCATTGTACAGCTTTAAAGTTCAGTTGACACACAACCTAGGTTCTCAAATGAGTGTATTTCCTGTACCACACTCATTGTACAGCTTTAAAGTTCGGTTGACACACAACCTAGGTTCTCAAATGAGAGTATTTCCTGTACCACACTCATTGTACAGCTTTTAAGTTCAGTTGACATACAAACTAGGTTGTCAAATGAGTGTATTTCCTGTACCACACCCATTGTACAGCTTTAAAGTTCAGTTGACATACAAACTAGGTTGTCAAATGAGAGTATTTCCTGTACCACACTCATCGTACAGCTTTAAAGTTCAGTTGACATACAAACTAGGTTGTCAAATGAGTGTATTTCCTGTACCACACTCATTGTACAGCTTTAAAGTTCCGTTGACACACAACCTAGGATTTCAAATGAGTGTATTTCCTGTACCACACTCATTGTAGAGCTGTAAAGTTCCGTTGACACACAACCTAGGTTCTCAAATGAGTGTATTTCCTGTACCACACTCATTGTACAGCTTTAAAGTTCGGTTGACACACAACCTAGGTTGTCAAATGAGTGTATTTCCTGTACCACACTCATTGTACAGCCTTAAAGTTCAGTTGACACACAACCTAGGTTCTCAAATGAGTGTATTTCCTGTACCACACTCATTGTACAGCTTTGAAGTTCAGGTGACACACAACCTAGGTTCTCAAATGAGTGTATTTCCTGTACCACACTCATTGTACAGCTTTAAAGTTTGATTGACACACAACCTATGTTCTCAACTGAGTGTATTTCTTGTACCATACTCATTGTACAGCTCCAAAGTTAACCTGACACACAACCTAAGTTCTCAAATGACTGTATTTCCTGTACCACACGCATTGTAGAGCTTTAAAGTTCAGTTGACACACAACCTAGGTTCTCAAATGAGTGTATTTCCTGTACCACACTCATTGTAGAGCATTAAAGTTCAGGTGACACACAACCTAGGTTCTCAAATGGATGTATTTCCTGTACCACACTCATTGTAGACCATTAAAGTTCAGTTGACACACAACCTAGGTACTCAAATGAGTGTATTTCCTGTACCACACTCATTGTACAGCTCCAAAGTTAACCTGACACACAACCTAAGTTCTCAAATGACTGTATTTCCTATACCACACGCATTGTAGAGCTTTAAAGTTCAGTTGACACACAACCTAGGTTCTCAAATGAGTGTATTTCCTGTACCACACTCATTGTAGAGCATTAAAGTTCAGGTGACACACAACCTAAGTTCTCAAATGAGTGTATTTCCTGTACCTTACTCATTCTACAGCTCCAAAGTTAACCTGACACACAACCTAAGGTCTCACATAAGTGTAATTCCTGTACCACACTCATTCTACACCTCCAAAGTAAACCTGACACACAACCTAAGTTCTCTAATAAGTGTATTTCCTGTACCACACTCATTCTACTACTCCAAAGTTAACCTGACACACAACCTAAGTTCTCAAATAAGTGTATTTCCTGTACCACACTCATTCTGCAGCTCCAAAGTTAACCTGACACACAGCCTAAATTCTCAAATAAGTGTATTTCCTGTACCTTACTCATTTTACAGCTCCAAAGTTAACCATACACAACCCCCTAAGTTCTCAAATAAGTGTATTTCCTGTACCACACTCCCTGTACAGCTCCAATGTTAACCTGGCACACAACCTAACTTATTAAGCAAGCGTATTTCCTATACCATACTCATTGTACAACTGCAAAGTTAACCTGACACACAAACTAAGTTCTCATATGAGTGTATTTCCTGTGCCATACTCATTGTACAACTCCAAAGTTAACCTGACACACAACCTAAGTTCTCAAATAAGTGTATTTCCTGTACCACACTCATTGTACAACACCAAAGTTAACCTGACACACAGCTTATGTTCTCAAATGAGTGTATTTCCTGTACCAACTCATTGTACAGCTCCAAACTTAACCTGACACACAACTTATGTTCTCAAATGAGTGTATTTCCCATATCATACTCATTGTACAGCTCCAATGTTATCCTGGCACACAACCTAACTTCTTAAACAAGCGTATTTCCTATACCATACTCATTGTACAACTGCAACGTTAACCTGACATACAACCTTAGTTCTCAAATAAGTGTATTTCCTGTACCACACTCATTGTACAGCTCCAAAGTTAACCTGACACACAACTTATGTTCTCAAATGAGTGTATTTCCCGTACCATACTCATTGTACAGCTCCAAAGTTAACCTGACACACAACTTATGTTCTCAAATGAGTGTATTTCCTGTACCACACTCATTGTACAGCTCCAAAGTTAACCTGACACACAACTTATTTTCTCAAATGAGTGTATTTCCTGTACCACACTCATTGTACAGCTTTAAAGTTCCGTTGACACACAACCTAGGATCTCAAATGAGTGTATTTCCTGTACCACACTCATTGTACAGCTTTAAAGTTCAGTTGACACACAACCTAGGTTCTCAAATGAGTGTATTTCCTGTACCACACTCATTGTACAGCTTTAAAGTTCGGTTGACACACAACCTAGGTTGTCAGATGAGTGTATTTCCTGTAGCACGTTCATTGTACAGCCTTAAAGTTCAGTTGACACACAACCTAGGTTCTCAAATGAGTGTATTTCCTGTACCACACTCATTGTACAGCTCCAAAGTTTACTTGACACACAACTTGGGTTCTCAAATGACTGTATTTCCTGTACCACTCATTGTACAGCTCCAAAGTTAACCTGACACACAACCTAAGTTCTCAAATGAGTGTATTTCTGTACCACACTAATTGTACAGCTCCAAAGTTAAACTGACACACAACTTGTGTTCTCAAAAGAGTATATTTCCTGTACCACACTCATTGTACAGCTCCAAATTTAACCTGACACACAACTTATGCTTTCAAATGAGTGTATTTCCTGTACCACACTCATTGTGCAGCTTGAAAGTTAACCTGGCATACATGTTGTGTTCTCAAATAAGTGTATTTCCTGTACCATACACATTGTAGAACTCCAAAGTTAACCTGACACAGAACCTAAGTTCTCAAATAAGTGTATTTCCTGTACCATACTCATTGTACAGCTCCAAAGTTAGCCTGACACACAACTTATGTTCTCAAATTAGTGTATTTCCTGTACCACACTCATTGTACAGCTCCAAAGTTAACCTGTCACACAACTTATGTTCTCAAATGAGTGTATTTCCTGTACCATACGCATTGTACAGCTCCAAAGTTAACCTGACACACAACTTATGTTCTTAAATAAGTGTATTTCTAGTACCACACTCATTGTACAGCTCCAAACCTAACCTAACACAAAAGTTATATTCTGAAATGAGTGTATTTCCTGTATCACACTCATTGTACAGCTTCAAAGTTAACCTGACACACAACTTATGTTCTGAAATAAGTGTATTTCTAGTACCACACTCATTGTACAGCTCCAAAATTAACCTAACACAAAAGTTATATTCTGAAATGAGTGTATTTCCTGTACCACACTCATTGTACAGCTCCAAACTTAACCTAACACAAAAGTTATATTCTGAAATGAGTGTATTTCCTGTACCACACTCATTGTACAGCTTGAAAGTTATTCTGACACACAACTTATGTTCTCAAATAAGTGAATTTCTTGTACCACACTCATTGTACAGCTTCAAAGTTAACCTGACACACAACTTATGTTCTCAAATAAGTGTATTTCCTGTACCATACTGATTGTACAGCTTCAAAGTTAACCTGACACACAACTTATGTTCTCAAATAAGTGAATTTCATGTACCACACTCATTGTACAGCTTCAAAGTTAACCTGACACACAACTTATGTTCTCACATAAGTGTATTTCCTGTACCACACTCATTGTACAGCTTCAAAGTTAACCTGACACACAACTTATGTTCTCAAATAAGTGTATTTCCTGTACCATACTGATTGTACAGCTCCAACTTATCTTGACATACAACTTAGGTTCTCAAATGAGTGTATTTGCTGTACCACACTCATTGTGCAGCTTCAAAGTTAACCTGACACACAACTTATGTTCTTAAATGAGTGTATTTACTGCACCACACTCATTATACAGCTCCAAAGTTAACCTGACACACAACCTAAGTTCTCAAATGAGTGTATTTCCTGTACCAGACTCATTGTACAGCTCCAAAGTTCACCTGACACACAACCTAAGTTCTCAAATGAGTGTATTTCCTGTACCACACTCATTGTACAGCTCCAAACTTCAGCTGACACACAACTTATGTTCTCAAATGAGTGTATTTCCTGTACCACACTAATTGTACAGCTCCAAAATTAACCTGACTCACAACGTATGTTCTCAAATGAGTGTATTTCCTGTACCACACTCATTGTACAGCTCCAAAGTTAACCTGACACACAACTTATGTTCTCAAATGAGTGTATTTCCTGTACCACACTCATTGTATAGCACCAAAGTTAACCTGACACACAACCTAAGTTCTCAAATGAGTGTATTTCCTGTACCACACTCATTTTATAGCTCCACAGTTAACCTGACACACAACTTATGTTCTCAAATGAGTGTATTTCCTGTACCACACTCATTGTATAGCTCCAACGTTAAGCTGACATATAACTTATGTTATCAAATGAGTGTATTTCCTGTACCACACTCATTGTATAGCTCCAAAGTTAACCTGACAAACAACTTAAGTTGTCAAATGAGTCTATTTGCTGTACCACACTCATTGTATAGCTCCAAAGTTATCCTGACACATAACTTATGTTCTCAAATGAGTGTATTTCCTGTACCACACTCATTGTATAGCTCCAAAGTTAAGCTGACACACAACTTATGTTCTCAAATGAGTGTACTTCCTGTAATACACTCATTGTATGGCTCCAAAGTTAACCTGACACATAACTTATGTTCTCTAATGAGTGTATTTCCTGTACCACACTCATTGTACAGCTCCAACATTCAGTTGACACACAACCTAAGTTCTCAAATGAGTGTATTTCCTGTACCACACTCATTGCACAGCTCCAAAGTTCAGTTGACATTCAACTTATGTTCTCAAATGAGTGTATTTCCTGCACCACACTTATTGTACAGCTCCAAAGTTAACCTGACACACAACTTATGTTCTCAAATAAGTGTATTTCCTGTACCTTACTCATTGTACAACTCCAAACTTAACCTCACACACAACTTATGTTCTCACATGAGTGTATTTCCTGTACCTTACTCATTCTACAGCTCCAAAGTTACCTGACACACAACCTAAGGTCTCACATAAGTGTAATTCCTGTACCACACTCATTCTACACCTCCAAAGTAAACCTGACATACAACCTAAGTTCTCTAATAAGTGTATTTCCTGTACCACACTCATTCTACTACTCCAAAGTTAACCTGACACACAACCAAAGTTCTCAAATAAGTGTATATCCTGTACCACACTCATTGTACAGCTCCAATGTTAACCTGGCACACAACCTAACTTATTAAACAAGCGTATTTCCTATACCATACTCATTGTACAACTGCAAAGTTAACCTGACACACAAACTAAGTTCTCATATGAGTGTATTTCCTGTGCCATACTCATTGTACAACTCCAAAGTTAACCTGACACACAACCTAAGTTCTCAAATAAGTGTATTTCCTGTACCACACTCATTGTACAACACCAAAGTTAACCTGACACACAGCTTATGTTCTCAAATGAGTGTATTTCCTGTACCAACTCATTGTACAGCTCCAAACTTAACCTGACACACAACTTATGTTCTCAAATGAGTGTATTTCCCATACCATACTCATTGTACAGCTCCAATGTTATCCTGGCACACAACCTAACTTCTTAAACAAGCGTATTTCCTATACCATACTCATTGTACAACTGCAACGTTAACCTGACATACAACCTTAGTTCTCAAATAAGTGTATTTCCTGTACCACACTCATTGTACAGCTCCAAAGTTAACCTGACACACAACTTATGTTCTCAAATGAGTGTATTTCCCGTACCATACTCATTGTACAGCACCAAACTTAAGGTGACACACAACTTATGTTCTCAAATGAGTTTATTTCCTGTACCATACTCATTGTACAGCTCCAAAGTTAACCTGACACACAACCTATGTTCTCAAATGAGTGTATTTCCTGTACCATACTCATTGTACAGCTCCAAAGTTAACCTGACACACAACTTATGTTCTCAAATGAGTGTATTTCCTGTACCACACTCATTGTACAGCTCCAAAGTTAACCTGACACACAACTTATTTTCTCAAATGAGTGTATTTCCTGTACCACACTCATTGTACAGCTTTAAAGTTCCGTTGACACACAACCTAGGATCTCAAATGAGTGTATTTCCTGTACCACACTCATTGTACAGCTTTAAAGTTCAGTTGACACACAATCTAGGTTCTCAAATGAGTGTATTTCCTGTACCACACTCATTGTACAGCTTTAAAGTTCGGTTGACACACAACCTAGGTTGTCAGATGAGTGTATTTCCTGTAGCACGTTCATTGTACAGCCTTAAAGTTCAGTTGACTAACAACCTAGGTTCTCAAATGAGTGTATTTCCTGTACCACACTCATTGTACAGCTCCAAAGTTTACTTGACACACAACTTGGGTTCTCAAATGAGTGTATTTCCTGTACCACTCATTGTACAGCTCCAAAGTTAACCTGACACACAACCTAAGTTCTCAAATGAGTGTATTTCTGTACCACACTAATTGTACAGCTCCAAAGTTAAACTGACACACAACATGTGTTCTCAAAAGAGTATATTTCCTGTACCACACTCATTGTACAGCTCCA
The DNA here is from genome assembly GCA_030765065.1 of Deroplatys truncata. NCBI lineage: Eukaryota > Metazoa > Arthropoda > Insecta > Mantodea > Mantidae > Deroplatys > Deroplatys truncata. Next base: position 1,315,857 of record CM060987.1, on the reverse strand, counting down.
AATTTAACCTGACACACAACTTATGCTTTCAAATGAGTGTATTTCCTGTACCACACTCATTGTGCAGCTTGAAAGTTAACCTGGCACACATGTTGTGTTCTCAAATAAGTGTATTTCCTGTACCATACACATTGTAGAACTCCAAAGTTAACCTGACACAGAACCTAAGTTCTCAAATAAGTGTATTTCCTGTACCATACTCATTGTACAGCTCCAAAGTTAGCCTGACACACAACTTATGTTCTCAAATTAGTGTATTTCCTGTACCACACTCATTGTACAGCTCCAAAGTTAACCTGTCACACAACTTATGTTCTCAAATGAGTGTATTTCCTGTACCATACGCATTCTACAGCTCCAAAGTTAACCTGACACACAACTTATGTTCTCAAATAAGTGTATTTCTAGTACCACACTCATTGTACAGCTCCAAACCTAACCTAACACAAAAGTTATATTCTGAAATGAGTGTATTTCCTGTATCACACTCATTGTACAGCTCCAAAGTTAACCTGCCACACAACTTATGTTCTGAAATAAGTGTATTTCTAGTACCACACTCATTGTACAGCTCCAAAATTAACCTAACACAAAAGTTATATTCTGAAATGAGTGTATTTCCTGTACCACACTCATTGTACAGCTCCAAACTTAACCTAACACAAAAGTTATATTCTGAAATGAGTGTATTTCCTGTACCACACTCATTGTACAGCTTGAAAGTTATTCTGACACACAACTTATGTTCTCAAATAAGTGAATTTCTTGTACCACACACATTGTACAGCTTCAAAGTTAACCTGACACACAACTTATGTTCTCAAATAAGTGTATTTCCTGTACCATACTGATTGTACAGCTTCAAAGTTAACCTGACACACAACTTATGTTCTCAAATAAGTGAATTTCTTGTACCACACTCATTGTACAGCTTCAAAGTTAACCTGACACACAACTTATGTTCTCACATAAGTGTATTTCCTGTACCACACTCATTGTACAGCTTCAAAGTTAACCTGACACACAACTTATGTTCTCAAATAAGTGTATTTCCTGTACCATACTGATTGTACAGCTCCAACTTATCTTGACATACAACTTAGGTTCTCAAATGAGTGTATTTGCTGTACCACACTCATTGTGCAGCTTCAAAGTTAACCTGACACACAACTTATGTTCTTAAATGAGTGTATTTACTGCACCACACTCATTATACAGCTCCAAAGTTAACCTGACACACAACCTAAGTTCTCAAATGAGTGTATTTCCTGTACCAGACTCATTGTACAGCTCCAAAGTTCACCTGACACACAACCTAAGTTCTCAAATGAGTGTATTTCCTGTACCACACTCATTGTACAGCTCCAAACTTCAGCTGACACACAACTTATGTTCTCAAATGAGTGTATTTCCTGTACCACACTAATTGTACAGCTCCAAAATTAACCTGACTCACAACGTATGTTCTCAAATGAGTGTATTTCCTGTACCACACTCATTGTACAGCTCCAAAGTTAACCTGACACACAACTTATGTTCTCAAATGAGTGTATTTCCTGTACCACACTCATTGTATAGCACCAAAGTTAACCTGACACACAACCTAAGTTCTCAAATGAGTGTATTTCCTGTACCACACTCATTTTATAGCTCCACAGTTAACCTGACACACAACTTATGTTCTCAAATGAGTGTATTTCCTGTACCACACTCATTGTATAGCTCCAACGTTAAGCTGACATATAACTTATGTTATCAAATGAGTGTATTTCCTGTACCACACTCATTGTATAGCTCCAAAGTTAACCTGACAAACAACTTAAGTTGTCAAATGAGTCTATTTGCTGTACCACACTCATTGTATAGCTCCAAAGTTATCCTGACACATAACTTATGTTCTCAAATGAGTGTATTTCCTGTACCACACTCATTGTATAGCTCCAAAGTTAAGCTGACACACAACTTATGTTCTCAAATGAGTGTACTTCCTGTAATACACTCATTGTATGGCTCCAAAGTTAACCTGACACATAACTTATGTTCTCTAATGAGTGTATTTCCTGTACCACACTCATTGTACAGCTCCAACATTCAGTTGACACACAACCTAAGTTCTCAAATGAGTGTATTTCCTGTACCACACTCATTGCACAGCTCCAAAGTTCAGTTGACATTCAACTTATGTTCTCAAATGAGTGTATTTCCTGCACCACACTTATTGTACAGCTCCAAAGTTAACCTGACACACAACTTATGTTCTCAAATAAGTGTATTTCCTGTACCTTACTCATTGTACAACTCCAAACTTAACCTCACACACAACTTATGTTCTCACATGAGTGTATTTCCTGTACCTTACTCATTCTACAGCTCCAAAGTTACCTGACACACAACCTAAGGTCTCACATAAGTGTAATTCCTGTACCACACTCATTCTACACCTCCAAAGTAAACCTGACATACAACCTAAGTTCTCTAATAAGTGTATTTCCTGTACCACACTCATTCTACTACTCCAAAGTTAACCTGACACACAACCAAAGTTCTCAAATAAGTGTATATCCTGTACCACACTCATTGTACAGCTCCAATGTTAACCTGGCACACAACCTAACTTATTAAACAAGCGTATTTCCTATACCATACTCATTGTACAACTGCAAAGTTAACCTGACACACAAACTAAGTTCTCATATGAGTGTATTTCCTGTGCCATACTCATTGTACAACTCCAAAGTTAACCTGACACACAACCTAAGTTCTCAAATAAGTGTATTTCCTGTACCACACTCATTGTACAACACCAAAGTTAACCTGACACACAGCTTATGTTCTCAAATGAGTGTATTTCCTGTACCAACTCATTGTACAGCTCCAAACTTAACCTGACACACAACTTATGTTCTCAAATGAGTGTATTTCCCATACCATACTCATTGTACAGCTCCAATGTTATCCTGGCACACAACCTAACTTCTTAAACAAGCGTATTTCCTATACCATACTCATTGTACAACTGCAACGTTAACCTGACATACAACCTTAGTTCTCAAATAAGTGTATTTCCTGTACCACACTCATTGTACAGCTCCAAAGTTAACCTGACACACAACTTATGTTCTCAAATGAGTGTATTTCCCGTACCATACTCATTGTACAGCACCAAACTTAAGGTGACACACAACTTATGTTCTCAAATGAGTTTATTTCCTGTACCATACTCATTGTACAGCTCCAAAGTTAACCTGACACACAACCTATGTTCTCAAATGAGTGTATTTCCTGTACCATACTCATTGTACAGCTCCAAAGTTAACCTGACACACAACTTATGTTCTCAAATGAGTGTATTTCCTGTACCACACTCATTGTACAGCTCCAAAGTTAACCTGACACACAACTTATTTTCTCAAATGAGTGTATTTCCTGTACCACACTCATTGTACAGCTTTAAAGTTCCGTTGACACACAACCTAGGATCTCAAATGAGTGTATTTCCTGTACCACACTCATTGTACAGCTTTAAAGTTCAGTTGACACACAATCTAGGTTCTCAAATGAGTGTATTTCCTGTACCACACTCATTGTACAGCTTTAAAGTTCGGTTGACACACAACCTAGGTTGTCAGATGAGTGTATTTCCTGTAGCACGTTCATTGTACAGCCTTAAAGTTCAGTTGACTAACAACCTAGGTTCTCAAATGAGTGTATTTCCTGTACCACACTCATTGTACAGCTCCAAAGTTTACTTGACACACAACTTGGGTTCTCAAATGAGTGTATTTCCTGTACCACTCATTGTACAGCTCCAAAGTTAACCTGACACACAACCTAAGTTCTCAAATGAGTGTATTTCTGTACCACACTAATTGTACAGCTCCAAAGTTAAACTGACACACAACATGTGTTCTCAAAAGAGTATATTTCCTGTACCACACTCATTGTACAGCTCCAAATTTAACCTGACACACAACTTATGCTTTCAAATGAGTGTATTTCCTGTACCACACTCATTGTGCAGCTTGAAAGTTAACCTGGCACACATGTTGTGTTCTCAAATAAGTGTATTTCCTGTACCATACACATTGTAGAACTCCAAAGTTAACCTGACACAGAACCTAAGTTCTCAAATAAGTGTATTTCCTGTACCATACTCATTGTACAGCTCCAAAGTTAGCCTGACACACAACTTATGTTCTCAAATTAGTGTATTTCCTGTACCACACTCATTGTACAGCTCCAAAGTTAACCTGTCACACAACTTATGTTCTCAAATGAGTGTATTTCCTGTACCATACGCATTCTACAGCTCCAAAGTTAACCTGACACACAACTTATGTTCTCAAATAAGTGTATTTCTAGTACCACACTCATTGTACAGCTCCAAACCTAACCTAACACAAAAGTTATATTCTGAAATGAGTGTATTTCCTGTATCACACTCATTGTACAGCTCCAAAGTTAACCTGCCACACAACTTATGTTCTGAAATAAGTGTATTTCTAGTACCACACTCATTGTACAGCTCCAAAATTAACCTAACACAAAAGTTATATTCTGAAATGAGTGTATTTCCTGTACCACACTCATTGTACAGCTCCAAACTTAACCTAACACAAAAGTTATATTCTGAAATGAGTGTATTTCCTGTACCACACTCATTGTACAGCTTGAAAGTTATTCTGACACACAACTTATGTTCTCAAATAAGTGAATTTCTTGTACCACACACATTGTACAGCTTCAAAGTTAACCTGACACACAACTTATGTTCTCAAATAAGTGTATTTCCTGTACCATACTGATTGTACAGCTTCAAAGTTAACCTGACACACAACTTATGTTCTCAAATAAGTGAATTTCTTGTACCACACTCATTGTACAGCTTCAAAGTTAACCTGACACACAACTTATGTTCTCACATAAGTGTATTTCCTGTACCACACTCATTGTACAGCTTCAAAGTTAACCTGACACACAACTTATGTTCTCAAATAAGTGTATTTCCTGTACCATACTGATTGTACAGCTCCAACTTATCTTGACATACAACTTAGGTTCTCAAATGAGTGTATTTGCTGTACCACACTCATTGTGCAGCTTCAAAGTTAACCTGACACACAACTTATGTTCTTAAATGAGTGTATTTACTGCACCACACTCATTATACAGCTCCAAAGTTAACCTGACACACAACCTAAGTTCTCAAATGAGTGTATTTCCTGTACCAGACTCATTGTACAGCTCCAAAGTTCACCTGACACACAACCTAAGTTCTCAAATGAGTGTATTTCCTGTACCACACTCATTGTACAGCTCCAAACTTCAGCTGACACACAACTTATGTTCTCAAATGAGTGTATTTCCTGTACCACACTAATTGTACAGCTCCAAAATTAACCTGACTCACAACGTATGTTCTCAAATGAGTGTATTTCCTGTACCACACTCATTGTACAGCTCCAAAGTTAACCTGACACACAACTTATGTTCTCAAATGAGTGTATTTCCTGTACCACACTCATTGTATAGCACCAAAGTTAACCTGAAACACAACCTAAGTTCTCAAATGAGTGTATTTCCTGTACCACACTCATTTTATAGCTCCACAGTTAACCTGACACACAACTTATGTTCTCAAATGAGTGTATTTCCTGTACCACACTCATTGTATAGCTCCAACGTTAAGCTGACATATAACTTATGTTATCAAATGAGTGTATTTCCTGTACCACACTCATTGTATAGCTCCAAAGTTAACCTGACACACAACTTAAGTTGTCAAATGAGTCTATTTGCTGTACCACACTCATTGTATAGCTCCAAAGTTATCCTGACACATAACTTATGTTCTCAAATGAGTGTATTTCCTGTACCACACTCATTGTATAGCTCCAAAATAAAGCTGACACACAACTTATGTTCTCAAATGAGTGTACTTCCTGTAATACACTCATTGTATGGCTCCAAAGTTAACCTGACACATAACTTATGTTCTCTAATGAGTGTATTTCCTGTACCACACTCATTGTACAGCTCCAACATTCAGTTGACACACAACCTAAGTTCTCAAATGAGTGTATTTCCTGTACCACACTCATTGCACAGCTCCAAAGTTCAGTTGACATTCAACTTATGTTCTCAAATGAGTGTATTTCCTGCACCACACTTATTGTACAGCTCCAAAGTTAACCTGACACACAACTTATGTTCTAAAATAAGTGTATTTCCTGTACCTTACTCATTGTACAACTCCAAACTTAACCTCACACACAAGTTATGTTCTCACATGAGTGTATTTCCTGTACCTTACTCATTCTACAGCTCCAAAGTTAACCTGACACACAACCTAAGGTCTCACATAAGTGTAATTCCTGTACCACACTCATTCTACACCTCCAAAGTAAACCTGACACACAACTTAAGTTCTCTAATAAGTGTATTTCCTGTACCACACTCATTCTACTACTCCAAAGTTAACCAGACACACAACCAAAGTTCTCAAATAAGTGTACATCCTGTACCACACTCATTGTACAGCTCCAATGTTAACCTGGCACACAACCTAACTTATTAAACAAGCGTATTTCCTATACCATACTCATTGTACAACTGCAAAGTTAACCTGACACACAAACTAAGTTCTCATATGAGTGTATTTCCTGTGCCATACTAATTGTACAACTCCAAAGTTAACCTGACACACAACCTAAGTTCTCAAATAAGTGTATTTCCTGTACCACACTCATTGTACAACACCAACGTTAACCTGACACACAGCTTATGTTCTCAAATGAGTGTATTTCCTGTACCATACTCATTGTACAGCTCCAAACTTAACCTGACACACAACTTATGTTCTCAAATGAGTGTATTTCCCATACCATACTCATTGTACAGCTCCAATGTTATCCTGGCACACAACCTAACTTCTTAAACAAGCGTATTTCCTATACCATACTCATTGTACAACTGCAACGTTAACCTGACATACAACCTTAGTTCTCAAATAAGTGTATTTCCTGTACCACACTCATTGTGCAGCTCCAAAGTTAACCTGACACACAACTTATGTTCTCAAATGAGTTTATTTCCTGTACCATACTCATTGTACAGCTCCAAAGTTAACCTGACACACAACCTATGTTCTCAAATGAGTGTATTTCCTGTACCATACTCATTGTACAGCTCCAAAGTTAACCTGACACACAACTTATGTTCTCAAATGAGTGTATTTCCTGTACCACACTCATTGTACAGCTCCAAAGTTAACCTGACACACAACTTATTTTCTCAAATGACTGTATTTCCTGTACCATACTCATTGTACAGCTCCAAAGTTAACCTGACACACAACCTATGTCCTCAAGTGAGTGTATTTCCTGTACCATACTCATTGTACAACTCCAAAGTTAACCTGACACACAACTTATGTTCTCAAAGGAGTTTATTTCCTGTACCACACTCATCGTACAGCTTTAAAGTTCAGTTGACACACAACCTAGGTTCTCAAATGAGTGTATTTCCTGTACCACACTCATTGTACAGCTTTAAAGTTCAGTTGACATAAAAACTAGGTTGTCAAATGAGTGTATTTCCTGTACCACACTCATCGTACAGCTTTAAAGTTCGGTTGACACACAACCTAGGTTCTCAAATGAGTGTATTTCGTGTACCACACTCATTGTACAGCTTTAAAGTTCAGTTGACACACAACCTAGGTTCTCAAATGAGTGTATTTCCTGTACCACACTCATTGTACAGCTTTAAAGTTCCGTTGACACACAACCTAGGTTCTCAAATGAGTGTATTTCCTGTACCACACTCATTGTACAGCTTTAAAGTTCAGTTGACACACAACCTAGGATCTCAAATGAGTGTATTTCCTGTACCACACTCATTGTACAGCTTTAAAGTTCCGTTGACACACAACCTAGGATCTCGAATGAGTGTATTTCCTGTACCACACTCATTGTACAGCTTTAAAGTTCCGTTGACACACAACCTAGGATCTCGAATGAGTGTATTTCCTGTACCACACTCATTGTACAGCTTTAAAGTTCCGTTGACACACAACCTAGGATCTCCAATGAGTGTATTTCCTGTACCACACTCATTGTACAGCTTTAAAGTTCAGTTGACACACAACCTAGGATCTCAAATGAGTGTATTTCCTGTACCACACTCATTGTACAGCTTTAAAGTTCCGTTGACACACAACCTAGGATCTCAAATGAGTGTATTTCCTGTACCACACTCATTGTACAGCTTTAAAGTTCAGTTGACACACAACCTAGGATCTCAAATGAGTGTATTTCCTGTACCACACTCATTGTACAGCTTTAAAGTTCCGTTGACACACAACCTAGGATCTCAAATGAGTGTATTTCCTGTACCACACTCATTGTACAGCTTTAAAGTTCCGTTGACACACAACCTAGGATCTCAAATGAGTGTATTTCCTGTACCACACTCATTGTACAGCTTTAAAGTTCAGTTGACACACAACCTAGGATCTCAAATGAGTGTATTTCCTGTACCACACTCATTGTACAGCTTTAAAGTTCCGTTGACACACAACCTAGGATCTCAAATGAGTGTATTTCCTGTACCACACTCATTGTACAGCTTTAAAGTTCCGTTGACACACAACCTAGGATCCTAAATGAGTGTATTTCCTGTACCACACTCATTGTACAGCTTTAAAGTTCAGTTGACACACAAACTAGGTTCTCAAATGAGTGTATTTCCTGTACCACACTCATTGTACAGCTTTAAAGTTCGGTTGACACACAACCTAGGTTGTCAGATGAGTGTATTTCCTGTACCACGTTCATTGTACAGCCTTAAAGTTCAGTTGACACACAACCTAGGTTCTCAAATGAGTGTATTTCCTGTATCACACTCATTGTACAGCTTTGAAGTTCAGGTGACACACAACCTAGTTTCTCAAATGAGTGTAGTTCCTGTACCACACGCATTGTACAGCTTTGAAGTTCAGTTGACACAGAACTTATGTTCTCAAATGAGTGTATTTCCTTTACCACACTCATTGTACAGCTTTAAAGTTTGATTGACACACAACCTATGTTCTCAACTGAGTGTATTTGCTGTACCATACTCATTGTACAGCTCCAAAGTTAACCTGACACACAACCTAAGTTCTCAAATGACTGTATTTGCTGTACCACACGCATTGTAGAGCTTAAAAGTTCAGTTGACACACAACCTAAGTTCTCAAATGAGTGTATTTCCTGTACCACACTCATTGCACAGCTCCAAAGTTCAGTTGACATTCAACTTATGTTCTCAAATGGGTGTATTTCCTGCACCACACTAATTGTACACCTCCAAAGTTAACCTGACACACAACTTAGGTTCTCAGATGAGTGTATTTCCTGTACCTTACTCATTCTACAGCTCCAAAGTAAACCTGACACACAACTTATGTTCTTAAATGAGTGTATTTCCTGTACCTTACTCATTCTACAGCTCCAAAGTTAACCTGCCACACAACTTAGGTTCTCAAATGAGTGTATTTCCTGTACCTTACTCATACTGCAGCTCCAAAGTTAACCTGACACACAACCTATGTTCTCAAATAAGTGAATTTCCTGTACCTTACTCATTGTACAACTCCAAACTTAATCTCACACACAACTTATGTTCTCACATGAGTGTATTTCCTGTACCTTACTCATTCTACAGCTCCAAAGTTAACCTGACACACAAGCTAAGGTCTCAAATAAGTGTAATTCCTGTACCACACTCATTCTACAGCTCCAAAGTAAACCTGACACACAACCTAAGTTCTCTAATAAGTGTATTTCCTGTACCACACTCATTCTACAACTCCAAAGTTAACCTGACACACAACCTAAGTTCTCAAATAAGTGTATTTCCTGTACCACACTCATTCTGCAGCTCCAAAGTTAACCTGATACACAACCTAAGTTCTCAAATAAGTGTTTTTCCTGTACCTTACTCATTTTACAGCTCCAAAGTTAACCTGACACAACCCCTAAGTTCTCAAATAAGTGTATTTCCTGTACCACACTCATTGTACAGCTCCAATGTTAACCTGGCACACAACCTAACTTATTAAACAAGCGTATTTCCTATACCATACTCATTGTACAACTGCAAAGTTAACCTGACGCACAAACTAAGTTCTCAAATGAGTGTATTTCCTGTGCCATACTCATTGTACAACTCCAAAGTTAACCTGACACACAACCTAAGTTCTCAAATAAGTGTATTTCCTGTACCACACTCATTGTACAACACCAAAGTTAACCTGACTCACAGCTTATGTTCTCAAATGAGTTTATTTCCTGTACCATACTCATTGTACAGCTCCAAAGTTAACCTGACACACAACCTATGTTCTCAAATGAGTGTATTTGCTGTACCATACTCATTGTAAAGCTCCAAAGTTAACCTGACACACAACTTATGTTCTCAAATGAGTGTATTTCCTGTACCACACTCATTGTACAGCTCCAAAGTTAACCTGACACACAACTTATTTTCTCAAATGAGTGTATTTCCTGTACCATACTCATTGATCAGCTCCAAAGTTAACCTGACACACAACCTATGTCCTCAAGTGAGTGTATTTCCTGTACTATACTCATTGTACAACTCCAAAGTTAACCTGACACACAACTTATGTTCTCAAATGAGTTTATTTCCTGTACCACACTCATCGTACAGCTTTAAAGTGCAGTTGACACACAACCTAGGTTGTCAAATGAGTGTATTTCCTGTACCACACTCATTGTACAGCTTTAAAGTTCGGTTGACACACAACCTAGGTTCTCAAATGAGTGTATTTCCTGTACCACACTCATTGTACAGCTCCAACTTAAGTTGACACAAACTTATGTTCTCAAATGAGTGTATTTCCTGTACCATACTCCTTGTACAGCTCCAAAGTTAAAATGACACACAACCTAAGTTGTCAAATGAGTGTATTTCCTGTACCACACTCATTGTACAGTTCCAAAGTTTACTTGACACACAACCTAAGGATCTCAAATGAGTGTATTTCCTGTACCACACTCATTGTACAGCTCCAAAATTCAGCTGACACACAACTAATGTTCTCAAATGAGAGTATTTCCTGTACCATAATCATTGTACAGCTCCAAACCTAACCTGACACAAAAATTATGTTCTCAAATAAGTGTATTTCCTGTACCACACTCATTGTAAAGCTCGAAACTTAACCTGACACACAACTTATGTTCTCATAAAAGTGTATTTCCTGTACCACACTCATTTTTAAGCTCCAAACTTAACCTGACACACCACTTATGTTCTCATATAAGTGTATTTGCTGTACCACACTCATTGTACAGCTCCAAAGTAAACCTGACACACAACTTATGTTCTCAAATGAGTGTATTTCCTGTACCACACTAATTGTACAGCTCCAAAGTTAACCGGACACACAACTTATGTTCTCATAAAAGTGTATTTCCTGTACCATACTCATTATACAGCTCAAACTTATCTTGACACACAACTTATGTTCTAAAATAAGTGTATTTCCTGTACCACGCTCATTGTACAGCTCCAACTTAACTTGACACAAACTTATGTTCTCAAATGAGTGTATTTCCTGTACCATACTCATTGTACAGCTCCAACTTAACTTGACACAAACTTATGTTCTAATATGAGTGTATTTCCTGTACCATACTCATTGTACAGCTCCAAAGTTAACCTGACACACAACCTAAGTTCTCAAATGAGTGTATTTCCTGTACCACACTCATTGTACAGCTCCAAAGTATACCTGACACACAACCTAGGTTCTCAAATGAGTGTATTTCCTGTACCACACTCATGGTACAGCTTCAAGGTTAACCTGACACACAACCTAGGTTCTGAAATGAGTGTATTTCCTGTACCATACTCATTGTACAGCTTAAAGGTTAACCTGACACACAACCTAGGTTCTGAAATGAGTGTATTTCCTGTACCATACTCATTGTACAGCTTAAAGTTTAACCTGACACACAACCTAGGTTCTGAAATGAGTGTATTTGCTGTACCATACTCATTGTACAGCTTCAAGGTTAACCTGACACACAACCTAGGTTCTGAAATGAGTGTATATCCTGTACCATACTCATTGTACAGCTTAAAGGTTAACCTGACACACAACCTAGGTTCTCAAATGAGTGTATTTCCTGTACTACACTCATTTTACAGCTTCAAAGTTAACCTGACACACAACTTATGGTTTTAAATGAGTGTCTTTCCTGTACCACACTCATTGTACAGCTCCAAAGGTAACCTGACACACAACCTAGGTTCTCAAATGAGTGTATTTCCTGTACCACACTCATTGTGCAGCTCCAAAGTTAACCTGACACACAACCTAGGTTCACAAATGAGTGTATTTCCTGTACCACACTCATTGTACAGCTCCAAAGTTAACTTGACACACCACCTATGTTCTAAAATGAGTGTATTTCCGTTACGACACTCATTGTACAGCTTCAAAGTTAACCTGACACACAACCTAGGTTCTCAAATGAGTGTATTTCCTGTACCACACTCATTGTACAGCTTAAACGTTTACCTGACACACAACCTATGTTCTAAAATGAGTGTATTTCCTGTACCACACTCATTGTACAGCTTCAAAGTTAACCTGACACACAACTTATGTTCTTAAATGAGTGTATTTCCTGTACCACACTCATTGTACAGCTCCAAAGTTAACCTGACAAACAACCTAGGTTCTCAAATGAGTGTATTTCCTGTACCACACTCATTGTACAGCTCCAAGGTTAACCTGACACACAACCTAAGTTCTCAAATGAGTGTATTTTCTGTACCACACTCATTGTACAGCTCCAAAATTCAGCTGACACACAACTCATGTTCTCAAATGAGTGTATTTCCTGTACCACACTAATTGTACAGCTCCAAAGTTAACCTGACTCACAACTTATGTTCCCAAATGAGTGTATTTCCTGTACTACACTCATTGTACAGCTCCAAAGTTAACCTGACACACAACTTATGTTCTCAAATGAGTGTATTTCCTGAACCACACTCATTGTACAGCTCCAAAGTTAACCTGACACACAACTTGTATTCTCAAATGAGTGTATTTCCTGTACCACACTTATTGTACAGCTCCAACTTAACTTGACACAAACTTATGTTCTCAAATGAGTGTATTTCCTGTACCATACTCATTGTACAGCTCCAAAGTTAACCTGACACACAACCTAAGTTCTAAAATGAGTGTATTTCCTGTACCACACTCATTGTACAGCTCCAAAGTTTACTTGACACACAACTTGGGTTCTCAAATGAGTGTATTTCCTGTGCCACTCATTGTACAGCTCCAAAGTTAACCTGACACACAACCTAAGTTCTCAAATGAGTGTATTTCTGTACCACACTAATTGTACAGCTCCAAAGATAACCTGGCTCACAACTTATATTCTCAAATGAGTGTGTTTCTACCACACTCATTGTACAGCTCCAAAGTTAATCTGACACACAACTTATGTTCTCAAATGAGTGTATTTCCTGTATCACACTCATTGTACAGCTCCAAAGTTAAACTGACACACAACTTGTGTTCTCAAAAGAGTGTATTTCCTGTACCACACTCATTGTACAGCTCCAAGTTTAACCTGACACACAACTTATGCCTTCAAATGAGTGTATTTCCTGTACCACACTCATTGTGCAGCTTGAAAGTTAACCTGGCACACATGTTGTGTTCTCAAATAAGTGTATTTCCTGTACAACACACATTGTAGAACACCAAAGTTAACCTGACACAGAACCTAAGTTCTCAAATAAGTGTATTTCCTGTACCATACTCATTGTACAGCTCCAAAGTTAGCCTGACACACAACCTATGTTCTTAAATTAGTGTATTTCCTGTACCACACTCATTGTACAGCTCCAAAGTTAACCTGACACACAACTTATGTTCTCAAATAAGTGTATTTCTAGTACCACACTCATTGTACAGCTCCAAACCTAACCTAACACAAAAGTTATATTCTGAAATGAGTGTATTTCCTGTACCACACTCATTGTACAGCTTCAAAGTTAACCTGACACACAACTTATGTTCTGAAATAAGTGTATTTCTAGTACCACTCTCATTGTACAGCTCCAAAATTAACCTAACACAAAAGTTATATTCTGAAATGAGTCTATTTCCTGTACCACTCTCATTGTACAGCTCCAAAGTTAACCTGACACACAACTTATGTTCTGAAATAAGTGTATTTCTAGTACCACGCTCATTGTACAGCTCCAAACTTAACCTAACACAAAAGTTATATTCTGAAATGAGTGTATTTCCTGTACCACACTCGTTGTACAGCTTCAAAGTTAACCTGACACACAACTTATGTTCTCAAATAAGTGTATTTCGTGTACCACACTCATTGTACAGCTTCAAAGTTAACCTGACACACAACTTATGTTCTCAAATAAGTGTATTTCCTGTACCATACTGATTGTACAGCTTCATAGTTAACCTGACACACAACTTATGTTCTGAAATAAGTGTATTTCCTGTACCATACTGATTGCACAGCTTGAAAGTTAACCTGACACACAACTTATTTTCACAAATAAGTGAATTTCTTGTACCACACTCATTGTACAGCTTCAAAGTTAACCTGACACACAACTTATGTTCTCAAATAAGTGTATTTCCTGTACCATACTGATTGTACAGCTTCAAAGTTAACCTGACACACAACTTATGTTCTCAAATAAGTGTATTTCCTGTACCATACTGATTGTACAGCTTCAAAGTTAACCTGACACACAACTTATGTTCTAAAATAAGTGTATTTCCTGTACCATACTGATTGTACAGCTTGAAAGTTAACCTGACACACAACTTATGTTCTCAAATAAGTGTATTTCCTGTACCATACTGATTGTACAGCTTGAAAGTTAACCTGACACACAACTTATGTTCTCAAATAAGTGTATTTCCTGTACCATACTGATTGTACAGCTTGAAAGTTAACCTGACACACAACTTATGTTCTCAAATAAGTGTATTTCCTGTACCACACTCATTGTACAGCTTCAAAGTTAACCTGACACACAACTTATGTTCTCAAATAAGTGTATTTCCTGTACCATACTGATTGTACAGCTCCAAGTTATCTTGACATACAACTTATGTTCTCATATGAGTGTATTTGCTGTACCACACTCATTGTGCAGCTTCAAAGTTAACCTGACACACAACGTATGTTCTTAAATGAGTGTATTTCCTGCACCACACTCATTATACAGCTCCAAAGTTAACCTGACACACAACCTAAGTTCTCAAATGAGTGTATTTCCTGTACCAGACTCATTGTACAGCTCCAAAGTTCACCTGACACACAACCTAAGTTCTCAAATGAGTGTATTTCCTGTACCACACTCATTGTACAGCTCCAAACTTCAGCTGACACACAACTTATGTTCTCAAATGAGTGTATTTCCTGTACCACACTAATTGTACAGCTCCAAAATTAACCTGACTCACAACGTATGTTCTCAAATGAGTGTATTTCCTGTACCACACTCATTGTACAGCTCCAAAGTTAACCTGACACACAACTTATGTTCTCAAATGAGTGTATTTCCTGTACCACACTCATTGTATAGCACCAAGTTAACCTGACACACAACCTAAGTTCTCAAATGAGTGTATTTCCTGTACCACACTCATTTTATAGCTCCACAGTTAACCTGACACACAACTTATGTTCTCAAATGAGTGTATTTCCTGTACCACACTCATTGTATAGCTCCACCGTTAAGCTGACATATAACTTATGTTATCAAATGAGTGTATTTCCTGTACCACACTCATTGTATAGCTCCAAAGTTAACCTGACACACAACTTAAGTTGTCAAATGAGTCTATTTGCTGTACCACACTCATTGTATAGCTCCAAAGTTATCCTGACACATAACTTATGTTCTCAAATGAGTGTATTTCCTGTACCACACTCATTGTATAGCTCCAAAGATAAGCTGACACACAACTTATGTTCTCAAATGAGTGTACTTCCTGTAATACACTCATTGTATGGCTCCAAAGTTAACCTGACACATAACTTATGTTCTCTAATGAGTGTATTTCCTGTACCACACTCATTGTACAGCTCCAACATTCTGTTGACACACAACCTATGTTCTCAAATGAGTGTATTTCCTGTACCACACTCATTGCACAGCTCCAAAGTTCAGTTGACATTCAACTTATGTTCTCAAATGAGTGTATTTCCTGCACCACACTTATTGTACAGCTCCAAAGTTAACCTGACACACAACTTATGTTCTCAAATAAGTGTATTTCCTGTACCTTACTCATTGTACAACTCCAAACTTAACCTCACACACAACTTATGTTCTCACATGAGTGTATTTCCTGTACCTTACTCATTCTACAGCTCCAAAGTTAACCTGACACACAACCTAAGGTCTCACATAAGTGTAATTCCTGTACCACACTCATTCTACACCTCCAAAGTAAACCTGACACACAACCTAAGTTCTCTAATAAGTGTATTTCCTGTACCACACTCATTCTACTACTCCAAAGTTAACCTGACACACAACCTAAGTTCTCAAATAAGTGTATTTCCTGTACCACACTCATTCTGCAGCTCCAATGTTAACCTGACACACAGCCTAAATTCTCAAATAAGTGTATTTCCTGTACCTTACTCTTTTTACAGCTCCAAAGTTAACCATACACAACCCCCTAAGTTCTCAAATAAGTGCATTTCCTGTACCACACTCATTGTACAGCTCCAATGTTAACCTGGCACACAACCTAACTTATTAAACAAGCGTATTTCCTATACCATACTCATTGTACAACTGCAAAGTTAACCTGACACACAAACTAAGTTCTCATATGAGTGTATTTCCTGTGCCATACTCATTGTACAACTCCAAAGTTAACCTGACACACAGCTTATGTTCTCAAATGAGTGTATTTCCTGTACCAACTCATTGTACAGCTCCAAACTTAACCTGACACACAACTTATGTTCTCAAATGAGTGTATTTCCCATACCATACTCATTGTACAGCTCCAATGTTATCCTGGCACACAACCTAACTTTTTAAACAAGCGTATTTCCTATACCATACTCATTGTACAACTGCAACGTTAACCTGACATACAACCTTAGTTCTCAAATAAGTGTATTTCCTATACCACACTCATTGTACAGCTCCAAAGTTAACCTGACACACAACTTATGTTCTCAAATGAGTGTATTTCCCGTACCATACTCATTGTACAGCACCAAACTTAAGGTGACACACAACTTATGTTCTCAAATGAGTTTATTTCCTGTACCATACTCATTGTACAGCTCCAAAGTTAACCTGACACACAACCTATGTTCTCAAATGAGTGTATTTCCTGTACCATACTCATTGTACAGCTCCAAAGTTAACCTGACACACAACTTATGTTCTCAAATGAGTGTATTTCCTGTACCACACTCATTGTACAGCTCCAAAGTTAACCTGACACACAACTTATTTTCTCAAATGAGTGTATTTCCTGTACCACACTCATTGTACAGCTTTAAAGTTCCGTTGACACACAACCTAGGATCTCAAATGAGCGTATTTCCATTACCACACTCATTGTACAGCTTTAAAGTTCAGTTGACACACAACCTAGGTTCTCAAATGAGTGTATTTCCTGTACCACACTCATTGTACAGCTTTAAAGTTCGGTTGACACACAACCTAGGTTGTCAGATGAGTGTATTTCCTGTAGCACGTTCATTGTACAGCCTTAAAGTTCAGTTGACACACAACCTAGGTTCTCAAATGAGTGTATTTCCTGTACCACACTCATTGTACAGCTCCAAAGTTTACTTGACACACAACTTGGGTTCTCAAATGAGTGTATTTCCTGTACCACTCATTGTACAGCTCCAAAGTTAACCTGACACACAACCTAAGTTCTCAAATGAGTGTATTTCTGTACCACACTAATTGTACAGCTCCAAAGTTAAACTGACACACAACTTGTGTTCTCAAAAGAGTATATTTCCTGTACCACACTCATTGTACAGCTCCAAATTTAACCTGACACACAACTTATGCTTTCAAATGAGTGTATTTCCTGTACCACACTCATTGTGCAGCTTGAAAGTTAACCTGGCACACATGTTGAGTTCTCAAATAAGTGTATTTCCTGTACCATACACATTGTAGAACTCCAAAGTTAACCTGACACAGAACCTAAGTTCTCAAATAAGTGTATTTCCTGTACCATACTCATTGTACAGCTCCAAAGTTAGCCTGACACACAACTTATGTTCTCAAATTAGTGTATTTCCTGTACCACACTCATTGTACAGCTCCAAAGTTAACCTGTCACACAACTTATGTTCTCAAATGAGTGTATTTCCTGTACCATACGCATTGTACAGCTCCAAAGTTAACCTGACACACAACTTATGTTCTCAAATAAGTGTATTTCTAGTACCACACTCGTTGTACAGCTCCAAACCTAACCTAACACAAAAGTTATATTCTGAAATGAGTGTATTTCCTGTATCACACTCATTGTACAGCTTCAAAGTTAACCTGACACAAAACTTATGTTCTGAAATAAGTGTATTTCTAGTACCACACTCATTGTACAGCTCCAAAATTAACCAAACACAAAAGTTATATTCTGAAATGAGTGTATTTCCTGTACCACACTCATTGTACAGCTCCAAACTTAACCTAACACAAAAGTTATATTCTGAAATGAGTGTATTTCCTGTACCACACTCATTGTACAGCTTGAAAGTTATTCTGACACACAACTTATGTTCTCAAATAAGTGAATTTCTTGTACCACACTCATTGTACAGCTTCAAAGTTAACCTGACACACAACTTATGTTCTCAAATAAGTGTATTTCCTGTACCATACTGATTGTACAGCTTCAAAGTTAACCTGACACACAACTTATGTTCTCAAATAAGTGAATTTCTTGTACCACACTCATTGTACAGCTTCAAAGTTAACCTGACACACAACTTATGTTCTCACATAAGTGTATTTCCTGTACCACACTCATTGTACAGCTTCAAAGTTAACCTCACACACAACTTATGTTCTCAAATAAGTGTATTTCCTGTACCATACTGATTGTACAGCTCCAACTTATCTTGACATACAACTTAGGTTCTCAAATGAGTGTATTTGCTGTACCACACTCATTGTGCAGCTTCAAAGTTAACCTGACACACAACTTATGTTCTTAAATGAGTGTATTTACTGCACCACACTCATTATACAGCTCCAAAGTTAACCTGACACACAACCTAAGTTCTCAAATGAGTGTATTTCCTGTACCAGACTCATTGTACAGCTCCAAAGTTCACCTGACACACAACCTAAGTTCTCAAATGAGTGTATTTCCTGTACCACACTCATTGTACAGCTCCAAACTTCAGCTGACACACAACTTATGTTCTCAAATGAGTGTATTTCCTGTACCACACTAATTGTACATCTCCAAAATTAACCTGACTCACAACGTATGTTCTCAAATGAGTGTATTTCCTGTACCACACTCATTGTACAGCTCCAAAGTTAACCTGACACACAACTTATGTTCTCAAATGAGTGTATTTCCTGTACCACACTCATTGTATAGCACCAAAGTTAACCTGACACACAACCTAAGTTCTCAAATGAGTGTATTTCCTGTACCACACTCATTTTATAGCTCCACAGTTAACCTGACACACAACTTATGTTCTCAAATGAGTGTATTTCCTGTACCACACTCATTGTATAGCTCCAACGTTAAGCTGACATATAACTTATGTTATCAAATGAGTGTATTTCCTGTACCACACTCATTGTATAGCTCCAAAGTTAACCTGACACACAACTTAAGTTGTCAAATGAGTCTATTTGCTGTACCACACTCATTGTATAGCTCCAAAGTTATCCTGACACATAACTTATGTTCTCAAATGAGTGTATTTCCTGTACCACACTCATTGTATAGCTCCAAAGTTAAGCTGACACACAACTTATGTTCTCAAATGAGTGTACTTCCTGTAATACACTCATTGTATGGCTCCAAAGTTAACCTGACACATAACTTATGTTCTCTAATGAGTGTATTTCCTGTACCACACTCATTGTACAGCTCCAACATTCAGTTGACACACAACCTAAGTTCTCAAATGAGTGTATTTCCTGTACCACACTCATTGCACAGCTCCAAAGTTCAGTTGACATTCAACTTATGTTCTCAAATGAGTGTATTTCCTGCACCACACTTATTGTACAGCTCCAAAGTTAACCTGACACACAACTTATGTTCTCAAATAAGTGTATTTCCTGTACCTTACTCATTGTACAACTCCAAACTTAACCTCACACACAACTTATGTTCTCACATGAGTGTATTTCCTGTACCTTACTCATTCTACAGCTCCAAAGTTACCTGACACACAACCTAAGGTCTCACATAAGTGTAATTCCTGTACCACACTCATTCTACACCTCCAAAGTAAACCTGACACACAACCTAAGTTCTCTAATAAGTGTATTTCCTGTACCACACTCATTCTACTACTCCAAAGTTAACCTGACACACAACCAAAGTTCTCAAATAAGTGTATATCCTGTACCACACTCATTGTACAGCTCCAATGTTAACCTGGCACACAACCTAACTTATTAAACAAGCGTATTTCCTATACCATACTCATTGTACAACTGCAAAGTTAACCTGACACACAAACTAAGTTCTCATATGAGTGTATTTCCTGTGCCATACTCATTGTACAACTCCAAGGTAACCTGACACACAACCTAAGTTCTCAAATAAGTGTATTTCCTGTACCACACTCATTGTACAACACCAACGTTAACCTGACACACAGCTTATGTTCTCAAATGAGTGTATTTCCTGTACCATACTCATTGTACAGCTCCAAACTTAACCTGACACACAACTTATGTTCTCAAATGAGTGTATTTCCCATACCATACTCATTGTACAGCTCCAATGTTATCCTGGCACACAACCTAACTTCTTAAACAAGCGTATTTCCTATACCATACTCATTGTACAACTGCAACGTTAACCTGACATACAACCTTAGTTCTCAAATAAGTGTATTTCCTGTACCACACTCATTGTACAGCTCCAAAGTTAACCTGACACACAACTTATGTTCTCAAATGAGTGTATTTCCCGTACCATACTCATTGTACAGCACCAAACTTAAGGTGACACACAACTTATGTTCTCAAATGAGTTTATTTCCTGTACCATACTCATTGTACAGCTCCAAAGTTAACCTGACACACAACCTATGTTCTCAAATGAGTGTATTTCCTGTACCATACTCATTGTACAGCTCCAAAGTTAACCTGACACACAACTTATGTTCTCAAATGAGTGTATTTCCTGTACCACACTCATTGTACAGCTCCAAAGTTAACCTGACACACAACTTATTTTCTCAAATGACTGTATTTCCTGTACCATACTCATTGTACAGCTCCAAAGTTAACCTGACACACAACCTATGTCCTCAAGTGAGTGTATTTCCTGTACCATACTCATTGTACAACTCCAAAGTTAACCTGACACACAACTTATGTTCTCAAATGAGTTTATTTCCTGTACCACACTCATCGTACAGCTTTAAAGTTCTGTTGACACACAACCTAGGTCTCAAATGAGTGTATTTCCTGTACCACACTCATTGTACAGCTTTAAAGTTCAGTTGACATAAAAACTAGGTTGTCAAATGAGTGTATTTCCTGTACCACACTCATCGTACAGCTTTAAAGTTCGGTTGACACACAACCTAGGTTCTCAAATGAGTGTATTTCCTGTACCACACTCATTGTACAGCTTTAAAGTTCAGTTGACATAAAAACTAGGTTGTCAAATGAGTGTATTTCCTGTACCACACTCATCGTACAGCTTTAAAGTTCGGTTGACACACAACCTAGGTTCTCAAATGAGTGTATTTCCTGTACCACACTCATTGTACAGCTTTAAAGTTCAGTTGACATAAAAACTAGGTTGTCAAATGAGTGTATTTCCTGTACCACACTCATCGTACAGCTTTAAAGTTCGGTTGACACACAACCTAGGTTCTCAAATGAGTGTATTTCCTGTACCACACTCATTGTACAGCTTTAAAGTTCCGTTGACACACAACCTAGGATCTCAAATGAGTGTATTTCCTCTACCACACTCATTGTACAGCTTTAAAGTTCAGTTGACACACAACCTAGGTTCTCAAATGAGTGTATTTCCTGTACCACACTCATTGTACAGCTTTAAATTTCGGTTGACACACAACCTAGGTTGTCAGATGAGTGTATTTCCTGTACCATGTTCATTGTACAGCCTTAAAGTTCAGTTGACACACAACCTAGGTTCTCAAATGAGTGTATTTCCTGTATCACACTCATTGTACAGCTTTGAAGTTCAGGTGACACACAACCTAGGTTCTCAAATGAGTGTAGTTCCTGTACCACACGCATTGTACAGCTTTGAAGTTCAGTTGACACAGAACTTATGTTCTCAAATGAGTGTATTTCCTTTACCACACTCATTGTACAGCTTTAAAGTTTGATTGACACACAACCTATGTTCTCAACTGAGTGTATTTGCTGTACCATACTCATTGTATAGCTCCAAAGTTAACCTGACACACAACCTAAGTTCTCAAATGACTGTATTTGCTGTACCACACGCATTGTAGAGCTTAAAAATTCAGTTGACACACAACCTAGGTTCTCAAATGAGTGTATTTCCTGTACCACACTCATTGTAGAGCATTAAAGTTCAGTTGACACACAACCTAAGTTCTCAAATGAGTGTATTTCCTGTACCACACTCATTGCACAGCTCCAAAGTTCAGTTGACATTCAACTTATGTTC
This sequence comes from Deroplatys truncata, assembly GCA_030765065.1. Classification (NCBI taxonomy): domain Eukaryota; kingdom Metazoa; phylum Arthropoda; class Insecta; order Mantodea; family Mantidae; genus Deroplatys; species Deroplatys truncata. Next base: position 1,292,891 of record CM060987.1, on the reverse strand, counting down.
TCAAATGGGTGTATTTCCTGCACCACACTAATTGTACACCTCCAAAGTTAACCTGACACACAACTTAGGTTCTCAGATGAGTGTATTTCCTGTATCTTACTCATTCTACAGCTCCAAAGTAAACCTGACACACAACGTATGTTCTCAAATGAGTGTATTTCCTGTACCTTACTCATTCTACAGCTCCAAAGTTAACCTGCCACACAACTTAGGTTCTCAAATGAGTGTATTTCCTGTACCTTACTCATTCTGCAGCTCCAAAGTTAACCTGACACACAACCTATGTTCTCAAATAAGTGAATTTCCTGTACCTTACTCATTGTACAACTCCAAACTTAATCTCACACACAACTTATGTTCTCACATGAGTGTATTTCCTGTACCTTACTCATTCTACAGCTCCAAAGTTAACCTGACACACAAGCTAAGGTCTCAAATAAGTGTAATTCCTGTACCACACTCATTCTACAGCTCCAAAGTAAACCTGACACACAACCTAAGTTCTCTAATAAGTGTATTTCCTGTACCACACTCATTCTACAACTCCAAAGTTAACCTGACACACAACCTAAGTTCTCAAATAAGTGTATTTCCTGTACCACACTCATTCTGCAGCTCCAAAGTTAACCTGATACACAACCTAAGTTCTCAAATAAGTGTTTTTCCTGTACCTTACTCATTTTACAGCTCCAAAGTTAACCTGACACAACCCCTAAGTTCTCAAATAAGTGTATTTCCTGTACCACACTCATTGTACAGCTCCAATGTTACCCTGGCACACAACCTAACTTATTAAACAAGCGTATTTCCTATACCATACTCATTGTACAACTGCAAAGTTAACCTGACGCACAAACTAAGTTCTCAAATGAGTGTATTTCCTGTGCCATACTCATTGTACAACTCCAAAGTTAACCTGACACACAACCTAAGTTCTCAAATAAGTGTATTTCCTGTACCACACTCATTGTACAACACCAAAGTTAACCTGACTCACAGCTTATGTTCTCAAATGAGTGTATTTCCTGTACCATACTCATTGTACAGCTCCAAACTTAACCTGACACACAACTTATGTTCTCAAATGAGTGTATTTCCCGTACCATGCTTATTGTACAGCTCCAATGTTATCCTGGCACACAACCTAACTTCTTAAACAAGCGTATTTCCTATACCATACTCATTGTACAACTGCAAAGTTAACCTGACATACAACCTTAGTTCTCAAATAAGTATATTTCCTGTACCACACTCATTGTACAGCTCCAAGGTTAACCTGACACACAACTTATGTTCTCAAATGAGTGTATTTCCTGTACCATACTCATTGTACAGCACCAAACTTAACGTGACGCACAACTTATGTTCTCAAATGAGTTTATTTCCTGTACCATACTCATTGTACAGCTCCAAAGTTAACCTGACACACAACCTATGTTCTCAAATGAGTGTATTTGCTGTACCATACTCATTGTAAAGCTCCAAAGTTAACCTGACACACAACTTATGTTCTCAAATGAGTGTATTTCCTGTACCACACTCATTGTACAGCTCCAAAGTTAACCTGACACACAACTTATTTTCTCAAATGAGTGTATTTCCTGTACCATACTCATTGATCAGCTCCAAAGTTAACCTGACACACAACCTATGTCCTCAAGTGAGTGTATTTCCTGTACCATACTCATTGTACAACTCCAAAGTTAACCTGACACACAACTTATGTTCTCAAATGAGTTTATTTCCTGTACCACACTCATCGTACAGCTTTAAAGTGCAGTTGACACACAACCTAGGTTGTCAAATGAGTGTATTTCCTGTACCACACTCATTGTACAGCTTTAAAGTTCAGTTGACACACAACCTAGGTTCTCAAATGAGTGTATTTCCTGCACCACACTCATTGTATACTTTAAAGTTCTGTTGACACACAACCTAGGTTCTCAAATGAGTGTATTTCCTGTACCACACTCACTGTACTGCTTTAAAGTTCAGTTGACACACAACCTAGGTTCTCAAATGAGTGTATTTCCTGTACCACACTCATTGTACAGCCTTAAAGTTCAGTTGACACACAACCTAGGTTCTCAAATGAGTGTATTTCCTGTACCACACTCATTGTACAGCTTTGAAGTTCAGGTGACACACAACCTAGGTTCTCAAATGAGTGTAGTTCCTGTACCACCTGCATTGTACAGCTTTAAAGTTCAGTTGACACACAACTTATGTTCTCAAATGAGTGTATTTCCTGTACCACACTCATTGTACAGCTTTAAAGTTTGATTGACACACAACCTATGTTCTCAACTGAGTGTATTTCCTGTACCATACTCATTGTACAGCTCCAAAGTTAACCTGAAACACAACCTAAGTTCTCAAATGACTGTATTTCCTGTACCACACGCATTGTAGAGCTTTAAAGTTCAGTTGACACACAACCTAGGTTCTCAAATGAGTGTATTTCCTGTACCACACTCATTGTAAAGCATTAAAGTTCAGTTGACACACAACCTATGTTCTCAAATGAGTGTATTTCCTGTACCACACTCATTGTACAGCTTTAAAGTTTCATTGACACACAACCTATGTTCTCAAATGAGTGTATTTCCTGTACCACACTCATTGTACAGCTTTAAAGTTTCATTGACACACAACCTATGTTCTCAAATGAGTGTATTTCTGTACCACACTCATTGTAAACTTAAAAGTTCAGTTGACACATAACGTATGTGCTCAAATAAGTATTTCCTCCAACATACTCAATGCACAGCTCCAAAGCTAACCTTACACACAACCTAGGTTCTCAAAAGGGTGTATTTTCTGTACCACACCCATTGTACAGCTCCCTTAACCTGACACACAACCTAAGTTCTCAAATGGCTGTATTTCCTGTACCATACTCATTGTGCAATTCCAAAGAAAACCTGACACACAACCTAGGTTCTCAAATGAGTGTATTTCCTGTACCATACCCATTGTACAACTCCCTTAACCTGACACACAACCTAAGTTCCCAAATGGCTGTATTTCCTGTACCACACTCATTTAATAGTTCCAAGTTTAAGCTGACACATAACCTAAGTTCTCAAGTTAGTGTATTTCCTGTATCACACTCATTGTACAGCTCCAAAGTTCAGTTGACACACAACTTAAGGTTGTCAAATGAGTGTATTTCCTTTACCACACTCATTGTATAACTCCAAAATGAACCTGACACATAACTTATGTTCTCAAATGGATGTATTTCCTGTACCACACTCATTGTAGACCATTAAAGTTCAGTTGACACACAACCTAGGTACCCAAACGAGTGTATTTCCTGTACCACACTCATTGTACAGCTTTGAAGTTCAGGTGACACACAACCTAGGTTCTCAAATAAGTGTAGTTCCCTTACCACACGCATTGTACAGCTTTAAAGTTCAGTTGACACACAACCTAGGTTCTCAAATGAGTGTGTTTCCTGTACCACACTCATTGTACAGCTTAAAAGTTCAGTTCACACACAACGTATGTGCTCAAATGAGTATTTCCTCTACCATACTCAATGCACAGCTCCAAAGTTAACCTTACACACAACCTAGGTTCTCAAATGAGTATATTTCCTGTACCATACTCATTGTGCAAATCCAAAGTTAACCTGACACACAACCTAGGATCTCAAAAGAGTGTATTTCCAGTACTATACCCATTGTACAGCTCCATTAACCTGACACACAACCTAAGTTCTCAAATGGCTGTATTTCCTGTACCATACTCAATGTGCAATTCCAAAGTTAACCTGACACACAACCTAGGTTCTCAAAAGAGTGTATTTCCTGTACCATACCCATTGTACAGCTCCCTTAACCTGACACACAACCTAAGTTCTCAAGTTAGTGTATTTCCTGTACCACACTCATTTAATAGTTCCAAAGTTAACCTGACACACAACCTAAGTTCTCAAGTTAGTGTATTTCCTGTACCACGCTCATTGTAGAGCTCCAAAGTTCAGTTGACACACAACTTATATTCTCAAATGAGTGTATTTGCTGTACCACACTCATTGTACAGCTCCAAAGTTCAGTTGACACACAACTTATGTTCTCAAATGAGTGTATTTCCTGTACCACACTCATTGTACAGCTCCAAAGTTCAGCTGACACACAACTTATGTTTTCAAATGAATGTATTTCCTGTACCACACTCATTGTACAGCTCCAAAGTTCAGTTGACACACAACTTATGTTCTCAAATGAGTGTATTTCCCGTACCATACTCATTGTACAGCTCCAAAGTTCAGCTGACACACAACTTATGTTCTCAAATGAGTGTATTTCCTGTACCACACTCATTGTACAGCCCCAAAGTTCAGTTGACACACAACTTATGTTCTCAAATGAGTGTATTTCCTGTACCACACTCATTGTACAGCTCCAAAGTTCAGCTGACACACAACTTATGTTCTCAAATGAGTGTATTTCCTGTACCACACTCATTGTACAGCTCCAAAGTTCAGTTGACACACAACGTATGTTCTCAAATGAGTGTATTTCCCGTACCATACTCATTGTACAGCTCCAAAGTTAACCTGATACACAACTTATGTTCTCAAATGAGTGTATTTCCTGTACCACACTCATTGTGCAACTCCAAATTTCAGTTGACACACAAGTTATGTTTTCAAATAAGTGTATTTCCTGTACCACACTCATTGTATAGCTCCAAGTTAACCTGACGCACAACTTATGTTCTCAAATGTGTGTACTTCCTGTACCACACTCATTGTACAGCTCTAAAGTTCAGTTGACACACAACTTATGTTCTCAAATGAGTGTATTTCCTGTACCACACTCATTGTACAGCTCCAAAGTTCAGTTGACAGACAACTTATGTTCTCAAATGAGTGTATTTCCTGTACCACACTCATTGTATAGCTCCAAGTTAACCTGACACACAACTTATGTTCTCAAATGTGTGTGTTTCCTGTACCACACTCATTGTACAGCTCCAAGTTAACCTGACACACAACTTATGTTCTCAAATGTGTGTACTTCCTGTACCACACTCATTGTACAGCTCCAAAGTTCAGTTGACAGACAACTTATGTTCTCAAATGAGTGTATTTCCTGTACCACACTCATTGTATAGCTCCAAGTTAACCTGCCACACAACTTATGTTCTCAAATGTGTGTACTTCCTGTACCACACTCATTGTACAGCTCAAAAGTTCAGTTGACACACAACTTATGTTCTCAAATGAGTGTATTTCCTGTACCACACTCATTGTACAGCTCCAAAGTTCAGTTGACACACAACTTATGTTCTCAAATGAGTGTATTTCCTGTACCACACTCATTGTACCGCTCGAAAGTTCAGTTGACACACAACTTATGTTCTCAAATGAGTGTATTTCCTGTACCACACTCATTGTACAGCTCAAAAGTTCAGTTGACACAAACTCACGTTCTCAAATGAGTGTATTTCCTGTACCACACTCACTGTACAGCTCGAAAGTTCAGTTGACACACAATTTATGTATTCAAATGAGTGTATTTCCTGTACCACACTCATTGTACAGCTCGAAAGTTCAGTTGACACACAACTTATGTTCTCAAATGAGTGTACTTCCTGTACCACACTCATTGTACAGCTCAAAAGTTCAGTTGACACACAACGTATGTTCTCAAATGAGTGTATTTCCTGTACCACATTCATTGTACCGCTCGAAAGTTCAGTTGACACAGAACTTATGTTCTCAAATGAGTGTATTTCCTTTAGCACACTCATTGTACAGCTCCAAAGACAGTTGATACACAACTTATGTTCTCAAATGAGTGTATTTCCTGTACCACACTCATTGTACAGCTCGAAAGTTCAGTTGACACACAACTTATGTTCTCAAATGAGTGTATTTCCTGTAGCACACTCATTGTACAGCTCCAAAATTCAGTTGACACACAACCTAAGTTCTCAAATGAGTGTATTTCCTGTACCACACTCATTGTACAGCTCCAAAGTTCAGTTGACACACAACCTATGTTCTCAAATGAGTATTTCCTCTACCATACTCAATGCACAGCTCCAAAGTTAACCTTACACACAACCTAGGTTCTCAAATGAGTGTATTTTCTGTACCACACCCATTGTACAGCTCCCTTAACCTGACACACAACCTAAGTTCTCAAATGGCTGTATTTCCTGTACCATACTCATTGTGCAATTCCAAAGAAAACCTGACACACAACCTAGGTTCTCAAATGAGTGTATTTCCTGTACCATACCCATTGTACAACTCCCTTAACTTGACACACAACCTAAGTTCTCAAATGACTGTATTTCCTGTATCACACTCATTTAATAGTTCCAATGTTAAGCTGACACACAACCTAAGTTCTCAAGTTAGTGTATTTTCTTTATCACACTCATTGTACAGCTCCAAATTTCAGTTGACACACAACTTAAGTTGTCAAATGAGTGTATTTGCTTTACCACACTCATTGTATAGCTCCACAGTGAACCTGACACATAACTTATGTTCTCAAATGAGTTTGTTTCCTGTACCACACTCATTGTATAGCTCCAAAGTTAAATTAACACACAACTTATGTTCTCAAATGAGTGTACTTCCTGTACCACACTCATTGTATAGCTCCAAAGTTAACCTGACACATAACTTGTGTTCTCTAATAAGTGTATTTCCTGTACCACACTCATTGTACAGCTCCTACGTTCAGTTGACATTCAACTTATGTTCTCAAATGAGTGTATTTCCTGTACCACACTCATTGTACAGCTCCAAAGACAGTTGACACACAACTTATGTTCTCAAATGAGTGTATTTCCTGCACCACACTTATTGTACTGCTCCAAAGTGAACCTGACACACAACCTAAGTTCTCAACTGAGTGTATTTCCTGTACCATACTCATTGTACAGCTCAAAGTTAACCTGACACACAACCTAAGTTCTCAAATGACTGTATTTCCTGTACCACACGCATTGTAGAGCTTTAAAATTAAGTTGACACACAACCTAGGTACTCAAATGAGTGTATTTCCTGTACCACACTCATTGTACAGCTTTGAAGTTCAGGTGACACACAACCTAGGTTCTCAAATAAGTGTAGTTCCCTTACCACACGCATTGTACAGCTTTAAAGTTCAGTTGACAAACAATCTAGGTTCTCAAATGAGTGTGTTTCCTGTACCACACTCATTGTACAGCTTAAAAGTTCAGTTGACACATAACGTATGTGCTCAAATGAGTATTTCCTCTACCATACTCAATGCACAGCTCCAAAGTTAACCTTACATACAACCTAGGTTCTCAAATGAGTATATTTCCTGTACCATACTCATTGTGCAAATCCAAAGTTAACCTGACACACAACCTAGGATCTCAAAAGAGTGTATTTCCAGTACTATACCCATTGTACAGCTCCATTAACCTGACACACAACCTAAGTTCTCAAATGGCTGTATTTCCTGTACCATACTCAATGTGCAATTCCAAAGGTAACCTGACACACAACCTAGGTTCTCAAATGAGTGTATTTCCTGTACCATACCCATTGTACAGCTCCCTTAACCTGACACACAACCTAAGTTCTCAAGTTAGTGTATTTCCTGTACCACACTCATTTAATAGTTCCAAAGTTAACCTGACACACAACCTAAGTTCTCAAGTTAGTGTATTTCCTGTACCACGCTCATTGTAGAACTCGAAAGTTCAGTTGACACACAACTTATGTTCTCAAATGAGTGTATTTGCTGTACCACACTCATTGTACAGCTCCAAAGTTCAGTTGACACACAACTTATGTTCTCAAATGAGTGTATTTCCTGTACCACACTCATTGTACAGCTCCAAAGTTCAGCTGACACACAACTTATGTTCTCAAATGAATGTATTTCCTCTACCACACTCATTGTACAGCTCCAAAGTTCAGTTGACACACAACTTATGTTCTCAAATGAGTGTATTTCCCGTACCATACTCATTGTACAGCTCCAAAGTTCAGCTGACACACAACTTATGTTCTCAAATGAGTGTATTTCCTGTACCACACTCATTGTACAGCTCCAAAGTTCAGTTGACACACAACTTATGTTCTCAAATGAGTGTATTTCCCGTACCATACTCATTGTACAGCTCCAAAGTTAACCTGATACACAACTTATGTTCTCAAATGAGTGTATTTCCTGTACCACACTCATTGTACAGCTCCAAGGTTCAGTTGACACACAAGTTATGTTCTCAAATAAGTGTATTTCCTGTACCACACTCATTGTATAGCTCCAAGTTAACCTGACACACAACTTATGTTCTCAAATGTGTGTACTTCCTGTACCACACTCATTGTACAGCTCTAAAGTTCAGTTGACACACAACTGATGTTCTCAAATGAGTGTATTTCCTGTACCACACTCATTGTACAGCTCCAAAGTTCACCTGACAGACAACTTATGTTCTCAAATGAGTGTATTTCCTGTACCACACTCATTGTATAGCTCCAAGTTAACCTGACACACAACTTATGTTCTCAAATGTGTGTACTTCCTGTACCACACTCATTGTACAGCTCCAAAGTTCAGTTGACACACAACTTATGTTCTCAAATGAGTGTATTTCCTGTACCACACTCATTGTACAGCACCAAAGTTCAGTTGACACACAACTTATGTTCTCAAATGAGTGTATTTCCTGTACCACACTCATTGTACAGCTCCAAAGTTCAGTTGACACACAACTTATTTTCTCAAATGAGTGTATTTCCTGTACCATACTCATTGTACAGCTCCAAAGTTCAGTTGACACACAATTTATGTTCTCAAATGAGTGTATTTCGTGTACCACACTCATTGTACAGCTCGAAAGTTCAGTTGACACACAACTTATGTTCTCAAATGAGCGTATTTCCTGTACCACACTCATTGTACAGCTCGAAAGTTCTGTTGACACACAACTTATGTTCTCAAATGAGTGTATTTCCTGTACCACACTCATTGTACAGCTCCAAAGTTAAGTTGACACACAACTTATGTTCTCAAATGTGTGTTCTTCCTGTACCACACTCATTGTACAGCTCGAAAGTTCAGTTGGCACACAACTTATGTTCTCAAATGAGTGTATTTCCTGTACCACACTCATTGTACAGCTCCAAAGTTCAGTTGACACACAACTTATGTTCTCAAATGAGTGTATTTCCGGTACCACACTCATTGTACAGCTCGAAAGTTCAGTTGACACACAACTTATGTTCTCAAATGAGTGTATTTCCTGTACCACACTCATTGTACAGTTCCAAAAATCAGTTGACACACAACTTATGTTCTCAAATGAGTGTATTTCTTGTACCACACTCATTGTACAGCTCGAAAGTTCAGTTGACACAAACTCATGTTCTCAAATGAGTGTATTTCCTGTACCACACTCACTGTACAGCTCGAAAGTTCAGTTGACACACAACGTATGTTCTCAAATGAGTGTATTTCCTGTACCACATTCACTGTACCGCTCGAGAGTTCAGTTGACACAGAACTTATGTTCTTAAATGAGTGTATTTCCTGTAGCACACTCATTGTACAGCTCCAAAGATAGTTGATACACACTTATGTTCTCATATGAGTGTATTTCCTGTACCACACTCATTGTACAGCTCGAAAGTTCAGTTTACACACAACTTATGTTCTCAAATGAGTGTATTTCCTGTAGCACACTCATTGTACAGCTCCAAAATTCAGTTGACACACAACCTAAGTTCTCAAATGAGTGTATTTCCTGTACCACACTCATTGTACAGCTCCAAAGTTCAGTTGACACACAACCTAGGTTCTCAAATGAGTGTATTTCCTGTACCACACTCATTGTACAGCTTACAAGTTAAGTTGACACATAACGTATGTGCTCAAATGAGTATTTCCTCTACCATACTCAATGCACAGCTCCAAAGTTAACCTTACACCCAACCTAGGTTCTCAAGTGAGTGTATTTTCTGTACCACACGCATTGTACAGCTCCCTTAACCGGACACACAACCTAAGTTCTCAAATGGCTGTATTTCCTCTACCATACTCATTGTGCAATTCCAAAGAAAACCTGACACACAACCTATGTTCTCAAATGAGTGTATTTCCTGTACCATACCCATTGTACAACTCCCTTAACCTGACACATAACCTAAGTTCTCAAATGACTGTATTTCCTGTACCACACTCATTTAATAGTTCCAATGTTAAGCTGACACACAACCTAAGTTCTCAAGTTAGTGTATTTCCTGTATCACACTCATTGTACAGCTCCAAAGTTCAGTTGACACACAACTTAGGTTGTCAAATGAGTGTATTTCCTTTACCACACTCATTGTATAGCTCCAAGGTGAAACTGACACATAACTTATGTTCTCAAATGAGTGTACTTCCTGTACCACACTCATTGTATAGCTCCTACGTTCAGTTGACATTCAACTTATGTTCTCAAATGAGTGTATTTCCTGTACCACACTCATTGTACAGCTCCAAAGACAGTTGACACACAACTTATGTTCTCAAATGAGTGTATTTCCTGCACCACACTTATTGTACTGCTCCAAAGTTAACCTGACACACAACCTAAGTTCTCAACTGAGTGTATTTCCTGTACCATACTCATTGTACAGCTCAAAGTTAACCTGACACACAACCTAAGTTCTCAAATGACTGTATTTCCTGTACCACATGCATTGTAGAGCTTTAAAATTCAGTTGACACACAACCTAGGTTCTCAAATGGATGTATTTCCTGTACCACACTCATTGTAGACCATTAAAGTTTAGTTGACACACAACCTAGGTTCTCAAATGAGTGTATTTCCTGTACCACACTCATTGTACAGCTTTATAGTTCGGTTGACCCACAACCTAGGTTGTCAAATGAGTGTATTTCCTGTACCACACTCATTGTACAGCCTTAAAGTTCAGTTGACACACAACCTAGGTTCTCAAATGAGTGTATTTCCTGTACCACACTCATTGTACTGCTTTGAAGTTTAGTTGACACACAACTTATGTTCTCAAATGAGTGTATTTCCTGTAGCACACTCATTGTACAGCTCCAAAATTCAGTTGACACACAACCTAAGTTCTCAAATGAGTGTATTTCCTGTACCACACTCATTGTACAGCTCCAAAGTTCAGTTGACACACAACCTATGTTCTCAAATGAGTATTTCCTCTACCATACTCAATGCACAGCTCCAAAGTTAACCTTACACACAACCTAGGTTCTCAAATGAGTGTATTTTCTGTACCACACCCATTGTACAGCTCCCTTAACCTGACACACAACCTAAGTTCTCAAATGGCTGTATTTCCTGTACCATACTCATTGTGCAATTCCAAAGAAAACCTGACACACAACCTAGGTTCTCAAATGAGTGTATTTCCTGTACCATACCCATTGTACAACTCCCTTAACTTGACACACAACCTAAGTTCTCAAATGACTGTATTTCCTGTATCACACTCATTTAATAGTTCCAATGTTAAGCTGACACACAACCTAAGTTCTCAAGTTAGTGTATTTTCTTTATCACACTCATTGTACAGCTCCAAATTTCAGTTGACACACAACTTAAGTTGTCAAATGAGTGTATTTCCTTTACCACACTCATTGTATAGCTCCAAAGTGAACCTGACACATAACTTATGTTCTCAAATGAGTTTATTTCCTGTACCACACTCATTGTATAGCTCCAAAGTTAAATTAACACACAACTTATGTTCTCAAATGAGTGTACTTCCTGTACCACACTCATTGTATAGCTCCAAAGTTAACCTGACACATAACTTGTGTTCTCTAATAAGTGTATTTCCTGTACCACACTCATTGTACAGCTCCTACGTTCAGTTGACATTCAACTTATGTTCTCAAATGAGTGTATTTCCTGTACCACACTCATTGTACAGCTCCAAAGACAGTTGACACACAACTTATGTTCTCAAATGAGTGTATTTCCTGCACCACACTTATTGTACTGCTCCAAAGTTAACCTGACACACAACCTAAGTTCTCAACTGAGTGTATTTCCTGTACCATACTCATTGTACAGCTCAAAGTTAACCTGACACACAACCTAAGTTCTCAAATGACTGTATTTCCTGTACCACACGCATTGTAGAGCTTTAAAATTAAGTTGACACACAACCTAGGTACTCAAATGAGTGTATTTCCTGTACCACACTCATTGTACAGCTTTGAAGTTCAGGTGACACACAACCTAGGTTCTCAAATAAGTGTAGTTCCCTTACCACACGCATTGTACAGCTTTAAAGTTCAGTTGACAAACAATCTAGGTTCTCAAATGAGTGTGTTTCCTGTACCACACTCATTGTACAGCTTAAAAGTTCAGTTGACACATAACGTATGTGCTCAAATGAGTATTTCCTCTACCATACTCAATGCACAGCTCCAAAGTTAACCTTACATACAACCTAGGTTCTCAAATGAGTATATTTCCTGTACCATACTCATTGTGCAAATCCAAAGTTAACCTGACACACAACCTAGGATCTCAAAAGAGTGTATTTCCAGTACTATACCCATTGTACAGCTCCATTAACCTGACACACAACCTAAGTTCTCAAATGGCTGTATTTCCTGTACCATACTCAATGTGCAATTCCAAAGGTAACCTGACACACAACCTAGGTTCTCAAATGAGTGTATTTCCTGTACCATACCCATTGTACAGCTCCCTTAACCTGACACACAACCTAAGTTCTCAAGTTAGTGTATTTCCTGTACCACACTCATTTAATAGTTCCAAAGTTAACCTGACACACAACCTAAGTTCTCAAGTTAGTGTATTTCCTGTACCACGCTCATTGTAGAACTCCAAAGTTCAGTTGACACACAACTTATGTTCTCAAATGAGTGTATTTGCTGTACCACACTCATTGTACAGCTCCAAAGTTCAGTTGACACACAACTTATGTTCTCAAATGAGTGTATTTCCTGTACCACACTCATTGTACAGCTCCAAAGTTCAGCTGACACACAACTTATGTTCTCAAATGAATGTATTTCCTCTACCACACTCATTGTACAGCTCCAAAGTTCAGTTGACACACAACTTATGTTCTCAAATGAGTGTATTTCCCGTACCATACTCATTGTACAGCTCCAAAGTTCAGCTGACACACAACTTATGTTCTCAAATGAGTGTATTTCCTGTACCACACTCATTGTACAGCTCCAAAGTTCAGTTGACACACAACTTATGTTCTCAAATGAGTGTATTTCCCGTACCATACTCATTGTACAGCTCCAAAGTTAACCTGATACACAACTTATGTTCTCAAATGAGTGTATTTCCTGTACCACACTCATTGTACAGCTCCAAGGTTCAGTTGACACACAAGTTATGTTCTCAAATAAGTGTATTTCCTGTACCACACTCATTGTATAGCTCCAAGTTAACCTGACACACAACTTATGTTCTCAAATGTGTGTACTTCCTGTACCACACTCATTGTACAGCTCTAAAGTTCAGTTGACACACAACTGATGTTCTCAAATGAGTGTATTTCCTGTACCACACTCATTGTACAGCTCCAAAGTTCAGCTGACAGACAACTTAATTCTCAAATGAGTGTATTTCCTGTACCACACTCATTGTATAGCTCCAAGTTAACCTGACACACAACTTATGTTCTCAAATGTGTGTACTTCCTGTACCACACTCATTGTACAGCTCCAAAGTTCAGTTGACACACAACTTATGTTCTCAAATGAGTGTATTTCCTGTACCACACTCATTGTACAGCTCCAAAGTTCAGTTGACACACAACTTATTTTCTCAAATGAGTGTATTTCCTGTACCACACTCATTGTACAGCTCCAAAGTTCAGTTGACACACAATTTATGTTCTCAAATGAGTGTATTTCGTGTACCACACTCATTGTACAGCTCGAAAGTTCAGTTGACACACAACTTCTGTTCTCAAATGAGCGTATTTCCTGTACCACACTCATTGTACAGCTCGAAAGTTCAGTTGACACACAACTTATGTTCTCAAATGAGTGTATTTCCTGTACCACACTCATTGTACAGCTCCAAAGTTCAGTTGACACACAACTTATGTTCTCAAATGTGTGTTCTTCCTGTACCACACTCATTGTACAGCTCGAAAGTTCAGTTGACACACAACTTATGTTCTCAAATGAGTGTATTTCCTGTACCACACTCATTGTACAGCTCCAAAGTTCAGTTGACACACAACTTATGTTCTCAAATGAGTGTATTTCCGGTACCACACTCATTGTACAGCTCGAAAGTTCAGTTGACACACAACTTATGTTCTCAAATGAGTGTATTTCCGGTACCACACTCACTGTACAGCTCGAAAGTTCAGTTGACACACAACGTATGTTCTCAAATGAGTGTATTTCCTGTACCACATTCACTGTACCGCTCGAAAGTTCAGTTGACACAGAACTTATGTTCTTAAATGAGTGTATTTCCTGTAGGACACTCATTGTACAGCTCCAAAGATAGTTGATACACAACTTATGTTCTCATATGAGTGTATTTCCTGTACCACACTCATTGTACAGCTCGAAAGTTCAGTTTACACACAACTTATGTTCTCAAATGAGTGTATTTCCTGTAGCACACTCATTGTACAGCTCCAAAATTCAGTTGACACACAACCTAAGTTCTCAAATGAGTGTATTTCCTGTACCACACTCATTGTACAGCTCCAAAGTTCAGTTGACACACAACCTAGGTTCTCAAATGAGTGTATTTCCTGTACCACACTCATTGTACAGCTTACAAGTTAAGTTGACACACAACGTATGTGCTCAAATCAGTATTTCCTCTACCATACTCAATGCACAGCTCCAAAGTTAACCTTACACACAACCTAGGTTCTCAAGTGAGTGTATTTTCTGTACCACACGCATTGTACAGCTCCCTTAACCGGACACACAACCTAAGTTCTCAAATGGCTGTATTTCCTCTACCATACTCATTGTGCAATTCCAAAGAAAACCTGACACACAACCTATGTTCTCAAATGAGTGTATTTCCTGTACCATACCCATTGTACAACTCCCTTAACCTGACACACAACCTAAGTTCTCAAATGACTGTATTTCCTGTACCACACTCATTTAATAGTTCCAATGTTAAGCTGACACACAACCTAAGTTCTCAAGTTAGTGTATTTCCTGTATCACACTCATTGTAAAGCTCCAAAGTTCAGTTGACACACAACTTAGGTTGTCAAATGAGTGTATTTCCTTTACCACACTCATTGTATAGCTCCAAGGTGAAACTGACACATAACTTATGTTCTCAAATGAGTTTATTTCCTGTACCACACTCATTGTATAGCTCCAAAGTTAACCTAACACACAACTTATGTTCTCAAATGAGTGTATTTCCTGTACCACACTCATTGTACAGCTCCAAAGACAGTTGACACACAACTTATGTTCTCAAATGAGTGTATTTCCTGCACCACACTTATTGTACTGCTCCAAAGTTAACCTGACACACAACCTAAGTTCTCAACTGAGTGTATTTCCTGTACCATACTCATTGTACAGCTCAAAGTTAACCTGACACACAACCTAAGTTCTCAAATGACTGTATTTCCTGTACCACACGCATTGTAGAGCTTTAAAATTCAGTTGACACACAACCTAGGTTCTCAAATGGATGTATTTCCTGTACCACACTCATTGTAGACCATTAAAGTTTAGTTGACACACAACCTAGGTTCTCAAATGAGTGTATTTCCTGTACCACACTCATTGTACAGCTTTATAGTTCGGTTGACCCACAACCTAGGTTGTCAAATGAGTGTATTTCCTGTACCACACTCATTGTACAGCCTTAAAGTTCAGTTGACACACAACCTAGGTTCTCAAATGAGTGTATTTCCTGTACCACACTCATTGTACTGCTTTGAAGTTCAGGTGACACACAACCTAGGTTCTCAAATGAGTGTAGTTCCTGTACCACACGCATTGTACAGCTTTAAAGTTCAGTTGACACACAACTTATGTTCTCAAATGAGTGTATTTCCTGTACCACACTCATTGTACAGCTTTAAAGTTTGATTGACACACAACCTATGTTCTCAACTGAGTGTATTTCCTGTACCATACTCATTGTACAGCTCCAAAGTTAACCTGAAACACAACCTAAGTTCTCAAATGACTGTATTTCCTGTACCACACGCATTGTAGAGCTTTAAAGTTCAATTGACACACAACCTAGGTTCTCAAATGAGTGTATTTCCTGTACCACACTCATTGTAGAGCATTAAAGTTCAGTTGACACACAACCTAGGTTCTCAAATGAGTATATTTCCTGTACCACACTCATTGTACAGCTTTGAAGTTCAGGTGACACACAAGCTAGGTTCTCAAATGAGTGTAGTTCCTGTACCACACGCATTGTACAGCTTTAAAGTTTCATTGACACACAACCTATGTTCCCAAATGAGTGTATTTCCTGTACCACACTCATTGTACAGCTTTAAAGTTTCATTGACACACAACCTATGTTCTCAAATGAGTGTATTTCCTGTACCACACTCATTGTACAGCTTTAAAGTTTCATTGACACACAACCTATGTTCTCAAATGAGTGTATTTCTGTACCACACTCATTGTACAGCTTAAAAGTTCAGTTGACACATAACGTATGTGCTCAAATGAGTATTTCCTCCAACATACTCAATGCACAGCTCCAAAGCTAACCTTACACACAACCCAGGTTCTCAAATGAGTGTATTTTCTGTACCACACCCATTGTACAGCTCCCTTAACCTGACACACAACCTAAGTTCTCAAATGGCTGTATTTCCTGTACCATACTCATTGTGCAATTCCAAAGAAAACCTGACACACAACCTAGGTTCTCAAATGAGTATATTTCCTGTACCATACCAATTGTACAACTCCCTTAACCTGACACACAACCTAAGTTCTCAAATGACTGTATTTCCTGGAACCACACTCATTTAATACTTCCAAGGTTAAGCTGACACACAACCTAAGTTCTCAAGTTAGTGTATTTCCTGTATCACACTCATTGTACAGCTCCAAAGTTCAGTTGACACACAACTTAAGGTTGTCAAATGAGTGTATACCCTTTACCACACTCATTGTAAAACTCCAAAATGAACCTGACACATAACTTATGTTCTCAAATGGATGTATTTCCTGTACCACACTCATTGTAGACCATTAAAGTTCAGTTGACACACAACCTAGGTACTCAAATGAGTGTATTTCCTGTACCACACTCATTGTACAGCTTTGAAGTTCAGGTGACACACAACCTAGGTTCTCAAATAAGTTTAGTTCCCTTACCACGCGCATTGTACAGCTTTAAAGTTCAGTTGACACACAACCTAGGTTCTCAAATGAGTGTGTTTCCTGTACCACACTCATTGTACAGCTTAAAAGTTCAGTTGACACATAACGTATGTGCTCAAATGAGTATTTCCTCTACCATACTCAATGCACAGCTCCAAAGTTAACCTTACACACAACCTAGGTTCTCAAATGAGTATATTTCCTGTACCATACTCATTGTGCAAATCCAAAGTTAACCTGACACACAACCTAGGATCTCAAAAGAGTGTATTTCCAGTACTATACCCATTGTACAGCTCCATTAACCTGACACACAACCTAAGTTCTCAAATGGCTGTATTTCCTGTACCATACTCAATGTGCAATTCCAAAGTTAACCTGACACACAACCTAGGTTCTCAAAAGAGTGTATTTCCTGTACCATACCCATTGTACAGCTCCCTTAACCTGACACACAACCTAAGTTCTCAAGTTAGTGTATTTCCTGTACCACACTCATTTAATAGTTCCAAAGTTAACCTGACACACAACCTAAGTGCTCAAGTTAGTGTATTTCCTGTACCACGCTCATTGTAGAGCTCCAAAGTTCAGTTGACACACAACTTATATTCTCAAATGAGTGTATTTGCTGTACCACTCTCATTGTACAGCTCCAAAGTTCAGTTGACACACAACTTATGTTCTCAAATGAGTGTATTTCCTGTACCACACTCATTGTACAGCTCCAAAGTTCAGCTGACACACAACTTATGTTCTCAAATGAATGTATTTCCTGTACCACACTCATTGTACAGCTCCAAAGTTCAGTTGACACACAACTTATGTTCTCAAATGAGTGTATTTCCCGTACCATACTCATTGTACAGCTCCAAAGTTCAGCTGACACACAACTTATGTTCTCAAATGAGTGTATTTCCTGTACCACACTCATTGTACAGCTCCAAAGTTCAGCTGACACACAACTTATGTTCTCAAATGAGTGTATTTCCTGTACCACACTCATTGTACAGCTCCTAAGTTCAGTTGACACACAACTTATGTTCTCAAATGAGTGTATTTCCCGTACCATACTCATTGTACAGCTCCAAAATTAACCTGATACACAACTTATGTTCTCAAATGAGTGTATTTCCTGTACCACACTCATTGTACAACTCCAAAGTTCAGTTGACACACAAGTTATGTTTTCAAATGAGTGTATTTCCTGTACCACACTCATTGTATAGCTCCAAGTTAACCTGACACACAACTTAAGTTCTCAAATGTGTGTATTTCCTGTACCACACTCATTGTACAGCTCCAAGTTAACCTGACACACAACTTATGTTCTCAAATGTGTGTACTTCCTGTACGACACTCATTGTACAGCTCCAAAGTTCAGTTGACAGACAACTTATGTTCTCAAATGAGTGTATTTCCTGTACCACACTCATTGTATAGCTCCAAGTTAACCTGACACACAATTTATGTTCTCAAATGTGTGTACTTCCTGTACCACACTCATTGTACAGCTCCAAAGTTCAGTTGACACACAACTTATGTTCTCAAATGAGTGTATTTCCTGTACCACACTCATTGTACAGCTCCAAAGTTCAGTTGACACACAACTTATGTTCTCAAATGAGTGTATTTCCTGTACCACACTCATTGTACAGCTCGAAAGTTCAGTTGACACACAATTTATGTTCTCAAATGAGTGTACTTCCTGTACCACACTCATTGTACAGCTCGAAAGTTCAGTTGACACACAACTTATGTTCTCAAATGAGTGTACTTCCTGTACCACACTCATTGTACAGCTCGAAAGTTCAGTTGACACACAACTTATGTTCTCAAATGAGTGTATTTCCTGTACCACACTCATTGTACAGCTCCAAAGTTCAGTTGACACACAACTTATGTTCTCAAATGTGTGTTCTTCCTGTACCACACTCATTGTACAGCTCGAAAGTTCAGTTGTCACACAACTTATGTTCTCAAATGAGTGTATTTCCTGTAACACACTCATTGTACAGCTCCAAAGTTCAGTTGACACACAACTTATGTTCTCAAATGAGTGTATTTCCTGTACCACACTCATTGTACCGCTCGAAAGTTCAGTTGACACACAACTTATGTTCTCAAATGAGTGTATTTCCTGTACCACACTCATTGTACAGCTCGAAAGTTCAGTTGACACAAACTCATGTTCTCAAATGAGTGTATTTCCTGTACCACACTCACTGTACAGCTCGAAAGTTCAGTTGACACACAATTTATGTATTCAAATGAGTGTATTTCCTGTACCACACTCATTGTACAGCTCGAAAGTTCAGTTGACACACAACTTATGTTCTCAAATGAGTGTACTTCCTGTACCACACTCATTGTACAGCTCGAAAGTTCAGTTGACACACAAGGTATGTTCTCAAATGAGTGTATTTCCTGTACCACATTCATTGTACCGCTCGAAAGTTCAGTTGACACAGAACTTATGTTCTCAAATGAGTGTATTTCCTGTAGCACACTCATTGTACAGCTCCAAAGACAGTTGATACACAACTTAAGTTCTCAAATGAGTGTATTTCCTGTACCACACTCATTGTACAGCTCGAAAGTTCAGTTGACACACAACTTATGTTCTCAAATGAGTGTATTTCCTGTAGCACACTCATTGTACAGCTCCAAAATTCAGTGTACACACAACCTAAGTTCTCAAATGAGTGTATTTCCTGTACCACACTCATTGTACAGCTCCAAAGTTCAGTTGACACACAACCTATGTTCTCAAATGAGTGTATTTCCTGTACCACACTCATTGAACAGCTCCAAAGACAGTTGATACACAACTTATGTTCTCAAATGAGTGTATTTCCTGAACCACACTCATTGTACAGCTTCAAAGTTAACCTGAAACACAACCTAAATTCTCAAATGAGCGTATTTCCTGTACCATACTCATTGTACAGCTCCAAAGTTAACCTGACACACAAAAACTAGGTTCTCAAATGAGTGTGTTTCCTCTACCACACTCATTGTACAGCTCCAAAGTTAACCTGACACACAACTTATGTTCTCAAATGAGTGTATTTCTGTACCATTTTCATTGTACAGCTCCAAAGTTAACCTGACACACAACCTATGTTCCCAAGTGAGTGTATGTCCTGTACTATACTCATTGTACAACTCCAAAGTTAACCTGACACACAACTTATGTTCTCAAATGGTTTTATTTCCTGTACCACACTCCTTGTACAGCTCCAAAGTTTAGCTGACACACAACTTATGTTCTCAAATGAGTGTATTTCCTGTACCAGATTCATTGTACAGCTCCAAAGACAGTTAACACACAACTTTTGTTCTCAAATGAGTGTATTTTCTGCACCACACTCATTGTGCAGCTCCAAAGTTAACCTGACACACAACCTTAGTTCTCAAATGAGTGTATTTCCTGTACCATACTCATTGTGCAGCTCCAAAGTGAACCTGACATACAACCTATGTTCTCAAATGAGTGTATTTCCTGAACCATACTCATTGTACAGCTCCAAAGTTAACCTGACACACAAAAACTAGGTTCTCAAATGAGTGTATTTCTGTACCATACTCATTGTACAACTCCAAAGTTAACCTGACACACAACTTATGTTCTCAAATGAGTTCATTTCCTGTACCACACTCATTGTACAGCTTTAAAGTTCAGTTGACATACAAACTAGGTTGTCAAATGAGTGAATTTCCTGTACCACACTCATTGTACAGCTTTAAAGTTCGGTTGACACACAACCTAGGTTCTCAAATGAGTGTATTTCCTGCACCACACTCATTGTACAGCTTTAAAGTTCAGTTGACACACAACCTAGGTTCTCAAATGAGTGTATTTCCTGTACCACACTCATTGTACAGCTTTAAAGTTCGGTTGACTCACAACCTAGGTTGTCAAATGAGTGTATTTCCTGTACCACACTCATTGTACAGCCTTAAAGTTCAGTTGACACACAACCTAGGTTCTCAAATGAGTGTATTTCTTGTACCACACTCATTGTACAGCTTTGAAGTTCAGGTGACACACAACCTAGGTTCTCAAATGAGTGTAGTTCCTGTACCACACGCATTGTACAGCTTTAAAGTTCAGTTGACACACAACTTATGTTCTCAAATGAGTGTATTTCCTGTACCACACTCATTGTACAGCCTTAAAGTCTGATTGACGCACAACCTATGTTCTCAACTGAGTGTATTTCCTGTACCATACTCATTGTACAGCTCCAAAGTTAACCTGACACACAACCTAAGTTCTCAAATGACTGTATTTCCTGTATCACACGCATTGTAGAGCTTTAAAGTTTAGTTGACACACAACCTAGGTTCTCAAATGAGTGTAGTTCCTGTAAGACACGCATTGTACAGCTTTAAAGTTCAGTTGACACACAACCTAAGTTCTCAAATGAGTGTATTTCCTGTACCACACTCATTGTAGAGCATTAAGGTTCAGTTGACACACAACCTAGGTTCTCAAATGAGTGTAGTTCCTGTACCACACGCATTGTACAGCTTTAAAGTTCAGTTGACACACAACTTATGTTCTCAAATGAGTGTATTTCCTGTACCACACTCATTGTAGAGCATTAAGGTTCAGTTGACACACAACCTAGGTTCTCAAATGAGTGTAGTTCCTGTACCACACGCATTGTACAGCTTTAAAGTTCAGTTGACACACAACCTAAGTTCTCAAATGAGTGTATTTCCTGTACCACACTCATTGTAGAGCATTAAGGTTCAGTTGACACACTACCTAGGTTCTCAAATGAGTATATTTCCTGTACCACACTCATTGTAGAGCACTAAGGTTCAGTTGACACACAACCTAGGTTCTCAAATGAGTATATTTCCTGTACCACACTCATTGTAGAGCATTAAGGTTCAGTTGACACACAACCTAGGTTGTCAAATGAGTGTATTTCCTGTATCACACTCATTGTAGAGCATTATGGTTCAGTTGACACACAACCTAGGTTCTCAAATGAGTATATTTTCTGTACCACACTCATTGTAGAGCATTAAGGTTCAGTTGACACACAACCTAGGTTGTCAAATGATTGTATTTCCTGTACCACACTCATTGTACAGCTTTGAAGTTCAGGTGACACACAACCTAGGTTCTCAAATGAGTGTAGTTCCTGTACCACACGCATTGTACAGCTTTAAAGTTCAGTTTACACACAACTTATGTTCTAAAATGAGTGTATTTCCTGTACCACACTCATTGTACAGCTTTAAAGTTGATTGACACACAACCTAGGTTCTCAAATGAGTGTATTTCTGTACCACACTCATTGTACAGCTTAAAAGTTCAGTTGACACATAACGTATGTGCTCAAATGAGTATTTCCTCTACCATACTCAATGCACAGCTCCAAAGTTAACCTTACACACAACCTAGGTTCTCAAATGAGTGTATTTTCTGTACCACACCCATTGTACAGCTCCCTTAACCTGACACACAACCTAAGTTCTCAAATGGCTGTATTTCCTGTACCATACTCATTGTGCAATTCCAAAGAAAACCTGACACACAACCTAGGTTCTCAAATGAGTGTATTTCCTATACCACACTCATTGTACAGCTCCAAAGTTCAGCTGACACACAACTTATGTTCTCAAATGAGTGTATTTCCTGTACCACACTCATTGTATAGCTCCAAGTTAACCTGACACACAACTTATGTTCTCAAATGAGTGTACTTCCTGTACCACACTCATTGTACAGCTCCAAAGTTCAGTTGACACACAACTTATGTTCTCAAATGAGTGTATTTCCTGTAACACACTCATTGTACAGCTCCAAAGTTCAGGTGACACACAACTTATGTTCTCAAATGAGTGTATTTCCTGTACCACACTCATTGTACAGCTCCAAAGTTCAGCTGACATACAACTTATGTTCTCAAATGAGTGTATTTCCTGTACCACACTCATTGTACAGCTCCAAAGTTCAGTTGACACACAACTTATGTTCTCAAATGAGTGTATTTCCCGTACCATACTCATTGTACAGCTCCAAAGTTAACCTGATACACAACTTATGTTCTCAAATGAGTGTATTTCCTGTACCACACTCATTGTACAACTCCAAAGTTCAGTTGACACACAAGTTATGTTCTCAAATAAGTGTATTTCCTGTACCACACTCATTGTATAGCTCCAAGTTAACCTGACACACAACTTATGTTCTCAAATGTGTGTACTTCCTGTACCACACTCATTGTACAGCTCTAAAGTTCAGTTGACACACAACTGATGTTCTCAAATGAGTGTATTTCCTGTACCACACTCATTGTACAGCTCCAAAGTTCAGCTGACAGACAACTTATGTTCTCAAATGAGTGTATTTCCTGTACCACACTCATTGTATAGCTCCAAGTTAACCTGACACACAACTTATGTTCTCAAATGTGTGTATTTCCTGTACCACACTCATTGTACAGCTCCAAGTTAACCTGACACACAACTTATGTACTCAAATGTGTGTACTTTTTGTACCACACTCATTGTACAGCTCCAAAGTTCAGTTGACAGACAACTTATGTTCTCAAATGAGTGTATTTCCTGTACCAGACTCATTGTATAGCTCCAAGTTAACCTGACACACAACTTATGTTCTCAAATGTGTGTACTTCCTGTACCACACTCATTGTAACGCTCCAAAGTTAAGTTGACACACAACTTATGTTCTCAAATGGGTGTATTTCCTGTACCACACTCATTGTACAGCTCCAAAGTTCAGTTGACACACAACTTATGTTCTCAAATGAGTGTATTTCCTGTACCACACTCATTGTACAGCTCGAAAGTTCAGTTGACACACAACGTATGTTCTCAAATGAGTGTATTTCCTGTACCACACTCATTGTACAGCTCGAAAGTTCAGTTGACACACAACCTATGTTCTCAAATGAGTGTATTTCCTGTACCACACTCATTGTACAGCTCGAAAGTTCAGTTGACACAGAACTTATGTTCTCAAATGAGTGCATTTCCTGTACCACAGTCATTGTACAGCTCGAAAGTTCAGTTGACACATAACTTATGTTCTCAAATGAGTGTATTTCCTGTACCACACTCATTGTACAGGTCCAAAATTCAGTTGATACAAAACCTAAGTTCTCAAATGGGTGTATTTCCGGTACCACACTCATTGTACAGCTCCAAAGTTCAGTTGACACACAACTTATGTTCTCAAATGAGTGTATTTCCTGTGCCATACTCATTGTACAACTCCAAAGTTAACCTAACACACAACCTAAGTTCTCAAATAAGTGTATTTCCTGTACCACACTCATTGTACAACACCAAAGTTAACCTGACACACAGCTTATGTTCTCAAATGAGTGTATTTCCTGTACCATACTCATTGTACAGCTCCAAACTTAACCTGACACACAACTTATGTTCTCAAATGAGTGTATTTCCCGTACCATACTTATTGTACAGCTCCAATGTTATCCTGGCACACAACCTAACTTCTTAAACAAGCGTATTTCCTATATCATACTCATTGTACAACTGCAAAGTTAACCTGACATACAACCTTAGTTCTCAAATAAGTGTATTTCCTGTACCACACTCATTGTACAGCTCCAAAGTTAACCTGACACACAACTTATGTTCTCAAATGAGTGTATTTCCCGTACCATACTCATTGTACAGCACCAAACCTAACGTGACACACAACTTATGTTCTCAAATGAGTTTATTTCCTGTACCATACTCGTTGTACAGCTCCAAAGTTAACCTGACACACAACTTATGTTCTCAAATGAGTGTATTTCCTGTACTACACTCATTGTACAGCTCCAAAGTTAACCTGACACAAAACTTATTTTCTCAAATGAGTGTATTTTCTGTACCACACCCATTGTACAGCTCCCTTAACCTGACACACAACCTAAGTTCTCAAATGGCTGTATTTCCTGTACCATACTCATTGTGCAATTCCAAAGAAAACCTGACACACAACCTAGGTTCTCAAATGAGTATATTTCCTGTAC
Organism: Deroplatys truncata; assembly: GCA_030765065.1. Classification (NCBI taxonomy): domain Eukaryota; kingdom Metazoa; phylum Arthropoda; class Insecta; order Mantodea; family Mantidae; genus Deroplatys; species Deroplatys truncata. Next base: position 1,267,504 of record CM060987.1, on the reverse strand, counting down.
CATACCAATTGTACAACTCCCTTAACCTGACACACAACCTAAGTTCTCAAATGACTGTATTTCCTGGAACCACACTCATTTAATACTTCCAAGGTTAAGCTGACACACAACCTAAGTTCTCAAGTTAGTGTATTTCCTGTATCACACTCATTGTACAGCTCCAAAGTTCAGTTGACACACAACTTAAGGTTGTCAAATGAGTGTATTTCCTTTACCACACTCATTGTAAAACTCCAAAATGAACCTGACACATAACTTATGTTCTCAAATGGATGTATTTCCTGTACCACACTCATTGTATAGCTCCAAGTTAACCTGACACACAACTTATGTTCTCAAATGAGTGTACTTCCTGTACCACACTCATTGTACAGCTCCAAAGTTCAGTTGACACACAACTTATGTTCTCAAATGAGTGTATTTCCTGTAACACACTCATTGTACAGCTCCAAAGTTCAGGTGACACACAACTTATGTTCTCAAATGAGTGTATTTCCTGTACCACACTCATTGTACACCTCCAAGGTTCAGTTGACACACAACTTATGTTCTCAAATGAGTGTATTTCCCATACCATACTCATTGTACAGCTCCAAAGTTAACCTGATACACAACTTATGTTCTCAAATGAGTGTATTTCCTGTACCACACTCATTGTACAACTCCAAAGTTCAGTTGACACACAAGTTATGTTCTCAAATAAGTGTATTTCCTGTACCACACTCATTGTATAGCTCCAAGTTAACCTGACACACAACTTATGTTCTCAAATGTGTGTACTTCCTGTACCACACTCATTGTACAGCTCTAAAGTTCAGTTGACACACAACTGATGTTCGCAAATGAGTGTATTTCCTGTACCACACTCATTGTACAGCTCCAAAGTTCAGCTGACAGACAACTTATGTTCTCAAATGAGTGTATTTCCTGTACCACACTCATTGTATAGCTCCAAGTTAACCTGACACACAACTTATGTTCTCAAATGTGTGTATTTCCTGTACCACACTCATTGTACAGCTCCAAGTTAACCTGACACACAACTTATGTACTCAAATGTGTGTACTTTTTGTACCACACTCATTGTACAGCTCCAAAGTTCAGTTGACAGACAACTTATGTTCTCAAATGAGTGTATTTCCTGTACCAGACTCATTGTATAGCTCCAAGTTAACCTGACACACAACTTATGTTCTCAAATGTGTGTACTTCCTGTACCACACTCATTGTAACGCTCCAAAGTTAAGTTGACACACAACTTATGTTCTCAAATGGGTGTATTTCCTGTACCACACTCATTGTACAGCTCCAAAGTTCAGTTGACACACAACTTATGTTCTCAAATGAGTGTATTTCCTGTACCACACTCATTGTACAGCTCGAAAGTTCAGTTGACACACAACGTATGTTCTCAAATGAGTGTATTTCCTGTACCACACTCATTGTACAGCTCGAAAGTTCAGTTGACACACAACCTATGTTCTCAAATGAGTGTATTTCCTGTACCACACTCATTGTACAGCTCGAACGTTCAGTTGACACAGAACTTATGTTCTCAAATGAGTGCATTTCCTGTACCACAGTCATTGTACAGCTCGAAAGTTCAGTTGACACATAACTTATGTTCTCAAATGAGTGTATTTCCTGTACCACATTCATTGTACAGGTCCAAAATTCAGTTGATACAAAACCTAAGTTCTCAAATGGGTGTATTTCCGGTACCACACTCATTGTACAGCTCCAAAGTTCAGTTGACACACAACTTATGTTCTCAAATGAGTGTATTTCCTGTGCCATACTCATTGTACAACTCCAAAGTTAACCTAACACACAACCTAAGTTCTCAAATAAGTGTATTTCCTGTACCACACTCATTGTGCAACACCAAAGTTAACCTGACACACAGCTTATGTTCTCAAATGAGTGTATTTCCTGTACCATACTCATTGTACAGCTCCAAACTTAACCTGACACACAACTTATGTTCTCAAATGAGTGTATTTCCCGTACCATACTTATTGTACAGCTCCAATGTTATCCTGGCACACAACCTAACTTCTTAAACAAGCGTATTTCCTATATCATACTCATTGTACAACTGCAAAGTTAACCTGACATACAACCTTAGTTCTCAAATAAGTGTATTTCCTGTACCACACTCATTGTACAGCTCCAAAGTTAACCTGACACACAACTTATGTTCTCAAATGAGTGTATTTCCCGTACCATACTCATTGTACAGCACCAAACCTAACGTGACACACAACTTATGTTCTCAAATGAGTTTATTTCCTGTACCATACTCGTTGTACAGCTCCAAAGTTAACCTGACACACAACTTATGTTCTCAAATGAGTGTATTTCCTGTACTACACTCATTGTACAGCTCCAAAGTTAACCTGACACAAAACTTATTTTCTCAAATGAGTGTATTTCCTGTACCATACTCATTGTACTGCTCCAAAGTTAACCTGACACACAACTTATGTTCTCAAATGAGTTTA